>OY751100.1:2500000-5000000 GCA_963564075.1 Eupithecia subfuscata
GTTTTGACAATTTGTTTGAATTTATTTATTGATATTTTTTGCAACTCACTTGGAGTTTTGTTGTAGAAAAAAATAGTGTTAAAAATTATAAATTACCAATCATGCAAATCTACATTTTACTTATCAGTTTGCGATTTAACGGACTGGCTTCTGTCCGTGGTCTCGCACGTATTTCTTCGAGATAAAAGTAGCCTATTAATCCAGGTCTAAGAACTACATCTATGCAGAATTTCAGCACGATGGCTCAGGTAACAAACATCCGAAAGTCTAAACATCCAAACTTTTGCATTTATATTATTTGCGTGATAACTGGGATAAATAATTTGAATGGTTGGTAATTTTTTTTTTGTCCCGTCTTTCGGTGATACCTCTCACGGTAAAATTGCGGATATTAGACACGGATACCTTTAAGTACCTACGTTTTCAATGCCCACAATTTGGATAAGGAGTAATTTATTTGTATCATTTTGAAATAATACATACCACACAATCTTTCACTTCCATCGTATTACATATAATGATATTATACAAATCTTTCTTATTTCAAAACATCTGGTGCCAATAAACTGACTTTTTATCAACTATCTTGAGTATTTTAAAGTCAATTTTAAACCCAGGAGAGGTCCTTAGACCCGAATCCGTAATTCCAAATTAGTTCGATATACCAAATCTTCACCACATCCCAAAAACACGCTCAAAATGTCCCAAATAAATTGAAATTCGATTCCGTGTAACAATTTTAAAATTTTATCAAACCCAGATAGCTAATTGGTCCAAACTTTCCAATACCCTCTGCTCCACACAAAGTAGTGTTGTTCGTTAGTATCGAGTTTCACATATCGATAAAAATGACATTCATATTTCGATACGAAGTTACAACGCGGATTTGGCGAGAAACAGCGATAAGAAGGGTGTTAAAATTAGTGCCCGGTGATATTTTAGTACCTACCTGTTTACGGCTATAGTACCTATAGGTATAACTAGGTGACAGATTTCTCTTTAGATATTTTTATATAATATTCTTGGTTGCTTTTGTAAAGAGGGTTCGCAATCAAATTTTGCATGGCACATGCAACAAGTTTTGCTGCTCTACAATCTACTTATTAATATGAAAAGCATTCAGAAAGTTACATAATTATCACATTGACAAGTTATATTTTCAAATAATAGATCATCATCAGCCTTTAATAGTACACAGCTGGACGTTTCCGAAACCGCTTCTCAGAGGAGGCCTCCCTCTGAGAAGAGCCTTATTCTCTCTTATAAGCTCTGCTTAGCATGGGGCTAGATGATGCTGTGTGGATTGTCCAGCATTATTTATTTATTTCCAATCATTATAGTCATAATCCCCACGCTGGACATGCGAGTATAACAAAAAATACATGCAAACCTAAAAACCAGCACATGGGTAGCATTGGGCTTAGTCGAATGCTACACATGGTGAGGCCCTTTCTATTTCTACCCTATTTCTAAACCTGTAAGTTCTTCTATTGTTTTTGTTAAATTTTAAGATTTAGTACCTAAGTGGTCTGTAAGTCTGCATGTTTTTATGGGTAAAAGAAAATATTATTAACACTTTCTTCCTTCTTTGCATCATTTTATTAAGTGTGTCTACCTCGAATTATTCTCTTGATCAAACGCATTTTTATGGCATACCGTGTTTAAAATGTCATTTTAATTGAGATTGTAGCAGAGTCGTATCGATGCCGATAAAACATCGATAAGGTAGCTTCCACACTTCCCTGTGCGTATGCGCCGATCGATTATTTATGAGCTATTAATCATTGCACCCACGATAGATTATAAGCAATTGTTTCCCTGCTCTACCAATGGAGGTCAAGATCAAGCAAGTGGTCGTGTGTGAGGGGCTCCAAAGCCGATATTTGGAGATAACTTTGACTAGGTTATTTTCTTGTAAATATGTATTTCACTTACCAATGTCTCTTACGATCATCCATCTTTAAGGTTACCGTTTGAGATAAAATAATTTTTGAATTTTGGGTTGGTAAGTTACGAGGAAATTGTTTGATTTGTTCGACTTTTATGTTTCAATTTTTTTTATTTAGAAACAGGTTCAACTGATTTTGATTTATTAAGACGTAAATAATGTGTTTGACCGCATACCCGTAAAATTGAGCGTGAACGCGCAATGCAAAATTAATAATATTTTACTGTTATAATAATTACAAACTATTTGAATTGTAAATGTTATGAAACAAATTACTTTTTGCTTTGTTTTGATTCACAGTTTGTAATACCAATCATGCTATAATGTACGTTCTGCCTACAGGTAACTGTAATATTTACTTACAACCCACAACATTCAAACTGAAAGTGACCAATCCACCGCTACGCCAACAAGTCCCTTATCACAAATAGAGCTAAATGGACTGTTACAATCGAACACGGAAACGAAACGTTATGGTAATTTATTTGCGAACGGTTTGTGAATAAAATGACGCCTACACTTAGCAATATAATTTCAACGTGGAGTGGACCATTGAGAACGAATAAATAACTCGAGCCTGAAATCTCAAGTCTCTCGAGATGTCTCAAAGTCCCATTTTCAATACCTAGTTATTATCAAAGGATACATAAGGCTTTAAGGGTAGTCGCACTCTTAGGCTCAATTCACACCGGGATGGCAGCGGCCAGCAGCGACGCGGTTTGGTTTAACACTTGCATGGCCCATGATGCACCTAGTCTATCTGCAGTTTGTGATTGAAGCTAGGCAGTAAATGCGTTAACGATACCGGTCTTAAGGTGGATACTGACTGGTGTTACAGGGCGTAACGTACCATTCGCAGCGAGCATGATACACACCGCCGAGTGCTAAAATCCGTCTCGTTGCTTGTTGCGAGCGCATTTTCCCCCGTACTGACTGCACAACCGCTCGCTGTGCAACACGTTGCATAACGCCCTGTAACGGCAGTCAGTACCCACCTTTATCACCAGTTTGACACTCAATGTGCTCGCCGTGCGTCGTTCTGCTGCTGCCATTTCAGTGTCAATTGAGCCCTCATGCCCACAGAAACTCCTTGTGTTTTCATGTAAAATTATATTATTCAATTATATTCAATTATATCATTCATTTAAAAATTAAGAGTCAGATCCAAAGGGGTTTGAATATTTTGATCCTAACATCGGTCACCATTTCGTTTTTGACGTGACAACGTCTTATAATTCGATAGAGCCGGCTGCACGCACGAAAAAACGTCATGCGGCGTTACCTCGTCATGCGGCGTTACCTCGCATGCGGCGTTACCTCGCTCTGAGTTGTCACGTTCAACTATCGTCAGTAAACCGACTTTACAGACAACCAATTTTTATTTTCTTGAAAATCACCGCGCACATTAAAAGTAATATATTTGGATAGAAGACACTAAAATAAATAAAAAAGGTTTCTGAGATATTCAAATATAGTTATTTTCATCGGTGAATATTTCAGAAACCTGACGCTTTAATTTAGACATTATTATAAGAGACATTTTCATTCCTTTTATTTTTTCTATCCAATTATATAATTTTTATTGTGCGCGGCGATATAAAAAAATCTAATGGGGCCACCACAGAACCTCCATACAAAAATTTTCAAACCCTTTTCGACTTTGGGCAGCGGTCAGTTTCAACGGATACAAGCCATGAGCGTGGGACTTTTTATAATGCACAAGTTCGCAAACACAGATGCACTCTCTATTCCCATAATCTCATCATCATCCGCCTATATAAATCCACTACTGGGCATACGACTCCCCTACCTAATGAGCGCCATAGTTCACTCCACGGACTCCACACTTATCGACTCTGAAACGAATCAACAGGTACCTATTGATTTATAATTCCGTGTTCTGGGAGTTGAACAAAACAATTGAAATTCATTGAAAATATTAGCATCTCGACAAATTATTTTGACATTGAAACAAATAAAATGTCGAACATTAAAACTTGATAAGTTTCCATCGACAAGTGAATGGAATTTTAATTGAAATAAATTATATGATACCTACTGAATTGATCCATGCCAAGTAAACATCCCTCGTGTTGTGGTTTTGTTACGTATGACTAAATCTGACATTTGAGACAAAGAAACCATTCAAGTCCCATCAAACATTCCCTTTTTTGTTTGGTTGGTTTTCTGGCACTATTTAATAATCCACACTTAAATCTATAGATATACCTAAGTAGAGGAGAAGGTGGTGGTGTGGCTTCCAAGTTTATTTAAGCTTGTAAAATTTAATATAATAAGTAATCTAGATGAATATTAAACGCTAAAAGATGCAGCATTTGTGTCTGAGTTTGTATTTTATGAAATTCGATTATTTTGTCATCAAAATTGTCACATAAAAAAGTACAATCTGGTATCTGAGGAGGGTATTATGCCTATGTTTTCCGTAAATGCTATAGATAAATAAATCTTTGATTCAGAAACTTGTAGGTCCTCATTTTCGGAAATAGTCAAATTCTTAAAAGTGAATAAAACGTGGAAATCTTATGCAAAAGTGACAACGTGCCCTATAAAAAGATCATAAATGATTAGATCATACAGAAAACCAGCGCTGAGGTAACTATTGGTCAACGACAGCCTTCTTTCTGGTTTTTCTTTAAGATAATAGTAATTTTATCGGTTACTCTTAGGCCTCATGTCCATACACGGTTTTCGCAATAAAAATCTACGGTTTACGGCGCCGTGTGAAGTCACGGTCGTCAGTGGTGTATGGATCACTGGTGTATAGAGAATAGTGTAGAATAGAATAGTGTAGAAGCTAGATAGAATAGTGTAGATGTCAGAGATATTATAATACTATGTAGATGTGTAGAAGCTTGTTGACATACGGCGGCGGCGCGGCGGCGAGGTGGCGACGGCGCGGTGGCGTGGCGGCGACGACGCAAACCGTAATTTTTAGGGCAAAAACCATCTGTGGAATAAAGGTTTTACGGTTACTCTTTACTGTCTAATCCGAATTAGATACGTGTGTCTGAAACTACCCTAACTATAATCTGCGCAAAAAGAGAACCGGTGCGCAAAAAGAGAATTGGTGGCGTTACGGTGAGGGTGAACTAACACTGAGATTTTTATATGGCAACCCAATCCAGCTGTCATCTGTTTCGTCACGCAACTGTCAAGTGTCATCTTGAAGTCAAGTGACTTCGACTCGATAAATTATTGTTCATCTTGTTTTTGTGATAATTGGCACACGCACGCTTCTCCTTTTGCACAGACTGTAGATAGTACCTAAATGTTAGGATCCCACGTACGCGGTTCTCACTATCTAGACACACGACTGTGTGTGAGCCAAGTTCGGAAAGTCCAGTACACCCACGCTCAGTGGGCCTGGTTGCCGCAATTGCGAAAGTGTACAAGAGAGTCTTGATACTTGCAACTCGCATCTTTGTACTTCCTCATTGGAGCAATCAACAAAACGACGTGGAATCACAAAAATGTTCAGTATTTTGTAGAATAGAACAGAAAATTCTATTCCACGGAATACCGAAATACGGATCATCATTAATTGCTTTAATTTGAAAAATACACAAGATAAAATTAGACTTACACCTATTTAAACAACACAAAAAATTTGGCCTTAATCGTGAAAACCTATTAATAGCCTTCTGTTTTTATTTTCTTAATTTTTAACTTTTTGTATGTGGTTTTCCTTAAACAAATAAATAAATAAAATAAATTAAGAGCATTGGAGTAAATTCAGCATTTTGCTTTAATGCAATAACATGCTAGAAGCGCTGTTTATTATTATGTTTTTATATCTGCTTTTACGGATAAGACCGGGAGTCGATAAATGTGGTGTGATTTTAACTTAACACAACCATGGCTCTCGTATAGTGATATGACAGCAATATGCCTTGTAGGTATATGACCAGCAATATTCTTGTTGCTATCATAATCATAAAATTTTACGGAAAACAGTGATCATAAAATTATACATTTATTGTTCTACCAAAACCTGCCTTTGCGGGCGTAAGAATTTATAAAAATAATTTTAATTTCGAGCCATAAATTACTTATAACTCAAATAAAATAAACAGTTAGGAATTATAAATTAAATTGTCAAGATAATTAAAATTATACATTCCTATTTGCTCTACCGACCATAACCCGCCTTTATGGGCTTAAGCATACATAATTAAGAGTTTTAATTTTACTGATTTCGTGCAATAAATAGTATTATGATAAATTTAACATTAGAAAATAAAACTTAAGCAATGGTTAACATAGTAAAACGTCAAGTGCGAATCGAACTCGCGCACTAAGGGTTCCGTTTAATGGGAAGACCTTGTTTCTTGACAAATATCATGACTAGGTCTACGGGATGTACCCTATAGGTTTTGTGTGCATGATTCCCTTGGAAATTTTAAAATATTCGGACATAAATGGCTGTAACTTTTGATTGCGTTGGGGATTGACAGACGCTGTCCGTCTGTCAGACACACAGACGGGCAAAAAAGTGATCCTATAAGGGTTCCTTTTTTCCTTTTGAGGTACAATACCCTAAATATTAAAAATTAAATCGTGCGTGCCACTCTTTACACTAATATTATAAATGTGAAAGTTTGGATGTTTAGATGTATGGATGGGTGGAAGTTTGTTACATCTTGAAGGCTGAAATTTTGCATACAAGTAGTTTTACTTTTTATCACATAAATCAGTATCCATGGTATAGAAATAACCATGTAACGTTTCCATAGAACCAACGCGTGGGAAGCTGCGAGCAGAATTCGTTTGTAATAATTTTATAAACGAGTTTTCAGAAAGCGACTTTTGCAACAAAGTATATAGGCCCCATGTTCTTATAAGTGCTTATCTTCAACCCTAAAGAGAATACTTAGATATTTTTCAATGATTATTATGTGCGAACACAATATGTCTTTCTAGGTAAGGCCCAATTTACACGGAGAGAGTTTATTTTAGTGTACATAATATTTCCAGTGCCAAAACTCGTTGTCAAAACTTTTCTTTTGGCACAGCTTCAAGTATCAAGACCACCGCTCGCAGTACCCGCGCCGTTCAGTCTATGGAGAATGTAGAGTCAGCAACGCTAGTCGCTTATCATTAAAAAAATTAAATATCACATAACCTCGGACCAAGCCCCTTCCCTACTACTTTTCACCCTTTGTTTTGATATAAAATTAAAAGCTAACATTTAAAATGCCGCCATGCATCATCAATTCATAACTGTCAGCTAATCAATACAGTAATTTTTGCATTCTTCAACTTCGACTTTGAAAAGTTGAAAGCAACAGTTAAAATATTATTTCGTTGCTGACTGTACTACTTTTAGTTCAGCATTGTTGTTCACTCGACACATGATTCAATTAGAGAGTCAATCTCTGACGCCCACGTGGGAATTAAAGTGTTTATCTCACACAAGCTTACGACCGCGGCTTCGCACACTCAAAATACAATTTATAGCACACAAATTATCCAATTTGACTGCATTTTTGCAAAGTAATTTAAAAGTCATCCCTACTGACAGGTTAAAAATTCACTGTAGTTCCGGAGATTAACAATTACACACAAAATTTCAAAAAGTTTATCTATTTACAATAAAGGAAAGTATAGACTTGAGGAGTATTTATAATTTAAGGGCAGAAGCCATTATTCATAAAGAGAATTACACTAGTACTTACAATTTAAACAATTGAGCTAACCGCAGACTGTTGCAAACAATCAAAAGGAGTATTTTAAAATTTTCTATATTTACAGTGAAATTTCGCTAATAAATTTCGCTCGGGTAATATGTGTCTTCTTTCATCATTATCGTCACTCACTTCGTCACCTTCAGTGGTGTAGGTACTACGAGCTGTTTTTATGGTTCCATTGAGAACTGCTACATTTGTATTTTGTATTTGTATTTTCATTTATTTACCATTTATAACATAGGTCGTTATACAAGGCACGTCAGAAATTGTACAATTTTTAAAAACAAAACATAATTTACGAAACAAAATTTAAAAACTCCTAAATAAAACCAATTTCAATTAATTCCATATCATAAAATTCAATGTCATGTTTAAGTATTATTTACAGAAAGGGATTGAAATAAATTAGTACTCATAAATTCACTGATGCTATAAAATGCATGGCTTTCAAAGAAATGCTTGATTAAGGTTTTAAAATGTTCATAATTGTCAATGTTCGTTATCATAATTGGTAGTTTATTATATAACTGTATTTTGATGTACTCTCCCTGCTTTTGATTTGCTCCCACTATTCACCGAAAACGCAGCATTTTAACTACAATAGCTCATTCCACATTGTGAAGCCAGTCCACGCTTGGAAAAATCCAATCTGCCAGGAATCCGAATCAATCTGGTCTGCGGTGGTCACTGCCAGTGGCGGATACGGACAGTGAAATATTGGACGGATGTATCTACCTACCTACCATTATTATTACTGTTGAGCTGGCATCGGCACAAGAATATGAAATCTTTTGTGAGTTTTACTCACTAACTTTAAATAATAGAGATAGGAAATAAACTTTACCCACAATTATGGACCATGCTCAAACAGTGAACCTATTCGTGTTATAAGCATAGAATAATACTACTCCTAGCGGAGGTTATAAGAATGAGGGAATAGAGAGTGCACCTGTGTTTTCGCACACACTTGAGCACTATAATTCCTATTTCGGCGCAGGGACGTGAAGAGCCACCTTATATTTTAAACTACCACCTTTTCGTGTCACTTACCTCCATGTTAGACCGTTTTTGTTTTCAGTTTGTTTATTTTTAAGTTTTATGTAAGTACCTATGTTCAAATAAATATTTTTTCTGGCTAGTCTGCTTTGAGATTGGCCACCGTGGCCGAAGATTCGGCTAAGAAGACATCATTATTATTAGAAATTTAGAAAGGTTAAGTAAAATTACCTCCAGCCAGGTGGGATGACGATCTGCGAAAGACTGCAGGCAGATGCTGGATGCCGCAAGCTAAAGACAGGGCGCTATGGCGCATAATAGGAGAGGCCTATGTCAGCAGTGGACTAATATAGGTTGATGATGATGATGAAATACAATTAAATATTTACCTTACTGGCTCACTAAAACCATAAGTATGCTCATCAAAATTTTCACTTCCAATTCCTTCATTCTGATGTTGGTAAAAGTAAAAGTTGATGTTTGAAATGACAAAGATACGAGTAAGTACCTACTCCCTGATATCATAATAAATATGACACATGTTTTGGTGAGGTAGGTACCTTATCTTACCTGTTCCAATATTTAGGCATTCCCCTAACTAGGTAACACTGATAAGCGATAAGGTTTTACCATATGCGGGTGAGGGCCAAATACCACGTCTACTGAGTGAATCTACCGGCCATGAAGTTAGTCTTGTAGCGAGAGAGATTCTTTCCTCTTCCATAACTAAGCATGCAGTGTATAATACTTAAACCAATGTTATAAAAATTAACGAGGAGGATAGGAACATAAATTTTGACATAAGCAGCATCCCAAAATAGTAAAACTTCATTCGCGTAAGGCTCGCGTTTTTGTATGCAATGTTCTCCCAATACAATTTTTTTATTGCAAAGATGTGGTAAGTATTAAAAGACAAGTCCCTAAAAAATGCGCAAAATGCTCTTTCAAATTTTAAAATATTAGTGAACTCACTTTATTGAATGACACTACAAAAAAAGACACATTTGCTTAACAGTTGAGTCGACACTTAAGCCGCGTGATATTTGTAAAATTATTTTTACATTAAACAAAGATTTCTGGATGCTTTGGGTGCTACCGTGTTTGCTGAATGAAAGGACGGCCAGAAATTTCAATTTCAATTTATTTATTCAACAACTTTACAGGACAAACCACTTAAGTCTACATATATGTAACTCAACTTAACTTAAAACTAAAATTAAAATCTATAGGTACTAATACAATATCTATCGGTAATCATGATTTACCCTTAGAAGACAGGGCAGAAGAAACAAGATATTAGTGAAGTAAGTATATTATTTTGATATTATCAATACAATTTTATCTTTTTAACTGCCCGAATAAAAGTTAAGGTAGAGGTTTGATTTATTTTTTTGAGTTTTTTTTATGCTATGGACTGACTGTGGTTGAATGGGGTTACCCTACCTGCCGAAATAGTTAAGAACTGTATCTCGACAGATAGTGCGCTCTATATAAATTATCCACACACTTCACGTGTGCAATGTCATCAAGTAAATCACCATCCTCATATTAACAGGGGTAGCTACCAAAGGGATGTCAGGACAATGGGACAGCCGTGCAGCATCCCTCTTAATCCTACCCACTCGGAATATAATAGACCACCCTATTGATATTTTGTGAGAGATCCATTGATACTGTATGCAATTTTGTAATGGGTAGGCAGGAATGAGCAGCTGTTCAAAAATATGGGCTATTTAAGTAAAGTAGGTTCGTAATCAAATAAACCCCATTACTTATAAAATTTATTTATTACCTATATTCTGTCAACCTAAAAAGATTGCTTAGCAGTGGTTTTCCCATTCGGATTTATGTTAACACAAGAAAACAAACCACTTTATATATAAAACAGGTTTGTAGGTAGAGGTATAATGTCTATATTTTTTGATTAAAATCATAATAACGTACTTGATAGGTAGAGTTCGGCTTCACAGTGTTAGACGATACATAATTAAAAGTGAAATTCACGGCTTAATACGAGAGGAAAACCTTTTTATCTAGCCGCTCACCAGTGAAGCCATTTTTAATGAAAAACTTAAGTAAATTATGTGAAAATAACGGAAAAGCGAAATGAACATGCGTTAAGACAGAACAGTTTGCCAAGTTTGCCACGAAATTGTGTAGGTAGTTAATGTAATCCGTTGTTTGACTAACCAATAAAGTTCTTATAATAAAGTTAAATCGAGGTCATGGAATATCAGAGGGCAGCACATCTGCATAACCTTTAGAACCGAAGGGCGGTGAATTTGCGTGGGCCTGTCCTTGATGCATCGATACACTCGGGTTATCAATTAATGTCAAAGGAGAATGTAGATTTAGCTTTAAACCTATGTTTGTTATTGTTGGAAAAGCTAAGTTGTAGTGAAATTTTACCAGCGAGGTCTAGTGAAATTTATGTGATGGCAGACGGCCATCACATAAATTTCACTAGACCTCTAGATTTTGAGTTTATTCATTGAATCTGACTATTGGTTTACAAGAAGATGAATGAGGAAGAAGGAAACATGCAATTTCTTCTCTGGAGCGGGAAGAGCTTGCGTGTTTCTACTGTGCCAATAGAAGGTACCTAATCTTGAAATTGGATAATATGAACGAGTTTTCGAGAGAACGAAATAATATCATCTTGAAGTTCAATCTTCAATAAGTTGCATCATTTGATTCTTTTGTATTCACTGACACTATGTTAAAATATTGCCCTTAGATATCCTACTAGATTGTTCGCAACAGTCTACATTAGCTCAACTGTTTCAATTGTAAATACTAGTTCTAATTTGTTTCTATTCTTTCATTGTAATTTTCTTTGTTAATTAAGACTTTCTAATGAAGATTTATATTGTACCCAAGTGAACAAGATCATAATGACATTTGGCGTACTGTACCTACTTGTAGAATACAATACGACATGTCACTATATCTTTCTTACATAAATAATGGGCTACTTCATCAGCGCGTGCGAAGCCGCGGGCAGAAACTAGTGAATAATATTGCAAGCTCTAGAAACGTCACTACAATTTCATCAGCATGAAAGCAGTCACCACCCGATCCTCTAACGGTGGTAACTCACACCGCGGGTAGGGTTTCCGTCACGCGACCCTGCTTGACACTTCCTGCTTATTCAGTCAGACCAGCAACAGCACTGATTTTCGTTTGTTTGATGTTGCTCTAACAAAGTGTGGTCTCCAGTGACTAGTATGGATTTGCACAATACCAAAACGGAAAAAGTTTTCGTTTACCGCTTGATAAAGTTGCATGTTTATAATGCTACAAAATACTACAAATCGTTCAAAATCATTCGATAAATTATAATTCAGTCCGCACTTTTAGTTCGCCGTTATACAGTAAAAAACTCGCAATGTATATTCGTTCCATTAATAATAATTTAAAAAAAATCGTTTATTAAGGAACCAAAACAATGGACATGGTTATAAATGGAAACGATGCCATCTGCAGAAGTTTTAAAAACTGTGTCGCAGATGACAACGCCCTCCTCCGAAGATAAAGTGGAAAGGGTTCCAAACAAGTTAAAATTACAAATTACAAAATATAGGTAAGTAGGCAAGTTGATTACCTAAATTACATACCGACTTATTACTTTATTATTACATACAGAATAATAGAGATAAGTATAGTTTTTTATATATAAAGTTTTTTAAATATAACGATATGTATGGAAATAAATATTTTTCCATAGTTTTTTGAAAACTATGCAAAACTCATAAGGTGTGGTTACAACAACTCAGCACTTTCTGAAGAAAATTGATTAACACTTCTCACACTTCTAGCAAAGCCTTATTTCATTTCAGTTACCTGTTGGTATAATAGATTACTGTTGGCTTAATCATTAGTCATTACTTGTGTTGTGATGATAGATTTAACGGCCTGCACAAGAGATTGAAGACTTAACATGGTTCTGACAAATTATTAGTTTAATACCTACAGTTTATATTTTATATTTAGGGTCCCGTACCTCAAAAGGAAAAAAGGAACCCCTATAGGATCACTTTGTTGTCCGTCTGTTTGTCTGTCTGTCTGTCTGTCCGTCTGTCAACCCTCTTCTTCTTCTGAGGAACGCGTGTACGTATCGAGTTGAAATTAACGTCAAATACTCAAATCCGTAACAAGTCAACGCATTCAAAAGTTACAGCTGTATATGCCCGAATATTTTGAAATTTCCAAGGGAATCACATGCTCACAAACCCTAAAAGGCAGGTACTTCCCGTACACCTAGAATCATGAAATTTCGTGAGCAGCAAGGTCTTATAGCACAAGTAGAAGGAAAAATACGAAAACCATAAATTTGTCATTTACCTACTTACAAAATAAAAATACTTTTAATGCTCGCTATGGACCAAGACTTATATATAAATAAAGGAAAAATCCTAAATGCTGTAAATTCACCGAAAAAATACTATTTATTTTGCTTTAGACCAAAACCTATAGGGGTACTTTCCGTTGACCTAGAATCATGAAATTAAGCAAGAAGCAAGGTCTTATAGGTCAAATAAAGGGGAAAATCCAGAAACCGTAAATTTGTAGTTTATTCACCAAAAATTAATTTTTTATCCTCGCCATGGACCAAAATCTACAGGGTACCCCGTTGACCTAGAATCATGATAATTTGGCAAGACACAAGGTCTTACGGAACCCTTAGTGCGCGAGTCCGACTCGCACTTGACGTTTTTTTTAGAGTATTCTTGGAATATTGATACGGTTATCCCTTACGATGATTAGGTGCCTATCTGCCCGAGTAAGCAAAATTTCAACAGAGAATTTGATAGAGCGTGATAAGGTGATTGTTTTAGAATAAAAAAACTGGCGTAAACAAGATCAGGTCAAAAAAGTGTCAGTTATCTCGAGATCGTGGTGCATGCAACTGTGCCGTAAATAACATAAATCATGATCCCGTTGTTAATGACTTTAAGATATGGTTAATATGAAAATCATAATTTTAATGACTGTCGTTTTTAGAATTGAAATTTTAATTTTGTCCCTGTCAAATTTAAGCAATGGCTACTTTCTATTTACACTTCTATTGACTTAAGTCCAAATAAAAACACTGCACAACAATTTGTTTAAAGTTGACTAACGAACTCTTTGAGGATATTTTAGATTTTTCATACATTTGCTTTGTATTTTCGTTTATGAACACAATTATGATATTTAAGTACCTCTATAAAGATTTTACGACATGCAGAGTCAGATTATTATCAATTAAGCCCACAGGACCACCGGCGCACACGCATACATTAGTACAAGAATTAACGTTTCGCTAACAAGGTGCAGTTCAGGACCTCTGTATCGTTTATGTCCTGGAGTTGTACTGAGATTAGATCTTATATGTGATAGTTTTAGGGTTATAAATTGCTTGTTGTTTCGATTAGATTGATTCTCGACTGATTAAAAGAGTCCATGATAAAGGTACATTATTATACGTCCGTTTATAAGAGGGGAAAACAGTGATCACTGAGTAAGCTTTCATAATACGGGCCGTAGAATTGAAATTATTTTGAAATAATGAAGCATAAAAAAATATATATCTGAGCGTCTGGTCGAAGCGACGCGTGACCCGAGTGCTGGTGAGTATCTGGCTCAGCGCATCTGCATTGCCATGCAGCGGGGTAATGCAGCCAGCGTAGCGGGGATGCGACGACTGGTATTGATATAGATCTGTTGAGCTCCCTGTAGATTGTTTGAAAAAGTCTGCAGCTCAATTGTTTCAATTGTAAATAATAATTGTAATTTATTTCTATTATTTGATTGTTATTTTCTTTGTGAATAAAATTAATTTATCCTAAAAAAATATATGAAGTACTTATAAATAAACATTTATCAGATGTAGGTAAGTTAGGATTTCCATCTTAATCAGTTTATACGGCGTAAAATAAGATACAAGACAAAATAAAATATTTTAAATACTACCCGACAGCTTTTCATGAAACGTGGCTCGGGATAAAATTATCTGACTATGACACAAAAAAAAACTAAACGAAAATCGGTTCATCCGTTTGGGAGCTACGATACCACAGACAGATACACAGACACATTAAACTTATAACACCCCTCTCTTTTTGCGTCGGCAGTTTATGAACCAAAGGCGCACTTTTCTGGAATGGTTCCTACGTGACATGTAGGTACATCATGACAGTTCAGATTATAAATTCTTACTATGTTTTATTTTGTTACAGGTAAATCTCAACTCCCGTTACAAAGCCCTTGGAAAGAAAACAAGAAGAATTACGTACGTTTTATTGCCCAATATCATATATCGCAATTGAAATAATATCCTATTTCATCGTTGCTATGGTCTATTTTATAAAAACTGGTGGGTAAGTGAAAGAATAGGCACGATATTTTCACGTGTGATCAACAGTTGAATTAGATACCATATGAGAAAGTGTTCTTAGAAGTTGTGGCGTAGATTAATCTAACTCTTTGTGACATTATTCTGAATGTAAGTGATATTTTTCTGTATTAATAAATGCCTTACCCGCGGCTTCGCATACAGTTTCGTTGAATTAAAAGAGCCTTTTTGTTAATCCAAACTACCCCCGATCCGATTGCGTTAAGAGAAAAAATATCCGTCCAAACTTCCGCATCAACTTTTACTGTACAGTTTTTCTTTAGATGATTTTCCTTTATTTATGAAGACCTTATTTTTGCATAATTCATCATTTTCTAAAACCTAATCTCTTCATTAGATTGATGCTCTTGTAGAGTCTACAATGCAAACAAGCATGACTCTATTTTTATTTAATTATTATTATTTATTTATTTTATTTTATTGTAATTTTCTTTGTGAATAAATAATTTTCAGTATGACTCTAAGGTTTATGTTATTAGAGTGCATAAAGCCTTCATACTCTGGGTAATTTCTAAGAAATCAAGTATGCCTTAAAAACCAAATCTAAGAAACCAAACAATTGATGATTGTTTGGTAGAGATGAGGTTTGTGAATGAATCCAATTACGGCATTTACCGATTGTCTAAAGCTTTATTCACAAACCGCAGGCGTGTAAGGCAGTTTCCAATATTTCTACACAAGTTTCACCACCCACGCGCCTTGCAACTCCCACGAAACAGCTTAGTTCCAACTTTTCTGGCACAAAAACACGTGTAAACAGCTGATTTGTTTGCTTATTCCGGCCCACTATCCATGGACCAGTTTTTCTTGATACATGTATCAGAAAATTTAGCTTTGTGATGCAAGTTTAAGTTAAGAATGACCCACATAATTTTATTAGAGATATTAGAACAGTAAATTAATTAATTCTTGTGTCATGTGTTTTTGACTAGCTTCTGCCCGCGGCCTTCCACGCGTATTTTCGGTATTATAAGTAGCGTATTATCTAATTTAGGCTTTGCTCTAAACGTACGCCAAATTTCATCTTATTCATTTAATTATTTTAGGAAAACTAACGGCTAAACACGAACAAAATTTAAGTACAAATAAGGATGGCCAATTAATAGTTTTCACAAATAGTATCTTCATCTGAATGTAGTTTTAAAGATCCAAGTTAACAAAAATTTCACATTTCACAAACTTTCGCATTTATAATATTAGTAAGATAATAAAAGTAAGGTAATTTAATATCTATAAGAAAAAGATTTGAAAATCGGTAGAAGTCAAAAAGCAAAAGCACTTTCTCAACAACAAATATAGTTTCGTCCACAGCTGCACATGCCCCCCGAAACAAAGGGGGACAAATGGGCCAGGTTGTTTAATAGTTCTGGAGTTAAAAAAGGGATAAAAAAGTGTAAACATTTCAATGACGTCACAGTCCTATAGAACAAATGGGCGTTACCGGGTTTTGCTATACATGACAGGCGGAGGCTGGGCGGCAGGCTGGATAAATGTGTTCTTGAGTGGAGACACCGGAGAAACGTAGTGTAGGACGTCCTTCGGCCAGGTGGGATGACGATCTGCGAAAAACTGCAGACAGATTCTGGATGCGGCAAGCTGAAGACAGGGCGCTATGGCGCTCATTAGGGGAGGCTCATTAGGGGAGATTTCTATGGGGAGGCCCATGTCCAGCAGTGGACTAATATAGGTTGATGATGATGATGACAGGCGGTGGTGCTCTCAGTTGAGGTGTTAGAAATACGCAGAAGGAAGCTGGCTGTGCTTCTTCTGGTAGATTCTCTTAGTTGGCTCTAGGGATTGCAATCCGGATATCCGGATATTCGAATTATCCGGATATCCGCTACTTTTCATATCCGGATAATGGGAGCTCCTTTATCCGGATAAAACGAATAATACGGATAGGTACCTACAGCTGATTTTTCTAATTCACGACATAACACTACACCGCATCCAGCATTTTAGAAATGTTATATTTAATGCATACAATACTTTGTGTTGTTAATAATATACATGTAATAATTCGTGCGTGTTTCTGAATCTGGAAGCTATAAACAAGCAAGACCTACACTAGCGGTAGCGCGCAAACGCATCACTAGCGTTGACACTGGTTTGGTCAGTGATTCGACGACGCCGACACAGACTGATCTCCGCGCACGCAGCACAGCTACCCCACACACACTACCATAACATAACTGTATGTGTACATTCGTAAGTTTGATCTCGTGACTGTGTTGGTTCTTTGTTAAAATCATTTTAGAGTACCTATTAAAATAGGAAGTTTATTTACGTTCGTTCGTTGTTAAAAAATAAGTTCGATGGAAAGAAGTAAACTGTTTTTATTTCATAGATATTTTAGTTTTTCAACCCATTTGATCGATACTCTTATTTTTATTTTTTTTTATTTATTTATGGGAAAACCAAAGGCTTAAAAATTAACAGAATTACAAATTAATAAGTACCAGAAAGCTTATTGAAGGTTTTCATGGATAGTGGTGGATTATTACAATGAAAAAGACTAGTCAACATGCATCATCTCTAAAAACATAGTTAGATTAGGATCTACATTACAAAAATTTAGACTTCATATTTATCATCATCATTGGCACCAAAAAACTCTCCGCTGAGCCGCCGCCTGGCCGAGCTGACACTTGTGCAGAATAAATCCAGGTCAAATTGCTTACTCAATTTGTTAAAATTATTACTCGCTCGCCACAAGAAGGAATTTTGTCGGTAGTTAGTGCCAGCATGGGGAACGTAAATAGGGGGGTTAACTCTGATAGGTTTGCAGGGAACGTTAAGCTTAATTTTTTTAAGCAAATTGGCACAATTAATATTATTCGACGTGATTTTAGGTATAAAAGATAAGTCGGCGATCTCACGCCGCTTGGAAAGAGGGAGAATGTGAAATTGCTTACATAAATCGAGGTAATTGGCTGAACTGTATGGAATTCTTAAACGGAAACAAAGATACTTCATAAACTTAATTTGAATGCGCTCGATTCTTTTATTATAAACATCATAACGAGGGTTCCAAATCGGTGATGCATATTCTAAGATGCTTCTAACAAACGTACAGTAAAGAATTTTAAATCTCTATGGTGTTCAGTTTCTATGCGAATTCTATTTTTATTTTATTAGAACTTTAATGTAACGTTTTTTGAATATAAATTAATAAATTCTTATACTTTAAAAACCCAGTTTCCTTGATTAAATTTAATTTTCATGTATATTTTTCAATTATCCGAATTATCCGAAATATCCGAATATCCGAATAGTAAGGCTCACTACTATCCGAATTATCCGGATACGAAAATTTAACGGATAATGCAACCCCTAGTTGGCTCTTACCACATCCACGGGGTGAGCAAGGGCGGTCTTCTCTTTGACGACCGACGAAGGCCTGCCTACAACGCCAGAGGTTGCAGTTGCGATTCCCGCCTTGGGACAAATGTTTGTACGATCTTCAAATATTTGTTCCGAGAGTTCTGGGTATTTTCTTAGTAAAATAAAATTGTGTTTCAGTCATCTTATTCCCATAATACAAGCTCTGCTTAGCTTGGGGCTAGATGATGCTGTGTGGATTGTCCAGCGTTATTTATTATTTATTTATTCTAACACTGTGACCACCACAGCCCTAAAAATAGGTAACCGAATTCAATTTAAAACATTGCAGTTGTTTGTTTTAAATTGAATTCGGTTACCTATTTTTAGGGCTGTGCAGCATTATATTCTCCGAAATCAAACAAACATGGTGAGCTATAACAAAAGCTGTGCCTTATTCGTATCGTATTAGTGATTGATATGATAATAAGTTCCTCCGTTTCTAAGCTCACATAATACTTGTCTTGCAACATGTTATCAGAATTCACACACTTTCGCATGAAGGCACGTCGAAGTCAATTGTCTACCTACCTTCCTACAAGTTAAGAGTTTTCACTTAACCTCGAGATCTTTCGCTCTTAACTTAATTGAAACCAAGTCATAAAAGTCCAATTTACTTTGTGTTGTTGTACTCGTGTCGTAATAAATAAGATGCCAAGTGTAAATTGTAAATTTACGTTAATCTAAGGGAATCGCTGGACGGCAAAGGCTTTTCCCTTATTTTATTGATAGAGGAATTTTGGGAAATCTAGAGGTAGCAGCCATTAGAAGAAGTAAGTAATTCACACAAATAGATAGTACCCCGTTAAGCCCGTTGGTCCCGCGTCTGACCCCATCCCGGTCGTGTCGGTCTTTCGTCCCGTCTCGTCTATCACACATTGGCATGACGATATTTTCTGTTATGGCATAATTTACCCCGTTTATATACTAAAAGAAAAGTCTAATAGTAAAGTCAAATAAAACCAAACGCCACCAGATTCCTTTACTTTCAGTCTGAATATCAAATATCACAAATTCTACCAATAAAAAAAGTCTACCAAAAAAGTTACAAGTTACTAAGTCTAAGTTCTACCAATAAATCAAAGCAAATTAGCGTGAAATTCAATATAAATAAACACGTGCATAAACGACTTTGTAATAAAAATGGCGTAAAAAACATGACGGTCTGGCGCCAAGATGAAAAAAGCCGAGAAAAAAATATAAATGTGATTATTAATACTGAGTGGTAGTTGAAACCGGAATCCTGAACTGACCACCAGTTTAATAACTTGCGGTGGACGAGTGAGCTGTTGTGACCACATATTGACAGGACAAATGGACAGATAGCCTCAAGTAGACCTAGTAGACTACTACTAGGGCTACTTGAGGCTATGGTCGCTATGGAACCAAGTGTTTAACAGTTGGTCCCAGAATCACATCACACTAATATTAAAACTGTAAAAGTTTGGATGGAAATGGACAGATAGCCCCTAGTAGACCTAGGAGTAGTCTACTAGGTCTACTAGAATCCTAGGTCCCAGAATCACATTACACAAATATTATAACTGCGAAAGTTTGGATATTTCAATGGATGTTTGTTATCTCTTCACGCGATAACGACTGAACTGATTAGGCTGAAATTCGCATAGATTTAGTTCTAAGCTTGGAAGGAAACCTAAGCTACTTTTTATCTCATAAAGCAGTTTCCATGGGATAGAAATAACCTTTAAACGTTCCCATAGAAACAACGCGTGAGAAGCCTCGGGCAGAAACTAGTAGGTACAAGATATTTTTGTTTATGAAACCATTTTTGGTTTTGAAAGACTTCATTCATCATTTCATTCATCTGTCGTCGACTTATTTTTCCAGAAACACATTACAAGAATAAATATACTTACATAATTTACTTGTTTCTGGACTGGTTTCCGCAACTAGGCTACAGGTTTTTGGGGCTAAGCTAACTAGGCCCTTTTTGCGTGTCGGGTGGGGGGCTGCTAATCTAACCACCCGATGTCCTCCAGGAAAACCAGCAGCTCGCTGACGCCGGTGCATGCCTCACTAGGCGTCCTCGGTGTCCCAAGGTAGGTAGTCGTTGAGAAGCAATGCTATCACACTCTAAAACCACACGCGCGGCCGTCTCCTCTGCGTTCATGCACCCTCTGCATAGGGGGCTGTCCGTGATACCCAGATTAAATTGGTGTTTGTTAAGCATGCAGTGTCCTGTGACAATACCGACGATTTGCCGGAGTTTGTCACGCTTCAGATTGGGAAGTTTCCGGGAGAATCTCGGGTTTACAGCCGGAAAAGCCTCCTTCGACTGTCTACAATCTGGAATACTTGCCCAGTCTTACATTACGGAAATATAATCGAATATACTTCTTCCAGTTAGGCACAACGCGTACAATGCCGCAAGCGCAAGCTATTGTAAACTTCTTTGTTATTTTATTAGTCACAATTAATGCAGTAGCAACGTACCCTTAGTATCTGATTAATATATTATATTTAATGTGTTGATAAAAAATCTTATCAGACAATGAACGTAGTCATTGTATTATTTATTAACCATTCAACCAATTAAATTGTGCAATCGGCTTCTTTAATTATGTAATACGTGCAAAAAATATTACAAGAAGACAATAAGTAATTAAAAATGCTACCTGCCCGAAGGCTTTATATTCATCGGCACAAAAAGTTTCGATGTATTTATACTCGGTTCTCGAATCCAAGATATTTTTAGTAAACTCATATGTTTAAGTATGAAATGTTGGCAAAATCAACACAGCGTTGTCTAAAATCACAAACTTCTGATACGGGCAATTGGGAAAGGGTACACATTTCAGTTCAAAAACAGACGAGAGACAAATAAAATAATTCATGAAAGGTCTGACGGTCGTAAATTATTTGTCACAAATATTTCTTTGGATTTGTTGCCCAAGTGTACCTAGTGTAGGTAAATGCAAACTTTCCTTAAAATCACAGACACCCTACAATGACTCATCCACGTCTTCAGGCTAAAACCGGCGCTTGCTTACATCCTGAACTTAAATAACTTATTACAAATTATAATTTGCATTAAATACCTACTCGAAGGTCACGACTGAGATTACTGCAATTATGGCCGCTGCGGCTGTAGAAGGACTCGGCTGATAACGGGAAAGCTTTCTGAGTAACGGCTGGTTTTGATGGCACGAGATAGGGACTGTCCTTCATCTGGGGCACTAGCTTCTGGCCGTGACTTCGCTCAGGAGGTAGGTACCTGTATACTTAGTATGTTTGTGCAAAATCTATTGTTTCAATCGGGTCGTTTGCCTACCGTGCGACACAATGCTATATTGGCACTACCCACATATTTAGGAATCTGTTAAAAAATCAACTAAGTACTACTTCTACCTAACAACCGAAGTAGATATTAATTTATATACCATTGTAATACCCCAGTTTTACTACTTACTTACCTATTTTTGTAAAGCTGAAAGGGCTACTTTTATTAATTTAGTTATAGTTTCTCTATAAGTACCTAAGTGAATTTGTATATTCTTAAGAAAAAAAAATATCTCAAACCTCAAATACAATATGAAAAAAGTTCCATCATCAAGTTCGGATGAAACAGTTCAATCGCTGTCAAACTACGAAAATTAGATACTTTCTAACCGGTAGGAGGCACAAGGCGCAAAGTTTATGGAAGGAAGCGATAACTTTTTTCGTTTCAATTTTTAGTGAACATCTTCACACCCCTACGAATGATTCTGGCTGGAACAAAGCCTATAGCCATAGCGTTCACGGATAATTTGTACCTAGTTATTTTATTAGGAGGAGAGAGTTTTAAACAAACAGAGTCATGCAAGTTAATCCATATTATAAGATAAGGGTTACAAAAAATATACCTACCTAAAATGCATTTTGCAATTCTATTTTGTTGAGTTTGTGCGTGTGAGAGTGACATAGTCACTGTGTGACATAACTCCATTAGAATAAATAAAGATAACAAAAAAAACGATGACTAACAAAGAGGTGTTTCAGAGATAAGTATATGTATACTAGAAAAGCTTTCAAAGCAAAATTTATAGCCTTAAATTCAGTCACTAAACCTTAATTAAAATTTATGGTCTTAGAATTAGATTAAGCACTTATTTAATATTAAATTATATTTATTTTGAGACTTTCCATTCAATAGCAATTAACCATTTGAATTTAAGTCCGCTCTGATGGTAAAAGGCCTTTTGTAAAAGTTTTACAAAACCGCTTGAAACCTGGCAAAGTTCCTCGAAATCGTGAAAGTAAAGAATTGGCAGGCATTATTAGGTCCCCTGATCGAGCGGTCGATCGTGCGCCGATCTTCAAGTTTTGCAGTCGTGGCTGATTTTCAATGAACCTTGAGAGCCCTCGAGCCTGAAGCTTGAATAGCATAGATCTCAGACTCTGTGGAGGAGCGTAGAAAAGAAATTCTTAATTGGAAAGCTTTTTTAGTTCAGTACGCCTCCCTGAGCCGCTCCGTTGCAGATTTTGTATCCTCACCGGAACCCCAAAGCCTATTTTGGTCTACTACTGGACGCAGGCCTTCCCTTAGCTTTTATCTCATGGGGGGTAATGCCCATAGTCCCTACGCTGAGCACGCAGTTTGAGGATCGCAGTTTTAGAATTTTCCTGCAGGAAGCGCTGCTGCCCGCCCCAAAGTGGATATCCCTCGCCTCTTACGCCGCCCGCGGGAAGAGCTGGGGTGGTGTTCATTCTAAACTGGCACGCGGTATGCGGAAGGGCCTAGCCCTAAACTAGCCAAACTCGATGCAGATAGAATGTTTGTAAACAAACCGCCCACATTTAACCTAAAATTTACTTTCTTACCGCGTCTCTTCACGCAATTTACATTACTTGTCGATTTGAGATCCTTCCTTCAATAAATACCTGAAACTCGACGCTAAGCAAGTGAGTTTCAGTTTTTGAGTAAGGTCAAATCGACGGCACCGAGAGGACCTCACTTACAGTGGACCTTCAAATAACATAACAGGCAAGTATGATGTGACTGGTATAGCATCTTTGATCAGCAAAAACTTTCATGACCTAGAATCGAACAGAAAAAAACATTTATTTGAAAACGAGTACAAAAAAAGTAAAAACAAACCAACGGAAAACAGAAACGGTGTAACTAGTAGGTAAGTGACACGAAAGGGCACGAAAGTGGTAGTTTAAAATATAAGGTGGCTATCGGTTGGCTCAGCGTGTGCTGAACATTTATGCTCAGCGCTGTTTTCCAGCCAAAGACCTTATTACTAATTTACGTTACGGACGGCAATTTTGTGAAGAAATAAATACCAAAACCGAAACAAATTGATATTGCCCTACTACGTCTATAAAATACCTTTAAGTTGATCATAGTGCAAGAGGTGGGTCACACGTATAAATCGCCAGATTGCCGCAATCAAAGTCTAGCCATAAACAGTTTACGATTAAATGGATTCTCAAAGTAAATTCTTGAAACCGAGAGACATCCAATAATTTACTAGGCAATACTCGGCATACCGTGTTGTCTGCCGGAAAATTGAAGATTGTCAGTCATTACGTTGCAATCTCCATGCAATTTCCTCTCTCCCTTCAGGAACTGGATTCTGTTGGAATATCAGAAATCTACAGCGATGACTGTGTACGGTGCAGTATTTTATTTGACAGCATTGTTACACATATAATATACTAGCTACAATTACTGTACAAAAACATTGCCCGTGAACGTCAATTTCAGATAGATAGGTAGATAGATTTATTAACGCAACCACACAAAATAATAACACATAGACTCATACACGCACAGCTTCATTTCATTTATTTTTCGAACAATTATAGTCTCATTGTAGACTCATAGTGAAATTTTCGACATTGTGTCGGACATTTTCCCTTCGGTTCTTCGGTTTGTTCACCCAAAAGTTCAAAGCCCTCTAGGTAGCTGAAGCTTGAATCCCAAAGATAGGCTCAGCGAAGGAGCGTATGAAAAAAACCATTAATTGGAAAGCTTTTTTGGTACAGTTCTGAGATATGAACGTCTCCGTGAGATCTAGGTAGGTACTTGATAAGTTGATAACCTATAGGTAGTATTAGACATAATTTGAGACAGTCAAAAAGCAGGAAAAGTCGGGACGGTCGTTACTTGTCCATAAGATCGCTGATGGACTGCCTTTTCCAAATCTAACAGGCCTAGAAAGAAAACAGAGAAGACAGAAATAAATCAAGATTACTTGCAAATGCATAATTAAGTACCTAGTTCTCTTTGTGCCGGTTCTTCAGCACAAAACCTTTATTCTTAGGCTTGGTACGTTATCCGCCTTGGATTGCCGTATCCAGAAGCAGGTTGTAAACACACGATACGATCTCCACGTAACAGTCGTAACCTTAGCGAGGTGATTAACATTTTTATAAAGATTTGGACGTTCAGCGGATTACAATGCGTACAGCGGAATACAGTGAAATTCAAACCTAACCTTACCCTTTGATGAATTGCGTTATTATCTTTTATATATCTAACTAACAAGCTGACCTGTTAAAATTTCTTCCGAAAAGTATGTCCTCCAAAAAATTGTCCGTTGACATTTTTCGGTTTATGGACTTTAACGTATTGGTTCCTTTGCATGTTGGAGTCGAGTCAAGGAAAGCGACTCGCTTAAGCTCGAACATGAGCTGAGCTGTCATCAAAAAAAAAGTCAATAGTGGTTTGGCCACCAAGAACTTGGAGAGTTTTTGGATGAGTTTTGATCCTCTAATCCACCAAAATTTTATAATAAGTCGATAAGCTATATAACAAAATACATGAACTCTACACATTTTGGCTTGGCTTCCTTCCATTTTACTATATGACGATGTCTAAGACATGACGTGTAAGACTTATGGCGTAGGTGCTGCACATCCTTTGTTTTCCAAATCCGCTACCTTGTAGCGGCATTCCCATCGTCCGCTGCGTGTGTATACTCAAACCTGCACTTGTCCAAAGCCTTTTAGGGCATCCGGTAGTCGTCCGAGTTTGTGCAGGTCAGGTTTACTGATTGTGTGTTTCTATAGACGGGTTTTTGCAAGGAACTGCCTTCATTTGATTTTCTATGATAGTTTTTTTGGTGATATATCTTGGTATCGTTTGAATTTGTTATGAGTTCTCACGGCTTGTCATGTGAAAATTCATATACACTCATGTGTATGGAGGACATTCGAATTCAAAATATTTATACAAAATACAAAATGTTTACTTATTTCATTAATAATAAACTATGATCCGTGCTCGGAACCTCCTTTTAAGCATGAAATACCTGTATTAGGAGGTGGAATGTAACGCTCTCCATTATCATACATCACACTAATATTATAAATGCGAAAGTTTGGATGGATGGATGGATGTTTGTTACCTCTTCACGCCAAAACTACTGAACGGATCAGGCTGAAATTTGGCATACAGGTAGTTCTAATCCTGGAATCAATCACAATACTTTTTATTCCATAAATCAGTTCCCATGGGATAGAAATAACCTCAAAACGGTTTCATAGAAACAACTAGTTTTTAATATTCCTTAAGTTTCTTACCAAAAAACATTTAACCTAACTGTGTAAAATCAAGTAGGTACGGAGAATAATGTTGAACCATTTTTAGGGTTTCGAAGATCGGTTTCGAAACCCTTATGGTCTCGCTTTGTCTGTCCTTTTTTCCCTCCTTAATAACTCAGCAACTACAGCAGCTATCAACTTGAAATTTAAAATAATAATACATTTCGTGCGCCTGTACAGATTTTAAGAAAAAAAAATGAAAAAAAATGAAAAATAAAAATGAACATTTTCCATACAAATTGAAATGTCAAAATTTTAAAAGAGACCTACAGAGTCAAGTGGGGTATCAAATGAAAGGTATTAGTTTGTACATTTCAAAATAGTTTTTGAAATTTCAGTAGGTTTCATACTTTTTGAAATATTTTGAAAATAGTCGAAAAAATACCCATTCCCCCCCCCCTATCTCCGAAGTTTGCAGAGCGATCCATTCAAAATGTATTGAGCGTTTGTAGATATAGATCTATATTTTACAGGAAAAATATAGAGAAGTCTGTAAAATGAACAGTTTTTGAAAAATGGTCAAAAAGAGGGGGGATAATTTTCAAAAGGGGGGGCTACCCCACTGAGTGGAGTATCATATGAAAGGTATCGGTTTGTACATTTCAAAACAGTTTTTAAAATTTCTGTAGGTTTCATACTTTTTGAAATATTTTGAAATAAGTCGAAATTTTACCCGTTCCCTCCCCCCTATCTCCGAAGTTTGCAGAGCGATCTATTCAAAATGTATGAAGCGTTTGTAGATATAGATCTATATTTTACAGGAAAAATATAGAGAAATCTGTAAAATGAACACTTTTTGAAAAATGGTCAAAAAGAGGGGGGATAATTTTCAAAAGGGGGGGCTACCCCACTGAGTGGGGTATCATATGAAAGGTTTCAGTTTGTACATTTCAAAACAGTTTTTGAAATTTCTGTAGGTTTAATACTTTTCGAAATATTTTGAAAAAAGTCGAAAAAATTACCGCTACTCCCTATCACCGAAGCATGGAGAGAGATCCATCTGAAATGTAGGTTGGTACCTACTAGTTTTAGGTCTTCATTAAATTTCGGAGTTTCTAACCGGTACCTTTAGTACATACCTACTTGTTCACAAACGTTCGAAACCCTCGGCGCGCGAGTTACACTCGCACTTGACGGGTCTTGTTAACGAATAAGTAGAGGTAGGTTTAGGTAATAGTATTATAATATCTGTGGTTTAGGTAAACTTCATTCGAAGTAAGTGATATGTGTTGTGTTGTGGTACCAGTGCAAGCGGGTGCATCTAGAGTAGTGCGTGTCTATAACTGCCAAGGAAAATAACATCTAATATAATTAAATTAGATTTAGTATTAACTGAAACGGACTCTACTATTATACAGTAACAGAATTATAAATGTAGGACATTTAATATTTTTAAGTTTGTAAACGTTTTTGTACTTTTTTGAAGACCTCTCTGGAACGGCGGGTGTAGGCCTGCTTGCGATGCAGGAGGTGGCCGGTTCGATTCCGGCATCGGGACATATGTTTCTACGATCTGCAGATATTTGTTCCGGGTGTTCTGGATGTTTTCTGTGTATAATAAAAACCATCTATCTATGTAGTGCATTGTTAAGTTTGAGCTAGATCATTATCTGAGTCAATCACAGCATTTTGTGTGAATCCAGCTTTATCTATTTATTTATAAACTTTGCTTACCAAATAATCGTATGTAGACGTTTTTATCCTCATAACTCTACTTGGCCTCTTCTTACCCTAAATCCAGAATAAACTTTATGAAAAGTACTAGCTTCCGCAGTGGTTTCGCACACACTTTTTTGGGATAAAAGTCTATTATGTTATTTTTCGTTCGTCCCAGGGGGTCCGATGTCACGTTTCATAGCGATCCATTCAGCCGTTTAGGCATGAAAAAGTAACAGACAGACAGAAAAACTTTCAAGTTATAATATTTTAGTATGCATTTATTTATTTATTTATTATTTCACAAATCAGATAACAATCAAATTATGAATAAACCTATGCTACTTTTAAAAATTTTGATCTAGATTGAAATCAATAATGTGAACAATATAGAAAAAATAATGTTGCGTGCAATAGATTTAAATTACCTTATGAAGTAAAAAAGGTCATTAACAAACACCGTTACTGAGAAAATAATTTTTCAAGTTTTTTTTAAAACTTTTTTGTTACCCTAATGAAGTCCCTCATAAAAGCATGAAAAGTTGGTGTTCTTCCAACACAAATAATAATAAATAAATAATGTTCGTAGTTATCCCGCTTACGTCCGTAATGAATTAGTTTGACACATAAAATCTACATTTCCATTATCATGTTGACCACTTTTGACACTCCCATCACTCATCATCATGTTTAAAGAGTTTTGAATAAACAATCAATGCTCACACGGCTCGTCCATTGATACGCCCGACATTTTGACACCTAATTTGTAAAATCGGTCAAGTCATTACAAACAAACGCACTGCATAAATTATAGTGATGGACGCATACGTTTACGGATATTTACCGTTTTTAGTCTTGACAGATGAGTCCCACCATAAACTTAAATGGTGATTTTTGGATAGTTTTCCATGAAAGGTTCAACCAATTTGTTTTTGCCCTTGTTTATGCCCTTGTGTCCACGAATTAAGACTTTACTTGTACTAAGATAATAATATTTCGCTTATAGCTTAAGTTTTTACTTATAATTGACAGAGTTGGTCTTAATGTGTTCAAAAGAACACATACATTTAAGCCAACCAACTTGTTCTTAAACTTATATTTTTGTGATTGTTTTGTTAGATTTCCTAAAGAAATTTATAAATTATGTATCGGGTTTTCTTACAAAGGTACGCGATAAATACCCAATAAATAATCGTAAACAATTGCTTCAAAATTTGTGGTAATAGTTGATGATCATCGGGGTTGATGGGAAAGAGTTGACGATCGGGCTTATAACGAGGAGAAGAGAGAGTTGTTACAGCATTGACGAATAATAAAGTAAAAACAAGTACGATGATAATGATTATCAATCATCCTATGATATTAAGAAAAGGAAAACTTTAGTATTTATATAATATCACTACATAAATAATATTTCGATAAACAATATTTTAGTTATAGAAAATATTTAGTTATAACTTATTTTAGGTCCCAGAGGTTAGTTTAAATATTTTTAAACCTAGATTAATTTGTTCTTATGTATCTCATTTTAAGTAAACCCTGTGTTTGTATGAGAATAAAGTTCTTTAAACCTAAAACAATACCATACGAACAAGATAGACACATGATTTCTTAGGAACTACAAAGTTATAAGCGCGATCAAAATGGTGTCCTTCATTTCAAAAAATTCAAACTGAAATAAGCGGTTGACACTTACTTTGGCATGGTTCCATGCCATTATGACAACAATTCGAAAGATATTAAGTTTCACAAGGTTCAGTCCCATTCTGAACGCGCTCTGATTATAACAACAACTATGTTAAATAACGATATTTCTTCACGCTGGTCCCGTCTTTGTACTGACGAAGCTCATTATAGTTGTCTTTGTCCCGGACAAAGCGTTAGATTTTCATCTCCAAGCATCTTATTCACGTCGCTGCTATTTTATAAAACTCCCTAGGAACAGGGAAAGAGATCTGACAAAGAAATACTTCGTACAAAGTTTCAAAGGAGGTGTAAAGGGAAGTGCTTTATAGCTGGCTTTTAGAAACGAACAAGTTCTTTTGTGCAAGACTTGCAAGCGTATTGAAAATGTAACTACTGACAAAAACTTCAAAAACATTATGTAACCTTCATTTAATTAATTTGAAAGATGTCGCTGAATACGGCACATGTACAGTACATGTACCTACCGTTCTTAGGTAAGTTTTATTTTGACCGATCGTTATAATTGGCTTTTATTATACCGTAATTTCATTTACCCTAGAGATCGCCATCTCTAGGCAGAGACAGGGCTACTCGAGGCAAGAAGTTGGGGGAATGTAGTAGATAGAAGGATATTTTTGAATTGATTTATAAAAAGGAGAATTTATACTTAAAACACATCAAAAATAGGGTAGAAAAGCAATGTTCTAGGATGTTTGAACTGATTTGATAACATAAGTAAGTATTTACCCTGATTAACCCTACATTACATACCCTTAAGTTAGGGTTAGATTACAAATAAAAATCTTTTAAGCTGCTTTGCTATATTTTTTCTCTTTCTAACTTATGTCAAAAGAAAGAAACAAACGACAAAGCCTCATCGCTTGAAGCTATAGCGCTTCAAGCTAGGAGGCTTTGTCCGGGTGTGTCATTCTTTTTTGAGATGGTAATGGCTACTAAACATTGATACGTACCTAAGTACCTATCCTTAAGAAAACCATTTTTTCCCTCAGCCTATTTGGTCCCACTGCTGGGCAAAGGCCTCCCCCAAATCTTTCCACCAGTTTTCCCACCAGTCATTTAGGAAGGCGTTGAGGTCTTCCCACCAACCGACCGTGGCTTCCTTCCGGGACTCAGGGTGTAGTGATATGAGCCCACCTCTCGGAGTGCATTCGGCTGATGTGGGCTGCCCATTGTCATTTAAGTGTGGCGATTTTAACTCCCACGTCAGCAATACCAGTCAGGGAGCGTAGCGTCGTATTCCTAACGCGATCAATTTTCCGAAAACCCAGGCTGCTACGCTCCATTGCCCTCTGGCATATCTTGAGCCTGGACTTTTGTAGCTCAGTCAGCGACCATGTCTGCGCACCGTAGGTTAGGTTGCCAAGAAAATCATAACATTAAAAAAATACAACAACTCCTTAATCAATCCTCTAATTAATCCATACGGTTCCGGACCGTTGACGACGAACTATCAAGTTCTACATGCTATCATGTATCATGGAACCTCGATTCTCACACCAACACATAACTAATTGTTTAGCACTGGAACGGGCACAAGGTACTCATTATATCACACTGCTAAGCACGAACAAACACCGCAAACAGTGCTAAATCAGATTTGTACTGACGGGAGATATCGTAGGGCTGTCGAATCCACTAAATTCAAACGAATCCAAGAGCCTTTGCAAGAATACTTTTACTATAGCCTCGTTTTAGTTGCTAGGTCATTTCAAAGTCCCCAGATATCTCCAAATGCAAGCAAGGTACCCTCCGTGCTTGTAGCGTAGGCTGTGTATCTCTTAATCATGATTCTGGTGTTCTGCTTTCTATGCTCGTATTTTACTCATCATTGGTTCAGTAAATTCGTTCTAATTGTGATATTGCAGACATTTAGCACGTCTATGTTATTTTAAAATTACAATTATTCGATGTGCTAAATAAATGTTTTGATTACAAATTGATACTACAGGCTTTTTTAAATGGTCTAAGATTCTACTACTTTTATTAGATTTCTGTTGTTTTGTCGAGACGTTGAGGTCTTTTAAGTGACAAAACGTCTTTGATTGTGTCAGTGAAGCAACACTGGCAACATATTTTTGACAAGACAGCGATAAGACGTTGCTAAGTCCAATCAAAGACAGTCCCATTTCTAAAAAGAGACATTGATTGCTTCTCTGTGGCAGCACTGACAACCCTAACTGACATGGGAATGCGCTCGCGCAACTCTGGGAAACCTTTCTCGATATCTATTGCGTGGCGTCGACAAAAACTGCTGATTCGTTCTAATCAGTATTGTTCGCTTCTTGTTCATCGAGATTACTCGTGGCTTGTGATTGTGACTCTCGTGATGAGTCATGCATGGGTGCATGTTGGATGTCTGGTTGAATATGTCTACTTCAGAGATATGCTAGACCTTTCACACGATTGATGTTTGGGTATCTACATACCTACGTATAATTATATTCTACTAGACGATCGCCTCGCGGTTTCACCCGCGTAGTTCCCGTTCCCGTGGGAATTCCGGGATAAAATATAGCCTATGTCACTCCCTGAAAAGTAAGCTTCCTAACGGTGAAAGAATTTTTCAAATCGGTCCAGTAGTTTCGGAGCCTATTCAATTCATACAAACAAACAAACAAACAAAAAATCAAACCTTTCCTCTTTATAATATTAGTATAGATTTGTGGCGTCCTTTGGAGGAGGCCTATGTTCAACAGTGGACGCTTAGGGGCTGATGATGATAATGATGATGCCGGTATGATGCTGTGTGAATTGTCCAGCATTAAAAAAAAAATGTATACTATCTCCTCAAACGAGAGAACGAATTTAACAAAAAATCATAACCCGAATGAAACCCCAGAATGAAAATAATTTAGAACCATCATAACATTTTTGAAATGATTTGATGAAGCTCCGTTCTTGAAGACGCCCGCTTAAGTGATATGGTTCATTGTTGACCTTTCTTGAATTTTTGTCTGAATTTAGCGAACGAGCTCTGTTGTTGAGGACGCGGAATAAATGCAAGTTATTTCTCAAAAAAATCAAGATAGCAGCTTTAGGCAGTAGTGCTTTTAGTAACAAACATTTCTGTTGAGTTAATGAATGTTTCTGCACTAACAGTAAAATTTACTACTTAGATTATAATAAAGCATTGCCTTGCAAAGTTGGAAGTTAAGTAAAGTACTTACCTATATAGCATCCAGCTTAGTATCTCTTAGAAAAGGAGGTCTTGATAATCCTCATCAAAAGGTTAGTGAAGTCCGTTCAATTCCTAGTAATTTCCAATTAAAGAAGAAATTGAATCGAAAGCTCCAACCTTCAACCTCTTGCAACACCATTCGCATAGATTATGCAATAACGTCTTTGGGATTGCTTCACTCAGGAGAACCAGTTGACAAAAAACAGTTCTGCGAGCTGTGACTAAAAGACACATGATATCTATAATATGTATATTCTGATCTAAGTAAGGTCATTCAGGTGCAATGCACATCATACTAGACCAGCTGATTACTCCGCTAGATCTTTAGGTTAAGGTCATTCAGGTATTTGGGGGTACTTGGGACTATTAAACCTGAAGACAGGGTTCTATGGCGCTCATTAGGGGAGGCCTATGTCCAGCAGTGGACTAATATTGGCAGATGATGATGTTGATATCCTGAGAGCTGCGCGTCTAAGAAGATGGGTGAAATGAATACGCTAAATCTACAACGACAAGAGCTTAAAGGACTTAGCACATACATTCAGTACCGTTTTCGCACGGCAGAACAATAAGCATTCAAGTATGGACTTAAACAAGTCAGTTTCATATACATTTTACAGTAAGAAATCAAATAATATCGCAAAAATTTTTTATTTTTTTTTTATTTTACAGTAACATAATTGCTTACCGCAAGTTTGAAGCTATGGTGGCCCGCGCGCTGTCTGCTATTTATGCCACCACTGTATCCAATTGTTACGAATTCAAGCCCATAATGTTTGAATGCATATTTTATAATGCATATTTTTGTGCTGTGCAGCAGTGAAGCGGTCCAGATCTGCGGCAACCTTAATGTGAGGCTGTATCGACTCTTTCTGACAAACCTCTCTAAACGAATGTCAAATGTTTAGTTATCCCCAGCACTATACGTTTTTCTGTTGGATGTAATTCAAGTGGATTTCGTGCATCAGCTGTAGTCTCCAAAATCGTGCGCCGGCGCATTCACGACCAATTTACTAGATTGTGGGTTGCGAGATTGCAGCGGCTCGGATTAAATGATCTTCGACCAGAATCGACGCTGGTCGAGATTGTATTTCATAGATAACTGGTATTTACGTACCGCCGACAAAGTTTGTTAGACTTTCCGATTATGTTGTTGACATTAGTGGTGTTTAATAGAGGATTTTGTAACTGTTGACTCGAGAAATAATCCAGACCATGGGACAGTTCCCATGGGCGTGATTATTCGACATTATGTATAATTCGCGCGCGATCAAAACGGGATGGAGCCGGTACGGTCCGTACACCACGTATAGTAACAAAGCTGGAATCAGACAAACCAAGAGATAAATTTTAACGGATATATTTCCCTCTGGACATGTGGTCCTACTGCATTTGTCCTACCGATCGGACTACATGAACTTTTTTTTCCGGTTGGTTCGATTAACTAATCGGACTATAGAAACTGACGTTTTCTTAGACCACGTAGTCCCACTAATCGGACCACATGAACTTTTTTTCCGGTTCGCTTGGTCGACAAATGTTATAAGATTAAAAAAATGGATAGGAACATACTAACTACTACTACTAGACTACTACTACTACGACTAGACGATCGCCTCGCGGTTTCACCCGCGTAGTTCCCGTTCCCGTGGGAATTCCGGGATAAAATATAGCCTATGTCACTCCCTGAAAAGTAAGCTTCTTATACAAACAAACAATCAAATCTTTCCTCTTCATAATATTAGTATAGATAGATAGTTATTAATGAAATGATAGTGAGACGGGAGTGTCCATGACAGGTGATCGCGAACTGAATATAATAACTAGACAAAATAAAAAATTGTAAAAACCCGCCGACGTTTATTGCCTGAACAGATTATTATGAAACATGGCTAAGAACACTCGGGATAAAATTTATCTATGACACAAAAAAAACTAAACGAAAATCGGTTCATCCGTTTGGGAGCTACGATACCACAGACAGATACACAGACAGACACATCAAACTTATAACACCCCTCTCTTTTTGCGTCGGGGGTTAAAAAGTAGTGCAAAAATTGATGGCTGTCGTAAATGCGCGATTGGCATTAATTAGGGTAATGTACAATGTACGTGCTCGTACAGAGCCATTACAAAGTGAAACGAAAGAGGTCAAATATTTACTTTTACAAGATGACATGAGAACTGTTGACAACGCGCGGATTTTACCAGAAGAAATGTGACGTAAACAAGGTTCTGTCCCATTCTGATCGCACGCGGACCATGGGCTTCCTTGACAAGACCATTCAACCATTCAAGGTCATTCAATAGCAGTAATGACAGAACTTCCGTTACCATAGACAAGTTCTCTTGTACTGGAAAATGGTACAAGGACAGCACAGTTATATTGATAGAGTTTCGTTCGGACCCACCACCACTAGTAGTGGTAGAGGACAACTAAAACCTTTTTTCAACAACCTTCGTATTTCGTGCGTTCCATTATTCAATAGGTAGTTATTCTGTGGTAGTACCTAGGTAGGTAGATACATCTTCTCTGTCCCTGTGCCCTACGTTTCCACGATCTGGCTTCATCCTTCAATCAAAGGGCTCATAGGTACATTTGCAGCACTAATGTATTCTAAGTAAAGGCGAATAGGACTTGCTGTGAACTGAAAGCTAACTGTGACTAATTCGATAAATTTACACTGAGCTGCGAATACAGCAATATGGTATTAAGTTCTGCTGTGTGGTGCCGGCTTAGAATTTGCAACACCCCAACTATTCCTGCGGGTGTCGTAAGAGGCGACTAAGGGATATCCACCGGGGGCGGGCAGCAGCGCCCCCTGCAGAACAATTCTACCACCGAACTGCGATCCCCAACCCGCATGCCCAGCGTGGGGATTATGGGCATTACATTCATGTGATAAAAGCCAATAAGGCGTTTATCAGGGGTAGGCCTGCGTCCAGTAGTGGACCAATACAGGCTGTTGAGCATAAGGTTGAGGTAATATATTCAGGTATTATGTTATCCTCATAATATGAAACCATATTTGAAGGACGTGTAGGCACCGTTTTGTGGATCATATTAAAGTCATCTATTTGTAGACCTATATACATACCTAACAATTTGTAGCATCTAGGTACCCAATCATTGTACCTACCAAGTAAAACCGATTTCCCTAGTGGATCCACTACGGAAATATTATGAAATTTATAGGTTTGCCTATGACATCTTCCACCAAATTCACGAACGAGATCCCACAAGTTTTATTTTTATCTCCTGGCCCGTCTTCATTCTTCAAAGCTTCTTTATTCTTTAAATTCTTCATGGGCGAACCATCGCAGACGTTTATTTTGCGTAATTTGTCAGCATGTGATTAGCCTATGGTATAAAGGTTAGCGACTAAAGACTCACCATGACTGGCGAAGAATACACCAGGTATACCATTAGGTCAAGAACCTTGCATTTGTACTCACATTTCATAATAGCACCTCCACCATCCAAGCTTTCTTGGCTCCCTCGTTGTGATTTACAGCGCTGTGTGTCGAATCGTCGGCAGCCGTGCGGCACTCCCGCCGCGCTGCGCCTGCGCCGCCTTGATTCACTTCACCTGTGCACCTTTGCACTTTACAAGAAAAATATATTATTTTCTAGGCATGTTTTCAACTCAAATGGTTCCCAAGTTTTCGCACGCTAGAGCAAAAGAAGATACTAATAAAATAAAGCTTCCATTTCCTCATTTATGATTAGAATAATTCAGATCTTCCTGTACCTTCATGTACCTTGACTTTAGACCTGCCTAGAGTCATCATCTAACTAAATCAATAAAATCTAATATAAGTAAGAGTGGCCTTAGACCTCCAGACGAGATTATAAATGTAGAGTCAGAATTTTAAATCTTATATTTTAAATAATCTCACGTCACAAAACTGAGCTATAAGCAAGATCATCATTTAACCTGTATACTGCACACTGCATTGCCAGGTGGTTCTATACACAACTGCATGGCTTTAATCTAGCCGCTTCAATCATTTCGCAACGTTGTCATGTTCCAGCGTGCAAACATGCATACAGGGCTGCCGCGTGCTTGTGTCTGTGCCGAGGTTGTATTTTGGGATAGTGTCCTTGCCTTGCTTCTAATTTGGTGAACAATGCACATCCGTCTGATTGTTTATTTGTAAGAAAAACATTTTAGTATACATACATAAAATTTGGAAAAAAATATCGCTGTTTTGTGTAAAAAGTAATTAGAAGGGTATGAAGGTCCATAAGACAAGATTTATTTTGTAATTGTTAAAAGAAACAGACCTTGTCAAAAATGGCAACGGAAACTTCCCTTCCATAGGCACGAAGGACTGTTTAAGTTTTTTTGCTGTTTATAAAACTAATGAGAATCACTTTAGCTTTAGATATAAATTTTTGACAACCTTATTTCAAAATAGCCATAGATTATAAAGCCGGACTGTGTAGCCAATTTCTGAAATTTATTACCCTCGCTTACTACGTCACTGATAAATGTGGTAATCTAGACATGGGCCTATCAGACCCTTAGTTAATGTTTTAATATCCCAGCTCGTTTTTAGTGCAGACTGTTTTACTGTTAAATAATGAGTGAGTTGCTCTGCTTGGCAAACGTCTTCCTTTGGGGACTTTCACAAGTGTCGTGTCTGTTTTGCATGAGGTTTGCATTTCTTTGGATTTTTTATTAATTTAGGAAGAAATTTGTAAGAAAAATATATGAGAGACCTCGTATGATCACTTTCTTTCAACAACCAATCAAAAGTTGAAATCAAACTATGTTAATTTTAATTAATTATGGAAATAAAATCAACAAAAACAATTATCATAGAATGCGCATAAAGCCACATGCCATTTAGTTATCACCTGTTTTTCCAGTACATTTGCAATCAACACCTGCTTCACAACACTGTCTATCTGTTGTGCAGATGGCTTAAGAAATAGACATTTCTGACAGACAGACAGACACGACCAATTAAAAGAAGCTCTTTTAACAAAATACTTTATTAAATTAAAAGAACAATGTTTAGCAGGAAACCACTTTAAAAGCGTTTAGTTTGCAATCACGAATAGGTGGAGTGAATGGTTGATGGTTTGGTTATTAACTGCCAGAAGCCAAAACGCACGGTATACCGACACCTAAAGCGAAAGAGCGCATTATAAAAGTTTACATTATCACTTGACACTTTTTAGAGGTAAGTTTTTTGTTGGGTATGTATGTACTTACTCAGGCTGGTCATTAAAGATTATCGGGAAATTAGCAGCTTCGTCCGTTAACATTTAACGTATTCACTGCCCAGCGTCTGCGGCGCGACCCACAGGAGCGCGAGGCGGAGCTCGTAGGACTCACAGAACTATGCGTAGTTGGCAATGAAAGTGTTAAAAAAAATCCAACAAAACCGCCAGTGAAAAAGTAATCGTTCATCGATCTTTTGAAGAAAATTATACTATTACCGTAGTTAATCATTAGGGTGAGCTTTTTAGGCATCTTTGCAGCATCTTGCTTCATGGCATCCCGGTGTCCGTTTGACTCGGGGTCACTTTGGCCCAGCGGGAGCTGATCGGATGGCGCAAAAAGGGTTAAAAAACTTCCAGATTGTTAAGATACTGATCTTTGTCCGTGTTAGCTCGGATGACAGGATTTATTAAATTCAACTGAATTGTTTGGGCTTGTATGGGCCAGAGGATCCCATAAGTTCCGAAAGGTTTCGTTTTCAGCGCCAGTATTTTATTAACTGAATTAACTTGTGTTTGTTAATATAAATTTTAAGGCCATGGCTGATTAATCATATTTTGAAACTTTTACTAATGTACTTGCTTATTTATAGAAAGCAAGTACATTAGTAAGTATAGTATAGTTTCAACCAAATTACAGGTAAAAAAGCAAAAAATGGGTCTATTTTCGACTCTCAGTTATACATAATATACTTTTGGTTGCTGTCAAGGCCTATCTATTGGTTAGTATACTGGCAAAATCGATAGTGTGACCAAGGTCTCTCTTGCCTGACTTTTAACTAGCATCTCAGATTGAATCAAGAATCTCTTGATTGACAAACAATTTAATCGCCATCACAATTCCATTTATAACCCCACAAGTTTTCATAAATGGTCAAAAAACCGATTTCATTACTATGTTTCCTTTGAAATAAATGGATATAGGAACTGTTCTAAACTCTAATACCCAAAACGAAGCTCTCCCAATTCAGAAATACCTTGCTTGAATGATTATATTCGTTTTGACAAAGTAATGAAAACCAAATAAATACGAAAGAAACAGGAAATCTATCGACGTTGATACGTGAATGTGCGGTCAGCGCCGGCGGGTGGTTGTCATGCAAGCTATCATGTGGTGACCCTGACGACAGGGATGGACTCAGAGAATCTGAGCATCTCTCTCTCAGTCCGTTGACACCCAATTGGTTATTTCTTTTCTTTTTCACGCCAGCTTACTCAATCCTGTGCGAGTCACAACCACAGTTTTCCCGTCACCGCGACTCGACGGACCGACCACAGACGACAGACGGTTACTGTGTACGCACGGTTAATTTCAATTCATTCAATTTGCATAACAACCACTCGCCCGTTTGGTGGAGACCTAGCCTAAGACGAAAGGACAATGCACCTGAGGTAAATCCCTAAGACCACAACATAAAGTTGCAGTAACAGGGTGTTTCGATCTTACAAAATCCAACTAAATGTGGCAATAGAGAGCTTAATCAACATTAAAGGGCATGGCCCAATATGTGCGACGATTTTCGTGATCTCAAATTTCATTATCAGTACCGATGTAAGCGGGTTAGCTACGAACCTTTTTTGTGATGGAAGAACACCAACGTTTCATCCCTGAGCCTCACTTCAAGAGTGCGGTTCTAGACGCGCGCGTTCCGCATCCCTAGGAGCACTACGCATGAGCTCAAGTTCAGAGATTGCTTGCATCTCAAGTCATCAATAAGAAAATCAATGAATCGTTTATGAATGAATCTAGAATTCTTGGAAGGTAGTGTGAACCTAATTATGTACTTAGATAAGTTATCTTTAAATTTTTAAAATTCATCATGGTTAATATCTAAGGATGTACAAACCAGTGCGTCGTGATCAAGTTGCGTTCGATAATGAAACCGGTGGTAGTAGTAACGTTCGTAGCACAAGACAAAAAATGAGGGTAGATCGGTAAGTCTGCTAATAAAAACTCAATCGCCTCGCTCAATCCTATCGCAGTGCCTTCAGTTATTCCGTGATCATGGCGCATGAAACTGTAACGAAATCGAAAAGCTCGAAACTCAAATCATGCTAAATATCCCGTTTTATAAGACTTTTTTTAGTGAATTTACTTATGACTACCGGTAATTCGTTGTTGACCTTCTTAGTCCATCCCTGTCAACAAACGAGCATCATGAGATACGATACGCATGTTTATGTAACAAAAGAACAAAAGCATTGCGTTTTTGTTTCTCTCCTTGCGCCGGCGCAGGAAATGAAGATGCCTCGAAATAAAAAGTAGAAATTGAAAGAAAGTCGACTGGCTTTTAATTTTACTGTGACAGAAAGGAACGATATTATTTTCTTATTTAAAACATCGATAAACGATAAAAAGATTTAAACAGCCGAACCGGTCAGTTTCCATAACTACCTACAAAAAGTTTTTAACAATCTTATGGAGGGTTTATCGACATAGCTCGAATAAAAATGAAATAATATCGCAAAAATTTTTGACTTCGACGGGACTTGAACCCGCATCCTTCCCTCAATACGGGAATTTGCTAACCAACTACACCACGAGGTCAAGTGACGTAGGAGTCGAAAATCTTTGGGACTTCCTACGGTCTCTAGCGCCGTTAGTACCGGGGAAACATTGAAATTTATCCAATCCTGTTCAAAGACTAAGGTTACATTTAGTTCGTTTGACGAGAGGTGTCGCGTAGCTTATTTAGAAATTACCCTGAGTGTGGGATTACGCACTATAATAACAATAAACCATAGCTCGAATAATTATGCAAGTTGAAGTAGCAGTGCCGGCCTGCCACATTTCTTACGAAGAACCGTCTATCGCTGGGGCAAACGATTTCTTGAGTGGAGACCACGATTCATTAAACTTAGTGTAGGTGGATGACCTGCGAAAGACTGCAGGCAGATGCTCGATGCGGCATTCTGAAGACAGGGTCCTATGGCACTCATTAGAGCCTATGTCCACTGTCCAGAAGTTGACTATTCTGATGATGATGTTGATGATGAAGCTGACGTCAAAATATAAGAGCTGCGAATAAATTACGTTTTGTTTTGCTCGGCAAATAAATGAATTTGTTCAACAGAGCTAAGGGGGGGCTTCCCATTCATTTACAATCATCGCGATCTTTTGTAGCCTCTCTCTATTTCTATGGGTCTATCATACACCCGCTAAGAAATCTTCTCATAATGTGTTCTTCTATCATATTTTGAGGATTCATTATGTTTTTGTTTGTTCCAGGTAACTGAACCTACAATAATACCTTGGGTGTTGAATATTCAAGATGAAACCCGATTGTTTCTTATGAAACACCGGAAGCTACAGGTGCTCTCTACAATACTAAAAACAAGACGTCTCAACAAACAGGACTTACGAGTCCGCGGTGTTTTAATGATTGTATAATGTAGAGTTGGAAATTTCTTTTATTTTGCAATAAAAGATAAATGCGAGAAAAGACATTCTACTATGTACTTATGAAAAAGTTGGTAAGTTGGTAACATATTTGCGTGGGCAACCACTAGATCAAAACAAGAGAAGCTATTCTTTTGTTTTCGGTAACTATGGAAACGTCTGTAGGGTGTCGGTAGGGTGGTTGTAGATTTGCCACAAAGTAAATTCGTCACAAAGATGTGCATGAGTAAAATAAAATTTATTTTTGTGATTTGTTTCCACACCTTATAATAACCAAGATCGCACCCAGAATTTACTACTCTTCGGTAGCTAAAGAAAGTAAAAAGTATTCCACCAAAACCTGCAAGGATTAAATCTCTCACATAATAACTCTTCAAAAGATTTATTGCTAAAAGATGGTGTTGTCAAAAGTACCGTTGCAGTTCCATTGACAGAACAGGTTATTCGCATTTCTAGTTTTTAAGGGGTATCATAACAATCACAGCTGCCGAGCAGAATCTTAAACATATCATTACAATTTATAACCTCAATAACAATTAATACATTAATCAATCAATGTCAAACCATTTTTCTTAACAATAATATAAAACTTGCTGATTGTAAACACCTCCAAATAAAACGTCTGACATCAATAAAATAATTGTCAATAATTTTCTTATTTAGCTAAATGGAAATAATTGCCAGCTATCAGTTTTTAAGATCAGCAGGTGTTTGACAGGAACTGTAAGTAAAGAATCGTAGTCATTCAGAGTTAAAAAAACAAAACAAAAAAAAGAAAACAATTGACAGGCTGTTGTAGCTCGTGCGATCGTTTATTTCTTCCATTCCTATTTTGAATTAAACCTGGAATGGAACGTGCGGACGGGTAATTTAAAAAGTTTTTTGTGCTACACGGGTGGGACCTACTTGTATTTTAAGGGTTTTTACACAGTCGCGAGCAAGCTGACATGATGGATTTGTCGGCAGGTGCAGGCGAGGCTTAATTGTTTTACTTTATAACGGGTTTGAGTTTGACTGTAATGGATTACGCTATGGCTACACCATCTGCAAGGGTTATTAAACAATTTGTTGATTAGCTTCAATAACTTAGTGATTGGCTTTCGTGAAAAAAGAGAATGTTTGTTTTTTTACTTTTATCGATCAATGAAGCTTTTCGTCCAATATTTTGACAAGAGATAGGCAAAGTGGACGTCCAGCTAGACTCTGAAATTCTACCTATCAGCAGTTTTACGTCTTACGTCCACTTGGCAGCCGGATTAGTTATCGCAGTAGAGGTGTTAACAATATGCAGAATGAAATTGCTGTGCCCCTTCTGGTTGGTTCCCTTAACATTTTTAGGAGCTTGATCAGGAATTCATACAGTTTTGAACTGGTTGACTGGACAATATCTGAATTTTCGGGTTTTTCATTTTTATTTTCGTTCTCACTTTTATTTTTAGTTATTATTTTCTTATTTTTTCCTTAAAGGCACATGTGTAAAACTTTGAAAGGAGACGCCCTGGACGCAGAAATACAGCCTAGGCCAGTTTAGGACCCTTCGGATTCAATATTATACTGAAACACTGTAATAATAATTGATGTTTGACCAACATCTTTTATCGATGTCGATGTAATTTTTGTAAGTCTTGTTTGTAAATACAATTTTGCAAAATAAATGCACAATATAGCGGTAATATAAAAGATACCCCTTTAAAATACTTATTATACTACCAGATTATACGTGGCTTTACTCCGTGGTCGATTTAATTGTAAATTCATACGAAAAATTGAGCTTTAAACTAAAATCAAATTATCTGTCACAAAACAATTTGAAGGTAGAGTTACCTACCTACCTACAATCATGTTTTTGGTATATTTTATCTACAATTATTGTGTCCAGTAAATTATTTTTATGTCTATGTCTAATCAGCTCTTACAACATCCGGGCTGAGTTGGAATGGCCGATTCTTATGCCAAAACCGCCAAGGCAAGCTAAAATACCTAGTGTTTGTCCATGATACCAGGCTAGACCGAAATACCTTCCACAAACTAAAATAGACTAGTTTCTAAAACAGCAAGGAGGTATCAATTAAAAGAGGCGGCTTAGTGCTCAGATAAATTACCTACACGACCGTTGGTTGTAAAAGCTGTACGTCCTTTTCATAAATTTCAAGGAGGGTCTTCACATCTTCCTGCTTGCTATGGAGCACCACATGCAACACGATTTACGACCGTGTCTCTCTATAAACAAGGTGCTATTAACCCTAGCTAGTCGGGAGCAGACAAATACGAGTGTTTAGCATGCCATAGAGGCATAGACAAACCTACCATAGATAACTGGAAGCGGAGATTAAGGAGGTAAACTTAAAATCATTTACCAAAGAGGTTTCATCGAGTAAAAGTATGTCCTTTCTAGAATTTAAATCAATTTAGAAGTTCAGCTCGAGCGTACTCAACATAGATCAGGGGGTTAGTTTATTTGACGTAATTAACGAGACGTGATCGTGATGTCTCCTTTTTGTATGAGGATTTGCGAAGTTACCAAATCGTATGGAAAATGTCTCCTTCTAACGTCAAACAGACTCACCCCTTTGAACATTTAAAGGGTCGGCAATGCGCGTGCTTTGTTTCTGATATTGCAGGCGTCCTGTATGCCACCTAGGGGGTAAAAAAAGCAAATAAAACTAACAAAAATAAAAAAAAGATATAATTTATTTCTGTTACAGTTTTACAATCATTATTCCCGTAGTTGAGACCTTCATTTAAGTAAAATACTTGTGTTAGAAGGTTTCGCTCTTCTATAACAGACATTACAGATTCTGATTCAAGATTCTGATTACAGAATCTTGAACTGAAAAATAAAAGGAAAAACATAGTTAAGAAAATTGGTTTTTGCTTAGAGGTTATACGCATTTATGTTGTTACTCCGTAAATTACTAACGCCATCTAGTTCTTTCCGTTTATTTACAAGACACTCTAATAAAGCTCCAAGTTTCTAACAAGTCCACTTTAATGTCGCTGCTGCGACGGCGAAGGCATATCCCAGAAGGTACGTGCTCAAGGGCCTTCCTCAGACAGGTCGAGTGGAGTAACTGAGCAGAACTTGGAGTTGACTGTACTTGAAACCTACCATAAGTTTCTAGAAGTTAATTTTGTGTCGACATTTCTTTCGCGCTTTCAGCTTCTGCCGCGTACACCAAATTACATCTTGATCCGTTCAGTAGTTTTGGAGATCCTAGGTTACAAAAATTCAGATTTCACAAACTTTCGGCTTTATAATATTACTAGCTTCGGTCCGCGGCTTCGCACGTGTATTTTTGGTATAATAAGTAGCTTATTAACTAAGTTAGGCTTTTAGCTTTTAATGCATTGTCATCCAAACAAAGTTTCAGCTCAATCGGTTGAAAATATCTGCTTCAAAATTGAGTTGCAAGATTTCACCCTTACAAACATAGTTACATACATTGCAAGTTAAATAAAAGCTTGTGAAAAATAAAGCGATATAAAAGTTTTCAAGACGGATTTATGAGCAGAAAATTGATAAAGCCATTTGGATTTAAATGAGTTTAGGGACGACCAACTCTGTTGTCACTACGTTTACTATTATTTATTTGAATAACATGAAAATATTAACCCTATAAATTATTGAATAAGTCTATTTTGTACGGCTTACTGCGCAATTATTCCCGCAGTATTCAGCGACATATTGAAATTTTAAGAAGCTAGGTACTTGTAAATTGTTTATGTAAATTATACATGTGTGTGCCAGTTTTTTATCTATATATATCTAAAAAAGCACTTTAGCTGCGTAAAATATTTTCTGAAAGTTATTTTTACCGGGCATAGACCTTCATTTGACCACAATCTCACCTGACGATGTGGTCGACGATGTATCACGTAGGCATAGAAGACGCCTATTCAGAGACGAAAGACGACTATCTATGGTAAGGGATCTCGACTTTACTGGCCATAGAATAAATAACAGAGGAGAGTGTCGAGGCAAGTGCGTGCAAAACTAGCGGTATCTCTGTAATTAGGAGCATAAAGCATGCACTGCTTGTATTCACCGTCGTAAATAATATAGGTTCGTTGCGTCTGAATATTCATAATGGAAATGTATGGAAAATGTTTAGTCGAACGTAAAAATGCTTGATGGAACGTCAATGTTGATATGTTGGTTGCATGGACGTATTGGTAGAGCGCTTTTGAAATTTCCATTTGGTTTTTGACAGGGATTGTTTTGCGATGTACATGATTGCAATTTTCGGCTTAAAAATCTTTATTTTCTCAAAAAAGAACAAACAAGTCCACTTAGAATGAGTATACATTGGTATCTAAAAATAAATATTACTGGGGGTAGTTATGGCAGTTATTGGTGGTAGTTACCGGTAGATGTACGCCGTTTAACAATCTAGATAACAAAGGTCATCAACACGTAGGTAACAAGTAAGTGACCCAACAAAAAGCAGGTACATACATAAGTAATTAGGATTAAAATAAAGTTGGTAGGCGTAGATAAGATAAAACATTTTAAATGTTAAAAACAGAATGTTGTTTGTCAAGGCTAAAATGTAATGTTTTTTTCATTAAAAACATTATTTCACTATAGAGTAAAACATAATCTTAAAGATCACTTAAATTAAGTTAGCTTATGTAGGCTTGGAGAAAAGCTAATTATTTTGTTTTTTTTTTAGAATTTTTGAGTTAATTCTTTGTTGTCTTGTCGGGACTATGGAGTCGCAAAGCGACAAAGTCCTTATTTATTTAAAAATAAAAAGGTTTATTTAATAACAATCACTTACAGTGCATTTTATCAGCATTGAAATAGGTAGATAAGTACCTGAACAAAGAACTATAATATATTTTAAATTGGGTACCTCACCAACCACACATAGGTACCTACATCTAGGTATGGTGTGGATGGTCAGATACCCAACTTAAAATATCTAGTGTAGGTAAACTCAATGCCTTTTAAAATTCCTGTACAATTTATTGCGGTTTTCTGAGATCTGTAATACCACAGGTAAATAATAATCTGCTATAAAATAAATCAAGCCCACTTTATCTCCTTTCATCAGACTCTCGGCATATTTTACAATTTATTTTTTAAATGTAACCGAGTATTTTTATTCGTGATTCGAAATGAAATCGAAACTTCATCTTTCACGATCACGACTTCGATCGTGCCAATAAGAATACCACAGATTATACGTATTTGGACGCCAAATTCCGATATTATCGCATTATTATTTGAGTTTTTGTTGAAATCACACGATTTTGTAAGAAGACCCTTTTTTATTTCAGAAGAACACAAACTTTATGCCAATTTAAAATATGTAGTTAGGTGCTTTTATTTTTCCCATAGAATCGCGTAGGGAGGTACCTGGCCGCCTCGTCTATATAAAAAATATTGCGTTTCTGCGTGGTTAATTAAGATCTACCTAAACATGTTTGACTTAATTACCTAAAGACCTAATTAAGTTATAAACCCGAAACTCAGGAAAGAGACCATTTTTATAACGGTCGCAAAGAAATCTCTTGGGGAACTGCTTGCATTCATTGAAGTTACTAAAAATAAGCAAAACCTATAAAATGTGGTAGGCAACCACACTTTCAATTTGTTCCCGCAGGCAAACTCTCTTGAGTTTTCAACCTGTAAATGCTTTGCGAACGAAAACAATACAGAGTAGTAATTTATTTTATATATCTTGGAAAGTATAGGTACCTACCAACAGCGTTGACTTGGTGGTTGTAAATCACAAAGAAATATAAACAAGTTTTGATTTGACAGCTGTCAAAAATAACAAGGTCGTAATTCACTTTATTTGCCACTCCAGGGACGTCGGGAAGTAAATTGGTTTATAACCTTTGTGAATTAGGGCAAAAACCTTCTACGAAGCTAGTAGACGCAGTTATTGGGAGTAAATGCGTCTACTAGCTTTGTAGAAGCCTACCTGGGAACATCCTCCTTTTTTAAGTCAGTTAAAATGTAGTTTAGTTATATTAACGACTAGACGATCGCCTCGCGGTTTCACTGGCGTAGTTCCCGTTCCCGTGGAAATTCCGGGATAAACTATAGCCTATGTCACTCTAACGGTGAAATAATTTTTCAAATCAGTTCAGTAGTTTCGGAGCCTATTCAATACAAACAAACAAACAATCAAATCTTTGATCTTTATAATAAAAAAAATAAAAAAAAACTCTAGGATTTAATGAGTTTAAAGATTTAACCTGACTGTAAAGCGAACCTTTTTTATTTTTTTATTTGAGAAAGAATTATACGAAAAGGAATTCTCGAATAAAACTACCACTGTCTTTACGAAAAGGAATTCTCGAATAAAACTACCACTGTCTTTACGAAAAGGAATTCTAGAATAAAACTACCACTGTTTTACTGTAAGATTCATTGGTCCACTCTGCCAGTCAAGCGCTCTGTTATCTTAACCCTTGAGCTCTGATAAATAATGTGACAGCCTTAAACGCTCTCTAATGGCCCTTTTATCGGCTCTTTAGGGTTAAAAATAAAATACTGCAATACGCATAATCTTTGGTTGCGATAAATCTAGAGATCTTAGCAGTTTTCGTACCTAATGGTTTGTGTATCTTACAGTTAGGTTGGATCATTCCGCTTAAAAATATTTGTATACGTAACGTATATTAAAATTTATTTCTTATATAAGTATATTATTTTTTTCATAATTATTATTATGTAACAGATGTAAAAAATAAAGAAAACCATAAATAAATGACTGAACACTTTATTTATGTACATAGAAACAACACATACCTACCACTGCTCAACTTCTAGGAATTTTCTTTCTCCGAATATTTGAGATTATACATTGCAATCATTCCAAACTAAAACTTATTTTGCATGTTTCTACTTGTGTACTCCAAGTCTACCATCATTATCACCATTGGTCTATATCTATACCATCCACTTACAAGTTACCAACAAAAGTCGACAAACGAATACATAAACATGAATATTAGAAGATTCTCTTACACATGATAGATTGATATATAAATCATTTATTTGCTTCTGCAACACACAGCACAAGAGTAATGCACAGGGTGTTTTTAAATAATAAATAAATAATGCTGGACAATACACACAGCATCATCTAGCCCCAAGCTAAGCAGAGCTTGTGTTATGGGTACTTACTAGATGACTGATATAAATAATATAATACATTACATAGATAGATTTTTTTTTATTATACATAGAAACGACCAGAACACCCGGGACACATTTTTGTAGATCTTACAAACAGTTGTCCCAAGGCGGGAATCGAACCCGCAACCTCCTGCGCCGCAGGTGGACCTTCGCCCGACGCGCCACCGAGGTCGTCGGTTTTAAATTAGTGCACAATAACACAGATTAATAATGTATTCAGTGAACAAAACAACCCGCAAAGGCTTATTTGTTTGCTGATTATTTTATTTATTTTTTAAACATTGGCCTATTACGGGGCGGTCATTGAAGGGAAGAGAATATCACTTTATTATTTCTTATAAATTTAAATTGACTTGTCTTATTAAGTACTTAAGCCTAAAGAAATAAAGTTGTAGACTTCTGAGTACATGAACCATTCTTTGTAGATGTTATAGTCAACACACAAGCTTACAAACTCTACCGACACCAGTATCTCGTTCTCACACGTGTATGTACAAACAAAACAAACACGACTACGTACCTACCTACTTCAGGTTTCCTCTACTTGCTAATGAAATGAACACATGCACTCCTATGCAAATTGCACCGCTGGCTAGATAATGTCAATTGTTTATGCTTTAATGCTTACCGTCACAGAGCCTCACTGATGCAAATGAAGATGCGATGCGAAATTAGATATGATCTCTCTGTGTGATTGTGGCGTTAGTGGACAGAGTGGTAAAAATAATTGCATGTTTTTTTACTAAAAACTAAAACTTGACTTCGAATTCCTTTATATTAACACTGTTTTTGATATTTGGGGGACAAATAGTAATGCCTCGGGAACCAAATTGATATAATGTAGTACATCCCGAGATCTTCTTATAAATCAAGTGTCACGTTGTTTGTCCGCGATGGACTCCTAAACTACTTAACCGATTTTAAATTAAATTTGCACACCGTGTGCAATTTAATCCAACTTGAAAGATAGGATAGCTTATTCAGGGAAGGTTTAAAAGCTGAGAGCGGTACGAAGTTCGCCGAGTCAGCTAGTTTTCTATAAAAACTAAATCACATACATAAAAAAGCACACACAGTTGTATGTGTGCTTTTTTTCTTAGAACCTCCTCCTTTTTTCGAAGTCGTTTCAAAACTCGTGCAACTGTGTCACAAAAATTTACTTATTTCAAGGTGCAGATCTTAAATGTTTACTTACTCTCGCTGTCTGACTATCCTAGGTCCTAGAGCATAAAACGTGCGTCGGAATTTCTCTTCTAGATAATAATTATCTGCAAGAACGACTCCAGGTTTACTTTAAACTATAAAAACGATCGTAACTGTGGGTAGGTTAAGTAGGTACTTATTTCATTGATAATAGAGATAAACACTTTATAAAGGCGAGCTTTGGAAATTGAACGTAGCGAGTATCATTTTATTACCACGAATAAACGGCTACTTTAACATAAAACAACGGAAGTGGCAACTTTTCTAGTTTGCTAGCTAAGTACTTAGATTATGTTATTTACAAGTCTAGTTGTGACGATTTTTAAAGGCTTGTTGACTAAATTATTATATTACTCCAAAAACCGAATTTATAAAAAAAATGGAATATTTACGATATTTATTTTGCATTTTAATTTCATTCGAAGACGCTCAAGACTGTCATGGCGGCGTCTTGAATGACTTCACTTCTTTCGAAACACAACAGTTTGTATAATATGGAGATATAGTTGAAACCAATGTGTGGATCTTTTCGGAGGCTTCCGTCGATTGGGACCGCTAGGTATAGGGACCGCGGTCCCGCGGGATTTAATTTAATTACTTTTCCTCCGGCGACTGGGACCGCAAACCACGTGACTTCAATTGTACAGTCGTCGTCAGATACCGATCCGAAATAAATACGACAACGTATATGTTTAGGAGTGCGAACGATGGTTTGGGAGTCAGAAGGAGAAAGTATGAAAGCAGTAGATAGAAGAAAAGTTCACAGATTTTAATAGCAAGCAGTGGAAGAACAAAATACACAGATCGCGCAGTGTTTTTACGGCGGCGAGCGGTACGTGCATACGCGACAAGTGCAAGGCTGGGACTGCTATTGTCTATCGGTCGGGCGCGGCGCAATGGAGCTCCAGCGTGTGGGCAAAACCAGTTTTCAGACAGCGGCGAGCGGGGTCCCTCGACCGAACCTACCTATAATATTTTTACCCGATGCAATAAAAGGAGTGTTATGTTTTTACTGTAATATTTGTATGAAGGAAGGTTTAGATTTTAAATAGGTTTGTAAACAATGTATGTTTGTTTTATTTGTGTGTACTATTATGTATATTATATATGTTTATCTATTTAAGTAGGTGCGTAAGTATTTATTCTGTAAATAATATAAATATATAATGTTGTAAAATATAAATAAATATGTGAATTCACCACATCACTCCCCCCGAGAGACCGTGGTACACGGGCGATAGTAATCCGGGAAGCGGACTACGCGCCCGGAACGAGTAGTCTTCTCAGTATTCTCTGAAGGAGAAACAGGTAGCGGTGGTTGAGGATTTACTGGAGGAAGGTCGTTAGGTTGCGCAAGTATGTAGGCTGGCTTTAATCGGTCTACGGATACTGTCACAACTTTTCCCTTCGCGTTAATTTTGAATGTTTTAGCGCTTCTCTCGACCACTAAGTAAGGGCCAGTGTACGCTGGCTGTAAGGCTGCTCTCACAGCATCATCTCTCAAAAATACATGAGAGCAAGTTTCTAAATCTTTATAGATAAAGATTTTGCTGTCTGAGTGGTGTGATGTAGGTACTGGCTGTAACTTGTTGGCGAATGATCTGATACGAGCTGAGAACTCGGTTATATCAGTCGTATATCCGTCAACTTTATGGCCAAAAAATTCTCCCGGCAGTCTCAACGGTTCACCGTATACTAGCTCGGCAGAAGATGATTGTAAATCTTCTTTGAAGGAAGTTCTTATGCCGAGTAGTACCAGGGGTAATGCTTCGGTCCAGCTACTATCCGCGTGGCACATTATTGCCGCTTTTAGCTGCCGATGGAACCTCTCGATGAGACCATTGCACTGTGGGTGGTAGCTAGTAGTCTTCCGATGCTCGAAGCTTATAAATTTTGATAGCTGCTCGAATAGCGCGGATTCGAATTGTCTACCGCGATCAGTAACTATGTCAGTAGGACAACCGAACCGCGCTATCCAGCCCGATAGGAACGCCTTGGCCACTGATTCCGCGGTGATATTGGTAATAGGGACAGCTTCGGTCCATCGCGTGAAGCGATCGATGGCTGTCAAACAGTACCTAAAATCACCTGACGGGGGTAATGGTCCGATGAGATCTAGGTGGACGTATTTGAATCGCGCTTTCGGTAAATCGTGGGTGCCTAACGGCGCCGTAACGTGTCGATTTACCTTTGTGCGCTGGCACGCCAAACACGCCCTAGACCACTCGCGACAGTCTTTCCTCATCAGTGGCCAGACAAAACGTTCTGCGACTAGTTTCGCACTCGCGTTAGCGCCGGGATGGCTCAACGAATGCAAGCTATCGAAAACTTGTTTGCGCAAAATCTTGGGTACCAAAGGCCTGGGAGTCGCTGTGCTGACGTCGCAGTACAATTGGTTACGACTTCCAGGTATACTCAACCTTTTGATGTGCAAACTGCTTTCACGCTTCATGAATTCTGCTAATTCGGCGTCGGAGTCTTGTGCTTTGGCGATCACCTCTAGATCAACTGGAGCTTGCAGTTCTTCGACTCGGGAGAGTGTGTCAGCAACGACGTTATCTTTCCCGGCGATATGCTGTATATTTGTCGAGAACTGTGAAATAAAATCTAGATGTCTATACTGACGTGGGCTACAGTGGTCTTTCCGGTTATGGAATGCAAAACACAGTGGCTTGTGGTCAGTATAGATGGTGAACGTGGTAGCCTCTAGCCAATGGCGGAAATATTTAATGCTCTCGTATATTGCAAGGAGCTCTCGATCATAGGGCGAATATTTCTGCTGTGTCGGGCTCAACTTGCGTGAGAAGAAAGCTAGAGGTTGCCAATTTCCATCGTGAAACTGCTGCAAGACTCCACCCATGGCAAAGTCAGACGCATCGGTCACAAGACCTAATTTTGATGTAGAATCGGGATGGGCCAGCATTGCTGCCTCGCAAAGACTATCTTTGCAGGCTTCAAAGGCCTTCAATGCGTCTCCACTTACATCGACAGGCTGCGACGCTTTGATGGAGCCGGTCAGTAAAGCGTTCAGAGGAGCTTGAATACTGGCTGCTTGGGGGATAAACCTGCGGTAGAAGTTTATCATGCCCAAGAACCTTCTAAGCTGCTTCGCCGTCTTGGGGACTGTGAAGTCTTTGATGGCCTGGACTTTACTTTCCAGAGGTTTCGTTCCGTGTTGAGAGATGTGGTAGCCTAGGAATGTTACCTCGGACTTACCTAGTACGCATTTAGCGGTGTTGATGAGCATGCCGTAGTCTTTCATCCTGCTGAAGAGCTGCCGGAGGTGTTCTTCATGCTCAGACTCACTCTTGCTAAATACTAAAAAGTCATCGAGATATGGGTAGCAAAAATCTAGGCCGCGGGTCATCTCATCAACGAACCTCTGGAACGTCTGGCCGGCATTGCGTAAGCCAAAATTCATATATGGGAACTCATATAGTCCGAAGGGCGTCGTGATGGCGCACTTCGGGATGTCTTCGTCAAAAACCGGTATCTGGTTGTAAGCCTTTACGAGGTCAATAGTTGAAAAAAACTTACAACCAGATAGGCTATGAGCGAAGTCATGTATATGGCGGATAGGGTACTTATCTGGTATCGTCCGCGCATTGAGCATTCGATAGTCGCCACAGGGTCGCCAACCTTGGTCTTTTTTAGGGACGAGGTGGAGCGGTGACGACCAGGGACTCTGCGACGGACGGGCGGTACCATTCGCCAACATTGCCTCAAACTCAGACTTGGCGATTTTGAGTTTGTCTGGCGCCAGTCTACGAGGTGTACACGATACTGGGGGGCCTGGTGTGGTGCGAATATGGTGGACTGTGCTGTGTTTAGGTGTACGAAGGGCACCCGCTGGCCGTGTCAAGTCTGGAAACTCTGAAAGTAAGAGATGAAATTTGGAGTCTCCAGTCACAACCTTTACACTGGGTACATGGCTTTCGGTTACAGCTAAAATACTAGCTACAGCAGAAACATTAGTTGTGGCATCAATTAAGCGCTTATGGCGAATATCGACAGTGAGGTTATAAAAAGATAAAAAATCTACACCTATTATAGGTTTCGTTACGTCGGCTATTATAAAACGCCACAAAAAATCCCTACGTAAACCTAAATTTAGATTAAGCTCTATCCAACCGTAAGTGTCTATCGCTGATCCGTTCGCTGCACACAACTGGTAATCCGTCTTCGCGCGTGGTGGTCGAAACGTTGATCGCGGCACCACGCATAGGTCACTTCCCGTGTCCACCAGGAACTGCACCGCCGATCTACGATCCGTCACGAATAGGCGACCAGTACTGCTAGGGCAATCTTCAGCCGCCATTAACGACTGCCCTTGTCGTTTTCCGACGACTTCTTCTTGTCATAGTCGCATGGCTGTATGCAGTTGTCGGCCTGGCTGCCGAATCTATGGTGGTACCAACAGTTAGGGAACTTCCTATAGTTCGACTCAGACCTCTTCGCTGGAGTACGTGAGCGGCGTGACGACGAACGGCTGCGTTGACTTCCTCCTCGTCGGTCGGGCGACCGGGAACGATGCTGCGACTGCATAGTTAACGCGCTTACCTGCCGCGTCAGTTCGGCTACTTGTCGCGTCAACTCGTCGATGGGCGACGGTGCCGATGATGATGATGATGATGCGGCGGTGGCGGTCGCTGCTACGTGGCAAGTCGGCGCTGCGATGTCGTGGACGCGGTCTGCGAGCTCGGCGAGCGAATCCAGGGGCAACGTACACTGCGACGCGACGATCGGCTGCATTGAGGTAGGTAACCGGCTGGACCAGATGGTCCTCACGAAGTCCGCGGGGATGTTTGGTCCGGCGAGGCGCTGCAAATGTCGCAAGAACTGCGACGGCTTACGTGTACCCAGCTGCTCGAGGGAGAGAAGTTGCTTCACCTGGTTCTCACGAGTCGCCGACAGTCGTTTGATGAGCTCGTCCTTAAGCCGTTGGTAATCGGGAGGACCGGTAAGTATGTCTTCAACCTCGGCGGCGTACTGGCGATCGAGATTGGCCGAAACGTGATAAAACTTGGCCGTCTCATCAGTCACTCGCATGATTGCAAATTGGCCCTCCACTTGCGCGAACCATATAGCCGGTTTTTCTGGCCAAAACGGTGGAATTCTCACGTGCATAGGTTGTGGCGGCGTCGGCGACATCTCTGTTTTCACGGGGGTGGCCATTTTATTATGCTTACGGCGCTGACGCATGTTCACGCCAGCTTGCGAATCCTCCGTGTCCGATCCACTGGAGTTCTTCACTGTTGATTCATCTGTTGGCTTAGTTGTTGGTTGATCCATTGTCTATCGTATTCTTCACGGGGTCACCAGTTTAGGAGTGCGAACGATGGTTTGGGAGTCAGAAGGAGAAAGTATGAAAGCAGTAGATAGAAGAAAAGTTCACAGATTTTAATAGCAAGCAGTGGAAGAACAAAATACACAGATCGCGCAGTGTTTTTACGGCGGCGAGCGGTACGTGCATACGCGACAAGTGCAAGGCTGGGACTGCTATTGTCTATCGGTCGGGCGCGGCGCAATGGAGCTCCAGCGTGTGGGCAAAACCAGTTTTCAGACAGCGGCGAGCGGGGTCCCTCGACCGAACCTACCTATAATATTTTTACCCGATGCAATAAAAGGAGTGTTATGTTTTTACTGTAATATTTGTATGAAGGAAGGTTTAGATTTTAAATAGGTTTGTAAATAATGTATGTTTGTTTTATTTGTGTGTACTATTATGTATATTATATATGTTTATCTATTTAAGTAGGTGCGTAAGTATTTATTCTGTAAATAATATAAATATATAATGTTGTAAAATATAAATAAATATGTGAATTCACCACATATGTAAGTAGTACCTTGTTAAAAATATATTAGTTCCTGTCAACAAAAAAATTAATATTTCTTTGTGTGTTATGTACCAAAATTTTGTGTGAAAGTTATGATTATGGTCCACCACAACAATGATGTTTTGAAAGACGACGTTATATTTGGTTACTTAATGCCTATTTTTTTCGATATTAACCATTTTCTAAAAATAATAACTATCTGTAATTTATTTCATCAATATTTTTGCTTTTGCCTCACTACGTATAATTAATAATTAATATAATTAATAAGAAGAAACTAATCCATACGATTTATTCTTAGTAAACACAAGCCCATTATAACGTAGAGTAGCAGTTTACTGCTGCGTATCATTCAACATGGTGACTATGGGGGGGGGGGGGGGATAATGTTTAGCCCTCACAGTATATCTACAGCACAGCATGTTTAAGCGCATTTTGTTGTTTGTTTTATCAAAAGGTCGACTGCTCTGACCTTTTGTTTCGCCAAAACAGGGCAGGTGAATTGAGACGTTAACAAAATGGACGAATAAAGTTAACAAACACGTTCCTGTCATTGTCAACTGTATTACGATTTAATTCAACGATTCGGCTTATCGCGATCTCCTTATTGGCGGTCTCGTGCGAAGACGTATATGGCCACTTGCGGGATTTTGGCTTAGGGCTGTCCAAATTGTCAGAGAACTGACAAACATTTAAAAAAAAAATTGAATAGAATCTTATAAGGAACGCGTTAGAGCTCGTTATTAACTCCGAGTTTGAAAACAAAATTTAATATTTTAACTGTAACAAAAAGCTGTCAATGTTGAACCGTTTTTTTATAAGGTTTTTTTGTTATTATAGTGCGTAACCCCACACTAAGGGTAATTTCTAGGAAATCAAATAATATCGCAAAAATGTTCGACTTCGACTTGAACCCGCATCCTTCCTTCAGTACAGGAATGTGCTAACCAACTACACCACGAGGTCAAGTGACATGGGAGTCGAAAATCTTTGCGACTTCCTACGGACTCTAGCGCCGTTAGCTCCACCTACAGGGGAAACATTGAAGCTTATCCAATCCTGTTCAAAGACTAAAGTTACATTTAGTTCGTTTGACGAGAGGTGTCGCGTAGCTTAATTCTAAGGTTTTTTGTAGTAGTGTTTTTTAAAGATTAAAAAAAAAAACATAACAAAAAACAGTTATTAATTTCTTACTGCCGACAACCCTACTGCAAAGGTCACGGACCAGCGCAATGGCACATCTGAACGCTGCATCATCTTTGCCTTCCGCGTTTATTCGGGCGTGAGAATTATTTATTGCGTGTCACTTTTTGTTTCATTGTCTGTAGGTCAAAATCAGGCGTCGAATAATAATTTAGCCCTATCTGAATTATTAATCTTTGGCACGTTTTGCATGTTAATGCTGTAACTGTCGTAATTCAATTCCTAACTGAATTAAATTGGTACCTACGTAGTTGAGCTATTTAATTAATAGGTTGATTAGGCTTTCAATGTTTTTATGGAACTGCGAAGTTGTTTACGGGTGACTCGTTTCTAGCAGGACCTTTACACGGGCTATTTCCGGATATAGAGGCCGAGGAAGCACATCAGCATTGCCATACAGCGGGGTAATGCTGCCAGCGTCTTGGGGACGCGACGACTGGTATTGATATGGATCAGTTGAGCTACCTGTAGATTTTTTGCAACAGTCTGCAGTTAGTTCAATTGTTTCAATTGTAAATACTTATTAGTTTTAATGTATTTCTATCATTTAATTGTAATTTCTTTGTGAATAAAGATTACTTAATATTATTTCTAGCAAGATTTAGTCTATGACATAGACTTAACATATCATGACCAGAAATAGCTCATATAGATACGTAAACTCTATGTACAGGATGATGTCAGGAAATGTATGAACTTAGGTGGTAGAGTGCTCCATGGGTGTGGCATATGTCCTCAGGTGGATGAAAGTGTTAGAAAGCTACCACACTATAACACTAATATTATAAATATGTAAGTTTGACGTAGGAGTAGTGCCCGGCGAATAGTAGAGTGGATAGTGGCGCCACTACATATTTAATTTTATTATTACGTTATACAAAGGAATTATCAAAAAATCGGACCGCGCGTAGACGATATCTATCATAAGGTTTTTTTAAATTTATCTTTAATAGTTTTGTACTGTATTATTTAGGCAGATACTTGTTTCAAGAGTTTAGTTCCTATTGGTGGCCACCAAGCTCTCCAAACAAGGTTTTTGATTGAATAACACAAAACAAAACTATTACAGATACATTAAATAAAAGCTTGTGATAGGTATCGTCTACCAGAGCGGTTCGATTTTTTGATAATTCCTTTGTATAACTTAATGATTAAATTAAATATGTAGTGGCGCCACTATCACCCCTACTATTTGCCTTAAATCAGTTCCCATAGAATCAACGCGTGCAAAACCGCGAGCACAAAGCAGTCATATCTTTGTAGGCATATTACAAATACAAAGTTTGAATGTTTGTTACCGATTCAAGCCAAAACTACTATCGCATTGAAATTTCCTCAATGATGGTTCTAGGCATGGAATAACATATACTTAGGCTATTTAATCCCAAATGAACGTGTCCAAAACCGAAGGCAAAAGCTAGTAACAAACAACATTGGTTATATCGTTCTTTCAGTCAGATCTATTTAGAACTTATTATCCGACTACCAACGGAGGAGGGTTATGTTTAATCGTTTTTAACTCAATTTTCTACTTGATAAATGATTCAAGACTTCAAATAACTAATTGAGATCGATTTAACCTACAGCACCGATAATCAATAAATTCCCATTAAGATGTTTAGGGCTCTTAGCCATCATTTATAGACATGCATTAAGCTAAATGCAATTGCTTCTAATTTTGGACCACTCCGATCAAACGCGCTTTGTGAATTGCGTGGAAGAAATATTTGGACGCGGCAAGGACGTTTATTTTACTGTGTTATTTCAGTAAAATTTATTGTCATACTAGCTGCGCCCCGCGGCTACGAACGCGTGGAAATTTAAAATTATCACTTAGGAGTATGAAAAATAGATGTTGGCCGATTCTCAGACCTACTCAATATGCTCACAAAATTTCATGAGAATCGGTCAAGCCGTTTCGGAGGAGTATGGCAACGAAAACTGTGACACGAGAATTTTATATATTAGATTTTTGTGTGCCTAGCTTTTATTTATTTACATGTCAGACGCTTTAACACTCTCTGTACAACCTCCTTACTTATCTTGCAATGCGCCTATTATCTATGCGGATCACCAACGTCTATGGTTTGACGTGAGACCAATTCTACGAGAGGATAGAGAAGAAACGGGAAGATTCAGCAAGTGGAATTCTGGTTCAATCATCGTAGCTGAAAGTACTAGAAAGTCATAGAAACCATGTAGAAACAGTCTCGCGATTCGTGTAGTCAAAGGCTCTAGTCTTATGTTTGTCTTTCAAGCCCTATTTTCAACTGAATTACCCAGTTATGCCCACAAGTGAGACAGATAAAGTACCTACTCCGTTATACATATTATATTGTAAGTATTTTGACCTCTTTAGGATACTTTTTGCTTTTGCTTACTCTACGAAACTAATATGTTTCGTTGGATTATTCTTTATTAACAGAGAAAATTACAATCAAATAATAGTAACAAATTAGAAGTAGTATTTACAATTATTGAGGTATCAATACCAGTCGGAAACGTTCCCAAGACGCTGGCTGCATTGCCCTGCTGTATGGCAATGCCGATGCGCTGCGCCAGATTCTCCAACGGTCTAACTCCAAGGGGCTTGCTTATATGCTATATTAGTTTCTTGGTCGAAAACAAATATTTCATTTTCTTTCAAACATAATATGTACTTATTTTTTAACCCGTGAAAGCGTGTCGACACAAGCTCATATTAAATAAGAACTGCTATGGGTTATAATGTTATAAACGATCAAAATCTTCACCATACGGTGTTTTGTTGATCGTCAAACAGACCTTTTTATGTATCAGAATATTTAGAATTAACAACGGCTTTCTCCGATTTTGTCTGATTGACATTCAAGTTTCCATTTAGTTACAACTTTGGTTTATCAGAAATACTATTCATAGAAAAAATTAAGAAACAATTTTGGTACATATCTTATTCAAAATATATACCTCTAGAGCATATTTAGTTCGAATCACTGCTAAGTTTAATCGGGAGCAGACCCAAGAAAGTTGCTCTACATATTAGGACCATTTATTTTAAATCCCGTACTTTATCCACACTAATATTATACATTCGAAAGTAACTCTGTCTGTCTATCTGACTGTTACCGTTTGACGCCTGAACGGCTAAATAGATCACAATGAAATTTAGCTGGGAAGTAAATGGTATTCCGAAGACGGACATAGGTTACTTAAAGGGCACCTGCGAAGCCGCGGGAAGCAGCTAGTCTTTTACATCTTACATACCTACTGATAATAAAACTAAGGGATTTTTAAAGGTTTGTTTAATAATTTCATAATTTCACCTTTTATGTGTATATTTATTATATTTAGGGTAATAAGGAGTTTTTGATTTGGTTTGATACGACGTTTGCTGAGTAGGAAATTAGATAAATAAATAATGCTGGACAATCCACATAACATCATCTAGCCCCAAGCTAAGCAGAGCTTGTGTTATCGGCGCTAGATGACTGATATACATAATATTACATAGATAGATATTTTTTATTATACATAGAAACGACCAGAACACCTAGAACAAATATTTGTTGATCGTACAAATATTTGTCCCAAGGCGGAAATCGAACCCGCAACCTCCTGAGTCGCAGGCGGACCTGCGCCCACCGCGCCACATCGGTCGTCGAGATAAATATTCCACAGTATATTCGTATGGACATTTTATGAATAGTAAGGAAGTCTGTACGTTTGTACAAACAGAGAGAGATAATTTAATTAGTTCACGGAACATCTAATAGGAAATGGTTAACCGCTAATAATTTCACGATACCGTGGCTAATCATACGGCCATTTCCTGTTGGCAACATCGTTAGACCACACGTTGGGAGATAGATTTGTCATTTTTAAACAGAACTAGCTACGGTCAGGCCCGAGGCTTAGCCAACGTTTTTAAATCTATATGTAGTTCCGGTCTATTAAGTTATTAAATATAACAGATACAAATTAGAACTAGTATTTACAATTCATACGATTGAGCTAACTGCAGATGCAAACAATCTACAGGTACCTAGTTCAACCGATCCATATCAATACCAGTCGTCGCGTCTCCAAGACGCTGGCTGCATTGCCACGCTGTATGGCAATGCTGATGCGCTGCGCCAGATACTCACCAGCTCTCGGGTCACGCGTCGCTTCGACGCTCAAATATTTTTGAACACCCGGAGAGCTTCGGTACTCCAACGACGACTCCAAGAGGAGCAAATGAGTAGGGTCTGTCGAGACCTGTCTGTCGGTTTGCAGTTCTTGAGATCCACGGCCAAAATGTTAATGATTTTATATTTTATAATTTTAAAGTAACATTTGGAATATAGTATAGTATTTGTTGGACTTTCTGAGTCAACTGAGGCAAATAAAAAAAAAAAAAAAAAACTTCACTGGTTGGTGGGTTAGGTACAAAGTTACGTATCATTTTTAACCTCTTCCGTGGGATGGCGTCCAAAATTTGGATGAAACTCTCCGTTGAGTGGCAAGTGGATTACCGGCTGTCTTTTATTTCGTCCAAATAAGGGTACCTACGGAGGGTTAATAATAGGTCTTTACCTATGAAATTGCCGTTTTTTTACTCTATTTTATTTTGTACCTATTTTTTTTAATTCAAAATTTATATACAAAATTGATTTACATTCCGAACGTAGCATTATTGCAAAGATTTAAAATGCCATAAATACTATGTTTGGGCAAGTTCATCCCCTAAAACATAAAACTAAAAAAAGCACATTTCATGTGTTGTTGCTTTCAATGCTTTATAATGCTTTATAATTTGTAAGTTTTTTTAAAATAAAAGCTACGCATACTTTTCACGATATTGTCCGGTTACACATACAAAATTTTACGGAAATTGGATCTGCAGTTCCTGAAAAAAATATAAAAATGTATGTGTTGAAAAATCAATTTTCTCAAAATTCTCCATACAAAACGGCAATTTCATAGGTAAGTAATGACCTAATATAAGCCAAGTCAATCGTTCCATGGTGCCATTACACATTCAAGCCGCTGTCAAGCCAATAAACTAACAAAATTCAGAAGAAATTAAAAAAAAAGCAATTCAAAATATAACTCATGTGGCTCAGTGGCCTAAAGTGGATCTTGGCTTCTGATACGATACTTTTTAGCATCTTGGCAGTAAATTCGTAAATTATTGCTGTATGTACATTTTCATCGTGTGTGAGCTAGGTATGTATTTATGTTAGTAAATGGGTTGCACATGCAATATCTTTTTGTTTGTTGAACAATGCAGCCATTGTGTTACGAACTGTTTTTGAATTTGCTATAGAAAGACAATCTTATAGTTTTGGAAGCTTGACTGATGTTGTACTTAAAAAATAAAGTATTTTGATAACTCTCGAGTCTGAAATTGTTGCCGCACTGTTGGATCATCCAATCAAAATTATATAAATGCGAAAGTTTGGATGCGAAAGATGTTAGGATATGTATTTCCTCGTCTAGATTTGGAATAACATATAGGCTACTTTTCACTGTGCGAAACTGCGGGCAGAAGATAGTTAATAATTAGTTAAAAATAAATAAATAATTGCTGGTCGTAAACACAGCGAACAGAACAGAAAGCAGAGATTTTACTATAAAAACTAGCGTAGTTTGACAAATTCATTACCTACGGATGTCAACAGGTTATATACCAGTGAAATGTAGATCTCGACGAATACTGTAATTTACCCTCAGACACTAGTGCTCTAGGATGGACAGTTCCAGAGATATCATGGTTTGAAGTTTGACAGCTGTCATCCGAAATGTAGATCTCGACGAGTACTACAATTTACCATTAGAAATCTGGCAGCATTTGTGCTGAATGTGTATTTAAAACATTTCGATACAGAACCCTTGAAAAGAAAAAAAAGAGATTCGGACGAGATGTCCCCTTCACTTTTGGTTGAGGGTACAACTGATCCGAATCTAAAACCAAGAGATTTTAGATTCGGGCGAGATGTACCCCTACTCAAAAGTGAAGTGGACATCTCGTCCGTGGATTAGTTTGAGATTCGGACCAGATGTATCCTAACCCAAAAATGGGTTATAGCAGCTCAAACACAACTGCGGCACTTACTGCGCTCCGAAGGATAGAGTACCACTGGACGTCCCTGGCGTATACCTACGTGATCCCATGTGACTGTGGTAAATGTGAGACGAAGCGGAACATATCCACCAAGCTCTCGGAACATATAAGTACTCGCCGTAAAGAATGTTGTCACCAATCGCGGCGGTAGTAGAATACTGCATTGAAGAAGAATATTGAAACCCGTCTTGTCCAGGGAAAAAATCTTTGTTCCCTGCAAGATACGCGAGGCGATAGAGATAGAACGATGGCGTCGATGGCCCACCTTCAACAGAGACTGACGTTGGAGCCTACCACCCGCCTGGAAGCTGTGTCTCCATGTGAAGTCGAATATCAGTACCTATAGCGGCGGGTGTAGATACTGTTAGTTCTGTTTGTACCTACCCAGATGTTAAATACTTACTCCATTCAGATGAGCAATTGGATACTTTCAGGGATTTCCAAATAATACAATTAGATCAAGCTAATAACTTTATATTCGTGTGAAAGAACTAGTTCTGTTTTTTTAAATAACAACTATGCTTTTAGAATCATTACATGACGCGACGCGAGCCAGTTTCTCGATCAGTTACAGCTCAGCAATGAATCCTCGTTCTACCCGCAAATAAAATGACAGATTATCAGCAACGTCTAAGCGATTTCCAAAGCTGGGGTACCCGCATTTTGGCTTGAATATATAAAAATAGTCGAGCGGTAGATAGAAACCCTTAAAAACTGACAATGAATTTCAAGCATCGCTAATACAGAGGATACCAACACTCGACACAGCAAGACGACTCTCACGCTCTGCAGCATCAACAAGCAACACTACGGAGACTTATGAAGTTATGATAGATCAATAATGCCCGGTTAACGCTTGGATTATATGTAGGTACATATGCCTACCTAACGCCAACATTGTTTACATGTTTGTCAATCCAAATAATGTTTTATAAATAATAAATAATAATAATAAATAATAAATAATGCTGAACAATTCACACAGCATTATCTAGCCCCAAGGTAAGCAGAGCTTGTGTTATGGGTACTAGATAACTGATATACATAATAATATACGAGTACATAGATAGATATTTTTTATTATACATAGAAAACGACCAGAACACCCTGAACAAATATCTGCAGATCGTACAAATATTTGTCCCGAGGCCCGTTTATCAAAGTGATTCAAATATTCACTATTCAAGCCTCTCGATCTGCATATTAATAGGAGCTTAACTCGTAAACCTCTAGGTCTCGCGTCTAAAATAGCGTAACCTAGATCGCGTGAATCACGCTAAAGGTTCTGCCACATTTATCCACTCGATACAGAATTCATTATGACAGAGCGCTAAGAACCTTTCAGGCTTTAAAATAGTCTATTCGACCCGACAACAAAAGCAAATTTTGTCATAAAATATAGTTTTAATTTTTTCTTAAATATGTGAATTGATAAGCCGTTTTTAAAGTTATCAGGTAAGTTATTATAAATCTGCGCACCTTCATACATAGGCTTGTGAAAGAATGCATAAAACTTCTGATGTTGGGTGACGCTGTTGCCAGCCGTTGGCAACTAAATATAGATTGAATTGTATTATTGTAGGTCGTTGTAGTAAGGCGTACTGCAACATAAAAATGTGCATTCATATAATATGGGCTTTACGATAAAGCCCATGAAATGCATCTAAATTTACGAAGTAAAGCCTTTACTTCGTAAAATTTACATGTATTTCATTTTGACGGCATCAGATGACAAATAGCTCGCAGGCCACTCGTCTAAAGCTTGTAGGAAGCCATTTTGCCACTGATAAGGATAACGTCTGAAGCTTGTAGGAAGCCATTTTGCCACTGTTAAGGATAACGATTGCCCATAGTTGAAGCCCATTTTGTATGCACATTCTTGTGATGTGCGGTATTGGCGTTGGATTAGTGTGCGCAAAGCTTTTGTTGCACATATTTAATGATTTTATCGAGTATTTATCGCGTACCATTTGTAGCCCCGTGACCACAATCGCTGTATCGCGGTAGAAACGTAGGGGAAATAATAACAAAAAAAATTGGTTGCCTGTAAAGTCGGTATACGGGCGAAAGTTTTACGTGACAACGACTTTGAGTTCCTTTCACTTTTTATGTCTGCATAACGTGAGCGGAGCGTAACGCGTAACGCAGTTTCTTGAAGTGTCACCCGGCAAACCAATTTATAAGACGTTGTCACGTCAAAAGTACACGATAAATACCCGATATAATTATTATTAATTATGTTAACTAATCGCGAAGGTTTAAAAAGTTTTTTGCACATTCCAAGGATTCCCAAGCCTAAACTTCAGAGTGCAGAGAGTTCTAATAAAACGTAATGTGTTGATGAATGTAGCACAACCTTTGTTCATATCCTGATTCATCATAAAACAAGCTGGTATAAGTGGACTCTCAGCTGAGTTACTGCTTAGGGGAATCTGTTTGTCGATCTTCGTTTATAACGTTTTGTTGTGGAGATGTTCTAGGATAAATAGCTTGTTAGATGAATTGTTGTTTGATTGTATCTTATGAATGCTCGTGCCCGGATCTTTGTACTTTTACTCAACTAATCTGAAATCAAATCCTTCCTTAATAATACTTGTTTCTTTAGCGGCTTCGCTCGCGTGTTTCTATACATAAACATAATTTGTATCATCATCAGCCTACATTAGTCCACTGCTGGACATAGGCCTCCCCCGTCTTCAGCTTGCCGCATCCAGCATCTGCCTGCAGTCTTCCGCAGATCGTCACCCCACCTGGCCGGAGGGCGTCTTACACTATGTTTGCCGAGTCGCGGTCCCTCCTCAAGAACACGTTTACGAAAGCGGTTGTCTGTACTTCGCGAGATATGGCCGGCCCACAGCCACTTCAGTTTGATAATTATTTGATCTATGTCGATAACTTTGGTCGATAACTTGATTTAGATATAAGTAATATTATTATTTCTTATTTCCTTTAGGTGGCTTTCGTGTAACTGCGGCCAAGATAGGCCTATAATATTGTGATCGCCACTTTGTGTGTTCAGCCCAGAATTATGTATAATCATTATGTAGAATACTATATTGAAAGTCAGCAGCGGATAAGCCTCTGGTTGGTCAACCAACATTCAATCAACAAATTTACAAAAGCTGGTATTTTAGGTACCTGCTTGTTATTCAAACCATTCAAAGTTTACTCAATTTTCTAGCTACTTACAACTTTTATCTACAAATCCAATCAAATCTCCCTATTCAATCGTTTGGGTTCTGTGCGCTTGCGCAAGTTGGGCGGATTTGAATGAAGTGATTAGGGCTAACGATGTGATTTTTGATTGGCGGGCTTATTGTCATGAGAATACTATTGACGAAGGATGATTTGGATCGGAAATGTGTAATCTACTGATTACAACGATTCTACCAATACAAGGTTACTAACACTAATATCATGCTATAACCTATCCCCGGGCTAATTTACTAACATTGCACTGTTCATACTAATACAAAATGTAGATACCTTCTACATGGCAAAGGTTTCCACATCCTCCTTTTTACCCGCGATGCGTTGGTTACATTTTTCGAGTATTTCTATGTGGTTGGTTGATGAGAAGCAAGATACTCGTCTGGTATCCCGTCGTTGTCTCGTTCGGTTGTCGTACTCGTCTGGTTATCGCAGAAGAACCTTCTTAGTAAGAATTGCAAGAATTGGACTAACTGCGCATGGACTGTATTTCTCATTAAATTTATGACACTTTACAGCAGGCGTTTTTCATATATTTTATTGTTTTTTGTTTCTCGATTAAAATAAATTCGACGAAAAAAACTTCTCACTAGTTCGATGATCGATCGAACTAATGAATCGAATTGGTGAGAACAAACGCTATAAGAATGGAAAAAAAAAAACTTCTCACTAGTTCGATGATCGATCGAACTAATGAATCGAATTGGTGAGAACAAACGCTATAAGAATGGAAAAAAAAAAACTTCTCACTAGTTCGATGATCGAACTAACGAATCGAACTAGTGAGAACAAACGGCGGATCAGAGGCTTACTATAAAATGTATCTATAGGTAGCGAGTTAAAACCCATAATTTTAATGCACATTTTTGTGCTGCGCGGCATTGGATTAATGTGCGCAGAGCTTTATGGTTCATAGCTTAGCTACATTTATAAAAAAGGGAAAACCTAGGATGGAGTTGGCCTTTTCATAGTCTTCCGGTAGAGTACTAAAATTTATTTGCTTTTGCTTTAAGATCTAGCACAGTAAATATCCCGGTACGAATAACACCTACATTTTCCCATTCCTTTTCATTTGCTTGTTTTTGACGTGACAACGTCTTATAATTCGATAGAGCCGGCTGCACGCACGAAAAACCATGACGTCATGCGGCGTTACCTCGCTATGACGTCATGCGGCGTTACCTCGCTCTGAGGCGTTCCATGTAAGGCTTGAAGTGCAAGCGAGAGCGCTCGACATCCGTCTCTCTCCTACTTGATTGAGCGATGCGTCTGCGTGGACAGCTGTCCACGCTATACTATAGTACATTTACATGTTTTGATCGAGTATCAAATGCTACCATTCCATCAGTATTTTCTTAAGACGTTGTTACGTTCAACTATCGTCAGTAAACCGACTTTACAGACAACCAATTTTTTTGTCTGTAGCCACTACTGACCTTGCAATTACAATGCAATTAGGTATTTACCATACGAAACTGTCAACCATTTACACTTAATAGGCAACTACGGTCCTTTTTTGCAAATAGGTAAGTACTGTTTCTATAACCAGCATCTTTGCATATTCATAGGACCAGATAGCCAAGTCAGAACTGGTCTTTCTCTAGTCTATCTTTAGTCTGGCTTGATAACTATCTATAGGTACTTTACTTACTAAGTACTAACAACTTTATTAACAAAGAAAATTACACCAAAGAATAAGTACTAACAACTTTATTAACAGAGAAAATTACACCAAAGAATAGAAAAACAAAGAACTAGTATTTACAATTGAAATAATTAGGCAAACTGCAGACTGTTGCAAACAATCTAGAGGTATCATTCGGCGTCCTCAAGACCCTGGCTGCAATGCCCTGTTGTATGGCAATGCTGATGCGCTGCGCCATAATATCTCGGGATACTCACCAGCTCTCGGGTCACACGTCGCTTCGACCAGACGCTTATTAAGTACTTAATGGTTATTTCATAAAGGTATAAAACTCTATGATCTACTTTGAAACTCAGGTGCAGAGCTAGTGAATACCATCATAGCATGAGAACCGGTAGACCAATTTTCATCAAACATAGCTTCGAGTCTAGAAATATTAGCTTTTTACATTAAAAAACTAGATAAGAGTCGTTTCCGTGCAGGTGATGAAAAACAACTGGAAAAATTGGTCTGCTTATTACTGTGTAAGTTTCTTGGTAGGTATCAAATGGAAAATCTCCAAAACTACTGTTCCCATAAAAATAAGCTTCACTATTTCTAAAGGCTGTGTTGTATGATGTAAAGAAATTGCGTGAACGAAGCCGCGGATAGCCGCTAGTGCCTGATAATTTGCAGAAAGCACCTGCCTACAAACTCACACTTTGATACCAGACATAATGACATAATGACGGTGCCAGTGTGGAAGCCCTTATGACCGTGGCGTGGCTTCAAGCTCCAAGTGGTTCTGTCTGCCTCTACCGTTAGTTTAACTTTATTCTTACATTATGTTTTTTGGTTTGTTCTCATAGAGACATCATGTCAAATCAGTTTAAACACCACTCTCAAAAAGTACATTAATTTAATGATAATCTGTTTACCGTAGAATTGCCTTTTACCCTGTTTCAGCTGTGGTTTTCATATAGATTGTGCTCTTTCAATAAATTCATCGATCAAGTATGCGGCCTCCCCCGTAGATACCTAGAACCTTACAAGAATGACACTCAAAAGTGTCCACGTTTTGTTTTGACGCAGACAGTTTGCGCAGAGCCTGTCAAGTTTTTTGCATGCGGAACAAGAGATTAGTAGTCGAATTTATTTAATTTTATTTTGTAAGTAGGTAGGAAGGTACCTTAAAATAATTTATACACTGTTATAAAAATTTAATACTATGTTGATTATATCTAATACTTTTGGTAGTCTTTCTTTTGTTAGAGAGTCCACGCAAATAAAATTAAGGGCGGGTCAGCTAGTTATTTTATAAACCTCAACCAGTACTTTTAAATGTTTTATCATGAAAAAAAATTATCACTTACAACTTACCACAAATAAAAAAAAAATAATTAGAAACAATAGCCGCTCCCTTCATCAACTTAGAACAAAATAAATATTTTTACTTATGCAAACCCAACAACAATATTTAATGCTGATTTCTCAAGTATATAAGGCTCAATTGGCTCATATCACAATACATAGGTAAAAATTATTACATAAAAATGCAATAAAAATTATTGCATTTTTTATACGAGCACTTGACCATGCTTTCGGTCCGAGAGCTAAACTGACACTAGTTGAAAAGGTATCCCAAAATGCCAAATGGGATACCTTTTGATACTGACGTTTTCAGGACGCGCATTGTGCATCTAAGGGGGGCCGGCCGGAAATTTTTGATCGATGAATAAATTACTAAAATATTCTTTTTAAAAATCCCTTCAACTTCTTGCCAGGCGTCGCTCTGTTCCTATCCGTGACAGTGACATTTTATCGCTTCACGTAATATTAGACTCTATTTTGCAGGAAAATATTTATACTCGACTCTTCAAGGATGAGAGTTATCTACTGATGCAAATAGACAGATTCTGAAAAAGACCGACAAGTTACAGGTGCGCTCACAATTGTTGGAGATTCGTCTCACATTAGAGACTAATGATAGCTAAACAAACCAAAAAAAAATATATCAATGGCCTCCACCAACCACGAAGGATGACTTTATGTACTAATGTTTGTTTGTTGGTACGGACAGACGACTTGTGTGCCTATACGGGAACGACAGAGCATTCAGGCATCGGGCTGTAGCGGCTGGCTCAGACCCATCACTATCTTTCACACAAGTAATTTCTTAATTTAACTCGGCTGACTTCTAACCAAATTGGTATCAATTTAGTTACCATATTCGTAGAACCTTCGTTGATGTTAAAAACTCAATCATGACTATGAATTCCAAAGTGCACATAATAACTTTAAGAAGAGTTAATACGAAGAAAGAAGAAGGCGCCAGCTCAATCTATGAAATACTATAAAATTAATTCTTCTTTCATACAGCTAAATAATTATCTAGGCAGCTTAGGTAGGTACCTACATAGATTTTGATAAGTTACATAATTAAGCTGCGATCAGAATGGGATGGAACTTTTTCGAACTAAGACACGATTGGTCTCTTCTCTCTGTTGCTTCTGCAAAATCGCGCGATACTGCCGCGAAAAATGAATGATTTATTGATGGATTTTTATTATTTTTCAAAACGATTTATGCCATATTCGTCCCTAGTTTTCGGCCCACGCCATTAAAAAGTCTTTACTCGTCCCGCTAGATAATATTTGTCCATATTCGTCCCGCATACCAAAATTATTGTAAGTAAAGTTAGCGTCAAAAAGAGAATTTATCACCACGACCAAAACTGTGGTTATCAATCTTTATAAGCTGAGGACTAAGAAATGTGTCATCTACCACTAAGCACTTATTACCACCACCCAATAGTGATCTGATCATTCATTACTAGTATTGCTATTAACTTTACCTAATTATCAAATTCAAAGCTCAGTTACTACCTAAATCTGCAATGATTTATGTAATAATTAAAAGACACAAAAAATCGATTCCCGCCGCGGGACAATTGTTTGTACGATCTGCAAACATTTGTTCAGGGCGTTCTGGATGTTTTCTATGTATAATAAAAAATATCTATCTATGTAGTGTAATGTATTAAGTACATATATCAGTTATCTAGTACCCATAACACAAGCTCTGCTTAGCTTGGGGCTAGATAATGCTGTGTGAATTGTCCAGCATTATTTATTATAATTTATTTATTAATGCAGCGAAAAATATTTATTATAGTATATACAGGGTGTGTCAAGAACAGTTCCAAAAACAAGGGTATGTATGTATTTTTTCTAAATTGCCGCAGCTTCGGCCGAACCAGAAATGGCATAGCTCCCTCCTCGGTCATGGCACAGCTGAGCAAGCCTGACCGATGAACACGATCCAGGAATGTAGGATCCTCGGCGCTTCTCGGATAAAAAACACACCAAAAACTAACTGAAAAATAAATAAACTAAACTGCCTAATAATTAGAAAAATGCAATTTTAATGAACCGCACAAGTATTCGGAACGAATAATTTAACAGTACACGTACTGAACACACATTAGTCAAAACATTGGTTATAATATATTAGGTATATAGGTGTCCCTTTATAAAAGCCGAAAGTCCTTTGTAACGCCACTAACATCGCTCTGTCATACCTATCTCTTATGAGTTGCTTTAACTTATGTTATTTATTTTAATTAGATAATTAGCTGGATATGTTCTTATAGTGTTGTACTATGGATATGTACCCAGAAAAAAAATAAAAAGGACGTTGATGGGTCAACATATTTTTCGCTAAATATTTTCAAAATAATGGTCTAATTGCCGCTAAATTGTAAAAAGAAACCTCAGTAATTTTACGATACCGATCTAAAGGCTCAATCATAAGAATTATTTTTTCCAAAATTAACATAGCATCTTAAATATAAGGAAGTTGAAATTTTACAATTATAATTTCAGGGAAAATTATAGGTACCTACTTACTGAACCTTTCCTTTTACTTTGCCGTGCTTCTAAACCTTGATTTTATCATTTTTCATTGTACTATATTTAAGATACTTTCCTTCCATGTGGCATGGCCGTGGGACGCCCTGTATTGTTATATACTTTAATAAATGTGCTTTATATTGAGTTTACCTAACTCAATGATATAAACAAGTTCATATCATTTAAATATGAAAGTCAAGTGAAGACTTATTGCTTCAACTGTACCATAGTGATTATAATTTGCCTATACAAAACAACTTGGGCCGAATGTGGAGCTAAAAAGTAGGACGAAATAAGATTATTTTAAATAAAATAAGTTATGGGCCGAGGACGGCATACAATGTGGGACGAAAGCAGATTTTTTGATTTGGGCCGAACTTTCACGGGACGAATATGGCATAAATCTTCAAAACTTAATTGCTTCATTCGAGAACTACCTATCACTTTAAATTGTCGAAATTCTGATAGCGCGTTGATTCCTTTATGTTAACCTCGTATAATGTAGCTAGGTACTCAGCGAGTCGTTATTTTGAGTTCTATTACTCAATAGGTACCTACGCGATACGTCATTGAGTAAACATCTCACTGTAGAGCGTACTGGAAGCGTCAGAAGGCAACTGTCAACTTGACTTGCTTTGATGTCACTGTGGACTGCTTTATCTGTCACCCACGCAAGCGCACACGGAGACTAGGAACTTGATCAGCAATCAATGTAGCTTCTGAAATTTCCTGCTTAATTTATAGTGCTATTAAACACTTAAATTAAATCTTTCAGTTTAATATTTCAGCATTTACTATAATCGATGATGATGGCGGTGATATTTTAGGTACTGACTTATATAATTCGTTCCTCAGAACCACTGAAACATTTTCTTGGGATTATAGGTACATTTAGAAAAAAAAGATACCTCAGCCTTAGTCTGTCTATTAGATTGATCGCTCTATGAAACATGGAATGTTTGATTATAGCGTAATATTACGGTTTTTGGTGTATTTTTTAAGCTAAAACTTTTTGCTATGGTAACAGCAGTTAATATTAGTAGCAGGTACTTTTTTTATGTAGTTTAAGAGGTATCTAGATGGATAGATAACTCTTTAACTAACAAACAAACACAAAATACAATAAAAGGGAAATGCTGAGAATCAAGAAAGTACAAAGGGTGGCCTTACCGCTTTAAGCGATCTCTTCCAGATAACCTTAGGATGGGCTGAACAAAAGAGAACAATATCGACGGTGGCGGTGACTTTTAGTATGGGATTTGCGTAGTTCCATTTCCGCACGATAGAGGCGCTGCTGTACCAAATTGTATGGAAAAAGGAGACGTCATGACCACGTCTCTTTACTAACGTCAAATAGACTCGGCCCTCTGGTATCTAGATCAATATTCAAAATTTGAGTGTAGGTGCTTTATTAGAGTAGAGTTAGCATTTTATAAATAATAAAAATAAATAAATATACTTCTACTATTATATACAATAATACAATACAATTCTAGTTATTCCAAGTAGTATCCGGCTGTATCTTGTCAAAGGGTAGCATCAAGGGGTCGGTGGGCGGCTTTTGCACCGTAGCCGCGAGCTTAATTAAAAAGGTGCTTATTTATAAATAATAATACTGAATAATGCTGGACAATTCACGCAGCGTTATCTAGCCCCTAGCTAAGCAGAGCTTGTGTCATGGATATTAGATGACCGATATCTATACTTAATATTATAAAGAGGAAAGATTTGATTGTTTGTTTGTTTGTATTGAATAGGCTCCGAAATTACTGGACCGATTTGAAAAATTATTTCACCGTTAGGAAGCTTAATTATCAGGGAGTGACATAGGCATATTCTATCCCGGAATTACTACGGAAACGGAAACTACGCGGGTGAAACCGCGAGGCGATCGTCTAGTACCTACTTAATACCATACACTACAGATATTTTTGAGACACTAGATAGATATTTTTTACTATACATAGAAAACATCCAGAACACCCTGAACAAATATCTGCAGATCGTACAAACATTTGTCCCGAGGCGAGAATCGAACCCGCAACCTCCTACGTCGCAGGCGGACCTTCGCCCGCTGCGCCACTGAGGTCGTCAAATTTTGAATCGCTAATGTGTTATTTATTATTATAAGCAAGTTCAAACATCACCGAGTCAAACTAGCGTAAAAGAAATAAACCAAAGCAAAGTGACGAAATTATTGCCTTGGAACGTAAAACCGACATAATGTCGTTCCAAGAATTATAAATATGTACTTTACGCGTTGACAATAAAGTCTAATGTCCCTTGACATTGACTTTGTTTTTATGTCCTTTTAGAAAGACGTCAGACTCTTCCTTCCTCTTGTGTTTTTAGAATTTGGACTAAATAAAGTTTGTGAAGCAAATGAGTTCTGATGAGTTTAGTTGGTCGTTTATTTTTTACGTTTAGGTTAATTTAAATAGGGGGCTTGCTAAGTTTGTGTTCTTATGTTGGTAAGAAGGAACAAAGTGATATAGAAATACAACTGACTTGACAGTACTGTGCTGGTAGGGCCTTTTTTTTATTTGGCGATGAAATTCGTTTACGAATAAACAGGTCTGGGGGAACCAGAATTATGTGGAACTCGACGCCCTGAGAAGGACGTAATACCCACTAAAACCGCTCCGATGTCCCTCTCTCGCCATTTTCACAGAACCACGGGAACATTTAAAACCTCCGCGGCCCGACTGGCGTCCTCTCTTCCTCTCCCCGGCGGCGAGCCCACCGATCCACACACTCGCCGGCCCTATTTTTCCGTCACCTTTCCTCCCCCCGATTAGGACACAGACACAGTTATAACTACGAAGGCCTGACCCTGCGAGTATATTTTGACGTTATTGACGAGTTTGACGAAACTCCTTCTAGAATGGGATTTGCATAATTCCCTGTTTGCACGATATCGCTGTACCTAACTGTACACGCTGTATCAAATTGTGGAAAAAGGAGATGTCACAATCAGGTCTCGTAACCAACGTCAGATAGACTCACCCCTCAAAACTTAGGTACCAACTAGTACTTAGGTACACATATAGTGACTGGAAGAGATCGCTTCTAAGCGATAAGGCCGCCCATTGTACTTGCATCTTATGTAAGGTCTCGTGTTTTGTATTTTTGTTGGTGTACAATAAAGTTTTTTTTTTTTTGTATAGTTAATGATTATATCGGGTACTAGCTGCGCCCCGCGGCTTCGCCCCCGTGGAAATTTATGTTTCCAACTTTCTTAATTTTTTCTTTCATAAGAACCTTCTCCTGACAATAACAAACACAACAAAGAAAGAATTAGCGAAATCGGTCCAGCCGTTCACGCGTGATGCGATGACAACGGAAAACGGGTTTCATTTTTATATATAAGACTAGCTGCGCCCCGCGGCTTCGCCCCCGTGGAAATTTATGTTTCCAACTTTCTTAATTTTTTCTTTCATAAGAACCTTCTCCTGACAATAACAAACACAACAAAGAAAGAATTAGCGAAATCGGTCCAGCCGTTCACGCGTGATGCGATGACAACGGAAAACGGGTTTCATTTTTATATATAAGATTTTTATATATAAGACTAGCTGCGCCCCGCGGCTTCGCCCCCGTGGAAATTTATGTTTCCAACTTTCTTAATTTTTTCTTTCATAAGAACCTTCTCCTGACAATAACAAACACAACAAAGAAAGAATTAGCGAAATCGGTCCAGCCGTTCACGCGTGATGCCGTGACAACGCGAAACGGGTTTCATTTTTATATATAAGAAGACTAGCTGCGCCCCGCGGCTTCGCCCCCGTGGAAATTTATGTTTCCAACTTTCTTAATTTTTTCTTTCATAAGAACCTTCTCCTGACAATAACAAACACAACAAAGAAAGAATTAGCGAAATCGGTCCAGCCGTTCACGCGTGATGCCGTGACAACGCGAAACGGGTTTCATTTTTATATATAAGACTAGCTGCGCCCCGCGGCTTCGCCCCCGTGGAAATTTATGTTTCCAACTTTATTAATTTTTTCTTTCATAAGAACCTTCTCCTGACAATAACAAACACAACAAAGAAAGAATTAGCGAAATCGGTCCAGCCGTTCACGCGTGATGCCGTGACAACGCGAAACGGGTTTCATTTTTATATATAAGACTAGCTGCGCCCCGCGGCTTCGCCCCCGTGGAAATTTATGTTTCCAACTTTATTAATTTTTTCTTTCATAAGAACCTTCTCCTGACAATAACAAACACAACAAAGAAAGAATTAGCGAAATCGGTCCAGCCGTTCACGCGTGATGCCGTGACAACGCGAAACGGGTTTCATTTTTATATATAAGAAGATATAAGATTTATCGCGTACCTTTTGTTTTATTTCCCCTACGTTTCTACCGCGTTACAGCGATCGTCGCCCCGTGACCACGAGCTGAAGCTGAGCAATTGTCTCAAAAGAGAAAGGGCTAAAATGTGTAAACACTAGCTATGATTGATGTCCTCCTAGGCGAATTTCGACCACGGCGCGGCCAGTCACTACGGGGGCTAGCCATGTGCGCAGGACATTGTTATAGTGCACAAGTGCGCAAACACAGATGCACTCTCTATTCCCTCACTTTCATTACCCGAGATACGAAATACCGACACGACCGGGACAGGCTTGACGTGATTTGCGAGGCATGGGGCACCGCCTACTTCTTGACTCCCAAGCTGCTACTGTGATTTTTTCTTGCAAGACCTGAATTTATGTAGGTGCCCTCATAAGTATAGTTAGGAAGTTCATACCTATGACAGAAAATAGGTATGAACTTCCTAACTATACTTATGAGGGTACCCTCATAGGTCAGAACCTATGAGGGTGCCTATGTACAGGTTCCTAATAGGAACCTAATCTGAGCTGTCAGTTCTATCGATCTCAAAAGAGAAACGGTTATAAGTCTGTAAACTCTAATCTGTAAAGTCTAATCTTTAAGCTCTAATCAGCAAACTCTAATCTGTAAACTTTAATCTGTAAACTCTAATCTGTAAACTATAATCTGTAAACTCTAACCTGTAAACTCTAAGGGCGATTGTGCACTACAAGGAATTTTACTGTCCGGCAGTCAGATTTTTTACGGTCCGATATGGCACGCCATATAATGTATTTTGTGCACTATACGTAATTTTACCGTCCGATATTTTACTTTTCCCCATTCCGGAACGGTTTTTTCAGACTCATCGTTCAGAGTAATTTCGCATGCGTGGCGTGTAGTTTAACTGACGGAGAACTGAAAAGAGACTGAAAAGACGGAGCTAAACTGAGGCGTATCATCCGAGTAAAGACGGACAAGTGCACAAGCCAATCATCCGTTTTTTTCATGCCACTTCGGACCGTAAAAAATCGGATGTACGGACAGTAAAATTCCTTGTAGTGCACAATCGCCCTAATTCTATAATCTGTAACCTCTAGTTAACTAATTGCCTAAGCCTAGATCATCATTTTTGCGCTTGTATAAATTCACGCTTGAGTTCCGAGCAATGCTCGAGAAACTATGATAAGTAGATCGAATAGATAAATAGGTGAAAGTGACTGTGAAATTCGCAACTGATAAAAATCATGATGGATTGCGCTCTACATTTTACTTTTTAATATTTCGAAAACGACTCCGAAGACTTGATTAGTTTCTTACCAGATACCTAACACAGAACCGGGACCGATAAGAAAAAATCTCTTGTGTAAGCTTCCCACAAGAGTACCTAGCTAAAATCTTCTGCTTGTCTGAGCTTAAGAAATAAAGTTATTGAAAGCTGAAATTATTGCTGAAAAAATTAGGTAGGTAGGTGAAAAGTTCCTTCTGGAAAAGCGTGATCTATCTTCGGCCACATGCAAGTTCACTTAGGTCTTGGTATCTAAGTGAAGATGTAGGTAGGTACCTACATACTTTAATGTCATCGTCATCATCATCCTGACATCACCCACCCGCTGGGTGTATCCAGCAGGGGATGCAGTTTTTCCAAAAAGCAGTGGTTTGGCTGCATTAGGGCCCCAATGTGCCACTCCCGTGTGGAGTCCTGCGCCAATCTCATCCAGGGCCCAAAATCCTAAAATGAAATCGAAGTTTCTAATTTGTTTTCATGCAAACGCTTATCTTATGCAAGCGACATTACATTTGGTTTTGCACGACATCGAAAACGAAACTTCGATTTTCCTGTTCCGAGTAAGCCTCGGTTGGCCCCGCGATGTCAGTGATAATTGTTTACCCATCTCGCCCCACTTTAATGATAAAGAAGACTAAAATTTGGTCTTGCTCGATGGTCGATGTCGACCATTAAAACTCAGCTAGGTGCCAAGTAAATTCAAGGCACCGTGAACTTATCTTGCCTAAAATGCCTACCAATCTTTAGCTAACCTACTAACATAATATTATCATTGTCTTTTCACCGCAGGCGATGCTCCTAGATGGTTGATAAGAAAGAACGGTAGCTAAGATCAACTAAGATTAGGTAGGTACCTACACTGTTTGAAGAAAACAACGTTTTGGATGAAATTGTGTGCTTTTAACTGATTGAGATAACAGAAAATAACAGGTAGCGTTTTATGATGGCTTAGGCTGCTGCCGACGAAGTAATACCTCCTTACCATCGCTACGGGTTTTTTCAAAATAAGCTCTGAAGTCATCTGAACTCGTCGACTGACAATGCTGTTTTTTCTTAGCTAATAACAGCTCAAAGATTCGCACGCATTTCTAATCTGGGATAACATACTTATGCAAAATTCTGCTAGCCCACAGCTGGACAAATTCAATGGTACTACAAAGTTTCATACACAGCTTCTGTGGGAAGAAATTCAAAAAGTGCAAAAATCTGGCATTCAAGTTTTCACTCGCCGCCATGTTATAGAAGTGCTAGATATTTACGGAGCTAAGCTAACGAATTAACTGAAACCGCGAGGGTAAGGCCGCTGAAGGAGCGTGCGCATTGAGCCGTCGCAGCCGCGCGGGCGATCGTCCGCAGCGCACACTACAAGAGCTAGCCTGCAACGAGCGCGTGACGTTGCGCCTGCAAGACCTTCTAACTAATGCTAGTGATCTAGAACAGTTTTGAACATCACACTAGGAGATACACTTCCAACAGAGGCGCTACAGCAAGCGGTTATAAGCCGTTCACGGCAGAAATCTTTGCTTGCGCGATCTAGAGTTTTATCCCATAACTTTTGTATCTACAAGGATACTCTACTTTTTGCATCGTAAACAATTTTTAAATAACATTTAAAATTTATTTACGTGAAAGTATTAAAAAAATATTATTTTTTCGTACTATTATTTGACTTGAAAGTTATTTTTTGTATTTGGCAGCTCACTAGCGCCATCTGTTATTGTTTTATTGAAACAAAAAGCACCGTTTGTGGTTTACAACTCGAATAATGTAAGTTTTTGCTTTGTTGCAGGACATCGAATAACGACAAAGACGATTGTCCCGGAATAGACGGCAACATTTCACCGGAGCCACCTGACCGGCCGCCTGGGAAAGTCCGTCAAGTCCACCCTGAGGACAAAACTCAGATGTTAGCTTACGACTCGACTTATCGGAAGAAAAAGCCAACGTCTTTACCATTAGAAGATAATCATTACAACCATCTAGCGAATACGAATGTTTCGATGTCTCCGTTATATCCGCTGACGCCGAATATTTGTATAGAAGGCGGAAAGATAGAATTTATAAAGTCGCCACCTAGTAGCGCGCGAAACAGTTTTTCGCTGGCGTCGCCTCCACAAACGCCGCTACTAGCGCGCCGTGGTTCGCGGGAGAAACGTGAAGCTCGGATCTACGATGAGCCGACTGAGAAGTTCGACGGTGATAAGGTAGGTGGCGCTTATGCTTTCTAAGCCTTTCTCTACGCCCATGTTTTCAGATTGTTTATTTTTTCAGCATTCAAAACCAGAAATTAATATAATAAATAATTATCTCATTTACAAGCATTTTTGAACATCGCTCGTTGAAGTCTTTTGTATAGAAAGTTTAATTCTGCTTGCTACGATTTTAGTGCTACGGTTAATTTCACTGACCTTGAACTTTAAAGTAACACTTGCTATCCTAGATTATGAAAACAGTTTACTTAAATACCAATTTAAACAACCAGTTTTCCTTTAAATAAGAAAGATAAATCCTTTCTATGAACAACCGTGCTCTACGGTGCTACGAAATTCGTAGCACCTTCATTTTGCACTCAATGGTAAACAAACACATTCTAATATTGCTTATCACGTTGACAGGCAGTCCCCATGCAACACCCAAAATTAAATCCTTTTCCAAACAAATTCTAAAACATTTCTAAAGTTTTGATTTCAATTTGACCGTAAGCGGAAACTTAGTGTTGCCAGTTCGGCGGGACCCTAGAGACCCTCGTCAAATCCCAGCCCACACATTGTTTCTGTTGCATGCAAATGATAGGGGCTGAAAATTGAAGTTTCACTTTTGACGTTATCAGGGTTTTGGGGTATTTGCTATGTTCGATTTTCAATTGTTTTTATTTTCACATCTGACGTGTGTACAGTCGCCTCCATCGACTGTTAATTATTTGTAGTTTTAAGTTGACCTGCCAATTCTCCTTTCTATTTTAAAAATAGGCTCATCTTGCAATCCCGAGACAACCAGCTGGAAACTTCACGGCTTAATTTTGGCGTTATAAGCGTTGTCTCAAAACTCAAATAAAATATCATGTTTGATTTGTGAGTTAGTAGGTACCTATGTCAAATGTCACAATAAACGTTTTTCGCAATTGTCTAGGTTTATATGGCCCATTTTTATGATATTTGACCTTGAATTACTTACTAATAAGAAAAACACGCTATTTTATTTTGACTTTTGAGGCGTTTTCTTCGGACTCGTATACTTACGTCAAAAATATGGCGTAAGTATACGAGTTTCCAGCATCTTGGAATTGCTAGGTGTGACCCTAATATGATATGTTTAAATTTGAAAATAAATTTGAAAATAATGCTGGACAATTCACACAGCATTATCTAGCCCCAAGGTAAGCAGAGCTTGTGTTATAGGTACTAGATAACTGATAAACATAATAATATACGAGTACATAGATAGATATTTTTTATTATACATAGAAAACGACCAGAACACCATGAACAAATATCTGCAGATCGTACAAATATTTGTCCCGAGGCGGGAATCGAACCCGCAACCTCCTGCGTCGCAGGCGGACCTTCGCCCACCGCGCCACAGAGGTCGTCTGATATGTCTGATTTATCAGTGAAATAGCATGGAAAGCAATGAGCAGCAATGAAGCAATGCTAGCAATGCTAGAAGCAATGAAGTATTCAAGTTTCTAAAGTGTAAGAAGGAAATTATTTATACCTACGTTTCTTTTCATGCATCGGGTTAACTCGAAGTTTTCATGATATTTTTGAGATCACCCTAAATCACGTCTAAACTAAATTTTTATCAACTACAAACTATTAATTTCCAAAAGACTATTGTAAATTGTCATAAGGATGTTATAATACAGAAAGGAAGGACTTAATTTATAAATGCATCATGGTTATTAACATTATTATTAGCTAAAACACGTACTCATTGCGGCAGGAAAACGATTGTATACGACGGAGTGCAATTATTTAATAGCTTGCCTAACGAGCTCAAGGAATGTGCTAGCATAAGCATGTTTAAAACAAAATTAAAAAAATACATCTACTTATAGCCTAACTTATACATAAGGTATTAAATCGTACTAATATTAGTTTAAACATAATTTTTAAGAACTTTGTATCTCATTATAAGTGAACATTTTTTTTTTATGAGAATAAACTTCTTTAAATCGAACATTAAAGTCATTTACAAGGGAATATTTACCTCACGGAATAACTGAGTTATTCCGTGAATATGGCGCATGAAACTGTGCCGAAATATTGGAAAGCTTGAAACTCAAATCATGGTAAAATATCCCGTTGTAAATAACTTTAGTGTAGGTAACTGTTGGTACTTAAGTGTTTCTTAAAGGAAAAATTGAATTTCCTAAAATCAATTCATCTATGCTCAAGCCCTTAAGACCCTAATTCCTTGTGAGGGTACAAAATAATTGCCTGATGTACCTTAACGCGTGTTTAGCCGCGCCTAAATTGTTTTCAAAGCCTTTTGAAAGTGCTTTCAAAAGTACTTTCAGATTGTCTCCAAGATTTGGGGATAATAATTTTTTGATGATGAGATTTTGAAAGCTTTTAGGGATGTTACGTCTCTTGCGTACCGAAGTAAAGAAATCTTTGTAAAGGTAATTGGATGATTTTGGTTGGTGGAGCTTTTATTTTATACCGCAAAGATGGCAGTCAAGTAGGAGTGTGAGAATGAAATCTTCTAATACTAGTAGTTCTACGAACAGTAGACGTCGCGAACTTATGAATGTACTAAAGTAATTTAAAACGGGATTTTTTGGTAGGTAGGTTCAATAGGTATATTTTGAAAATAGTCGAAATGGTTACCCTTTAAACCCCCCCCCCCCCCCCCCCATTTCCGAAGATTGCATAGCGACCCATCAGAAATTTGTGAATATGGATCTATTATTTTACAGGAAAAATATACTTTGAGACGGTCGTTACCGGTAAGTCTTACTAGTATTTCGCGCTCATATTTTAGTGACAGTAGGATTAGGTACTGCATACCCAATCAGATCTGGGTAGCGAATACTACGCAGGTCTGAACAGACTTAAGGGGGTACCCTACCTCGTTATTGTGTGAAGAGGATAGGCATAGGATTTCGCGTTCACAGGAGCGGGACAGAGCAAAGCGGCGTAAGCCCATAAATCAAGTTTTTAGTAGTTATTTGCTCCCCACAAACATTAGAATAGTTAATTGAAAAAAAGGCAACATATAAAATGTTCTTTATACTTAGCTCGATTACTATGCTTAATCTCAAGATCGTATCATCTGTATTTATTGAGAAATTAGGGTTTTAGTAAAAAATTAGAGGTAACTTTGCGATTTTTTTCTATCGAGAAAATTTTATGGAATCGTGTTTTCGAAACATATGATCGATAGAATAAGTCCTGAACTTTACCATATATAAATTTCAAAGTTAAATATTCAGTAGTTTGGAAGATATGGAGGTCCGACGGAGTTGAAAATAAGCAATTTGAGGGTAGGTACCCCCTTAAGTTGTTAGCTCGTATTGAGTGACACTAGGATAACCGCATATCCACTCGAATTTCGCTACCGCTCTGGGTAGCGAATACCACAAGTTTAAACAGGCCTTACGGTAAGACAAGGTAGGAGATATGACTATCTGCATACTGCAGAGAGATGCAAATAAGGCATCTAGACCGTAAACTGAATTAATAGCTCAGATTCGGGAAATAAATGGAGCTGAAGGAAATTCTAATGAATTTCAAATAGAATTTCTAAGTTATACTTCTAGATTCTAAATTCTAACTGGAACATGGAAATGGAAATGTTAGTTAAGTGCTGGTAAAGATGATATCAGACGGTTCATTTTTCGTTCGTTTTCGTCTTTCTCTCGGCATCTTTCAATCGAAATGAAACGTTGGAACACAAAATGTAACAACTTATTGTTAAAAAAATTAGGTTATTTCTTCATACTCGTGTTTTATTATATGAAGGTAAGTACTTTATTTTTATTGTTAATATTATTATTGTTTTGAAATTTCAAAGGATTTACTTACATAATTTTTTCTGTAATAATTTCATGACAATTTTCTGTATTTAAAAAGGTTTTTCAGAAAAAACAAGCAAAAAACATTTGTGAAATATTAAGACCCGAATTCACCAACAGATTGTTAAATTTTAAGCAGTTGTTTGAACGTTTTTGACACAAGTTTTCATACATTAAACGTCAACGTTAACCGACAAAGCAGCCTAATTGTCCGATTATCTAATGGTGAACACAGACCTTAGTAGTGTAAAATAATGCAGGAGTGCGCACAGGAACAAAGAAAAACTTTAAGTATAATATATTCCAAAATGAAACAAAAATATTCGAAATTCATAAAACCGTTATTCACAAGTTGATCGGGATCCAGAATCACCATTTTTCGGCTTAGTACACTCTTTTCGTGGCACCCTGTATTTTTTTTATTCGTTTCTACCCATGACTTTCCTTAGGTGCTAAAATATTGTGACCTTCGTACCTACTCAGGACTAATCAGGTAGGTACCTAGACAATTTGTGAAAGAATTTTGAATATGGCGCCTGTAGTACCGAAGGAAATTGTAACATAGTTGATTTGGCATAAATTTATAATTCAACAAACGTTTATATAACGAATTTCTAAAACTACCTTCTAGAAATCACTTAAATAAAGTACGTTATGAAAGAACCTAATTTTATTTTAAATTTTACTTAATTTTAAATTTTATACCAATTTTTTTCAAAATAATTAACATAACATCTTAGCAATAAAAAGTACCACTTAACTCAAAGCATTCCGTGCGAAAAGCACTTCCATCGTAAGTTGTTTTCACTCTCCAAGCATCTTCAGTAAAGTGCAGCTTCGAGGCAGACAGACGGACAGACGACGGGCTTCTATTAATATTAATAAAGGTATCATGTTCTCTTGCAGGCCACTGCAGATTAGCCACTTTTATAACCGCCACGGTGTGATGATGAAAGAAAATGGATTCAACTGAGCCCCGAGTCTGTTTGTCGGTAGTACCACGTGGTACTTAGATGTGAGCCAGGCGTCTCCTTTTGACGTGACAACGTCTTATAATTCGATAGAGCCGGCTGCACGCACGAAAAAACATGACGTCATGCGGCGTTACCTCGCTATGACGTCATGCGGCGTTACCTCGCTCTGAGGCGTTCCATGTAAGGCTTGAAGTACAAGCGAGAGCGCTCGACATCCGTCTCTCTCCTACTTGAGTGAGCGATGCGTCTGCGTGGACAGCTGCTATACTATAGTACATTTACATGTTTTGATCGAGTATCAAATGCTACCATTCCATCAGTATTTTCTTAAGACGTTGTCACGTTCAACTGTCGTCAGTAAACCGACTTTACAGACAACCAATTTTTTCCATACAATTTTGTACAGCGCCTCTATCGTGCAGACAGGGAACTACGCAAATCCTATATAACAAGACAAAATTAAAATTTTAAAAACCCGTCGACATTTATTGGCTTAACACATTTTCATGAAACATGGCTAAAAACACTCGGGATTAAATTATCTATGACACAAAAAAAACTAAACGAAAATCGGTTCATCCGTATGGGAGCTACGATACCACAGACTGATACACAGATACACAGACAGACACGTTAAACTTATAACACCCCTCTCTGTTTGCGTCGGGGGTTAAAAAGGAGACGTCTCGATCACGTCTCGTTACTAACGTTAAATAAACTCGCCCCTCTGGTCACCCCTCTTAAAATATTGGTTGCGGTCTGGGTGTAATAAGTATATGAATACTAGATTTTTCTCGCGTTGTTTCCTCTCCCGTTGCAGGCGTCCAAAATTTGGACGATTGAATTCTCCGTTGAGTGGCAAGCTTAGAATAGTTAAATAAATAAAACCGCTGCATAATAATGACATTTACCAACACGTACGTGATAAACACTATACGTACAACAGTTTTCACGGAAACACAGTAGCGTTTATCTTTCCTGAATACATATTCTAAGTGGCTCTGCTGGAAAGTATGCTACGCAGCAGCGCCACAATCAAAGTCTATTTTATCATTACGTGATGCACGTACAGCAATAAGCGGCATACGTACGTAATGTACGTTTAACGTACATTAATTTAAAATATAAATGACCAGATTCCGAAGTGGTGGCTCTGCTGCATAGCACCACACGAAAATTATCCAAATTTTGTAAATTGTGATATGGCACCATGCAACCATTGACTTGGGTCAATGGTTGCATGGTGCCATTATACATTCAAGACATAAACTAACCAAGATAAGAAGGAATTTAAAAAAAATCGCAAATTCAATATTATAATCTCAGTTCCAGTATGCCAGAGAATGTCTTGCTCTGCTTTGGGGCTAGCTGAGGCTGTTTGTCAAGTTTATAATAGTACCATTACTTAATAACATTCTACTTACTTCAAATCAGAGTATTTTTTTGTCATGAGATATCGATGTTATGGTAAAAAAGATTGTAATAATTGCCCAAGATTGGAATAATTGCTGAAAAATATCATAAAAATTTAAAGCGCTTTTTTTGTACAAAATATCCTTGGTCATCCTGAGACGTCGTTTATGGGTACATAGGACATAGGAAAATTGGAATAATTGCCAATCAAATATCAAAAAAATTTAGAGTGAAATTTTGAGGAAACTCTTTAGTAAGCTCTATATTAGGTATTAAACCATAAAATGTTGCCCGTTCCAACCATCTTAGTCTGCGGCTTCGTATCGGAAAGCGATTTGCATAGCTTAAAGTGGCCGTGATTCCTAGCTAATGTGGCTGTAAAGTTTCCGGTGAGGTTTTTGCCTGTCTAGTTCATAATTCTGTTTCAGCCAATGCCCACTTGGAGAGTCTGACTGTAAATGTGCTATTTAATCGGGATTTGCCCTTAAACTGGATTATCTAATATAATTAGTAAATTCGGTCCGCGGCTTTGCAAGCGTTGCTTGTTTGGAAACGTCCCTTAATTTAGATTTGTGAAGTATACCGTACATCAACTTTCAAAAAATATTTACCAAAAACTGGACGGTTCCCGCCTCAAATAGTAGTTTGGGTGCTTTTGGCACATATTTGATATTCCCGCCAAAAATCACCAAGGTCATGCGAACGCGGGTTTCTCGTCAGTGGCCGTCAACATGAATCGGCGGGAGGACGTGTCGCGCAGGCTCTCGGTAAGTGATGTTTTTCTTATTGTTTTTGTAAGATGTTACTGTCTGATAATTAGGTATACTAATTTCAATGAATATTAGCGATGGTACAAATAATTGTAAGGTCCATTAAATGATTATTTTTTGTGTTATTGTTATCTAAATATTGATGTCCAGTATTCTTCCCATTTCTAAATATGTAGTGAAATGATGTTGTTATCGATGTGTATTATGGTGGACATTTGCTCGGTTTACCGTAAACAAGATAAATTCAGAAAAGTACTAGATTTTACTATTTTTATTTACTATTTTTTAATTTTTAACCATTTTTTTTACTAAAAATGTTAGAAAATAACATGAAAATCAAGATAACATTATAAGTTATAAGTACCTACTGAAATATGTTTTGGTCACATGATTATTTTTGTGCTTGTTTTCTTTTTTATAATTATCAAATATGTAAATTTTGATTGTCATTATTTTTTATTACTTTCAGAACATCTACAAGTTCTCAAGAGGAAGAAAACTTGTTGGACTTGTTCCCATCAATAATGCGTCATCGGATGGCGATGGTACCGAATCGGACGAGGAAGAGTTAGAGAAGTATAGATCCTCTTCAGAAGCTCCTTCTCTAGATTCATCCTTTGAACGGCTGGATTTGCTCAATGAAAACTCTCCAGACAGTCCGGATTTCATTGAAATAGTGACTATGAAGCTCCGCTCACCCCTATTATGAGAAAAGTTTTTCCAACTCCAAATCGGATCGAATATGAAAATATCCCGAGCTTGTCCTCTTTACCATCATTGGCGTCTCGTAGGAATTACCTTCTTTCGCTTTTTTCTCAATGAGTTCACTTTTGCGACTATTTTCCTTTTGGCCCTTGTAATCGGCTTTGTCGGTTCCTTTCCTGGAGCGGGTGCAGCTGGTTCAGTAAAAGACACGACAGGAGAAGCAGTTGCAATTGCAGAAGTGGAAGGAGATTCACAAGAGGGAGACGCCAATGATGGTAAAGAGGACAAGCTCGGGATATTTTCATATTCGATCCGATTTGGAGTTGGAAAAACTTTTCTCATAATAGGGGTGAGCGGAGCTTCATAGTCACTATTTTCAATGAAATCCGGACTGTCTGGAGAGTTTTCATTGAGCAAATCCAGCCTATCAAAGGATGGATCTAGAGAAGGAGCTTCTGAAGAGGATCTATACTTCTCTTACTCTTCCTCGTCCGATTCGGTACCATCGCCATCCGATGACGCACTATTGATGGAGGATGCTGTGCGATATGACGGTGTAGGCCACTGGCAGGATTTTACCACCTCCGGACGCTGCAAGAATTGTACGAAAAACAAAACGGAAGTTTATTGCACAAAGTGCAATCAAAGGCTTTGCTTTGTCCGAAAAAGAAATTGTTTTGCCGAGTTTCACAAGAAATAAGTTACTTTGTGTGATTATACTGCAAGCTATCGATACTGCTAAATGTATCAATGTGTCATAAGCTGACTGATTTTTGTAAGAATTTTTAATAAGGAGGCTTATAAAGTCATTCTAAAACATTGTTTTCTGATAAGAAATTAAGATACTATGTTTTAATCACTTTGATCTCATTATGTGCACACATGTGCACTTTATTTTAAATGTTGTTTACATTGTGTTGAGTATGTTAGAACATTAGGTAAAACTCATGATGATACCTATGATATCCATGTGCCAATTTTTTGTAAGGGTTTTTTTTTTAGTAATACGTAACATGAAAATATTTTTTATAGTATTGTTATGTCTGATGACAGATACAAGACAGAATATAAGATACCTATTTGTAATTATTTTGATCTCTATAATTGTGTGCATGCTATTTTTAATGTTTTTTAAGGCTCAAATAATAAGCTGGGTAAAACTCAACAAATACTTCGATTAGTGTTCCTATTTCAGACTAAGTACAACAATTAAGTAGTAATTACTGTAGCAGTTCATGTTTTTTTAGTAAATTTAATATTTTTAGTACAAAATTAGTTTTTTTATTCAAACATATCCATTGAAACCATTTTTCAACAGTTTTAGAAAATGTGTAGTATACTGTACATGTAACAAACATTTACTTCTTAGGGGATTTAGAAATGTCCAGCATACTACCCACCCCTTATCTCAAAAACTACTGATAAGAGATTTATTTAAGTACTATTTTCATCTTTAGCTATCCCTTAGCACCCCCGAAATCGATAGCAAACACATAAATTCAAAAAAAAGTGGTTCGGTCCAATTAAGGGTTAAAGGTTATTTCTATCCCATGGAAACTGACTTACGGGATAATTAAGTATGCCTATGTTTTATTTCAGGCTTAAAACTAAAAATTTCAGCCCAATTCGTTCAGTACTTTTGGCATGAAGAGGTAACAAACATCCATCCATCTATACATCCAAACTTTCGCATTTATAATATATGTGATGATGTGATGTGATTCCTCTGAATGTTTTTTTTTAATACTCGTTCTATTATTGACCAGCAGCGGGAAATAAATCCACTACTTTGGTGTGTCACGGGCGGCTACCAAAGAACCTACGGTACGGCAGGCTTAACGCCGTCGTACGTAGTACGTACGACGGCGTTATGCCGTACCGGTATGTACATACTACGTACTTATCATGTCCCTGGGTGCTTTGTATTCAGTACTCAGAGCTGGGTGCTACAGAAGTCAAAGACAACAAAATATTTTTAGCGTTTGCCTTGTAACTATGGCTAACTCTATGGTGTTTGCCTACCTCTACGAGAAGGAAAGGGTGATTTCTTATGTCCACAGTCAGTTCCAGATTAAGACTAGGTACTTGAGCAATCCACGTCTGTGGGCCCCATAACTTGATCCATAATTTAAGTCTCTACAGGCTTTTGATTTTTCTTATTGGGAGCTAACTGCTGATTGTTGCAAACAATCCACAGGTGGCTCAACTGATCCATATTAATACCAGCCGGAAGCGTCTCCAAGACGCTGGCTTTCAGTTTTATTTACATTTAGCGGCTATAGTTATAAACAGTATCAAAATTTTAACTGTCTACCTATTACGGTTCAAAGATACAGCCCTGACCTGACTTTAGAAGAGTACAAAAATAGAAATTTTTGATATCGGAGTCCTCTTAACGTGTGATTTTTCCTATGTGATCTGTTTCCTAGAAATAAACGAATTTTATTTATTTATTTTATAATTAAAATATTTATTTTATTTACTTAATTATGTTATTTTAGTTTTTTTTTTTTGTTATAAATTATGTTGTCAAGGCAGCAAGAGAAATAAACATTCTATAAAAATTTCTACTGTCTATCTATACCGTCATCGGGCTGCATTTAATGAACCGTAAAAACGGTTCATGAGATGCAGTGCAGCCCGCTGGCGGAAGGACGGCAGACAGCTGAGGCTTGATAATAGGGTTTTCACTCTTCGGGTACAGAACCATAAAAATACCTGTGTAAACCTACGAGACAACACAACATTCTGTCAACACATTTGACATTTGACCCGTTGTTTATCTCTATCAATATGAACGAAATTATTTCTCGTAAAATATCAGTTATTTTCACTCTGCATTTTACAAGTTTCGTGACCTAAATCGTTCCGACTAAGTCTTTAATAGCCCGAGGCTTACACAAAAATAAAATTACAAAATGTCTACGCAGGATCTTTTGTCCAGTGCCGAATGGTTATCTGCAAAATACAACAACATTGTCGGAACATTGACCGCGTTTATCTACGTCCTGGAAGATTACCACCGGATGCTCTTCTGTATACTGTTTCTTATATTCCTGGGTCTAGTATTCAAAGACTATAAAAAAAAGAGAGTTTTGCGAAGATCTGTATCCATCACAGTGCGAGAAGTTCTTATCTCTTCAGAGAAAGAAGTTCTTATCTCTTCAGAGAAAGAAGACAAAGAGTCAAAAATTGTGAAAGAGTCTGAGATTCTAAAAGAATGTGCGCGGGCGACTCTAGCGGTACCCGCTCCCCAGACCCCATCTGCCTCCAATTCCTTTCATGCGTGGCTTTTAAGTGAGAAAATATCTGTATCGCCTTCTGCTAAGTCATTAAAAATGAAATTAAATTGAGAATCGGATCGCTCTTTTAATTTGTGGATTTGATGGTACTTATCCTATTAATAGTAGGTTGACACTGGTATTTTTAGGGTTCCGTACCCGAAGAGTGAAAACGGGACCCCTTCAGTAAGCCTCTGTTCATTCTCAGGTTTAGACAAACTGGCTACTCATAAATAAATAAGTATATTTACTATGAATAATTGACTGTTATCTTTCAATGTCATGTTGTGTAAATATCTCATAAACCGCAGGTCTATTTCTGAGCTACCAGGACTGAAAAATTCTGATGTCTCTCCGAGGGGTGCAATCAGGGGAGACAGAAGTCGGTCACCCATTTGACAACCTTTACCAGCCTTTACCATACAAAAGATTTATTTACACCAACCATAAAGCTCCTTCAAAGACAAAAAGCAATCGTTTGCTGGCAAAACTCCAGCTGCCCGTAAAGATAAGATCTCTATTCATTTGCTGAAAGTTGTAAGCCGATGGATTTGTTCCCATCGCCAATAGTCTGGCAATTGTGAATGTGACTTTTTTTTGCTGCTTTTTACGTTGCTTGCCAACTTGTAAGTTCGAATTTGTCTGCATACGGGATTATTGAGCGTGAGAAAGTTTTTCTTGCTTCGTTGGAAGACTTGACGGGTCTGCAAACCTAAATCGCGAAAGTTTGTATGTGTCTTTATGTTTTCTTTTTGGATTTACAGGTAAATATTTCTTTAATTCTGTACGCATAATGAGTCAGCTAATACAAGAAAGGTATCTATTGGGTTCTGATTATAGATTAGGCTTCTTCGGAGCCCTAGTAATTCATTCATAGTTTGTAATTGCTATTGTCTTATCTAAAGCAATTTCCCAAACTGATTATCATCGATTGATGCAGTGTGACCTTTTCAGTTCATAGATTTTTTCATTTATACGGTACGGTCGAAAAATTCAAGTGTGTCCATCATATGCAAGGAGTAAATCGCCAATTTAGTGTCATAGCTCCGAAAACCGTAAAAATATGTCCCATCTTCTAGTAACATTTTTTGCACCGATAAGGCATGATATTATTTGACGTAGGTACTTAAGTTCCACATGAGTGAAACCGGAAACTTAGTTATATAACTTAGCATAAGACAAAACACCGTGAAAAATTAACCCCATCTGCGCCACTCCATGCATGCCAGGTAACGGCGCCGGTCCATTACACGAACCATCTCTAGCCCATCGTAGAACATTAGCCAAAGTGGGCCATACGTTATTTTACCCCAGTATTGCCTGCTTAATATACCCATTTGCCCATTGTATCTGGTTGAGTGCCGATTTGCAAGCGATTCTGCAGATGTTATGTCGCGGAGCTTTTCCTACTCGTAGTTTTTGAAACGACGACGACGGAATTCTTAGATACTGCATGCAGAACCTGAAATGAGGAGATCCATCGCACGTTCAGTTCAGGCACCGGTATTGGAAAATCTTTTAAAGTTCCAATCACGATTATGAACCTTGCGTGGTAGCCATTGATGATGATGATAATTTACCTAACTATTTTAACTATTTCCTCGTATTGCGTGGGTGTATTTGTATGGTAATTTTTTTAAAAGCAACGAAACCTCTAGGGATTTATTGAAAATCAGTTTTTGTGACACAAAGTATAATTGTTCACAAAAAAAAGTGTAAGTAAATCTTTTTTTATGACTAAACTCTACGATCGCCTCGCGGTTTCGCCCGCGTAGTTCCCGTTTCCGTGGGAATTCCGGGATAAAATATAGCCTATGTCACTCCCTGAAAAGTAAGCTTCCTAACGGTGAAAGAATTTTTCAAATCGGTCCAGTAATAGTTTCGGAGCCTATTCAATACAAACAATCAAATCATTCCTCTTTATAATATTAGTATAGAGAAGGCCTCGCTTCTGTTTCAAAAAAACTTTTAGCTTCAAAAATATCGACACTAGCTGCGTGTAGTCAAAGATTTTCCATTTTAGCCACACATGGTCGCAAAATTGCAAATCTATTCGCGAAAATAAATACAAAACAATGTGTAGCCTAACCCGGGAGGCTTTGATAGATTTTGCAGCCATTTTTTCATGCAAATGCTATCAATCATCCAAACGACTGTCATTTTAGAAGTCTGGACAAGTGTAGTAGCGCCTACGGGCACATTTTACTCAAAGTAGTAACCTTGAAAAGTAATACGCGTCGAATTGCAATAAAGTAATAAACACCATTTTTTAGTATTTATTACATTATTAATTTTATATTACATTATTGGTATTTTCCTTATTTGTCGGTTAAAAAGCAACACAGGCTTAGATTTGATCAGTAAACCAATAATTGTTGAGTGGCCTCAATACGTCAAGACTATAAAAATTGTCTAAAGATGCGCAATAGAGCTAGATGATGAAACTAGCACGTTGACATTTTGCTTAGAAGATGGAACTGTTTCTCATTCCTTCTACTCAGTTTTGTTTTTGACGTGACAACGTCTTATAAATTGGTTTGCCGGGTGACACTTCAAGAAACTGCGTTACGCGTTACGCTCCGCTCACGTTATGCAGACATAAAAAGTGAAAGGAACTCAAAGTCGTTGTCACGTAAAACTTTCGCCCGTATACCGACTTTACAGGCAACCAATTTTTTTTCTTTTACAAGTCTTATATGCTTTCATTTTGCTTAATATAGTTTCAGTTCGTACGTTATTCCAGTAAAAAAAAAAAATTATGGTGTCATTTAGGTACGTCACCGTCAAGTTTTATACTGGCCATTCCTGTCCATCCAAAGGTTGCATGGAAGAGATGGCTGTCAGCGATGAGGCCGCCAATTGTGTCTACAAGATGAAATTAGTAGTGACTGTATGTTATTTTATAAGTTACTAATGGTACAATAAAGATATTATCGATCTATCTAGAACTTAAATGATTTTTGTGGCGCGGTGGGCGACACTTCTCTCCATTACCATCCCTAATAGATTGCCCTGGCCCTATATGTCTGCGCTGAGCACTTTGTCATGCGGTTTTGATTAAAATATCGATTAGATTGATAACTCTGAGCGTCGGACTCTCTTAATTGTGGCGAGATAAAAATGAGTTATAACCCTCATGCATAATAATGATACGGCAGGTACATGGGGTACGCAGAATGTGTGATTGACTTTGGAAATTACCACGTGAAGCGTACAAGGGACAAAGTTGAATATGATCACTTTTAAGGTTTTTGTGCGTAAGCCCTCACACTCAGGGTAAATAGTAACGGCGCTAGAGTTCGAAGAAAGTCACAAAATTTTTCAACTCCTACGTCACTTGACCTCGTGGTGTAGTTGGTTAGCACATGTGCTAAGGGAAGGATGGGTTCAAGTCCCGTCGAAGTCGAAAATTTTCTGAGATATTATTTGATGATCAGTTTTATCATAAAACTTTGGAGAATTGGTAGGCAGGGCATAACTAGTTTAGTGAAAAATTAAAATTGAAAAGTAGAAAATGCCTTGGCTCACCAAGAATTTATCGTGTGTGAAAGTTCATTTCCCAAATGTCTCAATTCCCCGAACGTTTATTTACATGTATGTCTATTCTCCGAATATCCTTTACATGTATATCTATTCTCCAATTAATACCAATTTACATGTATGTCTATTCTCCGAATGTCCATTTAGATGTATGTCTATTCTCAGAATGTCTATTTACATAAATACTTACTCCTGTGGCTCGGCGAACCAAAGTGGGCCTCCGACACAAGACTTCTCCAGGCATCTCGGTTCTGAGCTGTACCTCGCCAGTTACGGGCGTCGAGTTCGAGATCGGCTTCAACTTCGTCGATCCAGGGATACCTAGAGCGGCCGACTGGTCTACACCCAGTAGGCCCAGCTCGGGGATTGTTGTCTAGGGTAGAATAGAGAAAAATTACATCACATCGTCATCGAATGCGTAATATGTTTGAAACTTATTCCTTCTACTTCAATAATATACGCAATGTATGATAATGCGATGACATTCTTTCTATTCTACCCTAGACAACTATCCTCACTGCTAGGCTTACTGGTGGTTTTCCTCATACACCTTCTCGACAGTCTTATCTCGATGCGTCTAGCCAGCGGAGACGATCGCTCTTGACTCATGTTATATAACGTTCCTGGGCATTTCGTACAATTCCTAATTTGTACAATCGATAAAAAATCATGATTCACACAATTTTTGTCATGAATTCGTACAATAACCTTCAGCTGGAAATAAAGGTTGTTGCTGGGACTTTCGATATCGTTGTACAAATTAGGAATTGTACGAACTGCCCAGGAAGGGTAAATAAACCGTTTAATGTTAATATTAGTAGTCAAATATTCAGAACCTTTTCATAAACCCTGTTAAAAAATGTAAGCGCTATCTCCATGGCCCATGTTAAGAATTTCAAGGATGGAAAAACTTCACACTTCCCATTTTAGGAAGCCACCTACAGTACAAAGCCTGTGTCATCCAAACACGCCACCTGGCGACGCAAGCCGGTACTAATTAATTCGCGCCTCTGGCACCTAGCCAACGGTACAACTTTTATAGCTGTTGTAGGTGATATTATGCACTTTTTGTAGTGATTACTATAAGGATAATTGTTCTGGATAATAGGGACCTGGGCACTTGGTCGGTAGGCTATTGTAAAAAAGTCGTATCAAAGACTAGCTTCTGCCCACGCGCTTTGCACGCGGTATTCCGGAGTAAAAAGTAACTTAAGTGCTTCCCGAAGATACAAGATACAACCGTTATGACGCGAAAAGATAACAGACATGTAAAAGATGGGCAGGTTAGTTTAGTTTAGTTTATTATAGCATTCGTTTGGATTCGTTGTATCTTCAACTTACTCCAAACAAATTTGTTTCACACATCATATATGCAGGTCCAGAGTAAAGTAAAGCTTGTGTTATGAGAACCATTGTGATTGAATAATAACTTAACTTGGTTGGTAGGTACTAGTTCCACACAAGCACGATTATGGAGATGTATGAAATCTCATTCAAAGCCAGAACAAACACTGAACATTCACTCAATCTTCCGACACTAATGAAAATTGAAAAAAAAACCCATTTACTCGATATTTTAACAATACAACATCAAAATACCTATACCTTCCGTAAAATACCTTCAAATGAAATGTAGGTATTTGCTGGTCTAATAAATCGCTACATATAAATCGGACGTAAGGAAATTTTAAATATGAACTTTTTTAAAACAAGACATGAAACATTCTTTAACAACAGTCAGTATCAAAGAGAACCAGAATTGCAATAAATTGTGATAGAATCACGGAACTGCATCCAGCTACCCTTTCCCAATTTGTGTAATGGAAAAACAGATTTAGTAATGGCTGTGCCCTTTGATACCTAACGTGCGTTTTAGCCGGCTCTCCCCCGTAGGGCCGCTTTGCACCGTTTTTGTAAAGGAACGAACCTGCTAAAGCGATTAAGCTAAATGCTAATTTATCTCATGAAATCCGTTGAAATATCGATTGTATTTTGATTCTTGAAATGTAGATGAAAATGAAAATGGTGAATGATGTTTTGTAGATGTAACAAAAAATAAGGTAACTCTTCACATATCTCACGTGGTATTTCATGCAAAATAAACGAAATCGGGTTTATTTAATTCAAATTTGAATTTTCAAGCATTTTGTGGGACTGAAATTGGAAGAGGCGTTTTCCGAAAAAAAAACCCTATATTTACATTACATCTGGATGAATGGTACTGTGTACTGATTAGAATTAGCACCACCCCAACTCTTCCCGCGGGTGTCGTAAGAGGCGACTAAGGGATATCCACCGGGGACAGCAGCGCCTCCTGCTGACCAATTCTGCCAATTCTTTAGATATAAGTTACTTTATGTATTTTAAACAATAAAGTGTTCATTCATTTATTCTGCCAGTGAACTGCGATCCCCAACCCGCATGCCCAGCGGGAGGGTTATGGGCACTACCCCCATGATATACAAGCCAGACGCTTATCAGTTAGGGAAGGCTGCGTCCAGCAGTGGACCTATATAATGCTGTTGAGGTGAGGTGGGGTGCCGACCATTAAAAATAAATACGCTGGACAATCCACACAGCATTATCTATCCCCAAGCTAAGCAGAGCGTGGGGCTTTCATCTCAAACTATGCACGATCACGACCTCTGTGGCGCAGCGGGCGAAGGTCTGCCTGCGACGCAGGAGGTTGCGGGTTCGATTCCCGCCTCGGTACAAATGTTTGTACGATCTGCAGACATTTTTCCAGGGCCGTTCTGGATGTTTTCTATGTATAATAAAAATATATCTATATAATGTAGTGTATTGTATTATGTATATCAGTTATCTAGTACCCATAACACAAGCTCTGCTTAGCTTGGGGCTAGATAATGCTGTGTGAATTGTCCAGCATTATTTATTTATTTATTATTATTTATCAGTCTATGCAGGATTTATGCCACCAAAGCTTATGCTTTTCAGTCTGCTCGAACTATTGATGAACAATTTTTCAAAGAAAACGGGTTATCGGTCAGCACAAAAATGTGCACTCAAATATGGGCTTTAACTCGTAAAGTTTAAATGTATTTGATATTGACGGCATCAGACGACAGACAGCTCGCGGCCACTCGTTTGAAGCTGTGGGAAGCCTTTTGTAACTTTAAAATGTATCTAAAGATAACGTGATAACGCCCACATTTGAAAGCACATTTTTGTGCTGTGTGGTAGCGGTGTTGGATTAACGTGCTCAGAGCTTTTTAATTTCAACTAAAAAAACACTTTATTGTGGCGTATATGGTGTAAATTATACACCTAATGTTATATAAAAAAAGCTTGAGCTATTTTTTTTAATAGGTAATAAGTTTGTTAGATTTATACGATTAGATTGTAATTTCTCAAACGACAACAAAAAAGTTAACAAACTCCTATTCCCCGCGGAGTGAAGGCCCTGGTGACGTGTACCACAGGTTTTTCAAAACCTATCACAGGCACAAGGCCACCAGCTCTCTCACAAAACAGGTCATAGTTGATAGTACAATGATTAGGACACAGGTAAACTTTAAGTCCTACAAGACGTTTGCATTATACCTAACAAGGTTCTTATACTTAAGTACATTATTGTTCCTTTTAGTTAGACAAGCACCCATTGTGAGAAACAAATAAATCCTTTATTATTATAAATTATATAGTTGGGTAGTTCGACTTGTAAACTTCCTGATGGAAACTGCTTTAGTGACCACCTGCCTTTATTTCCCTGTACCCGCCTTGTGTTATAATCCGTTTGTCTGTCTGTACGAAGTAGATTAGTGAAAGCTTTATGATATAGTAATTAGCTGGGAAAAAAGCTTTGCCTCTTTTGCTTTCAGCAACTTTGTTAGTTAACATATTTTTCTTGTCTGGTGGGTTTGATTTACGGTTATGATTTGTAAGTCTGACCGTTTTTTTAATAACTTTATGGAGCTAACTTACATAGTTAGGTATTTTGAGAGGGATTGTTTTTTATGGCAATTTTGTATCTTATGATACCTCTCATTCACCATTTGACATATTTTCAGAAGAAACGATGGAAAAACTTGGTGGTAATTCTATATTTTTGTTTAAAACGGACAAAAAGTGTACTAATATAATAACTGTCTAAAAGTATATACACAAATATATACTTTAAAAATATATACTTTTATCTTTGTTTATTTTGGGGACTTTGAGTCATTGGTGGCTATGTCAATGAGTTATTTTTGTATATGGTTCAAAGGTAACTAAAAAATCGTCTATCTAAAATTAAAACAGAAACACTATCTCACCAACGAATAAGGCATTAATTGATTAAAAAGGCCACAATGCGGCTTTATTGTACTGTTGCTTCTTATTGGGGCCGCAGCATCAATGGACCATTATGTAAATTGAAGAGAACGCAGAGTAATCTCCACCCAGAGACTTCTGGTATGCCACTATGCATAGTCCTTGCACGAGAACTTGTCATCGTCATCATGATTAAAAACTGTGGGAGCAGCGAGAGGGAGACGAAAGCGAAACCAAAAACTGGCATTTTTTGGAGCCACATAAAAAATAAAGCATATTAGAATACAGAACGTATGCTTATCTGAATTGGACGACGTAAGTTTTGGTTTTCTGAGCAGCCAGTATTTTATTTCAGGCACTATTTGCTCCCAGCTCGCATACCGCAAGTGACTCTCGCTCTCGTGCGAGCTACGAGTAACTACAGACAAGTGTAGCTTGTTGGCAAAGGTCTCGTGTCTCCACGTCAATGTCATGTCGGTCATAATATTTATTGCCTTACAAGACACGGTGGAGGTAATTATTATTTCCATAGAAAAAAACTAATGACCTACCAATTCTCTTTTACGGGTGGATTCCTGCAATGTATTTGATGCCGATTTAACTTAAATAACATAAATTTTTAGAATCGCTGATAGATAATGGCAAGTATCATTATCTAAGTCAGACATCTGAACGGATTTTATAACCAGATTTATAACCTTAGATAAATTATGTTGAGCTATTTTTCAAGACGGTATGTAAAAGAGAGAGAGAGACGTAGAGATCTCTGCGATATCTGATTCAGCTAGATAAAATAGGTGTGCTCTATTCACACACTACTCTACATTAAGTAATTGACGACATGATACTCTGTCTACTCTGTCTCAGTGCAAGTGTGCCCCGCGTAAACATTGTACTGTAGTGCTCAGAAGTTGACATTTTACTTAGCATTATAATTAATTAAGTTACTAAAAAAAATACCTAATACCTAAATAATTGTTATGGATTTGTTGGCATGGATCCTGGATCACCAGCATTGAGGTTTAAGTTCAGCAATGGTGTTTTTTACACATATAAATGTGATTACTTGTGATGATAATTGAATTCAATTCTTCAGTATATTAAACCGGACATAACATTACAGATAAATGCGGTGATAGTTAAACCTAGGTTGCCATCTTAATTTGGAAAACCAGTGTTTCTAAATGAATGTCGGTTAGATCGGGTATCCACAATTTGAGTGATCTAGAATCCAATTTAGCTCGTTGTGATGTGAGTTCGTGCTCGATTCGTACATTAGTCGTAAGTGTTAAGTCATTGGGTGTTTGTGTGTACAATGAATAAATACGTGTCTTACAATAATTATAGTGCAAGCCAACACAATGGCGGATATTTTAAGGCAAGTTATTTGTACCCAAATAGTCTTATAGAAATGAATTCAAGCTTTCTCTGTAATTTTTTCTTTTAATTAATGGTGCCGCATTTAGTTTAGAGATCCGTACTAAGCAACTTAAGCCGTACTTAGCAAGCTGAAGTGTCAGTGGGCCGGCCATATCTCGCGAAGAACCGACGACAGCCGCTGGGGTAAACGTGTTCTTGAGTGGAGACCACGACTCGGCAAACGTAGTGTAGGACGCCCTCCGGCCAGGTGGGATGACGATCTGCGAAAGACTGCAAGCAGATGCCGGATGCGGCAAGCTGAAGACAGGGCGCTATGGCGCTCATTAGGGGAGGCCTATGTCCAGCAGTGGACTAATATAGGCTGATGATAATGATGATGATCCGTACTAAATGATTGCAAACGGCCGAGGCAATCGCGGCGTCAGAATCGCCCTCTCGAAGTCAACTTGTAGATTTCATAAGAGCCATTACGAGGACTTAACAGAGGAAGGGTAGCAGCTTCGTGAGAGTGTCGTTCGAGTGTCGACTTCGTTTGGGGTACGCACGTTCAGCAGTGGACGTATACCTATGTGCTGATGATGGTTGCAAGCCGGTCAGTCTTTAACTAAGCTTACAGTAGATTAGGGCTCTACTTATAATAGGTACCAAGTCATTAACCGTTCACGTCATTGTCATACGTTAATGTGATTGATTGATATTTTTCATTGTGCTCACATGTTTGACCTACACCAACATTATTCATAAAATTTGAAACTATTTTAGGTATGGTTACTATTTCAAACTATGTATATTTAGCTCGGAATGTTCCACTGATAAAAGCCAAATTATCAGGGGGAGGCCTGCGTCCAACAGTGGACCAATACAGGCTTTCTTCCATTTTACTCACTGTAATATTGTTTTTGAGGGATCTGAAAAATAATATTAGCCTTTGAAACCCAGTGGCTCAAGTACAACTCACACTTGGCTATTTTTTACTTCGTTTTTCCTTACTCCATCGTCTCAGTAATCGCTTAGACTCCTTCCAGTACAATTAGTTTTGTTTTTTGTTCCGTTTGAAATAAATTTGCGAGTAATTTACCATGTTTTAATTGAATGTCGCGAACACATTTACCGCACTGGTAAAAGTTTCACTGAGTTTAGTTTTTACACTTTCAATGCTTGGTGATTTTAATTTTCACATTTTCCCGTTTTATAATTTACCTAAGTATTAAGCGATATGGCCGCCCATTGTAGTCGTCTTGAGTAATGTAACTAGTTCTTTTTAATGATCTACCATAAAGAACATAAGTATGTATTGTATGTACAGTGGCATTCAGAAGTGGTGACTTAGATTCTAAAAACATTATCTTGCCAAGATTCGTGGTGTTTACGACCTTTTTAAAATTTATTATTATTTGGGACCTAGGTTCAAATCCACAAAGTCAGCAAAAATAAATAACATAATTTATTTTAACACCAATAAAAATTATATATTAGAACAATTTGTCATAAATAACTCATAACTCATAAGTATTCTTTATTATTTCGCTTATCCATACCGTGTAGTTTATGGTAATATGTTGGGCTGAAATCTTGAATTTGATGAAATGATGAAATATCGGGTAAGGGTACATCTCGTCTGAATCTCAAACGCATCTGCGGACGAGATGTCCACTTCACTTTTGAGTAGGGGTACATCTCGTCCGAATATCGTAGTAACCTTCAAGCGAGTATGATCTCTTTAAGGCAAAGATCCTATGACTACCTATAAGGTATGCGGTAATAAGGACCGCTAGTGTGCAAAAAGGTATTTTTGCCTCGCTTCTCGCTTCCTTAATTGGAAAACACGATTGCGAAAAAAATAATACGATCAAAAAAAATCATGAAAGTGCACCTAATTTGGTCGATATCTCAGGAACACAGCGGTCTATCGAAAAGATTTTTTTATTCGTTATAACAAATTCTTTGGTTCCTTAATACAGTTTCTTTATAAATTGTGTAGTTTTCTTGTAAATAAGCAAAAACATAATTTTTGAGATTACGCCGTTCCAAAAACGTATGCTCCGTGCCGCTCCTATGAATGCGAAATCCTATGCCTATCCTAAATATTTTCAAACTTACGCGATCTGAACACATAATTATTAGTATTATTTATCGGTTATTTATCGCGTTTATTCACCGATTTTTCCCGACGTTTCAACAGGTTTACACACTGTCGTGGTCACGGGATGACTGTCAAAATAAACGCGATAAATATCCGTTAAATAATGATACGCCTATCCTTTTCACAAAGAGGCGCGCAATAAGTAAGACACCTAGCTTCATTTTCAGACTCAAAAATTACAGAGTTTAACGAGACAACGAGGTCTATTTGAATCTTCCCAAAGGTTGACTGTCGTAGAGGAGTGGTTTTCAAATTAGCAGAAACAAGGTCAACGTTCCTAGAAGATCATGTGACCACTTAGCCTGATTGTCTTTTCACCATGAACTGTCTTATTTACAGTCTCACTGGACACACATATACGCAAGCTTCTTCTAATTATTTTATACATACTGTCATGCTATTTATGTTATTCACTTTATTTCATTCTATAAAATAGATCAATAACCATCTCACAAGCTTTTTTTTAAACTAGCGATGGTCAAGTGTGTATTTTTATTTTTTTAGCCAGCAACTCACTTTAAGTACGTGAATTATTATAAAGTACAATCAACTTTTTAGTTTCATTAAAGGCTGATTTCTGCCAAAACTACTGTATAACTAACAAAACGGAGATATGGGAAAATAATGAATAGCATTCCGTAGGTATAGTTACTTAGAGCATTGTGTAATAATGACTAGTACCTTCCTTCAAACGGGTTAGGGTACATCTCGTCCGAATCCAAAACTCATCCGCGGACGAGATGTCCACTTCACACTTAACTTGAGAGTTTTACTTACTCTTCACTTCCTTTTAAATTGAAATCCGAGGAATGTAATATTCGGGTCAAACCCCTACGGGATAAAAGAGTGTTATTAATTTAAGGACTTTGTAATTCTATATAAATAATAAGTTCAGTTCAGTTCGTTTATTAAAAAAACCATAGGTACACACATTGGAACACTTGGTAACGTCAAATTTTCTAACATTTTAAAGTAGAGGTTATTTATATAAAATTATAGAATAAATAAACATTTGTATACAATTGTAAAACAAATAAATATAAGAAATACAAGAGGTATTGGTTGGTTTTCAAATAGCTCCACCCTTTTCTGTTATATTTCAAAGTGTTTTTATGTGTGTTTTTTTAATAATTGCACTTACATTGCTACGTTATTATTTTCCTGTAGGTACCATATTTTTAACAGTCATTTAATTAAGCAATAAAATATATATTTTTTTGAATTTTTAGCGTAACGTTGACATGAACTAATGACCATCAAAAGTCTTCAAGAAAATATTGATCATTTTTACAGATCCTGCTCTAAGTAAATGAATGCTTTAAATAAAATAAAAATGATAATAATTGATAAGTACTCTTTGTAGTATGAAAATATTACGAGTTTCAGGTTCTTTAAGTTAAATTTTCAATAAGAAATGCGTCCAACTGCTAAGTAACACTTTTAGTAAAACCAATATGTAAAACCTCGCGTGTCGCAAAAATCTTCATGTAATATTCCAGTCAGTCTTAACCAAAGCTTTCATAAAGCTCAACAAACAAACTTTTGTTCCTTTATTCTATTTGCTGTAACATCATGATAGCTATTTGTCTTCAGGTGTGTAACAAATGTAGCAACAGCACGAAGCGCTCGGTTGAAGACAAGTGCACTGCTTTTGCAGCGTATAAAATCTAGACGAGTCACGAACATGTGCTAATATTCACTGGTTATCTTTTTTCAAACATTTATTCACAATGAAAATTATACTAGTATTTACAATTGAAACAATTGAGCTAACTGCCGACTGTTGCAAACAGTCTACAGATAGCTCAACTGATCCATATCAACACCAGTCGGAAGCGTCCCCAAGACGCTGGCTGCATTGCCACGCTGCTGTATGGCAATGCTGATACGCTGTGCCAGATATTCACCAGCTCTCGGGTCACGCGTCGCTTCGACCAGACGCTCAGATAGTTTTTTGAAAACCCGAAGAGCCTCGGTCTCAAGAGGCGCAAATATGCAGGTCTCGACAGAGCCTACACATTTGCTCCCCTTGGAGTCGAGACCCTAGGTCCGTGGGGTACCGAGGCTCACTGGGTATCTTAGTTTATAATGTTTTATCATAGATACAACAATAATCTGTATTTAAAATGGCCAAAATTACTTTTTTTGTAATTAGATGTAGATGAGGTAGGTAGGTAAGAGAAACAGTCCTATAATTTCTGTTCCTGATTTTTTTTTTCAAAAGTACTTAAGTTATTACCTTTAAGTTATTTATAAAACGGTTGCACCTAAGGATCCTATAAGGTATAACTAAAATACCAGAAAAATACCCATTTCATAACTTTTAATGAGGTTTTTCTGTCAAAAATCTGCAATTTTTAACATTTTCTCGATATTCTTGAACTTTGCCCGTAAAGTTTTAAATTGCACCTATCAACGGAACATACCCTTGGACACGGCTCCGGGGTAATCTCGCTTTAATTATCATCTCGATCTTGTCGTGACGAAGTGCCCTACACGTTAGATTAGCCATTGTCCGCTAATGATGGATGAAAGAGGGTGTGGAAGTCACAAGGGTAGGGTGCAAGGGGTAAGGTTGGAGCGGGGTAAGGACAACTGTATTATGGGTTATTCCCAACGACTGCTCGATTCTGTCCTCCCAGGTTGGTTGGGCCAAAATTGGACCATCCATCCCCTATCACTTGTAGGTGCGGTGAGGACATTTTTTCTGAGTACCAACCGTCACCTCACCACTCACGAGGGGGCGGTTGGGACGATTTCCTTAGGGGGACAGAATCAGGCGACCGTTGGTAATAACCCTGTATTATGATCATATTGTCGTAGTTATTGATTTAACCCATGCTGGTATGTAGTGGCAGCGTCGGCGGCGTGAAAAAAAAACCTGCCATCCCCAACCCCCACGCTGCCCCGCTGCTCCCTTAATAAGCATTACGGGTGACCTAAGCCCATCAAGGACTGGTAAAGACTGGTGTAAAAAATGAAAACTAAAAATATGTACTGCCCGGAGAATGTCGACGGGCAGAACCAAGTTGACTACCGCCTGGTAGACCGGACTCTAAAGGTTGTTGCAGATCAGAGTCGCACAGTTACCATACAGTACAAAGATGTGCACTCAAATGTGGGCTTAAATTCGTAATATTTAAATGCGTTTCATATTGACGGCATCAGATAACAGACAGCTCGCGGGCCACCTCGTTTGAAGTTGAATTTTGTCACTATAAAATGTATCTAAACACAACAATATGAGCTTTAGAGTTAAAGCTCATATTTGAATGCACATTTTTGTTGTTGGCTTAATGTGTGCAGAGCTTAAGGTGTCTTAAAAGGATAGGCCTCCAGTGGTGACATAAAAATTGGTGATCAAAGCTTCACTCCCAGCAGGACGTGATTCCGTATCTCTAAATTGCTAGTGAGCACTTTTACTATTCACTTTTATTGAAATTCGTCCAGTAGCTACTTACCATCCCGCACAACATTTTGATCAATCTTTTCATCGAGCTAGATTATCGCTTATACTTTATGACTTGACCCATCACCTCATCTGCTAAGGTTTCAGGGGTCTCAATTTAATTCGTCGAGTTAATCTCGCGTCATTGTCCACGCGGAGTTGCCCCTTGCCCCTTCTTGCCCCACGCGACCCTCAAGTACGGTTATGGTATGCAGATGACAGCAATTAGGCTATTCTGCTCATATTTGTACAGGTTTGAATATTTAAAGAAATATTCTGGATTTATATACAAAATCTCTCTCATCCAATCCCTCTCCTACAGGGCAGGATGAGTGAGATTTACTTACTCTGTTCTGAACGGTTTTGCTACAAACATAGTTTTTTTTTGCGGCTTCATTAAATAAAATTGAATGGCCAAGTTCAAGATGTCACTACGTCCACTTAGGGATTTTGTGCACTGACAAAACTGCTGGTAACAGTTGTTTTATGAAAATCTAAAATCGCTGTTCGGATAGATCGTGCTCAAAAAATTAAAGCGTTTTAGTACTTTTTTTGTACTATATCCCGCCCAATGCTGAAAAAAGGTTTTTCCCATCCACATCTTGCGGTCACCTTGCAAATATGAACTGACTAGCTTCTGCCCGCGACTACGCACGCGTATTTTCGCTATAATAAGTAACCTGTTATCTAAGGCTTTGCTATAAACGTACGCTTTGAATTTCATCTTGATCCGTTCAGTAGTTTTGGAGATCCTAGGTAACAAAAGTTCAGATTTCACAAACTTTCGGCTTTATAGTATTAGTAGGAAGTAGGATAGATAGTAGGATAGGATAACCCCTCAGGTGGCACGCCCTGCGCCCCGCTAACCCCGTTGAGTGGCAGGTACTTCCGCAAAAATCGCGGAAAATCCGCGGAAATGCATCACAATGCATTATTTCGCTTATTTCTTGATTATTATCTACTAACACCTCATAACATCTATATATATTTGGATTCTCCATGAAATTTCCTAAGAAATACCCCAAAAACAACGACTAAAACAAATGATTAATTTCTCACAACTAAATCGTTGAAACCTCTCCAAATTGAAATCGGTTCAACAATGGATCCTAAACACAACGAAGGTAGGTACATAATGCATAGAGCCTCCGTAAATAATTACATTGGGATACAATAAAAGCTTAGACAAATGGATGCAAAGACAATGCACGACAGGCCGATACAATTCCACAAAGAACACTGGTGGGGGAGTATACGTACAGACAACGAGCTTTTTAGAATTTACTCTGAAAATGCTTTATCTCAGACATTTTATTTCAACAAAGATAAAAAACAACACATTACAAATTACAGTATTAACAGTTTAATTTCCAAAAAAGCTGCAGAATGCTGGCAGCGTTGCCACGTTGAATAGCAATGCCATGAACCATGAACAAACCATGAACCTATGTATCCAACGTATTAATAACTTTAACTGACCTTCCCGAACAAAAATAAAACGTAACATTAGAAGCCACAACCTGGAAACCGAATCTTGTTACATTATTTATTTATTTACTTTCTCACTCAACTCTCGCGAAGAGTGTCAGCCAGCAGAATTGACGTTTTACGTGACATGCATGTGATGCATGTAAACATCAACTTCAACTTCTTGTCTTATGGCTCTGCATCTGGTTTGAAAAATTTCTGCCAGAGCTTTCTTTCTTTTTCTTTTATGTTATTTTTGTTTGTTTGTTTTGTTATTCCTTTCTTATTTATAATTTTTTACATTTACGTTTCTTTCTCTGTATCTTATTTCCGTATCTCCATAGAGGTTTTACTCATTTATTATAATTTATTTTATCCTTTTTTCTTCCTCTCTTTTTTCGTATCTTGCTTGTAACTTGTGTACCTACTCTTTGTATTCTGTTTCTTTGTATTGCTGCCACACTAGGACCTGTCTGAAAACCAGCGCCGCTACTAGCTTCGGCTTGTAGCGGCATAATGCTGAGACAGGGACCTTTTTGGCCTATGTACTTAACACTACCACTAATTTGTATCTGTTTTTCTCTTATTTTGCTGTTTCCTTTCGATATTATCCTGTATGCTCATTGTATGTATATATAATTGTAATGTGTTGTGTTATGCATAGTCCAAATAAATGTGTTTTCTTTCTTTCTTTCTTTCTTTCAATGCTAGTTCGTTGACCGAAATAGAAACCAGCATTCCGATCACCTCTGGACTCCTTAAGAAGTTTGGTATGATCTTTATAAATCTTTATCTTTCTTTCTTTGATTTATCTCAAGAGTCCTTAGAGTATTGATTGATAGGACCTTTGTCACCGCTAACGTACCAGCTATTCTCGAACCGAATGGTCTGTTGCGTGACGATGGTAAGAGGCCCGACCACAGAAATCTTAATAACAAGGCACTATTCAGATTTCTGTGGGCCCGACGGTATGACACTAGTCCCATGGGAGTTGGGGAGGCCCATTGTGTGGGACGCTACATGCGTCGACACACTTGCGCCTTCCCATCTTCCGAGGACATCCGTGAGGGCGGTTGCGGCGGCAGATTTGGCCGAAGATCTCAAGAGGCGCAAATATGCAGGTCTCGACAGAGCCTACACATTTGCTCCCCTTGGAGTCGAGACTCTAGGTCCGTGGGGTACCGAGGCTCTTCGGGTTTTCAAAAAACTATCTGAGCGTCTGGTCGAAGCGACGCGTGACCCGAGAGCTGGTGAATATCTGGCACAGCGTATCAGCATTGCCATACAGCGTGGCAATGCAGCCAGCGTCTTGGGGACGCTTCCGACTGGTGTTGATATGGATCAGTTGAGCTATCTGTAGACTGTTTGCAACAGTCGGCAGTTAGCTCAATTGTTTCAATTGTAAATACTAGTATAATTTTCCTTGTGAATAAATGTTTATTGATAGGTGAAGTGATTGGAAAAGTGCCATTTTTTAAGATTGTGCAATTAAACACTATGGGTAGGTATAACGGGTTTTTTGCATAACAAATCGCATAAGTTGGTGATATTTCTCTAACTATAACGCCATAATCTTACTCTAATCCTAATTAAACTCTAGTTAAGGCTTCAATAGTTTTCATACATTCTCTAATCCTAATAAAACTCAAGTTATAGCTTCAATAGTTTTCATATACTCATTGTCCGTTGTTTGAAAGCTGGAAAATAATCAGGAATATTCACGTCTGCAGCCGCCCAAGATTTGCTCTACTCTGTACCTTCACAGAATGAAGCGATTCTTTCGCGTTGACATCTTGACAAGGGCGGAAAGCGAATTTATCGGGCGCTTGAAAAATGATACAGGAACGAGGCAGGGACGAGGCAGTAGCCGTACCTGATTGCATTGTCTCTTAAAATGGCATTAGGAGACTTTGTGATCCTATTTTTCACGGCGTGAGATGTCTGCGAGATATTTATTTGCTTTGTTTACTACAGACTTGCTTATTAACGTTAATCTTTATACTCAAATAGTTGGGTCCGGACTGGGCGAGCAGCCTCGCGAGGCAGCCAGAAAACTAATTTAGATAGCGTTGTCTCGGCCAGCTGTCTATAACCGGTTACTACGCAGTAACCGGGTATCGAACCGATAGCGAATTTCCAGTGCAATCGTTCTATAATTTTCGAATAGTGTGATCATTGATTATGCTTATATTTTTTTTTATGATTAATAGTCCTTCTATTGACCACGATCTCACCTGTGTGGAAGTGACGATGTGGCTTAATGAATTTTTTTCATCTTACTTTATGAATATGTACTCGTAAGATTTTCCTCAAAAACCTTTACAGAGACTGTTCAGTTTTCACTTGCTTGTAATCGTATTTAATAGAGATAGCAAAACGAGAATGACTACGCTAGTAAGATAAACCATTCTAAAAATGCACGCCGAGTGTAGGTCGACGTTTTGTGGAGGGGGCGTGCATTCATTACCGATGTAAGCGGGTTAACAACGAACCTTATTTGTATTGGAAGAACACCAACGTTTCATCCCTTACATCCGTAATGAATTCGTCAAACTACGATAGTTTTATAGTAAAAGGGGCGTGCATTTTTAGAATGGTTTATCTCTACCTACGTAGAGTTTACCTGATTGGTAAAACAGGTCAGTCGTCTTTTTCCGTCTACCCGCAGTTTTTCACCTCGATGGTATCGACATGAGTGATGGTTCTATTTGGGTCGGTTTGTCCTAATGGGTCCATGCGATTGACAGCTGAAGAAAGACGAAGGTATTTTCGGGTGCCTTTCTGAGGGAAATGGTAATGAAGCTCCTTGTTTTTGGAAGGTAGGTAGGTGTATGGGGTAGGCAGAGGTAGGTAAAATGAAGGAGGTTTAAGAAGTAGAACTTGACAACTCCTGGGATTGCTGTGTTCGAAGAACTCAATTTGATGAGTTTGCTGAAGAACTGAAGGAATTGAAGATGAAGAGGTGTATAGCATCTAAGAGCAATCAATTGAGATCACTAAGTCCCTACCTTGATGAAAAGGGGATAATCAGGTGGCAGACTGCAAAATTCAAACCTGCCTGAGGAAACAAAGCATCCATTAATGTGAATTCATGTGACTTTTAATTTCATGCATTTATTTATTTCATTTATTATTACTATAATAATCGATTTTAATACCTTCGATTTTACTTCGTTATCATAATAGCTTAGAGGTAAAAACATCCTACCCTGTAAGGGCATGGCAATAGGGTATTGCCGTGCCCTTACAGGGCTCAGGAGAAAATATCTAAAAATATATTATTGAGATAGCTCAGGCAAAAAGCAGTCGGAAATCGTTACTTTTAGTTCATAAAATAACAAACTAAAATTTAAAATTCAATTCAAAGGTTGCAGCTTTTTTAATCTGTTTCATAACACCATTAAATAGTAGTCGCCATGTTATTACGTCATACGGCTATGTAAAGTTAGAAGTGTCTACTGTCAACTTACCTTTAATCTATTACATACAAAGTATCACTGCATTTGTTTCTTGCGTCCACTACGTTTTCGTCAAATTAGGCGCGAAATTTGAAAAGTATTCGATTATAATTTCGGGTAGGTGACTACTTATTCGAAAAGAATATTCTATACCTAGAATAAAGCTTTTCTCAAAATGTAAGCACATTAACTACGACAATGTAGATAGCGCCCGCCAGCCAATTAATACCTATATCACCGTTCGCTACATACCTACAGATAGTAATGTTGCCATGAGGGTGTTAAATCTTCTGGAAACATCGCAAAATTAATGACTCCAGCTCACGTACTGGTTCTGACCTGTCTTTGTGTGTGACTATGATGTGTAGTTAGTATCATTACTAAACTACACTATTTTTTTGTGATGAGTAATTTTTTTGATATAAGTATGTAGTCGAGTCCATTGGCCCTGCATCGTTTTTGGACGGAACACGAATTTTTTACATTATCCATCAATGGATATTAGCTTAGTGGATCATGGTGGAATACTGAAAATACGCATGCGGAGCCGCCGGCAGAAGCTAGCACTACATAAGTCTAAGTACCTACCTAATATTATCAGCGATTGAAATAAATATTACCTACAACTAAAAACCAAATACACAGTTGAAGTACCCGTCACACTACCACTAGGTAGTAGGTGGCAATAAACTAAAATTATCAGTGTACCAAGTTATGGTACTATAATGTTTTAATTTCCAGGATTTTTCTCATATTATGTTGATCGCAGATGGCGACAAAAACGTTTTTAGGGATTGCAGCGGGCGGCGCTACGACTGATCTTAAGTTGATGGAAATTTATCAACATCTATATCACGACTTTACCTACTACGGAAATGAAAATTCACTCCATTTTCTATTGTCTCGTATCCATTCAAATACCGCATTTAATGCCTACCTAAAACAAACCTTACCCCTTTATCTCTAGGCTTTATTTCCTTTTTATGCTAGTCCGGATAATTTTTAAGGGCAAGCTCTATTGTTCGTGAGATTTCGTTCGGAAACGACGCCCTTTGCAAATGACTGAACCGGAAGTAGGTTGAGTATTATTTATGTTACTGAAATAATGATAATGACTGTAAACTCAACGCTATTGTTCTGGATAATATTTTTACGGGCAATTAGTATGATAATAAAGCTTTTGATATTACTAGCTGTTTGAACAATACTACTAGCTGTACGTACCTAACAAGATTTTAAAGATATCTTATCGTATTTTACTATAAAAACTTTCGTAGTTTGACGAATTCATTATGAATGTAAGCGGGTTAACTACGAACCTATTTTGTGTTGGAAGAACACCAACGTTTCATCCCTTAACGAGGGACTTCATCAGGGTGAGTGCGGTTCGCGTATATCTTATCGTAGTTCAAAATGAAACCAGTTTCTGACCGATAATATTTTGAAGATTCTTGTTTGCTAGAAAAAGGTACAACTTTTAGCAATAAAGTCAAACATGAGATATTTTCCATCATTCGAGTTTTGAGCTTTCCGATATTTCGGCACAGTTTCATGTGCCATGATCACGGAATGACTGAATTCACTGCGAATGATTTTTTAATTCGCAGATCTACCCTCGTTTTTGACATGACAACGTCTTATAATTCGATAGAGCCGGCTGCACGCACGAAAAAACATGACGTCATGCGGCGTTACCTCGCTCTGAGGCGTTCCATGTAAGGCTTGAAGTGCAAGCGAGAGCGCTCGACATCCGTCTCTCTCCTACTTGAGTGAGCGATGCGTCTGCGTGGACAGCTGCTATACTATAGTACATTTACATGTTTTGATCGAGTATCAAATGCTACCATTCCATCAGTATTTTCTTAAGACGTTGTCACGTTCAACTATCGTCAGTAAACCGACTTTACAGACAACCAATTTTTTTTTGTCTTTGTTATAGTGACAACGGTATGAGAACCAGTTTGTTGCATATGTACCCACCATAGATATAAGTAAACTTCTGTAGATACGTTCTCCTACCGCTAACTCAACAAAATGGCCTGCGTTGTTTTACAAGTAAACAGAAAGACACGCTATTTCCGATCTTTTGCAATATGAGGTATATTAATCCTACTAATACTATAGAGCCGAAAGTTTGTGTATGTTACCTAGGATCTCCAAAACTACTGAACAGATCAAGACGAAATTGGTCGTACGTTCAGAGAAAAGCCTAACTTAGATAATAGGCTACTAATTATACCGAAATACGCGTGTGAAGTCGCGGGCAGAAGCTGGTAAACAATAAAGATGGAAGGACGTACCTAGATCGATAATCTTTATTTTATTTTATTTATTTTTATTTTATTTCGGAAACATACAGTTATTATAGACTAAAAAAATATATACTTAACTAACACTTAAACCAGCAAAGTTTCCACCATTAAATGAACAATAACAAAAAACAGACAGTTCAGAGATCAATGTGTAACTAAGAAATAAAAAAAAGCTATCTCAAATATAAGAAGAAGAACTAATCTAAGTAACATAAAAGGGCATGAAAAATTAAAATTACTTATGAACATAACAATAAAGGACAAAACAAATACACAGTAACTTCAACGGTTGGCAATGCTTGACATAACATCTTGTTTTACAATTGTATTTGTTTCATTATTCTGTAATTTTATTTAAATAACCTCTAGGTACTTTAAAATGTTAGAAAACTGTAAATTTGACGTTACCAAGTATTCCAATGTGTGTAGGTACCTATGGTTTTTAATAAATGAACTGAACTGAACCGAAGTGCGTCCGAGATAAAAATACGGTCCGACTATGACTGAGGTGGGTGGACCTAATTTAAGCGTTCCGCTTTCGAAAAGCTGTACCCTATCTCCCGAATTTCACATAGGTACGTCGTCGATGGCATGACATGCCGAAAAGGCTAGGCTAGAACATTGATATAAGTAAAATTCTGTAGATATGGTACGTTCTTCCAGCGCTATCTCAACAAATGGCCTGTCTTGTGTTGCAACTAAACGCAAAGACAGGCTATTATCAATCTATAGACGACCTCTGTGGCGCGGTGGATGAAGGTCCGCCTGCGACGCAGGAGGTTGCGGGTTCGATTCCCGCCTCGGGACAAATATTTGTACGATCTGCAGATATTTGTTCTGGGTGTTCTGGTCGTTTCTATGTATAATAAAAAAATATCTATCTATGTACTCGTATATTATTATGTATATCAGTTATCTAGTACCCATAACACAAGCTCTGCTTACCTTGGGGCTAGATAATGCTGTGTGAATTGTCCATTTATTTATTGCATTATACCTACCTAATGTACAACAATGATGGAAAGACGGATCAAGACCGAACTGCGATCGAGTCAATAATACACGCTAAATACGTACGCCGGCGGCGCCGATTTGACTGTGGCTGAGGTGGGTGGACCTAATAGGACTCAATTTGAGCGTTCCACTTTCGAGAAGCTAGTGCCCAATCTCTCTTTTATTCTTATATTCTAGCCTAGCCTTTTCGAAAATAAGATTAACACGATAAATACCCGTGAATATTCATTATAACCTCTCATTATAACCTAATTTTATACAAACACAAATTTTACCTACCTACTAATATTAGCGTAGATTTGTCAACTTATCTTAATTTGAACAAAAGTCTTGTCATTGTCTGAACACCTAAATTACCAACATATCAACTGAAGCATACCGGAGATCATGCCCAACATCATTCAAGTACCAACCGGGCTTCCGGTTAATGACGCCGGATAAATAACGTCACTTCCGGTTTGCCCCTCGATCGTGTCATTTCCTACCAGCTTACAGTTTGAAGGGGGATATTGTAATGCTGATCATTGTTTTAGAAATGAAAATCATCAGCTGTTTAATACCCACTGCTTGGCTCCTACATGCTTGCCACTCCAATTTAGAAACTCGTGATAGTAAATGCTCTGGGCCTTTGCCTGAGTGATAAGGTTTTTTTTTACTACTGGGCAAAAAGGCTTAATATAAAATATCAGATTATCTAGCAGAGGGTGTGTTTCTGTCGAAACTCCGTGCATCGGGGTTGCATTTACTTTTTGTTTTTTGTCGGCATAGCGGGCGCCGAGATGCCGTAGTTCACCCGTGTAAAACAGCTTGGGACAAGTTTGCTCGAACTCGAAAAATAACAACTAACAGGCTGAAGGTTTCTTCGTCGCTTCTTATTCTACACTAGCTGCTGCCCGTAGCTTTGCGCGCTTTTTGACTAGCTTCTGTCCTTCCCCGGGTTATCATTTGCCTCCCTGCCAAATTTCATTAAAATCCGTTTAGCCGTTGAGGCGTGAAAACGTAACAGACAAACAGACAGACAGGGTTATATCGAAGTGATTGATATCAAAAATATCACTTTATTACCATTGAAACAATTGAGCTAACTGCAGACTGTTGCAATCAGTCTACAGGTAGCTCAACTGATCCATACCAATACCAGTCGGAAGCAACCCCAAGATGCTGGCTGCATTGTCCCGCTGTATGGCAATGCTGATGCGCTGCGCCAGATACTCACCAGCTCTCGGGTCACGCGTCGCGAGCCTTGGTATCCCACGGACCTAGGGCCTCGACTCCAAGGAGAGCAAATATGTAGGCTCTGTCTGTTTTAATTTTAAAAACTTAACCCTTTTTAGGTGTACGTATCTACAGTGATTGTATTTTACGGAAATAAAGCATTTTTGATTGATTGACTGACTACATGGCACCCTTACCTTGTGGATATCTCTCCCACTCGCAATAAGCAGTTTCACTCTACTTTTAATAATAATAATATTCTCCTAGCCGAATTTCGTCGGCCAGTCTCATCGGAAACTAGCTAGATGCGCAGGACACATTATAGTGAACAAGTGTGCGCAATCACAGGTGCATGCCCAGCGTGGGGATTATGGGCTTATGCCTTATGGCTTATGCTTATTGGTTTTTTGGGGGATTACCCCATGAGATAAAAACCAGTAAGGCACTTATCAGGGGGAGGCCTGCGTCCAGCAGTGGACCAATTCAGGCTGTTTAGGTGAAGGTCTATTCAAGATAAAAACACTGGTCAAATCGCAATAATCAAGCTAAAACAGCTAAACTCCGCGTCATTTATTCACAAAAACGGCCATTAAGTCCGCCATTTTCTTTTTTAATTATTTTTCCCGCCTTCGGTCGTAACTTATGGGAATTTGCTTGATTTCCCGTTTAATTAACGATCTGCTATAATTAGTCGTTTGAGCCATTTCACTTTTATTGCTCTGCCAATTTAGAGCTATTGAAGTTTTATGGAAACTCTGCTTCTTGTTTGGATTAAACTAACTTAAGTTTAACTGCGCATAAAGCGCTTAAATCAAAACTTCTAGCCATTGGATGTACTTGGAATGATTTGGCAAATTAATTACCTAAACAGACAGGATTTTAAAGAGTTTCATGTAAACTCTCTTTGTGAAGGCGAAAATGCCCTTTTCCAAGTGAAGACGGCATCTTCTCAACTTCACAACTAGAACTTAACCTAAACCCCATCAGCCTTCTGAAACGTCTTTCGCTGATTGCCAATAAATTATTATGTATTAATTATTATTGATTCTCATTCAAGATTTGTTCATTCGTTTTAGAAGCCCCTTTTTTCCTGTTTTCTGTCCAAAAATCGCGCATCTTATTCGTTATCTTCATCGTGGACAATTGGTCCATCAGCTAATTGGTATAGGATGATAACAAAAATCATTGACAATCTGATTTATCTTGCAGGAACTTCTGGAGAAGCGCATCAAGCAGCTGGAAAGCCAGCTAGAGGAGGAGCGGCGGCGGACGCAGCGCGAGCGGATGGCCGTCACCAAACTGCAGAACAAACTTATCAAGGTCAGTATTTGAAAGACAAAAGTCTAATAAGCAACACCCTATTTAATCTAAAACACCCTTTATCCCGCTATCGGTAATTTCTCAACAAACTATTTTTTTATAAAACTTACATTGAACAAAATATCGCGCCAATTTCGACACCAATTTCGTACTTATTGGCTTTGAGCGGGGAATACTTTTTAATAAACTTAGCACCTTAAACAATTTAACCCGCTCAAAGAAATCATAATCAAAAACTCTTTATTTCCATAAATACAATAAATGTACACTTAGAAAAGCTTAGTTAGAACCAAAACAAATCATTTCATTCGGTGTTTAACCTGCTGGCTGCAATGCCATATATTAGGTAATGACAATGCTGAATACGATATTACTTTTGAATAGGTAGGTACCTCGCCCAAATTATCGCCACCATCATTATTATAACCTTAAACAATTTATGTAAACTTTCTAAGTGTCGCCCTTCTCTACAAGAGAGACACAGTTTGACCAGTCTGTCTATAAGTACACTTAGAGGAAAGTGGTAGTTGAGGAGTTAATTCGCAATGTACTGGCTCTGGCCCGCGGGTCCGTCTCGGCAAACAGCTACCAGTTTACTGTCTGTCTGTGTTTGAATTTGTGCCTAGACTGTCCACTGGGATCTTGGATATACTAAGCTTGTTGGTAAAGCTTTGGAATATTTATCTTCTGTCGGAAACGTGTGAAGACGAAGGGGTATCCTATTTCTGGTATAAGCGAGGTCATGCATAAGGAACTTCTAATATCTTAATGTGTTTTTACGATTTACGAGGATTTTTTTCTGTTTGAATAGGTATTTTGTAAATACACCTAACATAACATTTCTAACAGATAACTTAAAACAACATTTTTCCCTATTTTTTTAATTCATAAAATTCTAGAATCAATGAATGGGCCTAGTATCAGTAGTCCGATGATTTAGTCCGATGATCGGACTGACGAGACTTTTTAGTTTCTCAGTCCGATGATGCTGATCAATACAGATCATCGGACTACTGAGCCTTTTAGTCCAATATTTACACACTTCGACTTTCCCAAAAAAAGAAATGCATTATCTTCAATTTATTTTTTTAAACTTATCTTCTATGTTCCCTTTGTTTCTTGAAAACGTTTAATTCTACTCACAAAATCTTAGGTAACCCGAAATATAGACTCGAGGCGTTTAGTATATTGGCTTTTCTCAGCTGTTTTACTCATGCAATAGCTTAGCAATCAGAATTAATAAGGTTTAGAGATATTCGCCCAAAATGCGAGTATACCAGACAACGTACTCAAGACATAAATCTTCTGAAAACTCTGCATTCTCGTGCATAGCCTCAAGTGCTTTGCGATATATGACTCAAAGTTTATATGTCCACATCTGCATGCATTCCGGTTTCTACAAATTAACTGTTGAAACTTACAGTTATCTAAAATTGGAAGTGCTCTCATGAAAATCGAGTGCAAGGTACTCGTATGTACTCCTATAAAGGTAACTGGGTGGAGGAAATGTGTGAAAACAACGAATACAACGGTATCATTAAGTATTTTCAGATCAATTCGCTATGTTAGATTTTCACTTTTAGCTTCACTTTAAATAACCTCCTGACGAACTCTGTGGCGCGGCGGGCGAAGGTCTGCCTGCGACACAGGAGGTTGCGGGTTCGATTCCCGCCTCGGGACAAATGTTTGTACGATCTGCAGACATTTGTCCAGGGCGTTCTGGATGTTTTCTATGTATAACAAAAATATCTATATACATATGTAGCGTATTGTATTAAGTATATCAGTTATCTAGTACCCATAACACAAGCTCTGCTTAGCTTGGGGCTAGATAATGCTGTGTGAATTGTCCAGCATTATTATTATTATTATTATTATAAATTTGTTCATTAAACTTTACCCCTAAAGAGTATCCTATCCATGGAATTCCTGAATTCCCCGCCGAATTCCACCGCCTTCGTATTATTGGAGTGCATGAATGAAAAACAATCGCAAAAAATCACGATAGCTAAATTTTTGATCGATGGAACGCAAACCGGCCTTATTCACAAAATGTTTCAGATAAAGAATGTGTCTGTAAAGTTTAGGAAGAGAATTTACTTCTTCTTACAAGGTGTTCTAACCTCAACCTCAAAGGCCTATATTGATCAACTGCTGGTCGCAGGCCTCCCCCTAATAACAATTTTAATTCTTCATCTCATGGGGGGTAATGCCCATAATCCCCAAGCTGGGCACATGCCCTCCTAACGATGCCCAACCCGCACGGGTTACGTATTGTTCGGTGGTAGAATTACTTAATCAGTATGCTATTCCCTGTATGAAAAGCCCCATGATATGGAGAGAGCTTATTACAAGCATTTAATCTTCAGCAAAAAAAACAGGAAGCGAAGATGAACTATTTTTTTAAATAAAATAAATAAATAATGCTGGACAATTCACACTGCATTATCTAGCATTATTTTGTTAATGATTTTTAAATACAATCTAGAGTACTTGTCTGTTTGTGATCCTTTCTTTGGTAAATATTTTTAACATAAAATAAGCTAGCTTCTGCCCGTGGCTTCACTCGCGCTTTCTCAGGAAAAAAATAGGCTATGTCTTTCCCCAGGATACAGTCTACCTTTTTGACAAATTTCATTCAAATCCATTTAGGTGTGAAATGGTGTCAGACAGAATTACTTAGGTACGCTTGAATTATATTATTATTATTCATTTTGGCAATGCAAATTCGTTTTTTAACAAACCGCAACACATAATAGTGAAAAAATGCGGGTAGTTGAAAATATGGCCCAGATCTAGGACAGCGGGCTTAAATGGGTTAAAGAAAATCCATACAATATTAATACCTATTATAATCAAACTTAAAACTTTACAAAAAACGTTAAAAACAATAAATTAAATGACACCGTAAATTTAAAAATGGATGAAATAACATAAAATATTAGTGTGAATCTTTATCTCGATTCCAAGCACGTGAATTTTAGTTTTGTTTTGTTCGGATTTGTCAACATAATTTGTAGCTAACTCTATCCTCGACTATAGACACATATTTAGACACCTTGTTTCTCATAATAATCAACAACGAATCGAGGGTTTCGATTTGTGAATAAGGTTCCTCCCGGTGGAATACACACATTTTCACTGATTGACTGCTTTATAACGGGTGGGGTTCGATTCAAAAGAACAGACAATGGAAAGTTTTTTAATAAAACGGTGGTAGCGCCTACAGTGAAGAGTTTTGATTCATGAAGAGTTGAGTGTTGTGGTTTTCAAGACAGTTCAAACTTAGCCTTACCCTAACTTCAACTTCTTATAGCCAGATGACATATTTATGAATTTACGTTGGCATTTTGACGTCAACAAAGTAAATAAATTTCTTCGAGACATCGCCTACAGCTCGGGTCAACTCAAGGTTGAATTGCTTTAGTCGAATTGTTACTAGTCGAATTGTGTCTTGGTCTAAATGTTTTAGTCGAATTGTATTAGACGAATTGTTTTAGTCAAATTTTCCGTAGACGCTTCAAAATACAGTTAGACAATTTCGTCATTATATTTTCCCTCGTCCATGTTCGTAATTTTATTTCTGTATTTTTGTGAATTGTAAGCAGCTTCTTCTTGTGTTCCGAAAAAAACATCTTAAAACCATGAATGGGTAAGCAGCAAACAGTTTTTACTAGATAGGACGGTTTTTACAAAGAATGTGTAATTTCTCACCAATTTAGTCCAAAAAAATTAAAACATAAGCACTGCACAAACGACCGATTAGCGGTCTAGGCTCTGCGGAGAGAGCACTATAGAAAATATTGTAGTCATAGTATTCATTGTAATTGGAAACGGCAAAGAACTCCGCGCGAGTCTTGGCGAACAAATGAAGCAGACTCTTAACTACCTATTTTGACGTCTTTCTAGACTCAGAAGAATTTTATCAATAGCAATAGATGAGTAGTTATACCTATGTTTATAGCCCAGGGAATTCTCAGACGGGTGTGGAGCTCACTAAAGCTCTGAACGAGGGGAGCCTTAATTAATAGAAGCCCAATATTGACAGGTCCTGGACAGTTAAGGCGAAACGTTTCTTTACACATCTCGTCATGGAGTAGGTTGTTTTATGGTATTTGTGGTAGCTGTTACAGCGCTAGATCGTGGAGTGGAAAAAGAGAGACGGCGGTCAATTTGTGCACCTAATTAATATTTGTAATGTCATGCATATCGTTGCAAAAGGTAATAACTGAAGAACTATAAAACAACTGAACTTAATATTACTCTCATTTTTTTTTATGAATTTCGAAGATGTCACAATTTATGACTTTTACACAGATTTTTGACTTTAATGCTCGTATTTTTTTTTAAAGTGAATTGTATGAAGTACTTAAATAATAATTTATTTAGAATAAATATACCTACATAAAAATGGTCTGTTGCTGTGAAACTTGTGTAGTTTTTCCCGTCATAAAAACGGGAAAAACTACACAAGTTACTTTGTGTCATTAAAACCACAAACAAAAAAGATGTGACGATTTAAAGGTGAGATTTTGGGTGATTTAAAAAAATCTTTAAAAAAAATTATATCTTAGCAACCCTGAAACTTAGGACATAGATACTACTGGAGAAACGTAGCCCGTGATTCCCACACTCTCCAGTAAATTAAGTCGGTCGCAATCACAAACACCCTGCATATTCGCATAATAACTGCAAGCAGCTAGCTCCGAATAGCAATTATCATGCTTTAAAAATAATGGAGTCGTAACGTAATCAAGTACATATTGTTTGTAGTTTTATGTTCAGTTTCAGTTTAAAGAATTTTATTTCTCAAAAGAACAAAGATCACTTCAATGAGAATGTATTTACAATATTCTTAAGTTTGCTATGATACTAATTAATATATTATTATGGTATAATGAAATACAAAATATAGGTAGTTAGCTAGCAGTTGTAGTTCTTTTACAGTGATGTTAGCATTTAGTACCGTTTGTTTAGCAAATTTTGTCATAAATACATATATAGTTTTAATTTTTTCTTAAATATTATGTGCAATGATAGGCAGTTTTTAATAATGTTATCAGGTAAGTTAATATAAATCTGCGCACCATCATAATGTACACATTTAGATAATGTTATATTCGCCAAATAAATTTCCAAGAAACTGTTTTTGAATTAAAAATAAAGGTTATAATTAATTAATTGTATTTCTCATTTAATTTAACTGTCAAATACCCGGTACACTTACTGGACACCCTGTACATGATGTTCCTTCTCCATAGTTGGTCCGTGTAGTTCACATGTTGGTAGATTAAACTAAAAAACTAAACTATCTGCTTTATTGAAACTGCTAAATTGAAATACCATGTGCTGTAATTCTATATGCATAATCTTAAATGCAAAAGATACTTTGTCTGTTATGTTGTCACTATTGAACGAATGTTAGTGAAATAAGCGAGATAGTCTGAATGCCGGAATAAATTACAGGCTACTATTATCCCGGAAAAATGCATGAAAGGCAGCTGGAAGAAGCTACTTGGGTCTAAAAATATAAATAATGCTGGACAATTTACACAGCATCATCTAGCGCCAAGCTAAGCAGAGCTTGTGTTATAGGTCCTACTAGATAACTAAAATACCTACTTTATTTATTGTACTGTATGGATAGATATTTTGTATACTTAGAAAACACCTAGAACACTGAATAAATATCTGCCGATCGTACAAATTTTTCTCCCGAGGTGGAAATCGAACCTACAGCGTCGCAGGCGGACATTTGCCCACTGCGCCACAGAGATCGTAATATAAGTTCAGAATACTATTTCTAAGTTTTGATCTCCATTTGTAGTCGTATCGCTACTAAATACATTACACGAGCGTTCGATTTAAAATTACAACCTGTCAATAACCCTACCCCTAACTCCCAGGTATATCAACACAGTAATATTCAGTCTAAGTTGTAAGTTGGTATCTCCGTTCTAGACGTATTACTACTAAATACTTATGAGGTAGATAGATAAACTTTTTATTAGGTTTACACAAAATCAGCATAGGAAACAATAACACAAGATCAGAAACAGTATTTAAGATGGAAGCCGGTACACAGGTACGAGCGCATGATTTAAAAATTTAAACCTGTTAATAACCCTACCCCTAACACCCAGACACAGAAACAATCAGTCAAACTTATAAGTTGGTATCTCCGTTTTAGTCGTTTTGTTAGTAAATAATAAATATTCATACGAGCGCTTGATAATTTAAACCTGTCAATAACCCTACCCTTAACCCTCAGGTATATCTACACAGAAACAATCAGTCTATTGTAAATCCGGCGTCACAATATAATTGCCTCAATCTGAAAGGTAATATTTAACAACTCCCGGGGGTCTGTTCCATAAAGTTTAGAAAGCAATGGATGCGGTTTTAGGCAGTTGATTTTATCATATTCATCCTTTAGAGGGTTTGTCCAAATAATCGACATATTTCACATTCATCAGATATCAAAAAATGTGGATAGTCACATTTGATGTTAAATTAAACATTTTCTTCATCAGAACGTTGCCATCGGATCGGAAACCCTTATCTTGAAAGACCTCTACCAATAATCTGAAATTGTCGAACAGTGAAATAAGTCGAACTTTGCAGGGTGACAATATTCATAACTTTTGCATTTCATGACTCAATACAGGTTTCTACGAAAAGGGTGTATTAAGCCGAAAGGGGGTTATTCTGGACCCCGAGGGGATCAACTTGCGGATAACAGTTTTTTTAGTTTCGAAGATTTTCAAAAAATGAAGGTTTTTTTTCCTATTCCTGTTCTTTTACACGCTCTCTAAACAATGCAGTATAACATGACTAAATATTTGACAAATGTTTTTGCTTGTTTTTTCAGCAATACCAGTGGTTTGTCATGAAATTGTTACAAAAGAAACATGTAAATCCTTAGAAGAAGAAGACTTAGAATGATAGTTGACACAAACGAGGTAAGTCTAAAAAATTGCGACGGACCGTCGCAATTTTCATTTTGAGCCGTTAGTACAATACTTCAAATGAGACGGAAAGCAGCTCTCGCATAAAAATATAAAAATGATGTGTTGTGCGGTGCAAGGATGTTTTAACACCAGTAACCGGAAAAATAATACCGCAAATATCTCATTCCACCGGTAAGTACTAATATTCCGTGTGTAATTTTGCCTAACACAGTCATCAAAACTCATAAATAAATTTAAAAATTTCGTCCACCATTTTCGTGAAAATGTTGCTATGCACTGGGAAAAAAATACCCAGGTTTTGTTACTTAATACTTAGGTATATAAAAATAGTAGAGGAGAGGGTGGAATTCCCTCAAGTTAGGACTTAGGAATCAAACTACGCGGAATATCACAGTTTTAGAATTTTCAGTCACTCGACGATATTCTGAGTAGATTCAAGATGTCAACTCAAAATACTATTCTACAAAGAAAATTACAATCAATGAATGGAAACAATTAGAACTAGTATTTACAATTGAAAAAATTGAGCTAACTGCAGCCTGTAGCAAACAATCTAGAGGCAGCTCAACTTATCGATATCAATATCAGTCGTCGCGTCCCCGTTACGCTGGTTGCATTGCCCCGCTGTATGGCAATGCTGGTGCGCTGCGCCAAATACTCACCAGCTCTCGGGTCCCGCGCCGCCGCCGCTTTGACCAGACGCTCAGATATGTTTAAAATTCCGGAAAACCTCGATACCGCACGGACCTAGACCTCTCTCGGCTCCAAGGGGAGCAAATGCAATAAACTCAAATTTAAAATTCCAATCCATCCCATCACCATAACTGTAGCAATACTTGCACGCGCACATGTTCTTTTTTAGGGTTCCGTAGTCAACAAGGAACCCTTATAGTTCACCACGTTCGTCGATCCGTCCGCAGCTTAGTCCAGATGCTATTAGTACTAGAATGCTGTAATTTGTCTAAGTTGGGCATTGTTATTTGTGAAAAAAATGCTAATAGTAGGTGGAGTGATTTTAAAAGGAAAACTACACAGCTTTAGTATGCTTTACTAGTTGAGTATCGAATAGTCATCCTAATCAACTTAAAAAATGTACTTTGGTAGGTATGTGTAAAACAGGTAAATAAGTTGGTTTAGATAGGCCATGAACCGTGCAACTACTAACACTGCACGTGGCCGAAAACGCACTTGACCGTCTATTTTAAATTATTGTTCCGAAAATGATCGGAGCCGATCTTATTTTGCAGACTTGGAGTAAAACCTTTTTGTCGTTTGACCTAGGTAGAATAATAGTAACCATAGGTACCTACCGGCTGATATTTCGTAAAATTAAAAAAAAACAAGACGTTGGAAATGGATTTTCATAGATTGAACAATTTTAGATTTTTTCTATTTGACAATAAACTATTGACACCTTCAGTAAATTGAAATAATGTAATATCAAAAATAAAAAGGTAGGTGATAAAAACAATGAAGTATTTTCTTAGTGGGAACTTTGCTTCAGTTACCCAATTTTTTAGGGAAAATGCTATTCACTTGCAACATTCAATCATACGAATGTGTGAGTGAGGGCACTGTATTTACGAGCTGTCAAAACACACATGGATCGGTTTTTGGTTACACAAATTGTCAAATTGTTGAATGACACTATCCCTCTGCTGAGACAGCAGCGAGTTTTTACTCTATGTGTAAATCCTTCAAAGAACAATAATGACGTAAGAATACCCACACGTAAAAACACAACTATGAAATAAAGTCATCTCAATTTTTTTTTTTTCAAGAAAAGGAAAACATATTCGAAATTCAAAAAATCGTAGAACAAACGTGTCCAGAATCTTCCCCTTTCGGCTTAGTACACCGTTTCAGGGGCACCCTTTAGACGTTTATGGTATTTCAATTGTTTTTCACTTCCACACACAAACCCACTGGTTTGTACTTCATTTAAAAATATTTCAAAATTATAAAACAGCAGAACAGTTGCATCTCACACTTTCATGGAAATACCTATCTAATCCTATCTATTTCCCGTGATTTCCCCCTACTTTCCCCAAAGACATGAGCAAACGAAGAATTCAATCAACCGCTTCCTGCAACAAATCCTTTAAAAGGTTTCAATCACGCGATGACAGATTGTCTTTGGATAGAGTTATTGGCGCTATTGATTGTCTATGGTAGAGCAAGGGTGGCGGGAAACAGGGGGAAACAAATTAAAAGGTTCAATGAATTTGTAGGGAGCATTATTGTTCGAAGTGTAAGTTTACTCATGAAATTGCATTTGAAATTTGAAGCCTTAGCTGTAATAATTCTGGAATAATTCCAGAAATGAATACTTTCAGAAGTAAATAAAAGGCATTTATTGGCTGAACAGATTCTCATGAAACATGGCTAAGACTAATTACTGGTACGCTAATCAGACAAACAATGTTAAATGGGCGGGAGTGTTTTCGGAGACCTACGGGTTGGAGTGCGGCGTGAGACAAGGTGGGTTGAGCTCACCCAAGCTCTTCAACCTGTACGTAAACGAGCTGATCGTGAGACTCAGCAATGCGCGTGTCGGCTGCTCAGTTGATAATGTGTGTATGAACAATATCAGCTATGCAGACGACATGGCGCTGCTGTGTCCAACGATCAGCGCCCTCCGGACGCTGCTGTCCATCTGCGAAGAGTATGCCAGTAAGCATGGACTTGTGTACAACTGCAAGAAAAGTGAGTACCTGGTATTCAAGGCCGCAGGTAAGGTTCCAGCGTCAGTCCCAAGCTTGAGACTCAACGGTCTTGAGCTAAACAGAGTCTATAGCTTCAAGTATCTAGGACATTTCCTTACCGACGACCTTGACGACCAGGCAGATATAGAACGAGAACGTAGGGCGTTGGCGGTCCGAAGTAATATGCTGGCGCGAAGGTTTGCTCGTTGCAGTAGGCAAGTGAAAATTACGCTGTTCAAAGCCTACTGCCAATCATTCTATACGGGCAGCCTTTGGGCCAGCTTTACTAAAAGATCGCTCAGCGCTCTGCGTGTACAATACAACAATGCCTTCAGGATGTTGTTGGGGCTGCCTCGCTTCTGCAGCGCTTCCCTCATATTAGCTGAGGCCCAGGTTGATGGCTTTCACGCCATCATCCGCAAGAAAACCGCCTCATTGTTGCGTAGAACGTGGAGCAGTACCAACATCATCCTGAAGATTGTAGGCAGTAAGTTTGCTTCGCCCATCATGCAGTCTTTCAACAGAATCCTAACTCTTTAGACTTCTTAACTTGGGATTCTGTTGAACGGCTGCGCAACTCTAATTGTATTTTGTAATTAATTAATAGTATTTTGTATCTTTATTTGATTTTTTGTAATGTTTTGTGTGTACTGTGCCTTATGGACAAAATATGTCTGACGCAATAAACTTTTTATTTTATTTTTATTTATTTTAAGAACACTCGAGATAAAATTATCTATGACACAAAAAAAAACTAAACAAAAATTCGGTCATCCGTTTTAGAGGGCGACTGTAATGGAGCTACGATACCACAGACGACGCGTCAAACTTATAACACCCCTCTTTTTGCTTGGGGGAGGGGGGGTTGGGGTTAAAAACAGATTTTGTTATTAACCTCTCACCATCTCACTTCATAAAATTATTAACATTGGAATAAACTAATTGAAACGCATTCGACGTGAACTGATCCCAAAATTACGGTTTAACTGAATTGTTGTTCAAACAACTAAAATTAAAATCTAATGGTATAGGAACTTCGACTTTTGCTAGATAATAAATTCACTTAAACTCAGTTTCAAAGGTAAAAGCATCTTGAAGCAATAGAAGCAAACATCTCATTGTATACAAATAATTTGTATTCCAATAAAACAAGGTATACCGACGCCTGCTCTCTAAATTGTGTTGCCAGTGTTGCCACATTGTAAATACGATCTAATTAACGTCGCGAAACGCACGAGTACATTCGAATCGGCGGTATGTCGCAGCGTCAGATGTACTGGGATGTTGGTAAGGTACAGACGATAGGAAAATACTAACCTACATAATCGGAACACCTTTAGTAAACCTACCTATTTACTGCTGCCGCGCAAGAACAAGGGTCAATCGCCACTCAATCGCCATCTACAACAAAACTCCTAGTGAGTTGCAAAAATTATCAGTAAATAAATTCAAACAAATTGTCAAAACCTTGCTGTGCAAAAAGGCTTACTATAAAATATCAGATTATCTAGAGCACAAAAAAGCTTGGGACGGGTTTTGCTCCAACTCGAAAAATAACAACTAACAGGCTAAAGGTTTCTTCGTCGCTTCTTTACTTTAGTCTACATACCGAAGCGACAGAAATCAAAAAATATCACTTTGTTTCCGTGTCAGTGATTAGTTTTATATTTTGACCTTTTCTAAGTGTACATTTATTGTATTTATGGAAATAAAGAGTTTTTGATTTTGATTTCAACCACAACGTTTTTACTATGACGGAAGTACCTACAACGGACGCAACGCACAATAATGATGTGGTTTGTTGAAAAAAACACTAGCTTACCAAGTTTTTATTGACGAAGACCACACACGTTTTATGATGTGGCCGTTTTTATTAGACTTTGTCGCCCCAGCAGCGTAGCGCTGATACCTAAGTTTGTAATGTTCCCTTGTTTCTTGTACCTAAGTGTTACTAAGTAGTCTTTTTTTATATATATATTTACGTTATTTGTGTTGTAGTGTTTAATAAATACTTTTTCTTTCTTTCTTTCTAAGTTCTTAGCGGGTTGGAAGGATACGTGTTGTTGAATAAAGTTATCATTGCCTTTTGAAGGCGCTTGTACCGGGTGAGAACGAACAATGTTTCCTCTTCGAGTGTTCTAAAATGTCTGTTTAAGCACTAGACGAATTCTAAATCAAATTATTTAGTGTAGAGGACCCATCGTCAATTTACCTACTACAAACTAACGAAAGCGGATTGCGGTTATTTGCTGCAAGCACTCAGCATTTCGAATCTACCAAGTATTCGTTACTGCATTCCATAATGGAACTGGAATGATGATGCTGTGTGCATTGTCTACATCTATAGCCTATATCAGTCCACTGCTGGACGCAGACCTCCCCCTGATAAACGCCTTATTGGCCTTCATAACATGGGGGAATGCCCATAATCCCCACGCTGAGCATGAAGAGATCACAGTTTGGTGGTAAAATTGTTCTGCAGGAGGCGCTGCTGCCCGCCCCTCCAGTCCCTTAGTAACCTCTTAAGACACCCGCGGGAAAAGTTAGGGTGGTGCAAATTCTAAGCCGGCACCACACGCGCATCGTGCATTGTCTAGTTTTATTATTTTTAATTATTTATTATCCTTTAGCTTAGATAGGGCAGCTCGAAGCAGTATGGATAACTGTAGCAGTGTGATGTGATAACTGCTTCAAGATGGCGACTGCATAATGAACTACTGCCTTTTATTTACAAACACAGAACTGCTCGAGCAGTTGCATAGTTCACTATACAGGGTGGCACATTCAGATCGGTCAGCATGGGAAAGTCAGAAACTATATGACATACGAAGATCTCTTCTTATTCACCATGGACTGTGCGTTTAATGTCAAAAAAGCTAGACCCAGCAGCCGAGCAGTAACAGTTTCTGGCAGAAATTAAATACATACAACAGAAAAATACTTCCCCCTGATCTCTCTACGCTAATGAACCGATCATTATTAATTCAATTCATAAAATTAAAAGTTGATTAAAATCAAAAATCGAATAGTCAACGATTACAAAATGGAAAAATCAAACACCTCCATAAAACTAACCAATAGATAACTAATCTGTTTAAAATCATCCTATCCAAGCCTAAAATGATACATATTCGCGATTTAAACAATTTTTGGCTTGGAGGTTTCACCAATTTTCGCTCATGGCTTATTTTCAAGTCAGATAACAAATTTTTACAGTATCAGCAACTAAATCAGCACAGAATAACTATGTCCGTCTGTGCAAATATTTTCTTTGACTGAAATAAAAAATGCAATATTTCATGGACTGTGCTTCTTTCTATATCTATACTAATATTATAAATAGGAAAGATTTGACTGTTTGTTTGTATTGATTAGGCTCCGAAACTACTGGACTGATTTGAAAAATTCTTTCACCGTTAGGAAGCTTACTTTTCAGGGAGTATTTTATCCCGGAATTTCCACGGGAACGGGAACTACGCGGGTGAAACCGCGAGACGATCGTCGAGTCTTTATAATATTTAATTCTTCTGTGAGTGTGTTCTCTTCTCTCAAACGACTGGACCGATTTTGATGAAATTTTTTGTGTGTGTTCAAGGGGATCTGGGAATGGTTTAGATTCACAATTTTGTCTCCTTTAAACGTTTCCATAGAAACAACGCGTGCGAAGCCGCGGGCATAAACTAGTAATATATAAATGCTAATGAATATTGATGCGTATCTATCGGCTCGAAATATATTAGGACTAACGAGGGCTTCGATATATAATTTTATCGTCCTGACAGAATACGTGTGTATGAAATTTTTTATACTCTCAATAAGTTAAAGAAAATGAATCCGTGGCCGCAACTATAGAACTACATCAGGTGAAAATTATATTACGGCCAATCAGCGTCAAATATCAACAATGCTGCCAACCGTGACTACAGAGAATTATACCAAAACAACGTGATTAACGGGTGCAGGTGGTCAAAACAGACCAGAAGGAATCTAGGTAAGGAATGACCTGGACGTCTTCCAGAACTTGGAGACAGGGGACTGGGGACTCTATAACTAGAAGGATAGGATAGATTTTAGGATGTTTTAGTGCTTGTAGAGTCAAGAGAAGTATATGTACATTACCAGACAAGTCCATCTAGTTTCTAGATAGGTAACAAAACTTGTTAGATAACTCTATCCTTTTACTTTATACACTTTTACTTTATACAGGGTGCCACGGAAAGGGTGTTCTAAGCCAAAAGAGGGTGAACCACACGAGGGGCATACGTGTTGGGGATCGCAGTTCGGTGGTAGAATTGTTCGGCAGGGGGCGCAGCTGTGCCGCCCCGGTGGATATCCCTTAGTCGCCTCTTACGACACCCGCGGGAAGAGTTGGGGTGGTGCAAATTCTAAGCCGCCGGCACCACACAGCTGCACAGCACACAGCTTTTACGTGTGTTGTTATTATTGCTTTTTACTACTATAATTATTATTATTGTTGTTTTGTATTTTCAAAGGACTTGCATAATTTTTTGTAATACAACAAACGCTGACCTCTCGATGTCCAGAATCACCCCTTTCGGCTTCGTACATCCTTTCCGTGGCATCCTGTATAGGAAGGTTATGTTTTCGACTGTCACTCGACAGTACCTTATGGTGCCAATTATGTTAATAACGTTATGGCTTACACAGTCAAATGAAAAAACTACCTATAAATGTAGGTACCTTATTTTAACCGAATTCGATAAAAAGAGGAGGTTCTATGTTTAGCTGTATGTATGTATGTCGGTCAATTTCTCTGTCATATAAGGACCGATTTTGATGATTCTTTTACAGTTGTATAGAAGACGATCCCGAAGAGGTCGCGAAAAAAATTATTCCCAAAGATTAGTATTTATTACATATATCCTTAATTCACAAAGAAAATTATACTAATATTTACAATTGAGCTAACTGCAGACTGTTGCAAACAGTCTGCAGGTAGCTCAACTGATCCATATCAATACCAGTCGTCGCGTCCCCAATACGCTGGCTGTATTGCCACGCTGTGTGGCAATGCTGATGCGCTGCGCCAGATACTCACCAGCTCTCAGGTCACGCGTCGCTTCGACCAGACTCAGATAATTTTTTAAAAACCCGAAGATCTTCGGGTACATACACACCACCCCGGTATTTATTCCACAATACTTAAAAAACTGTCTAAAAACTATGTATTAACTAAAAATCTATTTTCAGTTTTTTCAAACCAATCTAATTCTTTTTGATGTGGAAAGTCGTTGGTCTTAGTGAAATGTATAACAGATACACTTAGTTCTTCGCTTTTAAAATATACGTACTCAACTTGCATCTTGATAAGAAACATTAATTCTAACTCAATAAAGTCAAACCTACAACTACGCAAAAAGAATAATCAATACACATTTAGAAACAAACATAAACTAGAATTAGCTAAAACACGTACTGATTACGGCAGGAAAACGATTGTATACGACGGGGTGCAATTATTTAATAGCTTGCCTAACGAGCTCAAGGAATGTGCTAGCATAGGCATGTTTAAAACAAAATTTAAAAAATACATCTATAGCCTAACTTATACATAAGGTATTAAAGCGTACTAATATTAGTTTAAACATAATTTTTAAGAACTTGTATCTCATTATAAGTGAACATTTTTGTTTTTATGAGAATAAACTTCTTTAAACCGAAATATAATTCCGGGATATAATATAGCCTTTGTCACTCCCTGAAAAGTAAGCTTCCTTACGCTCAAAGAATTTTTCAAATCGGTCCAGTAGTCTCGGAGCTTATTCAATACAAACAAACAAACAAATATTTCCTCTTTTTAATATTAATATAGATCACAGATGCAGAATAAAAAATCAGTAATAAAAATGAAGTAAAACACACTCAATACCGAATACAAACACGACAAAAACAAAGTCCGCAATACCCAAGCTAGCATGCCGCGGCATGCTCCGGTCACGCATTCCGTCTTTGAGCTGCGCACGGGCATGCCCCGCGGCCAATTAGCGACGGGATTGATTCATTACGCGGGTTCCCTCGCCGATCTGTTGCGGTTATATGCGGAGTGAGAGGATGCTGTTTTGTTTGCATGTTTTGGATGCTTCGGAAATTTTGTAGGTGTATGCTAATACGATCCATCATCATCATCAGCCTATATTAGTCCACTGCTGGACATAGGCCTCCCCTAATGAGCGCCATAGCGCCCTGTCTTGAACTTGCCGCATCCAGCATCTGCCTGCAGTTTTTCGCAGATCGTCATCCCACCTGGCCGGAGGGCGTCCTACACTACGTTTGCCGAGTCGTGGTCTCCACTCAAGGACACGTTTACCCCAGCGGTTGTCGGTTCGTCGCGAGATATGGCCGGCCCACTGCCTCTTCAGCTTGCTAATTCTTACGATCCTTATGATTTTAATACGATCCATAATAATTTCGAACCTTGCTCCTTCCATTAACTCTTTCAAATCCCAACTCAAGTCCCATTTCCTATCTTCCGCTATTTAAGCTGTGCTTTATTTCTTTCTGATTCGCCTTTGATGTCAATGTAGCTTAGATAATTGGTATATTATGTATGTATAATGTTTGTATTTGTGTTGTATGTACCTATGTATTAAGTATATACCTGTATTATGTTTATTATATGCACTACCAACTATTTATTAACTTATATCTTCTGGTAGTAATAAGGTTGCCTGGAAGAAATATTTTTACCTTATTGCTTTCAGCAATAAGGCCGCCCATTGTACGTTTATTTAGATATAAGTTACTTTATGTATTTTAAACAATAAAGTGTTCATTCATTCAAACTAGCGCATGCGTTGTTTCTATGGAAATGTTTAGAGGTTATTTCTATTGCATGGGTACTGTTTTTTGGGATAAAAGTGGCCTATGTTTGATTCCTGGCTTAGAGCTACATGTATGCAAAATCAGCTCGATCAGATCAGTCGTTATGGCGTGAGAGGAACAAACATCCAAACTTTCGCATTTATAATCCATACTGATAATATAAAAGCGAAAGTTACTCTGTCTATCTGTCTGTCTGTTACCTATGCACGCTTAAACGGCTGAACAGATCTTAATGAAATTTGGCATGGGGATAGATATTATCCCGGGGACGAACATAGGCTACTTTCTATCCCGGAAAAAAGCGTGCGAAGCCGCAGGCAGCAACAAGTATACTTATTCATACTAATCTATACTATCTATACTAATATTATAAAGAGGAAAGGTTTGATTTTTTGTTTGTTTGTTTGTTTGTATGAATTGAATAGGCTCCGAAACTACTGGACCGATTTGAAAAATTCTTTCACCGTTAGGAAGCTTACTTTTCAGGGAGTGACATAGGCTATATTTTATCCCGGAATTCCCACGGGAACGGGAACTACGCGGGTGAAACCGCGAGGCGATCGTCTAGTAATATTATAATTCGTAAGTAACTCTGTCTGTCTGTCTGTTACCTTTTCATGCCAATACAGCAGAAGGGATGTTAATGAAATCTGGCATGAAGGTAGACGGTGTCCCAGGGATGGGGGCTTTTTATCCCGGTGATGAGTAAAGACTTTGGGGTACCTTACCACGTCACGGACAATCGACCGTTTCTCCATACGTCGCGCCTCGGCACATACATGTGCGCATGTATATGTGACGTCTAGGGTATCTTCATGAACATAATGTGCAGTGAGACAGTTGTGACATAACTCATCAACAAAGACATTTTATTTTTTATTTTCACTACAAAGGTGAAATAAAACCCATGATCAAACGAACAAAATATCGAACACCATCGGCTACGTCTGTCAAAATCATTACCCATGCCATCTGCGCTCCGTGCGCCGTACGTCCCTTGCATTTGGACCGCAATAAAACTCGACTAAGACTAGCCAGCGGGGTAAGGAAGCTCCCCGACACAAAAAGAGAGGGGTGTTATAAGTTAAACGTGTCTGTCTTTGTATCTGTGTATCTGTCTGTGGTATCGTAGCTCTCAAACGGATGAACCGATTTTCATTTAGTTTTTTTATCTCACAGATAATTTTATCCCGATGTTCTTAGCCATCACTAAAACGAACACGAAACACGAATTTCACGAAAATCTATCGCGAGGTTTTTTAAAAAATTTAATTTTGTTCTTGTATCATATTTTAGCTTTATTTGACCTCGTATATTCTCTGACAATACTAACAAACCCACATAACAATAATCAAACATCAACATATGCCCCCTCGTGAAATATGCGATCATTTCCTGAAAGCGGCGCCATATTTGGAATCCTGACGAATGCCGTAGGGAGCTTCTTGATGCGGTCAGCTGATGATTGTAGTCAATCATAGCTTTTGGAATAAGCGACGAAATGGGAGAAATAATATATGAAAGTGTGTGAAAGCTCGAATGAAATTGACATTCGACGAGTTCAGGGTAGTTTTTCATTCTACACTTTCAACTTTAACATTCTAAACTGAATTTAACATGTTTTTAATTTTGTCTAATATTATTTTCTAATAACCAATACCAAGACGCGAGCGAAATATTAGTTATAGGACAACCAGTGCGTCCCTGAAATCTGTTTCGGCCGAAATTTCTTCTGACCATTTACCTTCCTACAATAGGTGTCGTATCAGACCCAGGATCTTTGTAACTGGGCTGGTGGATAACAATTGAATGTCAGATTAATGACTGCGCATATTAGTGCATTTAACACCAAGGCGAGAAAGTGATCAATTCCTACCGAGTGTGTCGTTTTGGGCCCGAGGCGCAGCCGAGGGCCTTAAAACACACGAGGTAGGAATCGCACTTTCTGCCGAGTGATAAATAGTGCTTTATACTACACCTTCGAGGAAAATAAAAAGCGGAATTAATTATTAATTGAAATCGCGCCCAATGATGTTGGTAAAACCTCATTGACCGCGCCAGCCTTTGGGTTCTTTTTTCAAAATATTGTTCGGAAATCGGAGGAGGCCTAATGGACTTGGAGTAAAAACTTTTTGTCGTTTGACCGAACGAAAATAACCATAGCTACCGGCCGATCTTTTAGTATAAAAAAAAAAATAACACGTTAGAAATGGATTTCCATACACTTTTTCCTCCCGCTAAAACACGTGAGAAATGAAATTCCATAGAGTTTTTCCTCCCGGTTTCCTAATAGGTCTGCAAAGACATACTTTCTATTCTATAAATGGAAAAGGAATAGGCAACTTTCCGAGCAGGTGTAGTATAAAGGTATAAAGATGTGGGTAATATGTGCGAGTAGTTTTGTATAAAATAGGCTTAGCAAATTGGCATACCTAGTACTATCGTCCGCGTGTGTACCCATGCGCGAACATACCCCTGCCACTTTCTTCCAGCGCGTTCTTTTTACGTGACGCGATCTATACTAACTATAGGTACCTACATAGTATCTGGTATAGTTTTATACTGTCTGTTGTTAGAATAGATACCTACCTAATAATAATATCTGATAGCATTCTCTCATTTATTACTATTTTATTGAAATTTATTGAAGAAGGAATTATTAGGTTTGTGTTTTAACCTAGGAATGCTACAGTTGCTATCATACGCATTATTATAATATAAATGCTGCAGTTTTATTATACATATTATTATAATATAACATAATAATACGTATAATAGCAAAAGCTGCAGCATTCCTAAGTTAAAAAACAATCCTAATAATTCCTCCTTCAATTAATTTCAGATAATAATATTATTTAAGGTATTTGTTACAATAGTGCGTAAGCCTCGCACTCCGGCTAGTTAATAATAAAATAATTAATTATTATTATTTATTAATTATGTTATTAAATAATTAATGATTAATTAACTGATTTCCTAGAAATTAGAAATATTATAAGTATACGTACCTACTCTGGTAAAAACAGGCTGAAATTATGATGATGACAAACTATCTCTAAGATATCCTAAACAAGACTTTTGGATTTTCAAAACAACTCTTCTCTCTCCTCTGATTTCAAATTCTCATAATCACCTTCACTAATAATTTTTGCTACTCATAAATTCATAGGCAATTCTAATTAAGGGCAGGTACGCATGTATAATCATGATGCTGATTAAACGGTGACACCCCCTTAATTAAGGCGCGGTATCGACTGGGGAGCTCTTTGCTTGAATAAAAGATACACACGTGTGGCCTCGACCTAACCTCTTTTAGAGCAATAGCCTATTTTTACCGACTTTGAAAAAAGTAGGAGGTTTGATGTTCAGCTATATGAATGTTTTATCCTATCCTACTAAAATTATAAGGCCGAAAGATTGTGAAATCTGAATTATTGTTACCGAGGATCTCGAAAATTACTGAGCAGATCAAGATGAAATTTGGCGTACATTTAGAACATAGCCTAACTTAGATAATAGGCTACTTATTATACCAAAAATACGCGTGCGAAGCCACAGGCAGAAGCTAGTAATATTATAAAGCGGAAAATTTGTGAACTGTGATTTTTTTGTTACCTAGTATCTCCTAAACTACTGAATAAATCAGGATGATATTTGGCGTACATTGAGAACATAGCCTAACTTAGTTCATGGCTACTTTTTATAACGAAATTAGCCGCGGGAAGCCACGGGCAGAAGCTTGTACTAAATACAATACACACAGATAGATATTTTTATCATACATAGAAATACCCAGAACAGCCGGAACAAATAACAGCAAATCGTATAAAAATTCGTCCCAAGGTGGTAATCGATCCTGCACCTTCCTCAAAATGACTTCGGATAGTCTGATTTGTTAGCTGTTGATGCATTAATTCTATAAATAAACTACTATGTGGCCTATTTTCCACAAAACACCACAGAACTAGCGTACAACACAAACAAGGACACTCCCAAACCGCCACTAACCCGATAATTTAAAAAATAACAGCTGGTTCGCTATTTGCATAACAGGATTGCCCTTTGACATGAAATCCCAAATTAGGTCCCTTGAACCCTAGATGTAAACCGGTGTAACTGCTGTAGTAAGAAAGGACAGTGTCAACTGGAGCGGGAAATGGAAACTTATGTTAATGCTACGAAAATGTCAATAAGCATCAACCAATTCAATTCTATTGGCATACATAATATTTTGCACTTAGAATAGTCATGTATAACAATAAAATAATATATTTTGCTAGCTCCTGCCCGTAATATTATAAAGCCGAAAGTTTGTGAAATGTGAATTTTTGTTACCTAAGATCTCCAAAACTACTGATCAAATCAATATAAAATTTGGCGTACATTTAGAGAAAAGCCTAACTATAATATCGAAAATACGCGTGCGAAGCCGCGGGCGGAAGCTAGTAATATTATAATTGCGAAAGTTTGTGAAATGTGAAATTTTTGTTACATAGGATCTCCGAAACTACTGAACGGATCAATATGAATTTTGCATAAACTTAGAAAGTAGCATAACTTAAACAATAGGCTACTTTTTATACCGAGACTACGCGTGCGAAGCCGCGGGTAGAAGCTAGTTTTACTATAAAAACTATCAAAGTTTGACGAATTCATTACGGATGTAAGCGGGTTAACTACGAACCTAATTTGTGTTGGACGAACACTAACGTTTCATCCTTAACGAGGGACATCTTCTCATGGGGGTAATGCCCATAATCCCCACGCTGGGCATGCGGGTTGGGGATCGCAGTTCGTTGGTAGAATAACTCTGCAGGAGGCGTTACCCCCATGAGATAAAAGCCAACAAGGCGCTTATCAGGGGGAGGCCTGCGTCCAGCAGTGGACCAATACAGGTTGTTGAGGTGAGGTGAGGTGAGGAGGGACATCTTCAGGGTGAGTGCGGTTCATACATCACAACACCTCCACAGCATCTCGTCTTACCGCTAAAGTGGAAAGCGTTCTTTATCCAGAAGCTGTCCATTTTGCCGCCGCATTTCAACGAAATTAATTTCCAGATTTTGTGGACAAATGACAAAATATAATTCCGGCTCGGACGTTTATTGCTTGTTGTGGATGGCGGTAATTTGACCTTTATGGGCTCTTTGGACTATGGGATTGTGTAATTAATTGCTTGGATGATGGCTGGCTGTGCTGATCAATAGCATCTATTTTAATGGTTGGATTTCTTAAGTATTTTGGAAGTATTGCGAAGATGAAGCTTGTAGAGGATTCTAACCTTTTCATATGTGAGTAAATACAAAGTATGTGAATAACAAACGATGTATAAAAGTACTATGCTTTCCAGAAATACAAACTCTACCAGCTGTAGTCATCAATTTCGGACATAAAAGACCTGATTTTGATGTTGAACCTGTGTTAATTTGTATTTTCATTATCATCATCAGAGTGATGCTAATAAAAATACAAATTAACACAGGATCAATAATAAGTGAACTCTATGTAGGTGTTGGTACCTAAAGGGAATAATACCATTTCAGTGTTCGTTTACTTTGCGAAATGTATTATTGTGGTTGCCTGGGAGAAATCACTCTCAGCGATGAGGCCGCCTTTTGTACTATGCTTATTTGTCATTTAGGTATAAGACTTTTATTAACTTTTTTACTAGTAGGTACATAGTATGTTTCACAAAGAAAATTATACTAGTATTTACAATTGAAACAATTGAGCTAACTGCTGACTGTTGCAAACAGTCTACAGGTAGCTCAACATTTACTAGTACAATAAAGTGTTCATTCATTCATTAGGTATATCTGAACAATACGTTTACGATATGATATAAGCATCAATCAAGGTATCCGAGGCGCGGTATACCTGATCGAAAGATATAAGCCTATTATTGCGCTTATGGGGAAGCCTACGTCCAGCAGTGGACAACTATAGGCTGTAGATGATGATGATTAATATTATATTTTATATCTGTTTTAATTGTACTGTGTTAGTGCTAGTCTATACCTTTTTCTTGTTTGGGTTTCTTAGTTTTGTCCGGCAACACACAATACGAAAATACTTCTACACGTTTTAAACAGAAACCATCCCTTAGAAAGACCATTAAAATCTCAAATTGAATTAATAACCCCCGTATAATTTTATACAAAACAATAAATGCGATACGCAATGTAGACCCTTCAGGGTACCTCTCGGTCACGCTCATTTACCTCCTAATTGTACTTCGCAAATACAGAGCTTCTACAGAAACTTGGAGGCTGTCTTGAGGTAGAACTGCGTATATTAGAGTATGTGCAAAAAGAGAAGTGTCTTTGGAATTGAGGTCGCGCGTGGGCCAAATTATTGCCACAAAAACAAGATCATCAATAGTTTATGGAGTTCCCAAAATTTTGATAGTTATTATTGATATTTAACTAATATTGTAAAACTTTATTAGGAAGAAAATGTGCATCACACTAATAATTATTATAAATGCGAAAGTTTGGATGGATAGATGGATGGATGTTTGTTACTTCTTCACGCCAAAACTACTGGACGGATCGGGCTTTAATTTTGCATACAGATAATTCTAGGCCTGGAATAAAACATAGGCTACTTTTTATCCCATAAATTAGTTCCCATGGGATAGAAATCACCTTTAAACGTTTATAGAAACAACGCGTGCGAAGCCGCGGGCATAAACTAGTTTCCTATAATTTTAACTTATTAACTAATGTTATAATAATTTTATTAGTGTATGTCCGAAAGGACAAACTGTTGAACAATTTACATTTACAATTTACAAGACCAACTATGTACACGTCTTAGCGCTGATATTTCTTCTATTTCATCATTTTAGTAACATTTACAGTACAGCCTCCATGTTTTGAATTTAAATTCATAAATTTATTGTACATTTACTAGAATATGGATGTCACATACTCCATTCTAACACACCGAACAACATCATACTCCCTGGATCTTAACAGTTTCTAACATTTTGATTTCTAACGACGAAACACGTCTCATAATAATTCGGGACCACCCTACCCTTCTCCAATTAAAATAACCCTTATGACTCACAAAATAAGGTCGTGATATTCCTGTGCAAGGGCTTAAAGGTATTTGGGAGTAATTTTAAATGGGAAAGTTTCTCTTCAGCTCAAAGCTTCAAGGAAATGTTATAATTAAAATTTAGTTTTCTTATTTGCGTCGCGCGTCGGTTTGTTTTGTTGTTGAAATAATAATCCTATGGTTTATAATTAGTTAAAAGCTATGAAGTAATGGTTTTTGGAAGTAAATAAATTAATGAATAATGCTGGATAATTCACAATCAATGACAATTCATCATTTCATCATTTCATCAGCCCCCAAGCTAAGCTGAGCTTGTGTTATGGTTACTAGATAACGAATATTATACTTATTACCTACACAACAGCGATAAATATTTTTTAAAAACATCCAGAAAACCCTGAACAAATATCTGCAGATCGTACAAACATTTGTCCCGAGGCGGGAATCGAACCCGCAACCTCCTGCGTCGCAGGCGCACCTTTGCCCGCTGCGACACAGAGGACAGATTATAACTCTGCTTAGTTAGGGCTAGATAATGTTGTGTAAATTGTCCAGCATTATTTATTTATTGTTATTTTCTACCTAGTAAATAAATGTACCTATTTTTGGTACAAGAAAATTAAAGAAAAGATGGACTTCATCTACCACTAATATCATAAAGAGGAAAGATTTGATTGTTTGTTTGTATTGAATAGGCTCCGAAACTACTGGACCGATTTGAAAAATTCTTTAACCATTAGTACCCCACATTATTCCTGATGAACATAGATTACTTTTTACCACGGGAAAATGCTTCATTCGTACGGGAAAACGGGTAATAGGACAACGGGAAGTAAGAATGCAGCTAGTATCATTTAAGTAGCTGTAACGCGTCTCCTCTCTTCAAACTTGGGGGATTCAATTACACAGATCTGATGACCCAACGCCCTTAGCCCTTGTTTCAGACAAGATCTTAATGTCCGGTTGTGGCCCTTGGTGTACGCACTAAGGATAAACACGCGACGATTTTTGTAAATTAAATTAAAATTATTTATTTTAGACTACATAGATCCATAAACACATAACATTTAAACAATTACTTAGAAACACCATAATCTAAGTAACAAAAGAACCCAATAATAGGAAAATAATAATAGAACATATTTATTTGTTGAAAGACTTACACAAACTTAGAATTTGAGGAAATTGGATTTATACAATTTATTAAGAAAGGTTATTCTTATACCTACTATTAAAAAGGAGGTATGTTAAGTTGGAAACTTGGAAGTGGTTAAGAAAATTAGTGGCTTTAATAAGCAAGGTAAAAAATGACACACAAAACGCCATTGCCAACCGCAAATACCCTCATAATAATTTGATACCTACTTATTGTAAGTACCGACACTCTACCCACGTGGGTCAGATAGGCAAGTATCATGATTTATTTCTGATATATTTTTTGCATTCCGATATAAATTGGTCAAACATCTTGTGTCATAAATTACTTGCCATCTTCGTTAACAGGTGTTTTTGCAAATAAAATCTTTATCTTTATGTGTATCGAGGTACCTTAACCCGTCTGACACGGTAGAGACATGCAAAAGTCTGATAACTTGGTTACAAAATACAAGGAAAAAAAAACGCCGCCACATCTCAGCGTAGTGCGTACACCATCGTCTTGTCAGTTATAATCTCCAGCACGCTTTCGTCCCTCTCGCCCCGTAATTGTTTCTTATTCGCTACGTTGTTGGACAACATCACGTAAATGTGAGATTGTTTGATGTTATAATTTCAATTCATAAACATTTGCTATAGCCATTATTCACAAAGAAATTTATACTAGTATTTACAATTGAAACAATTGAGCTAACTGCAGACTGTTGCAAACAGTCTACAGGTAGCTCAACTGATCCATGTCAATACCAGTCGGAAGCGTCCCCAAGACGCTGGCTGCATTGCCACGCTGTATGGCAATGCTGATGCGCTGTGCCAGATACACACCTCTCGGGTCACGCGTCGCTTCGACCAGACGCTCAGAACTTTTTTTAAAAAGCAGTTTTAAGCTTTTGCTTAATTCTATTCCTACTATTATTATAAACTATAACCGGCTACTTTTTAACCCCTGACGCAAAAAGAGGGGTGTTATAAGTTTGACGTCTGTCTGTCTGTCTGTGTATCTGTGTATCTATCTGTGGTATCGTAGCTCCCAAGCGGATGAACCGATTTTCGTTTAGTTTTTTTTTGTGTAATTGATAATTTTATCCCGAGTGTTCTTAGCCATGTTTCACGAAAATCTGTTCAGCCAATAAACGTCGGCGGTTTTTTTTAATTTAATTTTGTTATTCCAAGAAAAAACATACGAGGCCGCGGACAAAGACTATGATGCCCTCCTAGCCGAATTTCGTCCACGGCGGCCAGTCTCAACGAATACTAGCCAAGTGCGCAGGACATTATTATAGTGCACATGTGTGCGCTAAAACACAGGTAGAGTGCATCTGTGTTTTTGCCTATTCCCTCACTCTCATAATCCGATGGAACGGCACACCGACACGACCGGGGAGAAGTTAAGTGCAGGACCAACAGCTTAACGAGCTTCCCGAGGCTCGGGGCAGAAGCAAGTAACAGATATTATCAGTAAGGCGACTATATTTTGTTCCAGTAACAAAAGTTTGTTTTAAAAAATTTCGTGCTGTGTGGCTGCCACATTTTAAATTCAAACAAACCACTCAGGATTTTATCTACCTATCTATATTATAAAAATGAAACCCGTTTTCCTTGGTCACGGCATCACGCGTGAACGGCTGGACCGATTTCGCTAATTCTTTCTTTGTTGTGTTTGTTATTGTCAGGAGAAGGTTCTTATGAAATAAAAAATTAAGAAAGTTGGAAACATAAATTTCCACGGGGGCGAAGCCGCGGGGCGCAGCTAGTAATCATTAAAATTAGTTTGTGAAACCCTAAAGGTACACAATCTTCACACAAACCTCAGCTTTTCTAGCACTTCTCAGAAAGCTGCAGAACAGGTGCTGACAAGCGGTGCCGGGGACACAACATGCATTTATGGGACGTCCTTTGATGTTCGGATGTGGTGAAACAACGTTTTATTGTTCTGTTCGTGGTCTTAACTAGAATAATTTAGAAGTGGTTAGCTAAAATCAGTAATTACAAATAGCCTTTATTCACAAAGAAAATTATACTAGTATTTATAATTGAAACAATTGAGCTAACTACAGACTGTTGCAAACAGTCTACAGGTAGCTCAACTGATCTATATCAATACCAGTCGGAAGCGTCCCCAAGACGCTGGCTGCATTGCCCCGCTGTATGGCAATGCTGATGCGCTGTGCCAGATACTCACCAGCACTCGGGTCGTCGCTTCGACCAGATACTCAGGTAATTTTTTAAAAACCCGAAGAGCCTCGGTACTCCTCAGACCTAGGGTCTCGACTCCGAGGAGCAAATGTGTAGGCTCTGTCGAGACCTGCATATTTGCGCCTCTTGAGATCTTATAAGTAATAGGATAGTTAACTAGAATAATTTAGTAGGGGTTGGCTAAAGTCATTAATTACTAAGAATTTATATTAGATAGATAGAAAATTCTTTATCGACAAGTGGCGGTCATATCGCTCAAGAGCGATCTCTACCAGACAACCGTGGATGGATAGGATCATTGGATACTAGGGGATCTGTGTGCTCATGAAGTTTATATAAATATAAAACGTCAAGTGCGAGTCAGACTCGCGCACTAAGGGTTCCTCATAATTGTAAGACCTTGTGTCTTGCCAAATATCATGATCCTCGGTCAATGGGAAATAGGGACCCTGTATGTTTTGGTCCATGGCGAGAATCAAAAATTATTTTTTGTGAATAAACTACAAATTTACGGTTTTCGAATTTTTCCCTTTATTTGTGCTTTAAGACCTTGCTTCTTACCAAATTTTATGATTCTAGGTCAACGGGAAGTACCCTTGGTCGAATTCGACTTGTCTATAGTGAGCTTATTTTGAAAGCTCAATAAATTTTATTGTTTTCTGTTTCGATATTCCGTTTACAAGCCTGTCGAATCAAATTTACAAGAGAAAATGAGAAAAAAAGTCTTCAAAACGGAATGGTCTAGTCTAGAACTTCCTTAAAAATTGGTTGTCTGTAAAGTCGGTTTACTGACGATAGTTGAACGTGACAACGCAGACGCATCGCTCACTCAAGTAGGAGAGAGACGGATGTCGACCGCTCTCGCTTGCACTTCAAGCCTTACATGGAACGCCTCAGAGCGAGGTAACGCCGCATGACGAGGTAACGCCGCATGACGTCATGTTTTTTCGTGCGTGCAGCCGGCTCTATCGAATTATAAGACGTTGTCACGTCAAAAACAACAATTCACAACAACATCCCTAGATGAAGTCTGCAAAGGTAGCTCAGGCTATAGCCCCAGCCTGTCACCCCACTTGTCATTCCGGCAGCGGCGTCATTTGTTACGGCATTACTCGCACCTGGGCACAAACTGACCGCAAACACGAGGTGGGACATATAAATTAATATTGGGATTACTGCCCTTTGTAGAACGCTAAAATGACGCTCAAGTTCACCTGTCTCTGGAATATTCAAACGCGCCGGGTCCTTAAAGATACTATGCCAAAATGCACTGACGGTCCAAAGGAACAAACGACAAAATTTGTAATCCTCAACGACAAAATGAGCAAATGCCATGAATGTATCTGCGATGAAATGCTCCAGCGTCAGGATGTGCATCACACTAATATTAAAATGCGAAAGTTTGGATGTTTGTTACCTCTTCACGCCAAAACTACTGAACGGATCGGGCTGAAATTTTGCATATAGGTAAGTCTAACCCTGGAATCAAACATAGGCAAGCTTTTTATCCCATAAATCAGTTCCCATGGGATACAAATAACCTCAAAACGTTTCCATAGAAACAACGTGTGGGAAGCCGCGGGCAGAAGCTAGTTTTACATAAAGAGCAAACGTTGGAATGATCATTACACTATAATGTTTCAAGGACTTGAAATTTTCACACCCGAATTGAAATCTCAACACATGGAGAAACTCAGTAGTTACGAATTTGTGAACCTTCATTACCACTGACTATTAATTGGCTACTTGTTATTCAGGTAAAACATAAACAAAGCCGGGACGAGCTAGTAACCGATAAACTAGATGTTTTTATCTAAAAATGTACAGATCAGGTTGGGTTATTCCAGTTTTCCCCCTTGAAATCCCCCTTGAGGGGGAAAACTGGAAGTCAAAAAAATGAATTCCAGTTTTCTCCCTTGAAGATTAGCCTTAAGGGGGAAAACTGGAATTCATTTTTTTGACTTATAGTTTTCCCCCTTAGCAATTGGCAAATATCAGGTCAGACATTTTATACTTAAGTAAGTACCTCTTCTTTCCGACTTGGAAACTTTCCAACTAGGTTCTCCTAAAATCGTTTCATTCTATCTTCTAAATCCATACTTTTAATATGATAATTTCGAAAGTAAGTACCTATTCACGCCGTTGTGATCACACAAGGAAGAAGCCGCGGGCAGGAGCAAGTTAACAACAAATTATAATCCTAATTGTCAAACTTAAACAACTCCTATTCTACACACTCTACAGTTCCTCGCAAGCTGTCATACAATGTTTCCTCTCACGTTACAAAATGTTACAATGCATCATTTTAGCGCCCCTCTTCTCGCCCTAAACGCTCCAGCGGTCACTGACCGGTCCTCAGAAGCCCTGCAGCGTTTTACGACAATTTTGCATAATAAATGCCAATAAAAATGTATAAAACTGTACTGCGACCAACTCGTAATCCGCACAATGTGTTTTTGCCGATTATATCGATTTGTCTCTGCTTAAAAGTAAAGGGGTATAGGCAGTATCACCACAGTCTACCTGTAAGCATACAGTCGTTCGACGAAGGCATTTTGACGTGGTTTTGACAGGGCAATCGACGAAGGCATTTTGACGTGGTTTTGACAGGGCAATCGACGAAGGCGTTTTGACGTGGTTTTGACAGGGCAATCGTGCGGGGGGCAAGAGACGGGGGAGGGACGCTCCCAAGTTGCTTACATCACCGCTTTAGGTTCAATTTCACCGATTGCTGCCAAAACTAAGATCAACAAAATTGAGTTCTTGATCAAGATCAAATCTAGGGTTTCTATTGTGCGACATGACAGCTCTTGAACTAAGTTTATCGCTTGAACCGGATCAACTTTAAGTCGGTAAAAAAACCACCATGCTCGGCAGGCAGGTTGGTAATCGCAGTGGTGTTAAAAATACATAGATTAATCATCAATAGTTTATTTCAAATGAAGCAAACTTATTATGTTTAACAAATACATAATTCATTAATTAGATGTTTTGGCTTTGCTTTTAGATCTTGGACAACACCTTTTTTTAAGTGGGGGAATCCTCTTGAATGGATCCACTTATTTTTTTTACTGACCAAGCGAACGAAGTGAGCGACACGTCTCTGCATCAAGTCTAGCAAAATTAGCGTTTCTGTCAGTATGTCCGTACTCCTCTACAGGTCGTATTTTACAACCGATCGGTACGAAACTTTCACACTGGTATGGCATGGCGATTTGCAAAAAACATGGTAGATACCTACCTAAATATCCTGAAAGTTATGTAGTAATAAGTAAATTAATTGTGGAAAAAAAACTAGTGCTCGCGAAGTCTACTGTTCGTATAACTACTAATATTATAATAAATAGTAATAAAATATAAATTCATTTGTAAGGCGTCGAAAGAAAGGTAATAGAGGGTAATAGACTGTGCACTATGGAATGTCCTGCACACATGACTTGTCTCTGATTGAGACTGGGCCGCTGTGGCCAAAATTTGCTTCAGAACAGCGCGTTTGGCTTAGGCCCGTGCATTTGGAAAGCACCGGTTCCCAAAACCGGTTGACTGGTAGATTTAATAACCTGCTGGACTCCTAACAGCTAAACCCACCACTGTGTTTTCCTTCTGCACCTGTCAGAAATCAGTGGAATCAGTTCCCATGGGATAGAAATAAGCTCGTGCGAAGCCAAGCGGCATAGACTAGTAATTCATATGAGTTCTGAAAGTATTGAAAGTAATGGATATGGAAAAAAAAATTAAAGTAGGTGTATAGCATTTTATATTACATAGCATTAATAGAAGTAGGGCAGAACCATTATAATGGTTCTGAATTTTCAACTTATAGGTCGAAAATTAGAAGTTTATCCCATGCATAGTCAAATATGAACACAAAAACAACTACAAAAAAGGTTGTAAAAAGGTAAAAACAAATGGTACAAATTAAATTATAATTATGAAGCAAGGAAATGCTTTTCAGGGATGAAAAACAACCCGTCCGATTAAATCGTGTACGTTGCTTCACCGTGAATTTAAACGCGTTTAACACAACTGTTTCATATTTCAAAGCCTAATTACAACATTATTAGACTCAGAACATTCGCATAACCAGAAAATGTGTTTTGTGTTGTGGTGTAAGTGACGGTTTGAAATGTTTTCGCGATTTCCTCATAATAATTTACAATTTAGTCAAGTGAGTAACTGTTCTATAAAAACACCGTATTTTGACGTATTCATTATTAATTTAATAAAAGGTTTACCCAACCACATACCTACATATAAATCACTTAAAACAAACTTTAAATTACGTCCTGTTCTGATATGCATGTTAATGTAACTGGTAAACACAACATTCGCATTACCAGAAAATGTGTTTTTCACATTATGAATGTTAGTCCAAACTAGATTAGTAGTTAACCCGCTTACATTTATAATAAAGTAGGTTACTGTATGTCTTAATTTTCTCATGTGGATCGGTGATCTAAATAATAAGAAAAATAATAATTAATTCAAAAATTTCTCAAAACAAATGTTTAACATAAGAATAATAACTTTAATTCTATAGATTACGTGTGCCTGAATTAGGTAAAACTTGTATCTCAGGAAAAATTTCTTACAATAAATACGTATGCATAATCATATACCTAAATAAAATAAAACAAAGCGACAGTACAAATTTTCAAAATAACCTAACAAAATATAGCCTGACCACATCGACCCATGACAAAGGCCTTTTGACCAAACCTGAGCGTCAAACATGCGGGATGCGAAGCGGGAGCGTCAACCACGCGGTGGACGCTATAATGGCAGCTCAATGGCTCCTTGCACACCTACGCGCCCACGACGACGACGCGGGTACCTTTTAATAGACATGTATCGCGTTGTTTTCGCTCCTGCTTCGCGTCTCGCTTCCCGCGTGTATGACGCGCAGGTTTGGCCGAAGGTTAAGACTTGGGGGTCGTGCATATAGCGTGATATAGCTAACTATAACTATAAAAGTTTACGTTTTATTCCATTCATTCAGCGCCTCGCAGCGCCCCTATTGGTGTTGGGCGGTATATACAAAAACAGCATGCCTCAACCGACTCCACCTCCGTTCGGTCCCAAACTGGTACAGACTCGTTTTGCAAGCAAAGGCTGGGCAACAACTATTCAGTTGTAGGTCAAAAATACCAAGTCTGTTCAGGACGGCTGTCGGCGATAGAATGAGTCCGGTAGCCGAGAGTTGCCCTGGCTAATCGTGCGTCACCCACTGTGTTGCCAGGCTGATATACAATTTTACCCAGTTATGTTTGATGGTTATTATTTACCTAACAGCTCGGCCGTCCGACCGTCAACGAGTGCCTTCGTTGCTTATAAATATTAACATATAAGTAAACATTAATTTATTTTCCAAACAATCATTGATTTTTCAATTTGAACTTTATCTATCCTTGCGGACAAAATATATTTCATCAAAAAAAAAAACAAAAGGTAACGAATAAAAGACCATATTCTTACAAACGTATGCCAAAGAGATTTAAATCAAAGAGCACGATCCAGCTAACAAAGCTTAGAATCCCTTTTGTTCACATTTAGGTACGGCAACCATTTATTTATTTATTAGATTCGAAATATTTCTAATAATATCTCTCTCTAATGAGCCCGTCAAATAATAACAATATATAATAATAACAAAAATAAGTCTTGGATTTAATTGTCTCACGATCGCTCGAACAGCTCTCTTCTGCATCCTAAACGCTCGCTCCCAGTCAGCAGCTCTGCCCCACAGCTCCACGCCATATTGAAGGAGCGAGTGAACGGATGCAAAGTAACAGCTTCTGGTCATCCCTTCTTCAAGAGTAGCCGATAAACGCCATAAAGCGAAGCAAGCCCTTCCCACTCTCTCGCAGAGTCTGTCGATGTGTAGCTCCCACGTTAGGCTTTGGTTGTTAAGTTCGTCACTGCATTCCTTCTCATTTCTTAGCTTTGGTTGCAAAGCTTATCACTTCATTTGCTTATAGTAAAACTATTAGTGAGAATTACTATTTTCATCAACTTATTGCTTTTCACTGAGCGAAACATGCCCACAATAAGTAGATCATCACTCAGGCTGTTAACTGCTTCTCGCTGGGCGGCATGCCCACAATTAACAATCTGTCATGCCATTTGGTTAATCTTACGCTAGAAATAACTCACGCGCAACATAACCCAATTGCTTTTTATTATTTATAATACCCAGACTGTTAATTGCTTTTCATTGGGCGGCACATCATTGTGCCTGGCATGCCCACAATTAACAACCCATCATGTAATATCATTTGGTTACCCTACGTTAAAATTATTTCACGCGTAAAATAACCAAATTGTTCCCTTTTTCACTGAGTCTATTAACTGCTTCTCGTTGGGCGGCACATCGTTGTGCATGCCCACAGTTAACAAGCTGTTAGTCAATTATATTAATTTCACCTGACTTAAAAATAACTTATCGTTTTTTTTCACTCTGACTGTTAACTGAGACTCTTTGGGCGGCGCATCATTGTGCCCCGCATGTCCACAGTTAACAACCAGCGGACTAAGTTCGAATTAAACGTGGACAGCATTATTAAGTTTATTATCATGAAATGCATTGCATACCTGACTATTAAATTGTGTGTCAATAAGATGTCATTGTTATCTTCTGCTAAACTATTAGCAAAACGTTTACGTATAATATCCAATAGAATATCATGATCAGTGCAGCAATAATAATGATTTTCATTGTCAATGTACCTACAGCTACAACTTTCAACATCATTGTTTAAATTTACATTAACTACCCTATATTGGATTAGGGAGTTCAAATAGACCCAAAAATAGAATTTGATAGGCCTAAGTCTAGTAAATTGTTACTAAAATTATTTTTGTAAGACATTGCACGACTTCAAGTTATCTAAAAAAAAGGACTAGAAAGTCCCGTTCGACCTATTTGAAGATACTTTAGTATAAAAGCATAATTATTCACCGCCGCTCCATAACGACATATCAACCAATCGAGGATAGCCTAGTTTGCCTTCAATTTCCCTTCCCGCTCAAACACTGGTCAAGATTCCTTAAACCAACACGACTATCCAAAAAGCGCGATTTGGCTGCAGGTAGGAGAACCTTTACACAAGTAAATGAGAAAAGTCGTCGTCACTAGTAAATTAGAAAAATCGTCTTCTAGTATATTACATTTTATAGGTGTTGTAAACCTAGGTGTGTATTTTACCTTTAATTTTATTTATTTGAGTATGGTATTAACTCTGTTTATTTTTAATTGAACCTACTACAGTCCTAAATTCATTTGAAAAGTCGTAAGTAGTTTACTTTGGAAACTCAATTTATTTTATTATGCCAGCAGTAACTAATTCTCTGATCACGGTCACTGACGACCCGTGTTTCAATTGCGTCTGTTAGTAAATATAAATACCTTTTCTATTATCCTATTCGATCCTACTCGATTTTATTCGATTATGTTCGATTCCATTCGATTCCATTCTATTTTATTCTATTTTGTTTATTATGGACCTAAACAACTTACGAGTACTTATATCGTTTTCACCGTTTAAACTCTAATTAACACGTAGGGTGTAACAGTATAATAATATCGTACTAAATAATTTACCTACCGAAAACCTACTCGTACTCAAAGCATAATCAGGCATAAATATGTATGTAATTGATACTCTGCGTATTAACGCATTCGCTGCCCAGCTTCGGCGGTGCGACCCGCAGGGGCGCGCCCCGCCGCCGCCACTACACGAGGGTCGAGTCGAGAGGCTCGTCTGCGTCTCGGGCCATGAAAATGTTAGTTTTAAGACCTACGTGGGAATCTTCCCACAATATTTAGTTTAAGCGTTTGATTTAAGTATATTATTTATTGTTCATTTTATATCATCTACACTACATTATATATTTACACATTCACACACTGTTGACTTTTATGAAAAGTGTGGTTCTCCCGTTCATACTTGCTTAGCGTTCGTACTCTTACATCCTGTTCATACTCTCTACTCCTCTAATCCTACATGTTTACTTCACATTTCTTTTCGCTACCCTCAATGATTTCTATTCGATATTTTATTGCTTCATTTATATGCATTATTTACACGTAAGAAGTTTGCCACCTGAATGACAAAATGTTTGGTTAAGGTTGCATGTGAGTCGCGGGCATCAAAAGTGTTAGATTAAGGAGCTGCCATAAATTGTTTTTGTTTCAATTCTTAGTTTTTATTCCTTGTTAAAAAAAAATTAGTAGATTGCGAAGACTTATCTTAGGTTTTGCCTTCCAGTCGTCCATTGCAATAAATAATAGTTTGGATGATCAAAGAAATGACTTAAACCATAAAAAAAAAACACTAGAATTTGTGTTTTGTTTTTATAGGTAGGTACCTTCCTACGCTTTCTACGTAGTTTAAATCGGAATTCCTACAAAGGCTCATTATTATTTTACATATAAATTAAAGTACTTAATGCTTGTCATGCCTCAGGCCCCGAACAACCATCCGGAAATCGAACAAATACCTGCCGCGCCGCGGGAATCGAACCCGCATGTTCTCACAAAAGTCCTATTTTGGAAACCACCGCGAGCACGGCTTCGTGTCATGGTTTTATTAACAGAAAAATAGAAAGTGAATGATCTTTTGCCACCAAAAATACCTATAAATCTTGGAACTACTTATCGAGGTTTTGGTCATCTACAAATCTATAATTAGGTAGGTGAGCATTGTTTCAAGACTATGATCGAGTTTATTTAAATATTATATTTTCTCTAGCAAATATTTCATGAATACGCTGCAATCAAAGGTGCATTCGTGCATTGGTATGTAGGTAGGTAGGTCTAGAGAGAGATAGGTAGCTAGTTGTGTTCATGGGTTTGCAAACTGAGCATGGATATAATATGACGTTGGCATGGCACCTATCCGTTTAGACTACAAAGTTCTTAGCGTAAGTAGCCAAACGTTCGTTATTATCAAGTGAAGTAGCAAATATTTTAAGTAAACTGCTTTGTTTGTGATTAGCGTTTTCACCGACAACTCAACCTGAAACTCGTCGCTATCTTGATCGGTTCAAGTGCACTCTGATGCATACCTATGCAACATAGGTACTACGCACAGAAATATATCTAGATATGTTTCTGTGGTACTACGACTCGGAAACGGATCGTAAAACTAAAAAAAAATATTACAGCTCCATGATTTCATTTCATGCTTAACTTAGAATTAGTGCCTACGTAGATATATCAAATTTGTCCCTATTCCTTATTACCTATGCTAGGTACCTACTGTAGTTATTCTGAGCGTAGATATTGCGTAGGTACTTGTAGAATGTATTCGTTCCGAAGGTTGGGTAATTTATAAGGTGGTCAGGTCACTAGCAGTAAATATCGAGGTCTTTATTCTATCCCATACCTACATAAAGCCATGAAATCTTCATCATCGTACACCTATCTACATCGGTTAGTACATAACGGAGCTAATCAAAATTTAATAAATGGGTTGGTATTCTTTGGTATCACGATTCGGTGAGGCCCACCAGATTTGGTTAGGGTAAAATCTAAATATTTTGTAGTCCATTGAAGAAGTGAGGCATGGCATGGATCAAAGCCTATCAACGGATTTTGACATAGGTACATAATATCTATATCTAGGTACTAATAAAGTACACCTTCAAATACATTCCGATTCGATTCACGAAGTTCACTATAGTGCCGATTACGACAACGGCTTCGAATGTGAGGCGCAACTAGCCTCTCGCTGCGACGTGCTGTTCTAGGTACGCCTGCTTTGGCGCTTCGATTCTTCCTACTATATCAACGGTTGCGTGAAGGATTTCGAGTAGAATTACACGACTTACCTCGCTTCTCGTTGCATCGTCCATCGTTCGCTGGACGCTTCTCAGCACAGCCATCACGATCACATTACGTCAGCATCTATGGTACCTGGCTGGCTGTGTTCGTCGCGGCTCCGTCGATTGCTACGGCGCTTTGGCGCCTTATGGCGACGGTGTTCTCTGCTACGGTGGTGGTCACGCTAACTGCTTCCATCATTCGCTGTTAAAAATTATCAAGCATCAATGTTCTTCAAGGCATATTTCCATTTCATCTGACAAGTTAATGCGATCATGGATCACTGATAACCAGAATCCAAACAAAAGTTTATAAATTTCTCTTGGGGTTACAAAAAACACGTTGAAAAGGAAATCCAGCCAGTTAAATTGCTGAGCCCGCGTTCAAGCTATCATAGAGTAGGCGACTAGGCGGGTACCTATGTATCTTGGCCAAACGCGGCCACGATCACAGATTCGGTAGGTACCTACCTACTTACTTAACGGTGAACCCGCTACATGTTATCGAGCAATCGCTATTTAGTGTACTTTAACATATTGTCATTAGTATATTAATCAGAATTAACCAGGCACGTACCGGCGTTACCAGGGAGTACCCTGGCCAAATGCCTACACAAATACCGATCACTTGCAAATCATTCCGCCAACACTGTCAGGGAGTAGATACCCTGACCACGTGCTAACAAACAGGCTTTCAAACTAACCAAAAATGCAGGTAGGTATCTAGTAAAATCACTAAGTACGTGACGACATTACCAGGGACGGCATGCCCTGGCCGAATGCCTGCACAAACCCGCACTTCTAAATCAATCTGTTAACACTATCGGAGTTATGTACCCCGATTACGTGTTAACAAGTCAACCCTCAACACCTTGTGGGCAGGGTGATAACAAGATAAAGAGCAGTAATTACGAATAATTATAAGAAATCTTCACTTTACGTACCTTGCTATCGGAATCCCTCTTCTGAAGTTGTTGGGCGGTATATACAAAAACAGTATGCCTCAACCGACTCCACCTCCGTTCGGTCCCAAACTGGTACAGACTCGTTTTGCAAGCAAAGGCTGGGCAACAACTATTCAGTTGTAGGTCAAAAATACCAAGTCTGTTCAGGACGGCTGTCGGCGATAGAATGAGTCCGGTAGCCGAGAGTTGCCCTGGCTAATCGTGCGTCACCCACTGTGTTGCCAGGCTGATATACAATTTTACCCAGTTATGTTTGATGGTTATTATTTACCTAACATTGGATACTGAGAGGAACTACGTTCCGTAGCATGTCAGCGAGCCAATACTTTCCTAAGTACTTCTTCACAAGTAAGCAGCAAAAAAATGTTAAGTTTTTCCGTTTACTGTTTTGGCAAACCTCACGCACAGTGACAGTGACGTGGTGGACAGTGAATGCGTTAAACGTCCAGCTATTTAGTTCACCATGGTGCACCACGGGAAAACTAAAGGACTCGACTGGACCGAAGAGGCTAGCTTACCGAAATAGGAGTTGACAGCCTTATCACACAGGCGATTTGCAAGCGATTTCAAAGTGCGCACCGAGCACGCCGCGATTTCGCAGCGGGCGAGCAGCGAGCTCGCGGCGTGCAATCCGCGTTTTGAGCACCGGCGGAGTCGCGTGTGTGATAAGGCTACCCTGAAGTCAAAAATAAATGCTAACACTTTCTTATAACATAGACCGAGAATTTTCCGCAGAATTAAATCTGCGCATACTTGTACGAACATTAAAATTACGTGCAGACATTCAAATTGCGAATACATTTCCTTGTGGTTTGCGGCGGGAACCGAAGGGCTTTTACTTTACAGTTAAACTCTCAGGCACTTAGTTTCAACCCACCTCAAATGTGGTTGATAGACGAAAGAAGATCATAGTTTATAAAAGATAATGCTATCCTAATTTTTCTTGCTAGAAAAATGCCAATTACAATTTTGCCCGACCATCTTTACGATTACGCAAAAACCACCCACCCTATAATTGACGTTTGAAACCCATTTCAATGGACTTGAAAGCCATTTCAATGGCCTTAGCGATACAATTGCAAATTACGAAGGTCATTCAAAAGGCTTTCAAATATCGTTGTAGGATAGGTGGTTTTTGCGTAATTCCGCAGGCGGGATTTAAACCCAAATATCCTATGACTACGTTCTCTAGACCCGAGACCTCATTAACAGCGGTGGGGTATGGATGTGGAGTTATATCTACCACATGCCCTAAGTTACCAGAGAAAAAAGATTCTTATTGTTAAAGATACAATAAAAAGTCGAATTAAAGACTTCGATATCTTTATAACAAGACAGGGCTCCACTCAAATATTTAATTTCCGTTTTCGTACAAAATGCAAGCTTGCACGACCATTAAGCATACCCTAGTATTTTCATAGCTTTTCCTACACTCAAACTGCTGCACTATAGTGTATAACAATAAGGGTGATATTAGCTTGGAGAAAATGTAATTGATTCGACAGGTGAGCGACAGAGAGCTATAAAATGACACTTATCTGTTAGTAATTGCCTTGCCTTTGGTTTTATTGTTGAGGTAAATTGAAGATAAGTTTTTTTGTTACATTTTTATGTTGTTATAGAAAGAGTGAATCTAAGATTGAAAGACAATAAGTTTATTAGGTATTTTATAAGGTAAGCCACAGCAAAGACTGTCTGTTGAATGATTTCTTATGACAATCTGATAAAAATTTCAGCAACCAAATGTTGCTCAAAATAGGAAATAATGATTTGATTGTTTTGAAAAAACTAAGAACCGAATTCAAATTCCTTTAGTAAAATATTCTCAAATATTCTCAAGAATAAAATTTTTATGGGAGAGATTAGGTAAATTTTTCAACTTTTTTCATTTTTCAAAATATTTTAAAAAGTGTGTACTCTACAGAAAAATAAACAAAAACTGTTTTGAAATGTACAAACCAATACCTTGAATTTGATAACCCACTCGGTGAGGAAAATTTTGAAAATTATTCCCCTCATTTTGACCATTTTTCAAAAAGTGTTTATTTTACCGTCTCTATATTTTTACTGTAAAATATAGATAAATCATTACAAAAGGTCCACAACTGAAGTAGAAATCAGCGAACATAGATAAAAAACATGCCTACATCCGAACATAATAATATACCTGGATCCGTCTCCTTTTTTGAAATCGCTTAAAAAAGCCAAGCACACAAACTTGATAATTGAGAAAAGGATAGTTTTTCAATTTGGTCAGTAAGTAACTTCTTCCCTTTTATGAATTAGAAAAGGGATCTCTTTACCAGGAATTGTGACTCACATCAGCCCTTCGTACCATAAATTGTGTGTGCCCCATGATCTATGGTACGTACTTATAGACAGCGCTGAATCATCAAAAAACAGGGAAAATGATTTCGTGGGAGGAAGAAAGCTGGTTTAACTTCTTGAAATAAGCAAGGTTCTAAATTATTTCGTGTTTGAGTTTATTTGGATACGTTCCCTGTGTAGGCACTAATATTTAAATATAGGTAAGTTTGTTTGTATTATAAAATGTATGTATTAGGTAAGTATACAAGTTCTGTTATTTCCTGTCTGTGCACTAGGAACCCTTTTTATTTTCTTATATCTTTTTCTTCATCCCAAGGTTGCCTGGGAGAAATCGCTCTCAGCGATAAGGCCGCCTTTTGTACTATGTGAACCTGTCATTTAGATATAAGACTTTTATTAACTTTATTTACTTGTAAGTACAAATAAAGTGTTAATTCAATTCAATTCAATTTTTTAAAGTAAAGTTGTCGCGTCCCCAAGACGCTGGCTGCATTACCCCGCTGTATGGCAATGCTGATGCGCTGCGCCAGATACTCACCAGCTCTCGGGTCACGCGTCGTCGCTTCGTCCAGACGCTCAGATAATTTTTCAAAAAGACTAAGAGCCTCGGTACCCCACGGACCTAGGGTCTAGACTCCAAGGGGAGCAAATGTGTTTAAATTGAAAAATCTCAAGATCTTTTATTTCCTTTACACCTCACAGGACTCTAGGACAATTTAGAAATTTCAAATTACATGACAACCGATTACCAAAAAATAACACCATTTCGTCAATCAGGTTTCTTCATCTCAGTTAGCTACGGGGGTATTATATACCTAACAACGCAATAATCACTTATACCTTAAAATTATTCATAATAAAAATAGTTACTTACGGAAATCCATTGTATAATATTAAGATAAAACAATATTTAGTAACAATTTCGCGCAAAAACCTTTTCTGATGATTGTTGGATCTTATCAGAAAAGGTATTGCGCGGAATTGTTACTAAATATTGTTTTATCCTAATATTACACTTATACCTACCCAATCCCAAGGCACGTCATGTGAGCACAATTCAAACATGCCGACCGAATTGACACGGCTAAGGATAAACTTACTAACTAGTTAACTTGGAGTAAACTGCTAACTTCAGGTAACTTATAACTTGAGGTGAAATTGGTTAATGTTGAGTTTGCATTATAACTTGTAGTGGAAATTTTAATGTTAATGAGCAATTTGAATAATATGAAATTTCCGATAACATTCTCCAAAAAATGATTACTTAGCCTACCTGACGACCTCTGTGGCGCAGTGGGCGAAGGTCCACCTGCGCCGCAGGCTCGATTCCCGCCTCGGGAAAAATGTTTGTACAATCTGCAGATATTTGTTCAGGGTGTTCTGGATGTTTACTGTGTATGATAAATAAATATCTATTTATACTACAGCTGCTCGGAAAATTGCCTATTCCTTTTCCATTTATAGAATAGAAAGTATGTCTTTGCAGGCCTATAGGAAACCGGGAGGAAAAACTCTATGGAATTTCATTTCTCACGTGCTTTAGCGGGAGGAAAAAGAGTATGGAAATCCATTCCTTACGTGTTATTTTTTTTTATTTCCTAAAAGATCGGCCGGTAGCTATGGTTATTTTCGTTCGGTCAAACGACAAAACGTTTTTACTCCAAGTACATTAGGCCTCCTCCGATTTCCAAACAATATTTTGAAAAAAGAACCCGAAGGCTGGCGCGGTCAATGAGGTTTTACCAACATCATTGGGCGCGGTAGGTAAGTTCTTCTAAATTTCAATTAATAATTAATTCTGCTTTTTATTTTCCTCGAAGGTGTAGTATAAAGCACTATTTATCACTCGGCAGAAAGTGCGATTCCTACCTCGTGTGTTTTAAGGCCCTCGGTCAAAACGACATACTCGGTAGGAATTGATCACTTTCTCGCCTTGGTGTAAAATGCACTATTATGTAGTGTATTGTACTAAGTATATCAGTTATCTAGTACCTACCCATAACACAAGCTCTGCTTAGCTTGGGACTAAATGATGTTGTGTGTATTTACCTACCTGCGATAGCCCATCCGCCTACCAAGTGTGTTGATTACATTTTATACCCAACCCCATTTGTGTGTGCATGTTCAGCAATGGAAGTATCGGTGACGAGGCTGGTGTGGACGGTGTGTCAGCGGCTCCTCACTCTTCGCAAAAAAGAGTAATTCCGCTTTCGTCCCACTGCGTTCGGACCAAAGTAGTCTGAATGCGGAAAATAATTTTTTTATGTAAAATTCGTTCCTGATTCGCCCGCTTTAAGATTTCTAACAGAAATGTAGCCAAAGTGCTGTCATCTACACACTTTAGTCTTGTTTCCGTAGGATTTTCTAACTAGTACATTCCACTTCATCTATGTAAATCTTTATTTTGGAAGAAATTCCTTTATATTTAAACTTCTTTTAAATCGATTCAGTATTGTCGCAAAGAAGTTACAAAAATCCATCGACCCACACCATCGATGAACAAAATTTTACTTTGATCTATGATCCATGGATATATTTCGTTTCTCTGATTATTTCGAAGAAATTAAAATTATGATGTTCTTACGTGTTCACGGAAACTTCAAGAAGACTCAGCAGAAGCAATTTTACCTGCTTTTTTTTAACCTTAGAGCATTTCACAAAAATACAACCAGTTCTAGTCCGCTGCAAGTTTTGGTCCTAAGTTAAACTAAAAACAACGTGAGATATTACATGTCGTGTCGCGGTAAAACCGGAGCCCATGGGAAATGTCACGTTGCGGTGCAAGTACGACTGAGACAAACGTCGGAGTTTACAGTTTACACGTCGCGTCGTCTAGCGACTGTTCTCTCGAGTGGGTGGTTTTTGTTTGAGTCGCGATTTTTTGATGTCAATTATAGTTTTTTAAATTGATAGAATAAATAAATAATAAATAATGCTGGACAATTCACACAGCATTATCTAGCCCCAAGCTAAGCTGAGCTTGTGTTATGGGTACTAGATAACTGATATATGTAAGTACTTAATACAATACACTACATAGATAGATATTTTTTATTATACATAGAAAACATCCAGAACGCCCTGGACAAAATGTCTGCAGATCGTACAAACATTTGTCCCGAGGCGGGAATCGAACCCGCGTCGCAGTCAGACCTTCGCCCGAATAATAGAAGTAAGATAAAACAATTTAAATTAAGAAACCTACAATAAAATAATTACAATATGCTGTGTTTAATTTAGACAGCTCTCATTGGTATTGAAATTTAAATTAATTTTTCTAATAGGAATTGGTATGCTTTTGTATATTTCGAATGATTAATTTTCATTCGAAATATACAAAAGCGTACCTAAGAATTTAAGTAAATGATCATTGAGCCTACGGTAGACATAAACTAATTATTAGATAATAATTCGCTGTCTTTGACGAGAAATATAAAACGGCGTTCACTGTTTTATGACTAGAGAGCATGGCCCTAATTCCACTACATTAATCGTTTCACCATTACAATGGTATAGTCTCAGCATGGCACGTTTTGGCATAATATCCTTTTTTTTTAATTGATTTATTTTTATTTGTAGGTAGGTATATAAATATTTTACTCTGCATGCTAAACAGTTGGTAGGACATCCTTATAAGTATGAAAATATACTTGTGCCAGGATGTATCGCTCCTCCATTCAAATAATATCTTATCCTACTAGTATTATACAGCCGAAAGTTTGTGAAATCAGAATTTTTGTTACCTAGGATCTCCAAAACTACTGAACAGATTAAGATGAAATTTGGCGTACGTTTAGAACAAAGCCTAACTTAGATAATAGGTTACTTATTCAACCGAAAATACGCGTGCGAAACCACGGGCAGAAGCTAGTCTTTAATAAAAGAAACTACATATGGAGGGACGCGTGTCAAAAGTGTCATGGTTAAAACGAGCTAACTGCAGACTGTTGCAAACAATCTACTGGTATTGATATGGATCAGATAAGCTACCTGTAGATTATTTGCAACAGTCTGCAATTAGCTCAGTTGTTTCAATTGTAAATACTAGTGTAATTTTCTTTGTGAATAAAGGCTTTTATCTACTGGGAGCTGTTACAAACAAACTACAGGTACCTCAACTGATCCCTATCATTACCAGTCGGATGCGTCTCCAATAATATAGTAATATACTAATTATAGTAATAGTATAGAGGATAGTAGAATTCTGCCTCCATAACATTGTCATCATAGTAATGTGATTGCTTAGAAGAATTTAGCTCGATGACGTAATCATTGAAATAACAGTCTTCATCATTATCATTACCATTTATACATTCCGTAGCTACAATTTCAAAAACTTCTGTATTTACAAATAACACCTTCACCACGGCATTTATATTATTTATCAGAATTATGGCATGTTGTTTAATTTGGCATATAAATGAAGGTGTCTGCTCAATTAACAGAATAATAAATGATTGAGCGACGCTGCAACGAGTTTCCTACTCATTGTTTATTTACTTACAAAACCGGATTACACTGAAAGGTGTATTAACTATAGGGTGCTCATAAAATACGTATTGGTCTGTCCAATGTTGGTGGTTGTACTGGTTGCCAGGTAGCGAGACGGGTTGTCGACAAAGCAGTTTTCGCGGGGTGTCAGTAGAGGCGGTGCGGGCGGGATCGTAATGGGCACGAACTTTTAAAAGTGTATACCCAGCAGTGGGATAAATCAGATTACGGTGATGTAGCGTTTTTAGCAAAATATCAAGTTTGGTATCGATTTCGGAATCAGTGTGTGTCTTAACCTAACTAGAAAGTTGCCCGTATGTAACTCATTTGTTTCTGTTACCTATGTTATAAATTGACTGAAGAAGACTTCAGTAGTGTTATAAATAAGGTATATTTATACCTAAATCATTTTGCTTCATTTCTAGATTTTTTTTTAGCTACATCATTAAAGCCCTAAAATTTTAATATATTTTTTAGTCTTATGGACGGATAGACTTAGGAGGTTGCGGGTTCGATTTCCGCCTTGGGACAAATGTTTGACGATCTACAAATATTTGAGTGTTCTGGTTATTTTCTATGTATAATGAAAAACATCCCAGTGGACAGTTGCACTCCGAGTGCGAAGGTCGCGTACATTAGCTCCGTGTTAATTAGAAAAATCCTTATCTACTGAGTGAGGTGCACGGCAACAAACCCGGCTATTCGGGTTGTTAGCCTAGCGTTCGGTCGCAATGCACTCTCAACCTCAACCTTGTATCGTAATTGAGTCAGTTCAGTTTGGCGTGACCGAGCAGAATAATATGGAAAATACTTTGGAGGCACGTACTGATACGTTACAAAACTGTCCAAATCCAGAAGAGATGGAAGGGGACGCGGAGCTTAATTGTGTCAGGAAGAGAGTGAGAGAGATAAATGGAGAAGGGAATTCTTCCGAGGATTCATGGGAGACAGTTTCGCGTGGGAAGAAAGCCGGGAAAAAAGAAAATGTTGTGGATGAGATAGGAGAGAACGTTCAGATCTGTGTGACTAGTAAAAATGATTTACCAAAGCAATTTGCGCTTGCTAAATTATTGCAAGACCATGTTATTGAGGATATTTCAAAAATTAAATATGTCAGCACAAGTAAAATATTAATTACCTTTGATAAGATGTCAAGCGCAGATAAATTTCTGCATACCAAAGCATTTTCCGATATGGAGTGGAATTGCCATAAAACGGCAGAAGTTGGAGTATCGTATGGCGTAATTAAAAATGTGGAGATGGATCTTTCTGAGGAAGACATTTTGAGACAAGTGTCTTCTCCAATTGAAATCATGTCGGCTAAACGATTGAATAGAAGAAACATGGAAGAGACTGATGGTGGTGGTGCCTTATGGGTTCTTAGTGAATCCATTCGATTGGGATTCAAGGGCACATCGGTTCCAGCTTATGTGTTCATTCACAAAATACGCATAAAAGTTCAACAGTACATATTCCCAGTGACTCAGTGCGGAAGATGTTGGAAATTCGGTCACATGTCAAGATTCTGCCCAAGTAAGAAGATAATTTGCCCTAAATGTGCCAAGAAACATGAGAGCTGTGAAACGGAGTCATTTAAATGCGTTAATTGTCATGGGCCACATATGGCTATGTATAAATCGTGCCCGATCTTTAAGAAAGAGAGGAAAATTCGTGAGCTTATGTCTGAGTTTAATGTGACTTACAGAAAGGGAAAGGATATGTATGTGCCACCATCCCCAGTGGCAGAACGCCTAGAAAGACCCCAATTTGCAAGCGACGATGAATGCGTTGAAGTTAATATGAGCCCGATACCACTTTCAACAGTTCAGAAGCCTGTTATAGTCTCTAATTCAGTAGCTGGCTGTTCTTATGCTTCTATAGCGAAATCGAAGAAGGTGGATAAAGAAAAACCAAGTCAGGTAACCATAAAAACACACAATCAGAAAGAGAATATGGAAGAGAATGAATTGCAGGGACAGAAGCCAGATCAAGGTTTCGGAGATGATCGAGGACGAAGGAAGAAGAAGCAGAAAAAAGGAAAACAACCCACGGCCAGTGTTTTCAGTTGGGATGAGGAACACTCAGTGTCCTCGGAAGAGGAACAGCATTCTCGACCACATAATATGGAAACGAAGCAGACGTATGAGAGTGACAATGATTTTACATTCAAGAGTTTACTGAGTAAGTTAAAAGACATTATATTTAGTAGGCACTCCTTAGATAAGAAGATAGAAATGTCGTTTAAGATTTGTATTGAATGGGTAATATCTAAAGCTGTAAGTTATGTGACGGCCGGAACCTTTTTTAGTTCTGACCCTCATTATGGATAAAAGTCCGCAAAATGATTTAACAGTTAATCTGATCCAATGGAACTGCCAAAGTTTAAGACCTAAATCCGTGCCCTTTGAAGCACTTCTTACCCAAGAAAAAGTTCACATTGCAATTTTAAGCGAAACTTGGTTTGAGCCTGAGAGTAACTTTAATATTAGCAACTATAATTGTTATCGACTGGATAGGGATGACTCATACGGGGGCGTGGCAGTCTTAACTCATAAAACTGTTATGTCTCGCGTTTGTCCATCACGCAGCAGAAACCCTGGTATCGAATTATTGCATGTAAAAATCCTAAACTGTCAGCATATTGAGAATATTATTTCCATATATTGTCCTTCTTCCATTCATACCTCTCAAAGCGACTGGGATCATGTTTTTTCGATTTGTAATAATAAAACACTTATATTAGGTGACTTTAATGGTCATCATGATAGTTGGTCTTATAAAAACGATAGTAGGGGCAATCAAATTATGGAGGCGATGCTGGATTCCAATTTCACTTATCTCAATGATGGCAGCCATACAAGGATAAAATTGTCAAATGGTGTTTTGCAACAATCTTCGCCCGATATTTCATTTATTTCTTCGGATTCGGTAATTAACTTCAATTGGAAAACTACAAATGAATCACTTGGCAGTGATCATCTTATGATTAAAATATCATTTGCCCAAAATTCTCGAAGAAACTGTATTAAAAAAAGAAATTTTAAAAAGACTGACTGGCCTGAATATGCCTCATTTATTGAGAATTCATTATCTGACTTCCAGCCACCAGACGATCACCAAATGTTTTATGATCAGTTAATAGATATCTTACAAAAAGCCGCAAACACTCATATCCCATGCATTAAAATACCTACGGATGTAAAACATAAGTTCGTGCCAAAACCTTATTGGAATACTGAGTTGTCTAAGGCAGTGGCAGTTCGCAGACTGGCTTTGGCGACGTTTCGACGCTGTCCATCGCCTCATAATTTGATTGAACTAAAAAAGAAAATAGCTGAAGCTCAGAGGTTGATCCGAGTTGCTAAATGTAAGTCGTGGCAAAAGTTTTGCTTATCTGTGGACGAAACATCGTCTGCGTCAGAAATGTGGAATAAAATGAGATGGATAAAGGGCCGTTCAATACCTAAACAAAGCGTGAACAAAGAAAAGGCAGAACAATTGCTAACCGATTTAACACCTGATTTTGTCAGCCCAAATAATCCAACATTTTATTCAACTAATTGTACGCTAGGAATGGACATAACATTGTCTGAATTGCTGAATTGCATAAAGAAAAATGACACTGCGCCGGGTAGCGACGAGGTTTCCTACTCAATGATAAACCACCTGCCGCTAGTTGGTAAACTACTGTTATTAAATTTTTATAATCGATGCTACACTTTCGGATTTGTCCCCTCACAATGGCGTAAAATTAAAATCATCCCTATACCTAAACATGGTACACCATCAGCTCTGCGCCCTATTTCACTAATATCGTGTTTATGCAAGATTTTACATTCGATTCTAAATAAACGGCTTGAATGGTACTTTGAAAAACAATCCCTATTTCCGGACGCTATGGTTGGCTTTCGTAAAGCACGTTCTTGCCTGGACAATCTTACTTGCCTTACATCTCACATCCAGAAAGGATTTTCAAATGATCTATTAACTGTAGGGTGTTTTATAGACATCAAGAATGCCTATAATAACGTGGACGTGTCATCTCTGTTAAAAATTCTTGACGAATTTCAAGTTGGTTACAAAATGTGCAGGTACTTATGGTGCTACCTAAGTATGAGAATGTTAGAAATTACCACTGAGGAGTGTGTTTTAACGAGGTGGACGTATCAAGGTTTAGCCCAAGGAGACCCGTTATCCCCTCTCCTTTTTAATATAGCCACTCTAAAAATATGTAAAAGTATAAACAATGTGGAGATATCCCAATATGCTGACGATTTTGTGATCTATAGTACTAAAACACACGTGACCGATGCGACAAGAGAACTACAACTAGCTTTAGGTAAAATAAGTAGTATATTAGATAGTATTGGTTTAGAAGTTTCCCCTGTTAAGAGTAAAATATGCGTTTTCAAAAAAGGTCGTTATCGAGGCACAATAGATTTTACGCATAACAATTATTCATTACAGCTCTGTGATAATGTTAAGTACTTAGGATTATGGCTCGACAGCTCACTAAGATGGGGTAAACATATTAATGAGACACGTGTTAAAGTTCAAAAATATATTAATGTAATTAAAGTTTTAGCTGGTTCAGGTTGGGGGGTTCACCAAAAACATTTGAGAAAATTGTACATTTCGATAGTCCGCAGTAGGATTGATTACGCTAGTTTTATATATGATAATAGTTGCCATAGTAATGTAATTAAATTAGATAGGATACAAAACCAAGCCATGCGTGTTGTTGGAGGGTACATACGTAGTACACCTATACACGTCATGGAGAGTGACTTGAGCTTACCTCCTCTATTTGTACGTAGAAGATATTTAGCCAAAAAATTTTGGCTTAAGTCTAAATCATTTAAAGACAATAGAGTTATTAAATATATCGATGACCTTGCTTCACAAAGATCCCAGTACTGGTCTCACCGAAAGTTACCGATTTTAGCTACGGTTCATCCAATTTTAAACTCCTTATCAATTCACTCCTGTGACAAACTTGAAATGTTTTCCTTACATACTTGGGTTAGCAATATAAATTTATCTAACGTCATTATAGATAACATACCTGCCATTGTACATTCGAAGCGCTCATATAATTGTCGTGACCTAAAAAATAAGTGTATAACTTACATCGATATTAATTATACAGATCATTATAAAATATTTACAGACGGATCCAAGGATGGAGATAAAGGTGGAGCTGCATTTTATGATCCTTTTACAGAAATTAACATTAAATTACAAATTGACGCAAATATTTCGATCATGCATCTCGAGTTAATAGCTTTATCCGAAGCTATTTCATATGTAGATTCTATTGAATGCAACAAATTTGTTATCTTCTGCGATTCAAAGAGTGCGTTGCAACATATAGCTCGGTGCACCTCGCCCGTGCGAGGCAGCCCGATTGCTTATACTATTCTAGAATCTATATTATTGCTACAATCTAAAAATAAAACAATAGTCTTGCAGTGGATTCCGTCACACATTAATCTAGAAGAAAATGACATAGTTGACCTATTTGCCAAAGAAGCTAGTTATGATGGAATCCCGTTGTTACAAATCCCGTTGCACTCGGATTATGTCAGATTAGTTAAGACTCAATGCATTGACCTTTGGCAAGAATATTTCGATAAAAGATCTGTAGAGAAAGGCATTTGGTACCGGACAATACAGCCTCAAATTATGTCGTATCCTTGGATTGATGACTGTACCCATGATAGGAATGTACTTGTGATTGCTCTCAGGCTCCGTTCCGGACACATTCCAACGAATAAGTTTGCATTCCTTATGAAAAAAGTTAATTCGCCCAATTGTGATGTATGTGGTTCTATAGAGGATGTACAGCACGTTTTGATGGAATGTTGTCGGAACGTAAATGAAAGAACTAAACTGTTTGGTTCCTCCAAAGTGCTCAATGTCGGACAGTGCAACGCTATATTGGCGTCACCTCTGTCGGACAAAGCAGCACAGCTGTATGATCTGGCTGAATGTTGCTTTAAATTAAGAAGTTAATTTTTTGTTAATTTATGTAGTTACTTCCTATTTACACTATTTTTGTTCATGTTGTTGTTAGGTAAATTGTTGTTTAATTAGGTATATAATTTCATGTTATCTTCATAGGGCGATGTGGTCGCTAAGCGACAAAGTCCCTTTATTTTGATGCAAATAAAAAAAAAAAAAAAAAAAAAAAATGAAAAACATTTATCTATGTAATGTATTGTAATGAGTATATCAGTCATCTAGTACCCATAACACAAGCTCTGCTTAGCTTGGGGCTAGATGACGCTGCGTGGATTGTCCAGCATTATTTATTTATTTTCAACCAAAACTACGAGCGTGCTGGAGCACCCTGTAGACCTGTGACATAAAGGGGTGGACGTCGAGCATAAATTCATAATGTGTTGTTGACAGCCAAATTGAGCTTTGATGCCGGAGTCCAATACGTTAGCGGCTTGTACGGAAATAGTGGTTAAAATTAATTGAATGGTTTTAGTTATTAGGGTTTTTTATCATGGGTTTAAAAATTGTTACCGGATTTTCGTTTATTCCCATTTGTTCCTTTAACAGTTCCTTTAAAGGGACCAATGAGACTTTTTCTTCCCATTAGTTCCTTTAATAATTTTGAAGGAACTAATGGGAAGAAAAAGTCTCATTTGTCCCTTTAAAGGAACTGTCAAAGGAACAAATGGGAATAAACGTACATTTTAGATAAGCGTTTTATAAAAAATACTTACTTCATGCACAATCTAAGCTCAAAACGTAAAACAAAATGATCAGTACAAGTATCAAGACAAAACTCAAACAAAATAGTGATTTTGTTCACAAAATTACGCAACCTCTACTTAAAAAGAGATAATAGTTACTTATGTATTTTATCTAAAACAACATGTTTGCGATCACCCACGATCTGCGATATGTTAAAGACACCAAAACTTTTTACTATGTTGGTACCATATTATCTTAGAAAGAAAACAAGCAGCCACCCCGCACCGCACGACTAAACAAAATAAGGTCAAATGTAGGTAAGTAATAGATAGTTTGACCCATCTCTCCCTGACTAATGGTCCCGCAGAGATGCGGTGATGTTGATCGATCCGTATCACCTCAGTAAACACGCTGGGAAAATATAAACGACGGAAATGGGAATATTTTCTGCTGAAAAGAAGGTTCTTTTTTTTATTTGTACCAAAGTAGGAAAAAGGAAAAAATCTTTTTAAAAAGTAACGAGAAAAGGTGAATACCATTAGTACGTTTTGGTCCCGGTTTCCGCATAGCCGGTACCGAGTACCTGGCGGAGAAGTCTACGGGCATGTAAGATAGCTTTCACACGTACCGGGATAATTTGCATACCATTCGCGACCGGGTACCCGGCACCGGCTACCCGGCGCCCGGAACGTGTGAAAAGGCACATAATGTCCATTTTTTCACTCGGTAGACCTGTGTTAAAGAAAAAATATAATAGAACAGGTAGCTATCAAAATCCTCGTCTGGTGTCCTGTAAGGTTCAACCTCAACCTCAACAGCCTGTATTGGTCCACAGCTGGACGCAGGCCTCCCCCTGATAAGCGCCTTGTTTTATCTCATGGGGGTATTGCCCATAATCACCACGCTGGGCATGCGGGTTGGGGGATCGCAGTTCAGTGGTAGAATTGTTCTGCAGGGTGCGCTGCTGCCCGCCACCGGTGGACACCCCTTAGTCGCCTCTTACGACACCCGCGGGAGGAGTTGGGTGGTGCAAATTCTAAGCCGGCACCACACAGCTGTCATGTTATTAACTATATTTTAAAGCTACATTTGAAAAAAGGACCGACACTGGTTTTGTAATCCTTTCAATTAATCACTTCTCTCGTGATTCTTTAGTTTATTTCTTTATAGGTATCATTTATCATGATATTAAGATCATAACAGTTGTATGTTTTTGTTACAGGTAAATACAACTTTGGATCATGTACAAAAACTTGCTGTAAGTATGTTACGTAAACGCTCAAACATAAAGCATTAACAAAAACACCGTAATTTGTTAAGGATACAAATAGTAGGTATATTATATTGCTTGTATTGTCCACCAGTAATGGAATTAAACGAGACAAGCCATGCCCGCCCAAGCATGAATGTTAGGCGCGTATGCAAATCCTGACCGGAAGCTAGTAGGGCGCCGCCCGCCCAAATCTCCGCTCTTGTTTCCTGGCGGTAGGACAGAAAGGATGCAGTGTAGAGGTCTCGATTTGTTATGATCTGACCAGTCCTTCAATAAACGTTGTATTGTAACAACACAATAAAAGTTCATAAAAATGGACATGAAAATGAAAATACGAGGGAATAGAAAACGAGTATTTTTCGATCTCAAAGCTATACCTAAAACAATAAATATACTTACTGTGCTCTTCTTAACTCGATAAAAATAAAGTAAATTGCATTCTTACAAAAAAAAAATATCTCTTTCGGAAATTATCGAATAGTCACTACAATTGAAAAATGATAAATCTTACTATTTATAATTCTTCTGTGAGTGTGTATGTCACTGAACTTCTCTCAAACGACTGGACCGATTTTGATGAAATTTTTTGTGTGTGTTCAAGGGGATCTGGGAATGGTTTAGATACACAATTTTAACGACTGGACCGATTTTGATGAAATTTTTTGTGTGTGTTCAAGGGGATCTGGGAATGGTTTAGATTCACAATTTTGTTTAATTAACGCGTGGGAAGCCACGGGCAGAATCTAGTAACATATATGATGTAGAATCTCGATAGACGTTAAGAATACTTCTTGTGAGACGTTGGGAATAGGCATGTCTCTCGTGAGACGTCAGGATTAATCAACAATTACATACTCATTTAAACATTATTAAGAATATATTATTACCTTTTTGATCCGACCCAAAGAATACTGACTGTTACGCCTAGGATTGTGTTCTAGATTCCAGGTTCTGAGGACGTCTGGAATTTTCGCAGAGTTACGCTACCGTATTTTATGCTCTATGCATCCTACCAAAAGACCGTAGTTACGCGCATGCAAACTAAATCGGTGCTGTCGCGCCTCAGTTTATAGAGGCGCCTCAGCGCATATATTAAAGGGCAGCCTTTATGCCATTGAAGGACTATTGTATGACACTATTTCCCAATTAGGTGTGTACACACACGTAAATCAAGGGCTTGTAAAGCGCAGAAACAAGTGTCCTATTAAAATAGAAGAAATGAGAAAGACTACTATATTTTCTTCTTCATTTTTGATTTGATATCAAGATTTCGTCATCAGCTCAGCCCGTTGATACCTGATACCCACTGGAACTTGATTTGCGCGTAACTCCTTTACTCTATGCGCTCATGGTAGTTCGGTGAATTTACTTTATTTGTTTTTTTTTTTTCAATAAATCTACGTTTTAAAATAATCCGTTGTTTACTAATATTGTTATCTGACTAAACAAAATCTATTGATCTCTTTGTTGTGAGAAACGGAAACAAATTTTGGGTAGTAACGCCGACAATTTTTTTTTTTTTATGTGGGTTTAAGTGGCATTTTTTGGTATAAAACGGCATTTGTGGTAAGAAACTCTGGTGCAAAACAGCGTCACACTGATCTCTTTTTATCCCTCGACGCAAAAAGAGAGGGGTGTTATAAGTTCGACGTGTCTGTCTGTGTATCTGTCTGTGGTATCGTAGCTCCCAAACGAATGAATCGATTTTCGTTAGTTTTGTTTTTGTCATAAATAATTTTATCCCGAGTGTTCTTAGCCATGTCTAATAAAAATCTGTTCAGCCAATAAATGTCGGCGGGTTTTTGTGTAAATTTTTAATTTTATTTTGCATGTGGTGCAGTACCTAACGACATGTTCGCTGTCGTTGTCCAAGTCATGGCAAGGCTTCACTTAGTGCTGACCCTGCTTACATGTAACTGCACCATTACATACATGATCTTTGGCAAACCAGATGCCAGCTTTAAGTTTTGTTTACCAACATAACAAATATCTAAATGTAAATATAGACAAGACAGTGGCGCCACTGCGTCGCAATACCCGAAGTGGCTGCGTTAGAACGTTTCCGTCAATACACTTAGCGAGCGGCAGATAAATCAGGATCATAGTCAAATATGTCGTATTCCTTCATGATGCTATTTATGGACTGTCTTAGAAGAGATAATACTTTTGAGATAAACTATAGGAGACTGTGTGTAGGGCAAAATACGAAATTCCTATCCGTAGCAATAGTTTTAAGGTTAGGAATTTTAATTCTTAACCTTCACACTAGGGTGAAAAATCGTGTCCGGTGAGAAAGATAAGAATTAAAATTTCCAACCTTCACACCAGTGTGACAGACAGTGTGATGGTTAGTTGGTCGCCAAAAAAATCATCAAAGAGTAGAGAAGAAGAGTTTATTCACTACAAAAACGAGCTCGGTAGATTTTGACTTCATTAATTTTGCTGTAGTAGATATTTACTTCGAAGGGCTGCATTTATAACGAAACAAAGGCATTCATTCAGTCCCATTTACACGCCCAAAACATCAAATCATCTTTCTCGAAACACATGGCCAAATCTCCTGTGTAAAGATTCCCGTACGTCATCAAACTTTCATAATAAATCCTCTAACATAGCGTTAAATTGACAGCGGAAAGACTACATTATTCTCTATTATTCCATACATCGCGAAAACTTCCAATTTTCTGTGCCATATCACTTGTCTGGTTGTTTCATAAAACGTCAATTCAACCCCCCCAATAATTCGGGATCAAGCTGCGAGCTTGCACCGCGGGGTGCATAAAAAATTGGGGGTAGAGCCGCCTTATGGTTGAATCATACCTAACCTCCCCAAAAACTTTCTTTTCAGCCCAACGTTTCAAACCAATGCTGGAAATACGTCTCGAGTTATTAGATTAATTGATTTTTTTTCGACCAATACAAAATGACTGAATAATAGTCAATAGTTATGGTAAACAGGCATTTTGACGATCAGTAAATCCTGTTTTTCCTTTCCAACTCACCCTGGTAAGATAACGCTGTTGAGTTGATTGGTTGGTCGTCGCTCGAACCCTACCAAATCTCTTTCATAAGAGCTAATAATTAGAACGTTACTCAATCTTCTCATTCCGAGAGCTCTTTACTCAATAACCACCCAGATCGTGTGTTTCTTTTTGTCTAAGAAACTAAAAGTCAAAGCTACCGAAGTGAATACGTTATTGGGTGTTTAAGTGGAGTGTTACCCACAGACGACTGAGAGGCGCCGATAGATAACTAATGGTTTGATGCTTGAATTATTGAAGAGGGACGCTAAAAAACTGCAGCCTTCGGCCGATGTAAACAACTTCGTAAAGATTGTGTGTAGCGATGGCTTCTAAGAAAATTTTATATAGTTTCTAGCCGCAGGCAGAAGCCTGCGGCTTCGCACGAATTTTCTCAGGGTGGAAAGTTGCCTACATGTTAATCCAGGCTTAGAACTACATCTATGCCAAAATTTCAGCCTGATTCATAGAGTACTTTTTACGTGAAGAACAAAAACATCCATATTTTCCAATATATAATATTAGTGTGATCCATAAATGCAAGCAATTTAAATGCCATAGTTACTATATCGGATGCCTTTTAGCAACCCAAACCAGATTTCAATAATTGACATGAGGATATTTATAAACAAGATTTTTTCTAAAGAAGAACCTAAGCTATACCTCGTAGTGTATTCGGGTAAAAAGCGTATAAAGCCAAGGCTAGAAGTCGCTCCACACCTTGTTACGTCATTGGCAATCTATCTCATCTAATCTTGTAATCTTGTCTTTGCCAATCTCGTACTTTATCTATGATGCACTACAATAAATCTACCTCTGAAGTGTTCGCATTATTTAATAAAACTCTTACGTCAATAGACTCCAAAACGACAGGTGGTTCGCAGCTTGTATGACTACATAGGAAATTGAGTACAATGTGCGCAAAGCACGCAAGCTAAATTTCAGGGCTTAAAGCTCTACCTTAAAAACCTAATAGTCAAGCTATTAGGTTTTTAAGGTAGAGCCAAAGCTCTACAAACGACGAACAATGGCGATGGCTCCATAAAACGCAAGGTCCATTAACGAACCTGCACCGGATATGCGGCTGTAACTCATCGCTGCGATGTCGATGGTGATGGCCAGAAGGCTATCAGCGGAGAATAAAAATGGAAATATGTAGTAGGTGTCTTGTGTACCCTATGCGAAAAAATGTGGCATAAAAGTGGTAAAAGTGGCAGTGGTGAACCATACTCAGTTAAAATTTTTACTTATGTCATGATTCGATTATTTTCTGTTTTGTATTCCAATAATGTAAATTAAATTAAAATTGGCTGGACATATCTCGCGAAGAATCGACAACTGCTATGTTTAACATAATATTAAGATAAAATAGGTGTTGACGCTGATTTGGGTCGGGTTAGCTCCATAACCTAAGTTAACTAAGTTTAGCTTGAACCGGATGCCGTGCGCTATGCGCTGAACTCTGCTCAAAGCAATAAACTGTCTTCGGTTGGGTGCAAGGTGTTGCGCGCCTCATCAATGCCAGTGCGGTTCTGCTGTCGAACAGTTTGGTCATCACGGATTATCGTGTACTAGGGCCGACGGTCGGATATCTCGCCACGCTAGCCTTAACGACATCATCTGGCGGGCCTTTGTCACCGCTGGTACGTTAGCGGTGACAAAGGCCCAGTCCAGGCCCAGGCCCAAAAGTAGAAACCGTGACTCTGGAAGCTTACTGTAGGACGCCCTCTGGCCAGGCGGGATGACGCTCTGCGAAAGACTGCAGGCAGATACCGGATGCGGCAAGAAGAAGACGCGATAGGCCGCTATGGCACTCAATCAAATCCTAAAAATCTCCTGGAACGCTCCGCGTTATAGGATTATGCTCAATGATTCCTTTCTCAGTTCTGAGCATACGTCATTTATTTTTCAAATCTTAACATCAAATAATAAATAACCATTAGGGATTTTACGCAAAATAAAAAAACCAGACAGACTGTGATTTCTATACAAACACAATAATTATATCAATAACAAATGGTTGACTGTAAACTCTACTTCAATATGTCATTTTATACATATAACGTGTTTCGGTGAAGATAATGTCGTTCTGCGTCATTTTACATCTTTATTTGAATTTGAGATTTTTGTTCTAACAGGAAAAAGATGGTAATCTCGCTTCTTGAAAAATCATTGTCACGAGACATCTAAGATTATGTATGCTATTATTTATTATCACTTTGTTATCTATGATTTTAGAGAAGAGCCATACAAGAAAAATCTCCCTTTACTGGTTTTTTCCTTCCCATCGTGTATGCTATCGTGTCGTTGAAAAATACTGGAAGTTTGTAACAATTATTTTTAATTATGGATATGCGCGTGGCCAATCACGCACTTGGCCGGTTCTATTTAACTGACTTACATAGTTCAATTATGAAAATTACAAATAACAGCTTGTTCTAACCTAGAAGATCTTTAGGCGCATCCCATTTTAGATTAATTCTACTCAAAATTTGTGTGGTTTTAGGGTACAAATTCCGTAAATCAGATTTTCTCTGAACGATCTGTTTGTATGGTTGTTGAGTGAAAGTAAGTGGAAGGCGTCTGTGTGTCTCGGCCGGAAACGATAGCGTTGATCAATACTGGCAAGGTCGAGAGGAGCTATTCCAGAAATAGATCTCGAAAGTGGAAGGAAATTGGGAATGCTTCTGGACGAATTCTGAACCTTTGGTAGGTAGATATTCACTGTAGCGGTTTTAGATGTAATCTTTAGTCATTGTGATAGATTCATTACTGATGGACGCTTTCATCCGTAATATATCTATTACAATGACTATTAACTACGAATGACGGTTAACTACGAACATTATTTGTATTAAAGATATTTTTTTTGTAAGACCACTAACGTTTCATCCCTTCGTTACGTACGATGATACCTTTTCATTATAAATTCGATAGTTTTTATAGTAAACTAGCTGCGCCCCGCGGCTTCGCACGCGTGGTTTCTGTGGAAACGTTTAAAGGTGATTTTTATCCCACGGGAACTGATTTACGGGATAAAAAGTAGCCTATGTTTGATTCCAGGATTACAATTACCTGTATGCATTCATTTCAGCCCGATCCGTTCAGTAGTTTTTACGTGAAAGAATAACAAACATCCATAAATACAAACTTTCGCGTTTATAATATTAGTAGGAATATGATAGACTAGCTTCTGCCCGCGGCTTCGCACGCGTTGTTTCTATGGAAACGTTTTGAGGTTATTTCTATCTCATGGGAACTGATTTATGGAATAAAAAGTCGCCTATGTTTGATTCCAGGATTACAATTACCGGTATGCAAAATTTCAGCCCGATTCGTTCGGTAGTTTTTACGTGAAGAGGTAACAAATATCCATCCATTCATCCATCCATCCATACTTAGAAACTTTCGCGTTTATAATATTAGTAGGATTATGATAGATGTTTAGGTGGTCGACATAGTCGTGTCGGTCCACCGGCAGCCCATGGGATTATGGGAATAAGAACAGTAGAGTACACCTGTGCTTGCGCACACATTTGTGCACTATAATAGATTAATGTCCTGAGCACATGGCTGGTCTCCGTTGAGAATGGCTGCTGTGCTCCAAGTTCGACTGAGACGACATCCTCATCATCATCATGATGGATGTTTTATTGAAAATCAGTCGCCACATTGGATTTATTTTATTGTTATTTTAAGAGCTTGCATGATCCCTCTACAGGGCAAAGGCCTCGCTTTCTTCGCCTCATAACTGGCTGACAACAGAAAAGAATGGAAGGTGTCCATTCTTCTCTGTTCTCGGCCTGTTGTGACGATGAAAAAGGAGATTTAAAATTTAAACCTCGATGTGTCAAACTTTAATGAACCCTGGAGGTGAATTTGTAGGAATTTACAAAACAATAAATTTACTTATTTCCATGTAATTTGCGTATATGATATTCGCGAAGTTCTATAACCACACGCTACAGGCGCTGAACCAAATCCCACGCAAAAATGAACGTTTCGATGATGTCTGATGGATTCTGTCAAAAATCCAAACTACTACTAGGATACTGGACCGTAACCTCAACCTCAATCTCAATAGCCTATATTGACCTTATTGGCTTTTTGGCTTTTATCTCATAGGGGGTAGTGCCCATAATCCCCACGTGTGGCATGCGCGTTGGGGATCGCAGTTCGGTGGTAGAAATATTTTGCAGGGAGCGCTGCTATATCCCCTAGTCGCCTGTTACGACACCTGAGGGAAGAGTTGGGGTGGTGCAAATTCTAAGCCGGCACCACACAGCAACCTGGGCCATAAACCAAATAGAAACTATCGACAATAGTTTTATAACATAACTTTACAATAGTCGGTACAGCGGACCATGTTTCAGTTGAGGGGAATTCTGTCGCTATAGTTCTCGCGCTTTGCCGCTGGTTTGAGAGGAAATTGCTTACATCGAGTACAAAAACATGAGAGGCCATCTTAAATTAACGAATAGAAAATAATACAGCAAACAAAAAATATGTAAAATAAAATAAAATACGACAAATACGTTAGCGTTGTAGTAGACTACAGCTAGCAGGAGACGTGGCAAAAATATATTTTATGATCCACCACGGGAAAAGAAAGAAAGATAATATTTTTATTTACTAGGTATTAGTACTTACTAGTTGGACTGCTTAATACACTGTGTGGGTATTTAGTGTTTCGTTTAGCAACAAGGTTTTTACTAGTTTTACTAACTAAAATCTATAACATTAACTCACACTCAGGCACTGCCGTCATATGCATTAAAAAAAAAATTGTAAAACTAACGCCCTTCGTAGAACTCGGCAACTCCGTAGCAATGCTACGATGGAAAGTCTCGTAGCGTCGTAGCATGCATTTTCTCAATAACAAATAACTCTTGGCTTGTTTTAACATCCGCATATTTGTATAAGTCGCGTAGCTATAGATTGGTATTGAAAATGACAGCGTCACTCAAGCTGTCCTGTATTATCCTATTTGATGAAATATGATCTAAGGGGGGTCAGCATGAAAGATAATATTAAATAAATTTTTTTTAGCAAAATTTTATAAAAACATATTGCTAAAACTTTCCTTCCAGCTTATATTTATGTGGGCAACATTTACTAAACGTATCTGACTGAAATTTAGAATATTAAGTTGTTCATGGACTCATATGTTCATTTGTGACATATGAGTCACTGAAATCTGAAAGAGATAAGGTACTTTCTTGCCGCGTCTTGGCTCCTTAGTAAACTGAGGCCGCTCCAACTTATCCCACTGGGATGAGTTGACTAATTATTGGCATGCGTTTTTCAGTGATTTATCCTGGAAACAACCGAGTAACAACTAGTAATTATACAGGACTAGCTTCTGCCCACGGCTTCGCACGCGTTGTTTCTATGGAAACGTTTTGAGGTTATTTTTATACATGTATCCCATGGGAACTGATTTACGAAATAAAAAAGTCGCCTATGTTTGATTCCAGGGTTAGACTTACCTATATGCAAAATTTCAGCCTGATCCGTTCAGTAGTTTTGGCGTGAAGAGGTAACAAACATCCATCCATCTATACATCCATCCAAACTTTCGCATTTATAATATTAGTGTGATTACTGGTAATTCACTGACACTGCTTGAACTGCAGGTTCTGCTCATCATCACGAACACGTATTTAAAAACACGTTTCTCCGGAACCCAATAAATTACTTAAGACCAATCTCCCTAACTACCCAATAACTCTATATAAATGAATTACCACCTCCATTACTTCGCAGCCCACCTGGCGGAAGCATTGATTGACGTCGGTCCCCGATACAAACGCGCCGCGGCGCCGCCGCCGCTGCCTTTTAACACGTGCTTTTGTCCACCCCGACATTTTGCGCCTTGTCGGTCGATATGGTTAGTACCATAGTGGTCTGTCTGACGCTGAGGGTAGTGTGAAAACTTGGTATTTGCTTATTGAAAGGAAGTGTGTTCCGAGGTGTTTGAATAGTTGCGAAAATGGCCGCGACATCGGAGCGGTAGGTACTACTGCGATTATTTACCGCACCTTATCGTTTTAGGTGACGGTTCACGCGATTTAAGTAAAATTTTTAGGTTGACAGACCAGGGTAACGATAGGCTATGAACATTTTAAGTCACGTAAAATTTTGTCGGATGCTACTCAAGTACATTATTCTGAAATCCAAAAATAATTAAATGTACTGCACGATTCAATTTATTGCCTAGATTTTTTTCTCATTCTGACACAAGATAATTTTTTTAAATTCTACATTCATTTGTGCTTAAATTTTGACATAGGCTCAAATAGGGCTTCTTTACTGTTTGGCGGTTTGGCGGGTAAAGAACACAAACGCAAAAAGTGACACTTTTTTATATCAAAATCAAAAAGTGTAACTTTTTGCCGAATGACAGTTTGTATTGATAAGGCGGCGGTCATAACGATTAAAATAAAAATTACTTATTTTACTTTTACTGAACATGAAGTTACAAAAAATAGAAATCCAACAATGATTGAAAAAATGCTGTCCTATATGCTTCAAATAATAATGGTATTGCCCTGGACATGATGTTCAGACACATTTTTACAAGAAGTTTCAAGCCAAAACCATAACCAATTTTTTTTCTTTAAAGCACCTAACATTCGTCACATCAAACCCGATTCCTCCAGCCAACTTGGCCGAGATAAAACAAAAGGCGGTTATTTTTATCTGACACCAACAAAACAGAGGGAGGTTATGATTTAGTGCGCCATTGGCAAGGGGAGTAATGGGCGAGTTTAGTAGTTGGTGTCAGAAGCACAGCCGATGCGGTGCCGAGTTGGATTTTACACGGATAAAGAACGTTCCTACTTATCTAGTAGTTCTTGGACAGGATCTAAGCTGCCATCAAACTTGGTATCACTAACAATCAGTAGGTGATTCACTCATCTAATTTAGTCGCTTTTTCGGTGCGTATTCAGATTGCAGCCGAAAATGAGCGTCGAAAATTGTATGAGTGAACTACTCAGTGATTGTCATAGAGACTCTTTGTCTATCACTGAGTGATTCGCTCATAGTAGCTGTATGATAGAGCTACTGGTGGTTTTTGAGCAGGGGCTGATTTCAGTTACTCAATCGCTTTACAGAACCGTCCATAGATGAAAGAAACTCTAGATAGTGCGTGCGGTGCTATTTTTGTGAAAAGTTTTCCTTCATGAAAAAAAAATTTAAGCAAAGGGGAAAACTGGACTTTAACCAGTTTTCCCCCTTAAGGGGGATTTGTCAAGGGAGAAACTAGAATAACCCAGAGATAGATAGATCAGTTTTAACCTTGACAATTTAACACGCTCTCCATCTGTAGTTTCTTTCATCAAAGGAAAAATCTAAAAATGCCAAAATGTTTCATTCTGAGACGTTACCATAATTATGATAAAGCGATTAATTTAGTGGAATTCGGCCCCTGGTATTTTGTTTGTAATATGTTGCGACTGGCACCAAACTTGAGGCATAGATCTTAGAAGCCTCCTCAACCTCAACAGCCTGTATTGGTCTACTACTGGACGCAAGCCTCCCCCTGATAAGCGCCTTATTGGCTTTTATCACATGGGGACTAATGCCCATTATCCCCACGCTGGGCATGCGGGTTGGGGATCGCAGTTCGGTGGTAGAATTGTTCTGCAGGGGCGCTGCTGCCCACCCCCCGTGGATCCCTTAGTCGCCTCTCACGACACCCGCGGGAAGAGTTGGGGTGGTGCAAATTCTAAGCCCGAGCGAAGAAATTAGAAGCCTCATGTGCTGGTAATATTCCCAAAAGCTAGATTCTTCTAAGTGAATTAAGCAAAGAGTTTTTGTTCACTGGTCGAGCCCATTTTGCTTTAGATCTAGGTATTCTTATTGTATCTACTGTATTTTATCTACGAGTTTGTATATAAGCTTCTAGTTTTCTACTGCTATGCAAAGGTTCGTTTTTAAACATATAAGTATAGCCTATGTTAGTCAGGGAAAATGTAGCATTCTAATGATGAAAGAATTTTTGAAATCGGTCGAGTTGTTTTTGTGTTTATTCGTTACAAAAATACTAATATTTCCTATTTATAATATAAGGATACATGTAGATAGTGTAGCTTATCCACAAAGAAAATTACAATCAAATAATAGAAATCAATCAGAACTAGTATTTACCTACAATTGGAACAATTGAGCTTAATAAAAGCTAAATTGAACTTGCATTGCATTATTATTATTTATACAAATAAATCACACATCATCACATTTGTAAGTACCTAGATACCGAATTAGTTTGTCACTTTCAGGCTTGTGAGCTCATTGAAGGTGTAGAATGTCTGTTGCAAACATTCTACAGTGTTATTGTAAAAAATATCTATAAGTGTCTACTTAGAAAGTTACTGTCAAAATGACAGCTTATCTGATCAATTCAGGAAGGTACTGGCAACACTGGCAAGTTTTCAACCGCGAAAACTACAAATGCGTTCCCCGTAGTTATGATTTATGACCTAGCTGGGAGTTCCCCAACGGCTTCTTCTATGGCGAAAGAGTCTAAGAAAATTTATTTTAACCCCAATGTATGGATGTATTTTTCTTTCAATATTTATCATCATCATTGGCACCAAAAAACTCTCCGCTGACCCGCCGCCTGGCCGAGCTGACACTTGTGCAGAATAAATTTGTTAGAAAAGTACCATTATAGTATGTGCTAGGTAGGTCGGCAGGAGTTGTGAGAGTGATGCAGCACGCGGTCGTGCGCGGCGCCCGCGCCGGCCTGGCTGATGCCGGGCTGATGGCTGAGCAGCATGGCCTCGAACGGGTCGCTGCGCATGCGCTGCTGGATTTACGTCGGTATCACGTTAAGATGCCGAGGTTGTACTTGTGGGACCCTCTGAAAAGGACTGAATGACTATGAAATGGTTCATATTATGTGAAAATTATAAAAAATAAGAGGAGATTCGAAGATCTTTCCTAGCAGTTTCAAGTAACGGCTGTTAATATAGTACATTGGACATATAGGCGAGAAAGTGCCCAATTCCTATAGAGCCTTAAAAAACTCGAGGTAGGAATCGCACATTCTCCCGATCGATACATAGTGCTTTAAACTACACCTGTGAGGAAAATCATCGCTTAAGAATTTTCAAAATCACTCGAGTAAATTCAAATTATTAACTCAAATGTAGCAATAAATACGCGCACGCAAGGTTTTCAACTTTCTGTGCAGGTGTAGTTTAAAAAAATATTATAAGATTGATACAGGATTGACAAAACATCGGTAAGGACAGCAGCATTTTGTCAATTTTTCGATTCCCGCCTCGGGACAAATGTTTGTACGGTCTGTAGCTATTTTTTCAGGGTGTTCTGGGTATCTTCTATATGTATAATAAAAAAATCTATCTATGAAATATAATGTGATAAGTATATCAGTATATCAGGCTAGATGATGCTGTGTGGATTGTCCAGCATTATTATTATTAACATCTCTACTGCGATGACCAATATGTCTGCCAAGCGTGGCGGTTATGGCAATACCCACTTTGTTTGTGGGAAGCACGTCCAGCCGTGGACATCGTTGTGGTGGAGAGGAGGAAAAATGATTTTATCTATTGGAATTATCTGGAAGATCAGCGTTGCGATAGCTATGGCTATTTCAACATAATGCTGAGTCGGACGCCATTTCGTATAAATAAGCTTTCTTATTTGTTAGTTGTTTTTATCATCATCATCATCATCAGCCTATATTAGTCCACTGCTGGACATAGGCCTCCCCTAATGAGCGCCATAGCGCCCTGTCTTCAGCTTGCCGCATCCAGCATCTGCCTGCAGTCTTTCGTTGTTTTTATGGTGTAGTTTAACTTTATGTAACTTACATATAGTTGCTGCTATGAATATAGATTTTTTCTTTCATTCTTTCTATTGGCCATAGAGTTCAGTGTCAAGTAAAAGTTGAATAGCCGTAGCCTTCAGCCATTTGGCTGCTTTCCCGAACCTCAATAAATCTCCTCATGCACTTTCAAGCTCAAACTAAATATTCCTGTAATTTAAATAATTTATACACATTCCATGTCTAGACTCTGATTTTTGGCAAAGTCAAGGCTAAATGGGAACAATAATAATACGTTATTAAAAACATACTTTTGGCAATGTACACGGTTTGTCTGTGTAATTGTTGGCGTAATAATTTTATAAAGCAAAAACTCTAGTTCTTAATCAGTTAAATAAACTATCAAAATTAGTTCATGAATTCAATGAACTCGGTGATATAATGCTTAATTGATGTCATCATCAGAACATCATTAACTCAATTAATCTATTATTAGTGGATTTTACGAGAAGAAGATTCAATTTGATTTTGTGTTGATTTGAAGTTAAGTAAAGAGGCTTGCAATAATTGTCCTGCCCCTAAAATGACTAGTTTCTGCCCCCGGCTTCGCCTGCGTTGTTTCTATGGAAACGTTCAAAACTTATTTCTATCCCATGGAAACTAATTTATGCGACAAAGGGAGCTTATTTGTTAATCTAGGTTTCAATTTACATCTATGCAAAATTTGAGTCCAATCTGTTTTGTAGTTTTGGCGTGAAGACGTAACAAACATCCATCCTTCCATCTAAACTTTCGCATTTAATTTAATGCCTTTATTAACAAAGAAAATACAATCAAATAATGGAAACAAGTTAGAAGTAGTATTTATTATTGAAACAATTCCAGACTGTGGCAAATAATTTACAGGTAGCTTAAATATAATTATTAGTAGTGTGATGTGATACCTAGATGTATTTTGATCTGTACAGATCTGGTTTAATATATCACATTGACCAGAGCACATATCATATCACATTCCTCTTGCTGATAAGAGAGCAAGACGGCATGCAAAGAACTCAGATCCAGCGAGCACCACTTGGTACAACCTGCACAATTTGCTGTCGACGCTAGGCGCGTTCGCGCATAGGGCTGCACTGCACAGTCACACCAAGGAATGTAAATCAAACAAACTTTACCTAAATTGTCTCTATGAACGGAACAAGGCCGATGATGATGATGATGACCAGAGCAGAATCAAAGCAGCGTAGTGTATCCACGCGCCTTGGCGGATCGCACTGCTCAGTAAATGTGTAAAATAATTGAATTCCTCGGTCATTCCTGGTCAAAGACATCCCCTATTCAGTTCTAGCAAAGTCGTAAAATTGTGCGTTAGCAATACAATAACCCTTTTTGGTAATGTTCCAAACAATCTTCGAGAGCAGACGAGCGGAATACTAACACATGTTTACATGCCTATCTCTTTGCTGGCATTGCTGCTTATAAATTCATTTTGTGGCATTCTTGGCAGCTGTACCTATTCAATTCAAAGTGATAGTAAATCTGTAAGATGTATTTCGATAGAGTAAGTTCAAGTAATTTTTTTACAAAATTCAACTGAAGTATAAAAACTCAGTTTGCTGAAATTTATATCGACGCCTTAGGGCTTGTTGGAAATAGCAACGTGCACCTTCAAAGTTAAAACCGCTGCGTACCTGTCTAAATGAAGAATAGGTCTTTTGTTCAGATATTTTATTGTATACTAGACGATCGCCTCCGGGTTTCACCCGCGTAGTTCCCGTTTCCGTGGGAATTCCGGGATAAAATATAGCCTATGTCACTCCCTGAAAAGTAAACTTCCTAACGGTGAAAGAATTTTTCAAATCGGTCGAGTGGTTTCGGAGCCTATTCAATACAAACAAACAATCAAATCTTTCCTCTTTATAATATTTCTATTGTATACTAGACGATCGCCTCGCGGTTTCACCCGCGTAGTTTCCGTTCCCGTGGTAATTCCGGGATAAAATATAGCCTATGTCACTCCCTGAAAACTAAAATTCCTAACCGTGAAAGAATTTTTCAAATCGGTCCAGTAGTTTCGGAGTCTATTCAATACAAACAAACAAACAATCAAATCTTTCCACTTTATAATGATAGTATAGATTATGGTATATATTGTTACCTAAGACCTTAAATATATGTACGTACGACGTACGTACATACAGAAAATAAATCATAATTTATTTAGTACCAATTTACTTACATTATTTTTTTACACTATTGTCAACCTATTTTTGATTTATGGTATATATAGGTAATATTATTATTTATGTAACAATAAAATTTTCAAGTTCAATCTTTATGATGCGAGTGGATACTTAAGATAAAACCTAAGTTTTATCTCAATTTCAAATTATCTTATCATAAATCACTTCAAAGATCACGTGTAGAGCACATTTCAATGATTTCCTTATTTATTTCCTACTTTGCAAAAAAACAGTACCTACCTACGTCGGGATGATGGTTTCAGCAGTACAAGCTAAAACTTTCTGAGAAACTTCTTTTTACACAACTTTACACTTTTTAACACAAAATTAACTTAAAACAATAAATAACATATATTATTTATTTCTTTATTCACAAAGAAAATTATACTAGTATTTACAATTGAAACAATAGAGCTAACTGCTGACTGTTGCAAACAGTCTACAGGTAGCTCAACTGATCCATATCAACACCAGTCGGAAGCGTCCCCAAGATGCTGGCTGCATTGCCACGCTGTATGGCAATGCTGATGCGCTGTGTCAGATACTCACCCGCTCTCGGGTCACGCGTCGCTTCGACCAGACGCTCAGATAATTTTTTGAAAACCCGAAATTTAACATTATTTATTAATTACACATGTATGATGACGCTGATCCAAAATAATTGTATTATTAATCTAATTATTATCAAACATCTTTTGTCAACTGATCAGTTAATTCTATAGCATTCAGCGCACTTACAAATTTCGACTCTGACGTAGGATCAATATCAACGCACAGATTTTTCAACTGAAGATTAAAATTCATAAACAAAATCTGCCGCGACTTTTTCTCTAAGTCCTTGACCACGGACATGAGATTTGACGCTACAGTAAAGTCCATATTTCTAAGACTTGTTCCGTCAATGATGATCAATGTGTCAGATAGTAAGGAAGCTTTATAGACCCCTCGTCTGACATGCTCAGCGGCACAGTATGACACACTTTCAGATAAAGGAATCACTATTACATCACTTTTGGCCGATTTTGAAATACAAACATCAACTTGCGGCCTTGCAACTTTATACAGGAGCATTGCTGCTTCAAGCACTATACCTGTCACAATGCCGTATTCCAAGCCAACGAACATACACACTATCATGGTTGTTAGTAAAACAATCAGCTCTCTTTTGCTATTCTTCCAAAGTCTCCCAAAAATAGAGTAGTCGATCATTGAAAACATAGCTATTATAATCAACCCTGCTAAAGATGCTTTCGGTATGTAGTAGAATGTGGACGTTAGCGATGTCAATGCAACAACAATGAGCAGAACTTTAGTGATTCCTCCCGCAGGGGTTTTGACTCCAGAAACATGGTTCAGAGCAGTTCTTGTAAATGAACCCGTGATCGGCATACTCTGCCCGAAAGATCCGATGATATTGCATAAGCCTAGAGCTATCATCTCTTGCGTAGCGTCTACCGTAGCTCCATCTGCAAAAGCTTTGGCAATAGCTACTGATTCTAAAATTGCTACCATCGGCAAAGCGAAGGACTGTGGCCCCAAAACATTTAGCATATCAGTGAATGAGTACGTTTCATTTCCAACCACAGTGGAGAAAGGAGGCCAGTCAAACTTTGGTAATCCTCCTCCAATGTCCCCGATTAAAATCAAAGGTTCTTTATCCATTGTCACTTTCAAAATATACGCTATTATCATACCCACAATAACCACGACAGCATTTCTTGACAGTGAGAAGAACCAACGCATCTGTTTGAAGAATCCATCGGTGCGGTTGCAACCTTGTCCCATCTTTTGCAGAAAAAACAGCATGATCATAGTACCAAATCCAAGCATCGGCTCAAACAACCTTGCTGTAGTTATATTGTTGAAAAAGTTGTACACAGACTCTGCGAAGAAGTCCCCTGATGATCCAGAAAGTCCAAAGAGTGACTTCAGCTGAGATGATGCGATCTGCAACGCCGCTGCGGTTGTAAATCCACTGATGACTGGCATTGATATGAACTCCACGAGAAATCCAAGGTTGAGTATACCCATCAATAAAATCATGATTCCAGTTAGAAATCCGGCCAAGATTGCAAAATCTGGTGAGTAGTTGGACACATATCTTGCCGTCATCGCTGAGACGATAGCCGTAGGTCCAACGGTGACATTGTAACAACTGCCAAAGAACACGTAGATGATCCCAGAAGTAAGGGAAGCGTATAGACCGTATTCAGGAGGCAAACCAGCTACAACAGCGTAGGCGATTCCTTGAGGTATCGCTGTAAGTCCAACCGTGATACCAGCGATTATGTCTTGGATGAGAAATGCTGTGTTGTATTTTGGCAGCCATTGAAATATAGGCATCCGTTTCTTCAAGGTTCTTACGCTGAACGTATCGGCTATACATTTTCTCAGTTTTGGTTTTCTGTTTCCTTCGTCTGAGTTGACGAATGTCATCGTGTGCTGCTGGTTCAACTGCTCTAAAGACACTGGTCGGGAAGGTAGATTCTCTGTCTTATCGCAACGTATTTTGCTTGTCATTTGTTATCGGTCGAGTGGTCGCTTGACTTTTATACTTGAAGCGACTTCTGCATTTCCCTGGTATTGGGTTTTGCAATGTCTTTTATATTTCTCGCGTTATCGTGTTACCAGTTTGATACTATTAAAACGAATAAAATAAATTGTAAGTACCTAATTCGAAAATTTGTTTCGATAATGATAAAACAGGTTCAATATCTCAAAAATACGGAGTTGAGACGCCTCCCACTATTACCAACCGGTGTTATTCGAAACTGCGTAAAATTTTACGATGTCCATTTTTTCACTGACCGTTTTATCGTTTACACTTTTCAGAAATTTATCGCAAACTATAAAAAATCTATAAAATATGTTGGCCCCTGCAAATATCTACTTTTACGGCTGCACATTATGGTCGAATGATGTAGTACTGTACCTATACCTATTTGGATAGAACTATTTGTATAGATCAGGATATTATCTAGCTGGTTCGCTAATGTTTTGAATGAACAATACAATGAGCATTTGACCTCAAACCACATTGTATGTTGTGAAACCGAGTTTGGTCAGAGTCAGACCGAAAATTTTGTTTTGTCACTGCGTACATTCAGTGACAAAACATAATTTAATAAATAAATTATCTGTCTGTTCAATACTACAACAAAAACATACGTGGACAAAATTATGAACATGCACACGGATGCGTGATCTATAATTCTTCTAGATATTTTTCTAATGGCTTTCTTACAAGAATCCTTACCAATTTTATTTTATTTTCCTAAATTTCGACTACAGCACTCGTGGTCACGGGATTACAGCCGAAAGGCATGAATGTAATTATAAGATAAATACCTACTCGATACAGTTTAGGTACCTAATTATTGTCTATATAGGCTCTAGTTGGGTTGGTTATTGAATCTAATACCTACCTATGAAATGAATCCACTTTACCTATGTACGAGTATATCTGGTAATTAACCATTGTAAACACAACGGTAACCCTTCGCCCGCCGTGGGGTATTTCCGGCCCAGTACATTCGATTTAGGAACGTGGTATTAATTCTTGAGATACGGGTATTATTGGCAGCGGTGTTGTGGAATAAATAATAGAGCGAGTATTAACGGTCTGCAGCGGACGGCTTAATGAATCGAGAGAGAGGTATGGGCTTAGGTGGTATTTAGTGTTAACGTAACCGACGTACAATATTTTACAATATTCTATGTTCATTTGTTGAACATGTAATGGTTATGTTGCTGTGGTTTTACATCCACATACGGTAATATCTGTTAGTGTGACAAAGGAACTGATTGTATATAGAGGAACTATTGACGTGGCACAATTAAATATCCACGAAAATATATGCCTACTATGTCAATTTTAAAGTACTTCCCATGTGGGTTATTTTATGTAGGTTAAGTTGATAAAAAGATAACATTTTGTTTACGTTCATAAATAATGTATGATTGGAAATGGATCTCTTGATTTCAAGTGCCTATCAAGATTACATGTTTTCCTTTTGTTAGTTACTTTTTACTTGTCTTCTGCCTCGTTGGTCTAGCGGTCAGTTTGTTCAACCGCTGATTATGAGATCCTTGGTTCAAATCCCGGATCGGGCCAATAATTGTTATCGGGACTGCTATGTTTACTGGTACGTTTAACTGACTGGTATGACTGGTATGTTTAAGATGTTTAATTGTTATTATGTGCTAATTTTCAAATACTTATTTGCCATTTGCTTGTGATAGTCTTTTTAAATATGACTATGGCAAGCAATAACCTATTTTTTTTCGCTGCCAGAAGGTACTATTATTGAGTTAGCCAGTAGCCATTAAAAAGGCAATTTGGGATTTTAGTTTAAAATATTAAGGGATTGCTAACTTTAGCACATAAATTCGAGACAAAACAATATGTAAATTGATTCAAAGTCCTTGTAACTACCTCTGAGTAGGTATGTCTTTGTCACTCCATTGTAACCCAAAACTTAAGCCTTTACGTCACAATAGATTCCCAAGTAGACTTAATCTAAGTGGGTATTAATTCCGCCATATATCATAGTTCCTGGGTCTTAGAGACCCCTCGCTCGCGAAGGGTTGAGCAAGATTCGTATTCATAGATTGTTTGCTTCATTCATGTTGGATATGATGAGTATAGAATTATGTGGATAAAATAAAGCTCCAACTCCAAAACCGTTTTTGTAAATAATTTCGTATCCAGTAGATATTGAATGTATCTGATCCTACTGCTTTAAAATAGGAAGGGAGAAAGAGAGTGCCTATGCTACTTAAGCTTGTGTGTGTAGAATAACTGCCCCGTTGGTCTAGCGACTAGCGGTCAGCTTGTTCAACCGCTGATTATTGAGGTCCTGACTTCGAATCCCGGGTCGGGCCAGTTGTTATTGGGGTTTTTCTAGCAAGAAAAATTCACAGTAGCAGTAATGAAGTTAGCGGTGTTACACCCCCGTGCCTCGGACGTTGGTCCTGCGCCTGACCTCTCCCGGTCATGTCGATCTGTCGTCCCATCGGAATAAGAGAGTGAGGGAATAGAGAGTGTGCTGACAAACTTATGCACTATAATATATCTTGCACATCTGGCTAATCTCCGATGAGACTGGCCGCCGTGGTCGAAATTCGGCTAGGACATTAAAACTAGGTACAAAAGAGCTCTTAAAAATTTATCATATACTATTTTCACCGCTTATATGCTGTATTTTATTTAAGAAAAAAAAAACCAATGAGAGGCAAAAATTGTACCTATATGAGTGACACAATCACGAATATATCAGAATCGCAGAAGTAAAAGGCACGAGAACCGTCATCAAATGATAATTTTGTGAATTTATGTAATCTGTGTCTGTCAGCAAAGTTACGAACTAGGTCGAGTTCGTAACTTTGCTTGTTTAGGTACTTATCTACTTTTTCACAGGACTTTTTTTAATTCAAATTTTAATTTCAAACCCCTTGCGCTTCCTTTCCACTGAAGTTTTTTTAGAATACTCCATCTACTACTTACATTTAAAGTCAGTTAATTCCTATTCACAATTATGATTGATCATCGAGTTCCCCTATAATTAACCGTTTATTGACTGTTAGCACCCTATTTTAAAATCACTCATTAAAAATAGTTGAGAGAGTCATTGATGTAGAAATGATTTACTTATGGAATATTTTAAGATGTTGGAAGAAAATCTAGAAAATAAATTAACGGAGTGAAGACTTTTATGGAATTTAGTACCTAGTACAGCTAAAGTATGTTTAAGCTGAAACCGAACTATTTAGGTTGAAGTATTTTGTTTGTTATTCTGTGTGAAAACTTTTGCAAGTACCGCAATCTAGTCAATGGAAAAAATATCTGAAAACTATTAATTTTCTGAAACGCGTAGTACTGGATATCTTACTCATACGAAAAATGGAGCCTTTTTATCGATTCTTGCCGATAGCTGTACAAAACTTACGTCTTTGCTTATCGCCACTACTTTTGTAACTATTCTGATAATAATAATATGATTTATGTCAGACAGGTGATCCATTTTTTGGTCTCTACAGAGAACTAACTAGACATTTATTCTAATATTTCATTCTTCCTAGATTTCAAATAGGTTGTTTATTAGGATGTATTTCACACCAGCAAAACCATGAATACAACCTAGTTTGCCTTCCTATAAAGCCTTCCCTGATAAATACGAGTGGATGCACAAGAAGGCTTTTCGAAAACCATTGATATCTATTGAATGGGTCCGTTCATGTCGAGGGGTGTCAGCCGTTGAATATTATTAACGTGCATCAGCAGTTTTTGAGCTCTGATATTTTATTTTTTATACTTATAGGGTTTTTGCAACATGCCGCCGTGATTTTATATTTTAATTCAGGAGGCGATTGATTTTGCTATGATAATAATAAGAGCCATTGAGGTGCCAGAGTAGCCCGATGTCCAGCCGTAGACCTACCTAGGCTGTAGATAAGATGTGGTTTTGATAAGTGCCGACCTATTTTTTGACTAAAATAGTACCTATTCAAAATTGTCTTAAAAGAGCCACTATTAGATAGACTTGTTAAACAAGACCAAGACTAAAAATTCAAGAAGCTGACATTGGAAAATTTTAGCTTTACTTAGACATTCTTGAAAATACTTAGTGTTTATAAACAAGTCTCAATATTATATTAAGAGGTACTTAAGCAACTAAGTAGAGAAACGTTCTGAATATTTTTCTTCCCTCACAACTAAGTGATTCGTAGATTATTTAAAATTTTCCTTCTCTATGATGAATAGCGGCATTAGTTCTGACCTGCCAACCCCCGGCGCATGTTAATCTTCCTGCCCAATACATGCACTGGGAATTAACAACCCAGACTCGTAAATGATATTTCTTAAGAACTTCATAAAACAAATTCGATGGCAACAAAATTACTTTAGTACTAGTTAAGTCTTATAATTTAGACCACTCATAACTTTTGGTAATAGCTAAGATTCGTTTGAATTAATCAGAGTGAAAAAAACGGGTTATTCCAGTTTTCCCCCTTGAAATCCCCCTTGAGGGGGAAAACTGGAAGTCAAAAAAAAGAGTTCCAGTTTTCCCCCTTGAAGATTAGCCTCAAGGGGGAAAACTGGAATTCATTTTTTTGACTTCCAGTTTTCCCCCTTGCAAATCCCCCTTAAGGGGGAAAACTGGAATTATTATTTTTGCAATTCCAGTTTTCCCCCTTAGACGTATTTTGTATAGCAATCATATATTACGAAACAAATTAGAGGAAACAAATTAGAACTAGTATTTGAGTATATATACAAGTATATATAAAGAATAGAATAGAACTCAAATAGGCCACAGGCTCGGCATGAAACACTCCATATCTCAGAAACTACTCGTGCTAGACTTTCAGTTTCTGGTTTAAATGAAAGGCAAGGTAATATCTTCATATCTGATGACAGCTGTCAAAACTGAAACGGCCATATCTAGGAAACTGATCGTGCTAGACTTTCAGTTAATAGCTCAAATGAAAGGCAGGAACAAAATCTACATTTTTGATGACAGCTGTCAAAACTGAAACGGCCATATCTCGGGAACTACTAGTGCTAGACTTTCAGTTAATAGCTCAAATGAAAGGTGGGAACAAAATCTACATTTTCGATGACAGCTGTCAAAACTGAAACGGCCATATCTCGGGAACTACTAGTGCTAGACTTTCAGTTAATAGCTCAAATGAATGGTGGGAACAAAATCTAAATTTTCGATGACAGCTGTCAAAACTGAAACGGCCATATCTCGGGAACTACTAGTGCTAGACTTTCAGTTAATAGCTCAAATGAAAGGTGGGAACAAAATCTACATTTTCAATGACAGCTGTCAAAACTGAAACGGCCATATCTCCGTAGCTACTCGTGCTAGACTCTCAGTTAATAACTCAAATGAAAGGTGGGAGCAAAATCTTCATTTTTAATGACAGCTGTCAAAACCGAAACGGCCATAGCTCGGGAACTACTAGTGCTAGACTTTCAGCTAATAGCTCAAATAAAAGGTGGAAACAATATCTATATTTGACAGCTAATTTAATCTAGCACGAGTAGTTCTGGCCGTCAGTTTTGACAGCTGTCATCGAAAATTTAGATTTTGTTCCCACCTTTCATTTGAGCTATTAACTGAAAGTCTAGCACTAGTAGTTCCCGAGATATGGCCGTTTCAGTTTTGACAGCTGTCATCGAAAATTTAGATTTTGTTCCCACCTTTCATTTGAGCTATTAACTGAAAGTCTAGCACTAGTAGTTCCCGAGATATGGCCGTTTCAGTTTTGACAGCTGTCATCGAAAATGTAGATTTTGTTCCTGCCTTTCATTTGAGCTATTAGCTGAAAGTCTAGCACAATCAGTTTCCGAGATATGGCCGTTTCAGTTTTGACAGCTGTCATCAAAAATGAAGATTTTGCTCCCACCTTTCATTTGAGTTATTAACTGAGAGTCTAGCACGAGTAGCTACGGAGATATGGCCGTTTCAGTTTTGACAGCTGTCATTGAAAATGTAGATTTTGTTCCCACCTTTCATTTGAGCTATTAACTGAAAGTCTAGCACTAGTAGTTCCCGAGATATGGCCGTTTCAGTTTTGACAGCTGTCATTGAAAATTTAGATTTTGTTCCCACCATTCATTTGAGCTATTAACTGAAAGTCTAGCACTAGTAGTTCCCGAGATATGGCCGTTTCAGTTTTGACAGCTGTCATCGAAAATGTAGATTTTGTTCCCACCTTTCATTTGAGCTATTAACTGAAAGTCTAGCACTAGTAGTTCCCGAGATATGGCCGTTTCAGTTTTGACAGCTGTCATTGAAAATTTAGATTTTGTTCCCACCTTTCATTTGAGCTATTAACTGAAAGTCTAGCACTAGTAGTTCCCGAGATATGGCCGTTTCAGTTTTGACAGCTGTCATTGAAAATTTAGATTTTGTTCCCACCATTCATTTGAGCTATTAACTGAAAGTCTAGCACTAGTAGTTCCCGAGATATGGCCGTTTCAGTTTTGACAGCTGTCATCAAAAATGAAGATTTTGACCTTGCCTTTCATTTAAACCAGAAACTGAAAGTCTAGCACGAGTAGTTTCTGAGATATGGAGTGTTTCATGCCGAGCCTGTGGCCTATTTGAGTTCTATTCTATTCTTTATATACTTGTATATATACTCAGATACTAGTTCTAATTTGTTTCCTCTAATTTGGTTCGTAATATATGATTGCTATACAAAATACGTCTAAGGGGGAAAACTGGAATTGCAAAAATAATAATTCCAGTTTTCCCCCTTAAGGGGGAAAACTGGAATTTTCTTTTTTTGTCGTTCCAGTTTTCCCCCTTAAACATTTCCTTCAAGGGGGAAAACTGGAATTGTTATTTTTGTGATTCCAGTTTTCCCCCTTAAGCCAAATCTTGAAGGGGGAAAACTGGAATTCATTTTTTTCAGAGTCCAGTTTTCCCCCTTAGTGATAGTTTTCAAGGGGGAAAACTGGAATTCATTTTTTTCAGAGTCCAGTTTTCCCCCTTAGTGTTTATTTTCAAGGGGGAAAACTGGAATTCCATTTTTTAAAAGTCCAGTTTTCCCCCTTAGTGTTTATTTTCAAGGGGGAAAACTGGAATTCCATTTTTTTAAAGTCCAGTTTTCCCCCTTAGTGATAATTTTCAAGGGGGAAAACTGGAATTCATTTTTTAAAAAGTTCAGTTTTCCCCCTTAGTGATAATTTTTAAGGGGGAAAACTGGAATTATTTTTTTATCGATTCCAGTTTTCCCCCTCAAGGGGGATCTTCAAGGGGAAAACTGGAATTGTTTTTTTATCGATTCCAGTTTTCCCCCTTATGGATGATCTATTAAATTAGTTTCTTAGTTGTAAACTACCGTGTAAGGTGTGACTAAAGCAACTACATACTGAAGTAATGTTTTGTTTACAGCAAATAAATTTAGTGCGCGGACGGAGAAAATCTTTCCTGCAGCATTATTGTCTAATTCGAAACCGATTACCAGTGAACTTGAAGTCGATTACCTATTAAGAAAAAGCCTAACCTTACTCAGCTATTGAATGTTTTGTTAGAAGATGCATCTTTGAATAAAGTTCAAGCCAACAAACTGTCCAAGAATGTTCAAACAAAGAGCAGAACTAAAAAAAGTTTGGAGATGGACGCATTTATTAGAGAGACGCAACTCGAATTAGTGAGCGGATTGATAACCACTGGACACTTCCTTGAAAAATTAAAATAAATAGTACCTAGTATTTATTTTAATATTTCAAGGAAGTGCACACCTACACCTTATTTTAAATTTTCAAAGTATCTAAGCAAATTCATTTTTGTTTTTTTCAAAACTTTATTCAAGGGACAGTTTGTCGGCATGTAGGTTCTTATTTCAAAGGTGCATTTTCTGACAAAACATTCAAAGGCTGTGGGCGGACTTTTCCATGCTTCTAAGAGGTTGAAAGATCAGGGTAACACAGCCAACCCATATTACCAGGTATCCCTTAGGTTATCATTGTTTTATCATTTTGCAACAATTCCACTTACTTTTTTATGCCATGCTTCTAAGAGGTTGGTTGTTCTGTGACGTTGAAAGATTTCAACGTTCTTCGAAATTCTTTTTTCTGGTAAGAGAGGCAGCACAGCAGATAGTGCTACTTGTCTCCTCTGGATCTTCGTTTTTGTTAAATTTAATGAACGAGCTTTTTTCCAAATCGCTTGAGTGAAGTGAAAATAGCATCCTTTCACTACAACTTTAAAAAAAAATCCGAATGCCGTTCATTGTTGCGATTTCAAAATCACATATATACGATTGTAGTGGCCATTCTGGAATTTGCGCTTTTATAAGTTCAAAAAGGATGGTATACGTTTTCTCCGTTTTATGGCTCACTAAAATGTATACCAACGGCACGGTGTTAGTGCTATCGTTTGTGCTGCCTAGATCGCCATGGATGGCATACACCTGAATAAATGCGATATATATCCGTGAATATTTACCAATATACAGGGTGTTCAGCACAATGTTAGTCAACTGAAAACTAGGACTAGGTAATGTGTGTGGTGTTTAGGGTTTCGAGATCGAAGATCGGTTTCAGAACCTTTATGGTCTCGCTTTGTCTGTCCTTTTTTCCAGAAGCGTATACATTGCCCTTTAAAAGTTACTTTTCGTTCGTGTAGCCTAGTTGTAGGCACAGCAAGTTTATGTTTATTTCTGATAATTAAATTATGTTTATCGCTATTGATGATGAAAAGATACCTACAGGGTCGTGTGGGATATCAAATGAAACGTATCAGTTTGTACATTTCTAAACAGTTTTTGAAATCTCTCTAGGTTTCATACTTGTTGAAATATTTTGAAAAAAGTCTAAAAATAAATCTAATCTCCGAAGTACCTATGCAGAACGATCTATCTTAAATGTAGTTTAGTTTTCATTACACAAACAACAACAGGTTGTTGTTTTGATTTTTATTTTACCTTATTTTATAAAGACGTTATAATTATTTTTCAAAAAGATACTAAAATATTCTCTATTATGGTGCGAGAATCTTCTGAACAAAATACTAATAGGCGTACTCCCCACCATTCTAGTCTTCCAAAAACGTTTAATTCTTTGGTGGAACTATAATATCGGTTACTTGTCAACTATTTCTTTGTCACCACTCTCACCGAAAACGGTGACTTTGCTGCTTTTCTTTTTCTGGCTAGTCTCTCGCTAGTAGTAGTTATTAACTCGAAATCAAGTATTTTTAGTTTCGTGCCTTTTAAATCTCTTGCAACCTCAGCAGTCTACTTTGGAGCCACTTTCTACGCTCGTGACTCTGTTCTTGGCTGCTTCGCTAGCTGGGGATTTAATATCGGCACGTTCATCAAAAAATTGTTTTGTCCACTTGTTCAACAAATAACTTTTATCTACATTAGCAGCTGTACGAGTAGACTTGATGTTTTTGAAACAATAGAAAATGTGCATCTTTGAGTGTTGCTCTTTCTTAATCAGACACTGCAGGAAAAATGGGGCATTATGGAGAACAAACTTTTTATCCTATTAGGTAAATTTTACAAATTCCTTAAAATGATAATTTATCAAAATCCGTCCTCAGTGAGAACACGTCGTAAAACTTTGTAAAGTTTCAGTCATAAAAACCATGTAGAAGCAGTCTCGCAATTCATGCAGTCAGAGGCCCTAGCGTTGTGTCTGTGTTTCAGAGCCCTATTTTCAACTGGCAATACCCAATTATGCCCACAAATGAGACTGATAAAGTACCTACCTCGGTCTAAGAAGTCAGCGTCGTACTTTTGTTGTTTCAGGGTTTTTTGATGTGGTTTTCACATTTTGTGCAATTTTTGACATTAAGTGTAATTTTTGACATTAAGTGTCATTTTTGACATTAAGTGTCATTTTTGACATTAAGTGTAATTTTTGACATTAAGTGTAATTTTTGACATTAAGTGTAATTTTTGACATTAAGTGTCATTTTTGACATTAAGTGTCATTTTTGACATTAAGTGTCATTTTTGACATTAAGTGTCATTTTTGACATTAAGTGTCATTTTTGACATTAAGTGTCATTTCTGACATTGTGTGTTTTTTTGATAAATTACGTCATTTTTGACATTTGGTGTCATTTTCGACAATGGATGTCATTTTTGACTTTGGTGTCTTTTTGACATTTAGTGTCATTTTTTATAAAGTCTGTCATTGCTGTCAAAGTACAAAATAAAAAGTGAGTTTACTGTTGAGTACTGTAGTTTTTATTGTTCTCTTTGGTTTCCTTCTCTCAAGGGGGAAAACTGGAATTCATTTTTTTCGCGTTCCAGTTTTCCCCCTTGAAAAATTTTTCTCAAGGGGGAAAACTGGAACGCGAAAAATCGTCGAGGGGGAAAACTGGAATTTGAAAAAAATTATTCCAGTTTTCCCCCTTGAAAAATTTTTCTCAAGGGGGAAAACTGGAACGCAAAAAAAATGAATTCCAGTTTTCCCCCTTAAGGGGGATTTGTCAAGGGGGAAAACTGGAATAACCCAAAAAAACACTATTGATCAACTGATTATGTAATTTAATTTAATTATATAATATTGTTTTTATTGAAGATTGAAGATTTTATTGAAGAAGTGGATGATATTTTATTTAAAAAACAAGTGAGTGAAATTCGTTCCCAAAAATTAATGAACAATAATTTAATTAAAAATACTAGCGGCCACATTTTGATAGGCAACCTAGTAGATATATATATTATATTTATATTCTATTCTCCTTATCACAAATATGCGTAAAATTTGGTTTTTGACGTGACAACGTCTTATAATTCGATAGAACCGGCTGCACGCACGAAAAAACATGACGTCATGCGGCGTTACCTCGCTCTGAGGCGTTCCATGTAAGGCTTGAAGTGCAAGCGAGAGCGCTCGACATCCGTCTCTCTCCTACTTGAGTGAGCGATGCGTCTGCGTGGACAGCTGTTATACTATAGTACATTTACATGTTTTGATCGAGTATCAAATGCTACCATTCCATCAGTATTTTCTTAAGACGTTGTCACGTTCAACTATCGTCAGTAAACCGACTTTACAGACAACCAATTTTTTAGCTCATACTCGATGAGAGCACTAATTCTGCAGCCGGATCTAAAAACTATGATCTGAACTACTTACATTTAATTTAATTTGAATTTGATCAAATTAAATCATATAAAATTAAATTAAAACAAATTAAATTAAAAATAATGGTGCGTTTACATTATTCAACTTGTTAAATTTTAACAGGTCCACGTTTTAAAACATGATAAATACGTTTTGTAATATATGTTTCGTCTCTAAATCTGAACGCACCTCATTAGGGGTTCGTGCAAAAACAAATTGATTGATTTCTGGGTAAATTCTGTTTAAGTTCATGATGATGGTGCGGAACCTTGCCCCATTTCTTTTTTACGTTTACATGGTGTGACTCTGTGCTTGCGTTTTGTAAAAGCTAAAAAATTATACTATTTTCGCATGAACAAACCAAATAAAACACCGAGAAATTACACCACTAATCAAATCTCGCACAAAAACAAATAAGCCATTGAATTCATTATTTTGTTTCGTCACGAACGTTGTTTCAGTTTTATCTCTGTCGCGTGCATTACGTTTATTCAGAATATTTCAATATTATCAGTATTTCCAGCTTGCCTATGACACGTCTAATCACGCGGAAATAATGGTTGAACGAACACATCCCTGTTGTCACTGGAACCATGAAACTGCGACCCCTCACACGGGGAGACTCTACCAACTTACGAATAACAAAGAAGCATCCCCATACAATTCGATGGGCCAGTCTAAACTGGCCAGGCTGGCTGAGATCTCCATTTTTTGCGAAATTCAAGCTCCTGAATAGAGAATAGTTTCCAAGTGATTACCTTCAGCGTTACGTACTGATTTGTGAGGTGCGTCGACTGTGAAAAAGATCTTTTTGTTGCGATTACTTGAAAATATTGTGCGACTTTGCTGTACCGATTTTAGAAATATATTTTTGGGCATATTTTTAATCGATAGCATAAAATGCCCTGGGTAATATATTTTTGGGCATATTTATAATCAATAGCATAAACTTTGGCGGCTTTTACAAAATCTGATTGTGCTTATTAAGCAACATTGTTTTGCCATTATATTTTTTTCTACTCAGTCCATCGAGCTAAGTAAAAAAGGGGAGGTGAAGCGTCACGAAAGTGGAAGGCTCAAATTTCGTGCAATTAGGTCCACCCACCATAGTCATAGTCGGACAGGCGTTTGTGCTACGCGTGGTTGCTACGACTTACTTTAGTGTTATTTATTGACTAAAAAAATACAGCAATGCCCACGAGGGCATAGGGCATTGTAATGTAACTGTGTAACTGTGGAAATGTAACTGTGAGCGAGTATTTGCGTGTAGTTGTAACACAGGCCAGTTGTTGAGTAAGCGCTGGGAAAACGTACCATATCTACAGATTTTACTTGATCTATGACTAAGTCCCAAAGATTTTACCTACTAATTGTTACCTGTTTCATAATGACGATGAATCTTCTGCCACCCAATGCCCCAGAGATTAATCAATAGGCGTTGTCTAACATCCACCGACTGTCCAACTTCTATTAATATGTCTGAAACCTTATATTAATCTCCGTTTCACGTTAAACGCCTGTGTGATCGAGGTCACATCAAAAACAGACCTACCTTGGACGTCGTTCACGCTTGATGGCAAGCACCTATTTCTTTGATGTCAGAATTCAAATTTGCTTGCGTCGCTTCTGATTTAGCGTCAAAAGTTTCAAACTCACGTTACCTATTTCATACCTCGGTTCTAAGCTGTATGATTTTATGTATAAGGTTGGTTTTTGCAGTATCTGGCCTCTTGGAATGGTTGTCCCTTGTCAAGGGTCCTGCTTCAGACAGAGGTAATGAAATAGCTAGCAAATGAGCCGAGCATAGTTGCCAATAGCAACCTTTCTCGTCACTCATTTGTGCTGAAGTGGTATGTAACAAATTGGAATTCTGACTCGTATGTCTTTTGAAGTGAAATGCAGAGTTTAGTTGAGTTAAACTAGTGTTACAATTTCCGATTTTCAGTTAGAAAAGTATAAAAAAATTACCTTGCGAAAACGATACAGAAATATTACCAACAGCGACGCTCTATTTTCACCTTTCAATTTTGTTTGTAATATTTTGAATGCTGACTAGGTACATCATCATCATCTATCCCCCGCTATGTGTAGTCGACACAAAAAGTATTTTTTTCCCACTCTCCTCTATCAGCCGTCATCTCTGTACCTTTCTTCCATGTCCTCTGCCACACAATCCATCTATCTTTTCTTCGGTCTTCCTCTCCCCTTATTAGGTACACAGATTGAAATAGTTCATAGACGATAATAAAATAATTACTGGGCATCTAAACTAGTATATCAAATTATGTCGATATTGAATCCAAGATAGGTATAAATAGACTTAACCACTTTAAAGTTGAATATTTGATTGTCTGAGAAGTTAAATTTTAACTACTCTAAGACAATGTAAGGTACAGCCTACAATCACTATTTAATAGCCCTTTTATACTCCTACAAACTTTTACTTGGTAACAGAAACACTTTGGAAGTATTCGATCGGAGCACAAAATTGCTTTTTCATGGGCCACACCCAATTTCCCTAACGTTTTGAATATAAATCGGTTATTTTGTTGTTTACGCGTTACCGATGTGTTTGGGTGACGTTTGATTATGATTCACTTGCTTTTGATTTCACGATTTAGGTTACCAGAAACGGCCATGTAACATGTATGTATGGTCAATGTGGTCATGTATATATATGGTGAATGTGTGTGTGGACTAGAATTGTGAGAAGTGGACATTATCAGGTAGTCTTTTTATTTGATTCCTACTTATGTTACCAAAAGAAACGTAATTGTATACATATATATACCTAACTCGGACTTAGATTAGATAATAGGTACTTCAGATGGTGTGACGCACAACAAAAATGTCGATATTGAAAACCATCTACACCAAGGCCCTATTATGAAAGCTTGCTAATAAAGATTTGTAGATAATAAATATTTGCAGATCCTAATCCAACTATGTTTTAAAGATGATGCATGTTGACTAGTCACATCATGTTCAAAGTCTTTTTCATTGTACTATTCCAGCACTATCCGTGAAAACCTTCAGTAAGCTTTCTGGTACTTATTCATTTGTAATTCTGTTAATTTTTAAGCCTTTGGTTTTCCCCTAAATAAATAAATAAATAATGCTTGAGTAACGCTTATGTCATAGAAAAGCGTTGCTCATGCATATATCAGTGACTTAGCAAGCTTTCATAATACTATCCAAGGTGGGTTAGCATCACTTTGTCCAGGCGCCCAACTTGACGCGCTGAACTTGAAAATGTTTATTGTGATTACGCTACCCTTTACGTGTAGGAACCAATTTTTTTTTCTGAAATTTAAAGAAAAGTTAACTGGTCGATAAATTCAGAAAATGTTTGACTTCAATATTTTAGGGAGACGCAGGGAAACCTACCTCTATTTTTCCTGTTTTCCATTTTTTCCTTAAATTTATTTCGACATTTTTAACCTTTGACAAGGCAGCGGGCCGTTTTTGCCCGGACGGATAGCAAATGGAAATTTTATGATGTTTTTATGGCATTTTTCATGGGGTATCTTTGAGAAACGTGTTTTGTTAAGAATATTTTGAATGGCAATGGGAAGGGTAGGTGACGAAAACGGTTACGGTCTTTTGTGGTTTATTTTGACCATCTAAATTTATGACAAAACCTACTACTTAGTAGTACCTACATAGGTACTTTTGTCATACTTATAGAAATAAAGTAAGTTTTACTTCATACAAAGAAATAAACATTGACAAAAAGGAAGAGTACGCAAACATCAATTTCCACACTAGACTAAGATCAGAAAATAATATTGAATGTATTTTTCAATCGTCTGGGTGCTCAGACCGCAAATTGAAATATTTTGAAAAATTGCAGCATTTATCCCGATCGGTATTTCTAAACATACTCGTAAATTGTCTGGTAGGGTATTGAAGACATAATAAAAATATTAGACATACACGAAAGAATGCTTGTAGCACTACCAGGGGTTCTCATTTTAGTTTCGAGTCGAGAGAAAACAAACTCGTATCGACTGTTAAATTTTGCAAAATAAACGCATTTTCACTTTTTTTTACATAACAAATCAACTGCAACCCATTGCTTTAGAAAATTTAATTTTTGCTGTGCTTATTATCTTTACAAGCAAAGTGAAAATCAAATTCATGTTTCGAGGCTTTAATGGACCGCTTTAATGCATTCTAATATTTTCCTAAATGAATATGAACACCAATATAAACCAACACTGTTTAATGGTGTAATATTGGCTAAAATAATGTGTAACTTTTAACCTAACTAAAAAATATATATTCTATTCTATTCTTATTACATCGCATGCACCTTTGTTTGTGCTGGAAGAACACTAGATACGCAGAGACGCGGAACGCGTGCGACTAAAACTGAAAACCGCACTCATCCTGATAAAGTCCTTCAAGAAGTGTTGAAACGTTGCTGTTCTTCCAACACAAACTAGGTTCATTATGAATTCGTTAAACTAGGAAAGTTTTATAGTAAAAAATTCATTAAAGCTTCAATGAAATTAATTTAGTTGTTACGAAGATAAGAATTTGGTTCGTGGTAGGTCGCAAGGTGTCATTAGGAACGTTCTCGATAACAAATCATGGACGAGGTGGTACTCAATTGTGAGGTGTTAATAGAAATCTGCAGTCGTTCTACAGGAGTGCCAAAAATCTTTTTTCAAAAACCTTTAGCGGTCGGCAAAGTTTCGTGCTTGTCTAGACGTTAATATATGTAATGCTGCTTATATTTTCCTTAATAGTCGATTACTTGATAAACAAGAACAAATTTTAAAATTTAAAAAACCCCCTACAGATTTTCATGAAACATGGCTAAGAACACTCGGGATAAAATTATCTATGACACAAAAAAATCTACACGAAAATCGGTTCATCCGTTTGGAAGCTACGATACCACAGACAGATACACCAGATACACAGACAGACACGTTAAACATTATAAAGAATAATTTCACAGTGAAAGTATTAAAATTAGCTCATTTTCGATTTCTCATTTGAAACGTTTACTGTGCTTTACTAAATAAGTTCTTCTACGTTAGGCTTAGGCATAATGCTGTATCATCATCATCATCATCAGCCTATGTTAGTCCACCGCTGGACAAAGGCCTCCCCTAATGAGCGCCATAGCGCCCTGTCTTCAGCCTGCCGCATCCAGCATCTGCCTGCAGTCTTTCGCAGGTCGTCATCCCACCTTGCCGGAGGGCGTCCTACACTACGTTTGCCGAGTCGCGGTCTCCACTCAAGAACAGGCTTACCCCAGCGGTTACCGATTCTTCGCGAGATATGGCCGGCCCACTGCCACTTCAGCTGGCTAATTCTTAGAGCTATGTCGATAACTTTGGTTCTCTGGTTCGCTGTAGCATCGTAACTTCCTAATGGATATACTGATTTGGATTTTGCGATCACCAATGCGGCTGCCACGCGTGGTGACTTTGCCAGAACAAGAGTTGTGGGGGTTCGTTTAGCAGTGGACAGATGTACAGAGGAGGTATGCAACCTGCAACAGCCTCCATTGGTCCACTGCTGGACGCAGGCCTCCCCCTGATAACTGCCTTAGGGGCTTCCATCTCACAGGGGGTGATGCCCATAATCGCCACGCTCGGCATGCGGGTTGGTGATTGCAGTTCCGTGGTAAAATTGTTGTGCAGGAAGCGCTGCTACCCGCCCCCGGCGGATACCCTTTCGCCTCTTTCAACACCCGCAGGAAGAACTGGGGTGGTGAGCCGGCACCACACAGCTGCAATATATCCAGTTATATCCATTGAACCAGAACTAAAATGAGTTAAACATTAACTCATTCTAGTTCTAATTTAACTGTTAAACCGTACGGGAAACTGCGTCCACTGTAGAAGAGTATTGCATCGCGGTCATTGCCCGTCTGCCTCGCATAATGCCAGGAATCCTATTGAACCCAAGCGTTTCTTAATTGAAGTTTTGTACGGGACCCTGATTAGTAGGATTGTATAGTTGACTGTGGTATTCGTAATTATTGCAGTTGTACTTGAACCTAGAGTTTACGTGTATGATATCTGGATAATCATTGGAAAATCACGTTGATCAATAGATTTTCTTAGTGGAATAGAGTGCTGTTGAGCAAAATTTTATATACCACCTGCATATTCAATCAGCGATATTTATTTACCACTTAACGGTAGGCCTAGTTCTTTCAATTGGTGGAAAGTATACCTACCTATAAGAATCGGCATATTATGTGAAACTTAACCATAAGATATGCGATCTATCAAATACATAATATGTTTGTTGAAAAAACGTGATTTTATATATTAATTTTGACAGATTATTTATTAACTGCATTCTTGTCCATTACAAAGGAGAGTACCTACATGATCTTAAAAGAAGAAATCAAATAATATCACCAAAAAATTCGACTTCGGCGGGACTTGAACCCGCATCCTTCCCTCAATACGGAATGCAGTTTAGGTTATTATTTGATTTCTTAAATATTACTCCGTAATTTTAAGACTAACGACGTAGAAGAAAGACTCGAAGAAGTAAGACTCTTTCTCTGCAAATAAATCTTAACACTTATTATAACTCTTGTAAAGGTATTTGTACATCAAGCCTATCGAATGTGTCCGTGGAAGTGGGTTTATGTTTACCGTGTCATGTCACTGTCAACGTCAGTTTAGTTACGCCACGTCATTTCCGTGTCAGAACGAAGGGCTGAACGGGTATCGAGTGGACCGAATGAGATATTAATCTTGATACTTTTACAAACATTCTAGAGAATATTTAGTACCAACGAATCTATAGATATTTTTCTTCGATGATCTTCTTCCTATTAAAAATTAACAACTTATCTGAACTATGCTATTAAAACTTTATAAACACTATTGACTTGACTACTTGATGAAGACTTGACTTGACACCCAACTCTGTCTAAAATAAACCTGCACTAGCTTCTGCATGTTGCTTCGGACGCCTTTTTTCGATATAGACATTTCCTATTAAAACTATTGTCGTCAAATTTTGCATACTATTTATAATGTAGGTAAGCATTTCAACCATATCCAGACAAACCCGATCAACAAACATCAAACTTTCGCATTCATAACTTTAGTGTGATATGCATTTTACTAGACAAAAATTGGTACTTCTTCATTGTCTCAAATTTTACCTAATAAGTAATAAAAGTATAAATAGGTACCTATTTAATTTTTTCTTACAAATCCTTATCAATAAAACTTTTTACCCAATACAGGTTGGATAAAAATATTCAAACACATTTTGTTCGAAGTTCCATGGGAAAAGCGGACAGCCCGATCCTTTGCACTGAACTACTCTAACTTTCATTCCCACCAGAGCGTCTGTGACCGTGGCATTAAAGGTACTTTACCTACTACCTACCCTACCTAGCCCTCAATTAAGTAGCACTGTGTTTTATAAAACAACTTTAAGATGGCGACTATGTCTGCAGATTGTTCTATTCGTAAATACTTATCGATTTAAGTGAAATTCGGGAGATGAGTACTGGCTTTTCGAAAGTGGAAGGCTCAAATTAGGCCCAATTAGGTCCATCCACCTCAGCTATAGCCGATAACTGAGGTGGGTGGACCTAATTGGGCCGGTGTCGCCGGGGTTCGTGTTTCGCGTGTGTATTGTTGTCTCGGTAGCACTTCGGTGTAGGTAAGTCTTTCCATGTTGTTTATTATGTAGGTTATTGCAAAAGATTGGAAATAGCGTGTCTTTGCATTTAGTTGCAGCACAATATAGGCCATTTGCTTAGTTAGCGCGGAGAACGTAGGTACCATATCTACAAAATTTTAACTTATGTTTATGTTAATACTAGTTTTAATTGGCTTATATTATTTGATTGTTATTTTCTTTGATAATAACGATTGGAAAAAAAACTTTAAGACTTTAACACTAAAAAACACTAAAACTTTGAAATCTACTTAGTTAGTCATAGAAAACTAAGATGGTAATAGAAAGAAAGTAAAATACATAGCAAAGTTATAGTTCTGAAAAGTTTGTTCAATGATTACGGTTAGTTATTTAATAGTAGATAGCTCTGAAATATTTAACGCTATTTTGTTTGCAAAATTTTAATATTTTTGGTAGTTTCAAAAACTGTCGCCATAGTCTCTGGTGGTCATTGTGTTTTACTTTCATTTGTTTAGTATTTATTAACATAATGACAGTGTTCAATCTACGTAATTCCATATTAAAGGTGTAAAGCAACTTGTACGCCAAACTCCTACAACCCGAGCCAAGACTCTCGACTCAATACTTCTAAAGTTCGGCAAACTCTTCAAAATTGCACTAGTCTCTCCAGCTTCCGGTAACTGTGGTCTGTAACGAAACTGGAACCTAGCTTGGGACGAATGGGATTCAACCACTAACAGCTTTGAACTAAAGTCGGGTCTTGCTAGGACAATTGTCATTTAGCTTTTAGTTTTGAGTACCTAGGGACAGTCTTAGTATTTTGAATTTGGAATAGAATAAAAAATAGTTTTCTTTTTTGTTTCTGTGCAGAGGTTCATGAAAAATTTTTTAGTCTTTCTTTAAAATTTTCATTCAAATTCGGAGGCTCTAAATTCAAATCTCAATAATTATGCTCGCTTGAATAAATAACTAGCGAGAGAACCAAACCAGGCCGAGCTAAGAATCAAGAATCGCGAAATTACAAATCGAAAATCCCTTTACACACTCCTCTCTTTTCATCATTACCCTCTCTTTCCCTCCAAGGCATCCATCAGGCATCAAAGCCAGGCACGATAAGCCCGCGATTAGGTACCTCGTTACAGTACAAACTGTTGTTTATTCTGCGGGGTAGTAAAACTGCCCGATCCATCAACTGGTAACTGAGATTGCTAAGGAAAATGTTTGGGTTTGATGCCCTATTTATCAACGATCTTTTTGAGCTTATTGGCTTGACTTAGGTTGCTAGGGTTCAATTTGTACTACAGATGCTATCAGGTTAACAAAAATCAAAATCAAAAACTCTTTATTTCCATAAATACAATAAATGTAGGTACACTTAGAAAAGGTCAAATTATAAAACTAAACACTGACACGGAAATAAAGTTAAGTATATTTTTTGATTTCTGTCGCTTCGGTATGTAGACTAAAGTAAAGAAGCGAGGAAGAAACCTTTAGCCTGTTAGTTGTTATTTTTCGAGTTGGAGCAAAACCCGTCCCAAGCTTTTTTATCCTCTAGATAATCTGATATTTTATAGTAAGCTTTTTAGCACAGCAAGGTTTTAACAATTTGTTTGAATTTATTTACTGATAATTTTTGCAACTCACTAGGAGCTTTGTTGTAGAAGCGTATACATTGCCCTTTGAGGTTAAAGAATCTTTATTTCTCATAAAACTATAAAAGTTCATTTACAATGAGAATAAGTTATTCGTAAATAATGTTTAAATTACATATTACCTCTAGGACCTAGGTACTTATATGTAGGCATAGGTAATCCAATTTCTTATATATAGTGCTATGCTATTTAACATAATTTAGAATAGATAGGTACTTTAAAAGATACATTAATTTTGTGTAGCCTAGTTGTGGGCACAGCGAGCTTATGTTTGTTTCTGGTATTCAAATTATGTTTATCGCTATTTTTGTTTTGTGTTGTAATATTATTGTAATATTGTGGTTCAATATCTTGCTAGCCAACTTAAGCAACTTTTTAGATCAATCGTATTAAATCAATCATCTTTACTTTCCTAATTTGAAATGAAAATGTAAAAATGGTCGTTTGCAACCACTAAAAACTTAATCTAAATACGAAATATGATAAATCTCTGCAAATAGGCTCATGAATAGTTGTTATCCCGAAATAAAACAATAGCAATTTATTTTGAAATTCGGAAGTAGGTAAACAGGTTGTCAAAATGCAGCAACAGTTTGGTAAAACTCGGAATGTAAAACCTATTTCTCAGTCAACAAATCATGCTATTATCTATGAAATATTGCCGTTAACGATCTATAGACAATTTTACAGCAAAATCGTCTCGATAATAACAAATGCACGACAACATCCCTAGCAAGTCTAGACTCCGAGGTTATTCCCTCGGGATAAATAATGCGTAGCTAAGTAGTTACTTTAAACGTTCAGTTATTTATGGTCGAGAGTTTATGAAACGTGCACTCTATTATAAACGAATAAAAACTTCTTAGCTCTATGGTTCAACATGTGTTGGAAATAATTATACTTAAGGTTTTTTTCTGATGACTTTTTAAATGGGTCTGTGATTTGTGTTTTGTGGGTTTTTAAACGGGTAACACTTTTTGTTTTTCCTGAGGTAGAGTCTGAGGTTTTCTGAGTAAATATATCGCCATAAAAATACATAATAAATACTTACTCCACATATTACACCGCATCAACTCCAAAATAAGCACAGTTTAATACAGAAAACTGATAGTGATAGACTAGAAACTTAAATACATAGGCCTTCTCACATTTTAGAGGCATATTGTATTGTAACACATAATGTACCCAGACCCGGAACGCAACAAATAACCGTAGATCATACAAACCTGCGATGGGATTCGAACCCGCATCCTTCTACGTTTCAGGTGGACCTTCGTCCACACCACCACAGAGATCGAGAGTAAGCGCAGTTTTATTTTGTTAAAAATGTTAACCAAACGAGTTCATTTATTGATCATCTAGCCAGCACAATGCTGACATAAAACAATAAAGTTAAATAAAAAACAAAACAAAATTACCCGTTCTAACATGGCAACACCAGTCCACATGTCCGGGGGTCCCACGGACTTACTATTTCTGTCGTTGCATTTCGCTCGCAGCTGTGATCTAATTACGTTCACTCCATTCATGAACTATTTTGAATTTAGAACTGAAAGACCTGTTTTGAATTTGGAGCCGTTGGTTAGTGGTGGGAAGTTTGCTTTTTGAATTATCATTTAAGTACCTATTATTTGGTCAAATTTTACTGGCTGCCACCGCAAGCCGCGTCGGTCTGGAAGACCCATAAATGATAAAACCAGGTTCCAATACTGAAGGCGGTCTACTAAAATATAATTCTTTTTCAAATTTCAATATCTCCAAATAAAGCTTTTTGTTGTCGTTTAAACATTTTTCGATTAGTAACACGCTTTTCTTTTGTTTTCAGGTAAGGCTTGGTAGACAACGAGACAAAACAAAAAGTAAGGACAAAAGGACTCGAAATGAAACATTCGTTGCAAGTTCCTGAAAATCTTTAGGAAAAATCGGAAAAACCTACGTATTCGTAACGCGTTAAAAATGCTTGCCGGCATTGTTGAGTTGGTAAGTAGTTGTTATTCAGGTCAAAACAAACTTAGGTTGTTATTTCCGTACTCTTATCGAAGTTTCTAACGCTATCATAAAACCATTCAGCATGAAACTGTATTTCTTGAAATAGCAAACGTTTTTGAAACTAAAATACCAACTTAGATTGTAAACCCGACTTTGCACCCCTGTATTAAGTCCATTCGGAAACCTAAAATTCGAGCTTAAAAATATTAACAAGCAGGTTACGATTGCGAAATAACTTAGCAGACATTTAAAAAATCCTAAAATAATATTTTACATTTTATTGATCGTAATTTTTCGGTATCACAAAAAGGTCAATTTATACGTCCACAAAATTCAATATTTAAACGGTAAAAACTTATCCTTCGATTATTTAGTGCACCATTCTATTATGTTATCGCAAAACCGTAATAATTTACCCCTGTTTGGGACAAAGAGGACGAAAAGCGCCCTAGCGTAGTCCCGTAGTGTGTTTTATTCTGTGGTAGTAGGGACAGCACGGCAGTAAGGGGTCGGCCCTCTCGCGGATACGACGTCTAAACTGTGACTGAGACAGCTGATTCGAATTTCGAATTGACCGAACGTATAGAAAGATTGAACTGAATGTATTCGAATTTCTAAACAGTGAATGTGTTTTCACTTCACTGGTGATCAGGACGATGTACAAACTTTTTAGTGTGTGAGTGTTTTTCTCGTGCTTACGTATCACGGGTTTTATCGTGAAAGGACTGATAAGGAGTAACAATTATTTTGTATCAATTTTTCAAGGTGATGACTGCTTTTTGGTTGTGTTAAGTTTTGTTCATTGAGTTGTTTTTACTATTTTTGTTCTATTTATTATTTTAGATACTAGATAGGTTTAATGGAGGGAATTTTAAGGAGAAAATCTGCTATATTTGAGACTTTCAGGAAGACTAAATTTTTTGTAGTAAGTATATTTGCCTCTATGAATAAATTATTTCCAAACGTAATCATTTGAACCATTTGGAGCTTTTGGACTCGGTATCATTGATAAAGATCTCAAATACACAATAATAATCCTCAAAAAAATACCCACTCAGCTTATTTCTACCCCAAAATGGGGTCAAATAAATAGTAAACAAGATGAATTATAACTATTCGGTAAAAGCATTCTGCAGCTCCACTCGCTGCCGCATTCCGAACGAATACATCACGAGAGGGCTCGGCGACGGCCGTAAAATACACTTATTATTTCTACGTTGTTACGGAATGGGGGCAGAGTACACTTTGGGGGCAAATGGGGGCAAGGCAGGGGGCAAAACTTAGCTACATGAAGCTTAGAGTATAAAAATCCTTTCGAAATCTAGGTGCACGAAATATTTTGGTAGAGTCGCATAGGGTTTGAAATTGATTGATTGGTTGTGGTAAAAATGAAACGTAGGTCTATTCAAAATAAAAAAAGTTACATGAACACAAGTCACAGCATAATTTTTGGTGAGCTATATTTTGAATTCGTGGCTTACTGAGCAGTGGATAAAATCTGGCTGCAGATGATATACCTGAACTTTGTAAGGTAATGAAAAATCTGAGTAAAAGGAGTTTTTTGTATAGGTACTAGGTCAATTTTAAATGCTGGCGCGAAATTTACCTATATAATATCCAGAGAGATTATATTCAGTTCTGGCCCGGTTATACCATCGACATACTTGACGACCTCAGTGGCGCAGCGGGCGAAGGTCCGTGTGCAACGCAGGAGTTGCGGGTTCGATTTCCGCGTTGGGACAAATATTTTTCAATGCAATTATTTATTCACTTAAGTAATAACAGTTAACTAGTATCCATAGCATAAGCTCTGCTTAGCTTGGGGCTAGATGATGCTGTGTGGATTGTTCAGCATTATTTTTTTAAACAAAAAAAATCCATCGAAGAACCCACTTCATTTTGAAGTGCATCCCGTTGTTCTCTATTCAAAATCATCTGTCCATCTCATGAGTCATAAATACCTACAAAATGCCCCTATTTTTAAACCATATCAGTAGGGAGCAACCCTTCGCTAGAGACTTGTTTAAAACTACTGATATCGATCGATGTTTTGTGGTAATGTATGACAGAACACGTGGTGAATATTCATGTAGAGATCATGAGATAAAACAGTAAGATTTTGTAGAAAAAGAAACTTTATGCGGGTAGGTGTAGAGTCGATAGTTATCTTAGATGCTCGGGTTGTTTTCTTGAGTCAAAAAGAAGTAAACTATTGCAATTACTTACTTACGTTTTCTGAAACAGTTTGATCTCAATCGGATTTATTGTTTTATCTACCTTGTGCTCTGAAATAGAAGGGTACTTAATTAATATTCAATAGTTTTTTTTTATCATAAAAAAGCCTTGTTAAAACACTACCTACTTTAAACCTATCTAGAAAAATGTTTTCTAAAATCTTAACTCTATAACCTATCCAAAATATCTCAAAAATTATTTGTTCTTACCTACCTAGTATAAGCGAATTAGGTACCGATGACCTAGCTCTATCAATAAATTTTAATAAATCGTAGACCTACTACAGGTCTGAAATTGTATACACAACAGACAGATTCAAAACTTTAGCTATGCTACCTCATTGGATTCAATATTGTATTCGAACTTCCTTTACAACCTCGCTCTATCGATAGGCCATAAATTTAAAATAAAACATGCGTAGAATAAATTCAAATATAAAAATCGAAAGCAAACCCTAACCTTGTTTGCGAAACCTTGAATGCAGTTGCATGACTCACGGGTTTTACTAAACTTGCCCCCTTGCCCTGCCCCCTGCCGGCCTACCCCGCAGTAAACACTACCAGAAGGGGATGCCTATTTTATAGTTTGATCAATAATGCGATTATTGTTATTGTAATTTTTACGCACATGTCCAGTACGGATGTAGTCAAAAGCGTATTTCTTTACAATATTTGAAAATGTCAAACACTATTCAAAGCTATGCCGTCGCGCAGTGATATAATTATTATGGTAGATCTTTCTTACGACTCTAGAGATTTCCAAGTGTCATAATCCCTTGCCGTTTAGTCCAGTCGGATTCAAGAAAATCGCAAAATTTAGCTAAAATTATATTTTGAGCTTTTATCATTTTGTACGTCAAAGTTGAGTTTTGTCGAAAGAAAACCTACTGTTGGACCTTTTCTTATCGAAATAATCTCAAGTTACTACCAGTATTAAAAACGTTTGTGGTTGGCAACCACAAAAAATAAGACAAGATAAAATTACCAACCCAAAAAACCATAATTCAAAAAACGATCGCTTTCAGAACAGCCAACAATTCTTGATATCTGCAAAAAATGGTCAATTTCAATATTTACAATCGCTTTGGCAATTCAGTGACTCATACAAGCCCAATGTCTTGTTTAAGGTTTAAGCTTACGAAATACGTTCTAAAAAGGGTAAAAGCGTTCATTCAGACCAAGTCTCGCCCACCACGGTGCGTAGGCGCCGCTATCAATGGACGGCACGATGCAATAAATGATCCATTTAGAATGTAAAACAGAATATAGGCGTAAGATTACATGCTTGGGTACACTTGGACTGTGGACATGGTAATAAAGTAAGGTTTTATTGAAAAATAAAGTGGGCTCTGAAAGGTTTATAGCATATGTATCAAAAATCGTACTGTAGATAAGTACTAGAAAATCGCTTCATTTATGTGACTGTTGACGCCGTTGATTTTAGTTATGCTTTAGGAGAATTTATTTCAATGATACGCACTTTAAAAAATATTGTGGGAAATTTTTAATAACGAAATCTCGGGCGTTTGAATTTTCAAATTTAATTTCGTTTTCTCTTATCATTTTATTTTTTTTTAAATATTCGGAATTCACCATTAACCATGTAAATTATTCATTTCAGCTCTTCCAAGACCATTGACTTTCATAAGTGGCTCAACGAACTGTGTTCATTAACTTATGACATTGTGATTGTGATAACACTTGTGTCTTTATTCGTGCCAAATTTTTGAACTTTTTGTGCGTTGTCAATTGAACTTTACGTTTATGAAGATAAGGTTGGGAGAGGATTGGCATTGATGGCTACGGATGGGCACCAACCTATCTAAATTGAACAAGACAAGAGTCTCCGGTGTAAATCATGTCAGTATACCTAATTATTTCATATTGTTTATTTTCTTTTTGCGGCTGTTTCCTTTTTTTTTGCCTTGAAGAGAGCTTTTTTGTAGCTAGAAAAACTGGTCCCTTTTAGGACTATTCGAAATTACAAATTATTTTGATTGAACTATAACTGAAAACAATTATAAAATACTAATTAATATTATAGATATTTTGATGTAACTCCAACAAAAATGGTGAGTAAATAAGGTTTACAGACATAACTTTTATTTATTCGTTTTAGCTATTAAAATTATACCAAAAACGTACGCATCAATAATCTCGAGTAATAAATCCGTGGTTTATTACGTGTGTAGCCGTTCTAACGCGAATAGAGTTGGGATTATCCGGCTTTTAATTTTACTTACCAAACCTATCCGTCTTTTTTCCCGACTGTTTACCCTCAGTGATGCAAACCACAACACTAATTTAAGCCATTGCACGATAACGATTTTCAGGATCGGTTTGCAAATTGTTAATCGAATTACCTCACATGCATGGATTGTAATAATTGTAACGCGCCATTTTGGCCCCTTACCACTCTTTGGACCAAAACTTAAAAATGTTCGATAGACATTTTGTAAAACCTCCGGAATATGCCCACAACTCTACTGTTCCTACATACACGAGCCATTAAAAGCACGCTAGCGGTACAAGAATAGCTTGTAAATCAATGTTATTTGTCGAGAAATACAATTTTTTCCCACAGCGTTGTCTAAATTGTGATATACGAGGGAGTTATTGTCACAATATGCGAATTTTATCCGAATGCTCAGCATTTTATATCTTATCTCTTGTGGATAAGGCTTTAAGTTTTTCTGCTGAAGTAACATTGTTAAAGAAAGTTTTTTACGGGCAATAATGGTAGATTTTCTATATTTTTTATTTTTCACATTCGTTTAACTCGTATGCTATTAATCGATTTTGGGAGGACGAAATTAATCAAGTTGAAAGAAGTGTTCAGCTGATTTTGACTTTTATTGTTGCACCTTTTGGTATAAACAACGATTCTGATAAATCTATTTCTAAATTTATTTCATTTTGCAAATAGCTTGCTTCCGCCATATCCTTTCCCAATAAATACTGTCCAAATAAATTGAACCAACGTTGCTTTGAGCGCAGTTCTAACGAAATAATTCAATATTTGTCAGCGGACCCTTTCTGTTTGCACAAATGCAATTCAACAGACTTTATGTTTGATGCATTGACTGCGGCGCTGGTCAAATACAGAGGGTCAGCTGTGCTTAGACAGATCGTATTGTATAATGACCAGTGGATCTATACTATAGGTAAAATATAGGTTCGTTCTGCCGACCGAGGAAGCGATGGCGTGACGAACTGGCCACCTATGACGAAGCTTGGGTCCAGCTGGCTCAAGACTGAGATGCGTGGAAGGACCAGCGTATCTCCCTGGTCCCTTTGCCTAGCAGTGGGATAAACTAGGCTAACTGTAACTGTAAAAGGTAGGTTCTTTTGTGCTATGGGTTACATTCCATAGTTCATTCACATGATGTAGGGCCCTGATTCGCTAATCAAAGAAAGCAAACGATGGACTACTTGGCCTACAAGTAAATACCATGAGGGGAGAGGGATAATAAAGGGATTTTCAGTATAGGTTTAATTCAGGATTATCTAAAACAAAAAATGTGATCACAGCCTAGGTTTGACAAATTATGTATTGAAAAAATGTGGCCATGTACGAGTACTATCTGCCCCCGCTGGCCGTGTCTGTCTATTTTTTCATAGTCAATAGACCTTCTATTGACCACAACCGCACCTATTTAAAGTGATGTCTGGGAGACGCAAATAATATTCAACACAATCAACAACACATACCAGACAGATTAAAAATCACAAACAACAATTACGGTTCTAAGTAATGTGTTCTTCGAGAAGGTGATGGACAATTACCTATTAATTGGCTTTTTGACAGAAGTCTTCATACATTAATCGTCAAAATCAACCGGCGAAGTTACTAGTTTTGAATTTTTTATCAAAACCCCGCCCTAAAGTGGGTTTTGCAGCCGGGCATTGACCGGTGTTACGTAGCGTAACGTTCGTGACGCGTAGCGTAGTTGTTCGTTGCGAGCGCCTTCTTTCCCGGTACTAACTGCACGAACGTTCGCTGTGTAACACGTTACAATACGCTCCGTAACAGTAGCCACCTTAAGAAGACCGAACCATGTTTTGTTTGGATCTTCTCTAACTTAACAGCTTAAACAAAACACGTCATGATCCATCATAGCAAATAAGTTCTAGAATGCATCCTCAAATCTATATCTTACTATATATAATTCTTCTGTGAGTGTGTATGTCACTGAACTTCTCTCAAACGACTGGACCGATTTTGATGAAATTTTTTGTGTGTGTTCAAGGGGATCTGGGAATGGTTTAGATTCACAATTTTAACGACTGGACCGATTTTGATGAAATTTTTTGTGTGTGTTCAAGGGGATCTGGGAATGGTTTAGATTCACAATTTTGTCCGCTGGACAATGTTTTTTAATTAACGCGTGCGAAGCCGCGGGCAGAATCTAGTCTTATATATAAAAATGAAACCCGTTTCGCGTTGTCACGGCATCACGCGTGAACGGCTGGACCGATTTCGCTAATTCTTTCTTTGTTGTGTTTGTTATTGTCAGGAGAAGGTTCTTATGAAAGAAAAAATTAAGAAAGTTGGAAACATAAATTTCCACGGGGGCGAAGCCGCGGGGCGCAGCTAGTATTATATAAAAATGAAACCCGTTTTCCTTGGTCACGGAATCACGCGTGAACGGCTGGCCCGATTTCGCTAATTCTTTCTTTGTTGTGTTTGTTATTGACAGGAGAAGGTTCTTATGAAAGAAAAAATTAAGAAAGTTGGAAACATCAATTTCCACGGGGGCGAAGCCGCGGGGCGCAGCTAGTTATTTATATTGATAAAGCCAATAAGTCGAAATATACCTACTGATAAAAAACGCATTAAACGCATAAGATTCTAATACAATTATTTAATAAAGCTCTACGTGACATCCCTTGTCTGTTAGGGGCGTCACATCATCAGTGACGTTTTATTGGATGTGTCACGCTTTGATGTCGCCGCCGCTCCGTTTTCTTTTGGCAATTAGAAATGACAGTTGATACGCGTCTTTTTGACAAAGGTTGTCAAAACGTATAGATTCTAATAAGGGAGAAGATTAAATTATTAAGTTAATTTCTTCGGCACTTCGTCTAACTTTGCAAAGAAATTTGAGCAACTTGGTTAGTTAAGAGTTAGTTGTAGCATTTTATTTTTGTTCTAAATTGCATTTTAAACTTTGGTTTAAGGGATGCTGAAGATTTACTCTGAAATAAGTGGTTTATATCTGAAGGTATAGGTGACTTTTGATGATGTGATCATCAAGGAACCAATCAGCTACTTTTGTACATCTACTCGCATGCTGGCAAAACTTGGTACCTTTTTCAAAAAGCAGAGAGAAGGTTGGGGTAACTCAGACCCGTGTAATCTGGTAATCTAATACCGAACACCGGATATTGAATTTTCCCGCGCTCGCACCGGAAGTCGTGGTCTCCTCAAATGCTATTGGTCCGGCGCCATGCGTTTTATCCTGTTTGCTGTAACTTTTTGCTAGACAAACTATTAGATAACTTGTTTTCCGAATCTGTTGTTTACTTTTACTTGTCTTTGAGTTGTAGGTAGTTAATTGTTCTATTGTGTTTTGTTTCTTGAAGAAAAATATCCACATTGAAATAAAGACAAAATTAAGTGAGGCTACACAAAGAAACTGCAAAAAATCGATGTGAAGAAATCTGAATAGTTTGGATACTTAACTCTTTTTTAAAAAGATTAACAGACACCATATACATACTTGTGTACTTTGCTTAAAGTTTGGAAACATTCAGATCAAAATATGTATAAGATTGACGCCATAATTTCATAGACCTAAAAATCCGCAGTGAGGTGAAGTGAAGTCTAATAGATACCCAGTGTTGTCTAGATGTGTATTCAAAAATTTGAAATCAAATCGATACCCAAGATTTTATCTTCATGACATGTGTATTCAAAAAGGTCAAGAGACAAAGACAGTTCAAAGTGAATGCCCTATAAAATCGATAGTCCAGTAGTCCTACTTATTTATTACCTACGAACCATTGACAAACGGACAGACGCAGACATTTGCTCACTAACAGTAACTGTAGATCGAGACGCAGTTAGAGATTCTGTAACGTCTTTTAGATGTCGTCTCTACATAGTTATTCGTGTAATAGTGCTGGCGGGCGCCATGGCGGAAAAAGATTTATTTTTATGTGTAATTTATTTATTTTTATGATCTTACATTACATTCATCGTATGATTACATTTGGGAATGGTTTTGGATAATCTGTTTAGTCGAGATTTGTTTTACTTCTGATCTACATACATATCTAAGCAAATGAGCACGATTGATAAAAAAATATTTCTTGCTTGAAAAACATAAGCGGCCGAATCGAGGATCGCTTCTTTTTTGAATAACTTTCAATACAAAATATGAAATTCTCAAGCCGTGATAGCTACCTAACCCCTAGATACCGTACGTCATCCATCTCGCATCATTCATCACGGCTGATCAAGCAATTTGCGAGATTGGTGCGTCATCAGATGCAACATCATACGTCACCCTGATACGTCTTGATCTGCCATTCATCATTATCACGCGCGACGTGACAGCTTCTGCAATTTTTTTGAGTGAGGGTTATTTAATTTGTTAACGACAGCTGCTAGGTGCAAATTATACTTAAGGGTTAAATTATTATTGTGTTCTTAAAATAATTTTACATTGACACGAGATTAAGAGAGTTATGAAAAATTTTGGTAAGAATCCTTATTACCTGCGGTTGTTCTAAATTAATTTAAACAACTCCAAATTCTTTCAAATAAACTAATAAACTGATTTGTACAGCAATACAATGAATTTTATACGGTAACACGTGCTGACCAAATCATTGTGACAAAAAGAACGCTGCGTTGGAAAATCGCACGCATGTAACGGACAACGTGTCACATTGTCACACCAATAGAATTAAACGTCACACAAAGCCGTTCTTCCCCCATTTCCTCTATTTTCTAATAATACTATTAGGAGAAATCGCTGCGTGTCAGAAAAAATCCAATAGACTTTGACGCCATTATAGTGACCAGTGAGGTGCATTTTTTATTTAATTCTGCAAATCCACCCTTGTTTTTGTGGGGTGGTTTAGTGAGGGTTGGTACCTTCAAGTGAACGGTCAAAGTCAGGAACACAATGCATGGTCACGATCCGGTGGCGTTTGAAGACACGTAATGATGGTTTTCATGTTTTCTATGGGGTCGGGTTGATGTGACGTGGTTTTTGAAACCGTGTGATCAAAATATTTTGATACTGCAATCACCAATTTGCCTACCTAGCGTGGCAAACCCCTGTTTGGGGGAGGTTTGTTCAGCGCATAAAATTATAAACATTATTATATTCATTATCATTTATTGAGATACAAGTATCTTTCTTAGGTGTAGGTAGTCTTAGTGGTACACAATGCATAAAAACCCTGTCAGGACGCTACAATTATTTTTGGTTCGCTCCTGTTAGATTGATAACTTTGATACTTCATATTTATGGAATTACTCAGATAATTTAGGAATGTCATTTTTACAATAAGTAGTAAAATTATAAAAGGCAAGCATAAATAATAAGGCCAAGGCGTTCTAGCTATCTTAATAGGAAGTGGTATATTCCCACATTTATTAAATAAATCAAATTTTGAGTGTGGTGGTTTTACTGGAATTAATTGCATTGAATCTTTGTCGACTTCACTGAATCAATGTAAAACAGTGTAGTCTTCTCTACATCTAGGTAGCTTAGGTTTCTAGACATTCCCTTATCATCAATCAGGCAGTCGCTTTTCGCATAAACATGGACCACCTTAAAATTGAATCGCTATCCGCCCATCACTGCCATCTTGTTATGGGGGACGAAGAAATCAATACTCCACAACTGTCAGTTTGAAATGTTTACCGAAAATCATTGAATTACTCGGAGTGTTTGCGTAAATTATGAATGTTTCATTGCTTTGTTTGTTTGCTGAAAGACTTGCTTGGAAACTTGGATTTGATGTTTAGGAAATTATAGAGAACGAAAAAGAAAATCGATGACGATGGAAATCACAATTATAAAACTTGGTTAAACATGGATAAGGAATTCAAGAAATATCCTTCTCGACTTTAGACAGTCTAAACTACTTAATGCTTTGAATCTTGTTTAAAACGACACCAAAACAATATCAATAAACCTTAAAACGAGTCTGAAAGCCAACAAAAAGTTTTTCATCATAAGCACTCTTAAAGATTGTTATGAAATAAAAATAAAACAAGTACAGAATAAAAGCTGCGAAACGTGCGCGAGTTACCGAATCGCTGATTTCTTTGAGAATCGTTTCTTAACTCTCATTTTAAGTAATTTTCAAGGCTCTCTCAAATTTCCGCTGCCATTATTATTTCGTTTGTTTGCGAACTTTTCAATTGTTGGCTTAGCGTTAACGTTTTGGCAATTACGAAAAATTTTTAACAGTTTGGAAGAGATTACATAAAAAACTTAATTATTCTGATGCTATAAAAAATTGCTAGTTGAGGAGCCATTTGTTACGACCAAAATAAACATTTTGTGTTCGTTGAGTATTTATCAAAATATAAATATAGGTTAGGTCTATACAATAAGCATGTTGGTGATGCGGCAAGCTGAAGACAGGGAGCTGTGGTGATGTGTACTAACATGTTGGATGATGATGATGATGATGATGAACACGCAGGTTGATGATGATCTAATGAAAGGGCTTTGATTGAGAATCTTCTAATAAACATGGTATACAATGTTTTTACAATGTCAGTGTCATTTCAAGTGGTGGCTAGATAAAGTAAATTATTTGTAGTTGTTCCTTCATTATTTTTGTACTTTGGTTTGTTGAGTTATTAATTTATTATTTTATTTTTTACACACTATTACGGCGGTTATACCTATGTATTTAATTATAAAGGTTCTTACAATAAGTATAAATAAAAAAAGAAAACATTTTACAAACGAATATTTCAAACACTTTGAATTTCCATCCACAGACACATCCCTACCTACCCAAATGTCCTTCCATTATAGTAGATACAATTTCAATCAATAGCAATATGGCATCTGGTCGATAAACCTCAAGTAGGTATAACAATTTACGAGGCGAGTCATTGCAGATGTGATGTAATAGATTGCAGTTAAGTAGGAGCTAACCGCAGGACAGCACTCGGGCTGACTGCCAACTAGGAACATCATCATCATGGGCTTTGAATTGAAAGCTAGGAAAAAGTCTTAGGCTCAACGACCCGAGGAATGTCTTGGCCTCCGACCAGAGAAGTCGCCATTTTTCCTGCCCTGTGCAGGTTCCAGTTCTCCGCTTGTAGCTCGCGTAGGTCCACTACCACCACATCTTTCCTGGCTTTCTTATAATATTCCCAAGTGGGAAACGACAAATTTGGTATTAGCCTGAAGTAATTTGGCCAATTCAGGGTGTTTCCCTCAAACTGTTTCGCCGTTCATTGGTTCATTTTCTTTCGTTTTTTACTCGTAATCAAAATGCAGTCAATGATCGGCGTAAATAGAATGAGTGTCACATTCACCAATACAATTTTTCAAGATTAGCGAAAGAAATTTAGGCTTATCGAAAAAAACGAATAAAATGGTACTTGAGCTCTGATAACACATTTCTAGAAGACACCAGTCACTAGTTCCTTGAAAGAACCAGGTTGAAGATTGCGAGTTTAATTCCCCTTTGCGTAACTTTTTGCATTAAATACTCTCGAGATGTTTTTTCTAGTGTAGGTTTTCTGCATTGCTTATTTTCCAAACAGAATTTCAAGATGTCTTTTTGTAAAAAAAGACTACTATGAACGCCCTGGGAATGTGTATCTTATTTCAAGTGATTAAAGTTTTCTTCACACTAGTTTAAGCAGAGTCCGTGCTTTATTATTTGAAATCCTTTACACTAAGAAAACCTTGTTATTTATTAACAAAACATCGAATAGTAAATCCTTAGCGAGTTGAATGCCGCGTTTGAGGCGCGCACTATTTGCTAAGAATCCGCAGCTAGTCCAGAGGGTTATAATCCCTTGAGAACGTAGGGATAGCAGCGCAAATAATAGCAATACATTTCTCTATTATTATTTTAGCCGGTGTCTTCCAATGCTGTGCAAAGAACTAGGTACATAAACGCCATTTCCAGGTATCGCGAAAAAATATATTGAATGAATAAGAATAAGAATATCTTTAATTGTAACTAAGATACAGTATTTTGTAGTGATATGCATTTAGTAAGTTACAGTAATTTTCTACTTGCTAACACATTATGTAAACTTATGAACTGAACTTGTAAATTAAGAACTTAAAACAATTACACACTACTTCGACTTACATTAATGAAACTTAAAGCTACAAATTGGCGTCCGACTCAGCATATGTTGTAATAGTACTACAACGTTGGTCTTCCGTCGGAATGAGTGTCACTAGCGTTCCTGGGAAACGCTACGATGTTGTAAGGTATCATTTTTTAATAGTAACATAGGTACTTATTTAAATCTCCACGTCTAACCGAGAAGGTGCGTCTAAATGTTACATTTAATTAAATAAACTCCTTCTAGTTGCAAAGTCATTGATTTTTAATAAAGTCAACATGGTTATTTTAAACTAGACGATCGCCTCGCGGTTTCACCCGCGTAGTTCCCGTTCCCGTGGGAATTCCGGGATAAAATATAGCCTATGTCACTCCCTGAAAAGTAAGCTTCCTAACGGTGAAAGAATTTTTCAAATCGGTCCAGTAGTTTCGGAGCCTATTCAATTCATACAAACAAACAAACAAACAAAAAATCAAACCTTTCCTCTTTATAATATTAGTATAGATAAAAGTTTGAAACTAGTTACTAAAAATCTCTGAAATCACTGTCCCCAACTTTTTCTGCCACCACTACATAATCCAAACTTTGAGAGTGGCTTAAACAAGGCGAGTTGGGCTCTCAGTTTGGCAGCCTCTCGGTCCGATGGCTGTTTTTAACGACTGCCGGAGACAATGTAGCTGTTTGGATAAACTAATTGATGCTCTTTGTGCGGCGAAGCAAAAAACGAGATGGCTCGGAGTGGACTATCTGTATTGTCGTTATTCTTTGGAAAAAAATGGTGGACAGAATCGTTACATTGGTAACTTTGTACCACTTCATTGGTTAGATTGAACTATAAAGCTTGAACCACACTACTGTAGTCTGGTGTGTCGTGGCGGGTCAGAAACACTTCGTATTCATACAATTAGTTTGGTTAGAGACACAATATTACAGCGACACAACATCCCACAACACACCATAATAATGTGTTCCTAACCACACTAAATATTTGAATCCAATAAAGGCCTTTGCCGCGCCACAATACATCTTACCACAATAGTGTGGTTCTAGCTTAATTGTGTAGGGTAGTTGTTCCTATTATAATAGATAATTTCAAATATAAGGATTTGTCATGCGAATTTGAAGCGCAAAAAGTTCACTAATTTCTGTAAGTATTCAAAATATCAAGGGAATAATAAAACTCTACAAAACAGTATGTCAACTAGAGAAAATATTAGTGACAATATGAATACATAATTTTAATTTGTATAATGGCTAACCTGACTTCATTACATTGGAGTGCCAAACGACACAACGGAGGTAAAACACCACAAAACTTTACACTTATCACCATAGCCTATCAGTATCACCACGGAGGGTGTAGTATCGCATGATCTGAATAAATCCTCACACAGTCAAAGGGGTAGCCAGTTAGATTTACAAGCTGGACATACATAAAACTGTCACCAATATATCTAATGCGAAGACGGATGGACGGCACTAAAATGCTGTGATATCTAATCGTTCTTTATGGCCAGTTGAAATATGCTTTTAGTGATAGGCTTTTTTGTTCGTGATAGAGTTGTGTTAAATTTGGTGCCAGCATCGAAACATGGGGCACCTAGTACCTACCTAATCGAAAAAAATGTATTTTTGAAAATTTGATAGAAACAAGGGGTACTTAATCGAAAAAATCTATTTATGTAGGTATCTACCTTTAGGATGTAATGTGAGTGAGCACCGCACCTGCCACACGAACAATCAGAGGACAGTATAATTGAAGGGTTAAAGACCATAATAACATGAGTCGTTGCATCTGAAGAGATTTTCGGTTATTTTACGAGTGAAGTGATCGCCGGAGAATTCGTAAAATAGTAAAACAAGGACGTGATTGGTTCACAGGTTTATTCTTTTATTATCTTACGGATAAGTTTTAAAAAAATATATAAATTTACGTCTTTGAATGCGTTGAATTGCAAGTGCTACAGTCCTATTGATTATTTTCTGTAAAATTATAAATTGACGAGGATTTTTATAATTTTACAGGTCTTGGGTTACTATCTTCCGGTGACATAGAAAAATTTGACGGTTCAAATCTGGTCGATAACCGTAATCATCTTCTTTGAAATACGCTAGGAAACATCGTAAACCCAGATGACGAGTTTAAGGGGAGAGCGGAGAAAAAAATAAGTTGTCGCCCACCACACCTAGAGTGGGATAAGGGCAAGAAGAAAACATTGTGGTAACACTCAGATGAAGGGAAGAAAACGAAGTAAAAATATAGAGGTAACATTGTCACGGAATCAAATTAACAAACGGTCTCTTCTGATACTTTAGTTAAAACTGATAGAGGTTCTAAAGAAAAGGTTGGTTGTAGGTACTGATACCAAACCCAATTTGTAAAAGACATCCAAACTAACACTTCCATTGCCCAAGTCGCTGATGTTCTCCTCCGGCCCCGTGTAAAGCTAGGTAGTGAATGCGTTCAAATACACCGACATAAAGTTAGCCAAACACAGAACGTTTGCATTATCCTAAACAATTGACGTATAATCTAATGTCCGGTTGAGTATTCATTACGCTCGGCGTAAACAATTACCCGCTGGCCCGGTCTAGACGCTAGTTACAATCCAATGGAGCTCATGCATGCATGGAACCTGGAGGCTCGCTCTAGGATTTGCCGCAAGTTATAAGAGAATTGTTACAGTTTTATAAATAATACCTGTGTTTTGAACTAATATTATAACTATGAAATACAAGGTACAATTAATTATCATTTGCTTTTGTTGAAAATACAGCGGAAAATCCCCAAGAAGCACAAGCAGCCTGAGTCACGCGCACCTGCACCTTGTTTTGGCGACCCGAGACGAGCCGATGAGTCCCGAGACGAGCCGACGAGCGTCAGCGCGCTCGATCGGAGCGCATTCTCACGAAAACCACAGAGCTAGACGAACGTTGGTACTTTGCTTGTCGATATACCTTTACCATTTTCATTTTGTGCTTGTAAGAAGAAGTTGTTTGTTCCTAATTGTTCTTAATGTAAATACCGTTGCAAGAAATTAAAGTAAAATCATCCTCTAAATTGTAAAAGTATTTCAATACATAAAGTATATACGATAACTGTGTTTTATGTTGAGATCCTGCCATCCTTCTGAGTTTATGGTCAAAAGCCTCCTATAGTTCAGAATCGGGATTCGAAAAGCTACGCACACAAAGAAGTGTAAGTACACATTTTGTTCCAAGTAATATAAGTGTTGTTTATTTTTGCCGATTTCTTTGTCCCTTTGTGCCAGCACTGGCAAGAGAAACCGATCGGGGCACACCCCGTGTTTCTCTTTTATGGTGTTTTTCCGCGATACTCCGAATACTTGGCCGGGGCACTCCCTTGCAGACCTTGCAGTATTTCGCAGATCACGGTAGCATGAGGTACGAGAAAGACTAGTGAGCACAGAAAGAAAATTGATGGGGGTACTCCCGTAAATTTTTTCATCCATTGCGTAACTGAATGGTCTCGAATACGTCGCAAGGACACCCTCTTGTAGTATTTTGAGGCTTACGGTTATATCATAAGGCATTCGACAAGAAAGGAGGTAACTTATGTTATGTTATGATTTATCACACCAACTCTTGCACCAGCCTTGGTTTTTACCCGTCAGTTTTTTCTCTACCCTCATGTTGAGAGATGAAAGAATCTAGATATGATTTTAACCTTTTACCACTATTGATAATTTATGAGGCACTTGTTCTTGCTTTTCACTAGTTCTACCTTCAAAGAAGGTTTATAACTTTATTCGGTAAATTTAATAATTATTTGACGAAGTACCTACGTCACGGTCATGTTACAGACCACGATGCAGGTCATGTTTCAGGTTATGTGGCAGACCACGTTGAAGGTCATGTTCTTATAGGCTATAATTAGAAACAAATAGATCGAAAACACTTTATTATACCGTAACGGTTAAGTTGTGATTTGTTCGGGCTGCAACCTACTATTGGCTTAGAATAGGAAACGTTACGATCTCAATCACTGATTTTTATAATTGTCTACTTAAATAAGAGATGTTTACGTATTATGTAAATTACAATGGTTTTCTTTCTTCCGAGGTTATGGGCAAACAGAAAACCCGAGGTCTAAGTTCAAGAATGCAGCAACATCGCGCCACCAGGTTGCTGATTCTGATGAAAGAGAGGCCAGGCGCAGCTAGTCACGGTGACGAGTGGTGTCCCGTTTTTGCACAAGGCAGGTTGCAGCAGGTCGCGGTGAAGATGTGAAGGCAGGCCACCTGTGCGCCTGCATGTGACCAAGAACCACTAAATGAACCCTACGGGAGCGCGCAACTTACTGTTATCCTATAACGTCACACGCAGCGAGCGCTGCGCTGGCCGGAGATTTTCTTAAGAGATTTCGAAGGTTTAGAAATCTAAATGGGTCAATATCCTTTGTAACGAAAAAAGTCGTACGTTTAATTATTGTTAGACGACCTCTGTGGCGCAGCGGGCGAAGGTTTGCCTGCGACGCAGGAGGTTGCGGGTTCGATTCCCGCCTCGGGACAAATCTTTGTACGATCTGCAAACATTTGTCCCGAGCGTTCTGGATGTTTTCTATGTATAATAAAAAAAATATCTATCTATGTAGTGTATTGTATTAAGTACATCAGTTATCTAGAACCCATAACACAAGCTCTGCTTCACTTGGGGCTAGATAATGTTGTGTGAAGTGTCCAGCATTATTTATTTATTTATTGTCCAAGACTTAAATTGTTTTGCTCAAACTACAAACCACTGGGTCATGAAATTGCCGGTTGCCCAAAATCAATTATTCAAATGCTTATTTTACAACATCTTTTTAATGGACGTACTATGGTACTACGGTTATCCTAACATTTAACACCTTGTTTAGACAATATTTACCGCAGTCAATCTTCTACCAACAAAGCAGTAATCAAGCATTTCAAATCGGACCAGTATGGTCAGTGTTAATTTTAGTAATACCTACCTAGAATAGAATCATTTAAATGTATTTATAGAAGACATGTCAAGTGTTGCAGTGCTCTTAAATTTATCAGCAGCGGTATCAATGCAATACTATCAGTAGTTTTGGACTAGTATGAGAATATTAATATAAAACACAAGCTCTGCTTAGCTAGGGGCTAGATGATGCTGTGTGGATTGTCCAGCATTATTTATCTATTTATTTATATACCTACTTAATAAAAATAATGATTTAGAAAATGCATTTAAAATGTATTGTCTGCGCAAAATTAAAATATTCTACCAGGCTATGAAACAATGACTCGGTTATTATTTTATTTTGTCTATTTTCAAACATAGTCATTGGCAAGTCCTTAAATTCCTTTGGTAACGTAATAGATGTCTGAAATGCCACGAAAACTTAGAATGGTGATTTGGAATATAATATCTTATTTATATGTCTAGTATGCCTGGATAAACTTCGCTTCTTTTGAAATAATGTAAGTATTGTTTAACGAATATGCAGATTTCTACCTCTATAGTGTAGGTACATAAGTGGCAAGTTAAGAACTTAGTTTTTTTCAAGTGGTTTATGCTATCAAGTAACCAGGCTCCGCAAAGAACACGCGTGCATTTTTTTGATACGAAAAGTCTCAAAAAATGCAGGCTCTGAGTAACTCCGCCGAATTACCTCGCAATGGTGACCCATAGAGCAACGCAGAAGACAAATAATATTAGTCATCATCATCATCATCATCAGCCTATATTAGTCCACTGCTGGACATAGGCCTCCCCTAATGAGCGCTATAGCGCCCTGTCTATTAGTCATGGTAGGCAGCAAGTGCTGCTGTTTGTGACACAGTTTTCCTAATTAACTATTAATATTAATCTTCAAGGTAAAACAAATCTATGATTGCTACTAAAATATAGTCAACATCCGGCTTCCAATTAGGATGTTCGTCAAGTTTAATACCTAAGAAAATACATTATTCAACACAACATCTTACATTAATTGATTGATATTTTAGGTACAAATTTATTGATTTAATTTTTGTAATTTTAAAATTACACAAGTTTAGTCATGTCAATTTTAATAATTTGTTTATTTCATTTTCGTACAATACAATCTGTACGTTTAGGTAACTAGTACTGTCGCGTCATTGGCAAAACAAATCAAACAAAAAAAAAACTATATAATTTAATAAAATAAAATAAATGTACGCTTAATCAAATTATAAAATTAACCATTGACACCGTAACAAAGTGATCTTTTTGATTTCTGTCGCTTCGGTATGTATACTAAAGTAAAGAAGTGACGAAGAAACCTTTATCCTGTTAGTTTTTATTATGTTTGTTATTTTTATGAGTTGGAGCAAAGGCTTCCCAAGCTTTTCTATCTTCTAGATATTGTGATATTTTGTAGTAAGCCTTTTGCACAGGAACGTTCTGACAATTTGTTTGACTTAATTTTGAGATTTAAACTAGTTTTGTTGTTGAAGTACACATTGCCTTTAAAAGATACTTGAATTTTCTGTAGCCTAGTTGTGGGCACAGGGAGTTTATATTTATATCTAGTATTCAAATTACGTATTTCACTATTTTTAGGGAAACGATTGATATTTCCATGAGTGCACAACAAGTTTTCTTATATTATATTGACATAGTGCTGTCATAATTATGGTCATGATATAGTTTGAACGATAAATACACCTTCAGACCAATCACAGAGGGCCGTATTAAGAATTTTGAAAGTAGAGTGATTGATTTTTGATTTTGAACTAAGTAGCTAACAACAATATTGCTTGTTCTGATGACCCCAATGATCTTTTTGCCAATCTCTTGAATGTTGTAAACAAAGAAATAAAAAGCAGTATTCAAACTTATCACATTGACAGATAGGGTCGGGTTTACTGATTGGGCCACTCCCGGTATTATATAAAAGCAGGATTAGGTTATAATAATCGGTATAATCTTTATGGTGCTAGAAAAACTATGACACATGATCCTGCGTATTTTGTTAGTATATACCAGAATATAAAGCTATAACCAATTGCTCTAGAATGTTTAAGAAAGTTTCCAAGAAAGCCAAATTTACGATTTTAACTATAATAATAATAATAATTATTATTATAAACTCCTATAATAAAGTATAAGCAACAAGGAGACTAACAAATAACGAAACTGGTACATCAAAACCACGAATAGAAGAATAAAGTTAAAAACTAATAATTTAATTCTTTACAAGAAAAAAATTGATGCGGTTTTTGCATTCAAAGTTGTTCCCTAGTCTTTTTGCTCTTAGGCATCAACGGCAGTTGAATTACTATTTACTAATTGTTGAAAATGTAAGGAGGTCTTTCTCTTTAGTCATGTAAAGTGCTGATTACTTATTGAAAAGGGTTTAAATCTGTTAACATCAAAAATACTGAGGATCTCTGAGGTATTTCAACCAAAGTACGATGCTTTAAGGAAGTGGCTCCCTGTTTGGTGTACATTTTCAATAATTGTGTCGACGCGGGAGTTGTTTTCCCTGATCTCATGAAATATAGTAAAAGGGTCTCCTGTTTATAAATTTGGTAACTGATCCATATGCAATTCCGCAATTAGAGACCGATTTCAATACTTTCCACACTAAAATAACAACATATTCTCACCAAGATGACATTTCAATCTCGATAAGCTATTCCATGGACATCAATTTGGTTTCACCAAGGGTAGATCTACAACCGATGCTGGTATAGTACTACTAAAGCATATATTTGATGCGTGGAGTAAAGCAAAAAAAATGCTATTGGTATATACTGTGACCTTTTGTAAGGCTTTTGTTTGTCATTCATGATACATTATTTAGGAAATTGAAACACTATGGAATTAACAATAAGGCACTGGATCTTATATAATCATACATTTCTGATAGAGTTATAAATTTAAATATTGCTAAAGAAAGACGTTTGTGACGTAGTTTTATTTCTGATAATTTGTTATTTGCTTAATTGATTTTTAGAGATGACAGCAATATATAATAACAATGAAGTTAATGATTCGCTTTCACGAATACTTACTAGATTGGTTCACCGCCAATTCATGTTACCAAATGTAGAATTCTCAACCAAAATTATGCTAAAAGATGAGATTGTTCACTTTATGATTCCATTGTTTTCCTAGAGTTACTTACATAATTATTGATTCCTGTCTTCAATGGAAGCCATAAAATGATGCTTTCGCATGCAGACTTAGTTCGACAAATTAGATACAGCTATGTAAGTTTATTTCAGTTACTGCCATAGTATTATGTCTTATGGTATATTGCTTGGAGACAGGCAGATGACATCAAAACTAGCTTTGTTCTTAAAAAAAAAAGGAGCAGTAGTTGCTATTGCGTTATTTGTAAATTGAAGCCTTCTCAGTTCTTTGAGGGATTTTGTTTGAAATAAATAAATATTCCATGATTTTGATTATTATATGATATATTAATAAATATTAAACAGAGTCCTTACACAGAAGAAATGTAAGTAACTTTGTTTCATCAGTTTCAATTTTGAACTGATCGCATAAATTGTTCTTTGTATGCTTTACGCTTTAATCTTGTTAAGATTTTACACCAAAGCGTGAATTTAGGTTATAGCACTATCAATTTTGGACTGATACCACACATTGTTATTTTTATGCTCTTTAATCAAGTTAAGATTTTACACAAAAGCGCGTAGTAACTCTCAATTTTGGACTGATATCATATTGATGCTTGTATGTGCTTTAATCAAGTTACTATTATATATACATATATGGTAATTAGCGTGTAGTTATGAACATGTAAGATTCGTATCGCTATCACAGACAACCTCAAAAATATTCAATTAAGTGTGCTAGTCAATGTAATGGACTTTCACTGTAAATCGTAATCAATAGCTAGTAACGGTCAATGTCATGGATCGAGCTACAAATTCAATATTATCAATGGCAGGTAACGGTCAATGTCATGGATCGAGCTACAGATTCAATATTATAAATGGCTGGTAACGATCTAGTTATGGGTCGAGCTACAGATTCAATATTATGAATGGCTGGTAACGATCAATGTCATAGATCGAGCTACAGGTTTAGTATTATCAATGGCTGGTAACGGTCAATGTCATGGGTCGAGCTACAGATTGAATATTATGAATGACTGGTAACGATCTATGTTATGGGTCGAGCTACAGATTCAATATTATCACTGGCTGGTAACGATCAATGTCATGGATCGAGCTACAGGTTCAATATTATCAATGGCTGGTAACGGTCAATGTCATGGGTCGAGCTACAGATTCAATTATTATGAATGGCTGGTAACGATCAATGTCATAGATCGAGCTACAGATTCAATATTATAAAAAAAAACATTTTAATTTATTTTAATTTATTTTAATTTAAACATTTTAATTATCAAAACATTTTAATTTAATTTATTATTTTGAAAGTAACATTTTAATGTCGTGGATCGAGCAACTAATTAAAATTTATTTAATGGCCGGCGGCGGCTAGTGTCTTGAATCAAGCAACAGATTCAAGTTTATGCACCCTAGTTAATATAATGAACTAGCTAATATAGTAAAATATTTTTTTTAATTAACAATAACGAAGGGACTCGTTAGTGAGTGGATGGCCGAGCTGTTACAGTTTTATAAATAATACCTGTGTTTTGAACTAATATTATAACTATGAAATACAAGGTACAATTAATTATCATTTGCTTTTGTTGAAAATACAGCGGAAAATCCCCAAGAAGCACAAGCAGCCTGAGTCACGCGCACCTGCACCTTGTTTTGGCGACCCGAGACGAGCCGATGAGTCCCGAGACGAGCCGACGAGCGTCAGCGCGCTCGATCGGAGCGCATTCTCACGAAAACCACAGAGCTAGACGAACGTTGGTACTTTGCTTGTCGATATACCTTTACCATTTTCATTTTGTGCTTGTAAGAAGAAGTTGTTTGTTCCTAATTGTTCTTAATGTAAATACCGTTGCAAGAAATTAAAGTAAAATCATCCTCTAAATTGTAAAAGTATTTCAATACATAAAGTATATACGATAACTGTGTTTTATGTTGAGATCCTGCCATCCTTCTGAGTTTATGGTCAAAAGCCTCCTATAGAATAGCTTGATTAAAGGTCATGATATAAAATAGATTAAAAGGAATCGAAACTGATCAGAGACAAAAAGACGCTGTTGTTAGATACGCTCGGGAAGTGTCATGGTCAATTTTCTATCCGCTGATAGATTATCCGAATTTAAAAGGCCCCTTGCTCAGTCATCGATCTATGCTTGAGTACCGCTTTTATCACACTAAAATTATAAATGCGAAAGTTTGGATGGATAGATGGATGGATGGATGGATGTTTGTTACCTCTTCACGCCAAAACTACTGAACGGATTGGGCTAAAATCCTGGAATGAAACATAGGATACTTTTTATCCCAAAAATCAGATCCCATGGAATAAAAATCACCTATAAACGTTTATAGAAACAACGTGTGCGAAGCCGCGGGCATAAACTAGTAGGTATGACATAAACGTTAATCAAGCCTATACGGGCCTTAATGTTGAAAATCGTGCATCTTATACGACAATAATGAATAGAACTCAATCTCTAGATAGTGGAGATAAAGACAAATACAGATTAGACCCCTTTTTATCTGTCGATGCATACAAGCCCCCCGAAGATTTAAATTCAATACGAGGACCAATATGATTAATCATGGATGGACAGCAGTATATACTTAAACTGAACACCGAAATTGGCTTGACAGTGGACACATCAGCATGGTCTTCTATTGTAAAACCTTTGGTTTGTGGTACCAGTTGTCTGAACACTATGTTTATGTAATCTTCCATATCACTTGAGCCACACAAACAAGAGCTAAGTTGCAACATGTAAATGAAGGTCTAAGCGTATTCGACTCAGTCTTCACAAACGATGATGACAGGCGACGCACCGGGTCCGGACCGGCTCAGGAACGGCTTAGACACGGCTTTTGAACTAATAGCTGTTGTGTCACATATGATACGGGGTTGTCGACTCTTGTTAGTCAAGGCTTGTTAGTCAGTATTTTCTTGGCAGCAATAATGACTTGAAATTCATGCACAGAAATCTGAATAACAAGGCACTAGAAATCGTAAGCGCGCGTGACCTTGTCGCCGCTCAGGTGACTCTCACGCCACCAGTGCGTTCGTTGCTGTTCAGTTGCTCTCGAAACGTGCGTGTGTAAAAATGGTGTGTTGCAGCATTTCCCATTGCGGAAATTCTTCCACAAGTTGTAATTATATTAATAAAGGAATAACTTTTCATCGGTAAGTATTGTTTTTTTCTAAATAATGCCGTTTTTCCTTAAAATTATAGAATCTTTAAAAGTAATACGAACGTCACAGTCGACCGTTCTTATTATCACGTTTAACTATACATTGCCTCTTATTTTTGTCAACATCGGGCAGGTACCTCATTACAAAAAGCAATGTACTGCACAGTGAACGATAACGTTGCGCACTCGATTTCCTATCGTGGTACGGCCGCAGAACTCGGTCGCGAGCTAGTGTTGTGACACGGTAATATTATCCTTAATATTACCTTGGTTGTGATTTGTAAAACAACTTTGCATAATTTAACATAGTATTTTAGGAATACGATGTTATATTAAAATTGTTTATTAATGATTTATTATCATAATAACTAACTATCTATAAAGCTCGATTACCACTGACTGACTGACTGACATAATTGTTCTCCTTGATGGTGGAGGGGGAGGTATGTTATTTTTGCAGAATCATGTAGGGGGTGTCCGGGGAACCTAGGAAAAATTCCGACTTTTTGAGATTTGCCCCCCGGAACCACCGCCCCCCAGGGGGGCGCCAAGCAGAGTCACACTGATGAATAATTTTTAGGGGGTTGTATAGAGGGGGTCATATGATTTCGATTCCAAAAAAAATTTTACCCCCCCGTTCCTCCCAAGACCCCCCTTTTTGATTTCCCTATGTATGCTTAAATCTCTAAAACTACGCAACGGATTTCGATGCGGTTTTTTTCATAGATTTTTCATAGAGTGATTCAAGGTTTATATGTATAACTAGCTGCGCCCCGCGGCTTCGCCCCCATGGAAATTTATGTTTCCAACTTTCTTATTTTTTTCTTTCAAAAGAACCTTCTCCTGACAATAACAAACACAACAAAGAAAGAATTAGCGAAATCGGTCCAGCCGTTCACGCGTGATGCCGTGACCAAGGAAAACGGGTTTCATTTTTATATATATAGATATATGCATAATATAGGAGAGAAGCACTGATAGTTTTAGAGGTTTCTAATGTGATGTCTTAAATAAACACATTTTTTTGCGCTTACATTGCAAACGCTGGCTGAACCCTACGAGATAGATCAGAATAATGTACTACAGTATTTTACAACCTAAAAAGGTCTACAAAAAAAGTCTACGATAGTATATGTCTATCTCTTAGGGATAACCCACAATAACCATTTTTTATCCCTTACTTTTTACGAGAAATAATGGCTTATTTACGAGGCGATTTTAAGCAGTACAGCATTAATCCTTATCCAATTAAGTAACTTAGATACATTGTGCATTTAATATAGATTAATATTGCCCTTTACAGCATGTAAGTAATTTGAATGAATATTTTCGAAGATATTACAGATTTAAAATGACAGGGACATAGCGATTGCGGTATCGGCCGGAGTACCAATTCTGCAGTAGGTATATTTAGTATAAGCATTGCACCCGTGCGAAGCCGGGGCGGGTCGCTAGTTAATAATAAATGAATATTGAAGTACAAACTATATTTTTATTTTATTAGTACAATGCCCTAGTCATAGAATAACAGTACGATAGGTACGTGACCTGATATTTCGTGCCCAGCACTAGTGTAGATTACATTAAAATGACGTCATAACGACAACAAATGCAAACTTGTCACTAATGTGTGAGTAAGCGAACGTATGCAACTACGCATAAGGCTTAATTTGGTTTGCACTGCATTTTTGGATGGGCGTAGCCGTAATTCCGTAGTTATTGTCTGTGTATGTAGTGGTAAGGTAGTAGAGGGGGCGAGCCGGCGACACGCATTCCCGATAGATCGGATGGTACTCAGCATTTCTAGTGCCTTGTTATTAAGATTTCTGTGAATTCATGCTTGGCGTAAATTATACAACATTGTAGAACATTTATATACATTATCGCTTACGATGGAAGTACTAGGGGGTATATTTTAACACAGGATTGGGATATGTTTTAAAGAAAGGCGAGCGTTTGGCCTCCTCTTGCCTAATATCCATTGTGTATTCGACTCTTAACTTGTAATCAATCATTTTTATTAATGTGAAACTTTTCCTGCTAGATAAAACCATATACTCTGTAAGTGAATTCCTAGACAATGACTATAAACAATTTTAAATTTCTCAAAGACGAACCTTTCCTGATCTCTACATGCCTAATTCAAACTAATTAAAGTAATTTATACTTAATTTTATTTGACGAGAAACTGGTAACACCTAACTTTAGCTTAACATTAAGATAACCATTGTAAATATTTTCATTTTATTTCATTTCATAATGGGTAGCAATAATCCATAGGTACTAGGCATAATTGGCTAGAAAGATGCTGGTTGACTCTTCTATTGAAGAACCCCAAATTGTAAGTAGCATGAAAATCTGACGGAGGTAGCGCATTCCATTTCCTAATCAACTCATTTTAACCTTTGGCTGAAACATTTAAGTAATACCTACTTCTAAACTTTTACTTTAACGATTAAATTTAGTAATGAAACGTAGCAAACATTAAAAATTCAATATTCCCGCAATGTTACTTTCATTGCTGCACAGCATGGCAAACTGCTATTCAAGCGCTATCAATGCATACCTATTGCCTTTTTAATTCTGCGATTTAGAGCCTCGTATGTTACGGTCATTATGAGCATTTCTTTTTATGCTGAAAAAATAAAAAACGTTGTTTGAGCACGAGAATTTGCTGTGATCAAAATGGTTGATAATCTCGGTGTAGAAACATGCTTGGTTCAGTTATTTTATTAGTGAGTAAAAAGTGAACGCATATAATTTTACTAAATAACACTGTATTTATGTTTCTTATAATCAGATTAATGTTTTAATCGTTTAATTATGTCTATTTTAAGACCTAAGTACTCTTGATATTCAAATACAATTATTATTGTAAACATTGTTCATGAATAAATCATATATCTATCTACTGAACAAAATTGAGAATCCAACCTGACAATTTTTAGCAAAATGAAAATTCCCACCTACAGGTAATAAATAACTTACGTATCAAAGAAAATTACAACTAAAGAATGAAGCAAATTATTACCAGCACTTACAATTGGAACAGTTGAGCTAACTGCAGACTGTTGCAAACAATCTAGAGGAACCTCAACGTATCATAGGTACCACATTGAATAATAATCTCACATTCAAAATCAACCTCAAACTATAGGTAACCATGTTGTGAAGACGTGTTAGGATATTTCACCAAATGCAAACACTGCGTAAGGCAAAATCAACCAAGCAAATTACTGACAGAACCTCGGGTTCCTTGGCCATATTCCACCGGCATCAGACAATCCAATAGCATTCCTCAATAATTAGTCCAGCCTCCAATCAATCAAGGGTCGGCCTGTCCGCATGTCCGTACAAATTGAAGCTTGGTTACACCAATGAATTCACGTTTAAATGGTTTCGGGGTATGCGGATATTTAGTACCTATTTGCTTTTGGGTTTATTGGAGTGGATGAAAGGCGTTCCATTACATTTTGAAATTGTCTGTTTCTTGAAATTGTCTGTTACCTTTGCTCATATTAAATGGACAGTAGTAAGTTGAGCACAGAGATTCTCGACAAGGGTGGAATTGACAAAAATTACATCGAATTATCGTCGAATACGTGAAATTTATGTATGCAAATTGTTGCCATGCATGGGGGGCTGGTGTGTAGATAATAGTTTTGAGTCTCAACAAGAAATTTGTTGGCCGAGAAGCATCGTTGCAAACGCTTATTTTTATTATATCTTAATTACCAATTAAGGTGAATACTTAACTTACTGGTTAGATCACGGAGTAACCAGTTATCTGTCCATCTCAGTTAGACCACGAGTGGGTCTCAGAATTAATTTCCCTTTTCGGTCATTTTAACAAAAATCTTGGGAAGGCATATACACCGCACCCTAATACCAATTTACAACGTTCCAATCTAGCATTGCAGTTCTTGTTTCACCTGACGTCACATTTCCACGTCAAACATGATTTTCAGCTCAATTTTAGCCAGTATCTTCGATCAGGGAGCAATGCATCGGTGCGCTCGGCTGCTCAATTTGCCTTGGAAATTGTAGACTCTTTACCGATTCAGGATCAGACTTGGTTTGCCTGCAGCGCCGTTGATATTGAGCTGTGAAATACACGTTGCAGCAACCGGTGGTTATTTATTTTGTTTATAGTCTCATTTTCTAGCAATTTTGTGTTGGTTGTGGTGACTTTGCTTTTTCATTTCGAAACTTACTGGATAATGTCTGTTTCTTTTTGAACGTTTGTGATATCGCCGTCGTAAATATGCATTATAAATTAATTTTTAATACTTTTACCTGCGAGAAGTTCATAATCTTAATCGATTTTTTTTACATAATTCCTCAGGTTCCACTCCAAACGGCTTCTAAATGCTCATGTCGAGTCTTTACGCTTTCATAGCATGATTTAGCTTAGCTTTACGCTAAACGTGCATTCCTTTGTGTATGCCTTGTAATGTGTATTCCTTCCCCTAACAAGCTCTTTTACAAATAAGCCAAATGTTTACAATATTCCGTTTTCATTCGTTTCAGCCGATTGAAAATTGTTCTTAGCAATGGGCCCTGCAAAATCGATACCCATCGCATCGAACATAAGGCATTCATATTGGATTAAAATAAGCTGATTAAAGGGGTCGCAGGTTCATGTCCCGTACATGCATCGTGACACACATAATTGTTTATTGAATTATTTATGACTAAAATCCTTAGTCCACGGCCGCACTGCAAGGTAGGTAGGCGGCTGGGTTGGCATTAGCCTCGCGCCTAGCTACTATACATCGATGCGATCACGCTACGATGGTAAATAGCTAGGCGCGTGGCCCAGCGTGGGGATTATGGGCATTACCCCCATGTGATAAAAGCTAATAAGGCGCTTATCAGGGGGAGGCCTGCGTCCAGTTGTGGACCAATACAGGCTGTTGGGATTGAGGTTGAGGTGGCTTAGAGTCCGAAATCCGAACACGGGACGGAACTTTCTTGTTGTTAATATTTAAACACAATTTAAAGTGATCCTTTCTTCAGTAAATATTATAATTATATCGATATCTCGACTTCAAAGTTGTGAATTTTAGTTTAGTTTTGTTCGGGTTTGTTGACATAATTGATCTATTATGGTCGACCATAGATCGATACAATTCTCGTTCATTTTCATACGTTTATTTTCTCATCTACCAAGCTACCATTCTGCAGTGCGGCCGTGGCTTAGGATCTATATTGTAATAGCAGGGTCTTGATGCATTTACAGTGTAAGGAACGGTGGCCATGTAGGGTGAATTATTTTGGGTGCATTATTTTTGGGGTTTCAAGGGATTAGTGAAGATAGTGAATTGATTGATATCATAGTGGTTTTGCAGAAAATTAGTTTGCAGAATATAATGCACCCTCTAGGAGGATTTACTATGAACCAAAGTAGGATATAGAATTTCCTAATCTTCTTACATATGACGCCTCCATAATAGCTATTTTACTGAACAACATTGCACAAAATGTTATTATCATAAACTTCTAGGATAGTGCTTAATGTCATTACAAAATAAATAAATAATAAATAACTAAACAAATAATGCTGGACTATTCCCACAGCGTTATCTAGCCCCAAGCTAAGCAGAGCTTGTGTTATAGGTACTAGATAACTGATTTAATAGAATACACTACATAGAAAGATATTTTTATTATAGGTACATAGAAAACATCCAGAACACCCTGATCAAATATCTGCAGATCGTGGAAACATTTGTCCCGAGGCGGGAATCGAACCCGCAACCTCCTGCGTCGCAGGCGGACCTTCACCCGCTGCCGTAGATTTTTACGGCGAAAAAAACGTGTGTGAACAAGGGCCCTAAGTCGCCTCTTACGACACTCGCGTGAAGAGTTGGAGTGACCAGTGTTTGTGTGGCTAATTTTACTCAGATCTAATTATTTGTGTGTAATGAATGTAAAAAAATGCAGTTGAAATAAACGCTTTGAACTAAGTTTCAAATTAGCCAAATGCATCCATCCATAAAACATGCAAATTTTTCGTTCGATAATGTCTTGAATTGGATTTAATAAAAGACTGGTGGCTCCCTCTGTCTAATTTGTCGAAATTTGGCGCGTGGCAGTCACGTGGCGTCGTTTCGGCCAATCGCGGGGCATTGTTTAGGATGTGACGTCATCAGCAGAAAACCCCGTGGGAAATGATTTATTACAGTAGCCGCTGTGAAAATATAGTAAAACTATTTTGAGTTTTTCGAAAACTCATTTGCCACCAAACGAACACAAACAAACTATATTTATTTACTAGCTTCTGCCGCGGTTTGGCACGCGATTTTTTTAATAACAAGTCTATATACCTATAACGTTATTCATTATTCCAGATTTAGATCTTTATACTGTGCAAAATTTCATCCGGATTCATTCAGTAGTTTCGGCGTTTTCTTCAGTCAAACATCTTCACAACACGGCATAAATTTTCACTTTTATAATATTAGTAGGACGTGTACTATAAGATAGATGATAGTGATACAACATTTTCAATTCATAAAACATTATTGTAGGAAGTGGGCTATAGGAACTTAATTTATTAAACACACACCGTGTTTAGTAAATTAAGTTCATATAGCCCGCTTACTTTAACAAAGGCATTGAAAATGACGTCAAACTCAATCTCATTCTTTAACTACGCTGGTTATAAGTACCTAATGTTGTACCTATAGTGTACTATATTTGTTGTACTATACCTATAGTGGCCGTGAAACACCTTGTCCGGTATCGGGCAGTAACAGTAATTTGCGCAGGTACACTTACGCATATAATGCATATGCCATCGGAAACGTCAGCAGGCTTAAGAAATAGTTAAGCTTCGAATAGCTCTGTCTTACTCTTTCAGTGTTTGAAACAAAAACTGCACATTGAATAATCGTAGTGACTGCCCAGAAGGTAGCCGCCCACCATTTTGGCCTTAGAATTGCGTTTTGCGCATCTTTGTCTCGTGGTTCGCCAGAGGACAAAAAGATGAGGTAGTTTTATTTTGGAGTACTATCCAAAAGTCCAAGAATTAGGTGATTGAAGTTACAGTTACAATAATATACGTTATTTTCTCTTGCATGTACCATTTAAAGTTAATGAAATGGTAATAAAAACATTTCATAATCAGTTTGTACCTAAACTAGATAGTTATATTGCTTAAAAACACTAAAAAACACAGTTACAATTTTTTGCACATCATAAATACCCCCAGCCCATATCGGGCCGCATAGTTGACGCCATTTAGCAAAATTTATAGCATTTACTTAACAGTGGTAGACCAATCAATGTTCACTCCTTTGATGTTTCGATAACCTTTTTTTATGATTTTTTTAAAATTTTTAATCAACCTCATTAATTACGTTATACAACATCAGAATGTTTCCACGCTGTTTTTAGCAAATTTCATGGAGAATCCAAATATATATAGATGTTATGAGGTGTTAGTAGATAATAATCAAAAAATAAGCGAAATAATGCATTATGATGCATTTCCGCGGATTTTCCGCGGATTTTGCGGAAGTACCTGCCACACAACGGAGATAGCGGGGCGCGGGGCGTGCCACATGAGAGGATAAATATGTTAGAAAACCTACGTGATTAAACTGGACCGTACACATACACACACAAAATCTCATACCCACACATAAACACACGCTAATAGGTACCTACACAAACGCACATAAACAACACATAAGCGGAAGTCTACTCAAAGAGCCTGCAAACATTTACATCCACTGATTTGCAATATTAGACAAATGTTTGGCAACACTAGTTATTTGTGTAGCGACCGTGTCCTCACCCCTTTAGTGCCCTTTACATCTTACGACACGACACCGAGACGTAGCGACGTTGGGAACGTAACGTTTGGACTTTTCGTTTGACTGGTTAAATTGATAAAAAATTAAATGTAAATCAAAAAATGTTAATCAATAATCATCTTACGTGGTGGATGAGGCGGCCTGAGTAGAATAACATCCATCAATATTCAAAATGGTCTAGGCTCAGGCCAAATGAGCGTAATTTTTTGAATAGGCATCGCGTTTAATGAGTCTCTTCATACAAAAGCCCCTGCTTGTGCCTCCCGGCTGGAATTGTCATTTCTGTTGCAAATACCTACGCATTTTATACGACTCACAACTCAAAAAATACAAAGGTTTGGCCCCAGCTCTACCAAAACCAATCTGATCTGACCAAAGTCGGAAACCTCAAACCTCATCAACAGCCTGTGTTGGTCCACTGTTGGACGCAGGCCTCCCCCTGATAAGCGTCTTATTGGCTTGTATCTCATGGGGGTAATGCCCATAATCCCCACGCTGGGCATGCGGATTGGTGATTGCAGTTCGGTGGTAGAATGTTCTGCAGGGGGCGCTGCTGCCCGCCCCCGGTGGATATCCCTTAGTCGCCTCTTACGACACCCGCGGGAAGAGTTGGGCTGGTGCAAATTCTAAGCCGGCACCACACAGCTGCAAAGTCGGAAAGTGTAAGAGTTATTTCGTAACTTCTGCGATCAAACGAACGCCTGATCAAACTACAAGGTTGTCAATAAGATGCAAAGGGAAAGGGATTAGAGATTGTGACTTTTTTGGTGGCAAATAAGGGGAGAAAAAAGTCGCACCCTATGTGTTTTCGCAACTGTTGAGAAAAAATAAACATTTTGTAGTTGCAAATTGTTCTTATTCCAAACTATGGAGTAGTTATACGGTGGATTTCGTTTCTTACATGGTTTTGAACTAACTTCGGGAGGAGGAGGTTCTGACCTGTGCCGGAAAAAGTAAAAAGTTTTTTAAAAATTTTTACCGATATCTCTGTCAATTGTGAACCGATTCAGAAGATAATTTAGTTTTGCATGGAAAATTATCTCGAAATGTTCCCTAAAAATATATTTTAGGGAATACCTACTATTTATCCCGCAAAACTTAGAACTCAAATAGAATTCAAAGTCGATTTTTTTTTAGTTTTTATAAGAAACACTAGACGATCGCCTCGCGGTTTCACCCGCGTAGTTCCCGTTCCTGTGGGAATTTCGGGATAAAATATAGCCTATGTCACTTCCTGAAAGTAAGCTTCCTAACGGTGAAAGAATTTTTTAAATCGGTCCAGTAGTTTCGGAGCCTATTCAATACAAATAAACAAACAAACAATCAAATCTTTCCTCTTGATAATATTAGTATTACATTATATTTTTATATCAATTAAGTGTTTGCAACTGTCTGCAGTTAGCTCAATTGTTTCAATTGTAAATACTAGTGTAATTATTTTTTCAATAAAGGCTATGGTTAAAAAAAAGGAATTGCGACAGTCTGCAGTTAGCTCAATTGTTTCAATTTTGGTTTCGTAAATACTACCTAGTTCTAATTTATTTCTAATATGTGATGGTAATTTTCTTTGTGAATAAAGGTAATATTATGGTTTATTTCTGCTTATGTAGGTACTTATTAGCAATGAAAACAATTTTTATTTATTATAGCCCTTAATAATAATATCACTTGAAACACGTACTTACTCTGAAGACTTACAGTAATAAACATATTAATCAACCAGTACCTATCGCTTCAAACTCTCACCCTCTTTTAAGCATTATACAAAATAACCTAAAAAACTTAAAAGGCCGTTTTATATAAAAATAAGCCAAAAAGTCCCAAAAGTTTAAAAATGGCGTGACTGAGTGGCGACGACGTTGATGGATGACTCTCAATGGCGGCGACATGAAGAGATTTCATAAAGAAAATAATAAACAGAGCCCGGGCTTATAGTCTTTGTGGAAACACTCTTTGACTTTATAAATGGATTTAAATACCCTCACCTATCATCAATTTTCTTAGAATATTTTGAATTTAATAAAATACTTATCCTGCATACCTAAGTACTTTTACATAAATGTAGGTACCTAGAGTGGGATGGTATAATGTACTATGAAATGGGAATCTTAGGTAGTTACTGCTTTTTTGGTGCTTCAAAATAGTGTCCCCATTGAGCTTATGAAAACCTTGGATACACAGAACTTATATTCATTTTTTTTTAATCCAAGCTTAAAAAATAATGGAAGGAGGGAAGAGAGGACTTTGCCCAGCAGTGGGACACTCTGGGCTAATATAATAATAATTAAGTACCTTTAACTATAATTCAGCCGTCTTGGGGACGCTTCCGATTCCGGATCCTACTGTTTCAATTGTAAATAAATAATAATTTGTTTCCATACTATTTATTGCTTTGTAACTTCACTATACTTACTTATTCTACAGGGCATTTAATTACTGTTTCGTCAGCGCGTGTTTAAATTAAATTCCAAAATATTAATCACAGTTTTGGTGTTTTTGAAAGTTTGAAACTGAAAATTCCGAACCCTTTCACAGCTCACAGCAAATTCCAACTACGAATGAAACCCAACGGATAGTTTCGAAATTCGAACACCAACGTACCAATACAGTGGTCAGTAAACTGGGCATTCTATAATGAACCTTAATTCTTTAACTTACAGCATAGTTTATGTTCCTTTAGTGTGTAGCTATAGCTACAATCATCGGAAAAAGTTTCCGCATCCACTTTGAAAAGTAGACCTTATCTTGCGGTTGTAAGGTCTAAAATAGGAAGTTTCTGTATTATTAGTTCGTTCGTCGGGTCGTCCGTCTGTCTGTCACAACTACTGCACTCGCTGATTGATCGCCGGCCCAGAAATGAGCTTTAAATTGCCCGTTTCCGCACGAAATAGAGATGTTTTCGGTACGCTTTTGGCTCGCGAATTCATGTGGTTTTTGAACGTATGTGTTTTACTGGGTTCATAGCATTTTTATTAACGTTTAATTCAGCTATGGTTACTTATTGCCAAAACATGTGGTAACATTTAATTTAAATAAGTAGGTTTATATTTTTCTACTAAATTTAATGGCAATAATAGAAAATCTAGGTTACTTATCCTCACTTTATGGTTAGGTAATTTATTGAAAGATGAGGTTATTTTTACGGTGGCTCGATTCAATTAAGCGTGAGATTCATATTTTTAAACAGTTTTTCATACTTATATTCTGCATTCGGCATTCATGCATTTCACTTAATGAGCATTTTTGGTATAGGTACATAATAAGAGATACTTATTGTACTCTATTTTCTTCTTTCTTTTTTTTTGGCCAAATAAATGTATCTTTATCTTTATCTTATCTTATGTATTCAACACCGACAAGTAACTTCCAACTTTTGACAGTTCTGACAACTTGTCTGTGAAAAATTAAACAAAAACACCTACGTTTATTCTCATTACCGTTTACTCCAGCGTAAGCGCTGTGAACAAACATTTACGGAACTTAGCTCAAGGGCATGTCAGGAGCCCCCAGTTTGCTTTCAACCTGACAGCTGTCAGAGTGACAGGTGTGAAGTTTGTGTCGGACGCGCTTAGACGTCTATGGAGTGTCGGATAACAGGGGTTACAAATATAGTTATAAATATATATACCTAAATGGTATTCTTATATTTTTCCGGTTAACTGTAGTTTATTTGAAAAATCTTTTAAAACTATCGTTAGCTTAAGCATTAGGTAGATAATGGTTATCACACTAATATTATAAATGCGAAAGTTTGGATGGATGGATGGATAGATGGATGGAACTAATATTATAAATGCGAAAGTTTGGATGGGTGGATGGATAGATGGATGGATGTTTTACGTCTTCAGGCCAAAACTACGGAACAGATTGAGCCGAAATTTTGCACCGGTGTAGCTCTATGCCTGGAATCAAACATACAATTTATCCCATAAATCTGTTCCCATGGGATAGAAATTACCTTTGAACGTTTCCATAGAAACAACGCGTGCGAAGCCGTGGGCAGAAGCTAGTAGGTAATATTTTGATAAAATTGCTTTTCACGACAATAAAGTTTAGGAACGGAACCTTGACAATAAAATAAAGCCTGGATAAAACATAGCTTTTACCACTTCTTTACTGAAATCCTTTGAAATCTGACTGCACCCTGATCCAATTGGACTGATTAAAGATCAAAAATTACTGTGGATCGTAAATAAATAAAATAAAAAAGCCATTTATTCTACTACTAAATATTACAATTAGCTGTGAACCGTGGACCGTAGAATAAGTTAAATAAGATCCATAACTTTTCTTTAGTCTGAAATAAATTTATTATTATATATATAAAAAAAAACAAATATTAGCACTTGTTACCAATTACAATCAAACTTAGCTTACTGCCTCTATATGAGTAGGTATAGTATAGACGTATGTACAGAAACTTACGAGTAGTTTTTTTTAAAAGACACTCATATCTTTATTCACAAAGAAAATCACAATCAAATAATACAAATACATTAGAACTAGTATTTACAATTGAAACAATTGAGCTAACTGCAGACTGTTGCAAACAATCTACAGGTAGTGTAGGTAAAAGTAGTTGTTTTGACAACTTGATAAACTTGAGCAAAACCACAAGCAGATGTTACCCCATTAGCTTTGAGAAAAACCTTTTAAAATAGCTCTGAAAACAAATTAAGCGTCTTTAAAGCCCTAATTTACTCAGCACGCACGGAAACACACGAAAATAACCGAAGCTGACCGCTTCCGTTCGTACAGTGCCACTAACTTATTTCTCCAGAAAGATAAAGATGGAACTAAAGTTGAATCTACAAAAAATACTCTTTGATTTTGATGCCGGGTACAGACCAAGCGAGCGCAAACGAAGCCTAACGAACGAACGCGAAAGAACCAGTGTGGACGACGAAAGCAAGCGAGCCCAAACGAGAGCCTTTGTTCGCCTTCGGCAGTGCTCCGGCGGCTGTCGTTATCAAAGAAAAATGGATCTAACGTACCGACTGTAGAATCCCACTCGTTTGCATTCGTTCGCTCTCGCTCGCGTGGTCTGTACCCACCATGATGAAATACCGAGCCGAGCGCTACAGTGAACTAAGTTACCGCGAGCTTAACAGACAAGTTGATGACACTGGACTTTTTTATCTTTCATGGGAAGTAGCTTCGCGCTTGGCTTAGATTTATAATTTGGGTATTTTACTTCGATGTCAATTTCCATTTTACAGACTTTTATGCCTAGATTTTACTTTGACAGTTTTGATATTTGTCCCAAAGTGCCATGCGATATTTAATTTTGGCCCCAAATGCCATCCTGAATTTTCTTGCCCACGATTTTTCTTCTTTATTCAGACGAACTGAGAATTCGCTCATTTAAAACATTATCATCAAATAAGCCCTAAGCCTAAGTCCTTTTCGTAAATATCCACACACATTTCGTAAGAACAGAATAAAAAAAAACACGACAAAGTAAACACTACGGTGATCTAAGTGTGTGTTAAGTACAAATTACTATTTAAAGCCATTCCCGGGAGGAAACAGGAATAACTTCCCGGGAAGTGGGGAAGATGGGAATATTGTAACAAACACAATATTAATTATAATGTGCTTCACATTTCGAAGAGGAGAGAAGTTTTTGTTTTATTTATTTTTGAAGTGGAAGTAGATTTATACAGGGTGTTATTGTGAACACCGTTGTTACTTTAACAAACCACGATAGTTTAACCCTAAAATAAAATGATACAAGTAATTTTTGAAAATTACTAGCTTCTGCCCGCGGCTTCACACGCGTATTTTCGGAATAATAAGTAGCCTTTGTTTAAGTTAGGCTACGTTCTAAGTGTATGCCAAAAATTCATGTTGATCTGTTCAGTAGTAGAGATCCTAGGTAACAAAATTTTCTCATTTCATAAACTTTCGCATTTATAATATTATTAGGATAGTTGATTAGTTTAGATTTTATTGGTAAAAGGTAAAATGATAACCGGTACGTTAGGACGTTAAGGTACGGTTATTTATGGTTATAGGCAGTAAGTAAATAAAAAACTGTGGTTGAGACTTGCGAGATCAACTAGCTATCGAGGTCAATAGATAAAAGTGATGTCTTATTACCAATAGGTTACTTACCCTACCTACCACGTTAACGAAGTTGCGGGTAACAGCTAGTCTATAATAATATTATAAAGAGGAAAGATTTGATTGTTTGTTTGTTTGTATTGAATAGGCTCCGAAACTACTGGATCGATTTGAAAAATTCTTTCACCGTTAGGAAGCTTACTTTTCAGGGAGTTACATAGGCTATATTTTATCCCGGAATTCCCACGGGAACGGGAACTACGCGGGTGAAACCGCGCGGCGATCGTCTCGTTATTAATAAAATTATCTTAATGTTTGAAAGTCTCCTGAACTTGATATAACACAGAAGTCTGTAAATTTTGAAAACGACTATTGGTTTTTTAAAATACTTAGGATTTTCCACAGATTCTTTTAGTAGATATAGGTACCTACTCAAAATAAATATATAAGACTCTTACACCAGAAAACTTGAAATAAAAACACTATTATTCATGACTCCAAAAACGCTCAAAATAAAAATGCGAGACATATTTTTTAAACGCTTAAACCTATTAGAAAATTTGAAAACAATTTCCCATCCGCTGTCGCACGCACGTGTCGCGTATCTGATGCTGTGACGTCGCAAGTGGACTCGACCAAATTGGATTTTTATCCGATGCGAGGATAAAACACGTTAGACGTCTGCGGCTGTTGGGTTTTGAGGGGCTACGCGGTTTAGAACTAGAGAGAGAATTAATAGATAGTTTCTCTAATTTTTGTCTCTCAAAAAAAGAGACAAAAACACAAGCAACACAATATAAGAAAACATTTGTTAAAATAGGTGATAGATTGTTCTTGTTTTTAACGCGTAATGTGAACACAGGCTGTATGACTAAGGTATCGTGGCTCTGTAGCGATACAAAGACAGGTGCAAATTCAGCAATATTGCTAGCCGAACCTGCCAAAGCCACGATGACTTCGATGATGTTGGGCATACGCAGACAAATTCTCAGCTTTTTTAAAATAACAAAGGTCTGGCGGTCGTAGGTCGAGTCTTTCAGAAGTTAGCTAAGCTTGGTTTCATTTATGTTAGACATTCGATTTGTTAAAAATGTAGATGTCAATGTCTTGGCATTAGTTTACGTTATTACACGAAATAACAGTGGTTCTTCAAATTCAAATAAAATGCAACAATGAGATATACCTTTATCAAAATGTGGGTACCGACCGGCGTTACGGGGCTTGAATGTAACTTGTTACACAGCGAGCGTTCATGCAGGGAAAAATTTGCTCGCGCGAACATCGAGACGGATTTCTACACATGGCATGGCATGACGTAAAGTATCTTGCCAGCTGCGAATGGTACATAACGCCCCGTAACATCGGTCAGCACCCTTGAGAGTTGACAGAGTGCAAAGTAAATATAACTACAGGAGATTTATTACAGTAGCAGTGGGTAAACGTAAACCGCGACCCGGCACTAACCTGCAGCTTAGTTTAGCCGTGATCTTATCTGTATGCGGTGCAAGTTGTAAACTCAAAAGTGAGTTGATGGGTTAGGTAGAGTCCGCTGTACTACCTTAGCTATAGACTTCAGAACCTTACATAAGAGGTTAGACTATCAGAGTCAACGCGGATTTGGATTGTTATGACTGTTTTCTTAAATTATATTAATTCGGGATTTTTTTTACAAAGTATGACATCTTTGTTACTAATATGCATCTCAGCGAAGCTGGTTATATTGGTCTGAACGCATTCGTCAATGAAAGTATTGTATAGCACTTGTGACCCACTGGTACCGTGTCATTTATGGTAGAGTCGCAAACAATTTGAGGCAACATGAGTGGCAGACTGCCCCCCTTAGCCGTGTCCAGAACCAGAGTTTCAAAACTGCTCAATGAAATCGAGTTTTTTTAGCATTTTTGGACACAATTACAGTGTTTCAGTATAATATTAAATCCGTAAGGTCCTAAACTAGCCTAGGCTGTATTTCAGGATCCATGGCGTCTCCTTTGAAAGCTTTACACATGTGCCTTTTAGTAAAAAATATGCAAGGGAAATCGACTTTTCGACCGTAGAAAAACTGAAGATTTTTAAAACACGAAAGTAGAAGGTTTTAGAATAAAATGTGAACCGCTTAAACTTCTCACTTGAACCAAACTAAAATCTACCAGAGTTTCTTCTGCCTTAAGTTTGATGAAGTTTTAATTGAAAATTAGTATTGGCCGTATCTCGGATCCAGTTGATTCGGCCCCGGTAGACCGGTAAATGAACCAAGTTTCCTCTACCCCACTCAAAAATTCTCACCTGAGTATTATTTGAAGGGATTTCGTGAAGTTTGCTGGTAGTTGCTAACTATCCACCAGCAAAGCGTTTATTTTGATACATTTATGCGCTTAAAATATTGGTGTGGCGATTTATTTAAAAAAGTTTACCAACCACATACCTATCAATCAACTACAACAAATTTTAAATTAGGTTCTGTTCTGAGACGCGTGTTATTTACAGGTAAACACGACATTTGTAGGAATTACCTTCACAAATCTACTTGAATATAAATAATATAAACTAACGCATTATGGAAAAACTTTAAATAATACAATGAAAATAAACTATCTGAGAATTAACTATATGAAAGCCAACATTATATTTATGAGCATTTAGACTAATATTGAATCAGGCATGTCCTCTAGAGCAGCGATTCCTAAAAGGTGGTCCGCGGAACCCTGGGGTTCCGTGGAAGAGTCACAGGGGTTCCGCGGTCTGTCCGAGATTTAAATAAAACGTTCGTAGAAAATACTCATAACCACGCCAATGGTTGATGAAAGGCTTACTTGGCCGATATATTATACGATAAACTCAACGTAATCTGCAAGTCCTTACAGCCTACAGGGAAGAACTGTAAGTACGTTTACAGTAAAGGACAAAATATCTTAAAAACAAACTTAGCTTCTGGACGGAATGTGTTGAACAAAAAAGTACGAATGTTTTTCTCTTATAAATAGCTTTCTGGAAGAAAATGAGTTACAAGTAACCTCAGATGTGTAAAAAAACATACATGAACATTTGCTTGACCTGATAAAATCCCTGAAAGAGTATTTCCCTGAGAAGATACAGGACATCGACTGGATACAGAATCCATTCGTAAATCATACGAAACCGTCGGTGCTAACTGTGACAGAGTATGAGAATTTGATTGACATTAAGTGTTCATCCCTTCTAAAACAAAAATTCCAGGCAGAAGATTCTAATTTGAATAAGTTTTGGATTGGACTTAAAGATGAATACCCCGCAATCGTTAAGAAAGCTATCCTGGTTCTACTTCCGTTTGTGACGACTTACCGATGCGAGATTTGTTTTTCAGTGTACGCTCCCACCAAAAACAAATACAGAAACAGACTGGATGCAGCTCCAGATCTTGGCGTTCAATTGTCAGACATAAAGCCTGGTTTTAATGCTATTATAAAAAAAGTGTGAAAAAATTTCATTCTTCGCATTAAACACTTACCTACCTACATTGTATTTCTTTGTTACAATAAATGTTTTGCAAGACTTATAATAATTATGTTTCATCTATAATTTGTTCTTTCTTCTGAGTCTAACGTGAATATATCCAAACTACAAGGTATACACTTAAGTTATCAAAACAGCCAGCTAGGGGTTCCGCCAAAAAAATTATGATCAATTAGGGTTCCATAGCCAAATAAAATTGGGAACCTCTGCTCTAGAGGATGCCGGAAATGGTCCAGCAATTACCTTTAAAATTTTTAAGCATTATCATTGAAAATGTCTATATCTATCTTCCGACAGAGAACCAAAGTTATCGACATAGCTCAAAGAATTAGCAAGCTGAAGTGGCAGTGGGCCGGCCATATCTCGCGAAGAACCGACAAGCGCTGGGGTAAACGAGTTCTTGAGTGGAGACCACGACTCGGCAAACGTAGTGTAGGACGCCCTCCGGCCAGGTGTGATGACGATCTGCGAAAGACTGCAGGCAGATGCTGGATGCGGCAAGCTGAAGACAGGGCGCTATGGCGCTCATTAGGGGAGGCCTATGTCCAGCAGTGGACTAATAAAGGGTGATGATGATGATGATGATATCTATCTTTGTGTTCATAGATAAATAAATAATGCAGGTTCATGAAGTTATATTGACTACACTTTCACAATCGGAGCCTGCAGGCCAGTATTAGAATGACATAAAGGAATGTTTAGTATTTTTGCGGCACTAGTATCGACCTTAGAATATTTTAAGGAATAGACCCGTCTTCTCACCCCGTATATGTTGTAAGATGTGAACCTACCAGAACAGAAAGGGCAGCAGCTTCTTTCTGTGTGTTCAACACCTTTTCTTGGGCAGACATGTTCAGCAGTGGCCATATGGGTGCCAATGAGGATGCCCTAAGACATAAAGTGAAATCATACAAAAACACCACAAAGCTGCCAATAATTTTTCATCAAACTTTGGTGCTGCTTTATTAGGAATTTCGGTTCTTTGTTCACTATAGAACACCCAGACTATCCATACAAGACAATTTTAAAAAGTATTTGTGTTTTTGTTGTGTTCTATTTCGATTCCTTTTGGAAGAATTCGAAAAAGGCCCAATTAGAAATCCAAGGCAAGAATTTGAACGCAGAGTTCTCTGAGTTACGTAATTTCATTTTTAAATAATTACATTTTAGACTTCGAAAAAGGAGGAGGTTTTATGTTCGGCTGAATGTTTGCCGATACTCCATCAGTTGTGGGTCAATTTTGATGATTCTTTTGTTATTGTAACTCTAATAGAATGATCCCAAGATGGTCCCATTAACTATTCCTGAGGGATTTGTATTCATTCCGCTAAACTTATAAACAGTTGAAGTTAGTTTTTAGTTTTCATCAATTTATCATTCTTCTAAATACATCGGTAATGATAAAGAAATACATTATTATAGTAAAAGCTCCAGCCTACTCGGGGACCACAGCACCCACAAGTGTTAACTTCGTCTGCAAAGTGCGGAAATTGAGTTAGTTTGTTTTAAAATGTTCATGGACAGCTCTCGAACTCTTCGCTATAGCTCGAGATAAATGCACGCCCAAGTTTATGGCAACTCCAGTTCTTCAGCTTTCAAAAGCTCGTTTATTATATTGAAGTATCGTTTTACAGGTTTTGCTTACAGTTTGTTGTCGTAAAAGTGAATTCAAACGTTGAATTAGATGGATGTTGACGATTCTATGAATGCTTGACATATTCGTAGCTTAGCTCAGATGGTAAAGTAAAAGTAAAGTAAAGTAAAGTAAAAATGCGTTTATTTTGTAACCAATACACACATAGCACATACAAAAGATAAAAGTTAATACAAAGATAAAAGTTAATAAAAAAAAGTCTCTGTCTATCTACAACACGGAGGTGTATTCAAAGAATTTGCATTTAAAAAGCATAGGTATTCTGCAAATAGTACTTATTGGTTCTAAATATAATTGGCGAGATGGGTGGACGACATCTTTTAAGTAAATAAGTGGCTTCATGGGCTTGCGCAGGGTCTCCTGTGTCTGTACAAGCACAGACACGTGCTAACGGCTACGTGCTAATGGAAAAAACAGAAAGAATGCACATAATTTATAGACCTCCTTACGTTTTGACAGGCTTCATGTCTTTATTCCTGGAAATACCCAGCCATGGGTGATCCCGGACGCCATTCGTGTCCATGATTATATGAATTTGGCACATTTTAACGGTATGTTGTTGTTGTTACAGCGCGAGGGTGCGGCCCGCAACGATGCGGAGCGCGAGCGGCGCGCGCGCGGCGACTGGGAGGCGCGGGCGCGCGCCGCCGAGGCCGACGCGGCGCGGCTGGCAAGCAAGCTGCACGCAGCGCAGCGAGAGATCACCAGGTAACATCTCTAGCCTGTCCACTAGTGTTGTCGGTCAGTAGTCGACTGAGTCGACTCGTCATCCATACCGCAATGCTTGAAAACGAAAGTTTTCTATCAGTGCATCCTACCTGTCATGACCTACGGAGCTGAGACGTAGACACTCACGGTAGAGCTGGTCGACCAGTTCAAAGTCGCTCAGCGAGCTATGCTCAGAGGTTCTCTGAAGGATAGGATTCGTAACGAATACATCCGACGGAGAACCAAAGTTATCGACATAGCTCAAAGAATTAGCAAACTGAAGTGGCAGTGGGCCGGCCATGTCTTGCGAAGAACCGACAACCGATGGGGTAAACGTGTTCTTGAGTGGAGACCGCAACTAGGTAAACGTAGTGTAAGACACACTCCAGCCAGGTGGGATGACGATCTGCGAAAGACTGCAGGCAGATGCGGCAAGCTGAAGACAGGGCGCTATGGCGCTCATTAGGCATATGTCTAGCTGTGGACTTATATAGATTGATAATGATAATGATGAGTCGACTGAGAGGCATGGGCGCCCTCGCAGCGTGGCTGGCAGGCAAGCTGCACGCGGGGCAGCAAGAGATCACCAGATAACATAGCACGTCCTGTGTCCGACTCTACTGTAGTGGTTGCCGCTCTATTGATAATTTTCGGTACCTTGTCAATAATTTACACAAAAGTTATCGACACTGCGCGAGTAGCCGTTTATACAGAAAAAAAGCTTCACGACTACTACAAAGCTGTCTCGTCGTCAACCCAATGCGAGTCACGTCCTTTACATCTTTGTAGCTCTAAATTGTACATGAAGTAATAGAAAAATTAAAATCAACAACAAAGTTAGAACCAAAAGCAAACAAATCAATAACAATCATTGAATCATGCAATGAAATAGCAATCCACAATAGAATAATTGCGGCCGATTCATTTGTGGCACAGGCAGGTCCAATTAAAATATTGCCTTTTACAAACAATCGGAGGTCTGAGCTCGAAATATTCGGATATTAGGTTCGTTACGCGCGAGAATCACGGCTCTGTAATCGGTGTTGCCAGGGCGGGATGGGAAATATCGAATGAATGTTGGAATAAACATGACAAAATAATTATCTCAAAAGCAACAAGGAAATACTCCGGTAAGGTACGATGAATAGCTGGCTTTCTTACTGAAGCGATTTTCCCTTCCCTGGGCTAATAAACTGTGTGTTTTCCACCAGCTAAGCTTACTGTACCTATGTTATTCTTCCTTGCATAGGTAGGTAATGTAGATAGATATATAGATAGAAAACACTTTATTATACCACACAAATACAGGAAACAATACAGAGAAAAGCTTAGAAAAAAAGGAAGTATAAAGGGCGGCCTTATCGCTGAAATCGATCTCTTCCAGGCAACCTTGGGATGGACTGGAAATTAAAGAACAAAAAAGACGGTGACACTGAATAAATATATAGTTATGTACCTATTTAAAGAAACCGAAACAAATACTTACACTACATACCTACAAAAATGTAGGTATGGATTCTTTATTCAGCTTTAAAATTAAGAATTTTGAGTAGGTATGATATGTCGCTCTTACAAAATCTGGTTACATTGTTTATATAAAACTGTTTTGGTAATAGAAAACACGATTTCATTTGCACATTTTTAATTATATTCCAAACCCAAATCAAAATTATGAAACGACAACTATGTGATTGTTGTTGAGCGTGAATTTGATTTCAAAAGGTTGTTAATCATGTTACCTTAGATCTTGTTGAACCCTACAAATTGAATGCTCTATTCATTTGGCTCAATATCATTTAGATTTTGGCAGTAACAGATTTCACCAAACCCATTTGTAACAAAGGGGCAGAACGGCCCTGTGTTGCTAGTAATTAATGAAACCATTTCAATTCCGTATTTATGACGATGCTCTATCGACGGCTGCCTGTTTCGCTCGTTTCTCGTGGTAAAACGATACAATTTGAAGGTAATTTGCTTGAAAACCTGAATTATTTTGTGCGACAAACATTTATGGAACTCGGTGTAGATGTTTGTAGCTAAAAGTAATTCATTTCAGAACGAAACATCTTGTTACCAAGCACAATGGACTTTTCTCTGAAATGTTTCGTAAAGAATTGACAAAGTGACCAGCATTTTTCAGAAAAGCTAAGAATATTCAAAAGTGATTGCATTTTCCCTGTTCTGTGGATTTAATCAAAATACTAAAGTATATTCATTATTAATCTTAGATACATTTCTCGTTAGCTCTATTTGAATTCAAAAGAATGTGGATGCTAATTTCAAAATTTAATATCAGAATGCAATCAAAACTCACCCAATCGCAGCCGATAGAGTTCGGTAATTAACGAACTTGAGTTCCGTTTTCAAATTTACGGGGCCCTGTAATCGAGCCGGTGTCATTGGACGGCGATAAGCGTCCGACACTGCGATTGGCCGATGGGCCGTAACTCGAAATACGAACTTTGGGATTTACGAGGCAAACTCTGTTATAGATTTGACCCAATTTGCAGGGACCCGAAGGAATAGAAATTGAATTTTTTCAGCCATAGTTGGTTCGCATTTTTCGGGCCTAACTCACCTTAATGGAGGGTCGGTTATAATCATCAATTCGTATAGATTTGGGTGTAATTCAATTTCATTGTGCATTCTGGGCATTATTGAGAATTATTAGGACAGAAAATAGCGTAATTCAGATACAATTTATTATTATTTCGACGCCACAATGCAATTGCCAATAGCCATTCAATAAGCTTTATAAACAAAACAATGCAGTAAGTACACTTTATTCCGCAATGGACGCAGTAAAACCAAATAAGCCCCCATAAAGTTTTTCTTGCAGTTTTTCTGTGCCCTCGCGAGCGTTCATCAAAATAATGGGATCATTTCGGGTTCTGAACCGATGGATGGTTCAGTGTCAATCACAAAGTGCTGAGAATCCGCGCATCTGGTCCTCGGGGTTATTTGACGTGAGTGGGCTTTGGGCGGCTTTTAAAAGTAATAGGCGGTGGCCTGGCCATGTAGGCAGAAGCTGTTGTAATATAAGAAAGATAACCAATTTAGAACAGTCGAAAATATTTTTTTATGAATTGGTATAAGGTACCTAACGATTTCTAAAGCAATCCCTTTGAATGAGGTGTAGTGATACTCCGTTCACGTGGTTTTTTTTACTAAATGAAATATATATTATGTACAATACTTCATAGTTCAGTGTTCTTGAGTGGAGACCGCGACTCGGCAAACGTAGTGTGTCCTATTCCTACACTATGTTTTCCGAGTCCGCCTTCCGGCCAGGTGGGATGACGATCTGCGGGAGGGCGCTATGGCGCTCAGTAGGGGAGGCCTATGTCCAGCTGTGGACTAATATAGTTCGATGGTGATGATGATGAATATTTCATAAACTCTGTTTCTTTTTAAAAATAGTGATGCGAATCTTACGACTCGAAAAATATCGGGACTAACGACAGCGGGATATTTATCGAGCTGACGGTTTACGTGTCTATGAAATACTACCTTCTGCCCGCGGCTTCGCTCGCGTTGTTTATATGGAAACGTTCAAAGGTAATTTCTATCCCATGGGAACTGATTTATGGGATAAAAAGTAGCCTATGTTTTATTCCAGGCATAGAGCTATACCGGTGCAAATTTCAGCGCAATCTGTTCTGTAGTTTTGGCGTGAAGACGTAACAAACATCCATCCATCTATCCATCCATCCATCCAAACTTTCGCATTTATAATATTAGAGTGATTGTGTTCTTTCATTCAGTCAAAGTAAATAAAAGCGTGGACTTAATAAAAATTTTGAATACTTATCCAAAACAAGCTTTTATTAAATAAAAAAAACTTACCGTCGAAGCGTGAAGCATTGATAGAAAAACCAACCATCCTTTTATTTAGCAGGAAAAATTTGAAATAGGCTTATAAAAATACTTACTTAAGTATAGTAGTTTAGTGAACCAACAATTTCAGCGAAATTCACAAAACATCGATACATTTTCACGAAACCGCATACCAACCGACTCACCAAATTTTTATGAACCCCGAACAGAGAAAAACAAATTGAATTCGTCAAAATATTTCCGTGGGGCGCCGTAAGCCGATTACTCGCGGTCTAAAACGCAGTGATACTGTTCGAGTTTTGTTTATTGTTTGTGCTTATGTGTGGTTACTGTTGGCGATGTACATTGTGGATAATGTGCGGTTTCAGATGCTCTATTTATGAGATTAGTTGAATTGTTATGAGAGTGGTCAGTTTATTGAAAATAAAGACAGTTGATTTGATTTTCGGTGACGTCACAAAAAAGGGCCAATATGGCAGCGTTTCTGACGACCTCTTTGGCGTAGCGGTCTGCCTGCGACGCAGGAGGTTGGGGGTTCGATTTCCGCCTCGGGACAAATGTTTGTACGATCTGCAGACATTTGTCCAGGGCGTTCTGGATGTTTTCTATGTATAATAAAAAATATCTATCTATGTAGTGTATTGTATTAAGTATATCAGTTATCTAGTACCCATAACACAAGCACTGCTTAGCTTGGGGCTAGATAATGCTGTGTGGATTGGCCAGCATTATTTATTTATCATTATATTTATTCTATTACCCGAAACTGGGTGCAGTTTTACTTTTTGTAATTTATGATTTTGTGGGAGTTATAGTTTTTTTCGGTACTTACTAAATGTCTTAGACTAAATAATCGTTTAAAAAAAATTATGCATATTCGCGCTCGCTTTTCCCAGCTATAGTTATCCATTGGCAACAACTTTCTTCGTACACATTGTTTACATTAATTATGTCATCCGTAACGCTTGTTAAAGAAGAGCGAGATCCTCTAACACAAGTTTTGTATACTTAAATGAGGGTCTCAATTATGGAATAACTTATTGTAAACTTGCTACAGAAATAAATGTTATTTTATTATTTATTTAATGTCCGGTAGGTTGTTTTTTTGATGTCGTCTTAAACCTTTATGAACTATTTAAGCTCCTGATTTTGCCTTTGAAAAAATAATATAGGTAGGTACAAAATTTAACAAATTTTTCTGATTGCAAAATTTAATTTAGGTACCTATGTACCTGCTTAAGCTTATAAGCTATTTTCATTAATCCAATGGACAGAGAACCTTTTTTTTCTGGCTTATCAAACATTTATATGGAAAACAAATTTCACCTAGATATCTGGTTATCTCCGCAGTAACTATATTAATCTAGAGAACTGGTTGTCGGGTTTAGTTATATGAACCAAACAAACGCTACCACTCAAATATTTAAGAAGTCTATATAAATAATCTTATTCCTAATCGTTTATTTTGCAGGAATGTAGGTGTTTAAATATAGAAGGTATTATAAAACAAAGTCAGGTTGGTTACACCATTTCTAACTCTAGGACGGCTGTTGTGATTTTAATGATATTTTATTTGTTGGGTTTGTCTCAGAACGGAATAGCAGAAAACCTATCAAACAATTAGGGTTCTGTGGTAAAAATTAAATTCTACGCGGGCGAAGCCACGGCAGCAACTAGTCTAGACATAAATTAAACAGAGGTTATTTGTGTAATCCATCAAAAACCAAAACAGTAACAACCAATATCAACAAACGACGCCTTCAAAAAACGCCCAAAACTAATCGCTTTGCAAAACCAAAACGCTAAGTAAAATCGCTGCCATTGATCAAGATTTTCACTTTCCGAAAGCCGACTTCCACCACGCACTAAACAGTCGTTCTCAAAAGTTAACCCGCACATTAATCTCTCCGTTATCTTCTCATTCGGCTCACGTGTGTACCTTCGCGACGTGCTTATTTGTATGCGGGCTCACCGCATCGATTTATAAAGTGTAAGCTTTGCCTATTGTTGTTTTATGGGACAATGGATTTTGGGGTTTTGTTTAGAGGAAAAGTCTAGAAACTGGTGAGTTTATGAAGCCCGCGGCTTTACGAGTGTTTTTCTGGGATAAATTAATTCAAGCTAGTCTAAATCAAGAACAGCATCTATATCACTTAGAAATTTTGGCGCTGCCTTCGCCCAAATATCTAACAACGCCACATCTATACAAATTTTCGCCTTTTACTTATTAGGTAGGCTCCCCAAATAAACACAAATTTGTATAAAAGGAACACAAAAGTTGTATAAAATTTTGATATTAAAAAAGAAAGTTACAATAACAAAATAAGTACCTAAAGAAATGTAGTCAAAGAATTTTTTATTTGTAAATATTCAAGGGTGATTCTCCAATAGTAATATTTATATTATAATGTGTTACAATGATCATGTATGTTTAAAAACTTCGGATTAGTTGTTAATAAAATTGTTAGGAATCCCTTAAAGTTAAAATACCTCTGCTACAGTTTATGAAATCGTCAAAAATATTTCAACTTTGTTTAAAAGTTTGGGCAGTTTGAATGAAAAACAAGTCGGAACTGGGTCAGAACGAGGCAAAATATCAGATGTTTTTGTTTATATTTCACTGAAAAAATGTTGATTGTTGTGTTGATAGAGACCTATAGGTATTATGTAGAGTTTTTTTATTGTTTTATCGTGAATAGACCTTCGTTTGACGACAATCGCAGCTCATGGTAACTGACGATGTTGCCGACGGTGTATCGATGGTCTAAAAGACACATAATCACACTTGTCTCGAACAGACTTAAGTACCTCATCAAAGAATAGCTATAATATTTTATAGCTATTCTTTGATGAGGTACTTAAGTCTGACACTTACTTAAGTGTGACTTACTGCTCAATTTGAGTAAATCAGCCTGAACTGTGCTTTAAAAATGTTATCTGATATACGAACATTTGGTGAAACCAGGCCCGATAAAACTGTTTGGTTTCATTTGGCCTTAAAAAAATCTCATAAAACACATGACTCTTGACAGGCGCTTATTACTGCATATTACAGTATCGATACCGCAAGTATCGATTACGGTATCGGTTGCGAATCGAGTTACAATATCGGCACGCGCGGTACGTGCCTTCAATATTCATAATGGATACCCGATTCATTTGTTGAACAGCTTATTTGTATGGTTTTTGATATTGGGAAAAAGACTTATTTCTTAAAGAAACAATGCTCTTTGCTTATTGGTTAATTTTGTGAGACCTCTACCTACTTAGATCGTTAAAAAACCTATTATTTAATAGCAACCATTTATCTTATTACCAAAGAAAATTGCAATAAAAAAATTCAAATAAATCAAACTAGTATTATTATCAACTATTGAAAAGTTAAGCCAACTGCAGTCTGCTGCAAACAATCTAGATATAGCTCAACTGATCCATATCAACAAAATCGAACGCGTTCCCAAGACGCTGGCTGCATTGCCCCGCTTTATGGCAATGCTGATGCGTTGCGCCAGATACTCCCCATACTGTTTATCTTCCTTTACTATTACAATTTTTACAAACTAAGCCTTTTTTCTACTTTGGGACGGAATAATCATACATCATCTCAAAAGAGTTCTTGCAGAACTGAAATATTCCATAGAAATTGGCGGACTAATAAGTCTTACTTCTTACAGTCTGCAGCCTGGATATGTTTATTCCAAACAACTTAAATTTCCATGTTTGTAAAACATAGACCCGACAGCAACAGCTATTTTCCAACCAGCAACTATTTCCAGCTCTATAAAATCGAGAGCCCAGCTACAAAAACATCCGATCTGAGATTATTCCTCGAGTTACCTAACCATGAACTTCGAGACTGGCCCGACCTAATCCATGTCTATTTATGGCTTCCCCCCAAGCTCGTAAAACTTATAAATAATAAATGTTTCTACAAGACGCAAGTAGCTTTACATAAAAGTTTAGTTCATCGGTAGACCAATGAATAAATGTTCAGGGAAGTTCGAGAAGTGTTTAAATTCTATTTAAATTGCATATGTATGTATCGAATTATTACTCGGAATTCGATATTTTTGATTATTGTTGCATCGGTAGATAAGTGATCGATGTCGATAAGAACAAACTATTTATTTATTTTTGCTTGCATTTACATAGTATTAGGTCATTGTGAATGGTGAGTGAAGTTGCACCCTGGATGGGTATTTTATAAGATTTTACTCTTCTTGTCTTGTAATTATGTAGTTTGGTACTGTTCTTTTGTAAAATAGGTCAATTAATTAGGTTGCTTTATTAACAAAGAAAATTATAGTCAAATAATGTAGTATTTACAATTAAAACAATTGGGCTAACTGCAAACTTTTACAAATAATCTACAAGTTACTCCACTGATCCATAGGTTTCTCTATTATTTCGTAAAACAATGTGGCCCTTACGTTCAAATGAATTCAAAATATGCCGTCCCAAGTTGATTGACATGGAAGGAATTCCTAAGAACCGAACTCATTTTCACTACCTATTCCATTACTCTGACACTTACTTTGTTTGAGCATCTGCCGCACTGCAAGATCGTTCATCGTTAGATCGTTCGACTCACTCGAGTAAAAATAATAAGACATCCGATATCTACCCTTATAGGTGACTTTACCCTCTATAGGTGTCGGGGAGGAATTTAATACTGCGACGCGATGGATAATGCTTTGATTTTAGATTATTTTGGTGTAAAAACATATTTTATGGCACGGATCGTGTTACGAAGTGAAAGGAAAAGGCGGGCTTGGTTTGTTTTGATGAAAAATAAAAAATGTGAAATGATAGTAATTTTTTTGTGAAATTTGAGCTAAAAGGACATCAAGCAATGACTTTTACATAGGTTTACGTTATCAAAAATCTGTAGCTTCATCGTTCTGGATCCATCCAGGTAAATACATACTAAATGAATTTTCTTTCAATTAAAATAAGTTTAAATTTAAGAATTAAATCGCCTCTGATTCAATAAATAGGTACGTACAGCTCAGGCAAGGGTGTCAAAATGCATTAAAAAAACTTTCAGATCAAGTGTCAATAGACTTGTCAAGTTCTCCTCTTTGCGTAAAAACCGATCAAATTAAGATGTCGCAACCCGACACCGCTACATAATGAGGACAGCCCTCTTCTGTAATTGTCTGCTTTATTTGTAAATCGACACTGAGGACTTTGATGCGCCCTTGTTATTTTTTCACAGTTGCGTTTAATTTGAAATGTAATTTTAAACTTTAATGACTTGGGTGAGAGACGATATGTTTGTCTATTTTTGTTTGAACGTAGTCTGTGGGTTCAAAATGTATACCACATTCACATAATCTTGCATCACAATTTTACTTCCCTGATTGGATGATAGAGGATTTTCCACCAACATTATAAGTATGTGGGGGTTGAAATGTTTCGTAAGTTTCAGTTTAATAGATATCCCATTTTGTATTACAACTTTAATCACTATCATAAAGCAACGCCCCACTCTAAAATTATTAACTAGTTTGCTTATCAAAGGAAACATTACCATTTAGATAATATGGATTTATATTAACGTACAGTCTAGCACTTAAGTTGGTTCGTCCCACACGTTTTAAGTTGAAATTAATGACATACACGTGTTGCGCGGTGTACATACTTAGACATAATGGAGAACAGTTTTTAGTGAAGCATCTCGTTATTTATTCTTATTATGTTTTTGTAACATGTCTATCCATTATTAGTTTATGAGTTTTTATGTTTAGGGTTTATTAGGTTTAAACGGTTTCGAAAATTACTTTTGATTTATTCTTTTATATTGAAAATTGTATGTTTGTTGTTATTTTACACTTTAAATGCTCCAGAAGAAAGGTATGAAACGAATTTATAGCAGTGGGTAAAGAAAGTACCTTCGTTCTTTTTGTATTAGTAAAAGTGTGTAGTGTCAAAGTATGTAAAAGTAGTGTAGTCCGAATACACAAGTCTGCAGGGACGTTAAATTTTTGGTGAAAATGTCTTTGGGAAAATGGTCTTACTAAAAAATGGTAAAGATGGGACCAGCATGCTGGTCCGAACTTTACCTTCTTCTTTCGTTCTTTCGATCTTTACCTTTTTCTGCTGCAGCAGGGCTATTGATAGTCTCCATTACCGAATCATCGACACGGAAACTGACACAGATTCTCGTGAAATTCAAATATGTTAGCGCTTTTTCATATTTACTGTGTCCTGCAAAGAACTAAACAAGTAGTTTTCCACGAATCGTAGACCATTTTTTATGAACCCATGTTACAGGGCGTTCTGGATGTTTTCTATGTATAATAAAAAAATATCTATCTATGTAGTGTATTGTATTAAGTATATCAGTTATCTAGTACCCATAACACAAGCTCTGCTTAGCTTGGGGCTAGATAATGCTGTGTGTGAATTGTCCAGCATTATTTATTTTATTTACAATAAAGTATGATGTAATATGTAATGTAACTTTTGGTAATATGTTAATAATTAATTGCTCCAAGAGTAGAACTTACCTAATCGAAATTTATCAAAACATGGGTTCATAGAAAATGTTTTATTGTTTATGTAAAACTAATTTTCTGTAGTTTAGTTCCTTGCAGAACGCAAATAAAACCGACAAAATATTTGAATTTGATGACTCACTAGTGGAATGTCTGAATAGCTCTGTTGACAGCCGGCTGTTCGTACGCTGATTAACTTATCAATGGTCAATTTAACAGGAGATTTGAACAAAGATTAGTTAATTATTGATCAGGATACAAACATCCGGCTGTAAGGAATATCCACCTGTGGATGAAGTAAAGATGGGCTGCCAAAATTGAATGGTTATGATGAAGTAAGCTCAACTCTGTCGAACTATAGATAACAGCTTAAGTACAGCAAATACTTAACTATCTGCATAATTATCAACATCAGGTACAGAGGAGGTACTGTAGCGAGAAAGAAACAGCAAAGCAAAGTCTTCTATTCATCTTAGAAACTCTCGGAATTCCTTTGCAACTGTCAATGAAAATTAAACGGAACAACCCCATCTTTGTCACATCACACTTGCCAAGTTACACATACCATCCCATTACACTTTGCTTGAGGAATTCCAACTCTACGTCTTTAGAAATAAGGGCTTGTGTTGTGTGTGTTGGTTGCAATGTATGGTAGGGCTATGCTTGTGCTCCCATCTTTCTGTTTGAGAGAACAGCTCACAATTAGCTCTGAGACTGAAATGAAATGTTTTTAATAGATGGAAATGTGACTTATTTTGTTTTTTGAACGTTAAATTTCTGTTACTGAAGTTGAGTAAAAGCATCTACGATTATGTCACTGGACCTCGTAGCACTATTGGTAGCGTATTCCGCATTGAGGGAAAGTTCCGAGTTCAAGTCATGTCAGTTCCATTTTTTTGGGACAATTTGATTTTGCTTTTTTTTAATTTCTCCTAAACTTGGTTAGGTTATTGGCTCGACGTCGCGTCGGCTTGAATGTGTAATAAATAGCACCATGGGAACGATTGACTTGGCTTATAGGTTGATCCTCCGTAACCTAATATCGACGAGCAAAAGACTGCCGAAAAGCGTCCAAAATTTGGACGCTTGCCGCACAACGGTAAATTTTGACCGTCCAAATTTTGGAAGCTTGCCCAGGGAGAGGTTATTAAATTTGATATACGAAAGTATTCCATTCTTGACACATAAATTTTGTACTCCAATCAACTCAGCTAGCATTGAGTTCCACTAACGACACCAAAACCAATGGGTATAGCTTATATCGGTGCACGGTCAATACCTACTCTCTGAAAAATTTGCAACACCCAGAGTTAAAAAAATAAACAATACATAATGAAACCAAGGTTGTTATTATTGAGCGAAACCGCACACTATACCTTTTTGGGATATTAATCAAAAATCAAAATCAAAAACTCTATTTCTATAAATACAATAAATTTACACTTACAAAAGGTCAAATTATAAAACTAAACACTGACACGGAAATAAAGTGATATTTTTTATTTCTGTCGCTTCGATTACATATCGACCAAAGTAAAGAAGCGACGAAGAAACCTTTAGCCTGATATTTGTTATTTTTCGAGTTGGAGCAAAACCCGTTTTTTATCCTCTAGATTAGTCTAGATAATCTGATATTTTATAGTAAGTGTCTGTTCACAATGTCCGGATAAGTTCTGCATAAGTTCCAAATAAGCTATTTGTTTTTGCACAGCAGGGTTTTGACAATTCCTTTGCATTTATTTACTGATAATTTTAGCAACTCACTCACTGATCACTAATTGATCATGTACCTACTTAATTACCAGCTACTTCCGTCTACTGAGTGAAGTTTTCCTTTTGTTTCGGATATCTTCATTCAAATTTCAAATAGGATGCAGCAAGACGTTCTCTGACACTGCGAGTCAGCATATTTTAGTACGTACTCATAAACAGAAGAACATAATAACTAGAAGTACTATTTTACGACCGTTCCGATGGGGAGGTGGTCTCCATTCCATCGAATAACTGCTGATTTGCGAAGAAGCGTAAGGCAGCTTTCCGCGCAATGGACTGGCGTCGTAAAAGTGACAAAGATTCAGGATATTGAAGATTCTTATCGGTTTGGAATAACCTTGTCAATAATGATTTTAGGTTTAATAATAATTGAATAACGAATTAGCATTGCCATTCAAATGCTGCCAGCGTTCTGGGCACTCTGCCTTCTGGTGTCGGCTTAGATTTATAAGAAATAGATGTAAATGTAAATACTAGTTGTAATCGTTTTATTCTGTTATTGTAATTTTCTTACACAATACCAATGACGTAGATAATAAAGGCAAGAATTGAGAAACAAATCATCACACTAATATTATAAATGCGAAAGTTTAGATAGATGGATAGATGGATGGATGTATGTTTGTTACCTCTTCACGCCAAAACTACTGAACGGATCGGGCTGAAATTCTGCATACAGGTAATTCTAATCCTGGAATCAAACACAGGACTTTTTATCACATAAATCAGTTCCTATGGGATAAAAATCACCTTTAAACGTTTATAGATACAACGCGTGCAAAGCCGCGGGCAGAAGCTAGTGTTAAATATTAAATATTTACTGATGTTGTATTATTTAAAAAATAATAATAACTAAAGCGTTTTAATAGTAAAGATAATGGATGTCTTGTTGTTTCACGACTGTCAAGCAACTTAAAAATCGGTGCCTTTCAGTGGAAACAAGTAAGAACATTTACAATTTTCCAAAACCAATATAAATGATCTCCCACTTCTGCTCCCGTTTCCTTTCGAATATGTACACCCAAAAGTTGATATCAGGCCGACAAAACTTTACAAAAACATTTAGTTATTTTAGAGAGTTATTTTTTTATGTTATCTCTTTCCAAAATAACTATATGTATTTGTAAAGTTTTGTCGGCCTGATATAAATATCATAAAAAATATAACTCTTTCGAAATTAACAAAATGTTTTTGTAAAGTTTTGTCGGCCTTATATCAACTTTTAAAAAGTTTATATCGAAGATTGCTAATCAAATTCACTAAATCAATGAAAACCAATCTGTGCGTAAACGCGCAGAAAATTGCGCCCCCGTTTTACAACATGCAGGGGGGCTTGCATTTGCATACAATACCTACTCACTTAAAATGTAAATTTTAAAACAGTTATTTTAGGTGGGGATGCATGCACCTATTTGTTTAGAGCAACAAGGAAACGGAAATAAATTTGGTTACGAAAGGGCGGTTTTGTTAACATTTTAAAAAGATTTCGTAGGACATAAGTTATGTGGTGCGTCCTCGAAGCTTTTTGTTAGAATGTTTTATACCTTGACTATTTTTAAATGTTAAAATAAAGGTCAAAGCGAAGAAATATAGAGATAAATTCCCATGAAAATTTAGTTTTGTTCTTAGATCAACTTTTAGTCAGTAATTTAAACAACAGCGTTTTAGTCCTTGAAACACAGCTCCATTGTACCTACAACATTGAAATTACAATTATTAATGTCGAATAATCAAAAAAATATATATGTATCCCATGTTAACAAAAAGAGAATAATAATATTATAAATGCGAAAGTTTGGATGGATGGATGAATGGATGTTTGTTACCTCTTCACGCCAAAACTACTGAACGGATCGGGCTGAAATTTTGCATACAGGTTAGTCTAACCCTGGAATCAAACATAGGCGACTTTTTATCCCATAAATCAGTTCCCATGGGATAGAAATAACCTCAAAACGTTACCATAGAAACAACGCGTGCGAAGCCGCGGGCAGAAGCTAGTCACTTATAATTTTGTAAATGTTTGTGATTATTTTTTTTCCTTCACACATTGCATTTTGACCATGAGCCCGTCGCAAATAATCATAATACCTTCTAAAATTTCACTAAACAAAACGTGAAGTTCAGCCTATCCCCTATCCAATTTCTATTCTAACCACGCGTCGCGACCTACCCTGTTTTATACACTATCGATCTACGTTCACTCTCCACGAAGGCCTGACCTTCGGCGGTTGTTTATTTTGAAAGAAGGTAGTTGAATTTTCATTTGCTAAGAGCTTTGAGTGGTTACCTTTACCTTTACCAATCTGGTGTTGACAATTACTTTGCTTCTTTAGCTTTTGGTGAAGTGTCTAATTTGTTGATAGGTAACATAACTATGCAACGTTGAGTACACATTCTTTATGCTACATATATTATGTACATATGTAGGTAAGCAGCACAATAGTAAAGATATTAAAGTCACTATAGATATCCACTACTAAAATAGAGGTAATTTTATTTGGGGTCTGTGAGGTAGTCTTCAAAACTTTTGGTCCGATCTTTACCATTCTTCAATTAGACCATTTTCTCAATGACAAATTTTTGAATATTTATAACCTAAAAACATCGATCAAAGTTTTTGCGGGGAGGCCGCAGGATACCTGATAGAAGCCACAATGCAGATTTCAAAAGTCTAGGCTGCCAAATTAACCTGCAGTAGCCGCAGTTACGCGCTAGTTCTGCCGTAGTAGGTAACCTTCAGAATCTGTGATACGTAGGTACTGCATTCGCTGCATTTTTATGTAATTTATGAACAGGCCTTTTCAGCGCACGGAAGGCGCAATCTCACTTTTCATTTTCGCGTAGCCTCATTTTCGCGCAATTCTTTTTCAAATATAATCCAGACAGTAACCGTCAAAACAATCTTAGGAATTCTCTCCGCGAGAATTCACTCCGAGTCAGCGGAATGGCGGCGGCATCTGGTGCCATAAGAACTGCCTTATGAACTGCCTTATCGAGTGCCTTTTTGACACGTTTCGAGGGTACCCTAGATATGAAACGCTTTGACGCGTGCTAATAGGTTTTGGGTCAGCGCTTGGCTTTTAAAAGAAAATTGAGTCGCAGAGTTGACACAATTTTATAGGACTCGAGTCAGAGATGCTACATAAAGGTTTGTGGAACAAGTTTTACCATTGAGTATGTCATATTTTAAAAGATAAATACGAGTACCTAGTTTTTATGAGACGTGATTGTAATTTTTTCCCAATGACGTTGAAACATTTCAAATCAACCCAAAAATGTAACCTTGTTAGGTTGGTGTCTTGGGGTTTTAAGTTATAGTTAGGCACCTAATTGAAGGTTGCAGAAAGCTTAAACAAACAGAGCCCATTTATGTTTTCCTGGTATTAATCAGTCCGTGTCGCAACGACAGACACGTTTCAAGGGGCACTGCAATCTTCGCTGAGATGACGCCTTGCACTTATGCTTGCCTGGTACACGAGTGGCGAAAAATATGCTGGTTTTGTTTTTTTTACAGTTTACTTTGTGGATTTATCCGGGTGCTTTGGAAATGTATCTTATGTTCAGCAAAAATTATAGAGTTACCCTCTCTTTGCTTTACCTGGGTTAGCCCGAAGCAATCCTTAACCAATTTTTTTAATATTTGACAACATCTGAGATTAGAGGTATCAAGGTCACTCACAAACTGCTACGTTACATAAAATACACACATAACACTGAACATAATAGAGCACACAAATTGCCTTTTTGCCCGTGAAATTTTGAGGTCAAAGCGTAGGATTTTCTTTGTAACTATTTAACGTGGCAAAACAAGTTGACCAAAGATATTTAGCTGCCCCAAATAGATCTTTCTGTCCGACGCCTTCTTTTTGTAATTTCCCGACTTGTACGAGAAACTGGCAAGACTCTTAATCCCTACAACCAATCTCCTTTTGCAGTTCCTTTTTAAGTGGCGCAGAGGCGCTAGCAAATCCTGTAAAGCTTGTCTCGTTTTAATCTCTCTCCTGGGACGATTTACTCACTTTGCCCGTAAAGATATTTGTGGAAAATTCAGATCGAGTGTTTTGGTCCCATTTTTCTGATAACACGGCTTTCCGAGTAAGGTTCTAACAAACTATACCTATGATTTTGTTACAGCCTTCCTCAGTACAGCAGAATGTGTGATACATTCTGCTGTACTGATATGCGCACCTAAACGAATCAAAGAAAACACAAAACAATCGAGTACAAATGCCCGAAAATAATACTGAAACTTTGCCATTGCTAGGCACTAAGTAAGGTCCATTTAAAATCTCCCGAATGCAACGAAAAATTTAATCAAGGATATACAATTTAGCTTCTAACTGCTGGCAATATTTTTCTCTTATCTGTGCGGAACGAATGAGTGAATGAAGGAATGAATGATGGTAATGAAGGAGATGGCAAGGTGGAATAGTAATATTGCGAAGGGCGCAAGATGGGCCTAAGCTTATCGTGACTTTGAGGAATAGGAGACAGGATTTGTTTTAGCCGACTCTCAGAAAATAGATGAGCATTCAGCAGTGCAATATTACCTGCAGATTACAAAAATCTTCTTGTACATGTTGATTATTTACCTGCCTATACTCTGACCAAACTCAAGATACCTACAATGTTTGTAAACATTGCCTGATATTTAACTTTTTTTTTTTACTTCCATACTTGTCGAATTGAGTTCTTTGTTACAGTGCTTAGTGCTGGCAATAATTTTGTAACTCGACACTAAAAACTGAATTTTCTTACCATTTTCTGACGTTCTTGTTCTTTGCATTGTAAGTGGTTTACGAACATTGTACCTTGAGTATGGCTTGAGTATAGTTACTGCAAACAGCACGCATGCCTGCCAAGTGAATCTGATGTTATTACCAATAAAAACTGAAATAAATAAACCTTTCAAATTAGAAGACTGGCTTAATAAAAATGTTATGCTGAACACACAATATCCCTTGTAATATCTAAGATGCAACTTGTATATCCCTCATAAAAATAAATAACATTTTCTCCCTCGTTGTTATAGTAAAGACCGCTAACTTTTATTACTTTCTTATAAATATCCATACACCTACGAGCTTCCTTTATAAATAAACATAGAACAAAATCCATGCATAAAACAATGCGTTGATGCTTGCACCCCAAAGCGCCCTATTGGGGGTGCAACCCCCCCATTTCTTTCCAAAGATATATGATTTTAATAATCGCCAAGATTACGGTAAGGAGGGGCTGGATTCTTCAAGTGTCCCTCAGAGGCCTGTCTTGAGAAATTGTCCCTGTAGCTATTTCATTTGTGAGGACTACTTGATATATGCTTGGCGGACCTTTTTTGTTAGGGACCTCCCTTTTATTTGAATACGGATTGTTCTTTATTGTCCTTCGATTGCACGGTTTGGTTTCAATTTGTTTTCTGCTAAAGCACCTTGTGATTGAGGGAAATGAAGATCGGTGATTCTGTGACTTGTGTTTTGTAATCTGCTGTAAACAACCTGAAATAAATTAGGAAGGTAACTAACGCACCTTTTGTTTGAGAACAAACCGACAGCGAGAACTTAGTAAAACAAAGTACCTACCAGAAGTAAACTGAAATACCTAATAATGCAATACTGAAGTACTTAGAAGAAAAGGTGAAGCCACAAGTGATCCAAGCTGTTATCCAATCAGATAACCTAGTAGGTAGACTAGCAGGCTAAACTGAATTATGATTTGAGACGCTACTAACCGTAAAGTCTAACAACTTTGTTTCAATAATCATAATTATTTATCGATCTATACAGGGTGTAAGCGTAAACAGTCTTATCCTTGAAACCACGTATGTACACCCCTAAAATAAGACGATACAAGTTATTTTTAAAAATAAAAGTCAATTAGTTTCGATGGAATTTCATAATTCATTTCTCTGCTATCCTACGTGATTTTATGGACACCCTAGTGACCTTATCACGCCGCGCCGCCCGCTCTCGCCTGTAGCCGGCCGGTGGTTTAGGTATCGAATCGTAGGTACCTACAACTTGTGATGGAACTTTCCCTTCATACTTTTCCTGGATTAGGACAGGCAAAAAAAGCTACTCTAACACATTTGCCAGTAAGTAGGCTAAAGTAGGTAGGTACTTTTGGCGTATTTAAAAAGTTCATCATCAATCAAGTTTTATGTACAATTCAATTAAAATTTACAGCTTTATGTACAGTTTGATTTACTCACATTAGGCATAAAATGTTTTCATGACTTGTGCATGACTAGGCACGGTGAACTGGCCGTAGGCACGTAGCCTTTGTGTAGCCGCTAGGATCGTTTCCCGGCTTGGCACACGTTGTTCTGGGAACCGCTCTGCGTACATCGTACGAGCCAAGTTCATGTTGTCACCAGCGTTGGCATAAAGTCGCACCATTTCAGTCCACTGTTCATTTGTGAACGACATCGTCACTTCTCTACTTAACACAATACGCGAACAAATCGGCACATCACAAATTAGCACGGAACGCGTCGTGACGTGCTCACTACCTAGCAGACGGGCCGCGACTGAAAGCGCGCGAGCGGCGTCTTTGTTTGATACCGACAAAGCAGGCGAGCGGCGCGGACGCGGCGTAGGTATGTAGGCGGCGGCGCCTTTGTCGGCGCGCGAGCGGGTCTTTGTTTGACGCCGCCTGCTTTGTCGGTTAAAGCAGGCGGCGTAGGTATAAATGTAGGGTGAAATGCTTTTATGATGTATGAGGATATTTTTTTCAAAATTATTAAAAAAAAAAAGTTTAGTTTTTTTATCGGTTTTGGACTCTGCTCATGATTCTGAACTTCTGGTTTCAAGGATAAGACTGTTTAGCCAAACACCCTGTATAAGTACTTACAAAAAAATTATGGTTTCTAGATGATAACGATGTAATAATTTAGGAATCTATTGTATAACAGACAAAAAAAATCTCATTCCAAAAGACAAGTTCTCGTCACAACTCTAATTTCAATACCATCACTGAACACTCAGGCAGGTAGGTAGGTACCAAAGCTCAAAGACAACGAAAGCAAAATGGCTGACATGCTTTTATTGTCTGTCACTTTAATTATACAACGTCTGGATGCAAGCGTCGTACAGGTGGGAACAATTGAGATGTCTCTGACAATTTAGGAAGCTGACACGTAACGACTAATAACTTCACCCGCCATTTATTAAGAAACCGCTGCACCCGCTGCTGCACTCATAAGCACTTGTCACGCGGTTTTCGCGCCATAACAGCCATTTTGTGAGCGGCAGCCATTTTGTGACGCGAAGATGAACGATGTTAATTGCAATTTCGTAGTTTTGATATCTGTTGGTAACGGGTGTGGGATGTGATTAAAAGTTGGGACAGTTTCATGGGAATCAGAGGTGGATTCTCTGACTTTAGATAGGTTGTATTTGAGGGAGGCAACACGAATCTAATGTCGGTTATAGTGAAGTCAATCCAATATAGCCTGTAACAACAATACTAATTCCTAAAGCGCTAGTCAATTGCTAGTTCAACACAAAAAAAAAGGATACTAGTTTCTACCCGCGTTGTTTCAATGGCAACGTATAAAAGTTATTTCTATCCAATGGGAACTGTTTTATGGGATACAGGCCTCTGTTTGACTCCAGGCTTAGAGCTTCATATGCAAAATTTAAGTCTTATCGGTTCAATCGTTATGGCGTGAAGAGGTAACATGCATCCAAACATCTAAACATTCAACTTTCGCATTTATAATATGAGTGTGAAGTTGGCAACTCTTTAATTATCTACCTACCTCTAGATTTCTTATTTCATTGCTCAAACAAGAAACTAGGTGTCTTACTCCTACGTAAAATTACTTAGTGCAGGGCGGTAATGCTAGCGACAGCGTGATCTTAGCCAGATCTACGAGTAGCCACTCAAGCACCCCTTTTACACACTCCTACACTCCTAAAATGTTTATAGTTATAGTTATTTGCGAGTGTTCTGCCACAGATAGTTACAGGGTGTCCTGGCGTCACAGGGCGCAGCATAGAGGGTGTTATGAAATTAGCGAGACGACAGACAGACAGATAAATTAGTTTATCTCCACGTCTGGTGTCGGAATGAAAATCAGCGAAATTAATGTTTGTTTTGCTTTTCTCGTTTCGTTATTAGACTGGGAGTTAATTAGTTGGTAGGAAATTAGTTCTCTCGACTTGTGACCTGAATTAATGCTGATTGCGATCCTTTCCACTTAGGAATTAAAATATAAAAGCGGTAGTTGTACTTAACAAATGATAATGGCAGCATAATGGCTAGCGACTGTGAGACTTTTTAAACAATTGTGTAAAGTTTTAAGGGAAATTCTGAATAAAACGCCTAAAGAAAGTAAAAAATGCGGATAAAACAGCAACTAAATAAGAACCACAATAAAATAGTCAGCCCAATTTATGGACCCTTATGTTCCCACAAAAACGGTTATCGAAGCAAACTGAATTTGTTAACCCTGAACACCCAAATAGCTGCGGGCTATGGATGTAAAAACTGCATGCATAGGGGACGTTTAGGCCCCAGGCCCCAGGCCGCAGAGGTATGGATTACACAGTTTACAACTGTATCCATTACTTTGGATAATGAGGCTTTGGAAATTAATTGGGGGCTTGCATTATTAAATTGGAGTAATTTTGGTTTTGTACATCGAACACGTTATGTGGTACAATTGTAAGCTTATTGATGCTCAGTCAAAAGAGGTATTGTTGGATCTTTTTAAATAAAATATCCAACAACCTCTTTTTGACTAAATAGGAATTTTTTTCTTAATTTGGCAAAATAACTACTTGGATTTTGCAGTATTTGTCACTACTATGGTTGCTAAGCTATGATATACTTAAATATAAATGTTATATTGTTGTATAATACCCTAACAACAAAATCCTACAACAGATTTATCTTTGTTATAAAGGTTTTTTAATAAAACCCTTGTAGCAAACCACATAGACATAACGAATCTCATAAGCGGATATATTAAGGACCGGAAGTAAGCGGAACTACGCCCTCTGGCGGCGTGGTTGTTTTAATGCAATTGTCATGCAAATTTTAGAATTAATCTACGCGCTTTAACTTGAATTCGTCGAGTTTATGATCTATTTTACCTTCATGACGACTTTTGAATTAAAATAAAATAAAGTTTAAAGTGCTACTGGCTAATATTTAATGTCAGATATTTTATTTTTACGCTTCAACTCTGGTTTACTGCGAGGTGATAGAGCATACATTTCAAAAATGAAAGAGTAGGAGCCGATAACCAACAAGAATGCGTTCTCGCCCAACACAACACAGTACATTTTTAATTGTAAAATCTCAATAAAAACAAGTTGTATTCATCGCGAGCTACCGGAACAAACCAAAGGGTAATTCGTTGAACTGGTATTAATTTCCGCGCGTATTGAATTTCGAATAAAAATATGTTCCATTTTGAATCCTGTATTTTTCACGAAATAGTGTCGTTTCATAACTTTTTTCGAACATTGAATAAAACGCTTTATTTTTTTCTATGCACGAACAGTTCTAAAATTGTTTTCCGAATTTGTTTTGCGCAATTTTTATTAAAATTTCAGAGCGCGGAATTTTGTGTAGAATATTTTTAGTGAATTTAAATACTGTAGGTACTTTCTACTTTTACTAAACTTTTCTGATTTCTATTCGAATACAGCATGTACCTAATATTCATGTGCAGGTTTTTTTCTGGTACATTATGTAAAACCAGCGCCGCTACTAGCTTCGGCTTGTAGCGGCATAATGCTGAGACAGGGACCTTTTTGGCCCGTATGTAACACATTATCTACTATGTATCTGCTTTTTTTTTTGTTGTTTTTCCTTTTTTTATAATCCTGTGTTCATTCTATAGGTACTCATACTCATTTATTCGCCGTAGGAGCACAAGGCACACTTGGAGATGTCAGTTTAAATATACATTGGTTACAATAAGTGGTGCATAAATTATGATTCAAGGCCATAAAACAGACGTATGTATAATAATAATAATAATAATAATGCTGGACAATTCACACAGCATTATCTAGCCCCAAGGTAAGCAGAGCTTGTGTTATGGGTACTAGATAACTGATATACATAATAATAAACGAGTACATAGATATTTTTTATTATATAATAGAAAACGACCAGAACACCCTGAACAAATATCTGCAGATCGTACAAATATTTGTCCCGAGGCGAGAATCGAACCCGCATCCTCCTGCGTCGCAGGCGGACCTCCGCCCACCGCGCCACAGAGGTCGTCAAATATATGTCGTATATATGATTGTAATGTGTTGTGGTATGTATAGTCCAAATAAATGTATTTTCTTTCTTTCTCATGTACGTAACCAACCAAGTAGCAACGGGTCCATCGTAAAAAGGCATACAAATAGTCTACTAGGGTAATAACCCGTAATTGTCCTGAGAACGCAGAGGGGCCGATGGCGACTAAGTGGTCAATTGATCTCCACGGGTGGTCGTGGTCATCGGGAGAAAATTGTCGACAATTTCTACTAATATCTGTCAGGAAGTGCTGTTGTGCAGTTAATTGGATGCAAGGTTTATCTATTGGTGTTTCAATATATTCTGAATTTTATTGTGTGGGTTTAAATTGGATTTTAGTCTAGCAATTTCTACTTAAATACTTAGATAAAATACGAACAAATTTATAAAGGTGTCATGTGAATTTAATATCCCTTTGGCATCGTCAAAAGCGGTTTCAACGTTTCTTAATCCAATTTTTGTTCGTCCAAATGGCCAACCCTAAAGATGAAATCCATAAAAAGTGTCTTTTACAAAGCCGACCTCAAAAAATTATAAAAATCAATTTGTCACCAACTTTCCCCAGAAAAAGTAATATCATTATCCTTCCTATAATTTTCGCTTTCTAAAACTGGGGTTGCTATTATTGAAGTCGTTGTCAGATGCAAATCAAGGAGGCCGTCTTTTTCAGGGGTGCTGAAATATGGGGCTATAAACGGCAGGCTCCCAATGTTGGCGACACCTGACGGTCACCCTATTGGATTTTGAGGATATGAATTAGTGCGGGTTATTGGAAATGTTGAAGGATTTTGAAACGGTTTCTTATAGTTTTCGTTGTCAAAATGGCGACTTCTCACATTGGCGTCTCTGTGCCATAGGAATAAGGAAGTACCTAGCTAAGTATGTACTTACGTACTTAAATAAATAGCCTATTGGATCGTACTTCTGGTCTAAAACCTTCATTCACATTTCCATTCAGGTCCAAAGCGTTGGTCAGTTCTAAGCTATGGATAGTTTAGAACTGACCAACGTTTCCTCTTTGTAATGTTTTACTTTCTTGTTTCAGGTAAGCACACAACACCCACCAAAACTCATGCCTCAGCTTGTAAGTAACTATCATCTTATTTTAAATCCTATTGACTAGGAAATAATGTTGAATAGCCTTCAGATAAGTTAGTGCCTAAAGAGCTTCGTGTAAACTTTGAGCAGCAAAGAGCTCGTCTAGACCTGCCAGGGTCTTCGAAACTTGCACCCATTATAAGATTTCGTCGTGCTTTGTGAACATTGCTTAAACTTATTACTTATTTATAACTAGACTGTGCGCTTACAAAGGTATATTTAATTTTAACGTAAGTGCATACTCGTAGGTAAAATAATTAAGGTAGAGACTATATTTATTCCCTAGTAGGTATACCAAGACACAGGTACTTTTTAGTTCGTCGGTACTTAATGTCGGTGTCAGTACATAAAAACATTAAAAATATAAAAAAAGCATTTTTAACGGGAAATTTACTATTTTTGCTGTCCGTTTTGTGTGTAAAGAAAAGAAAACTTATAGTTTTCTTTTTATACTTACCACAAAGCAATGAACAGGGATGTGACCCGCCTAGCCTGATGGTTAGTGATTGGCTACTATGGATAGGTGTTAGTTGTTAAATATTTAAAATTATGCGCAAACTTAAAAATTATAAAAGTAAGCATTCAGAACGGGAAATTTATCATTTTTGATGTCCGTTTTGTGTGTTAAAAGTTTCCTTTTTATACTTACCACAAAATAATAAACAGATATGTGACCCGCCTAGCCTGATGGTTAGTGATTGGCTGGGTTAGTTCCCCTAGTTTCCAATCGCCAGCAAAGTAGTCTGCGTCTTGCCTTTGATTATGAGAATTCTCCACTTTTCCATATGCTTTACCATCTTCTGCCAGTTGTTACCTTCTTTATTGTTGAGGATAGGAGCAGAACTGGCCTAAAACAGCACAAAAACACGAAGCACAGTAAACTTTCTGATGTCTGTAAAAGTTCATTGAACATCCTGTTTATCGCAGTTTCAATATTTGTTTGATGTAAATAAGGCTGCGTTCGGAAAGTGGGTAAATCCGTTTTGTTCTCTAATCCGTTCTGAATTGTTATTGTTCTTTGAGTTTCAGCTGTGAGGAAAATAATAATTGCCTCGTGAATGTAGCTTTTATTGCTAAAGCATTTGTGAAAACTTTCTCATAGAATATTAAATTCTATGTGCGTCTTCGGCCGCGGTTTTATATAAAGAAAAGTAACCTATGCTATGCCTATGTAGAATAGAATCTATTGTATCTTTCGGATGAGCATTGGCTCTGAAAAGCCTGCCAAACACTAACAGCGGTACCACAAAAAAGTTAGACATCTGTTGAGCGCGTGTCTATCAAATGTGTTACCACAAAACTGCGACAGTTTACAGTTACACACGGCTTAGATATAGTTTAAACGAGAGTTAAACTCATGTAAAACACATGTCTAACTGTTTAGACACTGTTTAGCTAAACGCTTGTTAGACCAGTGTTTACGTTGGTTTTTGTAGTACCGCTGTATAATGCGGTGAATGCTAGCCGTAGGTGTAGGAAAAGTTTTAATGCTGATACGTAGTTAAGATTCGCAACCAACTGGTTACCGACGTAAAAATATTATTTATTATCTTCACGATCAATTAGACATAGACATACCATTTATTTGCCACCACACACACATTTACATAACACATTCAAAATAAAATATTTAGTCTTAAATTAATTAAACTAATAAGAACACATACAGCAGGTACATTTAACAAACGATGTTAACAATAAAATTAATCAATGTGTGCTGCAGTAGCAAATGGGCCTAGGCTCAGCATAATGCCAACTGTTGTGAACAGAGGGCGCTGGTATTCTGCCCAGACAAAAACTAGAACAATCACAGGACCCTGCGATTACAAAATAATTTGAACAGAAAATCAAATATACTCGCTCAGTTATAATAATGGTGCCTTAGTAAGAAAATATGTGCATAATTTATAGATAAATAGATAGATAAATAAATATAAAGAGTTCATACCTATGTGGGTGCATCTGTAATCAATATTATTATACTCACATGGATTACTCACTCAATTTAAGAAATGTATTGTTTTCTCTATATTTTACGTCTGTTATGTCACTGAAGCTTCTTTGATTTATTAGCATTCGCAATTTTATTTATGCTAAAAACAAAACCCAACTTGCAGCTTCTAATTTACGTATTACAAACCAAAACACGTAAAAGTCATAAATTTGAAAGGATTTACACGGATTTAATATTTTCGTAACGTAAGTCCTAAATTTTTTCCTGTTATTTAAAATACAAGTAGACACTACTGAGCAAAATTTTTACAATATAAATATATTTTTTTCAATGTAGAAATGTAGTACAACCACTAGTTCCTACCTGGAAGTAGTACTATAATATAGTTATTCTGTTGTGGAACGCACAAATAATTGAAAATTCGATCTAAATAAAACACTTCCTATGGATATGACACTGAGTTCTTTTTTATGAGATACGTTGAAATTTTGAATAGTTGATCCTTTACGCATATCCATCCATCCATAATTTTAAAGTTATTGAGGTACTTACAACATTTTATCTAAAAAAATTATTCAAAATCGTAGCTGTATGCAGCATGCAACTTGTTACGTTCCAAGTTCGCACCCTTCCCTTTGTTTGCATAAGTCACTAAAACGCACCCCTGCTAATGAAAACCTGAGGGAAAATTCGGGAAAACTCATAATAATATAGGGTGAGTGGCCAGACACGGTACAGGGTGATTTTATTTTACAAGGAGCATCTTCTCTCTGTTCCAACGTCGTTTTCACTTTTGCGAGGAGTTCGTTCACATGACGTTCTTTTGTTTTTCAATGGAAGCCAATTTGTTGAATATCTTTTACATTTTGAAGCTCCTTTTCTAAAGTATGAATTGAATGCCAGATGGTAGGTAATGCATTTTATTAAAATTTCGATTTCTCAAAACTGGCATTGCGTGTTTGAAAAAGTATTAGAGTACGGTACCGTACATTCTGCAAAAAATAAGTAATAATTAATGGAAATTCTAATGTACCCAGAAGCTATGTCTTTTACATAGATACCTCAGGTCAACCAAGCTCCTGCTTAACCTACCTCATAACAGAAAATAACAAAAAAAACCTTCGAAAATAATGTTTTGAATTTTAATAGAAACTCTGATTATTTTCAATTAAACCACCCCAGGCTGTGACTTCCGATTACCGGAAGGATATTTTTGTGTGCTTTTGCAGACCGGAAGGAAGTACGGATTAAAATACATTTTGTACAGACAAGGCTTAAACAATCCTGCTGAAACTTTGATGTTCAATATTGAATTCCGCTGTTTTATTTAATTCGTTGATGTTAATAAAATATTTTATTGGTGAAATAGGTATATACATATCTACCTACTAGGTTCAGTAACCTAGTAGGCAGATTTGCATGTACGAATTTCACTTCCTATACTCTAACAAACTGTTATTTAAGTTTATGTTAGTATTAAAATTTGGAAATGTATCTTCGTATTAATAGTTTTTTGCATCTAGTAGAGTTCCGAACAACCATAATAATGAGACATTTTACAAAAAATAAAAATCCCTGTCCTACTTATATTATAAAGCTGGAAGTTTGTGAAATCTAAATTTTTGTTACCTAGGATCTCTAAAACTACTGAAGAGATCAAGCTGAAATTTGGCGTACGTATAGAACAAAGCCAACTTAGATAATAGTCTACTTATTATACCGAAAATACGCGTGCGAAACCGCGGGCAGAAACAAGTTTACCATAAATTAGAACTCGATAGATGGGACTCCCGCAGAAGAATAGAGAATGCCATTGGGATGTCAAGTCAAACTATGCACCGTCTACGCAGGATCTAGATCCATTTGAAGTTGACGGGCCCAATCTAAAATCACAATCTTTTCAATCTGGTCGAACAATTTTTTGATATTGAGAAACCGCTTGTGGGATATAGTAGAGTCCTTTAATGTTACTATTCAAAATTTGTAGTGATGCCATCACCCTGTACAAATCTCCCAAGCCATACAAATTCAAAAGGCCGTCAGGATCGGGCGCGACGCAAAGTTATGCAGATGTACGACAGATGGCGCTGCACCCCTCAGGTTATCGCAGATTAACTGAAAACCCCCTGTTTAGCTGTAACTGAGTTGCGTTTATTTCACCTGTGTTTTGCGCGACATTCTTTTCTATGCGGTGCGTTTTTAGGTAGCAATTTCTAAATTATAGAAACATGCCATATTTATTATGTGGGTATTGTTCTAGTTCTCTTTGCTACGTACATTTTAGCCTATTGTCAAAAGTTAATTGAACAGCAAAATAAATTTCTGCAAATAAATTCAATTAAATTACACCGAATAAAATCCAAACAAAAACCCTTAGGGTATCCCCCGGAGATTTATTTGAAGTAATTTTAATATGTTATCTGGATTTCCTTGTTCTATATAATTTTTTTAGTTCATTTCACACGTGACAGATTTAAACTGAGAAATCTCATTTTGCCCACCACACGGCACAATACCTCCGTTTTACTATCCATACGTCAGTCCGTTTATTATCTCACGTAGCACCTATGTACCTTCATATCAAATACAACTTTACAGCCCCTAAACCATGAATAACTTAGATACCTCACCCATCTTCCAGACGCATTTGTGCAAGAAGCTGGTTGCTGCTGACTTCCGGGGCTTAGAAACCGGTAAATAAAAACCTACTCACGATTTTTGTCTCTTTGTATAATATAACAGGTAAATAAATGAAACTGAAACTTGATAATTTTTTGGTCTGTCTCTATTTCTTTAGTCGATACAATCAATTATTAAAAGTGAGTATTTACTTCAAATATTCTTCACTTAGTTTTATAGACGCTTGTAAAGGATAACAACTTTATTCACAAAGAAAATTACAATCGACTAATAGAAATAAATAATTACAACAAGTATTTACAATTGAAACAAAGAAAGTACCTATCTTGTAATGGTCATATTGACACCAATATAATATGACTCTTCGCACGTTTCAGATGCAGAGCTCAATTTTTTTTTAAATAATTTGTGAACGTAGGTACTCATGGTAAGTATTTATGTACATCCCTACCAAGATTTCAACTACAATATTTCGTCAAACCGGCAATCATCGCCAGAGATGACAACTCAGCTATGCATACACCCCCAAGATATAACAGGTAAGTTTGCCTCATCATTTATTTACGCGTGCGTAAAACTCCCCTTAATTTGGGTAATTATTTGAGCGGTGAATCCGCTACTCAAATATTGAAAGTGTGTTGCTTTGATGTCGAATCTCCCTAAGTTTCGGGTAAAATAATGAGTTGGAAGACGCACCGTTAGGGTCTCTGCGGTTGAGGTGTTTTGCTGAGGGTTTTGTTTGGTTTTGTATTTTGTTACGGAAATTATTTAGGTAGGTACCTACCTAAGTATAAGACCTTACATATTCATTTGATTTTGAAACACGATGATGAAACAAAGCATTTTTTTTCGGTTGAACTTGATTTTAAAACTTTTTCAAAAACGGAAACGTGTTTTATTATTTTAAATCTAATGCAACCTTCGTGTTAACTCGATCTTTTATTTTGAGGAATAATGTTATCAATTCATGGACAAAGCATGCATAAAATGACTCTTTGGTTCATGAATTTTCGCATTATTTCCAAAAGGTCCCCTCATCTCAATTCAAAGGTGCCCACTAACATTAAAGAGCTCAAACAAAAACCAAAATTTCCATTTCAATAGCAAACGTTTCCACACGAAGTGTTACATCTGAGGGTCGGACCTCATATATTTCGCTGAACACAATATAAAATTCAAAATTTTAAAAACCCACCGACGTTTATTGTCTGAACAGATTTTCATGAAACATGGCTAAGAACACTCGGAATAAAATTATCTATGACACAAAAAAAAACTAAACGAAAATCGGTTCATCCGTTTGGGAGATACGATACCACAGACAGATACACAGATACACTGACGGAAACGTTAAACTTGTGACGCCCCTCTCTTTTTGCGTCGGGGGTTAAAAAGGAGATAGCCAGAAATACAGATTTGTTCGTGAAGCCTCATTCCTTGTGAAGAGGGATACAAATGAAATCTACCAAAGAAATATGTAGCGAAACGCTCTGGGAAGAAATAAGTATATCATAATGAATGAAGACATCAGAAACAGAAAATACTAAAAATACTATTAATATATATATATCATATTCAATTAATCACACTAATATTATAAATGCGAAAGTTTGGATTGATAGATTTGGATGTATAGATGGATGGATGTTTGTTACCTCTTCACGCCAAAACTACTGAACGGATCAGGCTGAAATTTAGCGTACAGGTAATTGTAATCCTGGAATCAAACAAAGGCTACTTTTTATCCCATAAATCAGTTCCCGTGGGATAGAAATCACCTTTAAACGATTCCATAGAAACAACGCGTGCGAAGCCGCGGGGCGCAGCTAGTATTAAATATATTAAAAAAAAAATCTTGATACTATAAATTCTAAACTTAATAACGAACGGAAGGAAGGAATGTAAGTAGTTTTGATGCAAGTATTCGTATGGGTATCACTCATACCAGTTTTACAGCAAAAACAATAGAAAATAAACCAACGAGCGGCGAAAATAATAGGTATAAGTGACGCCCGTAGCACACCTCCGCTGCGGAATACGAGTAGTGGAACCGCTGGATGAATGCCGCTGCGATCAATGTAGTCTGAGTTGCGGAACTGAGCGTCCGATCGTCACGCGAGTCAGTTGAGTCCAGTCCGAGGAGGAAGCAATATTATTGTGGACTTTAACTTTGAAAGGATAAATAGAAAATAGGTCTATTTCTGACCTCTTGAATTCATAATATTCTCTAAAATGGATGTCCATAAAATGGACGTCGATTTTCGAGAATAATTAATTCCACAAGCACACACACACATTGCACAAACGCATGCAAACAACGCGGCACCACCGCAACAAAATAGCGAAAGTGTGGCTGACGTCGGAGCAGATCGGCGAAACCGCGCGGGGAAAAAGATACAGAGACATACAATTATAGTCAAATCTATGTGTTAGAACAGGCAGTTTCGCTAGTGTTCCGCTTCTTCTATATACGGACAAGACAGCGAAATTACTACGGTTCCGCTGTTATGGTTTCGCAGCGGAGGTGTGCTACGGGCGTGAAACCCTCACGAAAACATCAAAATAAACCAGCTGGTTGGTAAGTTTGTCTACGAGTCGATCAAAAATTCACAGGCCAATAGAAAGCACGTAGACATCGGTCAAGTGAGATTTAACCCTTAAGTACACAACCCTTTAATAATCAAAGGGTACGAACGACCGGTTCACGCCTATGTAATTGTTGCCTGAAAGAACTTTTGGACGTCGATAAGCTTTCCACACTTAAGAACGATAATGTGTGTCGATGTAGTTCTAATGACTATTTCACTTATTGACAGTTTGATGACTGTATTGTAGGTTATTGTAGGGTTGAAAATAGATAATAATAGTGTGATAATATTCAACATAGATTTGAATCATGAAAATAATAAGTTTGTAGAGAGGTAGTTGACTATTTATAAAGTGCTTAATTTATATAGACAAGTTTTAATATTACTTATCAGCTAGAATGGTTTTGCCATAATTGATGTTTCAAAATATACAGAAGAAAGCTGCTGCTCTGTCGTATTTATTTTAATTCTATTTAATTTGAACTTCTGTTAGTGTACGTAGCTTACTTGGAAAGTAAACCTCGAGGAGATAATAGAAAATGTGGAGCGCAAAATCGATTTACTACTTAGAAGCCCGTACAAAAGTTAACCAATTTGCAGTGAGCTTTTACGGGCAGAAGATCATAATTATTAATTGTGTAACATAGTTTACCGTCAAGCTTTTCAACTTCCTCATTATTTACATCTCAACGTTATTAAGATAGGTCCAAGCATATCCTGTGTGGGTTTAAGCACACCACAAGGACATTGTTTTAAAACTTTACGAGTATTCACGGTTAAGCCCACGCACGACTATCGTCTGAAATCACTGCCATCTCGGGCGCGTGCTTCTTTGTAAGCCGGGGTCTGTAGTACCCCATTAGCATTTAAGGGTTATCGTCTTTTGTAGGCCCTAGCTTAATCGGTTTGCGGTTATCGGAGCCTTGCCGCGTGCCGTCAATTTATATTATGTGAAAGATGCTTCGCAGATAAAAGTTGAAAGCGGTATGCGATATTAAAATATAAGAGCATTGTAAATATGTAAAAAATAAACTATAACTTCCCTATTTTAACTTTAAAACTTTAGCGGGCTTGAATTCTAAGTAACAGTCTCTTTCTCTAGAAACATAATTTAGAAAATAGGTTCTTCATAGTTTGTAGTTTGATCTAAATAAAAATAATCCTGAAAATCTAAGATAAAGCCAGACTCGTACAAAAACATCCTCTAACAGAACTTTGACCTTGTGAAACTTAAACTAATCCTGTCGTCTCAGACCATCGAGATAAAATTTGTAGAGTCCGTCGAACATTCTTTTCCAAAAAGTCAGAACAATAAACTGTAACTTTAATATTACCGTTGCTAGAACAATGGCCCGATCGCTGCAACTTGAAAGTTATAACCCGGGTCTTTCTATAGCCTATTGTGTTGCTCCACTTCTGTTGCTCGTCGCTGCCAAGAGCTGTTGGAATGACTTTTGACCGCAAAAATGTCTTTGACACTTCGATCGAGGACAGATTCGAGAGCGCGTTGCTAGGTTGCATCGAGAAATTATGTAGAGGGCACTGTTATGTTTATGAAGTTATGATAAAGACGATTTTTAGGGCCATAATGGAATCCTAGGCCCTTGCGCAAATCGAAGTGTTAAAATTCTATAGAAATTTTGAGCTAATAAAAATGGACACAACAACGAATCAGAAGGAACTCAATTAGACATTAGCCTTAGGTGTATTTTAAAGAAAAACAAATCTCTTGTGAAATGCAATATAGATCTAATAATATTTATCTCAGGAAAGAGTCCACGGGTGATCAAAATTCTAAGTTATTGAGATATTGTTTTTCTTCTGAATTCTCTCTGCGATGCCACTTATGATGGAAATTACTTCGGAAATCACTTATGATGAAAATTAGTTCCTTGACTTGAAAACTTAGAATTTTGATCACCTGTGGTCTCTACCACGACTCACGAGTGAAATATTAATAAATCTTTTTGCATTATAATAACAGTAGGTAAACACAGACTTAAGCCTAGCTGTTTTAAATTCAAACCTACTTTAAAACTAAATCAGCAGAGCGTACAACAAAGCATTTTACATATCACCCTCGGTAACCAAGAACTGTCCCCTTTACAAAACCTTTGTTTATGGCAAATTAAAACATGGAAGGCGGGTGTCAACTGATGCTCTCCATCATTGGACCCTGGCCATAAATCCGGCATCAGGTGCAGTGGGGAGCAGTGACAATGTACACAAATGTGCCGTTTCTTTTTAGGGTTCCGTGCGACGTGAAGTGGAGTCTTTACTTTTTCCTCGTTGCTGTTCTGCTCTGCAGTAATTAACGTGTCGAAATCTAAAAAGATTTCGACACATTAATTGGTATGATTGTGCAGACATTTAATAACATTTGCTTTCTGATAAAATTATTTAATTTGAATTGTATCAGATGTAGCAGAAGACATAATATAAGGTAATATTAAAGAAGCTTTATCTTTTTAAATATCACTATTAGTATTAATGGAAAACCAAATTTGAATTTAACATGATTTGATTCATGTAAAATTTTATAACAAAACCTAAAGTATGTATTTCAAAATAATAAATAGGTAATAGAAGAGATCGCTCATGGGAAAAGCCACCCATTGTGTAACGTTAATTGTATGCTATGTGCAATAAGGAATACCTCTGTATTTTATTTCTTACCTACGGAACTCTACCATATTGGAACCCAAAACACACTTGTCCTTTTTATTTACACAGTGATTTCAGTAAACTGGGGCTTAGGGAGTTGTGAAGATGAGTTTTGTGATGTACTCTCATGTCTTATAGCTCGTTCCTACTTTAAAAAGGTGTTAGTTTTATGGTAGGACGGTTGTCAACATTATTGAAAAGCCTGTAAGACATTCCGTCTATTGATCGCCTCTTTCTAGAAACATAATGAAGTTATGAGTTGCTCTGTTTGTACTTGTGAAGATGTAAGTACTATGCTAAGTAATCAGGTAATCGTGTCATCATCATCATCATCCGCCTATATTAGTCCACTGCTGGACATAGGCCTCCCATAATGAGTGCCATAGCGCCCTGTCTTCAGCTTGCCGCATCCAGCATCTGCCTGCAGTCTTTCGCAGATCGTCATCCCACCTGGCCGGAGGGCATCCTACACTACGTTTGCCGAGTCGTGGTGTCCACTCAAGAACATGTTTACCCCAGCGGTTGTCGGTTCTTTGCGAGGCTGGCCCACTGCCACTTCAGCTTGCTAATTCTTCGTAATCAAGTCAATAAGTGATTAAAAGAGAGGGTTGGGTGGTAAAGTTGAAAGCAGAAAGTTTCTGAAACTTCGGAACTTTGTTTGGACTAGTTAGGAGACAAACATACTAAAAGTCCACACTCTTGTGAGGTCTAGGAGTGGAGGCACAAAGAAGGCCCGTACTAGTTTTTTGCTCACATCCCTTTTAATTGATAACTACACAAAGATTGATTAACATTCAAACTCCTTCGCTAAACTTCAAACCTTCATTGAAGGGTTCCGCCCAATCCCCTACTTAATGAAATCGTATATCTTTCAGTGCGTAATTCAATTATACGGAGCAATCACACCCTGTATAACAGGTGCGTTTTATACGTACGGAACCCTAGTTCTGTAGTGCTAGGGTGGTGCAAGGGATGACGAATTCAAAGAACGTAACGTGAATGTTAATAAAATTACGTGCTTCAATCCCATTTTATAATTTTCCAATCTGATCACAACGAGTGCAGGTTTCTATCATATTCCGTCATCATACAGTTTCTCGGCTACTTCATCATTGGCCTATTTCATCATCATCATCAACCTATATTAGTCCACTGCTGGACATAGGCCTCCCCTAATGAGCGCCATAGCGCCCTGTCTTCAGCTTGCCACATCCAGCATCTGCCTGCAGCCTTTCGCAGATCGTCATCCCACCTGGCTAGAGGGCGTCCTACACTACGTTTGCCTAGTCGCGGTCTCCACTCAAGAATACGTTTAACCCAGCGGTTGTCGGTTCTTCGCGAGATATAAATAAATAAATAAATAATAAATAATGCTGGACAATTCACACAGCATTATCTAGCCCCAAGCTAAGCAGAGCTTGTGTTATGGGTACTAGATAACTGATATACTTAATACAATACACTACATAGATAGATATTTTTTATTATAGATAGAAAACATCCAGAACGCCCTGGACAAATGTCTGCAGATCGTACAAACATTTGTCCCGAGGCGGGAATCGAACCCGCAACCTCCTGCGTCGCAGGCAGACCTTCGCCCGCTGCGCTACAGAGGTCGTCATATGGCCGGCCCACTGCCACTTCAACTTGCTAATCTTTGAGCTATGTCGATAACTTTGGTTCTCTGTCGGATGTATTCATTACGAATCCTATCCTTCAAAGAAACTCCGAGCATAGCTCTTTCCATAGCTCGCTGAGCGACTTTGAACTGGTGGACCAGCCCTACCGTGAGTGTCCACGTCTCAGCTCCGTAGGTCATGACGGGTAGGACGCACTGATTGATAGATCTTGTAGCAGGGGCTAGCATAATTCAAATCTCTTCGCCGAAGACAAGATAGTTGGCTATATTAGGCCGCTGAAATATAGTCGAAAATCCGATAACACCACTCAGGACAACCTTCAAAAAACATATACCTACTTAACCTAAACTAACGTTACTTTGCATACTGGAAATTTACGGGAATCACATTTCCGCTTTCGTCCCCTCCCTTGCACCGCTATCACAAGGCACTATAAATCGCAGTGCCCTCCTCTCCTCACCACTGCTATTAACCGACTCGACTTAGATTCTCGTCGCCGAGAACAGCAAACATGCCATACGATACACCGCTACAAGAATGATTTCCAATCTTTTGAGGTTATGAAAATACTAGCGAAAATCTGAGGGGTGAGTCTATTTGACGTTAATAACGAGACGTGACCGTGACGTCTTCTTCTTGTATGGGATTTACGTAGTTCCCTGTCCGCACGTTATAGGCGCTATATTTTTTGACGTGACAACGTCTTATAATTCGATAGAGCCGGCTGCACGCACGAAAAAACATGACGTCATGCGGCGTTACCTCGCTATGACGTCATGCGGCGTTACCTCGCTCTGAGGCGTTCCATGTAAGGCTTGAAGTGCAAGCGAGAGCGCTCGACATCCGTCTCTCTCCTACTTGAGTGAGCGATGCGTCTGCGTGGACAGCTGCTGTACTATAGTACATTTACATGTTTTGATCGAGTATCAAATGCTACCATTCCATCAGTATTTTCTTAAGACGTTGTCACGTTCAACTATCGTCAGTAAACCGACTTTACAGACAACCAATTTTTAGTTATTATTTTACAAAAAGGAGACTTTACGATCACGTCTCGTAACTAACGTCAAATATGTTTATTGTTATTATAGTGCGTAACCCCACACTGAGGCTAATTTCTAAGAAATCAAATAATATCGCAAAAATTTTCGACTTCGACGGGACTATAATAACAAACAACCTTAGAGTTAAGCAACGCGACACTTCTCGTCAAACTAAATGTAAATTTAGTATTTGAACAGGATTGGATAAACATCAATGTTTCCCCTCTAGGTGGAGCTAACGGCGCTGGAGACCGTAGGAAGTCCTAGAGATTTTCGACTCCTACGTCACTTGACCTCGTGGTGTACTTGGTTAACACATTCCCAGGATGCGGGTTCAAGTCCCGTAGAAGTCGATTTTTTTGCGATATTATTTGATTTCTTAGTAACGTCAAAACGAGTCGACTCACCCCTTTTGTTGTCACTCCGAAAAACGCGAGTTAAATTTTACAAGCGTTTTTCCGTGTGACAACCAGATTTTGAGCTGTACTATAAAACCTTCCTCAGTCATCAATCTATGCTTAAGTAAAGCTTTTCTTTGGCATAAGCGTTACTTAGGGCTTAGTGCTTTTCAGCTGGTATGGCTACATCCATGCCACATTTCAGTCCGACCATTGCAAGTTTTTGCGTAAAAGAAGAAATAACATCAAAAACATTTTAATCTTGACATTGATACAGGGGGGATCATTTGACTAGTTTGAACACGAGGAAATTAAGTTCCTCATGGTCAAACCAATTGGACTAAAAAAGTTGATTATTGGAAATTCCTGCCTTTAACTTAAATAATGTAAGTACGCAATTTACGACGATGCGATGTCAATATTGTCTCAACCTCAACCTCCTCAACAGCCTGGATTGGTCACTGCTGGACGCAGGCCTCCCCCTGATAAGCGCCTTGTTAGCTTTTATCTCGTGGGGGTAATGCCCATAATTCCCACGCTGGGCATGCGGGTAGGAGTTCGTAGTTCGGTGGTAGAATTGTTCTGCAGGTGGCGCTGGTGCCTTTATGATGATTTTACCCTAAGTATTTTTTCTAAACATTATTGTCTATTCTATCCTAAATAACAATCCCCGAGCCTGACTTACAGGATAAACCATTCTACAAATGCACGCCTTCTCCACAAAACGACATACACTTGGCATGCATTTTTAGAATAGTGTATACAATGTTCACATTTATTACATAAATGCAGTAAATTATTCCACTATTGACATAAATTACAGCTTAATTCGATCCATCAATATGCAGCAGCAAATATTGATCTACCATCATACCCATCTTGTTTGCCCAAGGACAATGAGCTTCCATTCATGTAGCACACCTGAAGAAACAATATTGCCCGCTTTAACAAGACCCTTGCTTACCTCAACATTCTAAGCTCTTACGTTTCTAAGTATCTTGGCTGTATTCCATATTATACATCCAATGTCCATAAAAGCCAGAGCTCTGTCAACAAGGATTGTCTTCGATATCACGTGTCTAGCCAAATTGTCTGGAGCAACGAACCTACGATATTCAACAAGAATATCGCCCAAATTAACAAGATCCTTGCTTTCGAAGATACTCTTGACTGGCAAGGATCTAATTAAATCAGCTTAATCATAAAGCTTCTGTCCAAATTACAAAGATCCATATTTGCAAAGGGTTTGTGAGCCTTTCTATGTCAGTTTGTAATGGTCCACCTGAGATTTGAGTCAATATTAGCTTAGTATTAGGAAAGGGAAGACGGCTCATTAAAATTAAACTTCCTGATGTTGGGAGTTGGTAATATTTAATTGGTTGAAATCGAAAGCTGCGAATTATGCATTATCTCCTGACAATTACAGAACCTCATTACTGAAGTAAGCGGGTAAACCACGAACTTCATTTGTTCTTCCAACACAAATAAGATTTGTAGTTAACCCGAGTAAAATTACGAGACCTTTACTTGTAAGGTTGTTAGGCACAACAAAATGCCCTAAAAACAAAATTAATCTCAATTTCTATAAAATACTATGTAAATCAAATGTGATTAATTAATAAGTAATGCTATCTACTAGGTGAATGATATATTAAATACTTTATTAACGAAGAATTACAATCAATTATTTGAAACAAAGTAGAACAAGTATTTACAATTGCAACAATTTAGCTACCTGCTGATTGTAGCAAACTGTCTACAGGCAGCTTAAAACTGATAAATTTAATACATTACACATTACACAATATTATTTCGATATATGTTTTTTATTTTATATAGAAATTCACCAAATACTTACCCAGAATTTCTGTCAAATTTGTCAGAAATATGGCCACGAGCAAGAAAATTCAACAAAATCCGTTTCTGAAATCAAATTCCACGTCTCACCACACGAACGTACAGCCGGCAGCTAACAAGCGTACTCTGCAAATTGGCTGCAGCGTTGTTAAGCGAATTTAGCACTAATTGTGTTTGACAGGCCATGCCGGACGAGAGCGAAGTCGTGTGCGACGTTTTGTTGCCTTCGTGCAACTTTTGTGATGGCTGTAATTTGATTCGGAAGCAAAAATTTCGCGTTAAGTGATTACTGGGCCCAAAGAGAAAAGTTATAACAATAAAATATATTCGCGAATATTACAGAAAAATAAGCGGACTTTCAATGGCTTGACAAATAACAAAGAGAATCTGTCCAAAAAATGGAAACTCAAAATAAAAAGCCTCTGAAAATCGGGCTGTACAAAGTTTTGGACTGGTTGAATAACTGAGAATGCGAACATCTCTTAAAACTTACTGAGATACAAACCATACATTTAAAAATGCATAAAATAATTTATTTATAGGACATTCTAAGTTGACAAAAAAAAATTGAGATATTATTTGATTTCTTAGAAATTAGGTAGGTACCCCGATTGTGTGATGGCTTTCGCACTATAATAGCAAAAACAGAAAAAAATAAAATTTAAATATAGAAAAAAATAAAACTATACTAGAGCTATGCGTAATTAATTTACTTAATGTATTATTATTATTTTACTCTGTAATGAATTTAATTTATTTGTTAGGTACATTGACACCGACAATTAATCATTATTTTAGTATGTAAAATTTTTATTTAATTTGTTAGAAAGTACCAATTTTAATTAGATTTGACATGTAAATGATTTTACTAAATGATTGCTTGTAGAATGTTAGTAAATATTGGAAATCAGCTGTTTTTTAGGGTTATCACCAAGAAATGAAGCTACATAGATATTAAAGATAGTATTTACAATTAAAACAATTGAGCTTACTGCAGACTGTTGCAAACAATCCAGAGGTACCTCAACTGATCCATATCAATACCAATCAGAAGCATCCCCAAGACGCTGGCTACATTGCTGTTTGTAATAAAATAAGTTATCAATAAAATCTCCACATTTTTTGACAAAATACAAGTTTATATCCGAAAACTGGTATAACACAAACAATCGAAATCGACTGTTTACGTAACTGTTATTTACTAGTGCTCGGGGTTACGAGGAGAATACAGAACAGGGCAAAACGTCACTTCAGAAGGCTTTCGGGGGAAAATGTTGTTTGTTTGGGTGGAGTAGGGATTAATGTGGCTTGGCAGGGTCAGAGGATGCTTTTAGGTTTGACACATTATAAGTAGAGTACGATACATTTTGAAAAGCTGGCGCGATTTTCTTTTGTTTTTACGTGCAACTATCCATAGTTATATTTTAAACCCCCGACGCAAAAAGAGAAGGGTGATATAAGTTTAACGTGTATGTCTGTGTATTTGTGTATCTGTCTGTGGTATCGTAGCTCCCAAACGGATGAACCGATTTTTATTAATTTTTTTGTGTCATAAACAATTTTATCCCGAGTGTTCTTAGTCATGTTTCATGAAAATATGTTCAGCCAATAAACGTCAGCGGGATTTGAAAATTTTTCATTTTGTCTTGTGAATCATTCGGTAATTGTTTAGCTCCGCGCGATTCACTCAAACAGGTTAGTAGGCATACCGTATAAATAAACAATAAATAAATAAATAAAATAGTTTATTTCTTTAACTTATCATAACCGTATAATGTTGAAACTTATAACTTGAACAAAGAAATCAAATATCAAACTGCTTTATTTCCTTTCGACCTTACAGAGGACTCTTGGAAGCGTCATAAAAATTTAAATCAAAAAAGTAAAACTAGGAAATAAAGTGATCACTTTGATTTTTTGTTCACTTCAATTTTTTTAACGTAAAGTAAAGAAGCGAACAAGAAACCTTTACCTTGTTAGGGTGTTCGTTTTCGAGCTGGAGCAAAACTCTTCACAAGCTTTTTTATCCTCTAGATACTGTGATATTTTGTAGTAAGCCTTTTAAAAAGGATGTGTTAGACAATTTTTTTGAATTTATTTATTGATAATTTTTGCAATTCACTTAGAGTTTGGTTGTAGAAGCGTATACATTGCCCATTAGCCCAAAAGATACATTAATCTTGTTAGTTGTGGGCACTGCGAGTTTATTCCTCTTTTTAGTATCAAAATTATGTAAACCGCTAGTTTAGTAATAAAATACCTAATCGTATTTTTTTTCTATTAACAAGTTGCAAGGTCCAAAATTCTGTGACATTGCTATATTACAGAATTTTCATTGCTATGTCCAAAATTCTATAACAATGTTACAGAATTTTGGACCGTGCAACTTGTTCCAAAATTCTGAGTCAATAAACCCTCTCTTGTAACAGTAATACCACCTAACGACGGCAATTATTTCACCGGAGCCCAGCATCAATTTGTTCCGTAGAAAAATCCTAGTTGCCTAAATCATACGTATTTGTTATACGAAAATAAATTGTCTTCAGATTTTCTTGTAGGTACTCATATTTTTATTCTCTACAAAATGTTGATTCCTGCAGCGCTGTTGCAAATTGCCTACTTGGCAAAAAACATATTGAGACCAGATGCAACCTACTTACTCGAGAATAGCACTGCTGGTTGATTCAGATGTGTGTGTATAGTACACACATATACAGAGTGATCGGTAGCGGGGTGCAAAACTTGAAGGTGGCTAGCGCAGACCATTTGGAATCATTTTAGCCATGGTGGTCTAAGACGATGTCTGACCATACATTTTGAAAAAAAAAATTAAAGATTTTTCAAAAAAGCCCAGATTTCTAGTTATTTTTTTTTTTTTTTTAGATTGAGACCTTTATTCACAAAGAAAATTATACTAGTATTTACAATTGAAACAATTGAGCTAACTGCCGACTGTTGCAAACAGTCTACAGATAGCTCAACTGATCCATATCAACACCAGTTGGAAGCGTCCCCAAGACGCTGGCTGCATTGCCACGCTGTATGGCAATGCTGATACGCTGTGCCAGATATTCACCAGCTCTCGGGTCACGCGTCGCTTCGACCAGACGCTCAGATAGTTTTTTGAAAACCCGAAGAGCCTCGGTACCCCACGGACCTAGGGTCTCGACTCCAAGGGGAGCAAATGTGTAGGCTCTGTCGAGACCTGCATATTACAGTTAATTGATAATATCGGCGAATTGGAATAATAAATGCTGGGTTGGCGGGCTGACGATGATGAATGACACTCACTGCTACATCTGAATCGATTTACAGGCCTTTACTTGTATGTCCGAAAGGACTAACTGTTGAGACCATTTTAAAAGTCTTATTAAAAAAATAATGTTACCTTACCTTTTTGTACGTAGAGACGACCTCCGTGGTGCGGCGGGTGAAGGTCCACCTGCGACGCACGAGGTTGCGGGTTCGATTCCCGCCTCAGGACAAATGTTTGTAACATCTACAGATATATGTTCAGGGTGTTCTGGATGTTTTCTTTTTATAATAAAAAAATCAATCTATGTAGTGTATTGTATTGAGTATATCAGTCTAGTACCCATAACACAAGCTCTGCTTAGCTTGGGGCTAGATAATGCTGTGTGAATTGTCCAACATTATTTATTTATTTATTATTTATGTAGGTATCCACATACACTGTTTCACAATAAATGATATGTTTCACAATAAACGGTATCTTTAAAAAATGGAAGTCCTATTACTTCGCATTACCTACCTATTAATTAAAGTCAGGCTATGAACGACGTTTGTGACAATCATTGCAATAACAATCTAACAGAGAAACTAAAGCAATCAATATAAAAGCAACATCTAACAAACCAATTACTCTGTTAAAGTCCCGTTAAGCAGGAACTAGTCTGGTGTCCAGAGGCCATCACGACAGACACTTAGATTGCCGGGTGTCTTCGTCAGTAAGACAGGACAAGAAGTTTTGTCAGACATAGGTAAACTTAGTAAGAGTAATTGAGTAAATTGAGCTTACAGTTGTTTTACAACTATGATTAACTGGAAGTATTATTTCTGGCGCTAATGTTTGAATTTCTGCTTCATTTTATTTAGATTTCGTTATGAACCCACATACCACAGACTACAAAAAGCTCGCATATTCGACCAGTGCGTCCTATCAATTCTCACGTACGGAGCCGAAACTTGGGTGACCACTAACGCCATTATCCACAAGCTAAAGGTTGCTCGAAGGGCAATGGAGAGAAAGCTGGTAGGTATAACACTGAGAGACAGGAAAACAAATGAATGGCTGGGACAAAAAAGCAAAGTGTTTGACATCAGTGAGAGAGTTGGTGGGAGTGGGCAGGCCACATAGCCCGAAAATATATATCATGGTGCAAGAAACTCTTGGAGTGGAGACCATGGGGGAAACAAAGACCGGCGGGACGGCCACAAATGAGATGGAAGGACGATATCAAAAAGATAGCGGGCAGCAACTGGACATTAACTGCACAAAGTAGAAGAAAATGGAAGAGTTTGAAGGAGGCCTACTCCAGTCTACTGGTTCTTCTTTCTAGCCAGTCAAAGGCTAGAAAGAAGAAGAAGATTGAACCCACATAATGTAAATTGAAATCGAATTTTTACAGAATAGGCGGTGTCGTCGCTCAGCAGACAATGCCCTTTTTATGTGGTGATAAATTAGTAAAAATGTATAGAGCAATAATACTAATTGTCGCCAATTAGTATTATTGCTCTATACATTTTTAATATCTATAACTTCTCTTGACGATTCCACATCGAGCAATATGAACCATGAGTACATGCATCTATGTCCATCGACATAAGCCATACCTATATACTTGTAATTTAATCCGCAATTGCAACCAAAACTCAGGTCCTAAACTCAGCAATTATTCTTAGCAGTGGCAATGGCGCGGTGATAGTAGATACTTCCCGGAAGAATCAACTCACAAAAGCTCTACCATCAAGTTTCGCCAGAGATGAAAACGGAGACTGGTCGTGCGTGAGAGATTAACAACCATGTAACAAATCTGTCGTTGACATGTCCATTGCGGATGATGCGCGGAAATAATGGCTTTGCTGCGGAAAACTGTATTTTTGATGCGGGAACTGTATTGCATTGTTGATATCTCTTTGTTTCGAGTCGCGTTCGAAATTACGTACTGCGATGTGGGTATGGTTTCAAAACTAGATTTGATTTAAGTACTATTTATTCCAAGACCGTAAGGAAGGAGTATGTTAAACATGTTGAATTTTAGTTACTAGATAGTTTAGTTACTAGATAGTTTAGTTACTAGATAGTTTAGTTACTAGATAGTTTAGTTACTAGATAGTTTAGTAACTAGATAGTTGAGTTACTAGATAGTTTAGTTATTAGATAGTTTAGTTACTAGATAGTTTAGTTACTAGATAGTTTAGTTACTAGATAGTTTAGTTACTAGATAGTTTAGTTACTAGATAGTTTAGTTACTAGATAGTTTAGTTACTAGATAGTTTAGTTACTAGATAGTTTAGTTACTAGATAGTTTAGTTACTAGATAGAACTCGTGGAGAGTTCTAAAATACTTATAAGAAAGTCATAGCAAATCAGTATTAAAGTTCTAAAATGCTTATAACAAAGACATAACAAATCAACTTGATCATCGTCTTGCAATTGGTGTCCTGCTTTCAGCAAAAACTCTGTTAAATAATATCTACGATTTATATTGTTAGAACTTTTTAAATCAAGATTTTAAGCCGCTCCAAAGTTCATAAGGGTAATTAGTTTCGGAGCTTCATTTAATTCGATAATTATCTGATTTCCAAACCGTACCTAATTAAGATCTCGGTGTTATTTTTAATTCAAAAGTTAATGTATTTTGGAAACCCCTCCCTCGTAACCGTCCCACGTGATTTACGTTCCCGTTTTAACTATTACGTTAAACTGAAACCCGTTCAAATGAAGACTGTAATGACTATTTTAATGGGAAGTAGGTTTTACACTGATTGAATGTGCTGTAATGTTATTTTGTAGGATTTTTAAGGTGTAACTTATTTAGAACGTGTTTACGTTGCGTGTCTTGACTATTATACATTAACATGTTACAAGAAAGTTACACGCATGTCATGCAAATATTATCTACAAACATTTGGCAAAAAAATTACCAATTAAGGGTCGACACACAAAATTGACTTAAATCTGCAACGCGCGAAAAATGCTGCCCCAAAATTATCATTGTCTTTGAATATAGAATAGCATAGAATAATTTTATTGTGAAATTGTGTTACATCAAGGTCTTAAAAATCAAATAAATGATTCAACAATTTTATCCGTTTCGGACGTACAATAATAATTTTTTAACAATTGTATGGATGCAAATCAAATTATTTATATTTCTCACTGTTAATAACTTATTTTAAAGGTAAAATTGAAACCGATAACCCATAATATATCTAGTTTAACTACTCATCAAAAAATTCTTTCAGATTAAATAAATAAATAAATAGTGCACGCAATTAACAAGCCATTTCCTCAACTTACATTTGCATTTAGTTGTTTTATTTCTAATGATAATTTATTGTATACTATATAATTTTTATATTTAGGTATAAACATAAAAAAAATCGTTTTTCACACTCTGCAAGCCAGTCAATGACCCCTAATATGTAAGTAATGACGAAAACTTCCATAATTCTTAACCCAACTTAATTTAAGGCCCCCACACACTTGCGTGCGGCGCTAATGGCTATCCAAATAACGGGTGTGTATAATCTATTGGACAATACATCCTGTTATTATACTTTTACGATGTGATAACATGGAGGTAATGGAGATTTCAGATTTTTTATCGTACATAACATACTCGCATCGTAATATTATAATTGCAAAATTTAGGTTGGGTGTTTGTTACTTCTTCACGCAAAAGTTTCGAATGCATCGGAATGAAATTTGGCATACATGGTGTTCTATTCCTGGAATAACATTTATGATGTTTAATATCCCTCCTACAACATATTCAAGGCTGCAGTCTAAAGCAAGTTATTCATAAAAATAAAATTAACCTTTCCTTTTCATGTCATTTTTGCGTCCATCGCTTTATGGCAGCTGATTTTAATCATCTTGTCAGTGACAGTTATTTTAATTCATAGGTTTTAAAAGATTTACTTCTAAAACACGAAGGTTTCATTAAAAATATCCGCTCAACCGAAGGATAAATACTCGTAAATGATCAAAGTTCGAAAGTACACTGAATTCAAGCTTCATTTTCAGATTGACATCGACAATATCGGAAATGACAATTTAGTTTCGAATGAAGTGTCAAAGGCAGTCAAAGGAATGTTGACTAGTGCCCTGGATCGTAACTAGGTACTATAGGTACGAGTAAATCCTGTTAGTATCATCCAATCAGAGCCTTTGTTTCACTCGCTGGAAGGTATTCGTAGAATTTTGAGCGAAAACTCTATTTCAAACATAAATGTGGAATCGTATTTTGCCTGTTGGGTGCTATTTTATCTGACAAGCTTTAAAAATCATTCCACTTTTTTTTGGTATCACAGTGACCGTATAAAAACTCATATTAGGTATATACGACGACCTCTGTGGCGCAGCGGGCGAAGGTCCGCCTGCGACGCAGGAGGTTGCGGGTTCGATTCCCGCCTCGGGACAAATGTTTCTACCATCTGCAGATATTTGTTCAGGGTGTTCTGGGTGTTTTTCTATGTATAATAAAACATATAATAAATAAATAAAAAATAAATAATGCTGGACAATTCACACAGCATTATCTAGCCCCAAGCTAAGCAGATATCAATCTATGTAGTGTATTGTATTATGTATATCAGTTACCTTGCACCCATAGCACAAGCTCTGCTTAGCTTGGGGCTAGATAACACTGTGTGAATTGTCCAGCATTATTTATTTTATTTATTTATACCTACTTTTATTATACACAGACGCCGAATCCATAAATTTCATTCTAGTATGTCCTTATTAAGGGATATATTAACTTCTTTCACAAAGAAAATTATAATCAAATAATAGAAATAATAATAATAAGTATTTATTCATAAAAAAGGTTAACAAGTGGTATTTAAAACTATTTTACAGTCAAAATAAAATAGAACTATTATTTACAATTGAAGCAATTGAGCTAACTGCAGATAGGGATATATAATATGGCACTCAATAAGGGGGGCCATTATGTTCAGCAGTGGACTAATATAGGCTGATGATGATGATGTCCTTCCAGCTTTTTCACTAAACGGTTTATTTACCTTAAAAACATCACTTCAATTGTATGCTAGGAAAGGACAAAGAATACTTTTTTATCCAGAAAAAAACACGAGTGAATCGGCTATTGGAGGCTTTAATAATAATTTGACAGCCAATAAAATATGAAACTGAAAGTAACAAGTCCTTCAATTAATATCCCGCAAAGTTTAATTTACAAGTCAAAAGAAAAATTTCAAAGAAACGTCAGGATTCCTAAAACGAATGTTAAAAATAAAATTCACTTATAAAAACCACTTTCCTCTGAAACCCATTATTTATTTACCTTTTAATTTACTTGTGAATGCTTGACGCATCAGACTTTAAGTTTACGAAAACGGAGCAAGTGTTTCTTAAAACCTAATAATGAATACAAAATTTTTAAGAAATACTTTAAAACACTTTTTAGAAATACTTTAAAATTATTTATTTATGGTTTACAACGGGTTAGTGGGGGATTCGCCATTGTTCGCCCTAAAATAATGACCCAAAAAACTTTACAATAAGCTCCCTCTAAAGTTGAAATTAATTACAAATTAAAATAGGTTTAATGATGAATTACGAAACCTTCTACTTGACCAAACGCTATAATATAGCATCAAAGAGTCTTTAGAAAATGATTACAGTCAGTTTAAGGTTAAATCTCCTAAATTACCTAACATCTTCGTTGAATCGCCTAATAGATTCACAAGAAACTTAGTTTTAAGCGTATATGTAGGTACATTTACCTTAACCATTGCCCCTCTACAGCAAAATTGTTTTTAGTGTACTTTGGACGAGTCATAGCCTCATCATTTAATTTAAACAACAATAATTTGTATATTTTTTATTTGTATGATGTATGACAATAAAGAAATCTTGTTGTGATTCGTCATGGCAAAAAAAGTAGTGGTGATTATTATATCTCAAGTTTTTAGGGCTATGTAAAACTATCTTATTCCCTCACCGCTCCCAAGCCCACCATTACCCAACATGCACCCGATAAAGCCTTTATTTTATTGCCTCTCTGTTTATCTCTACCGAATATCTGGTTCATTGTTTACCATTCGCGGTAGTACAATGAAATCAATAGTCTATGATATTCGTTTTATTCGGCGTCACACACCATTCATAAATCGAATGCGATAGCGCTGATTTACGAGTGTTGACGGTGAAAGGTGCGGTTTGCAGGCGCGCGGCTGGACGTGACAAATGTTGACGCTACACGCTTTTCACGCGACGTAAAGTAGCAGCTTTTCATGTACTATGCGAAGTATAATGACAACTTAAATCCGAGATTTGATGATGAGATTTTCTTTAAATCAAAGAAAATAAAGTCTTGTAAAACATTCTAAAGATTACGACAGCACATTTGAATGCTCATTTTTGTGCTTTGCAGTAGCGTTTCTGAAAGTTTATAACTACCATGTTAGTCCTTTATTTTTTGTGTTATATTAGGAAACTTAGGTAAACTGTAGTTCGTAGGCTCAACTCTCATAGTAAACTCAGGAGTTCAGGAATCACAAATCGTCGCTTATATTACAACACCGAGAACATGCATTTTTTCTGTTAGTCACTTTTAAAATGTCATTTGAAAAAAATCACGCGTCGATTGCACCAATCGTGTTCAATAGAACTCGCCAATCAGAGACCAGAATTCAATCTGTATCACCGCGAATGACAGTAAATGCTAGAATAGTTTTTTAACAGAAGCGTGTGGCCTTAAATTGATAAACTACCAATCAGTACTTTAAAGCAACACAATTAGTAAGATAAGTACAATTTTTGGTCATATCAGACAGTCTATTCTACACTATTCCGTAAAGTAACCGCTGGCTAGATAGTGTCACGCGACAAGTCTCGTTTCTCAGACTGCACCTTAAGTCCCGCTGCCGACTGGCTGCGGTGGGTCGCGCTGTTATTGCACGTATCATGAGCTCGATATTATGTCACTATGTGATGGCACTGCGCAATGGTAGAGATATATTGTTTCTCAAAATGTTACTGTATGGTTATGGTGTTAAGTTCGATTTTTGTTTGTTTCAGGTAAGAGTGCAGATTTTGTTTGCAGTAACGCGTGCAGTAAGACAGTGAAGTAGGTATTATCTTTTTTTCAGGGTCTTTACGTTAACAATGTTGTTTACATGTGGTGAACGTATACATGTGTTTTATTAAACCAAAGAGAGCACACGTGTTTTAAATTGTTAGATAATACTTTCTTTATTCAGAAAAACTCAGATCTAAAACAGTAGGATAAAACGTCAAAGAATTTACGGCCTTATCGCTTAAAGCAATTTCTTCCAGGCAACCAAATATAAAACTAATTCAAACTTCAACAAACTAAAATAATCTCAATACACAGATCAACAAATAGTTAGTGTTGACTTTGAGGGACATACTGATTACCTAGTCTGACCTAAATAATATTCCTTTTAAAAGTGTGATGATATGTAGTTTCTTCACTACTACTACATACTACTATCATTATCCCCCGTGCCTCAGAAAGCACGCTCAGAAAGACGTTGATCCTGCGCTTGACCTCTCCCCGGTCGTGTTGGTCTGCGCTCCCATCGGATTATGAGAGTGAGAGAATAGAGAGTGTACCTGTGTTTGCGCACACACTTGTGCACTATATACTATATGCCCAGCGCATCCGCCTAGTCTCTGATGAGACAGGCCGCCGTGGTCGAAATTCGTCTAGAAGGACATAGGACATCATCATCATCCACTAAAATAATCATAAAAAGTACCTACATTGCTACTACGAGACGCCACAGAGACGGCCTCTGTGGCGCAGCTGGCGAAGGTCCGCATGCGACGCAGCAGGTTTCGGGTTCCATTCCTGCCTCGGGACAAATATTTGTACGAACTGCAGATATTTGTTGAGGGTGTTCTGGATGTTTTCTATGTATAACTAGCTGCGCCTCGCGGCTTCGCTCGCGTGGAAATTAATGTTTCCCACTTTCTTAATTTTTTCATTGCTATAAACCTCACGGATCCCGAGACCTTTCCAACGAATGCAAAACCGTGGAAATCGGTTCGTGCGTTCTGGAGTTATAGCGTCAGGAAGGAAAACCCGACTTATTTTTATATAGTAGACTAGCTGCGCCCCGCGGCTACGCCCGCGTGGAAATTTAAAATTATCACTTAGGGGTATGAAAAATAGATGTTGGCCGATTCTCAGACCTACTCAATATGCTCACAAAATTTCATGAGAATCGGTCAAGCCGTTTCGGAGGAGTATGGCAACGAAAACAGTGACACGAGAATTTTATATATTAGATAAAACATATCTATCCATGTAGGACGGCGTATTTAGGATATTTATTTATTTATTTTATGTTGCTCAAGCAATTAATATCAGGGACAGACAGAAGCTGTAGAAGGCAAGGTATCTAGTTAGGATCCTTTAAGTTCTTCTCTGTGCCAACTCATGCAAAATTTTAATAGTTAGAGAGAATTGTCTTTGACCGTGGAACTTTCCAGAAGTTTTTCTATTTAATAAGGTTCCAAGTCTCGCTAGTACAATTGTTTTAAATGCGAACGCGAATTGTTTCTTAAGTTCATTTGGAGTGGAAAGATCTTTTTTGTTTGTAAATTGTAGATTTTTGCCTCTATTTGCTTGTTATTTCTTAACTTCTGGATGGAATTCCCTCACCTAAGTTATTGTCTTTTTGTAAAATGATTTTATTTCCAACAGGATTACTTCCTATTTTTTTTATTTTTTTGACAGTAGTTTAGGGTAAAATGGAATTTGATTTTATTCTTTCCTACACTCCATAAATTATCCATGCACCCCTAATTCTTAAAATAATCCACAATAAGAAAAATCAAGAAGGTGGGTTGTCAGAAAAATAGTATTATATAATTTAATTTAAAAAAAATCAAGTGGTCTCTCAAAAAAGATTTTGTATGAACAAAAAAACGCAATGAGCGCGGACCAACTACCTTTTTCCAGTTTTATTGTATACATTTTCTATAGGTAAACTTTTAAAAGCTGGCGCCATCTTTTATTTTTTTTTACAATTATCCACGCTGACGTCACCAATCACCCGCATGCCCAGCGTGGGGATTATGGGCATTACCACCATGAGATAAAAACCAACAAGGCGCTTATCAGGGGGAGGCCTGCGTCCAGCAGTGGACCAATACAGGCTGTTGAGGTGAGGACGTCACCAATCCAGGCCTCCGGAAAATCAGAAGGGGATCGCGCCAGCTTTCAAAAATGTAAGTATAGCAACGGTTTTCTAGCATCAATCTTTCATCAACAACCGCAGTCTTCGCCCAAATACATATTCCATTCCATCCCACGTCCATTACCGCGAAGTTAAGCGAGTTACACACTGGATCGCTCACGATGGTGTAAAATTTAAATCAGTTTAGCCGGGTTCGGGGTTATGACGGTGTTGCCATCTCCATGCAAATTGCGCATGGTTCGGTTATGTGTAGCGGGCTTTATTTAGTGCGCGTTTGTACGTTGACGGATTTAGGTTTTATTTTGCAGTTGGAGGTTGGTTTTTGTTTGTGGAATCGTGGGAGGATTTTTGAATTTTTAAGAGCGTATTTAGTTAGTGTAACTAGAAAAAACCGACTATGTTTTAGCAATGATTTAGTCGGTTTTTGGAATAATACCTTTTTGAATCCCTCAAAGATGTTGCATTGTAATATAATAAACAAGAATCTAAAGATAATAAAAACAAAAACAATTATAAATTAAGACAAATATTGCACCTTTAAAATGCTTGCATAAGTAGCCATCAAGAAAATCAACACGAGATTTCAAAATGACGTCCAACTATTAAAATAATAAAATCTTAGCAATAAAAACCATTTTCCCCGTAAAAACGCCATTTCCTCACTAGATCTCAATTTAAACTGTCAGGGACACTCATAGTAAACTGTACTAAAAGCTGAATAAACATCCTCCAATCCCCTTATTTATTTTTAATGTGCTCTCGCCTTTTGAACGCAGATTTATACCGAATCTTTGCTGTCACAGACAGTCGTGCTTACAGTTGAGAATATTTCTTGGTTTTCTCTGCCGTTGCCTTTTTGCTGTATGCTAGGCGTCTGCAATATTGTCTGAGGGTTAAATATGATTTTCGGAAGCACGTAGTCTACTATGAGTAAGCTAGTAGAATATAAGCTATGGTTGTTTATTTCTTTTATTGTCCCTGTGCTTTATACTATTTCCTTTCTTCATATAAAACTCAATTTTTACCCGATTATCAACTGACAAGGGTTGTGAGATTGGCACCTTATTATTTACAACGGAAAATTGGCACATGATTCCTCACCTCACCTCAACAGCCGTCCACTGCTGGACGTAGGCCTCCCCCTGATAAGCGCCTTATTGGCTTTTATTCCATGGTTGGGTAATGCCCATAATCTCAATAATAAATGATTGGCACCTTATTATTTATTTATTTGTATCAAAAAAATCAGTTTATTTTATTTCCTAAATTAAAATTTAACATACATTTAAAAAGCCTTGAATATAATCAAAATATTAAAGACTTATAAGTTGAGATCAGAGAAAGAGTATAATTAATAATTATAATTAAGCTCAACTGATGTTGAGCTGCCTGTAGATTGTTTGCAACAGTCTGCAGTTAGGTCAATTGTTTCAACTGTAAATAATAGTTCTAATTTATTTATATTAATTGATTCTAATTTTCTTTCTGAATATAAATATTTTTCACTAAGACTATAATGTTTTCGATAACATAATGTTTTATGTCTTAACCTGTCGGGCCCAATTCAGCCTATTTATAAGTTTTTTTTTTTGCAGTAACGTATTTTTTTTCTTGTAACTATTATAATAAGACCTCTCACAAATAAAAACACCAATAATTCCCACCGTATGAAGGCAAAACAAGTAACTGCTGAAACTTCAGCAACAGTAATAGGAAAACTTTGTAATGTCTGTGCGAGTACTACTGCTTTAGTTTTTGTACTGTGATGATTCATTTTACTGCCGGACGAACTTTGCTAGTTTATATGTAGCTAGTTGGAGTATTAGGTCGATAGAAAGAGACAAAATATGCCTGTTAAGGGAAAAAGAGGCGAAATTTGCCTTTATTCAGTAAACATTTTGCCCTGCATAACATAACACATTCTAAGAAACCAAAATCAATATTTTTATTTATTGCTTTGACCTTTTTCTTTATATGGTGACCATTATATAACGTACTTTCGGGGTATAAAGTAACGGCGGTCTACCTGGATAATACCTTTGTCTTTATTCCCGGAATACTTTTTATATTTTAAAATGTCATACATCTAAAAGAAAACTACAGCTGAAAAGTGCAAGTGACCCCGAGGAGTTTTCTTTCCCAAATATAAAACGCCAAGGGCGAGTCGAATCACGCACTAAGGATTCCATATAATTGTAAGACCTTGTTACTTCCCAAATGTCATAATTCTAGGTCAACGGGAAGTAGGTACCCTGTATATTTTGGTCCAGGGAGAGAATCAAAAATTATTTTTTTGTTAATAAACTACATGTTTACGGTTTTCGATATTCGCAGAATAGACATACAGGTAAATAGACGTTCAGGGAATAGACGTTCGGGAAATTAGACATTTGGGTAATATACTTTCAGACAATAGACTTTAGGAGACTGGACATTTAAGGAATTGTACCTAATAGACCGAACCCATTTATCCCTAGGTTCGACGACTATAGTACAAATCTACCTCTATCTAAACAGGTTGGTAGATAGATCAACCACATTGTATTCGAACAAAGCACACTAGATAGGTGCCTGCCTACACGCGTTTACATCTCAAATCACACAATGGGCATTCGATAACAAACGAGGCTGTCACATCAGAAGCAGCTATAGCCTATAGCGATGGTGTGGCCGATAACTATGACTGTCCATAACTATAGGAGCTTCCTATCTGTAGTTAGCTTTCTAGGAAGGTATTCAGCTTAGGGTATCTATAATAGCAAAATTGACTGTGTGAAGGGGCCTTCTCTTACAAGGAAGAATTTGTCACTTTTTAATAAATAATAATAATAATAAATAATGCTGGACAATTCACACAGCATTATCTAGCCCCAAGCTAAGCAGAGCTTGTGTTATGAGTACTAGATAACTGATATACATAATAATATACGAGTACATAGATAGATATTTTTTATTATACATAGAAAACGACCAGAACACCCTGAACAAATATCTGCAGATCGTACAAATATTTGTCCCGAGGCTGATAGCTCCATCTTTATTCGATTTCAGGTAAAGGCACAATATAATTAATGAATACAAAAAAATACGCGATTGACGAAAGTATTTCTAGCTTTCACACAATATTTTCCCATCGCAATAAGCCTAGCAATTTACCCAACAAATACGTATTTTCCTAAATCCGGTAGAGTATCAGAGTATTGCCTTATTCAGAGCTTATTTCCTCCCCAATTGTCAGTGGCTTGCATAAAGAGATCTCATTCTGTGATCGGGCAACACTTGGGTAATTTTAAATTATATGATACCCGAGTGTTCCCGAAGATTCCCGAACGACACAAAAGTGGTGTGGACCCTTGAACTTCCATGGATCCTATTACTTAGCAAGGGTAATATTTAGTGAAAATATTTACATCCGATATCAGATAATTCAATCAGTTTCAACGTCAAAGGTGCGTTCAGAAATCTTGCGTTTTATGAAATTAAGTACAGCACTCTGGCAATTGTATTGAGAAGGTATATCTTTACCACAAATCACGTTATTACAAGCTCCGCAGAAAAAAACACATGAAAAATATTTTAAGACTTCATTCCGAGTCTTAAAATGAAGACTAGGAATAGGATAACGTATGTAAGATGACCACCTACTCGTATTTACGAACAAGTTTTTCTTATTTGACTATGGTGAAATAAAAATATTACACTATAACAGTTTTCTTCCTTACTTCCCGCGAGTCGAGTCGAGCAAAGGAACTAGTGCATAGCGGGACTAACCAAAACAAATAAGCTCCATCGATGGTAAAATTTACAAATGGCTCTGCTTACAAATCGGTGTTGCTGTCTTTTACGTGTAGATTGTTAGTAAACATAGGTAAAACCCAGTTCAAACATTATAATATCCCAAAACAATTCACCCCGACCCAAACAAAGCCGAAAACCAAAACCATATTTCAGGAATGTACGCCAAGGCATGTAGAGATTCCCCGTTCCCGTAAATATTGGCCCCCGCATTACATAGCACACATTCTAAGGAAGCAAAGTCAATATTTTTGTTCCTCACTTCGACCCTTTTCTTAATTTAATACGGTGATAATTGTTTAAGGTGGGCCTTAATCTGGGTATAAAGTATCAAGGGTCTACGGATAGATTACCTTATAGATAAGAACCTTTTCACACGTGTCTGCAAATTACATCCTTAAGTAAACAAGGGTAGGCAACGAATGGTTAGAAAAGCATCTCCAATGCCTCCTAGAAAGTGAAACTTAATTCTGTGGACCAGATGACGACAAGTGCTTTTAGTTATGTAGTGTTGGTGCATACCTAATGTACGACGACGGCACTCAATGACTTACTTAGAGATAAGGAAAAATAGACATATATTTTATTAAATGTCAATCCTATCGAATGACTTACGGAGAATCTTTAGATAAGAAAATAGATAATCATTTTATGTTAAAACAATAAGCATATCGAATTATAAAGATAAGGAATTCATAAATCCAAATTACAGGTAATTTTCTTGTATGAAAAGCTTGGGTTTTCATCAATAAACATTCAGTACAGAACCAACTACAGTCGTGCTAATTACTCATCCTACCAACAACATTCAGTAAAAAAAATTACACTGTTTATGAAGTAGATAAATTCGGGAAAGTATCATGGCGTTGGACTCGTAACTAAGACATACGATAAAAAACACGGTCGTTCCTACATATAAGCCAGTCAAAGTCAGAATACAATTAGGTAATGAATTATAAAATACCAAAGAAGTTCTATGTATCTCTGTAAAAAATACATAATTTTACAGGTCAGATTGATACAATAATAATCTTAACTACTTATGAATGTAAGCGGGTTAACTACAAACCTAGCTTGTGTTGGAAGAACACCAACATCAATCTTAACTCGGTAAACTTCATAAGTGCCTCTAGCAATATTAACTTTCTTCATAGATGCAAAATCCATAGATGAAATAACGTGAACCCGCGACCTATAAGAAATAACGGTACCTTATTGGTACCTTATTGGTACCTATTTGGTATCTGGTATACCAAATAGGTACCAATAAGGTACCTGCCCAAGGTGTGCAAAGTACCTGTACATTACAGTACAGCCCTGAATAAACAAGGTAAAGCTGACTTAACTTTTTGGAGCATTATCAGGGTTCCGCAGGTATTTGCAAAAATCCGTCCGCTCGGGACGTGACTCCGCATGAATTTGAAAAGCCGACCGTGCAGATTTTCGATAATTATCCTGTTAGTCTGACCTTTTTAAGAGGATAATGGTTTTATCCGGTGTGGTTGTTTAACTTTGAGATCCCTGGCCGACGAATTAATCGAGATTCTTTTAGCTGGATCATAAACGAATTGATTTCTAGTAAATATTGTGCTATGCAACCAAATTAAGGCACATACCCGACCTAAATAAGCGCCACCACCTATTTTATCTTATTATTATGTTAAACGAAGGAATTTTTAAATCGATTTTACAGTTTGTGATACCCGTATGTAAAGTTTTATTTTGTACTAGCTTCTGCCCGCGGATTTGCACGTGCATTTTCGGTATAGGTAATAAGTAGGTAGTATCTAAGTTAGGCTTTGCTCTAAACGTATGGCAAATTTCATCTTGATCTGTTTAGTCGTTTTGGAGATTAAAGGTAACAAAAAAAACTTTCAGCTTTAAAATACTAGCTTCTGCCCGCGGCTTCGCACGCTTACTTTCGGTATATTAAGTAGCCTATTACCTAAGTTAGGCTTTGTTCTAAACGTACGCCAAATTTTATCTTGATTTGTTCAGTAGTTTTCGAGATCCTAGATAACAAAAATCATATTTTACAAGCTTTCGGCTTTATAATATTAGTAGGATAGTCTAGGCAGAGAAGCGAAGTTGCTCTTTTCGTCCACGATGGTGAGCCATGAGGACGTTTGTACACTTCGTCCGATCTATTTCGGCTCCGAAACCATGAAATTAAGTTTTCAAGCGTTTTATTTAAAAATATTAATATGCTAGAGTAGATCCGTGGCTCCCATTTTACCAACCATTTTACTCTGTACCTAGTCACTTACAATTTTAAAGCATACTATGCCTTACTTGACGAGAAACTGATAACACCTCACTTTAGCTTAACATTAAGTTAACCATTGTTATTGTGTATTTCTTTTTCAATAAACATTTTCCGTTCATTTCTTATCGTTCGATAACTTAGTAAGTATATTTCCTTATCTCTGAATCTCAAAAAGAAACAATAGAGCAAAAACACGGTCTTGTAACAAGAAAAACGCGTCGAAAAGTGGGGAATCAACAGGGAGACATCAAACCGCCTATCATGTCCCCACTTCACTGGCTCAGCGTAAAAAATGTCGTCCCATAAGATATTTTTCTTCAACCAATAACCGTAAACACAATTTCTGGTATGTCTTCTATATTGCCTGAACATACTAAAGGCGGAAACAAGATAGAAGATACAGATTACTGTTGAGGGAATGGAATGGAACGACTCATATTTTCCGAGAGTTTCCCAAAGCTTGTGGTTTTGAGGCTGTCCTCAGGTTTTTAGGAATGAGTTGTGGTTTGCGTATTAGCGTGACTTTGCCGATAAGAATGCAGACCAATTTGTAATCTGGCCTTTTTAATGTAATAAATGGGTTTCATGATTTTAATAAGCTTTTAATTCAGGTTTTTCTGGCACAATTATATTGTAAACTAGTTTCTTCCCGCGACTCCTACCTTTTTCTTTGTTTCTTCATTGTTCTGGGAACTGATTTATGGTATAAAGGGCCAGGATAAGTAGCCTATGTTTAATTCCAGTACTAGATTTACCTGTAAGCAAAATTATAGCTTAATCCGTTTAGTAGTTTTGGCGTGAAGAGGTAACAAACATCCATCTATCCATCGTGGGCCTCGAATAAAACGTAGCCCACTTTTTATTCCAGTTCCCATGGGATAGAAGTTTCCATAGAAACAACACGTGTGATGGGCAAAAACTACGTCACGCTAATATTGTAAACGCGAAAGTTTGGATGGATGTATAGATGGATGGATGTTTGTTACTTCTTCACGCCAAAACTACTGAATGGATCGGGCTGAAATTTTGCATGCAGATAATTCTAGGCCTGGAATAAAACATAGGCTACTTTTTATTCCATAAATCAGTACCCGTGGGATAGATATCACCTTTAAACGTTTCCATAGAAACAACGCGTGCGAAGCCGCGGGCAGCAGCTAGTACTCTATAAATTTCCTACCATTCGACAACACGAATCCCTTGCAATGTCCATGCCACTTCAAAACACAAGTTTTCCACCCATTTTCCACCTCGTATATTATGACAGACCGTGTCACTTCACACAATACCTCCAGCATGGCTTCCATTGTTTCCAATAATTGTTTGTACATGTTTTTGATAGTGATTGGACTATTATGGTGGCCGGGGGCGAAAGTTCAGCTTTGTGAATTAAGCTCATTATTTCCCGTTGATTCCGATGGGTCTGTCGAGTGATTCGTTTATTCAATTCAGTGTTTTAACTGCTGTAAATGCGTTGCTGTGTTGTAAGGTCGGCAAATTATTTTTGAGGGAAATAAATTATTTTTCCGACTATCGCTCGAAAACGACTTTAATGCTCAAAAGCAGTGAACAAACCGGGTTTTGCTCACATGTGGAATAAAGAATATTATTCGACTTGTTCAAAAAAGTAATTCGAAATCAGAACAATGCAACTTTCATAGAAAAAAGATTTCGTCCGCTCTTGGTTTGAAAGAGGTTTATAGCATTTTTCCCTCCAAGGTTGTTGACCAAAATGAGTTTCTGAAAGTATTTTCTCGCTAGTCGTGGTGAAAAATTATAAGTTTAACTCGAGGGCAAATATTTTTTTGTTTTGTTTTGATCGTAACATATCGTGATCATTTTTGTATGAAATTTGCTTAGTTCCCTGTCCGCACAATTGAGGCGCCGTACCAAATCCCAGCACAATTGAGGCGCCGTACCAAATCCCATAGAAAAAGAAGACGTCGCGATCACGTCTCGATACTATCGCCAACCGGACTCAGGGCTCTGACTGCAATGTGCTACCACACTTTTGTCATCACCGCCAGAACCCGAACCCTAGAACTAAAGATCTCTACTGCGTCTCCCATGTCGGCACTTTAGTCCTTCGTAATTCGATGATTTCCAATGTTACTGCCGCCTACGGTCTTATGAATAAAAACAACGATTTTATTTGGGTAAAATACCCGGTTTATTTGGGTAAAATATCCGGTTTACTTGGAGACTTGCTTGGTTTGTTTGGGTGTTTATTTGCCCTAGTTTTTGAAGATGTGTCATTGGGTTAGAGGGACAAAATGTGCTGAATCATTTTGTTTTGTTGATACTTTAGTGTATGGACATTTTTGGTAGAGTTTCAGTTGTATCACTGGTAAACAAGGCGATTTTTTTGTAGTAAAAAGTTTGATCAGACTGAAAAAGGGGCTAATTGAGGCCCATATAATGACAGATTTATACTTAAACTTTTTATCGAGTTCACTCACACACAAAACGCACAGAAAAAAATAGAACAGAAGCAGTATTAAAGGTAGGCATCAAAGGAAGGTACTTATATAAATTACACACTGATCACATTATTAGACAAGACTAAAAAATAAAAATTACAGTAGGTAACAACAATTAAGATACAAATATGGTCCTACCATGAAAGCTCACTCAGTCATCTATGCTTGAGTAACGCTTTTCTGTGGAATAATCACTCAAGTATAGATCTATGACTGACCAAGCTTTCTATGGACCTTAGCGTGTCCAACCTGCTTTGCCCATCCTTAACGAAGGAAGCAATATCATAATGATATAAATTTATTCACAAAGAAAATTATACTAGTATTTACAATTGAAACAATTGAGCTAACTGCCGACTGTTGCAAACAGTCTACAGATAGCTCAACTGATCCATTGACTATCGTTTGACATGATATTGGTTTGGTACGCTACAGCGCCGTCAATTTAGTTTTATAAATAAAAAAAATATATAAATAATGTTGGAATTCCCACAGCATCTATGGTACTTACATAGATTGAATTTTTCTTTTTTGGAAAACGTCTTTTTGCGTGTAAACAATTTATTTAGCACATAGAAAATGACATTAACAGGATAATACAATTGCGCGTAATCATTTAAGGAGGAATCAAACCATTACTTGAGCTCTGCGAACGACTACAGCCTTCCGGTCTACTGCTGGACGCAGGCCACTCCTTGATAAACGCCTTATTGGCCTTTGTAATAGGGGGGCTAGTGCCCATAATCCTCACGCTGGGCATGCGGACTGGGGATCGAGTTTGGTGGTAAAATTGTTCCGGAGGCGCTGCTTCCCGCCCTCGGTGGATATCCCTTAGTCGCCTCTTACGACAACCGCGGGAAGAGTTGGGGTGGTGCAAATTCACCGAACGACTACGAGTACGTAACAGTTTGTGCGTAAACAACCAAAAAATCTCAAACACAGTCAATGGACCGAAATTTTTAAAGCAATATTGCGCAAGCCGAGCGAAATAGCCTTTAAAATCTATCAAAAACACAATTCCACTCTCATAGGTTGTAGCAGAACTGGACCTCACCTTAATTCCTTAATTTTCGTAAAGCTCAGTACGATCGCCTAAAGCAACATTCGACCAACAAGAGCTATTGGTGTAATACCACCTAGAGCCGTTGATGACGCTCCACCAGCATCAATGCCTTTATGCGACCACGTTCCATTACGAGAGACAGTGGAACGTCGTATTGTGGCAATAATTACTATGTGCCTTGCATGAGGTTGCTGTACGGGCCAACCAATAATACTGCTGATAAATATTGACTGTGGGACACATGGGTGCTAAAGTTTGGTTACCAGGTTACAAGGTTAATTCTTCTTCTGTAGACTGTTTGCAACAGTCAGCAGTTAGCTCAATTGTTTCAATTGTAAATACTAGTATAATTTTCTTTGTGAATAAAGTTATATTCTTGCCTCAAAATCATCAAAAGCTCTTTATTTCCATAAATACAATAAAATAACAGTACTTACACTTAGAAGAGGTCAAATTCTTAATATTAGACACTAACATGGAAAACTGATAGTTTTGATTTCTGTCGCTTCGGTATGTTATGTAGACTAAAGTAAAGAAGCGACGAAGAAACCTTTAGGCTGTTGGTTTTTATTTTTCGAGTTGGAGTAAAACCGGACAGGTTTCGCTCCAGCTTTTTATCCTCTAGAGGTAATCTGATATTTTATAGTAAGCCTACGCTAGAAGGAAAAATTGACAAAACCATATGTTGCTTTAGGCAAATTGTCAAAACCTTCCCATGAAGGTTTGACAATTTGTTTGAATTCCCCCCTCCCTCCCGCAACTGTCTCACACGCACAATATGTTCATGAAGTAACCCTAGACGTCACACACACAGTTGCACGTGCAACATGCACATGTATGTGCCGAGACGCTACTTTTGTATGGAGAAATGGACGAATGTCCTGGGTGTGGTATGGTGGTTCATCCTATCCCATCTTGAACAAATAACACTAATAATAATAGCATTCAAGATCAACCCAAAACACAACAAATATAATTTCACTTCGTTCCAATTTCGAACGTCTCGCGTCTCATAAATACAGTGCACCCGTGTGTGACGTCACTCTGACCGCAACACCAGACGTGCAAATTCTGTAGCCCTCGCCTCCGCAAACATTATTCACCTACACGGCCTACGTACACTCGAAAACAAACTTAACTGCGCAAAGAATAGATCTTAAAACACCTTGATTGTATCCCATCACATAGACTGCTAAGGTTACACTGCAATACAAGCCCTAGAACTTTCGGGATAAGCTCTAGAACAGCTTGAAGGGTTGGTTTTGTATACTGTCGGAGTTTGCGATCTATGAACACAAGTTCTGTTGTAACTGTCTCGAGTTCTGCCAGAAAAGTGCAATCGCCCAAAAGTCTACAGTGTCTTTTCCTTTCAAAGAACTACTTGCATTTTCGTTGAGTTTCGAAAATCAGAAGACTTTCCGTAACGAATTATTCATCATCATCACATGAACAGCCTTAAAACTTTTTAAACTTTCGCGATTTGTTAACATAGTTAATGATTATCGGGTATTTATCGCGTACCTTTTGTTTTATTTCCCCTACGTTTCTACCGCGTTACAGCGATCGTGGTCACGGGGCGACTATCATTAACTATAATCATTAACTATGAACAGCCTTTACCAGTCCACGGCTGGACATAGGCCTTCCCTGATAAGCACCTTACCAGCTCTATCGGTTAATGCCGTAATCCCCACGCTGAGCTGGGCAGCTATGGATCTGTTCTCCAGGAGAGGCTGCTGCTCGTCCCCGGTGGATTTTCCATAGTCACCTCATACGAAACTTGCGGGAAGAGTTAGAGTAACTTATTTATTAGTATCCTGTATAAATATTATTTACATACTATCTTCGGCCCGGGGCTTCGCACACTTTAATCCTTACTTGCAGATTAAGCTACTTTGTTACCAAACAAAGTACAGCTCTTGCAGCTCAATCTGCAAGTCAAGTATGCTCTAATTGTATTATCTTGCATTGATCATTCGTTTTGGAGATCAAAGGTAACACACTTTGTTCACACCTTCATAATTCCTCTTAGGAATTCGCTTAGAGGAAACTGATTACAGTAAAGTAAGTAAAGTATCTTACTAATATTATAAAATAAATAATAGATTCAGGCGTTACTTTGCGGAAATCCATTGCATAATATTCGGATAAAACAATATTTAGTAACAATTCCGCGCAAAACCTATTCTGATAAGATCCAACAAAATGTAATTCGTGTGTAAAATTGATCCTACTTTCAATTAGAGAAGGTAAACAACAGACTTATGTAATATTAAATTACCTTCCTACCTATAAGCACGAATATAACTTAATTTGTGGAAGAAAAGACCACACCAATTACAAAATGAAAAAACTACGAAGCTAGTAAGTATATCATTTATTTGACACAAGTAAACATAGTACAATAATTTAAATGAATCCATAGACTCCCGGACTAGGAGTCAGTGCCCATGGCTTCAGTGGCTTCAGTGGCTATTATTACAAGCAATCCTAAGTCTTTTTATTCAGTCTTTAGCAAAAACCTACGTTGACCGCAAAACCTATTCCAATACGCCGTGCATTTATTGAAGCGAGAGAACATTTGAGTCGACTTGTACGCTTTCGACCGTTCTTTCGACTGCACGTTAGAGCCTTTATCTGAGCGCGTCCGGTTGGAACTTTGAAATCCTTAGAGGAATGAATTACAAGAGAGGTGGGAATGGGAAACCAAGAATGTTTGACGTGTATTATTGAGATGCATATCTATAATATTATATATTAATCTATAGCGAAAATACTATAATATTAATCTATAACGTATTTCGCTAACAAAAAAACTCGTAGAATTCAAAACTTTTATACCCATTATGGTTATTAACACTAAAGTCATATACAACGGAATATTCAACATGATTTGCGTTATGAGCTTTTATTCCGTGATCATCGAAACTATGCTGAAACATTGGAAAGCGCAAAGCTCAAATCATGGTAAATACGCCGTTGTAAATGATTCTAGTCTCAAAGAAATTGTCAATTTTAAGACTAGTGATAGTGACAGAAAGATTAGAAGGAAATGAGTGACGTTCGACTTGCAGACAGTTAGGTACCTGTCGTCTGTTGTTTGCCTCAATGAGGATACTTTCTGACGTCATATGATCAGTTGTGTCCAAGATGGCGGCACATGCCCATCTGAGTAACCACACGGTGGTTACGCTCAGACAGGGTTTGGCGAGCTTATAAATCATGATTTTCCTGAATTAGCTATATAAATAGATTATTCTTTTGGAACGGGGAACTTTATCAAACGGAAACTATGACGAAGTTGAACTCCTCTCTATCAGATATGATCAAACTCAAAGGTGATTACTTTTGATAGAACCTGAGCCCTGAGTCGTGACGATATCGACACGTCATCGTGACGTCTCATTCTTGTATGAGATTTGCGCTGTTCCATGTCCGCAAAACAGAGATTCTGTAACATTAAAGAACTCAAACAAAAACCAAAATTTCCATATCAATAGCAAACGTTTCCACACGAAGTGTTACATCTGAGGGTCGGACCTCATATATTTCGCTGAACAAAAGACAAAATTAAAATTTAAAAAAACCCGCCGACGTTTATTGGCTGAACAGATTTTCATGAAACATGGCTGGCACGTGGAATAAAATTATCTGTTGACACAAAAAAAACTAAACGAAAATCGGTTCATCCATTTGGGAGCTACGATACCACAGACAGATATACAGATACACAGACAGACACGTCGAACTTATAACACCCCTCTTTTTGCGTCGGGGGTTAATGAGACGTCACTCACGAAGACGTCACGATACGTCAAACTGAACTCAGGGTTGTGAACCTGCAGTAGGAAATATCAGTGTAGGATACCGCCAGCCAGGTGGGGGACGATCTACGAAATGCTGCAGGCAGATGCTGTATGCGGCAAGCTGAAGACAGGGCAATATGACTCTCATTAGGGGAAGCCCATGTCCAGCAGTAGACTAATATTGGATGATGATGATGGAAATATTAAGCTTATCATTAGATCATCACACTAATATTATAAATACGAAAGTTTGGATGGATGTATGGATGGATGGATGTTTGTTACCTCTTCACGCCAAAACTACGGAACGGATCGGGCTGAAATTTTGCAAGCAGGTAATTCTAATCCTGTAATCAAACATAGGCTATTTATCCCATAAATCAGTTCCCATGGGATAGAAATAACCTCAAAACGATTCCATAGAAACAACGCGTGCGAAGCCGCGGGCAGAAGCTAGTCGTTCATAAAACTGCAAGTTTTCCGGAAAGTATGAATACTCGACTCGGTGTCTGCTTTTTCGTATATAGAAACTTCACAATCCAATATTTCTTTGCCAAATCCCTGCCTCAACACAGACTATTGGGAGGCATTCAATCGGAACTGTTGCTCGCATCTTCGAAGCCTCACAAAGTCGATCTAGTCTAAGCCTGGATAGATGCCTCCACTTTCGCTTCCCGCCTGTCTGGGCTTTGTGGCGGTTTTCCAATTTGTATTAGCTTTTGTGGGCTTAAATTGTGCTTTGTGGTAGACTGTTTGTCTGCATCAGTCTTCAATTCTACATTAGCACAAAATTGTACAAACTAGGGAGCTATAGGGAAACTAAGGTTTTTTGTTATTATAGTGCGTAACCCCACACTAAGGGTAATTTCTAAGAAATCAAATAAATCGCAAAAATTTTTTTTCTATAGGGAAACTATTCGGGTTATTCCAATTTTCCCCCTTGACAATTAAAAAAATGCATTCCAGAGTTCCCCTTTTTCTTACGCAAGTAAAATGGCCATACACGTGACATGTTGTTAGATCTACAGCAACAAGAGGATTTAAGATTTTTATTATTCTAGTGCGTAAGCCTCGCACTCTGTCTTGTTTCTTATTTCTAAGAAATCAAATAATATCGCAAAAGTTTTCGACTTCGACGGGACTTGAACCCGCATCCTTCCCTCAGTACGGGAATGTGCTAACCAACTACACCACGAGGTCAAGTGACGTAGGAGTCGAAAATCTTTGCGACTTTCTACGGACTCAAGCGCCGTTAGCTCTTTGATTTCTTAGAAATTAGAAACGAGAGGATTGTTAGTGGGTTGCCTCAAACGCATGTTTCATAGACTGTTTTACTTGCCAGTCGCATTTCTCCTCGATCATATTTTGTCCCTGTGCCTTAAATATGATCAGACCCCTACCAAAAATATTGTGAATATTATGCTGTAATGTTAATTGCATTCACACATTTGAAATTTTGATTTGTTTAGTGAAAGAGTTTATGTCCTGAAAATTAGGTTGTTAAAAGTGAAAACTGGTAGGTACTGATTAATCTGACTCAAATTGCATCCTACTATCCTACTAAAATTATAATGCCGAAAGTTTGTGAAATCTAAATTTAAGTTACCTCGGTACTCCAAAACTACTGAACAGATCAAGATGAAATTTGGCGTACGTTTAGAGCAAAAACCTAACTCAGATAATATGCTACTTGTTATACCGAAAATACGCGTGCAAAGCCGCACGCAGAAGATATACGAAGGATGGAATGTCATCAAGCAAAACTAATAGATAGCGAACTTTTTATCACACACTACACAGACACAAATAACAATATCGAGAGAAATAAATAGACTTATTTCGACCCAGCTGAAAGCTACCTCCAATCTAATTTCACTCCAATCCACCGTAATTTTTACGGTGTCAATGCTCCTTCATTATACCCTCGGAAGACCAAGCCTTTTTCCGATTCCCTTGTAAAATGATAGCCGGTAAACGCCGCGATTGAACCCTCTGGGGGTCTAATCTGCCCGGGGTCCCCGGATCGTCGTTAGCCGGCCGGGTTTTGTTCCACTTGTGGATATAATGAGGGAAATCCCAGTTTCTTTGGGTATGGGTTAATTTCGGATTTTGAGGTTAACTTTCTCTGTAGCAATGGTATGCATTTATAGTCGGTCTGTAGGTTTTAATCTACTTACTTAAAGCTTTTGTATCTCGTTATCACGTGTAGTCTCTTCTAAGGCTGTTTGGAAGAGGTCGTTCGTAGCGATAATACCGCCTTTTGTAGGTGCTCGAGCGATGATTAGCATTTCTTGTCAATGCTGTTATTTATTTATCTATTTTATATGTGATATAAATAGTTACCTAAAATTTTCATATGCATGTAGCAGATTGTATGAATCATAAAGCCATAAAATTTATACACATATAAGATGCAATTTTAAAGACTGGTGCGATCCGCTTTTTTGTATACTGCGAAAACCTGGATTTGTGACGTCAGCGCGAATAATTGTATGAAAAAACAAAAGGCAATCGCGCAGCTTTTAATGCAAAAAGTTTCTTAGAGGTATGGCTCCATATTTTAAATTGGGCGTGTTTAATTAGTGTTGCTTGTAAGGTGGCAAACCTATCGCCTTCGATATCATTACAATTGCTCATGCAATTCTCTAAAGCAGGGGTTCTTATCTCGCCGGCCCCGTATGACCCCCCGACGACAGATTTACGGGACGGCGGCCAGCTGACCCCGTATATCGCACGTATCTTAGCGCCTATCTTCTGTTTTATTGCGTTCTTTGCCTGAATTTTGTATGGGGGCGCTGATTTGTTGGTGGGAAGCGATTTCAATAAGCGTCAAGTGTTTTCAGGCCTGGATTTTCTGGAACAGGAAAAACAAATGAAAGTTCAATAAATTTAGGATCATAAAATTATTTTGTTTGGGTAAACAAAATAATTTTATGATCCTTAATTTATGGACAACTTAATTTATAAATTTGGGACAGTGCGAGAGGGTTCTCGCACTGTCCTACTGCAGGACTTTCTTCCAGTTTTCTGCAATGTCTCGAAGGGATAATTGTACATGTACCTATGTATACTTGAGAATTTTATTATCAAAAAGACATGAACATTAACACTACGTATACGGGAAGAGCATTTGCCAGACGAGCAATCGACGACACTTCTGTTGCTTCTGTACGGATAGCAAAACAAAAAATGTTGTCTCCATTTGTGTTGGGTTATGATATGACGGTCTCTTTTCATTGAACTAGGGTTTCTGGTATTTAAATGCACTTAACAACCTTTGAATTGTTTATTTTTTGTTACTGTGCAGTCCTATGGTCTTCTAGAGTTCTATTCTTTTAGTACCTAGGTAAGTATAAGTCTAAAAGTAATCAAAAAATAACATAATTATATAATGCTGGAAAAGCTACACCTCATCACCTAGCCCCAAGCTAAGCTTGTGTTATGGGTACTAGATAATTATAATACTTAATACATTACATTTTACAAATAGATATTTTTTTATTATGCATAGAAAATACCAAGGACACACTTACAATTCCATACTCATCAATTGGTCTATCCTGCTCGATCTTCCGTCCAAAGTGGCTAGTATGGGTTCGCACAATACCAAAACAAATAAAGTTTTCGTTAACCAACTACCACTGACCTGTCAAAGTTGTCAAAAAATTGCTCAATCCGGCAAGGGCGCTGCAAGGCGCTAAATATACATTAACGAAAGAAAACGAAAACTTGTGTAGTTTTTGTAAACTATGCACAACCTATACTAAGGACTCGTCGTCTAGCAATCTATCGAGTTCTTTCGTCATATTTTTCCCGTACGTTTCAGTAAAAAGCACATTCAACATTTTTTTTCTGTCTGTACCAGTCAGTCTTCCAGACATAGCAATTTCCTACGTTCATCGTCTGCGCGATTGCTTCCATATCTAGAATCAATTTGTCGTGTGTCGTATTATTAATCCAGACATCTTTATACCTTACCTTTATTATTATGATACTTTTATTTACTACTAGCTTCTGCCCGCGGCTTCGCACGCGTATTTTCAGTTCAATAAGTAGCCTATTATCTAAGTTAGGCTTTGATCTAAACGTACGCTAACTTCCATCTTGATCTGTTCAGTAGTTTTGGAGATCCTAGGTAACAAAAATTTAGATTTCACAAACTTTCGGCTTTATAATATTAGCAGGATACACAAACCCAACTCGATGTAGAATGTTTGTAAGCAAACATAATATTATAAATGAGAAACTTTGGATGGATGTATGGATGGATGGATGTTTGTTACCTCTTCGCACCAAAACTACTGAACGGATCGTGCTGAAATTTTGCAAAAAAGTAACTCTAATCATAGAATCAAACATAGGCTACGTTCTATCCCATAAATCAGTTCCCATGGGATAGAAATCATCTTTAAACGTTAAACATAGAAACAACGCGTGCGAAGCCGCGGGCATAAACTAGTGATAAATAAATATCAACACAAATACATTTCCCATCGAGTTTATATAAATATGAAGTGAGTTCATATTGCAAATATCGCAATATCGGTGAAATCCTATTGCACTGTCCAGCCCTTTCAGAGTTTCATATAATATTGTGAAATGTCGCATTAAATTCATGTTATCCATTGTTGCCCGCAGCTGTTGGTGTCACGTACGTACTTCCTCCAGGAAATGTATTAATTCTCACCAGCTCTGATTTATACAAACAGTCGTGGTCAAGCTTTTTGGGGGTTGCAGAAGTTGTAACATTTCAGGTCCACTTTTAGTGCGTTCCGTTCTTCTTTTTGACGTGACAACGTCATAAAATTCGATAGAGCCGGCTGAACGCACGAAAAAACATGACGTCATGCGGCGTTACCTCGCTATGACGTCATGCGGCGTTACCTCGCTCTGAGGCGTTCCATGTAAGGCTTGAAGTGCAAGCGAGAGCGCTCGACATCCGTCTCTCTCCTACTTGAGTGAGCGATGCGTCTGCGTGGACAGCTGCTATACTATAGTACATTTACATGTTTTGATCGAGTATCAAATGCTACCATTCCATCAGTATTTTCTTAAGGGCCCATACTACCTCGTTATTGTGTGAAGAGGATAGGCATAGGATTTCGCGTTCACAGGAGCGGGACAGAGCAAAGCGGCGTAAGACCAAAAATCAAGTTTTTAGTAGTTATTTGCTCCCCACAAACATTAGAATAGTTAATTGAAAAAAAGGCAACATATAAAATCTTCTTTATACTTAGTTCAATTACCATGCTTAATCTCAAGATCGTATCATCTGTGTTTATTGAGAAATTAGGGTTTTAGTAAAAAATTAGAGGTAACTTTGCGATTTTTTTCTATCTAGAAAATTTTATGGAATCGTGTTTTCGAAACATATGATCGATAGAATAAGTCCTGAACTTCACCATATATAAATTTCAAAGTTAAATATTCAGTAGTTTGGAAGATATGGAGGTCCGACGGAGTTGAAAATAAGCAATTTGAGGTTGTATACGCCCTTAAGACGCTGTCACGTTCAACTATCGTCAGTAAACCGACTTTATAGACAACCAATTTTTTTACTTAACAAAGCTATCAGATAAAACTTGTACCTACGTTTCTGGGTAGTGCCTTAAAATTTTATTCTGGTATTGGGTGCTGTTAGTGTAGGCTTGGAATATTTTATTGATAAACAAATCGAACTTTATCTGAAAAGTTAAAGCAATTGATAATTAAAAAGAATAAATCTGCATGCTCAGCTCAGTGGCCAGATGCATGTGCATGTTGCGAAAGCATGCATGTGCAATCGCAGATAGTTGCGGGCCACACATTGACAACTTTGCCAGAGTGCGATACGACCCGCACTGAGTTTATTGCGTTTTTGTTGCACGTTCTATCGGGACACTGTGTGTTAGCGACCCATTGTGTTGTTGGTTTAAAAGCTGCCCTTATTGAATTCGGGTTGGTTATTTATTTTCCTAGCATTGTTCGGTGAAAGTCAGTCTTTTGGAACGTGAAAGTTTGTCCTGGAGCTTTTGGTTTCAGAGGACAATCATTTCCAGTCGTCCAGCGCTTGTGGTCATTTTTTATACGTTGCAGCTTTATTGAAACCTATATTTTCTTTCCGCGCATTAAGCTTTTGAGTAGCCTTAGTTTTAAGATGATTTCATTTTCATCAAATGAAGCTATATAAAGATGACAACATTACTGGAATATACAAATACTGTAAAATATTACCCATTCATACAAAATTTAAAATGAACATTCTGACAGAACAATTCCCAAACAAAGACTTGCAAATAAAAATTAGGCATAAGATTACGACAAGAAAAATAACCCAAGATAAACTTGTAATACCCAGAGTTTATAACTACTACGAGAAACGTACAAATAGATATCTAATACCTAACTTAATTAACAAAATATCCTTTGAAATCTCTTCTAATATTAACGACGAAAACTATAAATTAAAAATCAAAAAATACTACTATGATCTATAACAAAATTTATAAACTCAAATTACTAAAAACTTATAATTCTTGCTAACTTTATTATAACTAACTAAACTAAAACATAAAATAAAAACAAACAAAAATTTCTAAGAAATCAAATAACATCGCAAAAATTTTCGACTTCGACGGGACTTGAACCCGCGTCCTCCCCTAAAGTTAAGTTCAAGTCCCGTCGAAGTCGAAAATTTTTGCGATGTTATTTGATTTCTTAGAAATTACCCTTAGTGTGGGGTTACGCACTATAATAACAAAAAACCTTAAACAAAAATTTATTCAAAAATATCGATCGTAACTTCATTTTAGAAATAACTCTGTATAATGTTATCAGTTCACTCCATGCGCTGACGTACGAGCGTTATTGTATAATGTCGCTCGCACACCGGACAGCCAATCAATGTACCCCGCTAGTATTTGCTTAGCTTACATTTAGTTTCTGATGTGAAACTTCGGTGTGTGTTTATTTTGTTTTTATTTGTGTACGAGTTTACTGTATTAAACTACCAACTTACGTAGGAAGATACATAGTACCAACTATTTATAATAATAACTATATTGTACCTTAGAGACTGAGGCTGACGGACAAACCGAATTACGGTTTATGTTAGCTGTAGATAAGATAAGTTAATAACTATGTAACATAAATAAATGAAAAAAAAAAAAAAAAATTTAAAATCACCAACATTTTCCTTAAATTACGCTTCCGAATTTCAACGATTTAACTTAGATTTCCTTATTTGATCCTAGCATTTTAACCGTTGCGTTATTACAAAATTGTGAGTGTCTCGTATAGTTAAATGTCAGTGGTCCATACCTATAAAAATGGCTAAACGGTTTTACGCAACAAATATTTTAAATAAATAAAATAAAATAAATAAATAATGCTGGACAATTCACACAGCATTATCTAGCCCCAAGCTAAGCAGAGCTTGTGTTATGGGTACTAGATAACTGATATACTTAATACAATACACTACATAGATAAGATTTTTTTTATCATACATAGAAAACATCCAGAACGCCCTGAACAAATGTCTGCAGATCGTACAAACAATTGTCCCGAGGCGGGAATCGAACCCGCAACCTCCTGCGTCGCAGGCAGACCTTCGCCCGCTGCGCCACAGAGGTCGTCATCATACATGTTTGTATCCCACGGTGAGAACCTAATCCGATTTCTGGATCTCAGTTGGACCTTCGTTCATGGTACTAAAGAGATCGTCAAATCTCTCCACAATCTGAGCACAAACAATTATTCAACTAAAAAAACACAGAAATCAACCAATACAACGCAGTTCTTACGAAGACTTGGACTATGCTGCTCTGTAAGATTCAATGAAAAGCAAATTATGTACCTTCTACATTAGGTACAATTACTATTGCTACACATACGAGGTCAAAATGAAAATGTATTCACCATGTTGTACATCACTTATGCTATAACAAACAGTGCACATGTTGAGCATTAATTAACTTTTCGCGAGTGCGCGTTGCTAATTACAACCTTTCGTGCATTTTGTGCACTGAGTCTAAACTAGGGTTACCATTAACTATAAAATTCCTATAAAATTCTTTATATTTTCGCGATTTAATAATAATATTATTTATTACAGTGTTGATCCGTGTTTTCTTCTCTGTGTTCGTGTGCGTCATTCATGATCTTCTGTGACATTTGTGAGACCGAAGTTAACGAAGTACAAATGCTGTTCCTTAGATATTTTCATAGGGTAACAAAATAAGAGTTGTTCAACTGGGAAGAAGTCCTGAATATGGTATGTCAGTAGGTGTTATTAGACATTTCCAAAACAGTATTAAATAAAAAGGTGGGAGGACCATCGGTTCAAAAGCAACAACAACATTTTGTCAAAGTAATGCAATTAAAAAAAAACCTAGTCAACCCTACGTAGAAGGGTCTCTAGGCTAGACTAGTCGGTTTCAGTCGCAACTCGCGAGGGTAGTCATGCGATTATCATGAGCGGTGTGAAGGGTTTAATTTCACTCCGTTTTCAACTATTGCATCGCGTTGTGGGTAAATTGTTGCTGCGCTTGCAATTTTATGGAAATATTATGCTTGATGTTAGTTGGTCGGGAAAATATATGTTTTCACACCTATGCCTCAGAGGGACGAACACGGTGCAGAGCACCGTAAAGCGCATAACTAGCATGTGTATTGCGAAGTAGGTATGTGTTGTTCTGTTATTTTCCTTAATAATACCACTAAACATTAATTGGACCATCTCATGTCAAATAATTATTCAGATCATCCAATATCTAGTGAGATTTGTAAAAACAGTAACTATACCTTTGCTAATAATGCCTTTGACGATAATAATAATTCATATCGATATCACAGAAATACATTCTAAGATCGCTCAAGCCACGCTTAAAATACACCCTTCCTTGAAAACCTTCCAGACCACCACTCCTCAGAGACCCCTCTCCATCCTCTCCACGGGATGTAATCTCATCAAAATTAACTTACCTCTGCCATCAAAGACGGTCAGCTTACGCTGGACGGTTCGCAAGACATGACCACTTCAGCTGGTCTTGAAGCTCAAGCACGGCGGACTCGCCTACTCATCTAAAACAAAGGTCTGGAGCCATCTTCTTACAACCACCGACCACAATCAAAGATCTCTATCCGTAACCAAGAAGTATGACAGAAGGGATTCCATTATAATGGCTAAGAAATCCACTTTCAAAAGATATCGGTCTTGTACCAAGACGCGTACTCTCAAGTGTCTCAAGAAACTGGCTGCTGTTTCTAACGACCACTTCGAAAGATCTCTAGTTAGGTTTAAGACGAGTGAAGTGAGAGCTCTGTGTCTAGTGGTTGGGATTTCCGATAATAAATAAACGGCGTTAGTATTACTAGAGGAGCTTCGTTAAGCGGATTTCGGTCGGATTTTGGTTCGATTTCATTAATTAGTAATGTTTTGTGTCAGGTGCGGTGTTTGGCGAATTAATTTGATTCATGTTTAGCCAGCTAATTACGTTGGAATATTTCACCTGCACGTTTACAATACATAGTGGTTTAAAATTAAATTAGGAGTCATGAATATTTGATCCCATTAGTCTACAAAATAAGCGTAACATTTTGCTATAATTACTAGCGTAGCAAACTCAAAGGGACTTACTAGCCTCAGAATCTTAATTAGAGGTGAAAAACTCTAAAATAAAACAGTAAATTAGAAAAAGACAGTAAAGTAAGAAAAGACACATAAAGTAGAAAGACAGTAAAGTAAGGAAATACAGAGTAAGACGAAGAGAAGTAAGGGAAATACAATTTGATAATTTTCTAGAGATACTCCTATTGGTATTATATAAAAGACCTTTGGCTATTAATTTTGACATTTTATTAGTTTAGGTTCTGAATTTGCCATTGATGTTTCGACAGTGAAATAGCCACCTGTCGTCGTTTCAAAGTGAACTTTGTTTTGTTTTGTTTCTTCTTTGGTTTCTTGTATTATTGTAAGTACCTAGTTATAATATATGTTTGCACGCCTTGACGAGGCAGAATGTATAGGACCTAAGTTTTAATTGTAAGACCTTCTGTACACCTACATTCCTGCCAAATAAACGATTATGATTATGGTACGGGCCATTTTTTTGCCAGTAGAAATTCACAGTAGGACCAAGGGCAACAACCATAAAAAATAGTAGTCCCATTAATTTTTCTCGGATTTTGCATTGCTTTGCAAACAAAACTACGTCCAGTTTGGTTTGCTTTATTCAAATACGTCTATTTTTAAGGATGATTTTTTTCAGTCGGTCTGTCACAGTAGAGTTATTTTCAAAACATCTCTAATGGAAAATAACTGAAGGTTTATTTGATTGCCCAATAAATAGACGAGCCCAGTATTAAAGAAGCTCTTCACAGAAGTCATAAAGCCAACCTATAACAACAAAGGAAAAGTATGTAACAACTCCCATTGTGAACTCTATCATGCGCACCATAAGGTTTGAAGTAGGTCTGCTTTTATCCCCGAACCCAAACCACTTTACAGCAAAAATTCTCCTTAATCTGAACCCCATGTAGGTATGTACTTATCTCTACCCATTCCGTGTCCATCTCCATAAGTCTTGAAAATGATGTACACGGTTGGTTTCTTCAGAACCAATCCGACCACGACAAATGGGTAGCGTGTGACGACCGTTGACGTTGACCGTTACTCATCTGGTTTACGTGTGGTAGGCACTTTACCTACTTAATATTATAGAGAGTTTTCAATTACAGTATACCCCAAGATTCCGTTTATACCTTGTTTATACAAAATTAGAGCCTTTTGATTTGCCAGTGTGTAACGAAACTGGAAAATCAAACTGCTACGAAACAGTAAAATACGGCCTGTATTTTACTGTTTCGTAGCAGTTTGATTTTACCTACGCTGAGCAGAAATGAAGGCCAAATGCCAAGCAACACGTAGATCCAGACATAGAAACAAAATATTATGTCACAAAAAAAGCATCAAATGACATTTTTTTTTATAACAGTTTGTTGGACCGACCCACAGACCGTGTACCGAAGCTTTTAATGCGGGATGATCTGCACACATTAGACACAGAGCACAGAATAAACAAGAGTCTGGCTTAGGGAGGATGTGCTTAAGAAAGCAAGGGTCATTTGCTAAAGCGTTCTCGTGTGGTAGAATGGCGTATATGGGCAAATTGCTAGATATATGGACTGGATGTAGGTAACTACTTTATCTTCTACCTACATCTATAGCAATAAAAGTAGGTAGTGCTACTCTACTACCATAACCAACAACCCAACTTACTTTGATTTGTTAGCAGTTCGACCAAGCGATTCGTCCATATCGCGTTTCGTCCAATAAGCGGTTCGTCAGGAATCCATACGACTTTACTTTTAGGGTAAAGTTCAACAAGACATCAGTCAAGCAAGAATAATATATAGAATACTAGTTGCGCCCCGAGGCTTCGCCCGCGTGGAAATCATAAAGATTTCAGAAATTTACAGCACACCCTCGAGGCGTGGTTTTATAAAAAATAAAAAATACGTAATTCATTATTTATTCTATAGTTTACTTACACCAAGTTTTGAGTGAATCGAACGAAGGGATAATAATTTTCCATTGAAATTTTACCTTTTTAAGCCCTTCAGAGATTAGCCTGTGTGTTATTTCAAAAACTCAACTATCTTCATACAAAATTTCATCTAAATCGGGTAAGAACGGTTCCGGAGATACGTGGTAACAAACATTCACACAAACTTTCGCATTTATAATATTAAGTATATAAGCATTTATAATATTAAGTATAGTTATAGTAGGATAATTTACTATCCAATGTAAAGAGCTAGAACAAAATTGTTTTTAATAAAAACCTAGTACGCAAAATACATGGAGTCGTCAGATGAGTTTACACATAAGTACACAACAGACAAATGAAAAGAGAGAGTCGAATGTCATCAAACAAAGAACAAATGAAAAGAGAGAGTCGAATGTCATCTACGGTAATTTACCCAGACATCTGATAGAACTGAGAAATCTCAGTTTTAGACCATCTCAGTAAGGTAAGATATTTACCTGGATGTTTTATAATATTACCCAACAAAGTAAACCAAAATCATTTCATTCAAACACTTCACCACTTTTCCGTGCGGGCGCACATTTCTCTCGTAAGCGCAAAATTAACCCTATTCAACGAGGGAATAAAATTAAAAAGTATGTAGGTTCTTTATCGTCGGACCAGACGCAAATTAGGTTTTTACATCGGCGGCGGGAAAATAATGTAGAGCGCGCTTAACGACGAAAAATGAATGAGAATAGAGAATATTTTATTTGTAACTCAATCAACAAAAACAAACATGATTTAAAAATAAAATAAAAGATACAGCTTCTGTCGATTAAAGTCACAAAACGGTCTCTGTCTCAGCATAGCTAGTTATTACCACGTAACAACCAACGCTGGTCTTCCGACAGAGCCGTTTGGTGACGTCACGGAAGATAACACATAAGACACAAAACAATCAAAAATATAACAATAAAAAAACATAATCTACGGCAACGGTTGAAAAATACAGGATACATACAATACAGGTGTCATGAAATCATACACATTACAAGAACTCAGAATGAGACGCTGAACTAAACATTCAACATAAGTACAACAATTTCGGCACACACTGAAAATGTTATACAAGTAAACATAAAATATGTATAATGTACCTAATAAATTGTACAAAAATAACTCTTTTAATAGTAGATAGATGATAACTCGGTCTTGTCAACCTCCCTCGCTACGCTCGGGAGTATAACAACCTCGTATACAATGGGATGGTTTAGTCCCTTGTAAAACACTCTACTTTTCACTCCGATTGCGAGAAAATAAAACAATTTTGTGATTTGGAATGAAGAAAATTCTAGAGATTTAGCGCCAATACCATTTTTTTTTTAAATCTCTATCTAACCCGCAACGAAACAGTTCGCATTCTACCGTGAAGGGAAGAATCAACCTTCATAAAACATCACCAAGAAGATTCTATTTAAAAAAAAAAGATTGACGGAGCACCAAGAAGTCGACGGAGTTTTTATGTAAGAGAACGAATGCTTTGTACGGGCTGATGATTTTAGACAAAAATTAAGAGAAGTGAAAAATCTTTTGTTGTTTTTGTTCTACGGTGTTCTAATATGAGCTTTTCTCTCTGTTTTCCCGGAGTAGTTTGTATGGTTGTCCTTATTTAATTACTTAGCTACATAAATGTAAAATATTAGAACTCGAGCTTATTTAGTTCTTATTCGTATCTCGGTAGAGTTTACAATTTTATGTCCATTTTCCTTCGTTCCAAGTGCATATGGTCAGACAACGCTCATCTGGTTGAACAAATTAAACCGTGCTCGGTTTTCTGAATTGATTGCATTACAAGACTTTACTATGTCATTTTCGACATGACAATGGGATTAGCTTTCATTTAGTCATGAGAAATTCATTTAGAAAGAATTACTTAGTACTATTTGCTTTCTGGGTGACGGTTTAGATTTTTAACAAATTGATAAACTTAGGTATGTATGTTTTAATACTACCTACTTTTAATTTGACTCTAATATTTCATATATGTAAGTACCTATAACGAAACAAATAGTAAAGAAAAAATAAATACCTAAGAAGGACCTTTTAAAATTTACGCCGAAAACAAAGTTTTTTCGTTCGGTATTAGATCAATAAGTACCTACATGATGTGTAACTGACTGACACGTGAGCTTCTTTTGGAGTGTTATAAAGACAGTTTCCCATAGAAAAAAACAGCCGCAAGCCCAAAGATTCAAACTGACGATTTAGAAAAACGTCGACATGGGAAAATTTTCCCATAAAGCCCCCTATCAGAAAACTTTGACATGTAACGCATATTATGGGAATTAGATAACAGTTACTGTCCCGTACCCTGAGGGTTTCCCGCCTTTTCCGCCATTTTTTCTGGAATTTTCTTTTGCCTTTTTAATGGCTGCGGTACAAATAGGTAGCTAAGGGCGATGCCTTGTTATGCAAACAGGGATTTGAAGGATGATAAATGCGAATAATTGGGTACGGATGCTGATGTATAAGTTTTGTAACGAGTGTATTGATGGAAGGGTTTCTATGAAAAGGGCTTAGGGTCTTTTTATATGGTTTGACTTCTATATATGAAGAAAGTCTCAAAACATACCTTCTTACTCCAATTATAAGTAGGTATAAAATCCGTATCTCCGTTTTTTTGGGATACTAAGTATGTAAATTCTGAGAATTATCCGTGTCTCATGCCATATCCCATCTTTAGTATAACCTTTTGTAACCAAGTCTTACAATGTTTAATCGTAGTTTTTCTGTTTCAGGTAATTTTCACGATTCTTTAAGAGCTACTACCACGCTGGCCTGGAACTGCTTGGTTTTTGGTGAGTAGGTAGGAATTTAATCGCTAACTTGTGCCTTGGACAATGGGTACCATGTATACCAACATTTTTCGTTTAGGTACCTATTCCTTCTTTCTATTTTACAGGGAAAAATAAAATTACTTAAACCTAGTAACATTATAAAAATAGTCTCAATTGACTATAACTTCCTGCTCTAATCATATTTCCGGCATCCAGTTATCTCTTTCCGCGTGGTTGGCGCCACTGCGCCCTGTTCGTCTTTACGGCGTTCAGTAAATAACTCGTCGACTATTACTGTCATCGCGAAGATAGATAATATACTTATTGATGTCAAAACACTAATTTATGAAGCATATCTTGTCTGGAATAGGTATAGCGATTTTGAAATATCGATTACAATAAAAAACAATCTCTGAAAAATAAGCATACTTATATTTTATTATGACTCCTTCAGTGAAATACTCAATCAAAAAAAAAACATGGCATCCTCTCTATCTAGAATAAGTCACAAGATTTTTATAAAGGTGCCTTACTACGAATAAGTATTATTTATTCGTAGGTGCCTTATCCTATCAGGCACAAATAATTAAGAGCCTTTACATAAGACTTTTGTCGGACATTATGGCATTTAAGCGTCCAGTAACCTCTAAATTACTCAACACCAAAACAGCACGTCACATCCTCATCACAAAAAGGCGCCATCAAAACAATGCTGCCAACACGATGATTTGCAAGAAAATTTGAGTAACGATCTCCTTGGAAAAATGTTACGTATCACCTCTATTGCATTACGATACAGTTCAAAATGGAAAATACTGCCTCTTTATTCATTATTTTTGATAGTCTTTGTTGCCAAGGGCTCAAGGTTGAAAATGTTTTGTTTGGCATTGCATATTATGGAGGGCGCGAATCAACACACCCCATTAGACTGATGAAGAAAGTATTTTATCGTCCAAACTAACGCAGTGTGATGTCTAATTACGTTTGCGGTGAATTTTAGTACCAAAATGGCGGATCTGTTTATTCTATAATGTATCTATAGTAGTACCTACCTATCTAAGTTTGTTTTTTAAATAGCAGAAGCCTTTATTCACAAAGAAAATTACACTAGTATTTACGATTGAAACAACTGAGTTAACTGCAGACTGTTGCAAACAATCTACAGGTAGCTCAGCTGATCCATAATAATACCAGTCGGAAGCGTTCCCAAGACGCTGGTTGCATTGCCACGCTGTATGGCAATGCTGATGCGCTGTGCCAGATACTCACCAGCTCTCAGGTCACGCGTAGCTTCGACCAGACGCTCAGAAATTTTTAACAGCTCGAAGAGCCTCGATACCCCACGGACGGACCTAGGGTCTCGACTCCGAGGAGCAAATGTGTAGGCGTTGTTGAGACCTGCATATTTGCGCCTCTTGAGATCTTCGGCCAAATCTGCCGCTGCATCCGCCTTCACGGATGTCCTATCTAAGTAGATATTTATAGATGTAAGTATCCAAGATTAAATTGTCTAGGAAAACTTTGTTTGAACTTTTTGGGTTATTAGAATAGAAGATACTTATAGATTTATAGAGAATAGGAAGCACTAAATCAGAGCATGAAAAATGAATAATTAAGTATTACAAGTGAATAGTACCTACTAACCCAGTAGCTACAAATTCATATTGCCAATCACAAATAACCAATCAATGATTGCATTGGTCACACGCGTCATTTCCGTCAGAACAACCCCCGGCGGCCATTCGTTTCCGGAAGACAATGGCGCCCGCATCCGAATATTCGAATGTCGAATTTATTTGAAAATTTAAAATGCATTTCATCCTTATGAAGGTATATTATTTGCGCTGTGATTTCTTTTGTACTTCGGATTATGAAACAGTCTTGGACAAAATAATCAAAATTTACAGTTTGCTTTGTGATTGCTCTTGCTTTGACTAAAATAAAAAGAGAGCAATAAAACTATCTTGGAAGGAACCATGTTGACTTTCTTACCACTGAAGCAAAGTAAATTTACTTACCTAGTTTAAGTGAAAGTAAACTTGATAAATTTCAACACTTTTATAATCCTTAAGACTTTTTATTTTAAACCAATGCCAATAAGGACACTTTTCACCAAAGGTTTCACCTCAAACCTGCATTTTAAATCACCATAAAGTTTTTACACCACGCCGAGAAACTGCCACAGAGCCATTCCGAAGTATTTCCAATAAAATGACGCTCGCAGGCAAAGTTACAGTCATAAAAAGCCATTTTCTTCACTATTTGCGGAACTTTTTATTGGAAAATACTGTTTGGTTCGGAAACACATTCTGGGAGTAGTGCAGTAAACTTCTGTGTCGGAGGGCATGTGAAATCAATAGTTATATTTACATTTGAAGCTGCAAATGGCCAGCTAGAAAAAAAATAAAGTAATAGAATAGAATACCATTTATTTCGACACACTTATAGTACCTACATAAAAAAAAACTAAACTGAACAAAGAACATGCAGGTCTGTAATGCAAAATGTAATTTCATGTTAGACCTTTTGTCGTGATTTGTACAACATTATTAGTTACTAGCTTCTGCCCGCGGCTTCGCACGCGTTGTTTCTATGGAAACGTTTTGAGGTTATTTATATCCCATGGGAACTGATTTATGGGATAAAAAGTCGCCTATGTTTGATTCCAGGGTTAGACTTACCTGTATGCAATGTATAAATTTCAGCCTGATCCGTTCAGTAGTTTTGGCGTCAAGAAGCATCCATCCATCCATCCATCCATCCAAACTTTCGAATTTATAATGTTAGTGTGATTCTGTTCTCTGGTGGCTACTTATGTAGGTATGTAGTAACCACTAACAAATCATAGAAAAATAAATAAATAATGCTGGGCAATTCGCACAACATCATCTAGCCCCAAAGTAAGCAGAGCTTGTGGGTACGAGATAACTGACATACTTAAACATTACTTACAATAAAATAATAATTATAAAACGCAGGATTCTGGGCAGCACTAACAATTTGATGAGGGTTCTGGCTGATAGACATTGCTGTTAACTGCAAAGGCACTGGATGTCAAGCCTGGTCAACCCTTGTGCCAAACAAATCTTCTATAATATAAAAATGAATCGCAAAATGTGTTGGTAAGCGCATAACTCAACAACGCCTGGACCGATTTCGCTAATTCTTTCTTTGTTGTGTTTGTTATTGTCAGGAGAAGGTTCTTATGAAAGAAAAAATTAAGAAAGTTGGAAACATAAATTTCCACGGGGGCGAAGCCGCGGGGCGCAGCTAGTTAATAATATAAATTAATTCTGTTGTGTGTACCTCTATTGTTTGATTATCTGAAACTGTGTGACATTTACTACTCTAATTTATTAATCTATGGATCTCTGTGTCGTCTGAATCAATAAATGAATTTAATTTAATTACAATAATAGTATAATAAAATATAGATTTTTTTATACATATACCATTCCACCATTTTCCTATTCGCTTTGGGCGTTCTTCACAGAATAAGCTATATAAAACTTTCTTATGTATACCTACTGAAGCATTATTATCCTCAGAAGATAGTTTACTTTAGAATCATGTTGGCCACCAAAAAAATGTGTCGTAAAAATTCTAGCAAAACTCTACCAAGACAAAACTGTTTATAGCTCCTATCCTTAGTTGGGACAAAAAATAGGCTAATGAGATCGCAACATTTTCCCTTCTCTCAACTTCCAAGTAGACAATTTATGTGCATTCCCTATCGTTAGGAGTTTGCCTCAATCCGGACTTGATTCCAATTGATTTTTATCTTTCCGAGCCGAGTTTCATTTGCTTTGAATCATGAAACTCAGACTTATTCATTGCCTGATTGCGCCTTTTGATCGTTGTTTTGGTAGGTTTTGGGCCAAATTATTTTGGGCAGAATTGCTGACGAAGTTGTATTATCATTATCTATGGTCTGGGGCCAAATTCTGGTGACCTATCACTTTAGTATGACAACAATTTCGTCGCAGGACTGTCCATAAGTGAGAAAGAGAAAGAAACTCTCGATAATGCGGTGCTATTTGCACGGATAATTGGTAGAATGGTTTCAACCCTTGACACTTTTGACACGCGTACCTCTATCTGTAATTTCTTTCATCAAAGGTAAAATGCCTAAGTGTGTAATTCTGAGACGATGCCATTATTGTGGTGAAGCGGTTAATTCAGTAGAATTAAGGCCCTGTACTGCTGTCTCATCGTCTCATAAGTCTGTGGGTACATCTATGTAATATATTATAATGTACTTACCTACCTAAGGTTCATTTGGCGGCACTTGTGTACGTACGATAAACTGCACGAAAAATATCTTAAGAGACCATCGAAATATTGTAGATTGAAATAAATGCAAAAGCCTGTTGGTGTGTGAGACAGAGAGACAAGAAATTAATTTAGTTACTCCTATTATTATCTAAAGATTTTTCATACTTTTTCTGCAAATATTTTCATCTAGAACCATCATAACTTAATAGCTTAGGTACTTAATAAATAACGTAACGAAACCAGACGCTTTGAACAGGACTGCATGCATGTCACATTTTCCATTACCGTGTTTTCATACCAGCTAGAAACCCTAGTTACCCAGGCTTACATTGAATTATTTAAAAGACGTGCACTCTCCCACAAATTAAATTCGGCTGCATCTGCAACTGCTAAGTAAAACCAGGGCACGTAGGTTGTAAGCTTGCGCTAGAGTGCCAGGGAATTGTCTGGTAGGTAGGTATACTGAAATGCGGTGGAATGAGCAGTTTTTGTTAACTAACTGAGAGTTATTCAAGCCGCTTTGGTCTAGCTAGAATGAATCAACGAAATGAGAACCTAGCACACGTTTAGTCCAGCATTTTAGTGACCTTAAGTATCTAACACCACAAAACCTAACAATGCAAGCACCTAGACCTTCCATAAATAATAAGTAGGTACTTATACCAATTATCAGCAGTGTCTGACCTCTCCCCGCTCGTGTCGGTCTGCCATCGGAGAGTGAGGGAATATGGAGAGTGCACCTTTGTTTGCGCACACACTTGGGCACTATATACATTTTGGCATCCTTTGATCATGACCTTTGATGAGAGAAACTACAGATGGGACGCGTGTCAAAAGTGTCAAGGTTGAAACCGATCAGTATCAATCTCTCCGTGCAATTGGCACGGAGCTATTTGCACGGGGCAAATAGTTATTTCATCTATAACGATTCTGCGAAAATATTCTGATACTATTGTCATAGTAAAGCAATTGGGAATTAGGCCCCAGTTATTAGGTATTTCATCATCATCAATATAGCCCAGCACCGACAACTGCCCGTTACTTGTAAAAGGCCTCAATTTGTAACTATTTTAACAACTATAAATCTAGAATTCTAGATCCAACTCCAACTAACTAGTAACTAACCATTTTGTTCCTAGGACACTGCGGCGCCTGCGGGTTTGCTCGCATAGCTCGGCTGAGTGCAATTGAAACTATTTAAGTTAAATCCCAGATTCAATGTTCGGAAGTTACTTCCTCTTGTATTGTCTTGGGGACCAGGGAGCTTTGGCTACAGATATTGTGCTTTATGTGATACTTGCATCTGTCTGCGACTTTGATCATGTGTTAGCTGGATAAAAAGTTGTATGTACATTTCGTTCAGAAATAATGTAACCAACTGAGGAGTAAGTCTATTTGACATTAGTAACGAGACGTCTCTCTCTCTTCTTTTTCTTCTCTTTCTTCTGCTAGATAAAACCATATACTCTGTAAGTGAATTTTTAGACAATGACTATAAACAATTCGTAATTCCTCAACGACGAACCTTTTCCCGATCTCTACATGCCTAATTCAAACTAATTTATGTAAGTATATTAGTTTATACTTAATTTTACTTGACGAGAAACTGATAACACCTAGCTTTAGCTTAACATTGAGTTAACCATTGTTATTGTATATTTCTTTTTCAATAAATGTTTTCATTTCATTTCTCTCTCTCTGATCGTGGCGTCTCCTTTTTGTATGGGATTTGCGTGCCCTGTCTGCCCTGTCCGCACGATAGAGGCACTGTACCAAACTATGGAAAAAGGAGGTACCACGAGCACGTCTCGTAACTAGCGTCAAATAGACTCATTCCTCCGATAGTTAGTGATTTTATCGGGTATTTATCGCGTACCTTTTGTTTTATTTCCCCTACGTTTCTACCGCGTTACAGCGATCGTGGTCACGGGGCGACTGAGTTTAAAAGGTAAAAAGGTTCATTCCTCTGATCAAAAATATTGCGTAGAAACCAGTGCCTACTTTTATCTCATAATATTATTTGCGGCAAGGATAAGTAGTTATATTTTCCTCTTTTATAAAATACACAATGATTTGCAACAGCAGCTACCTTTACTGACTATCTATGTTTGCCCTTAAAAGCCATTAAAGGCCAACCAACTCTCTCTCTTTCTTTCCTCTTTTGTGCATTAGATGTTACGATGGGTCTAAAAAAGACAACGAAAGATCCTTTTCTTTTGACGTGACAACGTCTTATAATTCGATAGAGCCGGCTGCACGCACGAAAAAACATGACGTCATTTGGCGTTACCTCGCTCTGAGGCGTTACCTCGCTCTGAGGCGTTACCTCGCTCTGAGGCGTTACCTCGCTCTGAGGCGTTACCTCGCTCTGAGGCGTTCCATGTACGGCTTGAAGTGCAAGCGATAGCGCTCGACATCCGTCTCTCTCCTACTTGAGTGAGCGATGCGTCTGCGTTGTCACGTTCAACTATCGTCAGTAAACCGACTTTACAGACAACTATTTTTTTTTCTCCACTTCTCTCTATCCATCGCTAGGTCCTTAGAAACATCACAGTCTATTATGTCTTAGTGGATCACGAATGTCCACTTCTTTTTTGGCCTTTCTCTTCGCCTGTACCCAGGAATGTTATGGAGTCTACTCAAAAAAGTAGTTGATACAGCCCACCGGGTTGGTGCAACATTTCAGTGTTTGAATATTATTGGTAGCCGAGATAGTCCAATCATTTGATTTGAAAAACATAGGTTACCTTGAAAGTTTTTCGGGAGTTTTAAAACTGGGTAATTTTATAGATTTCGATGTGCTCATTCCGAATTTCAACTTTGCCACCTCGATCTTTGCCGTACGCGCCTCCATATTGATAAAATAGCGTCCAATAAGAGTTTTTGACAATATCTCCTTTCCGACTAATTTTTACAAAATTAAATTAGAGAAAATTTCTCATAATTTATAACTACAGCTATCTAATTTATTTCCTTTGTTGTGCTCTTTCTTTCGTTCATATAAAATAACGGCTGATCGTGTGATCGGATAGTATTTTTGTTGTTTTCTAAATAATCCATTCTGTTAACCTTAAACAGCTTAACTAGATGACTGAACTAACAGCGTTTCTTTATATGTTTCTTCGGTCATCCTTATGTGTCGTGTGTGTAGGGGGGCCATTCCGACTCAACATTTAAGAACCTACAAACTCTCTGCAGATTAATTCAACCTACTATATCAAATTCTAAAGCGAAATCCACTGCAGCAAACAGTTTAGACGACAAATAGTTTGGGATTCACTATTAACATTGGACAAAACATTCTAATCCTAGCTAAGTGCAAAGTTCGTCTGGGGCACAGATTCAGGAATAGTTGGTACTTGGATCACGTAAGGGCGGATTGGTTTTCTTTAGTAAATTCAATTTGATACAATAGTAGCTAAGCTTACCCAGGTAGAAAGTATCTCATCATCACCATATTAGTCTACTGCTGGACATAGGCCTCCCTAAGCGCCATAGCGCCCTGTCTTCAGCTGAAAGAAAGATGGTAGAAAGTGTCTAACTTCACAAAGAAAATTACAATCAAATAATAGAAATAAATTAGAGCATTTTACAATTACATTATAATGGAAACAATTGAGCTAACTGCAGACTGTTGCAAACAATCTACAGGTAGCTCAACTGATATACCAGTTGGAAATGGATTGCCCCGCTGTATGGCAATGCTGATGCGCTGCGCCAAATAGGTACTAAACTAAACTAGCAGCTCTAGGGTCACGCAGTATCTAACATAATACAATTCACCCAAACAACCGAAAACAACTTAAACAAACCATTTTTTTTTTCTTCAATTGTTGATTAAAAATTTTGACATCTAAAGTAGGTATCTTACGCTGTAATTTCTTCTTAAGTATTTTCTCACTATCCCTCCATTTTTGGCAATTTCATTTTCCCTACAAAATAACTTAATCAGCATTAAGCCAGTAAACTTCCTCAAGGAAATAAATCTCGGACAAAAACAAGAAACCCTCAACAAGCCTTCCTAATGAAAGCGAGTCCCCAACATAACTCATTTGTAAGAAAACATTCGCCAAATCCAGTCCTGACCTAGAAAAATCCAGTCCTGACCTAGAAAAATTCAGTCCTGACCTAGAAAAATAACGCACTATCTAATCTGACCCAGTTCAGTCGAAGTCAATGACCCCCCATTCCTACTAACATTATCCTAAGTCGCTCCCGAATTTCACCAATCACAACCACGGGAATATACCCCATATATCCGATATGGGTAAGGTGGGAATCGCGTGGAGCTGGGGAAATTTAATTTAAGAATTTATCTAGCGAATGATCATGCGAGTGTAAACTTTATAGACTGCGCAAGTAAATTACTTTTTGCGACGCGCGTTTTGTTTACGTTTGAGGTTATATGTTTTTATGGCGCTCAGCTCTAAAATAGAACACGGATTATTAAAATTGATTTTTTATCGTTGGTGATCTTTCAGCAAACACATTTACGTATATGTTCTCTCGAAAGGTGATCAGCCGCGCCGCTGGATAGATTTAACTTTGACTTGTAAATTATGTATGAAAACTTCAAAAAGGTCATTGTCAAAAAGGTCAATTAAAATTTAATCTCAGACTATGTTTTAGACGAATACTAGCTGTTACTATTACACTTAGTACTTAATAGATCACTGTTTTTCAGAAAAAAAGTATTGCAATTTAAATGAAACCATAAATGAATTTACCCGAGTTTTCGTAGAATACCCCAATTTCCCAACTGCAGAAAATCAAACGGGTTTAACAATGCACATAATCCGGAAATCAATCTGGTTCCGGATACGGAGGCATGCGCATTTATTCGTAAATCCGGATTCCGGACGATCGCAATCAAACGGCGGATAGCGTTCGTTGATAGCTACACGACTTTTTACCGGACCCTTTATCTCTTCCTTGGTTCTTTGAAGCTAGGGCTGACACCGATATTTAAATCCAAAAAAATTTACTAAAGTACCTAACTTACTTAAAACTCAAACCACTTAAGTTCATTCATAAAATTCGCAGCTGTGCCCAGTATTCTCTGGTCTCATTCACCATTTTCTGACCACCGCTCGTGAGTAATTGCCGAGACCGGCTATTCCACTATTTCGTTCCCAAGTCTCCAAAGCAAAAGCCTCCCCCACTTCCTCCACACTTCTCAATCAAAATCCACTTACCTCCAGTGGATCAGAAATCCATCGAGTTACCTTCATACCTAGCTAAGTATCTACTTATTTGTTTCTTTCCATCTAGTTCTAACAGTCTTCTATTCAGCTCGTGAGCCCTACCCCAGGGACAGGCCCGGTGGTAGGGTCCGCAGTGAATTCATTCCTGCCAACCTGACAAACACAAAACTTTTTGACACTGGTCACATTACGCTTTCCAAAATGTGACAACCCTACCCACCGCCCGGGGCAGAAACTCCGTAACGGCGACAATTTATGACGGACGCTGACTGCGCCTAATTCGGGCAGCTCTCATTAAGCGAACTAAACGCGGACCTATATTCACTTAGGACGACCATTCTTTCGTCGGGAGCGTTCCGGTTTTTTCTGGTCCCAGTTATTTATGACGCTCTTACGTCTTGTCTCGTTTTCGGGTGTTTTTAAAGCTTTTGGGAGTTGTGGCGGTTTTTGTGGAGGGTTGGTGTGGATGTCCAGTTTTTGTGAGTTTAATCATGCTTAGAATTTATTAATAACTAGCCGCTGCCAGATTCTGCCCGCTTCGCATGCGTATTTTCGGTATAATAAGTAGCCTATTATCAAGTTAGCATGGCGTACCTACGTTTAGGCTTTGCTCTAAACATAGGGACTACATAATCGACATTGATTTCTATCTTCCATACATCGCTATCACCATACACTACCCCTTTTTCGCAGTCATTTCCATCACTCTAATCTCCCCATAGCCCGGCTCCGCTCGCTGAAACAATGAGCGAATCACTCGCATCCTTCGGTTATTTAAATCAGCAGTGCTGGAGCCAAATCCTGGCGTGACCCATTTCTGCTCAATCCGGGTAATGCTACCGGGCATGCTTCCGCTTGTATGGTCGTAGTCATAGCGATTTGGCTATAGAAATTACCCTTATTATAAAAGCTTGCTCAAGCATCGATCTATGACTGAGCAAGGTACGGGCCCAAAGGCCCGTGAGTAAAAACTCACATTTCTAGTTTCATTGATAGACTCAAAAAAGCTTAACATACACGAACGCACATTGAATTATTATTATTTTAGTTGTTTCGTTTTGTTTCTTTTTACTGTTTTTTGTAATAAATATATAGGTATATATTTTTTGTGTACCATGTCTTTCGGCCGTGTAGAAACGCACGCACCAAAAGGGTCCTGCCAGAAAACCAACGTTGCTCTACTTTCTGTTAAGCAACATTATGCTGAGGCATGACCTTTTGGTTCACATGGTGGACAATGTTTTATAATCAAGTTTTTGTTTTTATTGTTTATGGTACTTACCTATTTACCTACCTATTATTGATTGTTTTGTGTTATCTTCCGTGACGTCACCAAACGGCTCTGTCGGAAGACCAGCGTTGGTTGTTACGTGGTAACAACTAGCTTATGCTGAGACAGAGACCGTTTTGTGACTTAATTCGACAGAAGCTGTATCTTTTATTTTATCTTTAAATCGTTTTTGTTTTTGTTGATTAAGTTACAAATAAATTAATATTCTATTCTATTCTATTTTGTGAATACCTATATTGTAATAAATACAAAAGAGACATTTATTCACAAAGAAAATTATACTAGTATTTACAATTGAAACAATTGAGAACTGCCGACTGTTGCAAACAGTCTACAGATAGCTCAACTGATCCATATCAACACCAGTCGGAAGCGTCCCCAAGACGCTGGCTACATTGCCACGCTGTATGGCAATGCTGATACGCTGTGCCAGATATTCACCAGCTCTCGGGTCACGCGTCGCTTCGACCAGACGATCAGATAGTTTTTTGAAAACCCGAAGAGCCTCGGTACCCCACGGACCTAGACTTTTTGTAATAAATTGATTTTCTTTCTTTCTTAGGTATATTCGGTTACTGTAGCTCGTTAGTGGGACCCAAATGGGCCATCGCCTCCTTCCGACAAAATACTTCGATTTAGTGATTCGCCGGCAACGTCACTCTATTTTGACTCGGCGCATCTAGACCTTAAATTAGTCATTATCTACTTTATAACTTCTTGTACTAGTTTAGTGCTCTCTAATTTTAGCAGAAAGCTTCAACTCAGAGATATTTGTTTAATGTAACTAGATAGGTGACTATAACAAGTTATGGGGATAGTGGATCTTTACAATCAACAAAACATTGTGACCTCGTCATGAGCTTATAGACTCGTACCTTAATAACTCTATCTTAACCGACTCTACTACCATTTGACAATGTTCTGTGAGGTAGTTGACCGCTAATCGCTCTTACTACAACCAAACAATCTTACGTAATACTCCAGCCTCCCCAAAAAAATAATAACACTTTGCATAAGCATTTTTTCGTCGTTTTCACAGCGCGATGAGACGAGTTTACATCCAAATGTGCCAGTGGAATATCTCTGAATATAGGCTAAGTGGCCGCATTGTGAAAAAATACGCTTGAAACTGTTGAAATGTTTCGTTTATTTCTTTTTGCTTCATTTTTGCGATGAATATGCCTTATGCATGGTTTAGTTTAGTAATGCTTAGTCCATACAAATAGGTAATTAAGATAAAGGTAAGTGAGTAAGATTGGACAAATTTCAACTTCAACTTTCTGTCTGATGGCTCTGCGCCTAGTGAACGAATTTAATTTTCAAGTTTTTGATACCACTTTACTTTTCATACAAAAAACTTAAGACAAACTATCACTGCGGATTTATAGATTATCCATCATAGAACATCACCTTCAAATGGGTACCTAGTAGTTTATCTCTGAACGAATTCGAATAAAGGTACATTAACCTGCTAAGCATACCTTGCAGCATCTGTACTGCATGCCTTTTTATGCGTAAAGTAAGTCACAAAACCACATTCATTCCCCAGAAAGTTTTTACAAAAAAGAAAACAATCTCACCATAAGAAACCCGCACAATAGCAGGACTTCATTGCACCAGTGCTATCCAAGGAGTGTCAGGATGTAGGGTAAGTGGTAGCGTCCCATTCAGCACGAGCTGGTACTCGTGAGACACGTATTGTCGAGAGCCTCTTGCGCGATTGGAGTAAGATACTTCGCAGCCTGGGTTTGAAGATTAAAGTTTTATTAAAAGAAAATGATGCATTGTCTTAGTCTTTATTATTGTTCACATATTGTTATGGAAGAGTCGGCTACACTAAAATTTCCTTAGTACCTTGTCATAATAAAGATTGCTTATTGACAGACGCGGACGCCGTTTTCAAGTAGAGCAAGTAACTTACAGAGACAACGTACGGTACCTACTACAGTGACTGCAGCCGACAGAACTAGATAATAATAAGTCTCAAAGAAAATCTGGAATTTTTGATAATTTTTGGAATGTCCTTGGTGATTTAGATTGTGGGATATGAGGTTTTCTGATGTTTTAAACGTTTTAGAGATCTTTGGTGGTGTATGTAATTATTTATAAATCAGAGTTGATGATATCTCCATCAAAATATAAAAGAAACCAAGACTTAGATACTCTGCAAAGCCTTACCAAGCTACAGACACAAAACCCATATACATTTCCATAGAAAATCCTCACCCAGAGCCCAGGATTCCTTCGAGTAAACAAGGATTCACTTTCGTTGGATGAGCAATTCATGAATAAACATGATAAAATGGCGGAAGGTCGTACTGATTTACTGGCGGGAGTTCCGGTGCCAAGGGAAAGGCGGCCGAGATTGCGGACAAGTGGCGGTGGACATGCAAGTTCCAGGAATTTCAGGGGTTATGAGGGAATGCGAACTACGAAGGCTGTGGTTGAATGGTTAGGTACAATACTTATTCCGATTTATTCTGAACTCCGCGCCTTGGCACGCATTCTTCCGGGATAAAATGAAGCTTAAATGTTATTTTGGATCTAGGACTAGTCTTTGCACAGATAGGACAGACACAGTTGGAATCTGTGTCCTAATCGGGGGCAGGAAAGGTGACGGAAGAATGGGGTCGGCGAGTGTGTGGATCGGTGGGCTCGCCGGCCAGGTATAGGAGGAAGAAGGGACGCCAGTCGGGCCGCGGAGGTTTAAATGTTCCCGTGGTTCGGCGAAAATGGCGAGAGAGGGACACCGGAGAGGTTTTAGTGGGTCCTTTTCAGGGCGTCGAGTCCCACATAATTCTAGTCCCCTCAGACCAGTTTATTCGTGAATGAATTTCCTAGACGAGACAAAAAAAGAAAAAAAATGACTAATCTTTGCAAAATTTCAGCCCGATCCGTTCAGTAGTTTTGGCGTGACGAGGTAGCAAACATCTAAACATCCAAACTTTCGCTTTATAATATTAGTTAAGCATGATATTTTATTGAGTAGAGTTGAACAGAGTCTTGCTTGACAAGTCTACAAATATTTTATGGTTTGTTATTAGAAATTAATTGTGATCATTGACGCAAGCAGGATGAGTAATCTAGAAAGAAGAACAGCGAAGACTTTATTGGTCAAAGCGTTGGAGATTGGACACATTCCATAAAATATCCACCAGATATCACAAAATTGGTCTCAAAAACACAGGTTCTTATTCTCCAAGGACGTTTATTTCCCGTGCGTGCAGAAATCCCAACTAGGTCGGATTCAGCAGAGTTCGACTCAATAGATTGCATTTCCGCGATCTCCAAGCAAGCCGATAGTTAACCTGAAGAACATTGTCATTCCTACTTCCAACACCTGAGTGTCTATTTCCGCTTCACCTCACCACTCGAATACCCACCAATGTCTTTAAAGGAGTGTGGCAATACGTACGGAGCTCGGCTTCATTGTTCCAGCGGTAAAGTTCTCTTCCTCGTCTACTAACACTACGTACGGCTCTCTGTTACCATGAAAAATGAGATCGTAAGTAATTAACAGAAGTATTTAGTAACATCTTCTGACTAATTACCTTTACTAGTTGGCTATTTACTTACGTAATAGCTGAGAACTTTACCATTCACACTGGCAACACCTGAAAGTCTATTTCCGCTACACCTCGCCACTCGAACACCCAGCCAGTGTCTGTAAAGGAGTATGGCAATTCGTACGGAGCCCGGCCTCATTGTTCCAGCGGTAATGTAAGGCTCTTCCTCATATAAGTACTCGTGGTATAGCTCGTGCCCTCTGTGCTACCGTGAAAGATGAGATCGGAAGGTCACAGAGATTTTCTGACTGTAATTATTCATGCATCGCTCTTCATGCCTGAGTCGACTTTAAAACATTCTCCCGTGATCGGCTGATGTTCAATGAATTTTTACATCAATCGCTCAAATGTAAAATGTCTTATATTTAGTGGGTCACAATGTCCCAATCCCATATTTAATAGGTAATGTTTGGTACTTCAATATCAAGACATTCATACTAAAATTTTAACAGTTATTCAGAGTGATACAACTCTGAAAGACTATGGTTTAGCAGAGCTTATTACAAAATAAATCTGTAGAACAGCTACTTTTGAGTAATGTTTGGTACTCGAATTCTTCTTCTTCTTAGTCGTGCACTTTGGACAGAGTGGTCGTGGTTATGATGGAGGGTCTGGATGAACGGCTGGCTCGTGCAATGCGCCGCCATCGTTCCCTATTGGTTGAGCTGTGGGAGCAGTCGGTCATGGAGGATTGTGTTAGGAAGGTGACGAAATCCAACCATCTAGTTGGAGACCCACAACGGGACCTTTTGCCCTCCATTGTGTCTTGTATCCTGAGACACTCCATCGAAACTTTATTTTGTGCCACGTGCCCAAAGAACTTTAGGTACTCCAATAGTAAGACATCTAAACTAAAATTTTAACTGTCAGTCAGAGAGAGATCTGTCAAAGATCATGATTTAGCAGAGCTTATCTAAGCTTTCTTAGAAAACAAATCTGTAAAACAGCTACTGTTTTAGTTTCAGAGTAGAACACCATTACACCCGCCTATCCCAGTCGTTGCCCATTTACTTCGCTCACGTAAACTGCCTCCATTTAAATTTAACCCACCGCCTTTAATCCTATCTGTCTTTGCATTCAGATTTAACCTCTTTACATGTTTAAAAGCTCCGCCATAATTTTTAATTATGTGTTGAGTTTAGCTGAAAATCCGCTCTTTGAAGCTAAAACTAGCTAGATGATGTTGTGAGGTTTTCTAGCATTTATATTGTATAATATACATGTTTGTTTTGTTTAAGGAATCTCCATGATGAAGGAAGGAATACACGACAGTCTCTTCAAATAATTTAATTCTCTTTAAATAAATGAATTACATTACGGATGTAAGCGGGTTAACTACATCCGTAATGAATTCGTCAAACTAGAGGTATGATAGTTTTTATCTGATCAGAGAAAGTTCTATGTTCGGTTGTATGTATGTATTTGTATATTATGTTTCCCAATTACAAAATATAATTACTTAAAACTAGAATAGAAGTATAGTAAAAAGCACCATTGCGCGAGACTGTTGCCTGTGTCAAGTTTGTAAAAAAAACTGTATGTTGCATGTCATTACTACCTCAACTGTGGTCAGATTTTGATCATTCTTTTGCATATTTTGATGTCTTTTTTTTAATTTGAAGTCGCTTTTTAAATTTTTCAAAACAAAATTCAAATTAATTTATTCACATGTTCGTCGTTAGATTTTGACTGCGTCAACCTGAAACCATTTGTTAGAAGTAGGTATGCCTACAAACTGCGTTTAATGAAAAAGTGAAGATCGCAGAAATTCAACCTCTAGTAGTACGCTCCTGTCTCAAGTTTTAGCCCTAAATTAAATTGAAGTCCCAAGTGGTACAAAATAGTATATCAAATAAATATTAGCATAATTCTGTTAACTTATTCCTGACATTGGTCGATGTCTAATTGAATCATGCACATAAAATATTCATGCGATATGATAATCCGTGGGGTCTGTCGGTCTGTCGGGCCTAACTCGTCCCCTTTGCCCCGAGAAAGAGAAAAACGGTTGGTACAAATTTTTACGTTGTTCTAAAATCATGAATAACGAACGAAGTTGCACCTTTTGAAATGATATTTCCCACTTCGTTCGTTAAGCATATCTTAGGTATTCAATATTTTTTTAAGAAGTGTCGCTTCCAATTTTTTTTTCAACATTTCATTTGCAACTTACCTACAAGTAGCCGTTTTCCCACTGGCCCAATTTCCACCGGCACGGCACAGGCTGCAGCCAGGGGCCGGCAGCCGGGAAGCAAAAATCTATTAAACTACTTATGGCATGTTTTCTTATTTACCGGTACCCGGCAACGTTTTTATAAATTCTTGCCAGCTCTGGTGCCGGCGGCTCGTAGAAAAACGCCCATTTTAACATTCATCAAATTCCTTCTAAATATTTTTTAACTAGACGGTCGCCTCGCGGTTTCACCCACGTAGTTCCCGTTCCCGTGTGAATTCAAGGATAAAATATAACAAGACCCGTCAAGTGCGAGTGTAACTCGCGCGCCGAGGGTTTCGAACGTTTGTGAACATGTAGGTATGTACTAAAGGTACCGGTTAGAAACTCCGAAATTTAATGAAGACCTAACACTAGTAGGTACCAACCTACATTTCAGATGGATCTCTCTCCATGCTTCGGTGATAGGGTGTAGCGGTAATTTTTTCGACTTTTTTCAAAATATTTCAAAAAGTATGAAACCTACAGAAATTTTAAAAACTGTTTTGAAATGTACAAACCGATACCTTTTATATGATACCCCACTCAGTGGGGTAACCCCCCCTTTTGAAAATTATCGCCCCTCTTTTTGACCATTTTTCAAAAAGTGTTCATTTTACAGACTTCTCTATATTTTTCCTGTAAAATATAGATCTATATCTACAAACGCTTCACACATTTTGAATGGATCGCTCTGCAAACTTCGGAGATAGGGGGGGGGGGGAACGGGTAAAATTTCGACTTTTTTCAAAATATTTCAAAAAGTATGAGACCTACAGAAATTTTAAAAACTGTTTTGAAATGTACAAACCGATACCTTTCATATGATACCCCATTTAGTGGGGTAGCCCCCCCTTTTGAAAATTATCCCCCCTCTTTTTGACCATTTTTCAAAAACTGTTCATTTTACAGACTTCTCTATATTTTTCCTGTAAAATATAGATCTATGTCTACAAGCGTTTGATACATTTTGAATGGATCACTCTGCAAACTTCGGAGATAGGGGGGGGGGAACGGGTAAAATTTCGACTTTTTTCAAAATATTTCAAAAAGTATGAGACCTACAGAAATTTTAAAAACTGTTTTGAAATGTACAAACCGATACCTTTCATATGATACCCCATTTAGTGGGGTAGCCCCCCCTTTTGAAAATTATCCCCCCTCTTTTTGACCATTTTTCAAAAACTGTTCATTTTACAGACTTCTCTATATTTTTCCTGTAAAATATAGATCTATGTCTACAAGCGTTTGATACATTTTGAATGGATCACTCTGCAAACTTCGGAGATAGGGGGGGGGGAAAGGGTAAAATTTCAACTTTTTTCAAAATTCTTCAAAAAGTATGAAACCTACAGAAATTTTAAAAACTGTTTTGAAATGTACAAACCGATACCTTTCATATGATACCCCATTCAGTGGGGTAGCCCCCCCTTTTGAAAATTATCCCCCCTCTTTTTGACCATTTTTCAAAAACTGTTCATTTTACAAACTTCTCTATATTTTTCCTGTAAAATATAGATCTATATCTACAAACGCTTCACACATTTTGAATGGATCGCTCTGCAAACTTCGGAGATAGGGGGGGGGGAACGGGTAAAATTTTGACTTTTTTCAAAATATTGCAAAAAGTATGAAACCTACAGAAATTTCAAAAGCTGTTTTGATATGTACAAACCGATACCTTTCATATGATACCCCACTTAGTGGGGTAGCCCCCCCTTTTGAAAATTATCCCCCCTCTTTTTGACCATTTTTCAAAAACTGTTCATTTTACAGACTTCTCTATATTTTTCCTGTAAAATATAGATCTATATCTACAAACGATTCATACATTTTGAACGGATCGCTCTGCAAACTTCGGAGATAAAGGGGGGGAGCGGGTAAAATTTCGACTTTTTTCAAAATATTTCAAAAAGTATGAAACCTACAGAAATTTCAAAAACTGTTTTGAAATGTACAAACCGATACCTTTCATATGATACCCCACACAGTGTGGTAACCCTCCTTTTTGAAAATTATCCCCCCTCTTTTTGACCATTTTTCGAAAAGGGTTCAGTTTACAGACTTCTCTATATTTTTCCTGTAAAATATAGATCTATATCTACAAACGCTCAATACATTTTGAATGGATCGCTCTGCAAACTTCGGAGATAGGGGGGGGGGAATGGGTATTTTTTCGACTATTTTCAAAATATTTCAAAAAGTATGAAACCTACTGAAATTTCAAAAACTATTTTGAAATGTACAAACTAATACCTTTCATTTGATACCCCACTTGACTCTGTAGGTCTCTTTTAAAATTTTGACATTTCAATTTGTATGGAAAATGTTCATTTTCATTTTTCATTTATTTTTTCTTAAAATCTGTACAGGCACACGAAATGTATTATTATTTTAAATTTCAAGTTGATAGCTGCTGTAGTTGCTGAGTTATTAAGGAGGGAAAAAAGGACAGACAAAGCGAGACCATAAGGGTTTCGAAACCGATCTTCGAAACCCTAAAAACGATGAAAGAATTTTTCAAATCGGTCCAGTAGTTTCGGAGCCTACTCAATACAAACAAACAATCAAATCTTTCCTCTTACAATATTAGATTAGATAATTAGGTATTATTGACACTTTCAAAACCAAAGATATAAAAAACGATATACTTCAGTACGTGAACGAGCCGTGCGGCCTCGTTATTGTATGCAATTTAATTATGATGAATTATGAAGAATTCATCAAAACCAACTGGTAACATTCTAAATAATCTAGCTGTACATTTTCTGAGCTGTACCATCGCAAAGCAGATTACACTTGACGCATTCATTTCATAGTTTAAGCAAATTGAGGAGTTTCATGCGTATGGGCAGTAACGAGATTTCCAACGAAATAATAAGTAGAATAAAGAGAACCAAGCGGCATAGTGGCTTCCGAGTGGTTTTGACATGGATCAGTTGAGTTACCTTTAGATTGTTTGCAACAGTCTGCACTTAGCTCAACTGTAAATCCTAGTTCTAATTTTTTCTATTCTTTGATTATAATTTTCTAAGTTAATAAAACCAGTAAATGGTATGTTTGTTTATTCTGGTCAAAGCTTAATGGCATCTCGGTTTATACGGGTCATTATTTTTGTAAGCTTTTTTCTCAGCCTTTGGGTTTATTTCCCTTTTTACTTAGGCACTTTGTGAGGAACGTTTTATTTCTGCGTAGATGGGAACGTTGCCAAATATTGTTTGTTATGGCATTAACTGGGACCATTTAGGGCTTGTTTAGCTTAGTGAGACCAAAAGTGGGTCCAATAGTAGTCAACATTTTAAAGAGTCTTTGATTTAATCTTTGATTTTCTTATACATTAAAAGGAAGTGGGTGTATTTTTAGCTGTCTTAATGGGACCGGCACCGCCGGCGTTCGTGTTTCACGTGCGTATTACTCATCAATTAATTTATAATAGGTACTACCTATCTGCTTACATAGAACTGTTTTTTGATCATGCTGTGTACACATATTTAGGGATACAGTGTAGTTCTTATTATTGTGTTCTTCTATTTGTATAATATTTGATTGTATTCTGTTTTGTGTGCTAAATAAATAAATAAGTATTGTTGTCTCGGTCGCACTTCGGTCTAAGTTACTCTTTTTATCTTTCTTGTTCAGTAGGTAGGTATATTGCAAATGATTGGAAATAGCGTGTCTTTGCGTTTAGTTGTAACAAAACACAGACCATTTGTTGAGTTAGCGCTGGGAAAACGTACCATTTGTAGATATGGTACCTAACTATGGTAAAATTCTGTAATTTTACATATACCTTTCTATGATTCTAACTTACGCATTTTTTGTTTGTAATTTTATTTTATTAAACTCGAAGATCTCTGCTGACACAAAAAATAACCCACCTTTTCTAGTTTTACTTTTTTCGTCGTCATATTTTCCTGTTCATAATAGCTAAAAGCCTTCGGCATTTCGACAATTGTTTGCATAACAAACAAGCGATATAAGTAGCTTACCCTCTTCAGAAGTTAGGGAATCCACGTCAAACAGAACAATAAAAATATCCGTCTGTGTATCGTCAAAGCCTCCTTACAGAGGGTTTAGCATCGCTTTTCAGATTAACGTATTTTTTATCCTTTGATAATGAACACGATCACAACGTGATCACGTTGCGTCGGTTAGTAGATAAAGGTGGATTTTCTTTTGAGGTACCAACTGATAGTAGACATTCATTGGTCAACTATATCGAAAAATTATAGGAGGTGACATTGCAAAATTTGATAGTTTAGAAAAAACTAAAACTGACTTTGAATTACCTAATTTTATATTGATTTTAAGTTTTTCTGGATATCTATGGGAAGAATTTTTCATGGAATCACCTTCGGGATCATTCTACAATAAAGACATAATTTTTAAAAACGGTCCATTTGACGGAGAAATCGACCGTACATAAAAAAAACATAATAACATGCAGTCGAACATAGAACATCCTAACTTTTCGAAATCGGTTAAAAGTGAACAAAAGTACCTACTTAATTCGCAAAGTTCACTTATGCTGTGGACAGTGCAATTTTTTTAATGATAAATGATACCCAAACTAACTTTGTCAAATCGTCTATATCTACACTACGTAGGGACTATTATTCAATTATTTGTTGGTAGTAAACAATTGACAACGCCAGAAACAAGCTAAAAGTTGAAACACAATAAAGATGACTCTGATTCGATTGTAGCGCAAGAAACTCATGCTTAGCGTACCCTTACTGTTTTAAATTCGTTATCCTTCAATTTCTTCTTCATAAAAACGTAATCTTGTTAGAGTAAAACTTATTTCATAAAGGCAGGGGAGCTGGGGTAAACTGGGGTACGAATTAAAAGAATTTCGTGCTTTTGAGTAAAAAATATTAATGTCCTTTGTAACAGCGATGACGAATGTAACTGCTTCGAAGTTTTCTACAAAAAATGTCCCATTTAAAATACTTAGGTTACAAATAGATAGGTACTTAGTAGGTCACAGATTAGTTATCACACTAATATTATAAATGCGAAAGTTTGGATGGATGGATGGATGGATGGATGTTTGTTACCTCTTCACGCCAAAACTACTGAACGGATCTGGCTGAAAATTTGCATACAGGTAAGTCTAACCCTGGAATCAAATATAGGCGACTTTTTATCCCATAAATCAGTTCCCATGGGATAGAAATCACCTTTAAACATTTCCATAGAAACAACGCGTGCGAAGCCGCGGGCATAAACTAGTAGGCTCATAAAAACGAAACCTTACCTACATTTGCTCTATTTTGAGAATGATGGTTCCTGACTACAGATTACATTAAAATTCGTTCAAAAATTTAAGTAGCCTACGACGTTGTTATTCGTTGCATTGATATTCAAAGCCAGTCTATTGCGAAACCAAAAGATCGTCATGTAAACAAAAGAAGATTAATCTCTTTCCCAAAGACCGGCTGCAATATGAAGATATCATTTATTTACTTGAGAGAAAAAACAAAAATTAAAAGACAAATTTTCTAATACCATAAACAATATCATAGCAGACTCCCGCTGCTTTCCAAATTCAAAATTGAATAAAAGAACGACTTGGCTTTAATCGAATCAGCCTGTTCGAGAAAATTAAAAAAAAACGCTACCACGGAGGCTGGACGTCAAGACAATTTTTATAATAATCTGTATTATGACGAAACCAAGTTGGCAAAGCTTTAATAAAATTTTCGCAAAGGCGGCTCTGCGAAATTACTTTTTACATGTTTTCTTTTAAGTCTACCAAGTTCTTGTAGATTTGGAAAATAAAGTAAAGTATGCGAGCGATGAAAGAAAAGTTAATAAGACATTTTGATTTTAAATTGAAATTAGTTAGGTAGGTACCTATCTATAACTACCTTTTATATTTAAATGGGTAGAGGTATTTTTAGCATACATACGTAAACAAAGCAAGAGAGACTTTGATTATACCTGCATAATGTTGTTTTGACATGTTTCTTCGATCAAGTTTGCGCTTTAGCTGACAGTTTGCATTGTTGAATCACAAAATAAACTTAGGTCATAACAATAATAATGTCCATGTCCAGCTGAATTTCGACCAGGGCGGCCAGTCTCATCGGAGACAAGCCAGATGCGCAGAAAATATTATAGTGCACATGTGTGTGCACAAACACAGGTGCACTCTCTATTCCCTCACTCTCATAATCCAATGGGACGGCAGACCAACACGACCGGGGAGAGGTCAAGCGCAGGACCAACGGCTTAACGTGCTTTCCGAGGCAATGGGGTGTAACACCGCCAACTTCCTGACTCCCGGCTGCTAACTCACAGAACTGTGAATTTTACTTGCTAGGAAAACCGCAATAACAACTGTTGGCCCGACCCGGGATTTGAACCCAGGACCTCATAACCAGCGGTTGAACAAGCTGACCGCTGGACTAACGAGGCAGTCAACTTAGGTTTCCTAAAACCTAAGAATTTTACTTATATCTATGATATGACCTATGATAGGTCTGTAGATATGATACCGTGTTCTCCCAGCGCTAACTCAACAAATGGCCTGTGTTGTGTTACAACTAAACGCTACACGCTAATTCCATTCATTTGCAAAATACCTAATGAACAACAAGGATGGAAAGACTTACCTAGACTGAAGTGTGACCGAGACAATCATTTCATTTTATCCTATTATATTTCCAATCAACCACCATAAAAAAATCTACTGGTTGTCCAAATAACAAAGAACATTTCATATGAAAGTAATTTGGCGTTCTATTTATTCGTGTTGCTCTTCCGTTTTCGAAAATCAATTAAGTTAATTGTTTCTGTAGTCCTTTTCAAATATTCGAAATTCCACGAGATCACTCTCAAAGGGTTTGCAATTATCTTATGTTGCATGTACGACTCTTGATGTTCCCGGTATTGTTTCTGTATTTACTACTCTACCATTTATTTGAGTTTTTTTGTTAGTAAATGATTGTTGGTTAGCAGCACTTTGTGAAATTAACGCCTGATTAACCTTGAAGAACGTTGTCAATTAGTGTTTAGTTAAAAAACAAAATTTACGTTGATGTTAAATAGATGAACTTTTGTACTTCGTCACGTCGAAACAAATTAATTGACTGGCTGAAACTTTTCAATTTATTTAGTTCTGTTCTACACCAGAGGGGTATTTGACGTTAGTAAATAGACGTGACGACGTCTCCATTTTCCATAAAATTTGGCCTCTGTCGTGGTGGGCGTGGCGATCTGCGACACAGATTTTTTGTAATATCCCTCAATATGTTCCAAAATAAAGACCTTGTATTTTATGTTAATGTTTTTATAGTGCGAACAGGGAATTACGCAAATCCCGTACTAAAAGAAGACATCACGATCACGTCTCGTTATTAACGTCAACTAGACTCGCCCCTCTGGTAATAGCATTACAGGCAGGTCTAAAAAAAACAAGTACGAATCCGCGGGCAGAGGCTAGTTTTTAAATTGCATTCCTACTATCAAAAACTAAGTCTAAACATTTACAACAAATTTTACCGACGTCATTCTCAAAGGACTTAAGATAAAGTTCCTAGTAGCATCAACTCCTTCGTCATTACCGCGAGTACACACCCTCGCGGCTGTTTTTCATCACTCGGCCGGTGTTTGCACTTCTCTAGGTACATGTAGCCTTTGCAGGATATTGTCTGCCTCGAGCCTGGTACACTAACTGCCCACTCATATCACTGCACTATACTTTCAACCCTATCACGACTGGAAAGAGTTGAGTTTGTTTGTGTAAATGTGGTACAGTGTTGAGCCTGATAAATCTAACCTTTTTGTGTTAAAACTACTTTGAGACTTGATGGTGAAGAAATATGGATGGAAGTAATTTGAAGGTAAGGAAAGATTAGAAATGGAAGAAGTTGCAATCCCATTAATAATTTTGTAAGATCAAGTGTTTAAGAAAAGTTTCATCCACGTTTTATTAAACGTGAATTCTCTTCTAAAATCCTTGAATGTTTTCTTAACAAAAACTTCAAAAATGTCTAAGATTGCTACACAAAATCCTTCCTTCGCCTTTTCAAACAAAGTTTTTATTTGCACGTTTTACGTTTAGGTATATCTGATTCTCAAATTATGCAGACAAAACTGAGAGAATTCAACCCTCTGTGAATTCTTTTCAAAGAATCCCTTTGCCCAGCAGCGAAAAGGTCTCGACTGCCCAAGTTATACACCGTAAAATCACATCTTAGGGCGGCTATAGGGCAGACTTAGGGCGGCACGACTGTCTGTGAATTAATGGAAAAAATGCTACACATTATTCTTACACTAATTGGCTGTAGTGGCAACTGGTAACTTATATGCTTGTCAAGGCGGAGACACAACATAAGTACATCTTTATTTCTCTTTGTATTTAAAAATATGGATAATTTGTTGTCTAATGCGTCTCATTAATTATTATTTGCACTTTTGCGTGAGCTACAAATGAAAAGAAAGAAATATGATCTTCAATCTATTAATGTAAGTGCAAGATCTTCTCTTACTGATCTAATTATATGTAAATTAAATATGGATTATTATAAATACCAGTTCCAATTTTATTCTTTTATTTGATTTTAATATCATTTTCTTTGTTATTAAAGTATTTACCTACTGCTGTACTTATTTTATAATTCGTTGAAACATAGGTATGTACTACATACGGTTCAGGACTAGGACCGCTATTAGTTGCGTCGTGTGGTGGAGGCCTATGTCCAGCAGTGGACGTCAATGAGCTGATATAATGATTCATAATGAATGTAAGCGGGTTAACTACGAACCTATTTTGTGTTGGAAGAACGTGGTGGTATGATGATGGTAATAGGTAGGTCCTTACATCACAGTTTTATTTGACTGTTGGTCTTCCCAACCCAACGCCTGTCCTTTAAGCCCAAACAGACAGTCAACTAAACAGTTTACGCCCCACCCTACCTACTAAGATACACAAATAAAAGACGTCCGTCTGTATCCAGTGGTCCTATGCACACAACTCCTGCAAACCATTTAATTGGGTTCGAACGTCTGTTGGTTCCTTTGGAGCCGGAATAGCAGCGGTCTGTTTGTATGACCCTTGTAACAGAACTGATGATATTAACAGAAGTAGAATCAGATATCATCACACTAATATTACAAATGCGAACGTTTGGATGGATAGATGGATGGATGGATGTTTGTAACGTCTTCACACCAAAACTACTGAACAGATTGAGTTAAAACTTTGCATCGGTGTAACTCTAAGCCTGGAGTCAAACATAGGCTACTTGTTATCCCATAAATTAGTTCCCATAGGATAGAAATTACCGTTGAACGTTTCCATCGAAAGAACACGTGCGAAGCCGCGGGCAGAAGCTAGTTTTAAATTAAGTGTAATTGTTCGGTTCGAAGGGTTAACTTTGTTTAATCAGCATGTGTAATCTGATTTTACGAAATTTTCAAAAGTTGGTTTCAACATAAAAAACAAAAATCTAAAAAGTCAAAGCGGTGAAATGGCAAAGTAAGTAAATTAAAATTTTTGTTCTTGGTTCCTGAAAGAGAAAAAATAAGCTAAAGTACCTCAGAAAAGCCTACTTGCCTGAAAAGTCTTTTATTTCTGTAAGTTACACCAATGAAATAAAACGAAGCTGCCCACATGCTTTTTTCTGATCAGATAAAACTCATACAAAACCTTTTCTAATTAACTCGACAAAAAGCGAAGGACCTCCTTTGAAGAGCCCTCGGCCAGGGGACAAACATGGCAATAATTAGATCCCTATTGTAGGTTTATAACGATTAATAAGGGCAATTCCGGTAGGGATTCGGAAGCCAAAAATATTTAATGAGTCGTCCAAGATAATACGTACCATAATGTCGAGAAAGGGCGTGATTAATCCACGCATTTGTGTAGATTTCGTAGATGAATGCGTAGTACATAAATAAGTAGAAAATGCGTAGATTCGTAGATCTCCGTATTCATCGAAATCCATCGGTACACTCGGTCTTAGATAGATAGATATATAAAATCTTCATTTGCATCTTCAGACACACACATACAGTCTACAGCAATTGTATAATACACTAATACAAATAAACAGTAATAAAATAGAGTTGACAAATAAAACAAACAATAGCATTACAATACAATATATATTTTATTAATAACACCAAGTTATAAGTCGAGTAGGTACTAAAAGTACAATAGTATAGTCATTATTTCTATAAATAACGATACTTAAAAATCATAAACTTCATAATCATCTAAGCAAACTGTCCGTGTTTGCTGCAGTATGTCAAAAAGGCCATGGCTCAGCCTAATATTTTGCTCAAGAAGCAAAAAACACAGATTTTCAGCCATAACCCATTAAGTGGTCTATCTTTAAATAAAAACGTATACCTTATTGCAAAGACATAAGGTTAACAAGAATGGACTAGGCCAAAGAAAAATGTTGGCTTGTTATCAGTCTTTATGAATATTTAAATTGGAAGAAACCGAACTCTATAATTATACCATTAAGGTGCATTTTAGATTAGAGTAAAATTTTAAGCTACGGTCTAAGCATGTCTCACTTGAGTATACAGGGTTATCTAAAAGACGTGAAAAATGTTTTGGTACTTACGAGATGAGACACTCAGTACAGTACTACTCATTGAGAGCAAGCAGAACGAGTTTCAAGTGTAATGTGTACCTAGATACTAAATGATTGTGTTTGTGTAGTAAAAATGTAGTGTAGTCCTTAAAACACGTCGGTCTTCCGCGAAACAGGCCTAGTGCGGGGACCATATGTAACAATGTTCTCATTTAAAACTACATAATATGTAATTATTAGGTATCTCATTTCTGTAACATTAAGGCGAAATGTAGGGTGGATAGTGGCGCCACTACATATTTAATTTTAAAATTACGTTATACAAAGGAATTATCAAAAAATCGGACCGCGCGTAGACGATATCTATCATAAGCTTTTTTTAAATGTATCTTTAATAGTTTTGTACTGTATTATTTAGGCAGATACTTGTTTCAAGAGTTTAGTTCCTATTGGTGGCCACAAAGCTCTCCAAACAAGGTTGTTGATTGAATAACACAAAACAAAACTATTACAGATACATTACCTAAATAAAAGCTTGTGATAGCTATCGTCTACGCGCGGTCCGATTTTTTGATAATTCCTTTGTATAACGTAAATATAAAATTAAATATGTAGTGGCGCCACTATCCACCCTACTATTCGCCTTAAGTCATCTGTAATCGTTATGATAAATAAATTCTTTTGTATTTTTTGGTATGTATGTACCAGCTATTCTCGAACCGAATGGTCTGTTGCGTGACGGTGGTAAGAGGCGCGACGGTATGACACCAGTCCCATGGGAGTTGCGGAGGCCCATTGTTTGGACGCTACATGCTTGCGCCTTCCCATCTTCCGAGGACATCCGTGAGGGCGGGTGCGGCGGCAGATTTGGCCGAGGATCTCAAGAGGCACAAATACGCTAGGACTCGACAGAGCCTACACATTTGCTCCCCTTGGAGTCAAGCGAGACCCTAGGTCCGTAGGGCACCGAGGCTTATCGGGTTTTTAACAAATTATCTAAGCGTCTGGTCGAAGCGACGCGTGACCCGAGAGCTGGTGAGTATCTGGCGCAGTGCATCAGTATTGCCATACAGCGGGACAATGCAGCCAGCGTCTTGGGGACGTTTCCGACTGGTATTGATATGGATCAATTGAGCTACCTGTAGATTGTTGCAACAATCTGCATTTAGCTCAATTGTTTCAATTGTAAATAATAGTTCTAATTTATTAATATATTAATATATAATCTAATTTATTAATATTATTTGATTGTTATTTTCTTTATGTAGATAAAATCTACGCATTTGCGTACATTCACGTCTTTTATTCGAAAGACGCTAAAGCGTTGACATTATACGCACGTACTCGTATACCAACCACATTCATGCAAGAAAAGGGTTGAGCTAATTATGACAGACAGACGGAAAGGGTTGCTAGTCACATCGCAATGTCATGTATTAATTATGAGTGATGGCAATTAATTACGTTACATTTTAAATGACACGTCGCCTTCGTGTCTGAGGCATTATAGCTACATAGAGTTACCCATTTATTTTGCTTTTTTTTATATTAATTCTTGTTCCTCTAACTTAATCAGAGACTTTAACAATCTTATTTTATATAAACGTATTCCAATTTATCTTATGTCTGTTGTATCTACTTTATTTTTTCTCACCGGTTTACATATGTAGGTATGCTATGTTATATATTTTAATATATTATTTATTTTGATATTATTTAAATCGTATTTTATTATCCCATCCATTAACGCACCGCAACGCGTACTACGTCGTCGATTTAGGTTACCTAGGTTTATACAACGAAGAGCGTACTACACTAATATTCATCATCATCAGCCTACATTAGCTGGACAAAGGCCTCCCCTAATGAGCGCCATAGCGCCCTGACTTCAGCTGGCCGCATCCAGCATCTTCCTGCAGTCTTTCGCATATCGTCATCCCAACTCGCCGGAGAGCGTCCTACACTACGTTGGCCGAGTCGCGGTCTCCACTCAAGAACACGTTTACCCCAGCGGCTGTCGGTTCTTCCCGAGATATGATACTAAAAATGTCAAAGTTTGGATGGATAAATTTTTGATACTTCTTCAAGCCAAAACTACCGAACGAATTGATCTGAAATTTAGAATCGATGTACTTAGGCCTTACCTGTAAAACATGTGCTACTTTATATCCCATGAATATCCCATTTTTATCCCATACGACAGAAATAACCTTTGAACGTTTCCATAGAAACTAGTAAAAATGAACCTTTTGCAATCCTTTAGAACAAGCTTAATGATGAAGTGAAATTATCCGAAGAAAACCGAATTAAGTATACTCACAGGAGTTTTAAAAGCATCTGCCTAAAAACCATTAAGGATCTCGGGGAGTCCACAAACTTCCTAAGCAGACCATGAATATTGAAACCAGATTAAATAAGCTACTAATCTCTCGAGGGAGCGTAAACATAGAGTTACGCATTACTTCATAAGTAGCTAGCAGAGATCTTGTATTTGATTTTGACAGCTGTCATTAGTAAGTAAATCTATTTTACCTTTTGATAATGGCCAGTAGTAAAATAGATGATCAATAGATGTTGCAGGTTGAAATATTAATTAGTTAGTTATGGAAGGGGTTAAAAATTGAAACATTTGCGTTATCTAGACGTTTATCTACATAATGTATGTTTTTGGATTTGAATAGATAAATTTTTAAAAACTGTAAAACTTTGGTTTTGTTGTAATGACGATGCTCTCTGAGACACATCTGAAACACGTGAAAGTTTTCGTGAGTCGCTGGGAATACGACGTCGACGACTCACGTGAGACACTGGGGATAGTCATGCGTGAGACGTTGGGAATAGGCGCGTCTCACGTGAGACGTTGGGAATGGCTATTCCCACATGCATGCCTATGCATGAGACATTGGGAATAGGCGCGTGTCACGTGAAACGATGGGAATAGCCTTTTGTAAAGCACAAATAAGCGATCGTCATGAAATATAGCGGCACTTCACTTGGCTGAGCCCATTCGCGTAGGCTCAATTTGGTTCATGTTTTGTGAATCCTCCTGTACATAATTCTCCCATGAGATTTTCCGAGTTGAAGAGGGGCATCGTCCTTTTTTATAATTTAATAAGGCTGCTTTCCGATACTTTATTAAGTTTAAATGGATGAAATGGTTCGTTAAATGGGCCTTTAGGGAAACTCGAGTTTTTCATGACGTTTAATATATTATTAAAGACGTAAATTCTTGCTTGTAAATAAAGAAATTTAATATTGCTACTCCCGTTTAACTTTTTAAAGCAGAGGAAAAACTTGAATAGGTATTTCTTTATGAAATGTTTCATAATTTAATCACTGATACCACCGCTTTATAAGAAATAAAACTCGACTAATACAAAAACGCGTAAGTTACATTGTACTTTATCGTTGAAATATTTCCTAAATATTTTGCGTTTTTCAATCACCATGCCCTTTCAAAATCCGTATTAAAATGTCAAAAATGTTTCCAAAGCTCGCTGCGCTGAAATTTGACCAGATATCTAGGCCTTCTTCACCTCCCTCCAGCTTTACAGATAGGTTAGAACAGGGGTATTTCGGGGCATTACTGGGATCTCTGCAAAATGGTCGTCGCCTGAAACAGTTATTATAATTTTGATTGCCTGCTGGTCGATAATTTTCGATTTGAAGTTTGAAGCAGCCAATAGCGGACAGGAAATTGAATTTCTTCTTTAGAAAGTAAAAAGATTTTATTTGGATATTTAAATTTAGAATACTGCGATATGAAGCAGTCTGTTGTGCAGATTTCGTAGAGTTACTAACTTCATTTTAAGAAGTGGCATAATATAGCTATTGTACAAAATAAATGGATTTTTATTGTTTATTTGAATCTCTATTATTTAGTTCACGTAATAATAATTTATTTTTCGTTTGTTTCAGGTATGTTGCTCGAAATGTTGACACGATTCTAATGGATATTTTGGATTGAAAGTATTTTTCTATTCTGAGTAAGTAGCTATGTTATGCACCTACTTGCTCCCTGAGGTAGGTTACCTTAAAATGAATTCCTATTTTCTTAGTTACAATAAAACATTCACATAAATGAAACCAACCTATCAAGATAATTTCAAGTTTACAATCCCAAAACTAACTAAAGGGACCTCCTCACGTGAGCTCGTTCAAACCTTGTTATGAGTTGTAAAATTATTTAACGCGGCCCCCCGTGGCCCGTAGATTTATGCGGGCCGCCACGGGCCGTGATTAAACTGGCCTGCGTTACCCGTGCACATTCTGTTTTTGAACCACAGCATAGGATTTTGAGTGAAATGTTTAACTCATGTACCTGCGTACTCATAGATTGTGAATGATAGATAGTCAATTAGTCATATTATTGGTAAAATGACATTATTTATTGACTTCATTATCTCATATTGCTCTGCTCAGTGCGAATCCGATGTGAGCGAGACTCTCATGCTGTCTCGCTGATGTCGATTCTCTGATGACGTCATTCTCAATCCCAATCTTTAAATACGCGGGTTGCAGTTCTATCAACTAAACCGTGATGCAGAAAACTCTCTATTTAGGAAGTCCAAAATGCCTATTTGTTTCCTAGTAACTAAATATTTCTTCAAAATAAGGATTTTTTAATAGGATTTTTAAATCCTTATTTTGAATTAAATGAAGAGATTTTGCTAACGACAGCAATAATAAGTAACCAACTCAAATAGAAAAGTCTAAACTGCCGTTTTGCTCAACAGAACTCAGCAACTTAAATTCAAACAAAACTAGAAGTCTTTACTTTTGTCCGTCTTATTAAAACTTCGCATTGTCTTACTGCTTTTATCCAACTGCCTGAACCTTTCTGAAGGCGAATAGGCTGTAAGGCATTATCTCAGGGCTCCTTGTAATACTTGTAGTTATGTTGGCACTTCTAGAAGTGTAATTAAAGCTACCCCTTGGAATTACTTCTAGGTTTGTTAAGGTGCGCGCTGACTGCGCTTGCTGGAAACATTCTTTATTTGAATTCATTTGGAGCATGAAGGATTCATTGATAATTCTTTATTAGAAGGCAAGTTATTCCACCTTTGTTTTTATTTAAAAGATTTTGTAAGATCTGGAAATTCTGGATAAAAAGTCCAGGTCACCTGCAGTTTTTTTCTGTGAAGGTGAATATTGCATTATTGTAATAGGTAAGCCTAAAGTCAAAAAAATTTAACACTATGTAACTATTGCTTTAGTAACACATAAGCTGAGGTTGGCAAGGCAAGCAAGCTATGTGTCGCTTAAGCTTATACAGACTGTCAAAATTACGTGTGTAAAAAAATAATTAATACTTACTTAAAAAAAACTATTCTGAAATACCTAAGTTCTCAAAAAGAATAATTTAACAGACTAAGTATACCTCACAAGCTTTACTTAACATTTGCAAAAATCCATCCTTACTTCGTTCCTTGCCATAAAATCTCATTGTCCTGAACCAAAAGTAAAGTACTTCATTGTTTCAATTGGACAGTAAAACGAACTGACTGTGTTTTATAGCTCTCTTTAAATGGACGCTTTTCAGTTTCTTTTGACCCATGGATACACGGCCATGTAGGTCGGTCCAGTCAAGATTTTTGTACAGCAAGTTATCTAGATCTAAACTAGACAGCCTGGCCGTGGTGTAATGCTACGGCCACACTATCGCGATAACGAAGATTGTCTTATCGCGAATCATCATCGCGACAACAAATACCCTTCGCGACGCTTCGTTGCGTAGTTTTTTTCCAATGTGGCCAAACACTTCGTCGTAGAACGAACCCGAAGTTTTATCACTACAACGCCAAGACGAATATTCGCCTTGTAATGTGGCGGCATAAGAGTTGACTTCAAGTCAGCCCGTCGATGTTGTAAGAGCCGACTGGGAGAACTTACCCTCTGGTAGAAGAAATCTGCGGCCTCTGTAAGGCAGCAGATTTCTTCTTTGTATTTTAACACCTCCACTGCGTTCACCAATCTGTCTCTCCAGCGCAGTGATAGTGGCAAAACGTGTGACAGCCCCAATACAGCCAACACCATCCTTCAAACTATAGCTGGTAGAATCACCTCTCTCTCTCTTTGCACGTGGCATTGTTTCGAGCAGAGAGTGATCTAATCAATTTATAATATTAATATGTATCTAGTATTATGCAAAACAACTAACCCTAATTATAAGTTCTCTCTGCCTATATTTACCTACAAATTACGGATTCGTTTCTTATTCGAAATTTTTTTTTTTTATTATTTATTACAACCCTTTGTTTGGAGGACGTACGAACAGCACTATCGCTCATCATCGCTCATACAAGTCCAGCCTATGCCCTGAAAATAGACAAGAGAATAGATCTATTTTTTTCGTTATAGAATACAAAGCACAATACCTCATCTAAGCACAAGGTGGTTAGTCGTCACTTATTTCCAACCGTGTGTTAACTTTGTCTTAAAATAGGATATTTTATCAACGCGGCTTTATTTTTATCTTGAGCTCGTAAAAACTGTGCTTTGTGATCATTTTATGTCAGGTATTTGTATATTATCTCGAAATTACTTATTAAAAGTGATGTGAAATGTAACATACTTTTCTACCTCATTAATCTAAAACAGGAATTTTGTAATGCGTCCTTTTACCATACTAGTTGGACAAAAAGAAGTTTTAATTTTTAAGGTTATGTTGGTACTATCTATCCTAAGGTACGCCTTACGTCTATCTGTACGGTGGCGCTTAAAAAAATGTTTTTTTATAATAAAAAAACGTTAGGTATAGGAAATATGAATTAAACAGAATCCATTTCGGCTTATGTAAAACCTATAATCTGAGCACTTAAGGATTCCATCCCACAACCCTTTCCGTAATTATAAACCCCGGAAATAGTCAAAACCGATTAATATTTACCATTTATTCCGTAAAGAACATCAATTTCAACCCCTTCCCAGCCATTAAATCTTTTAACCCCTTGAACACAAATCTTTGTGCCACCCCAAAGATGAAATTAAAAATAATATCACTCGTGACCACCCCTTAAGTTCCTTAAGACTTTTGTGTAGTTAATCAGCTGGAATATTTAATTACTGGGGACTAAATGCAGTGTTCAACCCTTTTGGGGCAGCGAAGGGGTTAAATGGGATGAGAAAAATTGGCGACCTGACATGAAGTTGAGAGGCATTTGATTAGGTGATTTTGATGTTTTTGTTGTGTTTCTTTCAGGAAAAAGGTCCGGATATTCCAGCTTCTTTAGTAAAAAAAACATTGCCTTTAGAAATATCAAAGAATTCTATAATCTAAAATACTCTAGAGTCCTGACGAAAAGGGTGGAATTCTTTCATTTCCTTCCATTCCTGCCTATTTATTAAATTCGTTTCGTATTCAAATCAAACCTCTATCGTAATCTTAATTGGTGAAAATTGGCTGCGATTTTTTTCCATTTTCAATTCAATTTTCGAATCGATTCTTCATTACGAAGGGGAATCGTTATAAAAATAGAATCCGATGTTCGAATGCGGATTTTTCTTTTCTAGTAATTTAATAATTTCGACATTTTCGAAAATTCAATGTAAGTCTACCTACCTGTAGACGTAGAATAGGTAGATATTGCATTTATGTTCATTTGGTAATGGTTATTTAAATGTTTACAGGTCTTTTTTTGAACACAATCTCACCCTGTTATGAAGTTAGGTTGATAGACTAGAACCCAGTCTATCCTCCCCAAATCGAAACCATAAGTTTCTTATACATTGATAAAACAGAACAGACACATTGTCTCTGAAAAATTACTCCAGCGAGCACTCTAATGAACGTCATACATCAACCGGCACCCTGTTACAGAACTTTATAATATCTTCCGGGTAATTTGCTTAGCTGCATGAAGCTACTAACTGGATTGCGCTGTCTTGTCTATTCCGTACAATGTTATGCAGTCTATGATTCTCCATAGCAGTTAGTAATGACTTGAGATAGTTTGATTAGATTCGATTTTCAGTCGATTCATCAATAAATGATTTTTATTCGTCTGTAGTCGAGTCGTTAAATTATTTTTATTTGATTATTTTTATTATATGGGCCCTAACTATAAAATTTGCGTGTCGGATAATACAATTTGAAAAACGCTTTACCTAAATATATATATAATGCTGGATAATTCACACAGCGTTATCTAGCCCCAAGCTAAGCAGAGCTTGTGTTATGAGTACTATATAACTAATATACTTAATACAACACACTACATAGATAGATATTTTTTTATTATGCGTAGAAAACATCCAGAACACCCTGAACAAATATCTGCAGATCGTACTAACATTTGTCCGGAGGCGGGAATCGAACCCGCAACCTCCTGCGTCGCAGGCGGACCTTCGCCCGCTGCGCCACAGAGGTCGTCCTCTGTACCTAAAAACATGGCCGACTAATCTTGCCATGGAATAAGAACTTTTCATACTAACTCTGCGATAGGGCCCTTCTAAACCAAAGCCGTACCAAGAGGTTCTCGTTTCTCATTGAGTTGGGGGTGCTTTGGCGTGGGTCTGGCACATTAAAATGACATAGACCGCGCATAGTTTGACGAGCTTTCCTCTTGGCGAAAGATCCTCAAAATCTATTGAGTTCTAACGAATACAGGGCCATTTTCTTATTAAAGCTTCTCATTGGCAAGCCGCCTACTTTCCAAGAACAGCTCTATGACGTTAGAAATTAAATCTATAATAAATAAACACTTTTTGCTGTGCTGTGTACTGCTGTGTGGTGTCGGCTTAGAATTTACACCACTCTCTTCTTCACGAGGGTGTCGTAAGAGGCAACTAAGGGATATGCACCGGGGGCGGGCAGCAGCGCCCGCAGATCAATTCTACCACCGAACTGCGATCCTCAACCAGCATGCCCAGCGTGAGAATTACGGGCATTACCCCCCATGAGATAAAAGTCAATAAGGTGCTTAACAGGGGGAGGCCTGCGTCCAGCAGTGGACCAATATAGGCTGTCGAGGTCGAGGTCGAACACTTTTTAAGAGACTACAAAGTTTTAACCTGAAGTCCGTTTGTAAAGCCGAACTAAAACGTACGTACCAGCTCGAATTCACAAATTGCAGAGAACTTAGCAAGTTTTAAGTGAAAACACTGTCCTTTGTAAATTCAGTTGGTGGACGGACTAAGGGATTAGGAAACACTCGTACCTGAAGTTTTTCATACAGTTTTAATTCGAATATAAAAATTATAGAAATTGCCTACGCAGAACAAAAATAAACTAAGTTGTGAAATTTGTCCAGAAAATTTATACGATATTTTATTTTATTTTATTTATTTGGGAAACAAAAAGCTTAAGTTTAGGTTACAATAAATTCTTAAAATGGCTATTGCCCTCGGATACTAAAATGCCATTTATAATTAAGCAACTTAAATGACAATAACGTTTTCAAAATCAGTTTTCAATGAAAATCTGTAAAAAAGTCGCGAATTTACAGTAAATTAAATTTAAATAACGTAAGTATTCGAAGGATACTCACGCCGGAAAACTAGTTGAACTCTCGAAAACCTTAGAAGTGATGTTTTTTTTATCACTGTTTTACACATTTAACACATTCAAGGTTGTCTAGGAGAGATTCCTCTTGAGCGATATGACTGCCAATTGTCACTAATTCTATAATTATTCTTATGTAAATTATTTCTAATTTAAGTGTGCAATGAAATAATAAGTATCTATTTAACCCCAATCCTTAGTCCGTCCACCCAGCCAGGTCCGGCCTGAGGGGACGTCCACTTATAAATTCACTTTTATCTCGCTCTGTGTTCGCACACCGTAGTAATTCATACTCGCCTGAAAGGAATTAATTTTATCTGTGGATTTGCGCAAAAATATGAAACTGCGCTGGATTCAACGTTGGTTAAGTTTTTATGGTGTAAAATTAGTAGAGAGATTATTTTAGAACATGCGAAAGGGATTGCTGTTACAAATATTTTCGACGTGTTTTTATTTAAATGTCAGCAGTTTCTTTTAAATAACTGACCAAACCTGTAGAGAAGTGCAGAAAGAAAAAAACAACAATAAAAAAACACTATCGAGCCGGTTGAATGCTCGTACCATTTTTTTAGGGTTGTTGTACATTTGCCACAAAGAAAGAGCTTTGGAACCTACCACATCTTTAATAACTCTGTTGTTCATGTTCAATTCTGTCAAATCGTTCAAAAATATTCAAAATTGGAACTCTCACTTACCGTACGGTCAGCTTTCCATTTTCGACTCGATTTTTTTATCGTTCGCAAACTTCAAGCTGTCGTCGGATCGATTCTTAGGGACAAATTATCTACCTGTATGGATCGATTTCTATTGATATTTATTGTCAGCTATTTGTGTCAAATTGTGACATCTGTCTAGAGAGCGTGTTTGGAAAGTCACGACGGATGATTAAAAAATCAAATTGTTGAATGTTGAACATTGACCCTTTCAATACCAGCATTCACAGGGCAAGGCGATGCATGGCTCTTAACTTCTTTTGCACATGATGTAGTCTTACACTTAATTTTTATTAAGTACTTATTTGTGTATTTTCTTAATTTTATTTCTATAATTTTATTGCTTCATTGTACGCAATTGTCGACGTAAAAATTTTAGTGATCACACTTAGGTAGTTTATTATAATTCTATTAGTGAATGCCTATTATTAGATTTCTGTGTCTATTTTAATTTCTATTGTAATTAGATAAGCTGATGGCAATCCGAATTAAATAAATAAATAAATAAAAATCCCTCTGTAAAGAGAACCAAAAAACAGGAAGAATAGGAAGAATCTCGATGTTTATTCATTGTTATGACTATTTTTACGTATCGCCCACACCTCCAAATATTAAATCATCTATTTACGATACTATCAAAGGTAGTCATAAAAGCGAATGCGTTTTGCGCGTGAATTTCACAACGGTGGCGTGACGGTCGCTCCTTACGTCGGACTTATTTATGGAGCCGCCATATTTTATGGTTTAATTTGACTTTGAAGTTTGACGGATGGGTATTTATTGGAAGGATCACGGCAGCGGCAGCGAGCTTTGAAAATAAGGCGTGTTTCCACCAAAGCGCGTCATGCGGGCGAGAATGACGACGTCTTTGGCGCAGTAGACAAATCCGTCTCAGACACAGAAGGTCGCGGGTTCGATTTCTGCATATGTATGATCTGTAAATATTTGTTCCAACCTTGGAACAAATATTTGCAGATAGTAAGATATAAAAAGTGCAAAATAACCAGCATCTTTATAAAATAAAGAAGGTAACGTTTTTTTTGACGTGACAACGTCTTATAATTCGATAGAGCCGGCTGCACGCACGAAAAAACATGACTTCATGCGGCGTTACCTCGCATGCGGCGTTACCTCGCATGCGGCGTTACCTCGCTCTGAAGCGTTCCATGTAAGGCTTGAAGTGCAAGCGAGAGCGCTCGACATCCGTCTCTCTCCTACTTGAGTGAGCGATGCGTCTGCGTTGTCACGTTCAACTATCGTCAGTAAACCGACTTTACAGACAACCAATTTTTTGACGTGACAACGTCTTATAATTCGATAGAGCCGGCTGCACGCACGAAAAAACATGACGTCATGCGGCGTTACCTCGTCATGCGGCGTTACCTCGCTCTGAGTTGTCACGTTCAACTATCGTCAGTAAACCGACTTTACAGACAACCAATTTTTTAAATTATTATTTGTTCATGCGGTCAAAGAACGTTCTTTCTGAAATTAATTCGACAGTTCCACGTTAACTACTGTAGTAGAAATAAAAATGAGTCAAGTATCTTAAGTAAATTAGTTATTTTAATACTTACTTTAACTATCCATATATCGCATGGTAAGTCTCCCGAGTGACAAATTTTCCCTAAGAAAATAATATCAAACGCTGTTTATTGCACCATAGAAGTTAGCATAAAATTGAACGACTTCTCTCCCTAAAATATCAACTCCCATAATAGATTACATATGAGATAATATGTGTTACCATAACTTTCAATGACAACCATTGTAACCTACCTATTCTCTTTTACGGTTGCCGATCAGAAAATCGGTCTAAAATGCTTTATTGCAGACACAGGAATGAAAATAACATAAAACGTTACAGAAATAGTTGATTCGTGACGTCGAAGCGAAAGTTACATAAAACGGAACGCGTAACGTAGAACGTAGCTCACGGGATTGACTCATAAAGCTTTTACGTTAACGGTGGGGTGGGGTGCAGTTACAGCGATTTTAAAACGAATTTTAAACTAAAATTATCGCGCAATCTTTCCAATATTTCTACAAATCTGTGGTAAGTGCACCTGTACAAAGACGTACTAGGTAGGTACTTAAGTATCTAATTTTACTGAATCGGCATATTAACGGCCGTAATAACTAGCGCGACACTGACCGCGACGCGATTCAAACCTATGAAGGAACGTTTACTTTGTATGTGTTTTTACGTGTAACTACTTCAATAAACTTTTGAAAGGTGATCAGTGATATTAACTTAACTAACTTTACTTCAAATGTACAAAACGTCCGTACAGCTCCGCCACAGCAGCTTATATCTAGGCTAAATATTATATCTAGGTAAAAACAAAATTAAATTTAAAAAAAAAAAGATTATTGAATAAAAAGTATGACACTTAATAAGTTTTCTTATTACCAATATGAGCCATTCTGAAAATAAACTCATTCATTCAACATAGCACCAATTTATGAGTGAAATTTGGTGGTTTCAGCGCAGTAGCTATCTTCATAAATTAATAACTAATCTTTTGGCTTTTAAGCTTCTCGAAACATTCAGCGAGAATACACACTTTTACATTTTATTGGGAAGTAAAATTGCAATAAATTACAGAATTCAAGAATATAATATAAGAATAGAATCGTTAATTCACAGAAAACATGAATAAGGAAGGCCTTGCTTAGCAGTGCAACAAAATAGATTATTTATAGCGGCTCCTAGTTCAAATCAGTAACGTATCTACCGCTTAGAATTTTTAAACTATACCTTAAATATATGTAGGTATATATATAATGTTATGTATGTAGTACATTTTAAGCGTAGGATTATATTGAAAGTATTTATTTATATAACCTTCATGAGCACACAGATCCCCTAGGATCCTATCCATCCACGGTCGCCTGGTAGAGATCGCTCTTGAGCGATAAGACCGCCACTTGTAACTTAGATTTTAAGATGTTTTGTTGTATTGTTTCTATCTTTATGTGTGTAGTAAAGAATTTTCTATCTATCTAAATGATTTGAACCTTTGTAATAATAGATTCAAAACGCCAACACAAACGCCGCGCCTCCAAGACCGCGTCAAAATAGCTCGGATTTATGTCTGAATAAAGCATAAAAGAAACGCAGTGATCATTCATACGTATTGAGCGGAGACGTCTACTCTTCTTCTTCTTTTGTTTATGCGCTTTCCGTCATTTTGCCTATCTGCCTTCTCAATGTTGATGGAAGAAATCACTTTTCTTAGTTACCATGATCGCTTCGATTCTTAACTATAGCATGCTTTATCGTCGGTGTTTTATATACCTACTAGCTTCTGCCCGCGGCTTCGCACGCGCATTTCAAAGTAACCTATATCCGTCCCCGGGATATTGTTTACCTGCCAAATTTCATTATGATCCGTTCAGTCTATTAGGCGTGAAAACGTAACAGACAGAGTTACGTTCGCTTTTATAATATTAGTACCTATGAATATGCAAATAAGCAGCGTGATTAGCGTAAGTATCTTAATAGTCATTAATCATGCCTACTTCTTTATCTTCAATAAAATAGCACTTACAGAATAATAATATATGACGACCTCGGTGGCGCGGCGGGCGAAGGTCCGCCTGCGGCGCGGGAGGTTGCGGGTTCGGTTCCCGCCTTGGGACAGATGTTTGTACGATCTACAAATATTTGTTCCGGGTGTTCTGGTCGTTTCTATGTATAATAAAAATCTATCTAAGTATGTAATGTATTATATTATGTTTATCAGTCACCCATAACACAAGCTCTGCTTAGCTTGGGGCCAGATGATGCTGTGTGGATTGTCCAGCATTATTTATTATTATTATTATATGCTATAAATGTACCTACTGTAACATGGCGAGCGAATAAAGGCTTTTTGATTGATTGATAGATTGACATACGAGGTGGTTTTTAAAGGAAAAAGCCCCTTCGCTTACAAAGTAAGACACTTTTTAGTCTAAGATCAGTAGTAACCGTGAATTATCGCAGTAAAATAACTGCGATAATTCACGGTTCTAAAATAGGCACCATCTCGTAAACTCATCATAACAGATTGTTTTTCAACATCTCACCAGAGAGGATCAATCCACCTGCGCCTGTCAATCGCTTCTCATCATTACTGTCTCTTCCCCTCTTGCAATATATCATTCCAACCTTCCATATTGCGTGTTTACCTGGGTCGCAAGAGATGGCGAAAATATGGAAGAGACATTTTGCATTTCAGCATTGCTAGGCAGATTAGACTACCACATTAGACTCATATTATAAATGCAAAAGTTTGTATGTTTGGATGTATGGATGGATGGATGTTTGTTACCTCTTCACGCTTAAACTACTCAGCGGATCGGGCTGAAATTTTATCATACAGGTATTTCTAATCCTGGAACCAAACATTTTTTTTTATCCATTATAACATTTTCCATGCGATAGAAAACATTTCCATGGGAACAACGCGTGCAAAACCGCGAGCAGAAACTAGTTTATTAAGAAGACAGACTGATTTTACTCAGATTCAGATTCAGATTCATTTATTGGTATAAGATAATATACATGTCAAAAGGTGTAGGTAGGTACATAATTAATTAGGTACACAAGGTTAACAAATAAAGTTGAATAAACAGTTGAGGTTAACAGTCAAATGAAGTAATTAATAATATAAAAAAAACACATACATTTTTGTAAATTTAAATCGAAGTAACCTATAGACACAAAAACTCCTCCACTGTGTAGAAGGCCTGCTCGACAAGCCACTTTTTTAACCTTGATTTGAATATGTTCAAGTTGGGAGCCGCAATAATGGAACTTGGTATCCGGTTGTAGATGTCCGGCCCTATGATATGAGTGAGCTTTTTTGATTTGGCCAGTTTGTGCGCTTTCCGTGCGAGTTGTTCAGCCCGGCGCGTCTCGTATCGGTGATGGTCTCCTAGCCTAGTAAATGAACTCAAGTTAGTCCTGACGTAGATGGCGGTTTGATATATGACTATGCAAGGAAGGGTCATAATACCTAGTTCTTTAAAGACTGACTGTACAGAAGTTCGCCGCGAGACTTTGACTATAGCCCGAATCGCGCGCTTTTGCATACGAAAGGCGCGCTCCCAGTCAGCAGCGCGCCCCCATAGCTCCGCTCCGTACAGGACTACAGCATGCACTGTAGCGAAATAGCACGACCTCACTACATTCCTCGGCAGGAACCTAGATAAGCGGCTGAGAGCAAAACACGCACCACCCAGTTTTCCGCAGAGCTTATCTATATGCAATTCCCAAGTAAGGCCCTTGTCTATTTCGAATCCTAGAAAGTTTATGACGCCTACTTGGTTCAACGTCCTTCCATTAACGTCAACAGCAAGTCTTCGGGTCGTGTGGCCCGACAGGCAGAAATGCATGAAATGAGTTTTGGATGAATTTAGGACCAACCCATTGTCGCTAAACCACCGGGCTACTCGCGTGGCGACATCGTTCAACTTATCCTCTAGTGAGTCAACAGATGGCGCTGTGACTATCGCCGCTACATCGTCCGCATACATCCTAATCTCAGCATTGGGTATGGCATCTGGCAGGTCGTTCAGCAGCAGTGAGAACAGCACATTGGAGATTGCTGACCCCTGCGCGACGCCCATCGACAGTGTGAGCGGATCAGATTTGACCGAGCCGCCAGCTCCAGCTACTACTTGCGATCGGCCAACCAACATACTTTGCAGTAACATGAGCGGCCTGTTCGCGATTCCGTAGTGGCGGAGCTTCGTGAGTATAGTTCCATGGTCAGCCACATCAAATGCCTTGGAAAGGTCACAGCACAGCATAGCAACGTGCTGCTTCCTTTCGCGAGCGTCCAAGACCTGGCGGACCACCTCACGAGTCAGTGTGGTAGTCGATCGACCCGCTCTATACGCATACTGGTGGTTGGATAGTGCTTGGAAAGAGTTTAGGTATTCGACTAGGCGTGAGCACAGACCGTTTTCCAGTATTTTTGCCACAGCTGGTATGATGGCTACAGGGCGATAAGCGTCCAAATCTTGTGCATTTCCTTTACCTTTAAAAAGCGGCGAGACTTTACTGATTTTCAGTGAATCTGGGTAGATTCCCTGCCTCAAGAACTCGTTGAACAAGGTCGCCAGCACGGGGGCCAGTGGGCCTGCGATTTGGTTCATGGCCTTCATCGAAATGCCGTATGCGTCCTTGGACGGTTTTGGTGGGATCATAGTGCTAATAATGCGGAATACCTCTCGGTCAGTGAATGGGCGAAACCAGAGTTCCCTGTCTGCTGGTGCTCGCGCCGCGGTCAGCGCGCTCAGCACGCGGGCCGGGTCGGCTGGCGGTGCGCCGCACGCGGAGGCGGCGTTCACAAATTTCATATTCATAGTGTTAACAGCCTCCTCTGCCGTTTTAAATGGATTTCCTGAAATGTCACAGATGACTTCTGTAAAATCAGTGCCCCGATTAGTTCTGCCCCTATGTTGGTTCACTATTTTCCACATTGTTTTGGAGGTGTTTTTGCTACACCTCAATATGTCTGAGTAATAAAGAGTTCTTTGTTTCATTATCATATTGTCATACTTATTATGCAAATCTAGAAGTAATTTATTTATCATGTCATTATTGGGATCAGTTTTACTGACTTCTATAATGTCAAACAATAATAATCTAAATAATTTTATGTCATCTGTGATCCAACATTTTAATTTATTAGTATTATAAATAATTTTTTTAAAGGGGAAGCAAATGTCAAAATTATAAGTAATTAAATTGATTAAGGAGGATGTCATTAGAGTCGGACAGCCATGATGCCGCTCGTGTATGTGGTTCCAGTCCACACTTAGTAAGGAATTAACAAAATTAATGCAGTTAGATTGAGAGTAATTCCTAACAAGTTTTGTCTCATTTTTAGGGGTGTATAGGCTACGTGTAACTTCACCTCTCACTGCTAGGTGGTCACTCAGGTTAGTTGCCAGTGGGGTAGCAATACAATGGTCCGGGGACAAATTTGTATAAACATGGTCGAGGGCTGTAGTGCTGTGTTGTGTGAGGCGCGTGGGAAAATCAACTAGATTGACCATACCATGAGTGGAAAGCAGGTCTGACAGCTGTTGTAGGTCCCTTCGGTACGAAGAAGCATCACTAATGCAATTTATATTGAAGTCTCCTACAATCACACACTCAATATCAAGAGTAAATATCCTATCGAGCAGGACTTCTAGGAATGGAAAAAAGTCTTTCTACTCCACAGATTAAATAAAACTAAGGAATTATTTCTGTAATGTCAGAGGTTTTATTCCAATAGTTGCAAAGGTTCTAGTGTCTTTGACTTTAAATTAGCAAGAGTTCTTACATCACAGTTCAAAACAGCTATTATTTTTTTCTAAGGTATGATATAAAGCCTCTATGGTTGTCGGGCCTTCGCGATGTATCATAGCCAATCTACACATTATTTTTCAATCTCGAGTACCCATACTTGCTAATCTTCACCACATCATTAACCTATCGCTTGCAATCTCTCACCGTTCAAAACACCTAAAAAACCACTATCAGTCAAATTCTGTGTTGTCACTCGCCTAACCGTTTTGATGACGTCATAAAAACCTCATCAACCATGCGGCCTACATAAATCAGAACATTGAACCCACCAAAGAAATCTAGTCTCTCTCTTTTTGAGGTAGAGTTGTTTTTATCTTGCTGGCTTGTTGTAAAAATAAGCTAACCTAAACCCGGGCCGTAAAATGCTTAGCATGTGAATCTCAACGTACGTGAGGCATTAATTTTACGTACGTTGGTGGAATTAAAAGCAATTGCGCCTTTTGTTCGGCGTTTATCTCAAAAGAGATGTGAATTGAATGTAAAATAAACAAATTACGACCTAAATCTGTTTAATTCACAGCTTTTTCAGTTATTTCCGTATCCATTGAATATTCTAAGTTATTTTGTTCCAAAGCTACATGTTATTTGTGTAGCATTTTCGGCATAGAATACTTGCATAGAAATTACACCCTGTACATTCGTTTTGAATATAACAGCAGAATATAACAACAAAATGGTTCAAAATAATTTATTGTGAAGCATTTTATAGATGCTACGCCGTAGCACTAGAGCTACGACGTAGACGTCTACGAAAACTACTTCGAAAATTGTATACGACATTTTTACATACCATAGCGAAAACTTTTTATACTCCATTCTCCAGTTAAAAATAGAACGTTTTTGTTTTGTTTTGACTCCGTCAAATTTAGGTGAAATCTCCACTCAAATAACACCTTTATAAAAACAGTCCATCATTATTTCGGTACATAAAAAAGACAAAGAACTTTACGAAGATATTGTTAATGCTTGAAAGAAACCCTCATACCTTCTTTCCCACTCTTGATATAAGCACCTTTTGACCTCTATTGTGTAGGTATATTGTTGACTTTCTTTGGCGCCTAAAATATCTCGTAGGTACTTGTTAGGTGCGGATTGTAAAGAAATACATCAAAATGTAAGAGGTATGTAAGGAGGCCAAGGAGCTATTGTTAAAGAATTTATTAAGGAGGTTTTATTTCGGGACCTCTTGTTGCCACGTGCCCAAAATCGGGAGATAATTGGGTACACGGGAGATACGAATTTGGGGTTCGGGATATAATAAAAAAATCACATACAATTTTGTTGATTCATTTATAAGTTTTTTTTAGCACCACTCCTTTTTCAAATATTTTTTACTTTTTCAAATGGATTGAAGATACTTCAGCCTTATAGCCACATATTATACGTTTAGGTACTTCCCCAAAACTCAATCAAATCAAAATCTCTTTATTTCCATACATTCCATACATACATTTCCAATAAATGTACACTTGGAAAAGGTCATATTATAAAATTGTAGGTACACTACGGAAATAAAGTAAAATTTTTGAGTTCTGTCGCTTCGGTGTCAGTGTTTAGTTTTATATTTTGACCTTTTCTAAGTGTACATTTATTGTATTTATGGCAATAAAGAGTTTTTTATTTTGATATTGATTTTTGATTTCGGTATGTATGTATGTAGAGTAAAGTAAAGAAGCGACGAAGAACCCTTTAGCCTGGCAGTTAGTTGTTATTTTTCGAGTTGGAGCAAAACCCATCCCATGCTTTTTTATCCTCTAGATAATCTGATATTTTATAGCAAGCCTTTTGCACAGCAAGGTTTTGACAATTTGATGTTTTTGCAACTCATTAGGAGTTTTGCTATAGAAGTGTATACCCATTAAAAGATACCAACATGAATTTTGTGTAGCCTAATTGTGGGCACAGCGAGTTTGTATTTATTTCTAGTATTAAACAAAACCGTCTCCAAATATCTTCAATGAGCACACATACCTTGCGAGTTGGCAACACTCAAGTTCCACCATACGAATGGCCTCTATTAACCTAGATAAACGCTCTCGCATACCTGAACTCCCATCTACATTAGATACTTAGATAGGCTGTATCTATTAACCTACATAGCTTCAGGTTAAATACGGTGTTCTTAGCTTCAAGCTGGAGACGGTGGATAAGCGAAAGCGGATCTGTCACACAAAGAAATCTTGCATGTAGAGGGCATTATTGAAAACTAGACAAAACTTTTTAATGGTATAACTAAAAGAAGACAAAATTAAAAATTTTAAAAACCCGCCGACGTTTATTGGCAGAACAGATTTTCATGAAACATGGCTAAGAACACTCAGGATAAAACTATCTATGACACAAAAAAACTAAACGAAAATCGGTTCATCTGTTTGGGAGCTACCATACCACCGATACACAGACAGACACGTCAAACTTATAACACCCCTCTCTTTTTGCGTCGGGGGTTAATGAAAGCGGACAAAAGTCGCTATTTCCATCTTGCTCAATTCCCATCGAGAACGCACCCGTTGTCTTTGTTATAAGGAAACACTGGAAGGAATCAGTTGAGGTAAGATTCCAAGATCTGGGTACAAAAATTTTGGTACCCAGATTTTTTGTGGCCTTTTTCGTGCCGTCCGTAATTTTCCATTCGCTTTTATATGTCTGCTTTTATACGTTTCGTTTACATATTCAAATCAATAGTAAATTACATTTAAACGGCATCAAGTGTAACATGTTTACAATAAATGAATACAGAATTTCAATACGCGTGGTAGCTTAATAACCATCGCTATGAAAAATATCAAAAACCAATCACACTTCCAACAAAAAACCAAATTAATACCACCATTTCTACCTCCATAAACCATGCCCACACCTGCCATTCGGCACATCTGGCTGCCAATACGCTGCCCCCCGATTAGCCCCTATTAGCCCTTAATAGGGCCGGACTAGCCCCCGGTTATGGCCTAATGGGCATAAATAGCAGCATATGAATTTGCCAATATATCCCGCCTGGTTTATGGAGGCGATTTGTTTCTATCTGACGATGACAGGTGCAGAGGGGTTATTGGGTTTGAAGTGGGTAGAGTTATCGTCCTTCCACTCAAGACTATTTAGAACTAGTAAAGAGACAGTCAAGAGATATACGGAGTTCTTGAATTTGAAGCTGCAGACGCCATAGTTTCTCTCCAATAACTCAATCTAATCGCGGGGGTGGGATGCCTACAGGTCGGGTCAACTCAAGGTCAAATTGCTTTAGTCGAATTGTTATTTATAGTCGAAATGTTAATAGTCGAATCGTTTTTAGTCGAACTGTCTTAGTCGAATTGTATTAGACGAATTGTTGTAGTCGAATTTTCCGGAGAGGATCTAATACCTACGATAGCCATATGGTACTCATAAGATCAGATTTTCTCTGACAGAACACAAGCTCTGCTAAATACTTGTTCGCTTGATTACTACGTAGTACGCTGCGTACTGCCCCTTACCGTTGATGCAGACTTCGACGGAACAAAAGACAACTCCAGACGTTTTTCATATGATTATGCATCCGGCACCTCATAGCGCATACTGCAGCGTACTGCGTAGAAATCAAGAGACCATGGCTTTACTTTGAGGCTAAGTGATGTTGTCTGACTACTGTTGTCCGGCTTAGAATTAGCACCACCCCAACTCTTTCCGCGGGTGTCGTAAGAGGCGACTAAGGGATATCCACCGGGGACGGTCAGCATCGCCCCCTGCTGAACAATTCTACCACCGAACTCGGAGCCCCCCCCCCCCCCTGCATGCCCAGCGTGGGGATTATTGGCATTTACCCCCATGAGGTAAAAGTCAACATGGCGCTTATCAGGGGGAGGCCTGCGTCCAGCAGTGGACCAATACAGGCTGATGAGGTTGAGGGTGAGGATGTTGTCTGAAATAAAATATCCACCAGTTCAAACAAAGCGCTATGGATTCCGGAGCGATTCCTTTGCTCAAAATACCTGTGTTGCAAACTTGACTTTACCATTATATTATCTACTAGCTGTACCCGCGACTTCGTTCGCGATTGCCATACCTGCCGACTAATTAAGTTCACATTTAACCACAGTTTATCTCATTTAATGAAATGCCACCGTGCAAAAAAACTTCAATGCGCAGAATTGGACCTTTTACACTTGTAATATAAGCATCTATATTTAGGTAGGTACCTAGTTAAATTATGTATAGATCGTGTAGGGTCTACGGGGGATAGCATGTTGTCATTTGATTCCGTTCAGCTGGGGCCCTATTCTGCCAAACTAATCGCTTCACTATAACAGGGGTATCGTCACAAAATTTCACGTTTTGGTATTCTACCTTAGATAAAAAAATTATGATGAATGCAGATAGCGCGTCAAGTTTGAAACTATTGATTTATCTCGCACGCACTATCTGGAGCTTTATTAATCTAGAGATTCTACGTGATGATTCTGCGACGATTCCATTGCCATAGTGAAGCAATTGTATTGCAGAATTGGGCTCCTGATCCATTTGACTGGACCACCGTATTTTTTTTTTTCGTTAGTAGGTAGGTACAGTTGATTGTGTACCACAGTAAAAAATATTTTTTCTGTGGTCCTGTTAGTTTATTGAACTTACTGCACACTTACTGCAACCAAACTTCGGTGGTGAAGTTAACTGAACCAGCTAAACCACCAAATATCATGTTTAAGAAGATTGCATGGACCATTTGTACATTTAATTTGCCTGAAACAGGCATTGACACACTCATTAGTTAGGTTCCTACCTACTAAGGTAGGAACCTAACTAATGGGTGCGACTTGGAAAAATAAATAGATAACTTGAACTTACCTACCCCCTATTTTACCTTTTTTTCTTCAATCTACAGATTATTTCATCAATCCACTGATTTTCTACTCGACTTTCTACTGACTTAGTCAAATTCGATCTTGCAACACTGTTCCTAACAAAAAAGAGTGCATGAAATCGGACGACGCGTTAATGAATTACAACTAAGTACCTACACATTTTGACTTTTATCCCCTCTCCCGAGAGAACCGTGCCTACTGAAATCACAGATAAAATGTATCCTAAGTTCTTCCCCGTAGTATGAACTCAAATCGTGCCGACTTCCATTTGAATTCATTCAGTAGTTCCTTCGTGATGCGCGGTTAAAGAATTTTACTTTCATCTCCTCTCCCATGGGAACCTGACTGAATTCCAGGATAAATAGTATCCTATGTCCTTCCTCGTAGTATGACCTAAGATCGTGCCAAGTTTCATTTCAATACCTTTAGTAGTTTCGGCGTGATGCGCGTTTAAAAAACAGACAGACAGACAGACATGAATGAAAAAAAAATACAGTTTTTGCCTCAGTATCGATAATAGAGTGCCTTCCAAAAAAAATTTTCAAAATATCTTCAATGTACAGAATTGGACCTGTTACAGTTTTATTATAAGTATATAGATAGATAACCTCTGTGACACCTTAAGACATAGAAGAAGGCTTACAATGATAGTAGACGCAAACATGCTGTAGCCAAAAAATAGCGACAAATTAGTCTCAATTTCCTTTTCCGTGCGCTGGTGTGCGTAACAGCACTGATGTTATATATGCTTGTCAACTCACACATGTTTTCGGCTACAAAATCAAAATAATTGCTGAAACTTTCTCTCTGCTGTGACAGCAGCGTGTTTTAACGTCCATTTAGACCTGTCATTTAGGTCTATAATCGTGTGACCTAGTCCAGGTCCGATTGAATTATGTGACCAGTTAAGAGGACCAGTGATTTATTAGGCCTTATTCAATTTGGGAGCAGTGATATATTGAGTTCAGTAGGGCAAAGTTTAAAGCGATAGCTTATACGGGTCGAGTATAGTTATTTTAATCCCGATTGGGTATAGTTTGCTGAACTTTTGGTGTGTAGTTTTTGACATCTGCTGTCACTTTCATTTTAGTCAAACATTTTGCATTGTTTATTATTCGTTTGGTTTTGTTGCAAAATTGCTTTGAGGTTTCTTTAGCGTATCAGAAGAGCTATAACTAGGTAACAAGGTAAACAAAAGAGACCTTTTTGCCAAAAAAAGATTGAGTTATCATCCATCCGAAGTCACGCTAGTTCTTTTATATGAGATTTGTTAAAAATACACAGAAATAAACCTGCTGGCTGTCCTCTTTTAGACTAAAATTATTAACAGCGGGTTATTTACCATGATTTGAGTTTTGAGCTTTCCTTTAGTCGGCTTTCACGACATCCATGCGCTGAGTCGTCACGTCGCGGCGGAAAGTAAATGTAATTCTTATTTCCTTGCAGAATCAAATGAAAAATTTCTCAACGTAATGCTTAAAAGCCTCCACTTTAACCTTATCCTGCAGGTTCACTCACTAATACGCGTCTTATGCCTCGAATCCCTCTGGTAATGATGATAATGCTTCGCGACTCTCACTTATTAAATTTTGGAACACGTATCTTCGTCGGGCATGCTCGAAAATATTTCCGCAGGAATATCTACTCTATAGCAGGAGATGGCAGGTACCTATTTCGGCAGGGTTGTGAAATTCTTACTGCGATGACATGGCGTTGTCAGTTTTATTCGCATTTACGTACTCTGTTCAAATTGCTAGGAAGCTCTAGAAAATTGCATTTTTGTTTACTGCAGGTTAATCTTTTAGAGGAATTTGTTTCTACGAAGCATTGTTGCTCACTTTGTGGATTTTCACCCAATAGAATAGTATATTTTTATTTTTTATTTATTTTCAACTTAAAAGTACATACATTATAATGTTTCTGCCAAACTGTGCGACAGTTTGTCGGCAGTAGCTCTCGTGGACACAATAGACTTACATTGTAAATGTAGGTACTAATATAAATAATAATGCTGGACAATCCACACAGCACCATTTAGCGCAAAGTTATATGGGCCCTAACTATAAAATTTGCAATTTGAAAAATGTTTTACCTAAATATATAAATAATGCTGGACAATTCACACAGCGTTATCTAGCCCCAAGCTAAGCAGAGCTTGTGTTATGGATACTAGATGACTGATATACAATATGTATACATTGAAACTGAGATGGGTTACTTGTAGGTATTTACTTGCAATCAACATTTATAGAAACAATAAATAACAAAAGAATACACCACCGAACGACTAAAAACAATTGAGTTTTTTAAACATTCAAAGAAGTAGTAAAAACAAAACGCATTAGGCACTTAAGAGCCAACTGTCACTTTTCGGCAGGAATGAAACCGTCGCCATCTTGGAAAGTTCTGGAAGTATTTCCTCGCCCGTGTAATGTAACGTAATGTTACGTTTCATTTCAGTAAATGTTAAACGTTCGTCACAGAAATGTTTCAACTGTTTGTGAAGGCAGGCATTAGTAAGTTTTGAGGGTGGATTTTCTAGGGGCCTGTTTGCTTGAATTGCGTTTTAAATGAAGCGCTTAAGACAAGAGGTAGAAGAGGTACGATTTGAGTTTAAATATAGGTACTTACTTTGATTTAAGAAATAATTAAAAATATATAGTGATATATAGGTTTATAGTTATAGGCGTTGGTTGGTTAGATTAAATATTTGTTAGAACAGTGAAGTTTATTATTGACAAACCAAATCTAAGAAACGAGCACATAGAAAATATGAGAAAATGTAGGAAGAACAGTGTATGGGAGTAAAAACTGTGAGAGCTTTCTATTTCCACACTAACAAAATAAAAGTTACAATTTTCTCAGTAACTAAAGGAAAACTTGGCCGGAAGTCGCACCAAAGACGGAAGCAGCCATCTCGGCGAAAGGAAGTGACGTCGGCGTCACAATGGCGCCATAGATTAGACTTCGTTTTCATATGGAAATCGTCCCGAGTTTCAATGGCTAAGCGGTAAGGTAAGCTCAATCATAGCATTAGCAGATAGAATATAATATTACTTTATTACACCATCAATACATAAAACAATTAAACAAGAACTTCTTATTGGTGTGATAGCGATTCTATATTTCTTGGAATCTTGGATTTGGCACCATTCCTATTCAGATTAGATAAGTGTGGCTCCTAATTTTATCGCATCCACTGCCCAGCCTAGATGAGGCCCGCCCTTGCACGCGACCCGCAAGGGCTAGCCGCATCTTGTAGGACTCACGCAACGCAGAACTACATGTGCGTGGTTGGCAATTAAAGTGTTACTTAACTCAAATAATGAATGAAGGTCTGTAAAAATACCACAGAATATGTACATGTACACTGTGGTATTTTTACAGTCATGGTACACTCTTTTTGGTGAATGTTCCGCTAAATGGGTGTGTCGGTTTACTAGTTGGAGCTTTTTAAGGTTCTTCGGGGCAGAACCATATTTATCTAATTAACTTCTGCCCGCGGCTTCGCACGCGTATTTCCGGTCTATTACGTAACGTATTGTATACGTTAGGCTACGTTTCAAGTGTTTGCCAAATTTCGTCTTGATCTGTTCAGTAGATTTGGAGATCCAAGGTAACATAAAATTCACATTTCACAAACTTTCGCATCTACAATATTATTAGGATATTACGATTAGTGGGATAAAACACCATAAGGTTGAAATCCAAAATGTACCTAGGTATAGTTTCTATTTAACATCGATAGCAGGACAATTTATAAACAAAATGGCTGGGGAGGAATCTAAAATAAAAACTAGAATATATTTCCCATTTCCCTTTGTTTTATTGTCTGACCTATTTGAAGAACCAATCAACTAAAAGGTTTTGGGTTCAAATTTATTCCTTTCTAACTGCCAACTTAATTTACTACATCTTTAGTAGCTAGTAAACTTCCGAAAACACACCATATAACTTAGTAATAAAGTTGTTTTTCCTTAAATTTTTCAAGAAATAGTTACAAGGACTATTGAAAAGACTATTCAAAAATAGGTTGCCCTTTGTATGATGCTACATAATTGATCTATTCACGTCAATTTTATTAAGACCTCAGGTGACAGATTGAAGCATAGTTACTATGCTCAAGGTGTGTGACACCTCTTTGATATTGGCGGGGTAAATGTGAAGGCGCAGGTCTTGAGAAAGTGGTGGATATGCTTCATCGCGCGCCTGGGTTGGCGGCGATAAGTGATTTCTTGAGTTTTCTTTATTCTTTGAAGGACTTTGAAAAATTGTGAAATTTTTATAATTTTCCAAGTAAATTGTATAGGCATCTAAAACTGGCGACCTCTACGACGTGTTTGTAACATAGACAAAGTAATCGTAACAAAATAACCGATTTCCGTTATATTTTTCGCAAATGTTGAATCCATACTATTAATTCAAAATTAACTCTGTCTGTTGTCTTTTCACGCCTGAACGGATCGTAATAAAATTTGGCAAGGATATAGAATATAAATATTCGTAGATGCTCTCGGAGAAGAATGTACCTAGTTCTAATTTTATCCAGCAAAAATGCGAGCGAAGCCGCGGGCAAAGAGCTAGTTACGAATAAAATTTCTTCTATAAAACTTTAATGCACCATAATGCACCTTCGTGGCACGGTCAATTCCATGTGATGCGCACAATTTTAAGCCTCAAATAGGTAGGTATATGTACCTTAGAAATATATTATATTAAACAAAATTCTTTCATTAAGCCACAGCCCTGTATTTAAGGGGCGTGGAAGCCTTAAAAGCGTACTACACACAAAACGGGCTTACACTCGCGCCATTGTGCCCTATTGTTCTCGAAAAATCACTCCATAGCACAGCTGTTCAGGTTAAACTACTGTGTGTTAGTAAAACTTGTGCGAAGTGGCTTGGCATAGAGTTGATTTTGCTTTGGCGCTTTTGCTAATTTAACTAGACACATGACTGTTAGGCTATGAATAAGGTATTATTTCTTGATGAACTTACTCTTTCTTTCCTCATCTCAGAACTTCTCATCAGCACTGATAACTCACCACCAAGTCCGCTGCTGGTAATCCCTGTCCAAACTTTTTTAACCTTTTTTTACTTTTTTGCCTTAATCACCACGATATCCACGCTTGGCAGGCTTTGGTAGTCTCTGGTGGTCGTTGATCGACTCTTAGTTGGAGGGGTCAATTCTTAGGCCACGACGCGGACATGGTCACCGCGATTGCCGATGAGCAGTAACATAACTAACCTGAACTAAACCTAGATCAAAAGTTTGACCTAAAATTGAGGTTAGGTTTATATACTGAGTGGTACAAACGAACGGTCCATGTATACTCCAAGACAAATAATTACCCGAAATATTACAGATAGGAAGTTTTACTAAGAGAAACATTCTTTTATTTTTGAAAATGAGAAAAACTGTTTAAATAGAATTTAAGGAAATACTTGCCCTATCCGGGAGTACAACCGACTTAAATCTTTATAAATAACATCCTGTATTTTATCACACATATCGGTTTAATCAAATTTAAAATCTACTTTATTCTCCGTAACGTTTGTTTGCATCAACGTTTGTATACCTGGGTATCTATCTATCTACGTATAGAGCCGCGCCCCGTTTCCATAAGGCCATTTATATAAGTAGAAATCTTCGAGTAAAGCCGAGGATAAAAGCTAGTGAGGACATAAATAAGGCTTTTCCGGAAAGCCTTGGCAGCTGGCATTTGCTTTCAGAGCCAAAGTTCAAGGCCGTTTCATCCGCAGCTTGGTTACCCTTTTGGCTAAAACTAGAGTAATGATATTTGCGAATTCAAAATTCTACTCTCCTGCTAATACTATACAGTGGAATATTTATTACCCCTATGTAACAGTAGGTACTTTTTTATCTTCAAAACTAGAGAAAAAAGCTAGATGAAATTTGACGGGCCTCTGTGAAGGCCATAATCCAAGTAATCCGGGAAAAACGCGTGCGAAGCAGCAGGCTGAAAATAGTTACACATAAAAGTGCTTAAACAAATGGTAATAATAAGTAATTAGTATTATATAGAGGAAGTGTCTTTTCCCACTTCCCGGTCGCCGGATAGCCGGTACCGGATACCATGTATGCAAATTATGCCGATACGTGTTGTGTGAAAGGATATCGTACATGCCCATACACTTCGTCGCTGGCGCACCGGCTAACCGGAAACCGAGACTTATGAAACGGCACTTAACTACCTACTTACCACCCATTTTACGAAAGGATTCAACCTTAAGTGTCTTTTCATACGTCCCGGTTTCCGGTTAGCCGGTGCCGGGTACTCGGCGACCGGCACTTACTGCATTTTCACACGTCCCGGTAGCTAACCAGTTTTCTTCAAACATGACAGAGCGTAACCTCATCATCAGCATCATTGGACTCTAAACCAATGTTTTTCGCGTATTAAATGGATACATTTACCTACATAATCATCCACTGGCTTTCACGCAAGCACTTTTTCATATAAATCTAAATTAATTCATAACGGTGTACCTGCCAAATTGGGAAGGCCCTAAAATGAGCGGTCATAAACACCTAGTATCGTGTCAGGGGCGATTCTCGCGCCTTCGACATGTCATGCGTTTGACATGTCGAAGGCGCGAGAATCGGTCACGTTGGACGAATGCCTTTTAATTTCGTGCTTTCGACATTATCTCATCATGACTTGATCCTTGATTTTTAAACTATTACGTGTTGCAAACACTTTTGACTTATAATGATCTAAAAATATTTTTGATCTGACAACGTTAATTTCTGTAATCACACTAATATTATAAATGCGAAAGTTTGGATGGATGTATAGATGGATGGATGTTTGTTACCTCTTCATGCCAAAACTACTGAACGGATCGGGCTGAAATTTTGCATACAGGTAATTGTAATCCTGGAATCAAACATAGGCTACTTTCTATCCCATAAATCAGTTCCCATGGGATAGAAATCACCTTTAAACGTTTCCATAGAAACAACGCGTACGAAGCCGCGGGTATAAACTAGTAATAATATAAATGCCCTGTGACAAAATTTGGCAAAGATATTAATATGCCTCCGTTTTTTCATACCTAACTACCTACCTTACTTAGTAAACTTGCAAGATCAAAGAAATCAAAACGTGTAGGTATGACGTAAAAACTCACAACTCGCATAAAATAACACAAACTCACATTCGACTTCTAAATATCTAACTCTACAAAATGGGCGCCAGGTAATTCAGCAGTCGTTTACAACGCCGCACTTTTACAGCCTATTCCGGAAATAGGACGAAGTTAGCCTCGTACATTTTTAATAAACGCTCGAAGTGGGCTACACCTGCTTCTTTAGGTTAAGCCGATAAAGGCTCTGTCGTAAAATTGTCTTCGCACTTTCTTTTTCGCTTCAGTGGCGGTCGATTTTCACATTATTTAGTACCTTGCGAAAGAAATTGTACGTTTTAGGTAATTTACTGAAAAATAATAGTATGGAGCTTAATATTTTGATAAAACAATATTTAGTAACAATTCCGCGCAAAATTGTTACTTTCCGCGGAATTGTTATTAAATATTGTTTTATCATAATATATATACAATGGATTTTCGCAAAGTAACGCCTGAATCTATTATTTATTTTAGTAAGCTTCCTTTTTGAGCTGGTACGTACCTTCAGTGGTTATCGCGGCTATTGCGTATTTGTCTGAATAAATCAATGAATGACATGATTTGAATGTCGATCGAAATATCTGTTGTACCTATATTTGAAACTTATCTAGGTACATATCGACAATAACTTTTGTAACACACCCTCAAATACAATTTCTCAAGAAAACTGTCTGCACGAAGACTCGAAGTGATAAAGTTTTAGTTCTCACTTGAATATTAATACTCAGCTTTCCAGTAGATCCTAGACTTGATTAAAACTATAGCTTTTACATAACCAAGTTTCTGTTTGATTAAATTTGAGCTGTATAATTTTCTAATAAGGTTGCCTTTACAATAAAGTGGAATTGGGTCGCGTTACACCTGTGCCACGCTTACGTCAGCAGCGTGAGTTCGCAGGTCATACGGTGTCATATACTCAGTTTTGGATATTAGAATTAGGTTGAAAAAAGTACAAAGTAGGTAAATACACCAAATTAAAAAGATAAAAAAAGGTAAATACCAAGTAATTAGGTACCTAGGTACTTACATTTTTAGTTTGTGATAGATGAGAAAAAAATGTAACAACCTACTGTGAAAAGTATCAAAGTATTATTTTCCTGTTCTGAGGAAGGTTCATTTCGTTTTTACTTATCATTATTTAAATTTTAGAATTAATTATGCACCTACGAGCAATAAAAATCAACCCCTTTCATGTTTCTATACAAACTTTTTTCATATTACAACTCCAGCTTCCGCTTATTCAATGAAAAAGCGCGCATTTTCAACCGGATATGGCGTTGCAATTATTTAAAAATCATTCCGCCGACATTTAAATAACCTGTTTACAATGAGCCATCATTTCGAAATTAAGCTTCAGTCTGAATAAATACGTAAATATTTTATGGCGGGGAAATATTTTGTAGGATTTTAAACATGAAAGAGTACGTACGTATGTAGGTAAACTAAACTACATTTTATACTCTTTCGTAGGTAGGTCTTGAAAGGTATATCAAAAGTATGTAGGTACTAACACTAATTTACAAACTAATCACTAAAAATGACTGATTGGTTTATTACCTAATGTTAAAAATTATACTAGTATTTACAATTGAAACAATTAAGCTAACTGCAGACTGTTGCAAACAGTCTACAGGGAGCTCAACTGATCCATATGAATACCAATATCAATATCAATACCTAATGTTTATCTGTTTTATTTGTCGAGCTGCAGTTAAATCAATCAAACCAAAAACTCGTTATTTCCATAAATATAAGTAAGTACTGGGGAGTTAAGATGATTGTAAGTTACGAAACATGCATTTACCTATCTTTCAAAAATATTTTGTTCAGCGCTCACTTTATAAATCGCTTTTCGAAGGTCGTTTCATAAAAACGTTTCAGCGAATAGGTTTTCTAGGTGTGTCTATTAATCAAAAATAGAAGCATATCGCCCGAAACTTGCACGGTCGATATTGTGCCGTGACTTGCCGCAGTAAAAACATTGCCTGTATAAAAAACCTTCGTCGAAAAAAAAACAAAACATTAAATTACAGAGTAATAAGGCCCGGACGGCCAAAGTTCGGGTGATCGACCCCCGGCCACGGGAAATTCGTCTAGATATATTCCACGTGGGAAATTTCCCGAAAAAAGGTTCTATTGTTTCCGGGTTCATTAATTTTAGGCATATTTAATTTTTGTCAGCGTTTGTTTTACCCCATCGCAACGGGGCTTTTCTTGGACGTTGGTCAGTTCCTACCCAATTTAGAAACATTGAGAAACAACACAACCTTTGGTACCTATGTTTCTAAATGATTATGTCTTTATTAAAATTGTAATTATTTCTGTATTTTTTTCCTAAAGATTAATATACCTAAGTATTTCTTTTTCGGTCAACACACAAACTGAGTGTCTTCAAAACAAGAGTGAATTATGTCACTTACCATCAGTTGAGATGGGTTAGGGTAAAAATGTCACCAGGTAAAGAGATTGTGGTCAAACGAAGGCTCACTATAAAAAATAACAAAATATATTTCTAACGAATTTCCGATAAAACTTTTATAGAATCGGATTTGAATGAATATCTACATACAAAAGTTTTAAAAACCATTCCACTGTCCCGTTTCTGAAATTTTCGAATGTCACGAAAATTCTCTTCCAATTTCGAATTCTAATCAAGAGCACATCTATGCAGTTTGAAATTACAAAAAAGGAACGCCCCGCCCGTCTTCCGTCGCGTCGGCTCATTCTATTCAGTTATTGAATGCTCCATTTTAAAGGAATGGATTCATTTTATCCTCTCCGATTCACAATAAAAGGATTTGCAAGAAGCGATTTAATAAAGGATTCCGATCGAATTAATTATCATAAGCCGTCTCTGGAAGTTTCTTTGATTGTTTTCGTGTGCATGAATACTTTGTTCACCTTTAAAGCCAGGTTAATCTTTTATTTACAAATAGCTTCCGCTCCAGGCCTAGCACGACCGCAAGGGTATCAAAGTGACCTTTATAGAACTAAATCTATCGATCCGTTACATAATGGCGTTTTCCAAGCCCAAAAATCTCACAACTTCATCATCTTCATCATTCTCATCTTCACCGCCTTTTTTTAACAGTTAGAATAAAAAAAAATAGAATTAGAAACTAGAGTTTTATATTTTGTTTATGAAAATATAACTAACAAAGCGTCATGATAAAACCTAAATAACTAATTCGTTTCGAACTCTTTAAAAAATTCTGCCAATATTGGAACGCCGCTTTACAAAGCGCTTAATCCGTCTCTCAGCGCTGTATTAATATTAAAGGAGCTATTAATTTCAAAGGTGTTTTGTTTCAAGTATTATCTTCTAATCTGTCTTTTGAAGCTTTGCGGTAATATGACTCACAGAAATTGTGTATTAAAATTGCAAATTTTGATCTAAATTGAGAGATTACCTAACCATCTATAGGTAGAGATTTGGTGAACAGAATTTGTCATGCTTAGAGTTTCTCTACGCGAATTCTGAATACGGATATTCACAGAAAAACCAAAGTAGCCGACGTAGCTCTCAGAATAAGCAGGCTGATGGTGGACAGGCTATATAGCTCGCAGAACCGATAGCCGTTGGTGAGTAAGGAGTTCTGGCCTCCACGACAGACCAGCGCTATGGCAGGATACATCCTACCATAGCATCTGGTGAGTGTTGGCCATTTTGGTGACCTTTATATTATTTTTGTATTAACCTTTATCTTTTGTATGTGCTATGTATGTATTGGTTACAAAATAAACGCATTTTACTTACTTTACTAAAGGTTCTCGAGTGGCGACCACGATACAATGCGAAACGGAGTGTTGGGAAATCATCCACTCGATGGACCGACGATTTTAGCGGTCGCAGTTTCAGGACCGCTATTCTTTTCGATATTTGGAGGAGGGTTATGTTCAGCTGTGGATATTATACGGGCTGATGTTGATGATATATCATTAGAGCAGATCCGAGTTCGAAGTTCTCAGTGGCAGCTTGGGTGATTTGGTTGTACGGTAAAATAGTCACTACGAACATAACTGTCGAACCGTGATCCGATTAGCGTGAGGACTTTGACTAGAAGATGGTAGAGAACTACATAGGCTAGGCTAGTTTACAGTGGTTGAGTCAGAAAGTTACAAAGCCCTAAAGTGCCTAATGAGGTTTAAGCCAGTCACTAAACACGACTGTAACAACAAATTACAACATTTCCCGCATAAAACACCACTAAATTATTAAGGAAACAACATAAACTGACAGACGAATAACCTTATACGAGCAAAATAAAAAAACACACGTCACAAAACCCGCCAACGGATGTCGTCCGCTAATGAAGTGGCGACGAAACGTTAAGTGCATTTCCTGGATTCCACCTCTCGCTCTAACACCAAACAAAACTGTTTGTCTGTCCCTTTCACACGCAGAAAATGCGCTCGCCTTGTTTGATCCATTTGCCTAATGAAGTAGTGCGTTTCGGGATGTCTTTTTCTGTTATTCTAATGATGCGAATGTTAACCTTTATGAGTCGGTAAAGTTTTTAATTTAATTTTTGTTTTCATTATCCAATTTGTGGTTGTTGCAACAGTCGGAAATAAAGCGTGGAACAAAATTTGCAAAGAAAAAAAACCACCCAAATTAAAATGTAAATGAGTTATAAACTGTGCATTCGCGGAAGAAGGAATTAAACATGTGGAGATACCACCATAATTTTTTAGTATTAAAGTAAGCTGACCAAAATTCCTGTCAACCCAAGTTGAGTAAAGTTGGCCAATGGCTAATGGCTCCAAATTGGGAAGTAAGTGATATTGACAGCGAACCTCCACTTAAATTCAGGACACGCGGCCTCTTCCGAACTTCGCAGACTTTTATGGAGAAGGATTAGTGGCAAGGGTAGACTTTTACTCACTCCATCACTCTAGAGCTTTTCTAGTCATAAAACAAGTTGAATGGAAAGGAAGAAAACATAAAAAACTCAAGGCCCTGCATTAGAATTTAAAAGTGCTCAACCTCTTTGCTCTAGGTGCCTACAGACTTCAAATTCAAATTAAAAATTGTTCTAAACTTGAAATCGTCCGCTAGGTCCATATTTGAATAGTCTATGTGCTTTTTTGTGTGCGTAAAGCATAAAAAAAACATTATTGTTTTTAGTTGAGTTAACGTGCTATTTTTGAATGAAAAACGCTCGATCCAAGCACTGCTCTACCAAACCTCGAACAACCATCTGAAACCAACTGTAAACGCAGTTCTTAGACTTTTTTACACAACACATTCGATCTTTCCAAAATGAATCCAAAATGGATAAGAAAGCTTCAAAATGACCCAACCTCCTTGGTGGATAATGAAAAACTTTATGCGTTTTATATTATAACACAATGATAGTTGCCCTACCAAGAAATTATACAGGGTGGTTTTTTGAGAAGGGTGGTGATGGCCAAGTCCGAAACCACGACAATTAGATAAAAGAAGTGAAAGGAGTCATACCCTCGATTTATAAGAAAACAGTAACTGCATATTTCCTTTTTTTAAACCTTTTAGTTTTGTCGCAAATCGACACGAATAATTTTTCAAAAAAAAGACACCTGTATTAATGAACCAGTGGATTTTGTTACTGATATGGATCAATCTTTGCAAATTAATGTATTACTAAGAATTATAGGAAAAAACAAGGTGTATCTATATGTAATATCCTATAGTAGTAATACTATATTATTTTAATAAACAAACTTAGAACGTAATTGTTTTGTATTTAGAGCCTATTTCTCCTTGTTCCAGGATGGAGGAGACAGTGCGAACTCTACTGCAGTACAAGAGCCGCGTGGAGACTCTGAAGCAGGAGAAGGCGACCCTGTCTTCAGCCCTGGAGGTGAGTTGGAAAAATATTTTTTTCTTTAGAACTTGGAGGTTACGAGGCTCTTCGGTGGACGGTGGTTTTCTGGTAGCCATGATCACCTCAAAAAAGGTTACCAACTTAACGACAAAAACCTACATGGCGTCGCGTTCCAATTTTAAACTCTTGCTGTGTTATACAAAAACCTCCGTAGTTATTGATTGATATACAACCCAGTTTCACTGCCGGCATACTGTAATCACTTTAAAAATATCAGCGATAAAATAAACAGAAATAAAAGTTATGAAATAGCACAAATTCTGAGGAAATTAAAAATTCGGCATAGACTACGCTCGTATATTTTCCGGCCAGCGTTGATAGACACGTCATAGAACAAGATTTTTTACAAACTGTCTAAACGTCCACAGGTCTGCATAAACTGGTAATGTAAATATGGAGTTTCGAAGAGGAATCAAATACAAATATTCAGAGTATTTCATTATGCTGGACTGCATTGTTCGCTCCCCCATTTTTCGATATGAAACTTGGGGAAAATCTCGGAAATAAGATGTTTCCTGACGTTTTTAAACATAATTTTATTGAAGATTTACCTCCATAAAATTTTTGCTCGTGTGTCTACAAAACAATATCTTGCCAGCCAGGTACTTTATACCTAAATGTAGTTCTTTTGCAAACTTATTCATAGACTGATCTAAGTTTCATCATCATCATCATCAGCCCTCCACGACCCACTGCTGGGCATAGGCCTCTCTATGATTATGTCATTCGCCTAAGATTCATAATATCGATGCACACAGATCTTACCCCATGTACATATCCGACGATCCTATCCATACCAGGTTGTCTGGCAGAGATCGCTCTTGAGTGATAAGACTGCCAATTGTAACTTAGACTATATTTATTCATTTAAAAAAAATCTTAGTTTTAAGTGAGCAATAAAAGTATTTTCTTTCTTTTTATGTCGTGTAACTTGTCCCAGAATCCAATTAGAAATCTCAATTTGAAGTTTGCTTTGCGTCTGAGGACTTTTGAATAATCTCGAAAACTTAACTTCCACCTACCTACTCATAATTTTATTGAGATTGTGAGTGTAATCTACTAAGTATCAGTGTCAGGTCACCATCTTCATTATCATCATCAGCCTATATCAGTCCACTGCCGGACATAGGCCTCCTATAATGAGCGCCATAGCACCATCTTAATACTCCAAAATTAACCTATCTTGGCTACCATTTTTTAGAGTTACTCTTTCGCATTGTTCTGCTCCATCACACGCATTACCAGATAACGGCCCTATCACATCATAACGTGCCATTTTTGCGACAAGTAGGCACACATTATCACAGGGCGAGCGTTCACGTCACTAATTACGCAAAAACACCCCTCTCCCTCGTAAGCCCTCAAAGAACGTCCAGTTGCCATCGGACCACAGTACTTGGACCCCTCGATACGAGTACCAATTATGGTGGTTTTTCGTATTGACTGATTAAACATGGCCGCCAGTTTTGACAGTAACGTATTGGAATATATGACATTGACAGTTTTGGTATAAGTAGTACATAAAATTGTTCGATGGAAACACTTTTTCTGTATGTACAAAATATTGGTTTAGAGCGTTTAAGTAAAATTAAATAGAAGTTAATTAAATAAGAGTAAATTTCAGGGCTAATAAAGTACATCGTTTAGTTTTTGTAGTTGTTAGTTCTAAAAAGAAAAGATCTTTGACTGCTTTGGGCAAAACAATTGCGACAAGCCTAACTTATTCTTGCGTAATTACGCTTTGGTAGAGTCAGGGTGGAAACACTAAAATTCTTGAATTAGAGACTTATTTTAGTAGGTGAGATGACCAACCACTTTTATAGTTCACTAGCTTCTACCCGCGGCTTCACACGCGTATTTTCGGTATAATAAGTAGCCTATTATCAAGTTAGGCTTTGCTCTAAGCGTACCTACGCCAAATTTAATGTTGATCTGTTCTGTTCAGTAGTTATGGAGATCCTAGGTAACAAAAATTCCGATTTCATAAACTTTACGTTTTAGTAGGATAGCTAAGCTCCTCTGCTATGTGTGCTCTGCTCTTGAAGATAATCAAATCTTAACCGCTGTTGCGAAAACAGTAAGAAATCAAGGGCCGCTAATGGTGACAGGGTGCAAGCTAAACTGGTAGTTTCGTTAATGAATTCCTCTATCTGCAGGGGCCGTCATAATCCTAAAATGATCGGTTGTCCCCCTGCCTGATAAGTGCTCTTTAATGTTCGCTAAACGGGGACGAATTGGGATGGCTAGTTGTTGTAGAATTTTTGGCTAGAACGTAGAGAGTTGACTGGCTACCTTCGCTAGCATATGTTTTGATGCCCAAGTTTGGCCTCACTGGTATAAACCAGTGAGTCGTCTTTTGTTTTCCTTCACCCAATGGAAAAATTGGATAATCAGTCACAGAAACCAAAATGTATTTATAGAATTTTGCGAATAGCACAACTAATAGAATAACTATAGAGAAATAAGATTATAAAAAAATATGAAAAACTCAAAAAAAATATAAGTATGAAGACGGAATGAAGTTTGCCGGATCAGCTAGGTAGGATTTTAATAAAATTAGGTACTTATAGGCTGCGGGGGCAGACAGCAGCGCCCCCTGCAGAACAATTCTACCACTAAACTGCGATCCCCAACCCTCATGCCCAGCGTGGGGATTATGGGCAATACCCCCCGTGAGATAAAAGCCAATAAGGCGTTTATCAGAGGGAGGCCATTATAGGCTGTTGTGGTGGTGGTGGTGGAGGTATAGGCTATTGTATTTCCGACGATGCGATTTGCCTACATTTAACTAATAAATACAAATACAAATAATTTGGTACTTACCTAGCTGGATAATAAAAGAGGAAAGAGTGTAACGACAGTTTTTACTTCTGTCTCCTGTCACTAATGTATGGAAATGACTCCATCAAAACTTAGTCGAGGAAAAAGGAGAGTTTTCCTTATTGCCGGACCAGGAGCTCTAACAGGGAAAGTTGTAAGTGAATCTAATCACTGGAAATGTTTTCCATCTGTAATTATCACTTGGGAGACGTGTTTTCTTTAATTCCCTGACCTTTTCAGGTTTTTGATCATTTTCTGACGCCGACTTCGGCAAAATTGTTAGATAAGCCGGATTTAGATGTAAAATCCATACTACTATTATAAATTCGAAAGTAACTCTGTCTGTCTGTCTGTTACCTTTTCACGTCTAAACGGCTGAACGGATCTTAATGAAATTTGGCGTGGAGATAGATGGTATCCCGGGGCATATTTCTATCTCGAAAAAGCCGCGGGCAGCAGCTAGTTTACTATTAAAAAATAAAAAAGATAAAACATTTATTTACAGCAAAAACGAATACAAGATACATAAACATTAATTTATTTTTAAGTGTCTAATAATCCTTCTAAATTATGTAGTATAAGTAAGTACCTACATTTGGTTGTTGCCTAGACGTATCTACATACAGGTGTATTCTAATGGTTACTCACTAATGGTTACGGCTAGGCCTACTATACAGTACTCAGATCATTGGCCTTGTCCCGTCTTTATAGACGATTTAGGTAATGTCCGTGGTCTGGTTGGATTTACATTTCTTTGTGTGGCTATGAAGCCCGATGCGCGAATGCACCGAGCGATGGCAAATTGTGCAGGTGTACGTAGTGGTGCACGCTGGGTCTGAGATTTTTGCATGCCTTCTTGCTCTTTTATCAGCAAGAGAAACAAACCAGTTTCGGTCATGGTGTTCTAGACCTTCGCGTAGGCTTTTTCGCCACTCTGGTCTGTTCTCCGTAAGAGCTGTCCAGTCTGATGGTTTAATGAAGTGCTGCCATGTCCCTCTTTGCGCAATCTTTGTATCGAAGCATGGGTCTCCCAACGCCTCGTTTAACATTCGCAATTTCGCTCAGCAAAACTTGTCTTGGAAGGCGGGACTCATCCATGCGGTGTATATGCCCTAGCCATCGCAGGCGTCTCTGCTTAAGTGTGCCGGTAGAACTGGGCAATTGGGCGATCTCGAGGACCCTTTCGTTGGTCACTTTATCCTCCCTGGTGATGTGGAGGATACTCCGAAGGCATCTCATGTGGAAAGAGTTGAGCCGGCGTTCCTGCTTGGCATAAGAGGTCCAAGTTTCGGCGCCGTACTATACAGTACTACTGTACTGTATACTATACTATGCAGTACAGTATTACTGTATAGTATAGTATACATTACTACTGTACTGTATACTATACTATACAGGGTTATTGGTAATTTAATGACACCGCGTGAACGGGAGGTCTGCCCATCACCACAAACACCTAAGTGAAGACGCCATGTCTTAATTCTTAAATTTGGTATTGGTAGTAGGCAAGGCTTTATTTGAAAACAAACTTAAAAACGGCTCTGCTCTGAATTAACAGTGGGTGTGGGAGTGGGAATTCGGTCTGTAGTAATTCGTTGGGTGCCGGACAATCGTGTTTTTTCATTTTTTATTAGAGGTTCTTTACAAAAAATATTAAGAACCGGTCTTAATTATTTTTTGTCTTCTCGATCGTTTCAACATAAGACTACATTATGATTATTTATACAACACACACAAGTTTTTTGCAGGGGAAGGAAGGAAACACCTTAAGGTATTGTACACAGAAGAAGATAGGAAAAAACAGTAACTCCTATATAAACACATATAAAATAACAAATGGTTGGCTGTAAAATGGCCTAGAATAATAATAATGTCAGGGATAAAAATTAAAAATAATTTAATGGGTACATGTCAAGAAATGTCATCAAAAAGCAGCTATGTAAGGTCAAAATAAACTAAACTTAACTATTTGCTGTAGGGTTTCTGCATATCAAAACACATTCAGCTTATGATCAAACCCCTTCCACCAGCCACATTATTTTCTTCAAATCAAAGCTAAGATTAAAAATCCCTGCCTCAAATTACCTGGTACTCGTGGTAGAATAGGGTAGCCCTATTTTAGTTAGACTTTTCACGAAAGGGCACCCTTTGTGCTTTCAGGGCCGACAACATGACAACAATAGGAAATACTCGGAACAGTAATAAAGGCACACAAACCGTATAACGATTGCACACACGCATGTTGCATTGTGTAGATGTGTGTTTTGTAGAAAAATATTAAACACAGTCAAAAAATGGCGGTGGTGCTTACTATAAGCTATAAGTAAGATGGATTAAGTGTTTTTAAAAACAACATTTTTGATTATTTTTTAATTAGGATTTGCAGTTCATAATTAAAATAGCTGCAAAGGACTTTAAAAAATTTCGTTCTATAGCTATATTAAGAAATGTCTCAGTTTTATTTCCTATAGGTACTTACCTAAGTCGTAAGTTTATTTGGTTTGTTTCTGTTTTTACACATACACACGCCATCCTTGCGCATCCACCTGTCTCTATTTTTATTGCATTTAATTTATTTATTTATAGGGACTACCTACTACTTAGTTACTACTTAGTTTTTAAGCTGTTTTGCTGTATTGTTTCTATCTATAAGTGTGCAATAAAGAATTTTCTATCTATCTATCTACCAACTAGAGATAACACTAAAACAAATTAAATGACAATAACAAGGTTCTTAGATGTAGCGCTCTCTAATTTATAGGCGGCCGCAGCATGCGCAAATGAACTATTAAAATTTAAAAACTTTTATGTCATATTAATTGACTTATAATCAAAATTCAAATCTAGTGTCCTTGTTTCACAACGTGATGTGAATGATTAAAAACGAAATCGCTATCGCCTATTACTCCCGCTCTCACGCACACATCAACATTCGGACATTAAAATGGCGGATAGCAGGCGGGAAATCGGCTATGCACAATGGCTGGGGTTTCCCGCTTTAAAAGGCTCCCCGCGCCCCTCTAAACAATAATTCAGCTTCACCCTTCCGAAGTGCAAGGGCGCAGTTACAGAGGGCACGAGCTAGTGATGGGATGAATCGATGGTTATGTGACTGGCTGTTTTCAGTTTCAGGGGAGTGATTGGCAGAAAATCTGACAAAAGGTTTTACAAGGGTTTCACTGACCATTGACAGGGGATTTGAATGAAAGGGTTAAATGGACGGATTTTATTTTAGGTATGCACGAAGAGAAATGTCAAGAAATTCCTCCTTCTCTTAATTGTTGTTGACCGCAAACCCATACAACAAATGGTTAGTTTACCAATGTATCACAATGAATTGAATCCCTAAAATTTCTTCTTTTCCTTCCAAGAGTAGCAAGAAAATAAGCTGTAAGTAGGTATGTATTTAATTACTCATAAATTTTAATAATCTTAAGTAAATTAGGATAAGGTAGGTAAGTACGTACCTATTATTTTATAGGTACCTACTGCAGTATTTATTAGTTGACATGCCAATTGAGAGATAACGTAATGGTTAATTAAATGAATTAACTGAATAAAAAATAAAGCTCTCTCTCATGTATGAAGATAAAACAGCAATTCCTGAGTCGCCGTGTCATAGAAACGGCATAACATCAAATTAAAAAAATTGTTCGATATTATTAAATTCGATAAAAGCAACACATCCCTACAACTCGAGGTATAGGGTGCATCGTATCTGTTGCCCGCCGCGCTTGTCAAATTTACACTCGCTCACTAATTGTGTTTGCGTGTTATTCGGTTTGGTTATTTGGAAACTTAGGTTTTTGCTGTTATGGTAATGCACGGCAGATGGAAAATGCTATTAGTCTCAATATGTGCAACGTCTGCTTTATATCTATGGAGAGATATAACTGTGGTATGCAAGTGGATAAAAGAGCGTGAATAAACCGCAGATTTCGCAGCTTACGAGAAATAAAATAAATGAATAAATAATGCTGGACAAGTCACACAGCATTATCTAGCCCCAAGCTAAGCAGAGCTTGTGTTATGGGTACTAGATAACTGATATACTTAATACAATACACTACATAGACAGATGTTTTTTATTACTTAACTCTAGGTACTACAGAGTTGCACTAAGGCCCTAATTTTTAAACCGCACAGGCCGAAATTCAACTAACTCAAAAAAATCTAACTGGAAGAGCGATATGTGTGACATTTCGCATCTTTTATAAATAACTAGCTTCTGCCCGCGGCTTCGCACGCGTATGGTCGGTATAATAACTAGCCTATTATCTAAGTACGGCTTTGCTCTAAACGTACACCAAACATCTTGATCTGTTCAGTAGTTTTGGAGATCCTAGGTAACAAAAATTCAGATTTCGCAAACTTTCGGCTTTATAATATTAGTAGGATAATAGTAAATAAATAATGCTGGACAATCCACACAGCATCATTTAGCCTCAAGCTAAGCGTGTGTGTTATGGATGGGTGGTGTGGCTAATGTCTTAAGTTTGTCGCACACAGCACAAAAATGTCCATTCAGATATGGGTTTTAGCTCGTAATTTTTAATGAATTGTTTATCGACGACATCAGATGACAGCTCGCCGACCACTCGTTTGAAGCTTGTGAGAAGGCATTTGGCCACTGTAAAGTGATGACGAGTTTAAGCTCACGTGCTGTGTGGTAGCGGTATTGGATTTGCGCAGAGCTTTATGTTGTTTCAACATCTACCTATAAGTACCAACTACCTCTCTCGAAATCACAGTGGATCAACCAGGGCGATTTCGAGGGATGAGAACTGGAAGTTATGTAATGATTGACAAATCATCGCCATTCTGATCATTTAGTTTTACAAGAGATTTACGAACATCACGAGGATTACGAATCATCGAATCTTTTTTCCGTTCGCTTGCTACGAATCGTGTACTAACGAAATTTGATGCTTAGGTAGGGAAGTAAGAATATAAATTCAACAGAAAATTTCAATACTCTCCCTCTTTTCAACGTGATCTTTTCAACATTTTCGCAAAAACATGATCCATTCACTAATAATATTTGCTTTGACTCAAAACCAAGCTAGGATGCACATAGGTGCCGAGTCGAATATATTTTTTACTGGTTTCGGCCCGCAGTTCCGCTTACTTATAACCCAGAGAAAACATAGACAAGCACTGAGGAATTACGTAGAGTACCTAAGTACTCGTATTTTAATAGGATCACCGGTTCGGGTATTCTAATTCGGTCACAATCTGGGTTCATATAAAACTACAATAACTACTTTCCCGCTAGTTTTATTCCTTGTAGAAAGCAGAAAATATTAAAATGCGCAAAACATTTTATTTCGCGTGATTTTAGTCCGTGTCAGATTCAGAGTCTTTGACTCGGAAACCTACTAATTCAGACCCAATTAGTAGTTCTTGAGAATGCACTAAATCATTTACATTCCTTACATAAACTCCTGAATTCAATATTACCAACTCTGAACCCAAACCCCATGTAATATAGTAACCGTTTTAAACTGGAAACAAGTCTAATATGAATACGGAAGGTGGATTATCTACCGCATACAGCGGGCTGCGGCGTAGTTGTGCTAACTAAACCAATTAGCTGGTGTCCACTGTTAGCTGCGATACGATATTAAGGACGTCATGACTTGGATTTGCCGTGTGGTTCCGGCTGAGAATTTGCACCACCCCAACTCTTTCCGCGGGTGTCGTAAGAGGCGACTAAGGGACGTGGATGTCCCTAAGTCGCCTCTTACGACATCCGCGGCAGCACCTCATGCGTAATAATTCTACCACCAAACTGCGTTCCCCGACCCGCATGCCCAGCGTGGGGATTATGGAATATACGCCCAATGATATAAAAGCCAGTAAGGCGCTTATCAGGGGGAGGCCTGAGTCCAGCAGTGGACCAATATGACGTACTTACCAGCCCCCATACGTCAACTGCTGAATGTGAACAAGGGGACTAATATAGGCTGATGATGATGATACGTCTGTAGATCGTTTTTCTGAAAGTAATTGAGGACAAAATTTGCAACACATTTTCATCGCATCTGCGTTTTGTAATATTCAGATCAATTATATTATCCTCTGCGAATGGAAACAAACAACCCTTTGGCTGTTATTGCTATTCTCGATCGAAGGCCCAAACTCCTCGATAAGATAATCCTGCCAAATTGGAAGGACCACTTCCTATTACCAGCTGCCTAAGATTTACCTTCTGCATTATTGATGTTCTTACTTTAGGCAGGTATTACATAATGCGTACTGCGTAGGCAGGGTATCAAAGATTCCTAAATTTATGGTGCTTTACCTACCAATGTGCCCGTGTTTTGATCATCAGCACTATTAGACCGAATCTATCCACTGCTGGGTGTATTAATAGGCCTGCTTTAATTTGTGCCGATCGCATTCAGGTCTTCTTGAGAATCATTATACCTACATCATCAAAATATAAGATGAATGTTAGGTAATTTTTATTAACAAAGAAAATTACAATCAACTTATAGAAATAAATTACAACTAGTATTTACAATTGAAACAATTAAGCTAACTGCAGACTGTTGCAAACAATCTACAGGTAGCTCTACTGATCTATATCTATCAATACCTACCAGTCGGAAGCGTCCCCAAGACGCTGGCTGCATTTAGGTTATATTTATATGCGTCTTATTAAATATTTTTACCGGTCATTTGTGTTTTAATTTTAATTTATTTCTGTATGATAGGTAATAATGAATTTTTATGGTGTGACATCTAATTTATTTGTACTATTCTTATGATTTATATAGGTATTGATTTGATTTTTGTACTAATTTATTATATGTAAATATTCCGACACAAATTTATTTTTTTGAGAATAAATAAACTGAAACTGAAACTCGTGCCTTACAGCTGCGAAATTAAGGTTTTATAAAGCAATGATAAACGCTTTTGGAAGTTGATTCTGTTCAGCAAAGCAATTTTGGTCCTTGCCTATTCCTGGCGAAGCAATAAAATGGGGTTTACAGCTCACAGCCATGCAGGCTATCGCCATATTAGGAAATAAAAACAACACCCTCCCCTCCCCGCCACGCGTGACCGTATAAACGAACAAAGCTAATGATGTCTACTGCAGCCCATGATTAATGGCACACGTTCAATTCTACTTATTGCTAATGTAATCACTGGTGAAAGCCGTTTTCTATGCACGAAATATACAATAAACTCGATCTCGACAATATTCGACCTTATTTGTGTTGAGTTGTGTCGAAATTGCCGGCAGTTTTGTCAAACTCGAAATTTCAAAACAAAGTTTTGATAATTTGATCCCTATTGTGATGTGCTTGTGTCGAAAATTCAGGAATTTAACCCTCGTTTCACGCAGAACTTGTGTCGTTAGCTGATGACTTACGCGGTAGTCATTAATCTTATGACGTATGAGTTCTGATGAAATAATTGCTAATAGGCGTGAATAACCTTTAGTCAAATTATTACGCCCTATTATATTCGGGAAACATACCTATAGTTACTTTCGTAAAATCTGTATCAGAGAATTTCCAAGCAGAAATTAGGGAAAGCACGGGCAAAAACTGTGAACAAATTTATTGGGTTACCAGCTTCACTACGGCTTCGCAGTGATCCGGCTGTATTCTACTTAAATAATACATTTAAATTTAATGTATGGTAAATTATTAATCTATAAAAACTAAGGTCTACAACGGAAAAAAAACTTAAATTTTAGCTTAATCTCAGCAAGCAAGATCAATATTAGTGTTATGTTATGGCTATGATGAGTGAAGCTCATATTCAACGAACCTTACGTTTTCATGAGTTTTTTAACTACCACAGTTGGGCACAGCTACCTTTTCCATAGCTGTGCAATTTTGCAGTTAAAATCGCGGGCTTTGGCTTCTATTAAATTGCAGTGCCGTGATTCGTCTAGACGTCTGATATTCAAATAAAGCAGTAAGTCTCGGTGCCGCCCATTTTACAGCAGCTATCAAAACGACAGTAAAGATAAATCACAAAATAAGCCACAGTTCTATTAAATTTTAACAGAATTGTGGCTTGTGTTTTTTAAACAGTTTAAAAGAACTTTATTCTACATCAAGTGAGTGTTTCAAGTGCTTACCGACCAAACCAACATCATAATAATTAAAACACGGCCTAGTCAGGCCGCATGCCCAGCATGGGGATAATGGGTATTGCTGAGTCTTTTGTTTTATGGGCTGATATTGCTCGCCTCGTGATATATCGCCATATCTCCCTGTTGGTGGTCATTCTGGAACATTCATGCAGGGGACACCTACAGCAGATCTTATCTGATCGGTCCATCTCATAGGCGATCTATCCCTCGGTCTTTTATAAATATGGTAAAGATATACTTATGTAGGTACCCATGCATTATGTCGGTAAACGTTGAAACTGCGATCTTTATGGTGTACACTCTAAGTAACGACTGTAGAGATGTCACAAACAATGGTTTGCCATCAACTGGCAAAGCTGTTTTAGTGCTTTTGAGCATTGCGTTTATAGCTCTTGGTGTTTCCACCTTTCTCATGTAAATAACTACAGCTAAAAACATAAAACAATCAAACTTTCACATGTATAGATACTTCTCCATCTAGATAATGTCTGTTCCTTATCGTGGGAAGATGACTATGAATTGAAATACGTTATGTGTTATCTGACTCCAAAATATACTAAAGAAAATCTTAAAATACAGGACAACAATGTCCTGTTACACAAGTAATGGGCTAACCACGGCTTCTAACAATGCAATTGAACGTGTACGACCGTGTTTCTCGACAGGCGAGAGAGGGCTAATACTTTTTCGTTCGTCGGTGTGACAGTTGTTATCCTTGACAGCTGCGCTTATGTCAATGTCATACATTTAGGGTGTTGCCTGAACAATGTCTAAAACTGGAATACTAAGTACTTGCTAATAAATTACAATCAAATAATAGAACCAGTATTTACAAGTGAAACAATTGAGCTAACTACGCAGACTGTTGCAAACTACGAGTATCTACAGGTAGCTCAACTGATCCATATCAAGACCAGTCGTCGCGTCCCCAAGACGCTGGCTGCATTGCCCCGCGCTGTATGGCAACGCTGATGCGCAGCGCCAGATACTCACCAGCTCTCGGGTAACGTTGAGTGTGTCCCATAAATACCTAAAACTGTAAGAGAGCGAATGTTATCGCTCGTTTACACGAAAAAACGTATTTTATTAACAATGAAAATTACAATTAAAGGATAGAAGCAAATAAGAACTGATTTATCATTGAAGCAGTTGAGCTAACGCTCTTTTTTAACGGACTTTGAAAAAAGGAGGAGGAGAAAAATGTCCGGCTGTTTGTATGTTTTTTTTTATATATATGTTCATCGATTTATCCATCAATTGTGGATCGAATTTGAAAATTCTTATGATATTGTATAGAAAATGAGCCCGAGGTGTTTTAATCCCGAGGGATTAGTATTTATGCCGCAAAACTTAAAAAAAAGGGTTTTAGATTTGCCTGAAAACCATTTATTTATTTCAAGATTAATCGTAATAAGTATGTAATTCATAAGGGCTTTTCTAAGATGTTCCTAAAAAACTATGTCAATGTCAACCATGGTAGTTTTTGAACACAGTTTCAAGTTTACATCCATGTGTTTCGTTTGTTTCCTCCTGAAAACATGTCACTTTATGCGTATAGTTGCATGGTCAAACCTTGAAATTGCCAACATAATAAACGTATTATGTTGGCAATTTCAAGGTTTGACTGCAACAGTGCCTTAGTACTAAGAAATATTAAATTCCGAGATAATATTATTCAATTTACACCCAGTTCAGTCAAAATCAACTATTGAAAAACCTCCCCTCATAACTTTTACCCCCTTAGGGTACAAACAAAAATTTTGTCGGGTACAAACCCAGTGCGATCAAATAGGACCAAAAAGCATGAATCTCGAAAGTTTTGTCAAAACAATCAAATTATTTCAGTGTCTGATTTTAGTGCTTTTAGAATAGCTTCTTACTATTTATTTTGGTTGTTAATGTTTGCTTTTGTACGTAATGAACTTAATTGAGATTAAATTTTACTCTTTTTATTTTGATTATTACAAACTCAACCTCCATAAATTTTAATCTTATTCGTTCTAAAACTGACATTGGCAGAATTGTGTCAAACTATGACGCAGAGCCAAAAATAAAAGAAGAAGAAGACAACGGCACGTTGCTTGTCTTCTATCTCACTCAAAACAGCACCATAACGTTACCCGTTCATCGATGTCTATCATTCCATTCATCTCCCGTAACTCGATTCGAAAACCACTTTTCATTTCAATTAAGTACAACATCTGTGGTTACCAAACGAGAATGCCTTTAAATTAAATTACGCGAAATTAAACGAGATAGTATGAATAAATACCACCCACAGCAATATTCAATTTCTGTGGGTAGGTACGTATCAGATCTCGCGTCAATCAATACTGAACCATTTTCAATTTTAATTAGGGTTGAAAATGAAATTGTGGGCTTGTAGAGGATTACCTACCGATAAAGAGCCCTCTCGTTTGTAAGTAGGTACTTTAATTGGGTGGCTACATAGCATAGTGAGCTGTGTTCGCTGAAACGGAATAAAAGGGTTTTGTGTGTTTGAATCGATTAGGGCCAAGGGCAAAGAATAATATTAATAAAATTGCGAGGAGTTTTTATTCCGGCTGTTGAACTTAATCCGTTGATTTGGGTTAATAAACCTGTGAAATATAGGTTAACTCCTCACTTCAACAGCCTATATTGGTCCACTGTTGGACACAGGCCTCCCCTGATAAGCGCTTTAGTGGCCTTTATCTCATGTGGGGTACCCTAATACCACAGCTAATACCCACGCTGGGCATGCGGGTTGGGGATCGCAGTTCGGTGGTAGAATTGTTCTGCAGGGGGCGCTGCTGCCCGACCCCGTTTATATCCCTTAGTCATAGGGGAACTAGTTTTTATATACTCTATGTTACACACTTAATCCTATTTAGAAATACTTGTACCTACCGTTGTAGGTACATAAGGGCTGTATTCGTTTCCTAGGTACTGTTAAAAAATACCAATTGTACCTAATCTTATATATAAGTACTACCATACAGGTGACAGTCGGTCTTTTAAACAAATAAGAATACTATAAAAATAAGGAGATGAACAATCCACGACTGTGAACCGCTGTCCATCCACTGTGGTCAATTTTCCAAAAGATAGAGGGAGTCAGAGGCGTTTATGCGTTTTATAAAATTGTCAAAGGCATCATTTTTGGTCTACCATATTCCCCTTCCAATACCTATATTTCTCCTTCATTTAAAACGATACAAAAACCCGTACCAGGCACACGTTATTGTCAAACAAAACAAAAAATTCATCGGTTTCCAATTCAATCGCGCGCTTCCAGCCCGAGCACGTTCAAATTAAACGCCGCCCGCCTGTCGCGCCGTATCAATTGCGTGTTGTTGCAGACAGACGGACAAACACATCTCTTTGTGTTGATCCCTACTTGATTACCTATCAAACCACCTTTTTTAAAACTCCCGCGCTAAACACAACTCTAAGCCGATGACTGTAAGGGTCGGAGTATCATCGCTAATTGAAAGGTTAAAGCAAATATTGGTAGAGCTCTGACATGGATGAACTTCCCTTCCCGCGGGCAGGTAAAGTAGGTCAATTTATATTGGTTTATTTGTATTAAAACTGTGGGAGGCCGCTTAATTATGAGTGTGACTGACGCGTCCTATTTAGAGTTTTCGATGAAGCGATTCTGTTGACAGCCGCGTCCGTGACGAGTGACTGAAAAATGAAATGAAAATAAATTGTGTTTCCTGTTTTTTCTGTTATTAATCAACAGGAAATACCGGTGTCCTATTTTAGTAAAGGGCCTCGGAGAAACATTTCTAGAAAGGACTCAAATTTCTCAGAAATAAATCTCGGTTTCTACCCGCCGCCGCTAATAAGGATGATTAGTTCCAAGTTCAACTAAGTCCCAGATTACCCCGTTTACCGTCGTAAATAATCCTGGAAGGCTAGAACCTGTGCAATAGTCTAGTTCCGCTTTGCATAGCATGTATTCTCATCTTTTCCAGGCTTCCGCAGTCCACTACCAGAGCCAGGTGTCGACCTTGAGTGCGGAAAACGATCGGCTAAAGGAACAACTAACGGCATTATCAGCTGGACTGGTTGATGACCACGAAAGAAGGTTGGATGACGTGGCACAGCAGGTCGTGAGGGCTCTACTCACGCAGAAGGTAGGCAACCAAAGAGTCTTTATATCTCATAGTGGACCAATGAGTCTTTATGTCATCTTGGACCAAAGAGTCTTAATCTCATAGTGGATCTAGAAACTGATAGACCAATGAATGATATAACGGGTAAAGGCTAGCATTGCGTAAGTAGTAGAAATTGTGGTAAGAAGACCAAACAGCCTGCTACTTTTAGACAATGTTTATGAAATCGAATCAATGTAAAATCAAATAAAAAGCACATCAAACGAGCAACCAAAAGTTGATCTATTTTAAAAATTAAATAAACTACGAAATATATTTTGAAATGAAATAAACTGCGATAAATAACAGCTTTATGACAATATATTATGCGTTTTTCCCGGTCGGCTGCAATCCTGAGATTAAACGCCCACAAAATTTACAGTGGCTAACTGCTAATCCCATAAAAAACTTCGGAATGTCCGTTTGTAGCTCTTAATCCAGGCGGAGCTTTAAGATGCATCCCGGAAATTGTTTTCTCATAATTATGGCAGTCCTGCCTTGCCTTGGATTATGCGGCGCTACATTCGCACATAAATCCCCCGAAATGGGACATTTCGGCCTTAGCCGGCACAGCAATAATTTCAGAACCGGCCCACTATAATCTGTGCGTAATCTGCCCGATAATGCGACCGTTTGCGTTTAAATCCAAGTTTTGAGCCGCCATGTTGTTTCTAGTTTTGGCGCGGAAAGTTGCTGATTGTAAAGATGGCGCCATCTGCTACGTAGAACACGAAAGTTTTGATACCTTTTTGCTAATTTACAGTCAGAAATGTGAACTCCAAAAGGTTAGCATTGGCATGAACAGATATTTCTATTTACCTACAAGTTCCTTTTTTCGGTAAACATTACGGGAAAACACGTTTATTTAGAGATTAAAATTTAGGTTAATTAAACTATTTAAATCCCACCTGTTTTGGATGGATTCTTGCGCTTTCACTATAGCTTTTATAACACCATCTGTACCTATATAAGTAATTTAATCCATCTCAAGCACCAAAAGCTCCTATAATTATCGCAAACCAATCAACGTCGCTCCTGTACTTACCCAAGATGGATGCTCATCCTTTGAAACCGGGTAACTCCTCATAATATTAGTTAATATGCGCGTATATCGAAAATTGAGACGCCATGTGTGATCACGGTAAATTATCTCAAGTAATGAGAGACAGGGGGTTATTTACGATGATGCTGCGAAGGTACTACCTCTATATCTGTAAGATCTTTAGCGGATATAATAATTCTGGCTTATTGATACGTGAAGTAAACTTGAAGAGGCAACTCATAGGTTAGTTATTATGTGCCCACTTATGATACAGCTCAGTGTGATAAGTATATTGTTAGATATAATTTGGTAACTTTCCCTTCGTGTGGGGCTTGCAGGTACCTAATTGATATTAGGTTATGTCAACCGATCTCAGGTTAATATTGCTTGTGTAATGATACACAACAATTAATCTACAAACAGACTGAGATCTCGCCACGCAACGTAGGCGACGCAATGTGGGACACGTCGGATGCAGTAGCGTACGATAAGTGTGTCTCCACTCCAGGTTATCTGTTTTCATACAAAATCAAGCGTCCAGATCTCACAATGCGTTGCACTCGTTGCATACGTGGGATCGGTCTGTATCTAGCTTTATCCATCCGTGTACGTTGAGCTGGGCTCGTTAATAGCTAAGTAGGTACTAAGTATAGGTACCCAAACCCACGTGGAAGATAAAGTAGACAAAGTCCCTCTTACTCGTCTAATCTTTTTGTAAACCACTCCAATTTCCATCTGACTTAATTTATTGAATTAATTAAAGTTATATTAAATTTCACTCAACAAACTTCACAAGAAATCTTTTAATAAACAAACCAGTATCTCCGCAGATTCCGGGAAATCTCTAAACTCGGCAACACTGAGAGTAAAACCTTGCCAGCCTCCGCTGTATTTACCCCCCTTATAATTACGGCCCGTCAATTACCTCGAATTTAATTTATCTAATGAAGTATAATTAAAATGTACGTTTTCTCAGAATGACGAGGGAGATGCGAATAGATAGGGTAAAGTTTTACGTTGGATTTTCTTATGAGACGCTCTATAGACGTCGTTGTGAGACGCCGTGAAATCCAGGAGGCAATGAATTACATTCAACAAATGAAAAGTCTGATGATGCGTCTCGCAGGGTTATTGCATGATTACGTCAGCTTGCAGCACCTGTTTCCCATTGGTTTATGTAAATAGGTTGGTACAAATGGTCGTAGGTAGGTACTCATGAGGGTCTTGTAATTTGCAATCATCATTTTCAGACAAGGCTGACTATGTGTTAAAAGTGTAATGTTTAAAAGAAAACGATATGAGCCCTGCCATTATTTCATGCACTGTGGAATTGTCTTTTATTTCAAGAACCTATGCTATGGGTAGGTAAGGTACCTACCAGTTTATGGTTTATTAAGTAGGTAGATAGGTATTGAAATAAAACACTCACACCACAATATTGCGGCGGAAATTAAACCCAACTCAATCTTCTGTGTTTCAGATTTTCACTGCGCTGTCTGACGGTTATTTTTATAGCAATTTTTTAAAGCAATCTTTTTTCTTTATACCCGCTGTGGTTGTCACGAAATTGGAGTTACGTACCGCTTTTTTGTTAGAATCAGCTCATGAGCAGTCTTCTCCTTGTTACAGAGTGTCCGTGAAGAGCTTGGATGTGCTCTCGCCCGCGTCAGAGAACTGGAAGCTCAGAACAGGGCTCTGAGCGCTCTGCTGGTCCGGCAACTCCGGCCAGCGCCGCGCCCTTCCCCCGCCACCCCGCACACGCCGCTCACTCCGCACACACCAAAGGACCTGCAAGGTAACAATCTCTGTCAGAGAGCTAGAAGCACAGAACAGAGCTCTGAGCACTCTGCTGGTCTGGCAACTAAGGTCAATGCCGTGCCCTTCCCCAAAAAAAGAATTTAGTTGTTCAATAGAAATCATAATAATAAAGTAAAAAAGAAAACTTCTAGCTTTTGTCGATCTAAACAAGATTTGGATCAAAATCAACTCTGATCACCCGACCGACATTCACAATATCTTTTTTCGTTCCAGTACATCTAGTAGACGTGGGTTCCTGCGGCTCGCTGGTATCGTTCCGCGAATCTCCTCCACCCTCCATGCCGGTGCCGCAGCCGCACCCCCTCAACCATGACGACAAACGAAGACATCAGATCCTGGCTGACATCTGGACTGAGCTCAAGGTAAGGTCTTACAAATGGAATCCTGTTGAACACGTCTGCCTCGCACGAAAGAGCTTGTCTCCTGCGGTCAATGAAGTATTTGCCTGCGGTGGTGAGAGGGGGAAGTGTGAAAAAAATACTGACAGCCAAAGATCGTGCATCCTACATAGGATGTACGATCTTTAGCTGCCAGTACATTCGAAGCAAAGATCGCTGGAACGTTCCAACGACCTAGGCTTCGAATGTTTACAAAAACACAAATAAAAAATTATTAAAAGACAAAAGCTGCCACTATTTTTTTACTTCCTCCTCCTCTTGTCGCTCGCATACCTTTACGCATAATTATTGACTAGAACTTGTTAGCTAGTTCTGTATTTCTATTTAGTTTGAGAGGAGAATTGACTAACCTGACCTCAAACCATGGATTTCAGGGCTTGGAAGTGACGCCAGCGAACCTGGCGAGGGCACTGTCAGCCGTGGACCCGACGCTGTGGGCGGCACCCACGCGCCCCGCGACCCTCAGCCTGAGCGTGCCACAGCAATGCACTGATCCTGAGCGGGGTAAGTAATTATTAAAAACTAAGCAAAACTTTAACCTTTCTTATAAGTTCGTGAAAATTACAACGATACTCTTTCGTAATGCCATCGTCGTTCAGGACAGGTCTTTGGTCGAACCATATTACCACATCTCTAAGTCCCTTGTTTTCAGTTCAGTACCAAGTTTGTAAAACCTGAGTGACCGTTGCCCCTTTTCAATGCTACGTAACTCAATCAATTATCATTCACTTGATAGTCGATTACAAATTAATAGCTGTCCTAAAGCCGTCAGTGCTCTAACCAGTTAAAAATGTCACTTCTACTTGAAACTTAGGGTTCATATCGCCCGAAAGCGAATGTTTTATGAGCATTTTCATGCTAATTACAATTTTCCAATTCCAGTTGCGAGCGAAGATAAAGTGACTGAAGAAGAGAGCGGCGAAGCATGCGAGGCCGGCGCCGAATCCCCTGAAAGTGGTGCCAAAGACGAGGGATACTCCACCATGTCGAGTGACGTGCAAGCAGACGCCTCGCGACAAAGTGACCACGCCGCGGACAGAGCTTTACCGGACTTGAATGAGGCTTCCGATGAGACTGATAATCAGACTATTGTGTCTATCAACCCTAGAGAGACAAGACGCCATGCCAGGCTTTTGGCGGAAGCGGATTATATCTACTTTCCAATAGGTAAGGTTCCATTATGCTTTTAGCGATAACGCCGCCGATTGTGCCTGTGCACTCTAGATAACTCTAGGATAACTGTGCCACTCTAGATAAGATAATTAATACCTACCAATAATTAGTAGGTTTAGGCTTACTTTACTTTCTTTACTTCTTGTCAATTATTTTATAGGATTTGATGCAAAAACTTACAATATCTATGTCATGTCCTTCTAAGACATAACAAGTGAAGCAAACCCCAGAAAACTAGTAACTGCTCCTGTTTATAAGGTCAAGATTGACATTTGATTTACTTTTTCCAGGTGTAGCGTTCGCTGGCGTCAGAGGCAGCTACCCACCATCTAGACCAATCTTACCATTCCAGCACGTCGTCCGCAGTTTCTCAGACTCTCATCTCTGTCTGAAACTTCTCGCAGGCACCACCTGTCCGAGCAGCTGCCTTGACAGCCCAACCCCCAGCTCAGGTGTCCTAGTCTTAGATCTCAAACCAGCTCCAGAAAGACCATTGCGAAGACATATACCATCCACCACCAGCTCTGAAAGAGTCTCCTGGGGCAGCACGGCGGACGACCGCGCTGACGGCTCACAATACGACGCGGACTACATTCAACACTGGCTCGAACTAGACGAAGCCAGATCAGCGCTACAGCAGAGACATCGAGACATAGCAGACTTAGAATACGATAGAGCGGAACTAGAAGACTGGAGTCTGTCATTATCATGCGAAGATCTCAGAGACAGACAATCGCCGTTTGCAGAAATAACGACTCCCGGTCAAATATCACTGTCCACTTTACCGAGTATCAGAGAAGACGATGGATGCGAGCTGGAGGAAGACGTAGGGGATTGTCTTTGGAATGACTGCGGGTTCGCGAATGTAGAAATAGACGAGTGCCGAGTAGACGACGTGGAAAGTTCAGAAAAGCAATGGGAGTGCAGAAGCACGCAATCTCCCGGTGGATCTTGGTCTAGTACATCCGATGCTCCTGATAAAAGATCAAGCACCGCTTTGAGTGAGGACGGTGACTGTGCAGTTGGTTTGGATTTCACAAGGGATTTCTATCGCCTTGTCAAGTATGAGAGCACAAAGAGCTTAGCTTCCAATTCGTCCAGAGGGATACCTTCAGCTGATGCGAGCAACCACCTCAGGATCCACGATGTACAAGCTATGCCTTTCCAAGATAGAGAGCACGCGCTACAAAACGTCCTGCACTTTATAGCCGAACAACAGAAGTATTGTCGGGATAGAGAAGAATCAGACTCGACGTCATCACGACCTGTCTCAGAAATAAGGGAATTGCCACCTCCATACGCAACAGCTGATTTTGACGATGATTCTATCGACCCTCGAAGTGAAGTTTCCGAAGATAGACAAAGACCGGATTCCTTTGCAAGCTTTTCAGAAAACGATTCTTGTGACATCGTTTCAGACCGGCCTAAGATAGCATTTTGTGATATCGTATCCGAGCCAAAATCTACCCCGCGATTCATCGAGCGTGAAGACCCTTATATGGAATCTGAAACGTTTTGCGAAGATTTATCTAGGAATGAGAATTCTGAAAACGAATTAGAAGAACTAAGTCATAGTAAAGTTCAGAGATTGAACGACATCAACAAATGCCTAGATGTGACAAGTACGGTTGTAATAGAAGGTATGCCCTCTCACATGAAAGACGATAAAACGGAGGTAGAAAGCCGCGTCGAGCATTCAGCACTAAAAGAAAACACAGTAAACATCAAGCTCAACAAAGCTCCCATTCCTATCGAAGAAACGCTAACGAAATCATCCAGTTTCACTTTCCCTAGCGGTGAAGCAGAGATGTCGTTAGTTGAGGAAGTGTTGAACGCTTGTCGGCGAAGCACGGCCGCCTTAGTCACTGTCCCTGAAGAAGAAGAAGGGTCTTCGCCCGAAGCCTCCCCACAAATGACTGAATCTAATACCACCAGCACTTCAACGGCTGAAACTGTGATAGTAACCAATAAGGATATCAAGCTCAGAAATGACAGGAGTAGGATCCCGAAGCTTTTAGGGAGTAAGCGACCTCCTTCTTCTCCGAATAAGGTCAAGTCTAAGATACCGGTCGCTGAGAAAAAGTTGCAAACTCCTGAACCGATTATTGTGAAGCAAGAGCATAAACTGAGCTTTCATGAGGCTGCTACTTCTAAGGATGTTATTGAGGAGTTGAACAGGTGAGAGAATGAAACATTTATCATTTATCTCTATTAGAAAATTCATAAAAATTTGTGTTACTTTCTTAAGTGCACTGTAATGTGCCTATGAGAAATAAACGACTGAAACTGAAACGAATGAGACGAAAATACACTTTTAAAACGTAGGTACTTTCTTTCTGGTCTCCGCAATACAGGCTTTGCCTAGTGCGGAGGCCGATGGTAAATTGTTACCTGGATTATTTGTAAATCAATAAATATTTTTTCATTTTCATTTCCCCCAATCGAGTGATCACCAACTTCGCCTGAACTTTTCGTAATATCTGCAAAAAGACCTAAGATTAATCATTGATGATGTATTTTTCAGAATGATACGTCAAAACGACGCGGGAACAGCAGAAGCGAAGAGCGACGGCGAGAAAAGCAACGGGCATAAGGATAACGCGCTATGGGGCCCTACTGGATGGGTGCATGTCGAGAAGGATATCGACTTCAGTGACCCTAAGGTATGTTAATGTTATAGAAACTTTTGCAGACAATATGTCTACTACTGAACCTGCTGCCCCAAACGAGTTTAGCCATAATCCACAATAACACTTGGCAGGCAGATCGGTGATCGCAGTAAGCTTGGAACTAGTTGTGAAAGCGTCTTGAAAATATTTAGGACCATGGCTTTTGCAAGTTGTTGCTAAAAATTTCGAAACGATTATATAAAGGATAGAAAAGCTTGGGACGGATTTTGCTCCAACTCGAAAAATAACAACTAACAGGTTAAAGGTTTCTTTGTCGCTTCTTTACTTTAGTCTACATACCGAAGCGACAGAAATCAAAAATATAACTTTATTTCCGTGTCAATGTTTAGTTCTTTAATTTGACCTGTTCCAAGTGTACATTTATTGTATTTATGGAAATAAAGAGTTTTTGACTTTGATTTTGATTTTAAATCAGCTAATTTCGAAAACCTTTTGAACTTTACCTACTGCACCGATTTTCAACAAACACAGCTAAAGACACTCAATGAACTGTGAGATGCGATAACATAGACAGAGACACCTATAACACCTTTAATTGCGTCGGGGCAAACAATGAAATGTTCCTGGTTTAGAATGTTTGTGTTCTTTGGCAAAACGTACCTTGCACTATGTCGTCCCTTGTCTTTTTGAGCCTCACCTCACCCCTAACCTCTGGTTTCCAGGCGCGCGCCAACCTCCTCGACGTGATGCTGGCGTCCAGCGATTCCTCTCCATCATCATGCGGATCCTCGCCCGCGGAGCCTCCGCCACCTTACTCGAGGCTACATCGTCTGCATCGCTCTAGGAGGCAGAAGACAGGTAGATAACTTGAAGATGTTGTTCTAAGCTACCCCCTAAAGTAGATGGGTACCTACTAGATGATTTCTAAGTTATGCCAGGTTCCTTTACATACGGATTTTTGTTACGGATTGTTGAATTATGACGCATACATACGTAGGTACCTAACCTACCATAAAGTTTATCTGTAGGTACCAAGCAGGTACCTACCTGCTTTATGAACCTGGCATAGATTATACAATAACCTCAGGCGGTTACTAAATCGTTAGCGTAGCCAGTCTTTCTCTGTCTTTCTGTTTTATCTGTTAAATAGAGATTTAGTTGTGGGCGTTCTCTTTGTATTTATATTATACTTAAGTACCTTATTTTGTGTTTTAACGTTTGGTGCTGTTTTTGTTAAATTTATTTCGACCACCATTCTTCATTCGTCTCACAAAACTAAATTCATTTGGTTCACTCAATTTGTCACTAATCAATGAAGCTTTCGGTGGTGTTTCGTCTAATTTGTTTTTAATTGTAATATTGTTTTATTTTTGAGCACAGACTCTTGCATTAACTATTTGTCAATATTTAGAAATTTAATATAAGTCCAAGTTTTCAAAAAAACTATTTAAAAAAATTGATAATCTCCTAGAAATCATTTTAAAATCGTTCAAATGCAAAGGTTTGTGAATCAAAATTTGTAGAAAGTCTTATTTGTAGGCTTCATTAAAAAAAATGTGTTGAAACGTAAAACATACTCTACCTACATTAGATCTCTAATTAAAGAAATGATAATGCTGGATAAGTACTATTACAAGACTTTCTACTTTTAATTTCATTTTTATTTCATGTTGTCTGTCTGTCCACGCGCAGCCACGTCACTCGTTTCCGCTCTCACTCACACGCACCATCTCACTCTCTCGCCTCATCATGATAGAGTAAATGATAAGGATCGCGCCCGAATGAAAAATACTAGATTTTTGAGCCTTCATTTGGCGTGAAAACTTTACCAATATTCGCTACAAGAGGATATTTTTATAAAAATGTGTGCAAAATATTTAAGTAATTGGTCAATGAGCCATGCAGGTTCTCATGGTCTCCCCCTTTATTTAGGAGCTAACAAAACCTATGATTTAAGGAGAGTCAGACAGAACACTTGCAATTAAACTGCATCTTCCTCCCCACTATCCAAAAACTAGTGATGGGAAACATAAACCGATAAAATATATCGATAAAATTCCGGCGCGATCCACTTGTGTGAGCGGTTGTGGAGACGAGTGCTTGGGGTGCGCGCGTGACGCGTATTCGTCTCTGTAGAGGGCGGTATGTAGCGGGCACTATCACGCTGGCACTAACGGATCCACTGCTATTGCTGGCACGGATATGGAGGTTTGGACTATGGAGGTATAACGCGTTGTTGCCGCAGCGGCGGCGTTGCGCTCGCGCGGGCTGGGCGCAGTACGCGGCTGGCGCGCGCGCCGCCCTTCCATCCTGGGTCGAGATGGCTTCTTCACGCGCTATGGGGAGCGGGAGCGAGCTGCCGTGGCCACCTTCGACTTCCTTGATGACCTCTCCGGGGGATCCTCGCCGGACGCCGCCAAAGACTGTACCTAACTTAGCAATAACATGCGTCCCGATACTGAATGAGTGGAACCACTAGCTTCAATTTTTCTGAGTCACTTGTTTGACAGGTACCATAGGCCGCTTAGATGTTTAGTAGATGTTGGAGGTCACCAATCTAAATTTTAATTTCTTATTGATGGCTATCGCCATGTCTGATACGTATGACTGTGACTTAGAGACAGACTTGAAGCTGGTGGCAGGAATGTCTCCTGTGGTCCTAAATAATTATATTTTTCTATGTGATAGTTTACGCGCTCCGGCGCCCGGTTGTTGTTAACGACTGATGTGTGTATCTGCCTCGGTTCTGCTAATTTTTGTTGAACCATCGCCGAGTTCCTTTATAAGTTCTGTTCAGGAATATTTGCATGCATTGTCGATGTAAGCTCAAGATCTGCTAACGCAGCATGTTATTTTGTCTTTGTCACGTAAGATCTAACTAATAAGGTTGAAATTCTAAAGCAATAAGTTCAGCTTGATTAGTCTTGTAATTATTTACACTTGTGTCGTTATTGTGCTAAAGATCTGTTTAGTTTCGCTTGTGTGAATTAGCAGAATCAGGGCTCTGTAGTTTTGTCTCGCTTTCGCGTAGTTATTTGATGATAAGCCAAATAGTTTTTTATTTTTAGTGTAGCGTTGTATTAACGATGATGGCTGCACGATCCGCAAGGCTGCAGCTTTAGGCGTTCTATGGCTTTTAATATCTTTGTAGATCTCGTAGGTTTTGTAGTAATTTCTCTTCGAATTACTTACTAAGTCTATGAGGCACCTAGTCCTATTCTTCCTAGATTTTCATATTCGTATGTGGGAAGAAAGTAAAATCAAGAGCAGGCATGAAGCGAAATACCTAAGTGTGCGTAATTTTGAAGTGATTTAATACCGGCTTGAATGTTGTCATCAAATAAATGAGTCAGTATAATGACCATCGAGTGCTTTGCGCTTTGAAATGAAAAGCTTTCAGCAAACTGAATGTGTCAGTCAAGAATGAACCTACTACTTGCTGACTTAGCTTACTAAACGCTTCGAACCAAGGAACCGATGAATTAGGTAAGAGACGAATAAAGGTAATGACTAAGTGAAAGCTGCGGCCTCGAAGTAATGTGATATTTTTGTATATACTGTAAGTCCCACTTATTTTCATATACATTTAAATGGATTCCTTTCTAACTAAACGAACCGTTATTGTTGGTATTTGGGTGGATTCCCTGGTTTCTTAAAGTCAGAACACCTAGCGTAGCCAGGATCGTAGGTTTGATCACTTTTTCTCGTAAGGAAAAAATTCTAGAAAGAGTAATTGAATTGCACGTTCTTGCTAATTAATCGTAAAATTAAGTACTTATGTAAATATTGATTGCGATTTTACTTAACGAATTAGTAACACTTATTGATTTAATAGTAGTGTCGTGTAAACCATCGTTTAACCAGTATAAAGATCCATTAAATCGAAGGGTACTAAAGTATTTTGTAAGTGTATATAAGTAACTACGATGTCATTAAATGCTATTTATTGATTTGTATCTTTTGCGTATTGTGGATCATTTTGTATACTTAGGTACATATCATGGATTTGTATTATTTCGTAAGGCAACGATATTGTAATACATTCTCTACGTGAGTACTCAAACAGTTTTATAAGGTCAATTATTTTGATGACTTCTAATTAGGTAGGCATATCATAATCTTACCTATAAACACATTTTTTCTTTAAACATATACATGTTCTGAGAATTTGTCTACCTTTCTATGCAACTTTAGGTATTTTTTGTGTTAATCCTGTTTGAGTACGTACGTAGGAAATAGCTTCCTAATTAACTTATATTTCGCTATCAAACCATTTGATATTTTCGATGGGTTACGGTTTTGAACCTGGTTACGTGTATTTTACTTTAGTTAACGTATGGCTAAACCAAAGTTTAAATGAAAAACAATTTTGCCACCACTTGTTATGCTGCAACACTTTAGTTTTTTATTTCCCAGCTTTTATTTTGATGGTGAAGATTGAAGACAATAAAGGAAGATTTATACCTATAATTATTAATATAACGTAACTCGATCGATATCTTAAAATGTTAAGGTATAAGTAAGCTAATGATACGAGCAACTATGTATTGACTTATTTGAAAATTATGTAAAAGACGTCCCAATAATCATTGTACTTTATATTGCTATTGGATTTAATATTGTGAATATCCTGGATCTGATTATTATCATTGCATTTATTTTATCGAACTTTTACGGGTCAGTGTTATATCTCAAAATCTATCGATAACTTTCATCGATACGGCAGCCAACACTAGTTTTAATTAAAGCACGCTGGCCAGTGCATTATAATAATAATCCAAAAGCTAAATTATGTAAAGTAACTGTACCCAAGCTATTTATAATATATGACCTAAAAATTAAATAGGTACTATAGGTTCATATGTATACCTTACTTATTTATATTTCTCGATATATTTTTCAGTTCACCTTAATTAAATTGGCTTGTCATATATCGTTTCTCATAGTTTTTCATTAATAAACTATAATAAGTATGTATGTAACTTATTGTAGGTTCCAAAAAGTACCTACTGTGATTGGTAACTACCACTGAATTATGGAGCACACTTTGGGAGTTAAATGTAACTTTGAAACTTTGTTTTCTGGTGCAATGTTGGTACGATTCTGGTATGATTAACCGTATGATAGAATAACTTGAGATAGGTAGGTACTTTGAACAGTACAAAGTGTAGAGTAACATTGTAAACGGTACCTATAATTTAATTATTATACTATAACGATGGGTTCAATAAACGATTCCGTTCCCAAATTATTTACGTTGTTTTATTTTCACCTGTAACGACTGAATGAAAACTGTAGAAAAATCAAAAACCTTTCCTTGAGCTCTACGTAGCGTCTAGACTCCAGAGAAACGGGATGTAGACTCTATAGTAAACGCTACGATGCTCGTGGCTCTCTACGGCGTAGACACCACTACGAAGTTAGAATGGGATGTATGTAGACTCTACAGTAGACGCTACGATGCTAGAGGGAACTTTTGCTACGAAGCTACGGCGTAGACTATTACAGACCTCTACCACAGATTAGATAACGTAACAGATACATCACTTACTCGATTTAACCAATGTACTTTGAGTCTTAAGGGAGAGGAAATAAAGTTCGTAACGCTCTACTCGCTGTTAGCGAGGCGGCTCGATCAAAGCCACCCGCGCCCCCCTACCTCTACAGTTCCCTCGCCGGCCCTTGGCTTGACGGTAGGGTTGACCATCGATAGTTTTTCCTTACCTACGTATATCTCAAGAAATACTTGCCTAGGTACCTATGTAGAACCCAAATATTGGTAATATCATTGGTACCTAGAACCTAACTAAACTGATTAGGAAATACGTACCTATGTAGTATGTAAGCACTACGTATACTCCAGCCAAATTCGGTGTGACATTTTTGTAAACTAACCGAATTTGGATGGAGTGTAGGTAGGTTCGTGATACGGTTCTGCTCTGCAATACCTAGGATAAGTATACCTAAATTTAGGATTAAATACACGAGTAGGTACCTATCCCACCTACTTAATAAATAAGTCCGTGAACAAAAACAATAGTAGAATAAAAAATACATTTTAATTATTAGAGAACATTGTAAGCTAGGTAAAAGGTATTATTATTGCTAGGTAGGTAGCTGCTTATATCCTAGGATATAATTTAAATATTTTTGTGTCAAGACATTATTTTCTGTATACGTAGTAGGTATGTACAGATGTGTCATACGTATGTACAGAAAAAATTGTACACTCAAATCACAAATGATAGGTAGATGTAGCTGCCATATCTAAAGTCCTTTCAGTCATTTTCGTAGTCTACAAAAAACAAACCTACGCATAGTATTATATTATCTGTGCCTGCGCGGAGATAATCTCAGCTATGTCCGAGCGAGACAAAACTTATCGTTCGGCTCGCGCGAGCCGCACGTTCGCGCGCGGGCGGTAACCTTTGACAGTGTCCCCTCGAGGGGACAGAAAAACTGTAGGTAAATAACTCAAAACTGAGCGCGAGTGACGGAGCACTGCCTCTACGAGGTAAAGATGCTACGAAGTGTCGCGGTGTAGACGCTACGAATCTACGCGGCGTAGGTAAGCTCTACAGACCCACTGCGAAGACAACTACGAGACTGCGTCGCTTCAAATCACACTTATACTAGAAAGGTGAAAGTTTGGATGGATGGATGTTTATTACTACAACTCATTCCGATTGAGCTGAAATTTTTGTATACACGTTTAATTTGGATGACAATGCATTAAAACCTTCTTTTAAAAAAAGGGGTTTTTTAAATATTTAAACTTATTTTTGAGTTGTTTTCGCCGTAAAATCTCACAACCAACGGCACAAACATTCGTCTAAGGTGTAAAATATTAGTAGGAAGTAGAATACTTTATTTATTTAGGATATCCAAATCTAACTAAACACACGTTTAAAAACAAGATTTGTGTTCCTTTACTTAAAGGTATACCTACCTACACTCCTAAATAAGATAAGCCAAACCCAGGCCTGCTAGACATAGGTCTCCCCTAGCAAACGCCATAGCACAGTAGGTATTTAGCTTACCGCATCCAGCATCTACTCATCATCATCCCTATACTATCCCACTGTTGGACATAGGTCTCCCCTAATGATCGCCATGCCCTGTCTTCAGTTCGCCGCATCCAGCATCAGCGTGCAGTCTTTCGCAGGTCGCCATCCCACGTGGCCGGAGGGCGGCCTCACTACGTTTGCCGAGTCGCGGTCTCTGCTAAGGAACATTCGTCAGCATCTATTCGTCACTGCTTACCTATGGGTCGAAGACAATAGGCATTACCAGAATTTAATAACAAAGTTATCAGTTCCCGCCTATCAGGTGTTACGACATTTCGGCTTTGTTTGTTATGTATGACGCAGAGCTGCGTCACTCACCAATTGCTGATAACTCGACTATTGGCCGGCGAATTGCATCGTCTACCCCAATATGTTCAACTATCTGTACAACCAGTTGAAGATATCAACTTCCCTCGAATTTTTTCAACTAAAAAAAATAGTTGAACATCTTGAACTGATAGGGGTTTGAAGATTTTGACCCTCACATCGGTCACCTTTTCGTTTTTTTTTTTTTCAAAATCGCTACGCACAATTCACACAATACAAAAGTTATATATTTGGATAGAAGGCGCTAAAAGAAATAAAAAATATCTTATAAATTGTCCTCATGCGTCACGGTTTTGAGTTATTCACAGATGAAAATAATTATATTTTTTCTTCATAATCTCAGAAACCTGACGCTTTAGGACATTATGTTAAGTTTTTATTTATTTTCGTGTCTTCTATCTAAATATAGAACTTTTATTGTGATTTTTGCATCCGAGGCAGGCCCTAACGTCGTCGGTCATCATTTCGTTTTTATTTTTTAAATTCTTGAGAAAAAACTATTTTTAGTTATATTGCACATTCTAATAGAAATTGGCCGTTGTTAGTCAATTTCTTAACTTATTTCGTTGTTAGTCAATTTCATTTGTGGGTCCATTTTTATTTTGTCATTCAAAATACTTTTATTTGCGTTCATTAACCTTTTTATTTGCTTATCTTTGAATAGTTTTTTCTCTAAGCTCGCCAAGTACCAGGAATGCATAAACCTGTGTAACAGTGAAATCTACCTTTCCATCGTTTCTGAGATAAATGAATATAAATACTTAGGTACAACTTACATGTGGAACCTTTATAGAAGTATAGACCCAAAGCCTTTCTACGTGTCTTTGATACTGACTTTACCTGACCTACCTACTAGGTATTTTACAGGAACTAAGAACTATTATATAATCTGGTTGAATTATGCAGTAGCATACTAGCTTAGCACTATCCTAAAAAAACCAAGGTCTTCTTTCCCTGGCCTCGATAATTTTCAAGTAGGGTACTTACGTAAGTAGGTAGTATATTCAAGTTTCAAGAATCAAAACAGATAACAATAAAAATTTTAATAGGCATTCAAAACGGTATAAAATATGGCTGTCAAGGAAATTTACAACAAGGTTTCAAAATTCAGTCCAAAATAGCGTTAGCTACAAAAAGTGGGGGAGGTTCTCCATGTGACCTGAAAAACCACGAAACTTTAAGTTCTTTCAAACACCAAAACCTGAATTTCTCCCGTATTTTCCACAAGCTTTGTCCCTTTTTAGGGCTTGGAAGAAAACCGTAAAAAAAAACACAATTTTATGAGATAAAATTGTCAAAATGAGTTTTAAAAAAGGCTGTGGGTAAAGCTTCTGGAAAAATCAGTCGAGGCATCGGACGAGTTAGTAGGGACGAATTAGTAACGCAAAACGAACACATTAGAATACGTAAGTGCCAAAATAATAACACACCAGATACAATAAAACATTTATTGATAAATAATAAAGTAATGTCATGAAATTACAATAAAATCACAGACCACAATAAGTAAACGACCTTTATAAATTATTATAAATATAGCTGTTAGTTTACGGAAAGTAATAAACAAATTGGCTAACTGCGTGATAGGTTATCGACATATAACTGCTTGTGCGATAAAGTATCGATTTTTATTCAGAGAATTTAGAATTTTTGTGTCAGTATTCGAAAAGGTTAAAATATTTTATGGAATAAGTGCTGTTTGTGACCTTTTTGAAAAACTTTTTAAGTTTGAGGTTTTCTAACAAACAATAATATCTTGATCAGATTGTAGTAGGTACGGTATCTACGCCAATAAGTACTTTTAAAGCCACTAGGCAAGGAATATAAATAACATACAACTGCTTACACCGCACCGGCAGAATGCCTTAAACATTCTGCTATAAATAATTTAAAATGTAAAATTAAATTATATACTATATTATATTTAAAACATAAAACAATAGTACACAAAATCAAAATTTACAAACAAATATACGATTAAAAAGCTAAATAGTCTATGAAAAGTACCTAAAAACACTTAAACAAAATACAACGACACTGAATAATTCGCTAGCGTTTATTTTGTGACAAATTTATGTTAAATCAGTTGGAAAATTAAAGAGTATAGCGAAGCTAACAATAAAAGGAGAATAATAGAACGAAATAATAAGGCAGATTTTCAGAGTTTTTTGTATGAGCGATACTATAAAACGAGTATTTACAGTGATATAAATTTCAGGTACAAAGCAAGAACACTTGTTGTGGAAATGTGTGCTATTCGCAGTAGGTCCAACTTGACAACTATTCAATCAACAACGAGCAACTTTGTCTAACAAAATGTTAAGAAAAATGCAAACTTTTCAAAAATCTGTCTGTTGCCAAATGCAGTGTCCTATGCAATGGCAAACAAAGTTCGATACCACCAACATCCATATCGTACGATCAACAAACTCAGACGTTGCATTTGGAAATATTCCAATAGACAATTGGGCTTGATTCAAAAATACGACAAATTTGCCGGGTCTAGATATTTTATAGCACCGTGTAGTTATAATATTGAAGAATAAAGAATTTCATACTGATTTCAGTTAGTTAATAAATAAAAAAAGTATTTCCTGCAGACAGGAAGTATCGGAATAAACTCGGAGAATAATCTCTAATACAATATTAAACTATAAATAGAATAGTAAAATTAAAATTTCAACAACAAGTCTTAAATCGTTATGATTTTTTAATCATAACGATTTTTTTCGGTAGGTGATTTTAGAATTACTTTTACATTACATTTCAAAAAATGTACGTCTTGTTACAGTAAATATACAAATACATAGGTTAGGTACATTATGGTATTGCATATAATTTTGTACATACATCATTTCGATTTCGATGCGTTACTTTTCAGCCTAGCTTACTTACTTAAATTATTTCTTTTTATAAATAATCGACATCCCACAGATGTTTATGGCTGCAAACAATTGATATCATTATATTGAGAATACAATTTGATTATAGAAAAATTTGTTAGTCATCTGATTCGTTTTTACTTGGGTAACTATATTTTAGTATATTTTTATGCTGAGTCAAGCATATTTTTATAGTTGCGCCTGACACTTGACACTCAAGGTTGGCGCTTACACGTCCAAAACCGCTACCGCAAAACACAAAATTGAGCATTCAAATATGGGACTTAACTTGTAATATTTGGATGCATTTTACATTGACGGCATCAGATAACAGACAGCTCGCGTTTGAAGCATGTGGGAAGCCATTTTGTCACTCTAAAATGTATCTAAGGGTCAATTCACACCGAGACGCGACGCGACGCGACGATACTCAAAGAGGCCAATGATTTTGCGCTACGCCGCGCGTCGTCGCGAGACGCATCGCAACGTCGCGAGGCGCATCTTAAAATCGTAGCAGGCCGACGCCTCGCTGCGCAGCGAGATGCCGCGAGGCGCAGCGGAACGTATCTACTAGCCGCGGGCGCCGCGCGGCGGTGTGATGTCTTCTTTTTAATTTTATTTTTGTAAACTTCTTCCTCTTCATCTTCTGCAAGAAGTCCGATTATAACAAGATCCCAGTCTATCATTATATTTTCAATCGAGCACTCGACCGAACTGCATCAATTCTAAACGAAGTCTGAACGGAAATAGTAGAGAAGTCGCCACAGCGGCCTCAGGCTGCGCCTCGCGGCGTCGCGCGGCACCGTGAGACGCAGCACCGCTCTTGCACGCCGCGCGTACCGGCGATGCACCGCTGCGTCACGATACGTCGCGCTACGCCGCGAGGCACCTCGAGGCGCAGTGCTGCGTGGTGCAACGTAACCTGAATTCTCACAATGTAATGTGTATCTTTTCGTGTAGTGAATAAAGTATATTCTGAGTCGCTCTATGAAAAATGTGCGCGCAGCGTCGCGCCGCGTCGCGTCTCGGTGTGAACTGACCCTAAGTCTAACGAGTTTGCCCATATTTGAATGCTTTTTTTGTGTTGTGAGGTAGCGGTGTTGGATATATATTATGAAAGCTTGTTCAGTCATCATCATTAATCTTTAAAAGCTTTCATAATACGGGTCTAAGACTTGACTAAAGCCAAACGAATCTTTCGTTAGTACAGGTTATTAAAAGTGGTAAAATTGATTACATCACATCGTAGGTTTAGTGTACATAGTTGTAGCGTAACGAAGTAAATGCTTTGTTATTATTATAATGATGTCTTTTCAACTTTTATTTATACCACCAAGATGGCAAATAGGCATTCGCCCCGCCTGAGGGAAAGCTTGCCGCAGCCTGTGGGCGCCTGCACAAAGGGTCTGCAGATTGTAAAGTGCAGTCAGGCACTTTCAATATCTTAGGGGCCATTCATTTATTACGTAAGACGATTTAGGGGAGAGGGGGGTCGACCATGTCTTGTTTTTTTTTCAAGGGGGTGGGAGGGAGTTTCGATAGTTCTTACGTAAGATCACAAAAATGCGTAAAGTTAAAATTATACTTTGAAAAAGCGCGGGCAACCGCGCGCGTGCCGAGGTTCGCTCGGATGCGTATTAGGTAAACGATTTCCATTTCAATAGCAACGGACCGGCGCCATTTCTAAAAATTGTTACCTACTTTGAAAATAAACATTAAAATAAACCAAACGTGTATTCATTTTTTCCTTTAGATTCTTACGTAATAAATATTAAACAGGAGGGGGTCGGCCTATTCTTACTTTTACTTATAATAGGGGTAGAGGGGGTTAAAAACTAGCGAAAATCGTCTTACGTAATAAATGAATGGCCCCTTAGAAGACTCTTTGTGAAAAACCCAATGTTGTAGTCCTGAGGTAAAACCTCGACAGAGATCATTTCACAACCTGACTGTTCGTGGGCTAAAAGTAGCCCAGTAAAGTAAATAAATATTTATTTATTTTAATAAAGATTTATTTATTTTATTATTTATTTACTGACTACTGAGCCATAGTAAGATTCTCGATTTCGTTATGTATTTGTGTCTCTCAAAATATAATGCAAGCCTATACGAAAATTTCATAAGAGATAAAAACCATCCTTGACCATGATAAATCAATAACAGTAAAAAAACATTCCAATAAAATCCGATGGATTTTCACGGTGAAATAGCTTTTTATATTTTCCTATACGTACCTAATTGCCCGTATAATGTCGGTGTTATTTTCATAATGACACCAAAGCTATATTATTTAGAGATAAGATTTTATCTGCCCGCATATGGAATATTTCATGATAAAACGTTTTTAAATGACATCAGTTTTATGAAAAAAATATGAAGAACATTAAATCCGATCCGACCGAAGTAATTGAGGTTATTCAGTCGCTTGACAGTTGAAATATTCAGTGAATATTATTTTATTTGTTACCCCTAGAGTCAGCTATTGCGTATAAATAGGTATCTAGTTTCATAAAATATAATTTACCTAATTTATTAACATAAAGATATCAATTGTTTGCCCGTACACACTATAATATTAATTTAATAAATAAGTCACTGAATTTCAATAAATTAGTATTGTGATGAAAGAGAGTTGACGGAAAACCACCATAACCTATCATAAAAACAATGAATTTCCAACACATAATACCTATTGCAAATACTAAACACCCAAAATCTAGATTAATTCGTATTAGTATCACTGTACGCCTAGGTTAAGAGAATCACCTAGATAAGAATTTATAGTTTACTCTATTCAATTCACACATAAAGGTAGAAACAAACTGAGCCCAGGCCACGTAAAGTACACGACGCGTAATTATGAGATCTAGCAGCATGAATTTGTATGAAAACAGATGGCCTAGAGACACACTTATCGTACGCCAGGCCATCCGATGTTTCCTACATTTCGTCGCGTACGATGCGTGGCGTAGTTTTAGTCTGTTTCTCGCTTAAATCTATACATTTAGGAACACAGTGCTAAGAAAAACTATAATTTCTTAATAAACATTTCAGAATTCATTATTATAATTTTTGATGTACTGATGATTTTTTATCAAGATAATACAATAGGATGCTTTGAAAGTATCTCGATTTTAGAATATATGTGCGTGAATGTAAATACTAATACCTAAACCTATAACTAGCTTTCTACTTTTAAAATCTTTCCGCCAACAACCCCCACTATCTAGTAGTGCTTAATTGACTAAAAGACCCATTTCACCATAGTTTATAGTTTTAACGGAAATAAAAGTAGTCCTTCCGAAACTTATCGGGTATACGGATGATTTACATTAAAATAAATTAACACATTCACATTATAATAAAAAGTAAGGTTAAGCATTTATCGCGTTTATCAGGACTTGAGTAATCCCGTGACCGCGAGTGTTAAACCTGTTAAAACGTCATGAAAAGTAGGTAAATAAACGCGATAAATACCAGTAAATATTTGTTTATCCCTCTGCTTAGCTTGGGGCTAGATGATGCTGTGGATTTTCCAGCATTATTTATTATAATGTGTTCCGATCGTGAAAAACTTTAACACGTTCATAGGTCAGGGTCCACATGTGAGCCCTGATTGCCCGTTCTGGGCGTTCTGGGCCCATGTCTTACATAGCCTCTGTAGTTCACGTTTAGCTCCAAATTCTGGGTTTTCCGCTGCCTGACGAGCAATCTCCTTGTTTCTTACTGCCGAATAAGTTTTTCTGCTGAGGCTTGTCTTTCGCAGTGCTGTATGGACAATTTTACAGGTTATTACGTATTTTAACGCTTTACAATATTGACAAAAATGATTGTTAATACTGCTGATTTTTACATTATAATTACCCTTTTTAGAAAGTCGTTTGCATAAGGATTGACAAAATATAAAAGGGCCAATAATAATACAATTTGATATAATATTTGTATGGTTTGGAAACTCACTAAACGTAATTAGCAACGCGATACATTTAAAAATCCTTATACAAGCGGTCCTTAGATTAGAAAATGTTGAAAGTTGTTTGTTAAAATTTTATGGAAGCCCGGTCGCAAGAATTTCTCATAGAAAGGAAAATGAAAATTTTACTGTTTTCCCTCTTAGAAATAGATAGTGTTATCTATTCAAAATACGATGCACAATTTATCAAGGCTTAAGCATACAGCACTATTAAATCGTTTTGTCAACAAGACATGCGTTTAGTGCTAGACAATTTAAGGAAATACGTGCAAATAGACAGATCAGAACAAAAAGGAAAACGTAACTACAACATAAATCATGCAACATTCACAATAAATCTAAATAGGTATAGATCTCATAAAGACCATTTCCAAAGGCGGCCCAAAGCAAGAAAAAACTATTGTCGCGATAATACCACCGTGAGGCTTCCACAGAATAAGGCGTTTTCTTAAAAAAATGGTTCAAACATAGTTCGACCAGACTGATAAGAGCTACAGCTAAGTAAATAGGGGTTTTACTTTTTAGGAAAACGCCTTATATACAATTGAGTAGCACGTCGAATCTATGTAGAATACAATAGTCTTTAGAGATGGTCCTTTATTTGTATTTTTACAATCTCAAATAGATTAGTAGAGTAAAAGTAGTAACGTGCACAGTCAACGATAAAAATAGAAATTGTGTCTAGTGTAAAATAGGAGCATTTGAATTTTAAACAGATTTATAACTTTTCGCATTTTGTCGTTGACTCTACATCAAGCTGAAAACTCTATTTACAGCGGGCTATAGATTTAATTAAGCCTACGTTTATGAGTAGTCTTGACTTGGCCGAGGTCAAATGTGGAGATCATGCAATATAAAACCGTCAGCCAGTTGCTCAAGAGCAATTAAAACCTAAGCCAGGTGCTTAATAATGAAAATAATTCTTAGCTCCATCCCAACTCACTGTAATCTAAATTGAGTAAAAGTCTATTTCTCTGAAGAAGTTCCATAAAATCCCAGCATTCAAGAGTACAGAATTCTTGAAAATTGAGAATTGGAATTTATACAATAAACTGTATTTTAAGAGTAAGGCAGGAGAGTCAGACACCGTAATTAGTGAGAACCTAATAACTTTGTTCATATTAAACAACAATGCGCAATGTTGCAAAGACATTTTAAACCGAATATTTGGAATTTCCTTTATCTCTTTAAATTACCGGGGTTTCCTATTGTTATCTCTGTGTGGTTTCTTATCGTGTATTATGTGCATTAAGTTCTCACATACACGATAAAGCAATGATGTAATTAGGTAAGGTATTTAATTAACTCGATATCGTACGAATACTGTGACCTCGCAGTATGCAACTAGAATTAAATTATTTTTTGTCATCTTATGCAGTTTAAGTAACTGAAACTAGTGTAGGTAGCTACTGTTTAGGCCCATATTTTATGAAATAAATAATAAGGACTTTGTCTCAGAACCGAAAATAATATAGAGCCTACTTAACGCTCCCCCCCCCCCCCCCTCCCCCCCCCCCTCAGAAGTGCGCCGCTGCCCAACACAACCATCAACTAAACCACCTCTCTACGTGCGTCATGGGCACTCTGTGTTAAAGAAAGATTAAGATTTAACACCCCCAAAAATAAGCAGATACCTATTTGGATAGAAGATCGATAAAAGTTAAAATCAACGCACGTCCAAAAACGCAAGGAATCCAAAACTGCAAAACAATAAGCGAAGTAGAAAACAAATAACTTCATTACTAGGTACATGCATTATTTGATAAGCAAACAGTTGCACTGCACTGTATCCAATCGTCAACAAACATCGATTATCCGGTACATTATCATGACGGAGCTACGAAGCACCTACAAGAGCCTGTATTGCAGAATGCCATATAACAATATGAATATTCACAGATATTTACGAGTATGTACCTATTTTTCCGATGTTTCAGCAGACATAGTCTTTCGTGAATACCTGCCTACTTTTCGTCCACCGCCAATATACTGCCCCAAACGATGGGCTGGGATTGGTTTGGCATTAAGATGTTAAACGATACACAGAAGAGGGTTGCTAACTTTCCTCCGGTAGAGTCCCCTTGACCTCTTACGACATTACAGCTGACTTGGAGTCGATTCCTAAGCCACGACCGCGTTCACGGTAACGGCAGGGCGTGAACGTTATCGGGGATTGTAAATTAAAAGCGTCATTATCAATTTTGTTTTTACCGTGACGGTAAAAAGGTGACGTGCGACGGTAAATCATATAAGTGTCCAATACCTAGCTTGTTTTGTGAACCTGTATGATACCTAGGTACTTGATGAGTCAGCTTAGCCTACTCGTACACGTCCTACGTGACATTATAAACGTAATTTAGGATACCTGGCTTCGGCTAAGCCTTCTCAAAGAAATTATTTAGTTATTTGATATTAAGTGCGGGTGATGTGGTAAGAATTCTTAAGAATGTTTTATTTTGGTACGAACACCTGAAATTCCATTTTGTATTATAATAAAACATAAAGTAAAACAGAGTTTTACTGCCTTTCCAATCTCGTTTGAATAAAACGAACAATGAAATACGTGATTAGATTAGGTTCTAAAAACAGAGTTGGATGAACTCATCAAATCCACGATTCGAAGAGTTGATGAGTTCACCCATCATTGTTTAGGTAGGAGATACCCACACAGATAATCGACCATGCATGACAATACGCTTTATTGGTCAACTCTGCGAAGCGATCTGGTTTAATCCATGTCTAACATGAAATTATCTAGAAACAATTAAACACTGACTGGAAATGTAATAGAATGACTGACGGTATTATGTACTTTATATTTTATAAATTAGTATGGAAGTATGGACTTTTCAAAGGTTGGAGAAATATATTGCATTAATAGATCGAGACTTCGAGACAAAAAGCATGAAGCATCCGAAGCAGATGCTACCTCAACCTCACCTCAACAGCCTGTACTGGTTCACTGCTGGACGCAATCCACCCCCTGATAAGCGCCTCATTGGCTTTTGTCTCATAGAGGGTAATGCCCATAATCCCCACGCATGCGGGTTGGGGATCGCGGTTAGGTGGTAGAGGAGGAGATGCTATACCTACTAATTATTGACAAATCAAGTAAATTACCATCATCGCCCTCAACAGAGCATCACTTCGTGAGTCACGCATTGGACTAGCCTTTCTGCCTTGCGCCCGTCAATCTGAACAATACCAAGGCCCGTATTATCAAAGCTTGCTCATCGATCAATGCTTAAGTGACGTTTATGTGATAGCGCTACTCAAGCGTAGACCGATGGATGACTGACAAAATACGGGCTTAAGAGTATCGTAGAGATACCTATACCTTTCTACACAAAGTACCTCTAAAAATAGTACCTAATCTTTTTCACAACAGAAGCTATCTTGATGCTGTTACGTCACTTTGCCAGCCGAATAGGCATAGGTACACGTGGTTGTTTGTGAACACACCAAATCAGAGATTAAAAAGCTAACATCTCTGCCTAAAAATAATATATCTATGACGCAATTCGAAACGTAGTACATTTAAAGATTTACAGACAGTTTCGATCTACTTGGATTTGAACATGCAACATTGTGGTTAGATAGCCAAAGATATGCAATTATGTTCATATATCAAACTAGATTTAATCTATGTTAGATATTGATCATAACATTCATAACTGAGTGCTGATAGCAACGGGACATACTGTGTGTCATTTTACATTTAAAAGTAAAAAAGTAAAAACCTTGTTTTTGGTCACGAATTGGTGGAAAGCTTATTGAAAGATTTGATTTCAAAAAGGGTTAGAATAGAAGTGCCATTATTACAAAAATGAGATACCTACCTATATTGGTATGAGTTATCGAAATTAGGATTACAGCGTTGAAAGAATTTAACTGGTATTGATAACACCACATTTTTAATTACATCCCTCTTGATAATAATTAATAATTATGAGGGCTATAATTAATAATGTGGAAATTTTGTTTGTTTTCATGCCTGTTTAACTGATTTACTTATTCCCAAGTTTGCTTACACAGAAAACTGTTCATTTTTTTACCATGCTCTGTACAAATATTTTGGAATACAATCTAGACCTAAATTTGATTGTATTCCGTTTTATGTACCATAATAATACATAAGTAAATACATTAGAAAACTATTCAATATTCTTGAACACAGTGCAGACTTTTCAACATTTTATTTACTGAGTTTTCTTTTGTAGGACCCTCCACAATCAGAAAGGCGAGACCGCTTGACGATAGTACCTATCAAAACGTAATCGTGACTTCCCCTTTTTCTATAGGATTTGGTAAAGCAGCGCCTCTATTGTGCATACAGGGATGTAAGCAAATCCCATGCAAAAATGAGATATCACGATCACTCGATACTATCGTCAAACGAACTCAGGGCTCTGAACTGAGCCCTTGAAAATGGTTTTGAAAAACTAGGTACGCAACATACACAGTGAATCAGAGGTGACACTTAAAAAGTGATTGCTTAATTTTTCACTGAATCATTAATAACTCAGTAGTTTGAAACAAAAGATCAGAGCAGACAATAGAATTAATTACACATTGAACCTACCTACCTGCTATTGCTATTGTTAATACAGAAACCATGTTACAAACTCTGACCTTTTAAAAACCTCGGTATAGTTCTGTTGTGGGATTATGAAGGAATAATTATGTAGATAAAATGAAAAATAATAAGGTAAATTAATAAAACTAAATAATATGACACTTGAACCATCACTAATGTTGTGGTACACAAGGTACACATCAAATATTTTTCCTTATAGCCCTGTAAATATGTGTTAATGAAAGCCATGCACTCAATATTTACAGAATATGTCTATATCTACTATTCAAATAATTGATTTTTATGTACTTACTTGACTATCCAATATTCTTTGTTTTTATTAATGGTATTCATTTACACTAATTTGTTTTGTCAAACTCTCTCCCACACAACTCCTACTTTTGAGTTATTTATTTATCCAACCATAAATAACAAAAATAAGTACATGATAAATCAATTACATGTTGAACACACATTAGCTGAATACCAAAAGTTTTATAAAAAAAAAGTCAAATAAAATTGGCAAAAAAGAGTCACTTATTTCATTCACTAATCCATCAATGAATTATGAATTTTGTTACAATTTTTTTTAAGTAAAACTTTTGTAAGATTTAGTATTCAGATGAATCCCCTTCCTTTGTATTCCCAGATTACCACCCAAAGCAAGCAAGTGAGTAGACAATTAATGAAAAGAGTAAAATGACTCACCTCAGCATAATCCTGAAATTCTCCAATTCCCGTATACTGTTAGAAAGTCTCGCAAATGCATTGAACAGGGCCACAATCTCAGTCCTCTGCAGCCTCTCATGTGAACTGTGTCTAACCGGGAGCTTCTCCAGAGGAGGATCTCTCTCGGGGCTGTTCCATCGGCTGGAGAACAAGATCTTCAATGCTGTGCCAAGTCCTTGCGTCTGTAGCTTGCCCCAAAGCTTGCATTTGTCACACCCCACGCAGTCCATTATTCTGGAGATATTCCTGAAGTGGTCGCGGAACTCATTCTTCAGTGTGGCCGCCTGGCTCCCTCCAGTGAACATGGAGGATTCGTTGAAGTGGTCCGGGAAAGAATAGATTACGCCGAGCATGTTCCGTATGGCAGTGCGAGTCTCCTCATCCTCCGTTGGACTGCCAGTGAAATATTCTTCATTCTCTAAATAAGGACCAGCTTTTGCTAAAGCTCTCATTTCTAGTAAATAAACAAAGTAAAGATTTTTCAGCCAGTTTGAACTTTCACCATGTGTCTGTGATGGGTCAAATCTTCTCTGGAATTCCTCTAGATTTGGTCCCCACTCACCTTCAGGTGGTGCAGCGAATCCAACAGTTTTCTCTGATAATAAGTATTTAGAACTCAAATGAATGTTGATACTCGTATGTACCCCAGATACTGCTCTATAAAACACTCTCTTTTCTAAGCACATGTTCCCCAAATCTGAGCTCAATACATACGGGAATGATTCGTAAGGATTAAGTTTCGATCTGAAGCAGTTTTCCTGGTAAATGCTTCTCCATATTCTATGGGCTGATGGACCTTTGTATCCTGTGTACCGTTCAGGGTTTAGGGACAGGTCCACATAATCAGCATCTGCATCCCGATCATCACATTCACAGAAGTTGTCAACTGCATCATCATACACTTTCCATTTGGCTATTTCATACTGACTTGCGGGACTGATAGTCATGTTGAGGTATCCCAGATCAGGGTTGTGGTCTTCCGAATCACAGTTGGTTGCTGCATCTTTAGTGTATTTAGCTGCCGGGGTTTCGACGTCGTTGTCGCCGTAGCCATTCTGGTAGCCAGGCACGCTTTCCTTGGTACACGTTTTGATGTGGCAGTACTTCATAGCACATCGGCTATCGTCCACCCAGAACGGGCATTCCTTTTTCAAATTGACCTTGTAGAACCGGAAGTAGTCTTTCGTGACGAGGCTCTGGATACGCGGGAAGATTTTTACATTGTTGAAGTAATCGATGGTGTCCACACTGCATGAGCAGTCTCCGAGAGCGCCGTGCAGCTCGTCGAAACAAGCCGCGCTGTCGCACGCCTCCGTTCCATACAGCTCGGTATCATAACCCACTGCTTGAACTATCGCGAGAGCGAATAATATAAACACAACACAATATTTCTTGTAAGCCATCTCCGTGGCGGTGCCCATAATAAGAGTTTAGAAAGTTATTTGTGAGACGACCGAAGCTCTATAATACACATTTAGCAATAGTTAGGTACTGTACGTTGGAGTACTGATCATTTAGGAGTGACCGCGCGAAGTGAAAGTTGGTATTTAAATAAACTTAACAAAATCTGGGGGACGTGATCAAGCGAACGTTCACTCTTTGCATGATTTTCGACTGATTTTCGTAATTTTCTCTAACATCACATCGCATTGCATCGCTCGCTCGTTGTTCCCCGCCGCCCGCACAGCACAAGCACAAGCAAATCCTCCTCCGTCTGTCAGACTTCAGCAATTTGACAGGAAACGACAGCTGTGAATGTGTCACTATTGACATTGACGCTCTCGATGCAATGACGTCTGAATTTATTGAGTGCGTAGCGTAGTATAATGGCGCTTCTAAACGGGCTATACTTTGCTGCAATTTGTAGCTGCATTATCGGCAACTGATGGCCCGGCCATTACAAAAACATTGCTCGGCAATTGATGTCCGGGCAATGTATGGCCGGGCCATGTGTTGCACATGGCCCGGCCATGTCGGCTATACAGTGGCTCATGATGCAGACTCCTAAACGGGCTACACAAATCGGCAACAATGGCTGACGAAATCACACTTGTCGCAGCGGCTTACATTATTTTAAAATCAAAAAAGAAAAAAGAGAGATTGTGGATTCGACCTTACCTAATAATAGGCGTGAAACTTTAGGCAATTTAAGTCTGGAAATAAGCCTTGATGAAAAATTATTTACAAACTTTACTAGAATGTCGGTAGAAAAAGATGCACTATGCCGTTACAATAGGGAGCGACTGAAACAACAATAGAACTAGCCCGGCAATATTGCAGTTCAGATCGATCGGTCAGCGATCGCTCGGCCATGTATGGCCGGTATTGCGAGCAATACCGGCTATACGGGCCACACCGAAAATGTTTGGCAATGATTGCCGGGCCATTACTGCAAGATTGCATAGTGTATCTGGTGTTGCTGGCAATGTTGCCGGGCCATACCAGACACATGTATTGCAGCTACAAATTGCAGCAAAGTATAGCCCGTTTAGAAGCGCCTTAAGAGCAATCAATATGAAATTTTGCATAGCTCGTGCGGTGCTTATGCTCTATTATTTTATGGTGTATAAATTTTGTTGCTATAGTATATGCCGATTTCGAGTGCGGGCATGTGTACGCTAGCTTGACGTCAAGCTAGCGTACCCACTAAGAATGGTCATTATTTCAACCAAAGAGGCGCTATTTATTTTACTTTTGTACTACTCTATTTATGCTCTATTCATCGGCATAACAACAAACGTGATATCGATTATGTGTACCTACGCTACCTTGACGGACACGTCATTGCCCACCTGACCAGTGACCGGAACCTCTCGTTCAGATGAGTGCATCCGAGTCCCGTGCCTCGGTCGTTGGTCCTGCGCCGCAACTCTCCCCGGTCGTGTCGGTCTTCTGTCGCATAGGATTATAAGAGTGATATCCGATGCATCTCGTCAAAAAGTGTATCAAATCCGAGTGAAACCAGCTGTTAAGGTTTATTATTTTAGGTTATAGGTAGGTACTTACCTATAATCTCGGACGAAAGAAATCACCTCCCCCATTTTACTTACATGAAGTCGGATAAGGTGATTTTGCATAGATAAATAATCATTCTTTTGTTTTTCGAAACAAAATTCTACTGAAATTAAAAAAAAAAATACCCGGAAATTCCGGTGATTTTTTTACTATTTGGCGCTTTCGAATCTTGGTGCAGATAGCCGATTATTCAAAAATTTCTAAATGCAGTTCATATCCCCAACACAGCAAGGCGAGCGAAGCGAGCCTTGCTGTTTGAGACCTATTAGCTAAAGCTAGATTACCACTCACTCACTGACTGACTGATTTACTATTTATTTATTTATTTGACCATGGAGACACATAATTAACCGCTGGCTTGTCCCTGTTGACTTCCAGTCTACAAAAATCACAACTCACAAGTTGTGAGTTGTGATTTTTAAATATCCTGCTTCTCTGTTAAATTTCCAACAAAATGATGCCAAAAACCATCATTCCACTCCTAGAAAAAAAGAAAAGAAACGACGTTGAAGTTTGTGACTCACAACACACTTTGTCGTTTTCACTCAGTTTGACAGAATGACAACTTCAACCAAACTTCAAAGTCGTTTCTTTTCTTTTTTTCTAGGAGTGGAATGATGGTTTTTGGCTCAGATTAAATATAGGTAGATCTTCAGCGAGCATGCCGCAGAGCAAGACAAAGTATACGAGGTGGTGGGGGGAAAGTGTTGCCATGCAATTTTCTTACCCCGATTTTAGGTTCCTTATTTCATGTCTTAGTTGGTAGATCGGATTTGCGATTTTCCAGTTAATAAATTTAAAAAATTAAATTATCTGAGCGTCTGGTCGAAGCGAAGCGTGACCCGAGAGCTGGTGAGTATCAGGCACAGCGCATCAGCATTGCCATACAGCGTGGCAATGCAGCCAGCGTCTTGGGGACGCTTCCGACTGGTATTGATATTGATCAGTTGAGCTACCTGCAATAGTCTGAAGATAGCTCAATTGTTTCAATTGTAAATACTAGTATAATTTTCTATTTTGTGAATAAAGGCTATTGCTAGGTCATTATAATTATACAAGTAAGTATCACAATGTGAACCCTATTTGGCGTTAGAAGTGGAAGGCAGACCGAGGTTGTTTTTGGTAGGTAAATATAATTATGAAGGTATTAAGGTGAGTAGTACAGATAGAGAAACAAGTGTTTTTGTTTTAAAATAATCAATATTTATTACAATAATTAACGTTTATAAGTTTTACAGTTTAAATCAGTCTTCAACATTTCGTTTTATTACTACTTAATCATAAAATCACAGTTTAATTATAAATGTCTTTGTTATATTACCTATACAATAACATTTACATAAATTAATAACACTTTCAAAAAAATGGTTACTTACGAACGTAACATCGTATATTTGCTAAAAATTAGTAATGTTGCTATCTAAAAAGTACTTAACTTTCATTGTACTTGCGTATACTTATACCTAGTTAGTCACAGCATTTTTTTTTTTTATTAAAAAATACACACGCATTTACACAGAAGCATTTAAAATATCGCAGAATCATTATAAAAATCACAGAATCATTTTAAAATTAGCATACCAATTTCTACAAGAACCTACTTAAGATATTTTTTTTTCTTATTTATATGGGACAGTTAGATTAGATTTGGACAGTTGAATTAGATTATGTACAAAAATCACAGAATCATTTAAAATATCACAGAATCATTACAAATTTTTTTATTACGAAGATTTTTTAGGTTCCTAATCTTTGCGACCCGTTGCTTTGATCCAATGCAAACGTAATTCTTTATCTTCGGGAAATCTGTAACAAATAAAAACACTAATATTATAAATGCGAAAGTGTGGATGAATGGATGGATGTTTGTTATAGTTGTTCTATCTCACGAAGTCCGATGGGCTATGTGTGTCTTAGCAACAACTTACATAATACCACTTCACGCCAAAACTACTGAACGGATCGGGATGAAATTTTGTATACAGGTAAGTAATTCTAATCCTGGAATCTAACATCTATGTTAGATTCCAGGATTTATATAAAAAGCCTTTTTATCTCACAAATCAGTTGCTATGGGATAGAAATGGCCTTTAAACGTTTCCATAGAAACAACGCGTGCGAAGCCGCGGGCATAAACTATTTTGCTATGCATAGCGAGCTACATTATCTATAAAATAGCTATGTAGGTACCTATTAAAAAATATTTCAATGCGCCATTCGGGGAATTTTATCATCGGGTGCAGGCAACCCTAAATTTTCACAATTACAAGTTAGATGAATTAAAAATAGCATAAAACATAATGTTTGAGCCTTGTGTGTATGTAAATCTATGAAACTGTAAATTTTGAACCTTTTTGTAGTGAAAAGAACTTGTACTTACGAGTGGAATGATATATTCGGCACTTTTTCTTCACTATCACTTCTACATGCAAAAACGCTGCATCGCACCATATTTGTCTCTCTTTTTTATTGTTTTTAGCTGCGGGAATGTCCACATAAACACATTGATCACATTCAAACATAAAAAACAAAAGTTTAGAACTTTTAAAACTTTTTTCACCAGTCTCGTGTCGAGCTCCGTCGATGACAAAGGAAATTTGTTTAGCACATGGAGGTGCTAAACAATGCAAAAACCGGCACGCTGGATGAGATAGAGAGCTAATCGTCCTATTTCATTTCTTCTTAGGCTTTAGGCATAAGTCGTTCTCTCTTTAGTGTGAATGCGATGGCAATTGCGCGAGTTCTATAGGTTTCTCTTTCTACGGTTTTTGGCATCATTTTATTGGAAATTTAACAGAGAAGCAGGATAGATATATTCAAAGACACTAATGAACACAAGGGACCGACATAGACCCTAAAACTATACGAAGGTGTAGTTTGGGCATTTGTTGACCACTAGTCCGCGCGGTCAATTTATATATTATTAATTTTGTAGACTGGTAGTCCACAGGGCAATTTCGGGTGCCGGTCAGGACAAGCCAGCGGATAGGAACGGAGATATTGAACAAGACTTTATTGGCCAACGTCAAGGCAGCGTACCCATTAAAAAACGAATAGGAAACGAGATTTTCTTATTATAAATGCTATACTTAGTATAAATAGAGCGAGAAATACTGCTTCTGCCTGTGGTCATACTTTATGCAATTTCGTAGTGCAACAATATAAAAAGTTGATGTGAAGTGCTAGGAACAAATGCATTTTGGTACAGTCGCACACAACAAATAATTTATTAGTGAAATTATACACCGAATAATGTAGGTAGGTGGTAAGAATAGGTAGTTTCGTTACTATAAGTGAGCTTTTATGAGTATTTAACCTTTATTTAGCTACATATAAAGCTAGGAATTCGTATATGTCTAGGTAGGTATGCTATTTTCATCCACCTAGTGGTTGCAAAATCCGAATAATACGCATTTTATCATTCACAAATCCGGATATTAATTCGAATAAAATGTCAAATTTAAAATAACATCTTTGAACTAGCTCCCCCCCCCCTTGTTTTGCGCACTTACAGCGCAGTCTTAAAAAAATAACTTCTTCACTAATATTTGTTCAATATTCGTTTTACCAAAAATACGTCAAAGAGAACTATGATTTTGTGTGAACGGATTAAGCTAGGTTCACATTGCTGTCAGGGTGTGTCGGGGTGTATTCACATTAGTAGGTTGTGTTGGGGTGCCCCAACACAACCTACTAATGTGAATCTAGTCATAGGTAATGATAATGAACGTAACCGATTGCGCTCTGGCGCGCCACGACACACCCCCGACACAGCAATGTGAACCTAGCTTTACGCGTACTTACTGTGTAGGGTGCAATGCGTTAATGATTTAAGAGGGTTTTATTGTCAAAAATTAGTACTTAATAAAAACTCTTACATACGGCTGAATGAATCAGGTGAAATGCTTACCTTGCTAGGAACCAAAGCGGTCCAGCTTTGCTTTGGCCCATGTGCTAAATAACAACAATTTGCGGTCTTAACCTATCGACTCAGGCCGCGTGTTGTCGATTTTACATTACAGTAGCAAACAAATATCAGGAAAATAAATAAGACACAAGTTTTTAAATATTACTTTATTTTACTTTAGGAAAACTCTTAAAACCTACGGTTATAGGTACTTCTTAAAACATACGGATAAAGGTACCTACTTCCTTAAACCTAGGTACTTTTTATAAATCAACAATTTTTAGGCATAGGTAGAGCCGTCCGGCATTATACCTACCAGTTTTCCAAGAAAAGATAACGGAATCAAAGGCTGTGTATGTTAAAATATTCTATCAAAGTAAAAGTAAGTACCTAGAATACAAAACGTAACAAAGTCATCTTAGCTGAACTGCATAGAGTAAATAAAAATAACTAAAATCAATTCGTACGTAGGCAGTAGGCACAGTTCCGCCATGTACCGTTAAATCATCATCATTTAGATTTAAAAAATAACCAGGTTTATGTATATATATTAATGTCTATTTTAATTGTACCCACTGGGTGAGCTTAGGGCTAGATGATGCTGTGTGGATTGTCCAGCATTATTTATTTATTTTATAATATTCTACTTAAATATAAATTATCATAAACTACTTTTTTGTTGAAGTTACATACAACTTTTTTGCTCTTCTTTGGCACCGAAAAGTCTGAAAGTCATAGAGATAGTTATTTAAAAGTACTAAGATCATTTTATCGCATCATAGCAAATTGCTTACTATGTGCCTATGTGCGATAAACTTCTTATCTGCTATCTAAATTAGGGAAACGTACACATACTACCTGACCCGATCGGAAGGGAGGTCTTCAAAAATAAAATATTGTAACTACAACGAATTTTGGTGCATATTCAACAACTTTGCAGTCATGACGACCCAAACTTTATAATCGGTTCCTACTTAAGTGGGGGGCATACGCAGACAAACTCTTAGCTTTTATACAATATCGAAGGTCACTTTGAGACATTTTCGATTTCAGGGCTTACAGGACATTATATTTTTCAGAAAAGTGTGTGCAATGTAATTGCACATAAAATGGTAATAATAACAGTTAGGTTTATTGGCAGAAACACGCTTTTTAACTACTTATTAGTGTGCGTGCGTCGGCATTTTGTTTACGCAAAAGACAATGCCACAGTTTTTGGGGTCGGGCATATCTAACGATATACCTACATCTATGATAGCGGCAGGGGCGGTCGCAGCCCAAGACTTTGGGGGGGGTCACACCTGGTGCGGGCCGTAGCACCAAATGTACTTGTAGGCGGTTGCAGACCTCACTGAAAACCACTAAACTTTATCGGCGAGCGGAGCGAGCCGCGGAAAATTTATACTCAACTCCCAACAATAGTAGGTATAAGTTATGGCGAGCGAAGCGAGCCTCGAAATTTTTGAGATGTTTTCTGAAGTTTAGGCAAAAGTAAGCAAGAGTAGGTCCACTTGCTTACTCTCGCCCGCATCATGTATTTTGTTGTTGATGATCTAGAAAAAATAAATGATAGCGAGCGTAGCAAGCCCCGAAAATTTTAGAGACTTTGCGATATAAATTCAGATATAAATTCTAAATAGGAGCGAGCGGAGCAGCCCTTGCTCCGCTCGCTCCTATTTAGAATCAACAAAAAATTGGAAATACAAAAAAGACATGGAAACAATGTAACGGCGAGCGGAGCGAGCCGCCGAAATTTTTGTTACTTTTTCGGGTAACTACCCGTGCAAAATGATGTTAAACAAGTGTCAAGCACTGGACCAAATACAGAGAAGGACAAAATACTATCGGCGAGCGGAGCGAGCCGCAAAATGCAGTGTTTTGCATATTGGCCGCAAACAGTCAAATCGGGGCGAGCGGAGTAAAGGAGATTAACAAAAATTTAGAAATAAAAAAAAGACACCGAAACAGATGTAGCGGCGAGCGGAGCGAGCCGCCGAAATGTTTGTTCCCTTTTTCGGGTTGTCACAAACTGGTTCAGAAAATAAATAACAGTGAGTGGAGCGAGCTCTGAATGAGCCGCAGCCTTTTTTGAAATTGGTGAGGTAGCGTCCATGCAAGACAAGGAAGCTAAATTATGAGCTATTAGCTTCTGCCCGCGACTTCGCACGCGTTCTTTTTATGGAAACGTTCAAAGGTAATTTATATCCCATGGGAACTGATTTACGGGATAAAAAGTAGCCTATGTTTGATTCCAGGCTCAGAGCTACACTGATGCTAAATTTCAGCTCAATCTGTTCAGTAGTTTTGGTGTGAAGAAACAAACATCCATCCATCCAAACTTTCGCATTTATAATATTAGTGAGATTGTGAAGAACAATTTAAAAGTTTGTCGAATAACAACCAAATATGCGGACAACAGACTAGACATCATATAGAATCAACGGCGAGCGAAGCGAGCCGCGAAAATTTTTATGATCTGGCTGTGCGTGTGAGTTGTTTGGTATTAGAAATTTTGCAGTTGCAAACTCGCCTGAAACGGAGAAGGAGTCCTGGACTAGAACAAGCTAGAAGCTTATCAAAACACAGCAGAAAGTTATCAGAGGCAAGCAGAGCATGCTGCGATAATTTAGTGGTTTCGTTAGATTTTTGGAGTGTTTGTAAAACTGACCTCAAACGAGGGATAAGCCCATGACCAGAGGCAGACACTTTAAAGTTGCCGGCTAGGTTAAGCGAGCTGCGACAACTTTTGATTTTTGTTAGATTTTGGGCAACTTTTTAGAAAATTTGGCAAAGTGACCTAAAGCGGGGCGGGTTTTGAGCTTTGGATCACAGTCAAATGTTATCAGCGACCAGACCAAAACGCGAAAATTTTGTTGTCTACTAATTTTTTGTACTGGTTGACAAAGTGACCTCGCAGAACATAGAGCACAAATAACAGTAATATCGGCGAGCGGAGCGAGCCGCGATTTTTTATTTTGCTGCCGTTGGTAACCATAATCAATGTAACGGAAGTAAACAGGACAATATAATCATTAAGCTGTGGGTTGCAATTTTTTAAGTACCTAAACTAAGATTTTGGGGGGGGTCATGACCCCCGTGACCCCCCCCCTGGGACCGCGCCTGGATAGCGGAAATAAAAATGCACACCCTGTCAAAATTTCAACTGTTCACCTTTTACCGTAAGAGATAGGTACAGAGATGTTAAGGTCGAGCTAAAAACACCGTTTTTTGAACAATGTTTTTTGTATGGTTTTTATTAATAAAAATAAAATAAATTTAATACTTACTACTGGTGGTAACGTCCATACCCCCTTAATTTTAATATTTATTTTATAATATATTATTGTTTTAGAACCGGCAAAAGAAATAGGTACGTACATGGATCTAAATAAAATCTGTAGATATGGTACGTTCTCCCAGCACTTAACTCTACAAATGGCATGTGTTACAACTACACGCAAACACAGCTCACAGTTACATTTTCAATAATTTTAATAAACAAAAACTAGGTGTCGGCCCGCTGGTGCCAGTCAGTCATGAACGTTATTTTTTTTTATTAATGTTGTTAATAGTTTCTATCGTAAAATAAACACGTTTTATAAGCATTATATCCTCGTCTGACATTTCGTTTTCCCACGATGCATTTGATCGAATGTGTTCAAAGGAATCCATTAAAGTCTGTACAACTTTAACAGAACCAATTGCAATTTTAATATTTTTATAAAATGATCGTCGTAATTTTTCTATAAAGTTTAAGAATTCATTATCAGGAACGCAAATAAGTTTATTGTTTACGTTCATTGAACTCGCTCCTTTTAAAATATGCACTTTGCTTTGAGTTAGTTTTGTATCATCGCCCTGACAGATTTTATTAATAATATATGTAGCTATATACATCTCAGAACTCACGTGTATGAACGAAAAATCGCTTATATCCATTTTTTTTTTATATATTATATTTATTTCAATTAATTTATTTGCTTCTTCTGCGAATTTTTTCATTGCTAAACTGTTTTCCTTTTTACTGTCACGTAGTAAAGCACTGTGCATAAGATTTTCTTTCATTACTTGTATAAGTTCTTTTGCTTTAAAATTTCTTCCTAAATTGAATTGCAAATGAGCCTGATCAATAATAGCTACAAGCGGATCTTGGTTGAGATATCGAGCCGTACAAATTTTACTGTTTTCTCGTAATAACCGAATATTGTGTAAAGTAGTAATGATACAATCAACAAAATTGTCACCATTATATGAACTATTTGGAGGCTTTAACTGTTTAAAATAACTAACTAGATCCACCCAGATATCATCGTCATAGTTTTCGAACAAGTGACTTGAAAACATATTTGTATATATATGCCTTCGAAAAAAGGAATTTAAATAGTTTGTATCAAAGAAGCAATTAATTTTTCGGATAAATTTTACCGTGCGCCTAGTGTGCTGGTTCATTAATTTCAAATCAACAAACATCGCAATAGCCCTTGCTGTATCTAAGCTCAAAATTTGGGCCGACTTTTGGAATATTATCTGGTTTGATTGATTGGGGTTTTCGTCGAAAGTATCTTTTTTTAGGTCAGGAGCGAGCCTATACTCACGACTTTCGTCGATTTTACAAAATTTTCTTATATGACTCCACATTGTAGATAATGTAATATATTCCAATTGAGACCCTTTTCCTCTCATATTTATCGTTGCAAGCTTAAGTAAGTTAAATGGATCAAATAAGTAGAATATTTTCTTGTCATTTATTTCAAGATATGGCTCTACCTCAGATATTCTCATATGCACGAATGCATTTATTAACAGGTTATCGGTACTGGGGATCAAAACATTTAAGGTTAGGCCCATGCCTAACAATTTCATTACAATATTCTCAATCCATGGCCTGATAAATTCGTTGAAATCGTTTTGATCTTTTATATGAGGAAGCAGCGAAAACGAAACTATTTGATGCCAATCGTCACACGTTCCACGGGCCATAGCCACTAAAGCATATTTCGTTGGAGTTAAAATGTTATTTGTATCATTGGTACTTTGACAAAGTCCGAGTATTATGTCGGATTCATGGTCATAGTCAAAACTCGGTTCGATGCTGAGTAAATGAACACAAAGGGCACAATGTACCTGGTCCGGTGACATAGACTTGACTTTATTTGTGAGCATACTGATAAAATGTTCACTTATTACTTCCGGTTTTGATGGAATGAACTTTTTGATGTCAGCAACGGATGGTAGGCGTGCAACGCTCTCCAAAATTTGATACGCTCGGGTATTTTCCATGTAGATCGGTACTATTACTCTCTTGAATTCATCTGTGAACTCCATGCTACAGTTATCTGGCTTCTCTGAAAGTTTTCTGCTTATTTTTATCGCAACATGTAGTTGGTGGCCGAGATATTTCTCGCAGAAGTTTGTGATCATACTTTCATCTACTTTTGGTGTAGTTGCTTCGTCCAGCGCCATTTCTGTAGTACCTTGCTCCTGCTTGTCATTTACTGCTTGTGTCTCCTGTGTTAGGTCACTTACTGCTTGTGTCTCCTGTGTTATGCCCAATTTTTCTAAGGGGTTCTTATAAGGTACATGTTCTGTTGGAATAGCGTCGATGGTCAGACTTTTATGTTTGGAAATAAAACCAGTGTAATTTTTATAACGATGTTTAAAATGCACTTCACACACAAAATGATTTTCGATTTTCATCGATTCTTTGTTGGAGGTTGTGTACCCGATATTTCTCAGCCATATACATCGCATTTCACTGAAACAAATAACACAAAAAAGACTGGAGATAGATACTCCAGAATGATGAAAAACAAGCAATATACATTGCAAGAGCGCGTGTAAAAGAACATGTAGAAAAATGACTAAAAATTTAATTTTTTTGCAAAAATAATAATATTTGTAAACATTTGTAAATCAGTAGCAAATCAATTACTCTTAGACTTAGGCTTAGACATCATAATAAAGAATACTTTATCATCGGTTTTGAATATCGATTTAGATGACAAGGCATGGTCGCAGGCCTCAAATTGGGAGGCTTAGGTATACGCAAAATTTCAAGTGTAGCCCTACCAGCGTTCTTGTCTTCTGTCTACAGCACTAGTTCTTTAGTTGAAAAAATGTTAAATCCTTCTCTTTTGGTCCCACCTGGAATGTCATTGAAAATTTCATTTTTAGACGAAGCTCGAACGGCTTGGCATAGTGCTTGCCCCGATGCTGCTCCCCCAAAATCACTTTTGTCCCAACGGCAATGGGACGGGCCTCTGTGTGAGTTGACACGGAACTGTTTGTTACAAACGTGCTCCAGCTCTGCAGATCGTGCCCGCCTCCTGGCCGTTTCTAAATGGGAGTCAGGACATTGGTTGCAAGCATTTCCTTCATATAACACTGGTACTTTATTGGATCCCGTAACTTTCCGTATCGCAACATGTCTCCGGTTGGGTGCAAGGTGTTGCGCGCCTCATCAATGCCAGTGCGGTACAGCTGTCGAACAGCTTGGTCATCACGGATTATCGTGCACTAGGGCCGCCGGTCGGATATCTCGCCACGCTAGCCTTAACGACATCATCCGGCGGGCCTTTGTCACCGCTAACGTACCAGCTATTCTCGAACCGAATGGTCTGTTGCGTGACGATGGTAAGAGGCCCGACGGTATGACACTAGTCCCATGGGAGTTGGGGAGGCCCATTGTGTGGGACGCGACATGCGTCGACACACTTGCGCCTTCCCATCTTCCGAGGACATCCGTGAGGGCGGGTGCGGCGGCAGATTTGGCCGAAGATCTCAAGAGGCGCAAATATGCAGGTCTCGACAGAGCCTACACATTTGCTCCCCTTGGAGTCGAGACCCTAGGTCCGTGGGGTACCGAGGCTCTTCGGGTTTTAAAAAAACTATCTGAGCGTCTGGTCGAAGCGACGCGTGACCCGAGAGCTGGTGAATATCTGGCACAGCGTATCAGCATTGCCATACAGCGTGGCAATGCAGCCAGCGTCTTGGGGACGCTTCCGACTGGTGTTGATATGGATCAGTTGAGCTATCTGTAGACTGTTTGCAACAGTCGGCAGTTAGCTCAATTGTTTCAATTGTAAATACTAGTATAATTTTCTTTGTGAATAAATGTCTTTAATTACTCTTTCTTTCACACTTATAAGCTTGACGGCGAGCGAGATAGTCGGACAGACTTTTACGTGTACCGAGCTCATCAAGGGGTACCATATGGGCATCCCTTAGGGTGGCAACGACTAAAAACCTAAGTCTGAAAACTCTCTCTCAATTGGACTTTGCTCTAAATTGAAAGATATTTTTGGAAACAAAGACATTCATGTAGGTAAGTATAGAAAACTTAACAAAAAATGATAGCAATAACCAAATAAAATAAAAATTAAGTTACGTTTACTATCAGAAGCAAGGTTTTCTTTACTATTTCTATGGATCAAAATGGAATTTCAAATAGGCTAAGGTTAAATTGGTGTTCCATTTAGTAGTATTGGCGTTTTTGTCAACCAAACATCTTCACAATGGCACAAAGTTTGGCCTTTATAATATTAGTAGAACGAGAGGAACGCCAGCAGCATACCCAGCTAATTCTGTCGCTTATTTGGCACCGACTATATCTGTCTGTCTGTTACATATTCACCCCTGAAGGGCTGAATAGATCATAATGAAATTTGGCAGGGAGGTAAATTTTGATATTGATTAGTGATAGTGGTGTATTAATATATCTGTGGTGTTTGATATTTACATGATAAGTCCAAAAACCAGTTTTTACAGGACGAGCATTTGAAATTTTAAAAAATCATAACTAATAGGAAAAGACACTCAGTGTTATCTTTTTATTTTAATGATATATATAATAATATGGTCAAGTTTTTATTACATAAGGAAAATATAATATAAAAAATGGTCTAGCTTAGGAATTATTGGTATTTATCAACTTTGTACTAAACAAGACGATTTTTTTTTAAATAAAATGACGCTCCTATCAACATTTGACCAAATGATTGCCTTCATGCACTTCGTTTTAGGCGTATTTAAATGTTTCATTAGGTAGGTACCTACTTCTAAAATGTATGAGTCACTATATCTAAGCACAAATTTTTATTACGGTTCCCAACATTTAAGTCGACATAACACGTTTAAAGCAAATTTCGGAACAAACATTGTTTGATATAATTATGATAAAGTACACTTATATGAATTGGACCATGTTACTTAATATGTATTTGTGTTGCAAAGGCATGATATTTTTTTTATCATAAATAGATCATAATTTATATGACATATCTATCATTCATAGAGCAAACGATTGTGTATACTTCTAGCATTGGTAGACTTACCTTTTAAAGATCAAACGAAAGAGAAAAAAAAACTGATTTTGGGCGATGAATAATCAGAAAATGACCAATTTCGGACTTATCATAGTTATCATGTATATACCAAACGCCACAGATATTTAGCATTGCTTTGTTGGCTGATGACCTGAGTCATGTCATGGTCATAAGCTTTGTCAAAAGTTATGTTGCTCAATAGGCACCCAATGTTCATCAGTTGTCTTAGATTTTATTGTGGTTATTCTAAAAATAGCTTGAAAGATTGTTACCTAAGTATTTCGATTAATATACTACCTATCTGATAATACCTCTTAATGAACCGGGTGAGAACTCTGTGTTTATCTAAACCTAACATAGGCTTTAAGGCACTAAAGCCTGTGTATGCCAGTGTAACTGAAAAGAATTGTTCTTATTTCTAAAAAATAAATTAATATTGCAAAAAATTTCATCTTCGACGGGACTTGAACCCGCATCCTTCCCTCAGTATGGGTTTCTTAGAAATTAGCCAGAGTGTGAGGCTTACGCACTATAATAACAAAAACCCATTTGGCAAGTTATTTGTTTATTTGTCTCCACGTCATCATCTAGATTCTTGCAGATAATTATTAATACAAGTACTTCATGACGGATGTTAGCGGGTTAACTACGAACCTTATTTGTGTTGGAAGCGAACCTAAAGATAGAATAGAAACTTTAATGACAAACATGACTTACTGACGACCAATGTTTATGGACAATACTGATGACCGATGTGGCGCGGTGGGCGAAGGTCTGCCTGCGACGCAGGAGGTTGCAGGTTCGATACCCGCCTTGGGACAAATGTTTGTACGATCTACAAATATTTGTGCTAGGTGTTCTGGTCATTTCTATGTATAATAAAAAAATCTATCTATGTAATGTATTTTAATATGTATATCAGTCATCTAGTACCCGTAACACAAGCTCTGCTTAGCTAGGGGCTGATGTTGTGTGGATTGTCCAGCATTATTTATTTATTTATTTAATACATAAATACATATTTTGTATGCCGGCAATCGCATAGAAAACAACACTGATTTATTTACCTTCTATCCATCGATGGTATAGGGAAGAGCCCCAAATTTTTAAGATCCGAACTATTTTCACAACCTTCGACACCACAAAAAACTTTTGATCCACAATCGACTGCAATGGCAAAAATGTTATCATCTATAATGCTACGCGTCATTTTGTGCGAAGAGAATAGAATACAATTACAAATCTATTGAGATTTTTGTATTTTGCAAGGAGAAAGAGCACAAGAAGAGATTTTTATGTTTGTTTAGCATTTGCATCATGCATGCATCAATCAATGCATGATGCATGTCTTGCTTTCAGTGTTGCCGTTCAACTAAATTAGAAGTCCCTAGCCAGTATTAGAAATTCCTCTAGATATGGAAAAAATCGATCCATAAAAATCCGCTAGAAGTCGCTAACCTACCTCATGTATTGTGACCTCAGTAACGCTCAAACCGAAATGCTTTAGGTAGTAGTTGTGGTTCTATTCCTCCGCAGTTCTTTGTTCTATAGGAATAGCGAAGGTCCGCATGCGACGCAGGATGGGGTAAGTACTTGATAACGATATCCTTAAAAGGGACATTATACTACCTACATAGATAAACATCTATGTTTTTTCTAAGGGTTTTTATGTGTATTTTTTATTACACATAGAAAACACACGGAACAAATATCTTCAGATCGTACAAACATTTGTCCCAATGCGGGAATTGAATCCGCAAACTCCTGCGTCACGCAGGAGGTTGCGAATTCGATATGTGTAATAAATAAAACGTCAAGTGCGAGTCGGACTCGCGCACTAAGGGTTCCGTTTAATTGTAAGACCTTGTTTCTTGCCAAATTTTATGATTCTACGTCAACGGGAAGTACCCTATAGGTTTTGGTCCAATTTATTCACTACAAAAATACTTTAAATACTTTTAATGCTCAAAAGTAATTTTTTTAGTGAATAAATTACAAATTTATATTTTTCTGATTTTTGTCTTTACTTTTGCTATAAGACCTTGCTGCTCACCAAATTTCATGATTCTAGGTCTACGGGAAGTACCCTATAGGTTTTATGTGCATGTGATTCCCTTGGAAATTTCAAAATATTCGGACTTAAACGGCTGTAACTTTTGAGTGCGTTGACTCAGAAGTTTTATTTATATCGCGCCTTCAAGATGTTACAGACTTGAGTATTTGACGTTAATTTCAACTCGATACGTTAACGCGTTTCTAAGGAAAGAGGGTTGACAGACAGACAGACGGACAACAAAGTGATCCTATAAGAGTTCCTTTTTTCGTTTTGAGGTACGAAACCCTAGAAATATAATTATCTGTGTAGTATAATGTACCTATGAAGTATATCAGTCATCTAGTACCCATAACACAAGCTCTGCTTAGCTTCGGGCTAGATGATGCTGTGATCCATGTGTGATGTCCAACCTTATTAATTGCTAGATGGTGATGTACCCCAATCTACTTTTTCTATTAATAGAATATATGCCTATAAATTGTAAAAAAAACCGGTATTGACTTTTCTATTTCGTAATTATGGAGCCACACCGACCAAATGCAAGACAATTATTCACACATTTTTGTTGTAATCAACAATTGGGTCATCAGCAGCTTAAGATCCCGATTGAACTAAAAAAGCGGCCGCCCGTCACTCTCAGTTTCTGTTCATACACTCATGTTCAATGAAAAAGGCAAAATAAAAAAGGAAATACAGGGTGCCAATATAAACTACCTACGATAAACTTTGTTCTATCTAAAAAAAAATTAATTTCGAATAGAAACTGACTATAAAATGAATGAACTATAAAATGAATGAACATTCGAAACTGTCCAATACCTACGTACGTAATTCTCGGTTTCACTCATTCTTGATAGCAGTGAGCGAGATAAACAGAACAAACCTTGCACTGAATGCTCATAATTTTGGAAATCCCGAGTGCCCTGCTTCTATAAATATATAATATTAATATAATTAATTTTATTCATTATGTTTATCAATTCAGTATCTTTAGTTTTGAAATAAAGACGGTTGCCCTTCTAGCGTCATATTGACCCGCCTAAAAGTCGTTAGAAGTCGCCAAAAACTTTTTTCTCGCTAAAATTAGAATTTTGCCCGCTAAACACCCACAAAATCCCCTAGTTCTACGGCAACACTGCTTGCTTTGCTTTGCTTGCAAGGTAAAACTTCAACTTCTTGTTTGATGGCTTCTGTCTGTTCTGCGTCTGGTTTGACGTTTGACACAATTTTGCCAATGTCCGTCTCAGACACGGAAATGGAAATTTCTTAATTCCGTCAGGCGCGGTCCCAGGGGGGGGGTCACGGGGGTCATGACCCCCCCCCAAAATCTTAGTTTAGGTACTTAAAAAATTGCAACCCACAGCTTGATGATTATATTGTCCTGTTTACTTCCGTTACATTGATTATGGTTACCAACTGCAGCAATAAAAAAAATCGCGGCTCGCTCCGCTCGCCGATATTACTGTTATTTGTGCTCTGTGTTTTGATTAGCACAGAGGCAACGTTCCCAATTTTATTGGTTTGGCTGGTCCGCTATTGTCAGTTTGTATCAATCCAACCACCACAATAAAAAGCACAAAATATAACAAATAATCTGCGAGGTCACTTTGTCAACCAGTGCAAAAAATTAGAAGAAAACAAAATTTTCGCGTTTTGTTCTGGTCGCTGATAACATTTGTTCCTTCTGACTATGATCCAAAGCTCAAAACCCGGCCCGCTTTAGGTCACTTTGCCAAATTTTCTAAAAAGTTGCCCAAAATCTAACAAAAACCAAAAATTGTCGCAGCTCGCTCAACTTGCCGGCAACCTTACACTGTCTGCCTCTTGTCATGGGCTCATCCCTCGTTTGTGGTCAGTTTTCCAAACACTCCATCTAACGAAACCACTAAATTATCGCAGCACGCTCTGCTGGCCTCTGATAACATTCTGCTGTTTTGATAAGCTTCTGGCTTGCTCTAGTTCAGGACTCCTTCTCCGTTTCAGGCGAGTTTGCAACTGCAAAATATCTAATACCAAACAACTCACACGTACAGCCAGATCATAAAAATTTTCGCGGCTCGCTTCGCTCGCCGTTGATTCCAAAGGCTGCGGCTCATTCAGAGAGCTCGCTCCACTCGCTGTTATTTATTTTCTGAACCAGTTTGTGACAACCCGAAAAAGGGAACAAAAATTTCGGCGGCTCTCTCCGCTCGCCGCTACAGCTTTTTCGATGTTTTTTGTATTTCTCATTTTTTGTTAATCTCCTTTGCTCCGCTCGCCCCGATTTATATTCATAGCTTTATATCTACCACCGCAAACTTTTTAAAATTTTCGGGGCAGGTTTCACTCACTTTATTTTGTCATAGGCTTACTTTTACCCGAACATCAGAAAAAATCTCCAACAATTTTGAGGCTCGTTTCGCTCGCCATTACTTATACTTCCTATTGTTGGGTTGGGAGTTGGGGGAAGGGATGTCATGTTTGCGGCCAATATGCAAAACACTGCATTTTGCGGCTCGCTCCGCTCGCCGATAGTATTTTGTCCTTCTCTGTATTTGGTACAGTGCTTGACACTTCTTTTGCTCGGGTAGTTACCCGAAAAAGTAACAAAAATTTCGGCGGCTCGCTCCGCTCGCCGTTACATTTTTTTCCATGTCTTTTTTGTATATCTAATTTTTTGTGGATGCCCTTGCTCTGCTCGCCCCTATTTATATTCATAGCTTTATATCTACTACCGCAAGTCTAAGATTTTCGGGGCTTGCTACGCTCGCTATCATTTATATTTTTATAGATACCTATCAACAACAAAATAAATGATGCGGGTGAGAGTAAGCAAGTGGACCTACTCTTGCTTACTTTTGCCCAAACTTCAGAAAATATCTAAAAAAAATCGAGGCTCGCTTCGCTCGCTATAACTTATACCTACTATTGTTGGGAGTTGAGTATAAATTTTCCGCGGCTCGCTCCGCTCGCCGATAAAGTTTAGTACTTTTCAGTGGGGTCTGCAACCGCCTACAAGTACATTTGGTGCTACGGCCCGCACCAAGTGTGACCCCCCCTAAAGTCTTGGGCTGCGACCGCGCCTGAATTCCGTGGTCTCAGACAGGACAGCATCGCATCGCTCGCAAGCTGTAGGGAATGAACATTATGCAGAAGTTTCGAAAATTCAATAAAAGTACGTCCTCGACCAATTGTAGGCTAAGGCTGGGTCACTCTTGCACTCCTATGTTCCTTGCGAGACTTCGGACCAGGGACAATTCCATATGCGAGTGTGGCATAGATGAAGATCACGTGGATCACATTTTTTCAGCTGCCCTATTGTTTCTCTCTCATTAAACTACTCTCACTAAACTACTCCCTTCCCCCTGAGGCTCCTCTTCCAACTTCTATGTATTTTATCTTTCTGCTTTTCTCGTAAAATTAACTATGCCTTATGTAAATTCATATATACCTTTACCTACATAAAATAATGATATATATAAAGTTGTTGTTGTAGGTAATTACTAATTAGTAAAAGTAGTAGGTACCTAGTAGGTTCTTTACTTACATAACGTGTTTATTTATTTATTGTAAATTCAATAATCCCGCAGTTTTGAGTTAAGTACTTTCCTTGTTTTGTAGATTTGTATGTTTTTTTGTTTGTAAATTCTGTACATTATAGAGGATAAGTAAGTAGGTAGGTACCTACTGCATTAGGACTGCACGGGATTAGGAAATTCTGAAAATTTTTTGAAGCTTCGGAGTAGACGGGATTTTAATCAGTATCACACTAATATACCTAATAAATGCGAAAGTTTGGATGGATGGATGGATGGATGTTTGTTACCTTTTTGTTTGTTTCCTGTTTCAGCGAAATCCGTTCAGTAGTTTTGGCGTGAAGAACGCCAAAACTACTGAACTGATTTCGCTGAAATTTTGCATACAGGTAATTCAAATCCTGGAATCAAACATAGGCTTCTTTTTATCCCATAAATCAGTACCCCTGGGATAGAAATCACCTTTAAGCGTTTCTATAGAAACAACGCGTGCGGAGATAAACTAGTATCGGAATAAACTAAGGAGATGGCTTAATTTTGGGAGAAGAGGGTGAGTAGAGTTTTGGGCCAATTTGAATAAAAATCTATCAGAAAGAAATTGCGGGCGCATAAATAATGGAGGTTCGCCACATTCAACCTGCATAGCATTTATGGGCGAAGACTTCATGGCACCAATACCTAACAATACGTAAACATTTAAAGTGGATTTTGTCAATTTTGTCAAAACCTGCTTTGTTGCACATGCTAAGTAGGAAAGAGCCATAATCCAAATGGCTCCTTACTTGGTATCGCAGTGTACTCGTACCTATATTTCATCGCATTTACAATTTCTGGGTGTATGGGTGAGAGCCCCACCATACTGACGACCTCGGTGGCGCGGCGGGCGAAGGTTCGCCTGCGGCGCGGGAGGTTGCGGGTTCGATTCCCGCCTTGGGACAAATGTTTGTACGATCTACAAATATTTGTTCCGGGTGTTCTGGTCGTTTCTATGTATAATAAAACATATCTAAGTATACATACAGTCATCTAGTACCCATTTAGCTTGGGGCTAGATGATGCTGTGTGGATTGTCCAGCATTATTTATTTATTATTTACTAGTTTTTGCCCGCAGCTTCGCACGTGTTATTTCTATAAATGTGTGAAGGTGATTTCTATCCCATGGAAACTGATTTATTGAATAAAAAGGAGCCTATGTTTGATTCCAGGCTTAGAATTACCTGTATTCACAATTTGAACCCGATCCGTTCAGTAGTTTTGGCGTGAAGAGGTAACAAACATCCATCCAAACTTTCGCAATTTTAATATTAGTGTGATACACCGGATATTTTTTTCACATTTTTGGGCAATTGAAATAAAATGCTGAAAGCCCGTCATTTTGGAGTCCAACGATATGCCTAAAAATTTTGCATGACTGGATGTAGGAACAGTGTCACCGTCAATAAAAATACTTAAAGGTGGTACCTACTACTCGTTTTTAGTGAAAATGACGGCAGAACTCTTTGACGCAGACAGAGACAGACCATGATCTGTAAGCCAGTCACTGAGGTATGATAGAGCTGAATTGATTCTGGTACTTGCCTCATCAAGAGAAGAGGATGACATGTATAAGGTTAGATCATCAGCATACTGTAATACATTACAGAAAGAAGAATTAACAGTTTGGTCAAGATCATATGTGTAAAGGCTATAAAGAAGAGGCTTAAGACAGAACCCTGAGGTAAGCCCTTCCAGACTAGCCTAGGGGGAAGGAGTCCATGGCAAGATTTAATGACCACTGATCTTTCCATTAGTAGGTTACCAATAAATCGAACTAGCTTCTCGGGAACACCAAGTTGAAGAAGCTTCCTCATAAGAATTGGAAGTTGGACGCTATCATACGCAGCAGCAATGTCGAGGAATTCAGCGAAAAGGTTTTTTTCTTTAAAAGCTTTATGTATATCTGAAATTAATAAACTAAGGTTATCTAGAGTTCCCATGGCTTTTCTAAAACCAAACTGAGTTTTAGATAAGATAGACCCATTCTCAGACCGCCATTGTAGGTGGCGATTGACCATCTGTTCCACCACTTTGGCCATCACTGAAGACAGCGCCATGGGCCTACGACTGGATGGATCCGAGGGATCTTTGCCAGGCTTGAGGATAGGCAGAATAATTTGGGACTTCCACTGATCCGGAACTACACCAATATCAAATAACTTATTAACAAGAGACAAGTATACCTGTTTAGAGTCGTTGGAGGCTTTAACAAGAAAAGAATAAGGGATTCTATCTATGTAAGGAGAAGAGTCAGTCAGTCCGTCAAAAGCAGGAGTCGGTTCACTGAAAGAAAAAGGGGCGTCTAAGCCGTTAGAGGAAGGAATGAAAGAAGGGGGGGTTGGAATAGAATTAAATGAAGGGGCAGAAGGGGGAGCAAGTTTATCTATAGCTGTCAGATTATCAATAGCACAAGACCCTCTAAAGCGCCTTATTTGTCTCCATACAAGTAATGGAGGAGATCTAGGAGATAAGCTTTCACAAAAGCCTATCCAGCCTAGCTTTTTCTTTTTAAAAGACAGTTTTCTAAACTTTGCCGCTGATTTTTGTTAACTCAAATAATTTTCAATGGTCATAGAACGACAATAAGCAGTCTCAGCCGCCTTACGCTCAGCAACCGCCGCTGTGCATTCTGAATCCCACCTGGTGGAAACCTTAAAATCACGTGAAGGCTTTTTTATAGGGACATGTCGGTCTGCACATGCAATAATACAGTCGATAAATTCACTGTAGGAATCATCAGATATCGAAAAAAATTCCAAACTAGAATCCAGTGAACATGAATAAGATGACCAGTCAGCATGAGTGGGGATGTATTTTGAAGATGGAGCTGGGTTAAGAAGAGGAGTGACGCTATTAGATTTATTAATGGAAAGAACTATAGGGAAGTGATCGCTACCAAATGTGTGAGATAAGATTTGCCACAAAATATCGGGAACAAGTAAAAAAGAGCAGAGGGAAAGATCAACAGCACTTTTAGGATTTTGAGTAGGAAGAACCCTGCGGGTAGGAGACCCATCATTAAGAATGCAGAGGTTAGCTTCATCAATAATTTCCAGAAGGGAAAGACCAAACAAATCAGAGGGACTGTGACCCCAGACAGAGTTATGCCAAAACGCACGACACATCCTTTCCCTACGCATGCGGCCCGCGGAATGAGACGGCGTTAATGTAGCCAACATCGCCTAGTGCGCCAAACGATGCGCTAAAACCCTTTGGGATGTGTGGAAAAAACCGACACCTGAGCTATCGCTTAGCGTCTAATGCCAATAATAATGCCGTATGCCGTTAATAAAAGAACACGCTAACACCTTGGCCACATCTGCGTCGCGCGTCGACGCCCAAATTAGCGCGCTAAGTAACGCGTTAGGACGCAAGTGGAGCCATAGCATTAGACCTATCAGAAGATCTAACAACACTAACGCGCTGTGACGGCTACCTACATCATCCATGCTCAAAGAAAACAAGGTCTGATATAAATTCTACATCATCAGCGGATATGGCGGCTCACAAACATTTTAGCTTGGGGAAGAAGTAGATCTATTCACTAGCCAATGAGAGAAGTTTTACTAATTCCTTTCAAAACTGTTTCAAAGAATTTTGAAAAAAAAGTTTATCCTATCTTAAATCCAAATAATATCAGCCTGTATTATTAGGCCACTGATTGGTAGTTATTTACTAGAATCATATCTGTTCTATAAGAGGAACACCATGAGATCTGCCAAGAATTGGGGAGACCAAGCCTCTAAGGCTCTCTTACATCAGTTAAAGGTCGGGTCATACGGCCTCTAGTATAATCCAGTCCGCACTAAATTTTAGATCTAAGCAAAAAAATAATCAATACTCCTATCCAGCCCTACGTCCTCTTTATTTTTACTTAGATCTCAAATTTAGTGTCGGACTGGCTTATACTAGAGGCGTTACTACGCCTTTAATTTAATGTGCAATGTTTGTACGACAGATTTAATTCTTACTAGCTGCGCCCCGCGTCTTCGCCCCCGTGGAAATTTATGTTTCCAACTTTCTTAATATTTTCTTTCATAAGAACCTTCTCCTGACAATAACAAACACAACAAAGAAAGAATGCGCGAAATCGGTCCAGCCGTTCACGCGTGATGCCGTGACCAAGGAAAACGGGTTTCATTTTTATATATATTACTAGCTGCGCCCCGCGGCTTCGCCCCCGTGGAAATTTATGTTTCCAACTTTCTTAATTTTTTCTTTCATAAGAACCTTCTCCTGACAATAACAAACACAACAAAGAAAGAATTAGCGAAATCGGTCCAGCCGTTCACGCGTGATGCCGTGACAACGGAAAACGGGTTTCATTTTTATATATAAGATATAGAAGATGATATAGGTAGGTAGATATAGATACTCTACCGATCGGTGCCATAAAAAATACGGGGTGATATTTTTTGGTCTTTAGTGGGTTCGATTACCGGATTAGCAAGTAATTTTTCAAAATTCTATTCAGTTTTTATTTTTTAAAGAAAACATTTGACGGAGAGGACGACCTCTGTGGCGTAGCGGGCGAAGGTCTGCCTGCGACGCAGGAGGTTGCGGGTTCGATTCTCGCCTCGGGACAAATGTTTGTACGATCTGCAGACATTTGTCCAGAGCGTTCTGGATGTTTTCTATGTATAATAAAAAATATCTATCTATGTAGTGTATTGTATATCAGTTATTTAGTACCCATAACACAAGCTCTGCTTAGCTTGGGGCTAGATAATGCTGTGTGAATTGTCCAGCATTATTTATTTATTTTATTTATTTATTTCTTTAAAATGAAAGGAATGTTTCCAATCAGTAAAACTTCCTATCTTCAATATTTCTGGTAGGTATTTGCCTTGCTATCCATGTCCCATGGTCGTGGAACACCCTGTATATTATATCGAGAGAAAGAACTGGCTTCAGAAAACTTAAGAACATAGGTAGAAATAATAAAAACCAAAAGTTTCATAATAGTAGAAAATTTATTTGCGCCCTCAGTCGCCATACATCGACATAAGCAATTCCATTAGAAATGCAAAAAGAGATTCAAAATGGAGATTGATCCCAATTATTAAAAAAATTTAGATTTATTCGCGTCCACTCGAATAACTAAAGTTGATTGTGTTAACCTCTAAGGCGGTAAAATACCTTTAAAGTGGGTATTTTTGAGGGTATTCTTTTAGCTGCTGAAATTATGATAGTCAAAGTGGGTATATATTCTAGTGATGCCAAATCACAGTAGGTAGGTATGGGTAATCACAATCACTTTAGAAATGCACTATTATATTTTTATACCTACACATCAATTGAAAATGGACGAATATACTTACACTCGATACAACCCGAACTACGAAAATAGGTCAAATATCAATAGAATATCTTCAAATGTTTTATAACTTACATAATAAGAGCGTCAAGTTCCTATGTTAACAATTTGAATAGATATATATGTTAATAATTCAGCTCTAGTATCTATAATTTAGGTATTTGAAAATAGATTTGTCACAAAAATTTATGTCAGAATACCTCAAATATATGAATTTAGTTCTGTGGCAGGATGTTGTAGAACTAAAATACAAAATTAATTTATTTGTACAACCAACCAAAAATAGCTATACCTACCATATTTATTAGCATGGGGCTAGATAATGCTGTGTGAATTGTCCTGCATTATTTATTATTATTATTATTATTATATTTTTTTTTAAATTCTATACCATACTTACACAATCTTGGTGTTTTACTATCTATTCAAAAAGTCAACACACTAACTTAATGCACTTCAAACAGTCACTTAAATGTTACTTATCAATAGGTACCTTAACTATAAATGTATAAGATTACTCGTAACAATTATAATAAAAAAGATAATTAGAACGGTAAACAGAGCGTATTATAAGTTCTACGCAGGTGTCAACTGAAAAATTGATACCTCGTAGAATTATCTTCATATGTGTGAAGAAATAGACGTTTCTTATTAATGTAACATGGAATCATTGTAACTCGTTCGTTTTTACGGCAAAGTTAATAGTACATTTATTAATTGGATTAAAGAATGGGTATTAGTGGAAACATTCGCGCCGTACCTAACTTAAGATTTCCAAGGTGGGCTGATACGCTAGATTCTATTAACTAACTTGTACAGTAAAATGAGTTGTGTCATTGATGTATTGTTCTTCCGATTCTACGATTGTGTGTGATGTCTTCTTCTAGGCGTACCTGCAATTTTACGGAAAATTAGTATAATCGGCCTATCACGATAGCAGAATATAAAAAATCAAAAACAACACACTGGTACCATAGAGATGTATAAAACGCTATGTTATAAATTAATACGACATTAAGGAGTTACATACGAAACATAGACCAACACTACCTAATACACCAACGCCAACAGTTTTTACCTCAATACCATTAAAAGCTACATGCGAAGAACAAAAATAATTATAGTGTAGAGATCTACAAAATAACATAAACTACACTGGAACATTCATATTAATGTGTCCTTGGAAAATATAGCGTTGAGCTCAACAGAATATAGAACTTTATTTCTATATACTGAATATTATATAATATCTGAAATAACAAAGCCTTCAGAGGACACATTATCACAAATGATTTTGACCATTACCAGCTAAGCAAAAAATACAGACAATTTACAACTTAACTACGACTAACACTCACAACATACTAACAAGCACATGTAAAAAGTGTATTTACAACTCACCTAAATATACTCAATTTCGTTATCATCAAAAATAATAGTATACAATATGATTAGGTACTGTTTAATAAAAAAACGATAACTATAGGTAAGTAATTATGACACATAAAAGTTATTTAGTCATACAAACTACATAATATTATAATTTTTGAGATAATTAGCATCAATTCAGTGCAAGCTCCTTATGGATTAAATCGCTAAACGTTTATTGTGCATAAATTTTATATTTATATTCACACATTCAAATCTCAAGTTTTGTAAAGCACATAAAATACATGTTGTACGTAGCTACTTCTTATTTATTAAATCCTATCACTTTTAACATTTTTTGTGACCATGTATGTTTCAACACACACTAAATTGAACCTACAAAATTTTGGGGTACAGATTAAATTGATGTAAATACTGACATTCAAAATTACATTTTTCAATAATATGGTGAATACAATCTTAGACATCTCTCACGATATAAGAATATATATTATTTTATCACAATAGCCAGAAGAGATTATAAAAATAGAGATTCATGAAGTTATTTTTGAGCTAACATCTTAATTTTTTTTTTCTAATTTTTTTGGGAAAAACACTTAATTTTTATAAGTTAACTTACTTTTAAGGATACACATCTAAGCGCATAATTATATCAAAGCGTTGCTTATGACTATTCATTTCACGTTAATTTAGCGGTGGCAGTGATTATTGAGCTAAGCATAAGTAAACATTTGGTTAGTAGACATAGGTACACATTTAGTTAGTAAAAGTACATAATTAGTACAATGACAGTGAGAATAACTGCTCCGAAAATCACTTTTTACGGTTTGTATTAATGCGGCTTATAAAACAAAAATATACATTAGTATTAGAAACGTTAGTGTTGGTTAATTAAATTAGTAAATAACAGAATAAATGACTGTGTTAATATAGTTAAAATATATAAAAATTTAGTAGTTATAAAATACCTAGCTATGGATTTTTCATATTGTTAGTTATGAAAAACAACCATGCGTTGAACATTTCCCGTTATTAGTATACGGTTAATAACCAAAATAAAATGTGTTCATAGGTACCAGTTTTAATGTACAAAATATTAGTAGCGTGACCTTCTATCCATGTTTCTTATGGAATTGGCGAGGCACAGCGCGAACAGGGCTCCAACGACCTGAAATCACAAAAAAGAAGCTTATAATAGGGCTCCAGTGACCTGTAAAAACAAAAAACAAAGGTAGCCTCTAATAAATCGAGTACTAAGTAATACTGCGGCCGTATCTGTCGTTCCCGTATATCCTTTACAAGTCATCTACGAAAGTGAAGGCCATTGATGATGGGCAATTGATGATGATGAAGTATCTAATACCTACCTTATTCTAGAGATCAAATTGAACCCAACCACAACAGCAATTACCTACTTTCCTATGTGCGTGTCAATCATGCTGATTCTGACAAAACTTTAGCGGTTTTATTGAAGAGGCTTTATTTTAATTTTATTTGGACCTACAGACCCTACAGTAAAACACAAAACATTAAATTTTTGCAAAAAATTGCGTTTTCGGTTTAAGGAATCTTTATTTTCTCAAAGAACATAAATACAGTTCACTTAAATGAGAAAAACAAAACTTGTACATATAGTTATGTAGGTATCTACTTAGGTTGATATTTAAGTTCGAGTGTGCTTATCTACCTATTAACATAATGCACAAACTACTTAGTACAATACAAAAGAAAAAAAAAGCAATCGTAAAAATAAAACAACCCAATCCAATACGCACGTAAAGGAACAAAACATAGGTATTTGGTATTCATCCCTGCACATAGATTTCCGGGTTTTCCGGGTTATTTAAAGCCGTGAGGCATTGTAACGCCGTCGGTCAGTACCGGCGTTACAGGGTACAATGTAACGTGTCTCACAGCGAGCGCTCGTGCAGTACGAGGAAAGAAGACGCTCGCGACGGATTTTTGATGTTTCATGCTCGCTGCAAGCTGTGTGGTGCCGGCTTAGAATTTGCGCCACCCCAACTCTTCCCGCGGGTGTCGTAAGAGGCGACTAATGGATATCCACCGGGGGCGCAGCAGTGCCTCCTGCAGGACAATCCTACCACTGAACTGCGATCCCCAACCCGCATGCCCAGCGTGGGGATTATGGGCATTACCCCCATGAGATAATAGCCAACAAGGAGCTTATCAGGGGGAGGCCTGCGTCCAGCAGTGGACCAATATAGGCTGTGGAGGTGGAGGATGCTCGCTGCGAATGGTACATTATGCCCCCTAACATCAGTCAGTACCTACCCGGCTTAATAAAAGTGTGACACAGAGTTCCTCCTTTAATTGTGCGTAGCCTATAGAGTCCACTCATGGCAGTCGCAAGTACGGCATGTCTCTGGCTGTTTAACTCACCTCAATACAAGCAACACCGATAGCAACACCAGCGATAGGCTTGTTCCATTTCTCATACAACTTTGCGAGGGTCGGTGCGCAGCCAGGGTTGGCAGTCTCGTAGGTGCACTTGGTGCCGACGATAGATCCGACGTAGCCAGCTTTGGAGCAGCAGGATTCCGGTAGTGCGATGGTGAATCCGTATTCCTGAGCGTCTTCTCCACCACAACAGCTGAACTGGAATTGAAAGACAGAAAATGAAAGTAATAATTTGATTGTTACGAAAAAACTAAATACATATTAATTAATATTGTATAATATAAATATATTTATTATAATATAATAAGTATTGTAAATAAATAATAGCCAGCGTCTTGGGGTAGCTTCCAACTGGTATTGATATGGATCAGTTGAGCTACCTGTAGATTGTTAGCAACAGTCTGCAGTTAGCTCAGTTGTTTCAGTTGTAAATATAATACTAGTGTAATTTTATTTGTGAATAAAGGCTTCTGCCATATAAAATATATCGACTTTTTTTTTTAATCTATTATTATTTTTATACAGGGTTTTAAATAATTATGTCACCCTTATGAATTAAGTCTTACATTACTAATCCGATTGTGATCTTTCTTTAAGAACTGCACGATATATTTCTATCAGCGCCCTGGCATCCAGGGACACTAATTTGTATATATGTAATTTGTATATATTTTGACCTTTTCTAAGTGTACATTTATTGTATTTATGGAAATAAAGAGTTTTTGATTTTGATTTTGACTGGTTCTGAGAGGATGCTGTTGCAACCTCCTACATTCCAGAATGTATGAAGAGAATTAAACAATCTTTGACGAATTTCTTCGCCCCACGCACACTCCATTAAAATGTGGTAAACATCTTCGATTGTGCCACTGCCACATCGATTGTAATTAGGTGTTTCAGATTTGCCCACCATAAACCCAAACATGTTTAATGGAACATGCCCAGAGCGAAGCTGTGCAGCTGTTACGATTTCGTTCCTATCCATGTCGGCCCTCAAAAACCACGGAGAACGAAGCAATGATGGTTGAACAGTTTTATACCAAATGCCCTTAGTTATCTTTCATCAAAATATTCAGACCAACTATCAAATGTATTTTTTTTTATATCTGGGATGAGATTAGTATAGTTAGATAGACAATTAAATATTACTCCATCAACAGCTGCTTCTTTTGCGAGGTTATCTACTTGTTCGTTGCCCGTCAGGCCAACATGAGATGGAATCCACTGGATTTTAATTAATATGTTCATGCTTTTTAATAAATTACAAGCTATTGGAATGCCTCTAAAGCTAGACCCAGAAAATTACTGTCCTATCAACGCAAATAGATGGTGTAATTCATGGTTCCAAAGAATCCACAATAAATATTGACATTTGTATACAAATAAAAAAAATGTGACAACACGTGGCGGGTCACACACACATAGCGTGGTATGGTAAATTGGTTTAAAAATTATGTAGTAGAACACCCTGTCTGTGAGGAGGGCGATGGTGTCTGCGACACAGTTTTATTAAAAACTACTGCGGGCATCATCGAATTCCAATAGTTACTACAACCATGTAATTTGTTACTAAATAAACTACTTTAATAAACTACTAAACTACTTTATGGTAGACAGACCAGCAGCGTTCTCTTTGTTATGATATCATGCGATATTCAATTTATTATGAGTAATTGTTTAATTTAGTTATCAATGAGATAAGAAAGTGGGTGTCACTATTTATTTTAAATGGTCACATTATACGTTAATTCTAAAAAATATAGCTTTAGGTTGAGCTTATGGTACCTACCTCATTATAGTTTAAGTTTAATAGGAAGGGTGGTGATCACGGCGACTCCCCCCTTATTTGGAGGGGGGGCACAATAAGTGCTGATAATAATAATAATAATGTCCTCCTAGCCGAATGTTGACCACGGCGGCCAGTCACATCGGAAACTAGCCAGATGCGCGGGACATATTATACTGCACAAGTGTTTGCTCAAACACAGGTGCACTCTCTATTCCCTCACTCTCATAATCCGATGATCAGATCGACACGACCGGGGAGAGGTCAAGCGCAGGACCAACGGCTTAACGTGCTTCCGAGGCACGGGGGTGTAACAGCGCCAACTTCCTGACTCCGGGCTGCTACTATGAATTTTTCTTGCTAGAAAAAACCCATTAACAACTGTTGGCCCGACCCGGGGTTCGAACCCGGGACCTCATAATCAGCGATTGAACAAGCTGACCGCTAGACCAACGAGGCAGACAAAAAAGTGCTGATAGATATAGCTTTAAGTAAGTATAGATAGATAGATAGGTACTGATAGAAATAGCTTTAGGTACCTGTTCTTGCAGATTGTTGATGATGCTCTCGGTAGCTTTGTCGACGCTGTCGCTCTTTCGCTTCTTGAACAGCGAGTGTACTGAAGAGACGATGCCTTCCTTCAGGGTGTCTCCGTATGTGAAGAGCAGGATAGCCAGGACCACTTGGACGATGATGATGACCAGCAGGAAGATCGAGTACTGGAATTGGAAATGGATAGTTTTGAAAGCTGGTACCTCAAACCTCAACCTTAACAGCCTGTATTGGTCCACTGCTGGACGCAGGCCTCCCCCTGATAAGCGCCTTGTTGGCTTATATCTCATGGGGCCTATAATCCCCACACGGGTTGGGGATCGCATTTCGGTGGTAGAATTGTTCTGTAGGGAGCGCTGCTGCCCGCCCCCGGTGGATATCCCTTAGTCGCCTCTTACGACACCCGCGGGAGGAGTTTAGGTGGTGCAAATTCTAAGCCAGCACCACACAGCTGAAAGCTGGTAGTGTAAGGTTTATTCTACTCATTTATCTTAAAATTAATTAATAAGCTTGATAGAGCATGGTCGTCCAACTGGCTCAGGATCATATTCATGATGGAGCGATCAGGTGAAGGCTTATGTCCAACAGTGGGCGGTTACAGGTAAATTGTAATAAATTGCCTTAAATTGCCAGTTGGAATCGATGATCAGGTCTTTAAGAGACACGCTTGTCTAGAAATCTATTAATGAATACTTTATGTGTGAAGCAATCAATTGATTTTCTTTCTTTTCTTTCTAGAAAGATGCTGACTGATCTCTTGCAGAAGCCAAAGACTTCATTAATTTACATTTGAGAATAGTTTCAGTAAGAGTTTGGTTTTTGATGGAGCTTTTTTAAATTTAATACTTGAAAGCGACGATAGATAGATAGATAATACTTTATTGTACCACACTAAGACAGATAACAATACAGAAATAAATGCTAATAGTATGTATCTGATTTATAAGCTATATTTTTATCCAAGAAATACGTAAGCGAAGCTGAGAGCTGATGCTTCCAACATAAATAATATTCCGATACAGTTAAGCCTCTACCCTACAGCCGCGATTTTGAAGCGCGTCTTGTGTCGCGCGATTTGTTGCGATATTTGTTTGCAGTACATTTTGTACTAAGATGCATACGATCTTACACATTGCTGCGATTTTATCGACGCGATAGAAGTTGGATTGCGTTTCCGCGTCCTGCGATTTTGCTATAATTGTTCAGTGTTCACGGAACATTTTGTATTAGGACGCATGCCATCTTACACACTTGAATTCGTCAAACGACGATAGTTTTTACGCATTCAATGCCCAGCCTCGCTGGTGCGACCCGCAGGGGCGCGTCGCCGCCACACGAGGGTCGAGAGGCTCGTCTGCCTCTTGGGCCATGAAAGTGTTAATAGTAAAACTCACCGTGACAACCATGCAGTGGCTCTCGCGAATGGCGCCACAGCATCCGAAGAAGGCAATGACGAACATTACCGCTCCAATGATGATGAACACCCACGGAGCCACGGTCAGCTGCGACTTGAGCTCATCCTTGATCACGGACCAGTTCAGCAGGAATGCTACGCCGATGCCGATTATTGCTAGGCCGAGGAGCTGTGGACAAGAGAATAAGGATTTTATTTTATTTATTTGAGTAGTTTGCGAGTTAGGAGATGCTTACGGAGTCCGACGGACGATCCTTCAAACATTATGTTGGAATGGAGGAACCAAAATATCGTAAGGCCACCAGGATCCCAGTTGGGTACTTTTTTACTTATTATATTTATTGTTTCATTTGTAAAACACTGCAACGAATTTAAAAAATAAACTCTTGCTATGCTAAGTATAAAGGTACCGTAATACACACACTAGGTATACTTATACTTGACGACCTCTGTGGCGCAGCGGGCGAAGGTCTGCCTGCGACGCAGGAGGTTGCGTGTTCGATTCCCGCCTCGGGACAAATGTTTGTACGATCTACAGACATATGTCCAGGGCGTTCTGGATGTTTTCTATGTATAATAAAAAATATATATCTATGTAGTGTATTGTATTAAGTATATCAGTTATCTAGTACCCATTACACAAGCTCTGCTTAGCTTGGGGCTAGATAATGCTGTATGAATTGTCCAGCATTATTTATTATTTATTTATTTATTTATACATAACTTAACTAAGCTATGCTTTTCACTAAGGCTTTTGTTTGCTTACGCGCATTAGGGATTTACGGATTATTGATTTTGGTACAGTCGTCGTCGCATGAAAATTTCATAGAAATACAAATGTAGGTGTTTGTGGCACTTGGACAACAAATCGAATAGGTATTAAGCTAGATTTTGAGTGGTTTTGGACCATGCTGGGCACAATGGGCACTATGAAATTTAGACAAGATAAAATTTTAAATTGTAAAAACCCGCCGACGTTATTGGCTGAACAGACTTTCATGAAACATGGCTAAGAACACTCGGGATAAAATTACCTATAACACAAAAAAACTTAACGAAAATCGGTTCATCCGTTTGGGAGCTACGATACGACAGAAAGATACACGGACAGACACGTCAAACTTATTAACACCCCTCTCTTTTTGCGGATGCCTACCTACCTACGAATTTTCAGACTCATGTTAAAGATGTAGAGAAACTGTCTTGGCGAACTTTCAGTTTTAATCAATAGTGGGCGTGTTTTAGCTTGGCAGCAATTTACTATTTGTCGTAGATAACCTTGAGACGAGAAGTCAATAAACTCTGTGAGTGAACTCTGAATAACAAGACAAGGTTCAAAGGGTAACTCTTTTTTGACCAGACAACGTTTTATAATTCGATAGAGCCGGCTGCACGCACGAAAAAACATGACGTCATGCGGCGTTACCTCAACATGACGTCATGCGGCGGTACCTCAACATGACGTCATGCGGCGTTACCTCGCTCTGAGGCGTTCCATGTAAGGCTTGAAGTGCAAGCGAGAGCGCTCGACATCCGTCTCTCTCCTACTTGAGTGAGCGATGCGTCTGCGTTGTCACGTTCAACTTTCGTCAGTAAACCGACTTTACAGACAACCAATTTTTTTGTATCTAGCCTGGTTCGTCCCACTACTGGGCAAGGACTCCCCATATCTTTCCACTCGGTGCGATCTCCCACTTTCCTATGTACTCTGGGTCTCCCACCAATCTCTGAGGAAGACGTTACGGTCGTATCGTCAGCGCTGCTGTGGGCGACCTCGCCCAAGATTTCTTCTGGGACCCAGGGTGATGCGGCACTAGCTCTTACCTACCTAGGTTTATTATTAGTCTTGGGTTATAGCATTTTTTAATTAAACTAGCACGATCCCATTTTTGAAAAAGGAGGTGGTTCTATGTTCAGCTTTAGGTGTGAATGTTTTTATCATATTTATAGTCACTTATGGACCGATTTGGATGATTCTTATGGAGATGAGGCAGAGAAAATCCCATTAAAAAAATCCGAGGGATTGGTATTAATCCCGAAAAACATAAAAAAACAGCTAACAACTTAGGTATTCGAAGTCGTTTTCTAGTTTTTTTTAAAGAATCAAATTATTCGTATAGGTACTGGAGGCCTGGATTTGTGACGTCAGCGTGGATAATTGTACAAAAAAAGACTATCGCGGCAGTTATTAAGAAAATTTCTATACTTACTTAGATGTAAATAATGGGTGTAGATTTCTGTAATGCAACACTTAGGTAGGTACACCTCTTTTGTCCCAACCAACCCAATAATAACCCACATATGTAGGGATATTCCTACATCTGTGTAACTCAAAATTACGCGTCACAAAATAATAAAAACTTAACTACCTAATAGCCATACATTTTCGAGGAATTTAGTTGAAGTTGTACTAGTTGTTGAATGAACTCTTCTTGAATCGAACTGCGATCCCCAACCGGCATGCCCAGCGTGGAGATTATGGGCATTACCCCCCATGAGATAAAAGCCAATAACGCGTTTATCAGGGGGAGGCCTGCGTCCAGCAGTGGACCAACACAGGCGGTTGAGGTACTAGTTGTACCGTGGATATAGTATCTGGCACAAAACCTAGGGTACCTATAAAACTTTTTTAATCTGATGATTTAACTGCATTACACGGTACACCACGTATGAAACTTTTGTATCATAGCGAGGTCGCGGAGTCGTATTGTTTCATTCATGTAACATGAAACTGAATGCATTGTGATTGTGGCCGTTATTTATAAACGAGTTCGATTTTTATAAGAGATTCTTAGCGTGTTCTCTGATTAGCCTGTAAGGTTTCGGTACTACATCAGCAGAGCACGCTCGGTATACGCGGTCGCTACCGAAAACTTACCGAGCGCGTTTATTTCTATAGAGCGTTCCTGATTGGGCGGTAAGCGCGGTAAACGTGCAATACCGAATCTGTACTGCACCACGCGTCATCCAAACGAAACAAATGAAAGTATTTTCATCACTCGAACCTTAGGCCCTTTTCAAATGCATATGGTTGCCGTCAAAACGGCACGCGCGACCGTGCAAGCGGTTTAAATCAATAAATGATAATCTAGGTATTCAATACGGTCCTACTTGCAATGTTAAAAATACTCATGAGAATGACCATGTTTAATGTACTCGGGTTCTTTAATTCAATTCAATGATATAATATATAACACGGAGGTATAATTACATTTATAAATAACACTGGGTTATTTAACCCTACATTGGATCACACAATAGTGTCTGGGAAAATTGATGCTTTTGCTGTGTTTAATTTCGTATCTTGGCTGACATACTCCGTACCTAACTTTCAATAAAACTTAATTGTTTTTGAAGAGAAACACCATTTTCAATTTACATTTTTGGGAATTTAGTAGGTATTTTTTGAGTATGCACCGGCGAAAGCTGTCCAATTTAGAGATTATCATTTTGAGGTGAGCAGCAACGGTGTTAAATCAATCACCAGGTGATAATGATAACAGATAAATAACCTTATTTCTTGTAAATAACGTTGGCAAATAATTCTTCAGGATCTGCGAATATCTAGCTTTCTACAAACTTGGCTTTCACTTGTAGACAGACTTAGATGAAGGAATCACGACCTTACAGACATAGACAACATAATTTAACATGCAAATACAATCAGAAGAAAGTGGAGGAAGACCTGTGTCTAGACATTCGTAGTTATTGTATGTTTTCTTTTTCTTATTGTTTGCCATATAAGTGTGTTTATTGCATCGATCTACAAAATTTTACTTAGATCTATGGTATATTGAAATTATTGACAACTGTAAACCACTATTAATAACATGAAAATTTAAAACCTAACACAAGTTCGTATCTTTAAGATAGCCCTTTAAAAATATAAGATTTATATAAATAACTAGCTTCTGCCCGCGGCTTCGCACGCGTTGTTTCTATGGAAACGTTTTGAGGTTATTTATATCCCATGGGAAGTTATATATGGGATAAAAAGTCGCCTATGTTTGAATCCAGGGTTAGACTTACCTGTATGCATAATTTCAGCCTGATCCGTTCAGTAGTTTTGGCGTGAAGGGGTAACAAACATCCATCCATCCATCCAAACTTTCGCATTTATAATATTAGTGTGAAGTTCGTATCCAACAAGGTAGAGTTTAAACTCTGTAAGCCTTTGCCTTGACAGTTTTGTTTCGATATAAAAAAATACTTTACCGAGCTCTACGTCTCCCGAATACTCAAAGACTGGAAAAAGATTATAAAAATAAGTTTTTACCTAATCGCGAACCGGCGATGCTAAAATCATAATAAAAAGTTCGTCATGGTTTATTTTCGCTCTTTCACGCAGCGCGCGCGGTAAACCAAGTCTCGTACGACGTACGACCCCTTTCTTTATCGTCGATTTAACGACGCATTTCGCACTCGCTTGTACTTCGGCCGTACAGTTAGTCACACTGATGATTTGGCAAGGTGAGAGCCGAGTCAGTGGAAATGTTAATAGTCTTTTTTATTTTAAAAATTTTATCCATTAAGAATAAGTAGGTACTTACCTTCCATTTTCTTATGTACTACCTACCGACTTATGAAAGAAAATGACGAGATGAATATGATAATTCCAAAATATTAATAAATGACGTGTTAGCAGTTAACTTTGTTCCCTCGATGGTTCCATTTAATTTAGGAACATAAAAACCGTTCAAACATTGTTTAAGGCTAAATCTAATGCAGCACAACACGAACAAGCCGTGCACATAACCTATCAATTTTAAAAACAACATAACCTCATTATTATTATCGGTAAAACCGACCAATTCTTATTTTATCTCCGACTGTCCAGCCAGCTTCACACACATGCAACTTCACGCTCGGTGAGTTTACATAACATACATGCATAACATACCTACTTTGTGTTATGTTGCATCACATAACTGAGCTCAGGCAGCAATTGAGATGTGTGAGATCATGCGCTTTTCTGTGACATTTCTGCAAATTCCGCTTGATACGTGCGTGACGTGACACTCGATGCTTAGAGTGTGTGACTATTTGCGTGTCCAGGGCATCTTGATGCGGAAATAATTATTTATCTATGACCTACTTAGCTCATCTAATCTTTATTAACAAAGAAAATTTATAATGAAATAATAGAAACAAATTAAGTAAGTACTTATTTACAATTGAGCTAACTGCAGAATGTTGCTATCAATCTACATACAGGTATCTCAAATTCTCAACTGATCTATTTAACAACCAGTCGGAAGCTGCTGTACTAACTTAGCCATAGATACTTAATAGATAATAATAAGTAGGTCTCGTCGAGTGACCTACTACGTAATTATGAGAAAACTATCTGCAAAAAACTCGAGAACTTCTTTATGACTTTCTTTGTTCTACATTATTTTTATCGCCACTTGACAGCTAATGAAAATGGCCAGAAAAGGTGACCTGAAAAGTTTTTATTCAGTCTGCTTTCGTCTTTCATCCTGTTTTTCAGCCAGCCATTGTAGAATTTTTAAATTATTTTTGTAGCGTTCCCTGTATAATTTAGGAGAGTATCTAGGTCGTGGAGTCTCTGAAGACCTAATCGTAACGAAGACATCCGACAGAGAACCAAAGTTATCGACATAGCTTAGAGCTGAAGTGGCAGGCCAGCCATATGTCGCGAGGAACCGATAACCGCACTGGGTTCAACGTGTTTTTGAGTGTAGACCACGAGTCGGCAGACGTGGTGTAAGACGCCCTCTGGCTAGGTGGGAGGACGATCTGTGAAAAACTTCAGGCAGATGTTGGATGCGGCAAGCTGAAGACAAGGCGCTATGGTGCTCAGTAGGGAACGCCGTCCAGCAGTGGACTAATATAGGTTGTTGATGATGATGATGAGGTACCTATCTAGGTAGTAAGTTTCGATTCGACCAAAGTAACTTTGTGTGTACCTAATAGTATCTATGGTGACAGCTATAATACCACAACTCATATTTAATTCTATAGCCACTATTACTAATAACACCACTGAAAATTATTTTATTAACTAATAGTTTCTGACCGCGGCTTCGCACGCGTTGTTGCTATGAAAACGTTTAAAGGTTATTCCTATCCCATGGGAACTGATTTATGGGATAAAAAGTATGATAATACCCTAAATGTTTGATTCCAGGATTAGAATTACCTGTATGCAAAATTTCAGCCCGATCCATCCAGTAGTTTTGGCGTGAAGATGTAACACATACATCCAAACATTCGCAATTATAATATTAGTGTGAAAACGATAACCCACTTATTAACGATAACTCAATAACTAACTCATTTATTTAATGGTGATATCCCCGCCCCTCGGGCTAGGGCAAACGGCTCCCTAATGAATTCTCACATTTTCCTTTCGTCCGCAATTACATTTACACGCGTAGCCAGAGCTCGTTAATTCTTAGGGCCCCTTGACACTACCTGCCCTAGAGAAATGTACCTACTTCTATCTAGCTGCTCTAGAGCTCGTTAATTCTTAGGGCCACTTCACATTACGTGCACTAGAGAAACTCATCTCGGGTTTTTTAAAAATTATCTTTGCGTTGTCTGGTCGAAGCGACGGCGCGTGAGCTGGTGAGTATCTGGCAGCATCTATCAGCGCATCAGCATTGCCATACAGCGTGGCAATGCAGCCAGCGTCTTGCGGACGCGATGACTGGTATTGATATGGATCAGTTATGCTACCTGTAGTTTGTTTGCAAGAATCTGCAGTTAGCTCAATAGTTTCAATTGTAAATACGTTGGACGATTGTAATTTTCTTTTATAATAAAGATTTATACCTTCTTAGGCAGAGAGAAATATAAATAATGTAACGTAGCTAAGGGAAATGGATTGAAAGGGTTTATTCAAAGCGGTATGGTTTCGGGTTTCCATAACAAAGGGCATTAAAAAAACAAAGAAAAGTCCCACATGGTCCTAATAAAGGGATCAACATTAGAAACTTGGACAGTAACGAGTTACTTATATCAATGAAATGTTTCTGTAGGTACACAATCATACATAGGTATTTAGAGAACAAAGAACGGTTTCATCTTGTTTGGGCTAGTTATCTACATTGTTTCGTCTACTATTACAATAGTTTCTTAGTTGTAACCTACCTATGAAAACAATCATTTCGTTTTTCTATGGTTTTACTGACAAATAGCCTACCTATTGTATTGCACTATACGATTATAACAGTCTTTACTGTTCCACTGATGGACGAGGGTTCCTTAAGATGTTTCCTTAAGCCTTATCGGCTTTCATCATAATGGGGATAATGCCCATAATCGCCACGCAGGGCATGCGGGGGGGGGTCGCAGTTCAGTGGTAGAATTGTCTGCAGAAGGCGCTGCTGCCCGCACCCCGGTGGATGTCCCTTAGGGGTCATACACACGGACTGCACGTTGCCGACTACAAGGCAACGGCACCCGTCGACTGCAATTGTCTTGCCGTAGTCGGCAACGTGTAGTCCGTGTATATAAGCCCTTAGTCGCCTCTTACGACACCCGCGGGAAGAGTTGGTTGGGTGGTGCAAATTCTAAGCCCGAACCACCCGGCGAAAATGTTTAGATTTATTATGAGTTATTCTCAACGTGTCGTCTCATGAAAAGTAGGTATATTCTAACGTCTCACGAGAGTTAGAACATCGTGATTTACAATCTACATCTTCATTAAACTAGCAGTTGGTACCTATAGTATAGGGTACCGACCGAAGTAGTATGAAACCTTTATAGGCATTGATTTATAGGAGTCGAGAATAAAAATAACCACGGCAAATTGACACAACACACGTGCCTTTCCAGTTGTGTTTTTCAGGTTTTTTTTTAAATTTTAGGTACCTAATGTTGATAACATTGTAGGAGAACTTATTTATATCAAGAAGTTTCAAGTACTTGGCAACAATATTAATTCAAACGGAAGAGCTGATAAGGATAACAAACATATTTTGTCGAGGTAAACATTTAATGTTTGCCGGTTTTTGACAGAGAAGCTTTGAAAGTAGGGTTACTCAAGTAGGCCATATTGATAAGATGATAATAGAATACCAACCTACACATTTAGAAATAGGCTGAAGTAAAACCGGCAAAGTGCGAGTCTCTCGCACACGAAGGGTTATATCCCATCGTACGAAACTTTTGCAAAAGAACGAGATGTTTATTATTTTTTATTATAGCGGCATAGGAATACACACCCTGTCAAAATGTCTACTGTCTATCTATTACGGTCCCAGAGATACAGTCCGCTGACAGACGGACGGACGACATTGGAGCCTCAGGGTCCCGTTTTTACCTTTCGGGTATAGAACACTAAAATAACACCGTGTCAAATAAAAAGTTTATCGTATTTTATGGAAAAAGCGACATAAAGTCCATGCTTACAATCACGAGTAAGCAGTTAATTATACATATACAGCGTACCGGACGAGTGTAATTGACATGGCACGCTATTGATCGGGTGGTGAGGTGGTGACCTACATGCAATGAGGCTAAACTGATTGAGAAAGATTCATTTAACATCAATTATGCGACGGGGTGTGCTGTGTGGTGCCGGCTTAGAATTTGCACCACCCCAGCTCTTCCTGCGGGTATCGTAAGAGGCGACTAAGGGATATCCACCGGGGCGAGCACTTAATTTGAGCGTTCCAGTTTACAGTTACAATGATGATAGGTACCGTCTTGACGAACACGTTGGTTCCCAATGAGGTAGCGATCGCCAAAATATTTAGTAGCAGATATTGTATACTAAGTATACTTACTATATTAGTTTCATTAGTCTTAGTAAAATTTAGTGGTCTTGGACTTGAACATAAACGCTTCTAATGAGGTACCTAATTATAATACCTAAGTACCTAATAAACTTATGATCGTAGAAGATTTGGAGTCTTCTTGAAGTCAGTCAAGGAATCTTCTTACTTCTACTCGTATTAAAAGACGAAACCTTGTGCCGTTGTGAAGATGTTTGACCGAAGACAAAGGCACACCAAACTACAAAATGGATCGAGCTAAAAATTTTCACACAAATATCTGGACCTGAAATAACGTATAGGCTACAATTTAACCCAAAAAAACACGTGCGAAACCGCGGGCAGAAGCTAATGAAGAATAAAGAAACATGGCAAATCGCCAAATGCTTGTCCGTCGGTAGTTTAGATAAGAATGCGAAGGGAAAATAATTGCCTGTATTGACGTATCGATCTATTGTAGACATTCGTAGAAAAATTGGCTTATTCCAATAATCCCCTGCCATAATCGCCTGCGAAGGGGATTCCTGGACTTTTTGTCCAGAAATCCCCTGCTGGCTCAAAGAGAAGACTCACACACAGGGGATTTGTGGACAAGAGTTTCAGAAATCCCCTGATCCACTTATTCGACGTCGACTGTTTATTATTTAAAAATATCTGACAAAATCCCGTTCCTGAAAACCTTGTAGGTAATATTTAGGGAGGTACTTAATATGATATTATAATTGATGGATAAAAAAGCTTCGTTAACTGCGTAAGTTAAGCTTTTGCTGTTTTATCAAATTTCAAAGTGCTTTATTTCCTTTAGACCTTACAGGACTCTTGGACACGTCACAAAGTTCAAATAACAAAGTAGGAAATAAAGTGATCACTTTGTTTTTTTGATTCATATGTCCATCGAGACCAGCACGTGCCAGCACTATCAAGACGACATAATAATCAAAGAGCATGCTTGGCAAGCATTGATTTTATCTATTTCATTGGTGGGAATTCCCTTATTTATTTATTTAGGGGAAAACCAAAGGCTTAAAAATTAACAGAATTACAAATAGTTACAATAAGTACCAGAAAGCTTATTGAAGGTTTTCACGGATAGTGGTGGAATAGTCAAAGAAAAAGACTATGAACATGATGTGACTAGTCAACATGCATCATCTTTAAAAACATAGTTAGATTAGGATCTAGGTAGGTACATTACAAAAAATTTTGACTTAAAAATTTATCATCATCATTGGCACCAAAAAACTCTACGCTGAGCCGCCGCCTGGCCGAGCTGACACTTGTGCAGAATAAATCCAGGTCAAATTGCTTATGTTCAATTATTAGATACCGCGCACAAAATGTTGTAGCAAAACAACACAGGAGTTAGCTAGAAACAATAATGTCACGTCTCCAAAATTAGATGTTACACAAAACAGCTGAGAACAACACATGTTGGAATTAATGCTGAAGTAAAGCTTGAAAATTGCGCTTCCCACCTACATTATCTACAGATTCTACGAACTCAATACACCAAAATAAAAGCTCGTTACGTAATGAAATGACGGCTCGCCCGAACAAATCCAGGTGTCCCAGAGGTCGATGACCCGATGACAGCGGGGAGGGGCAGTCATAGACAAAGCACTATGGTATGCAGGATGTTGAGTGCACGGCTTTCCTGAACCACTTTGGTTATTGATGGTTTTATTTTACTATCCTTCCTACCTATCCTATCCTACTAATATTATAAAGCCGAAAGTTTGTGAAATCTGAATTTTTGTTACCTATGATCTCCAAACTACTGACAGATCAAGATGAAATTTTGCGTACGTTTAGAGCTAAGCCTAACTTAGATAATAGGCTACCGAAAATACGCGTGCGAAGCCGCGGGCAGAAGCCAGTGGATAATAATTACTAACGCTAAAATAAATCCGTTATTGGCCGTAAGTCTTGATATGTAACATATTTGTATTAATTATGGGCTGTGGATTTTGTTTAACCAATAAATAAATAAACGCTCCCACACCTCAATATTATTGTAGTAACAAAATGAATTCCAACGTTAAGTCCATTAATAGGGCTAATCTAATTAAAGTCTGATCATATTGTGTGGCTCTAGGTATGGTACCAAAGGTTGAAAATCATGGATTACGTAAGTGTAAGATTGCGTACTTACAAGCATAACTGCTTAGGCAGCGTGTTTTTAATAAGATTTTTAAAGTGCTAAGTGCCTGATTGAACCAAGATTAACACATATTTACTACCCAGCCTCCGCCGCCGCTTCCCCGCTACACGAGGCTGGGACTGGGAGAGATCATCTGCGTCTTGCTCTTGGGCCATGAAAGTGTTAAACAAATGTAAAGTAGGTACCTTTGAAAGGAACTGAAAAATCTTGTAATAGGTACGTTTTGCCAAATCGACTCAGATCAAAACAAGAACGATATAAATATAAGGCATAAACACAGAACAGCCAGCGTTGGAGCAATAAACAATTTGGTAGGTTGAATATTATGCAGAACTTGTTGAACCACGCTATATAAATGTATGTAGGCAACTACAGTCATAAAAACACCCACTGTTTCACAGGGGCACTGACTACTTGTGGTATTAGGTCATCCAGTAGGATGGAGCAATCGTGAGGCAATATAAATCACTTCGCGTCCTGCAGTTCTCGGCTGATAATGCGGCATGTCAGTTTGGGATCATATTCTGGTTTCTGGGCCTCGTGAGAGCTTGCTAAAGGAACCATCTGTCATTTAAAACGCCAGCTGGTCGAATCAGATGATTGTTTTCGTGGGTGTATCGTATCACCCATACTATTTTACGGCTCATTTGCTGCTATTTTTTAATCGCAAGCAAAATTGACTATTGATTTCGAATAAAAATTTAAATATACACTACATTAGATAATGGTATACACTTACGAATAGATACTGATATCTGAATCTGAATCAACATGCAGGCATTTCTTGAGCTTGGTGGCTGGTGAAATTAATTGGTAGCACATAAGCAACACCTGTACCCTCTTTTCCTCAAGTTGATGGACATCCGTACCTACACATAATTACAGGATTAAATGAACTCACCTGAGTGAGATTCTATCCTGATTATTTGTGTTGTAAATTCCTTATATTCACTGTAATGTAATCATTAATTCATGCCATAAATCGCGCGTCCAAAGCTGAAACACTATAAAAAAAAAAAAAAAAATCTTCCTTGACCTGTAACACAACACTAAATATCATTACGTTCAGAGATTAAATAGATGTAGGTATAGGGCCTGAGCTATGATATCAAAAATAGCGATGGGATGGGAGGGACTTTCTTATAATAAGGAATTTACAACACAAATAATCAGGATAGAATCTCACTCAGGTGAGTTCATTTAATCCTGTAATTATTTTTGTTGTAAATTCCTTATATTCACTGTAGATGTTCAGAGAATTTCAAATAGCCCATAATTTTATAAAAAATCACACATTTATTAATATTTTAAGGCACATAACACTAAAATAATCTTCTTTAAAAAACAGTATTAAAACATTAATCAACCAGCCTTACATTGAGATCAAAAATCAGACATTTCAAAAATATGCTTATTGAAACAAAAGTACTTATCAAAAATCAACAACTATGGCTAGTCTATAGTGAACATATCAATAGTCAACACTAAACTTTATTTTCTTATTTATTCTAAAGAACTACACACAGCTCTTGCAAATAAAACTTGCTCGTTTTCTTGTAAAGGTCTATTATAGTGCTTTGCAAACGTCTTTGATTTAGAGGACCATCCTACTGCTTTTAGAATGCTGTCCACGGTAAGGCCCTGTCTAAGCACTCTTGATGAGGCAGCATGTCTAGTTGAGTGCGAAGAGTAACAAGATATATCGATTCCACTATCCTTCATCACTTGTTTTAGCCATCTACTTAAAGTCTGGCTTGTGGGTCTTTTGAATGGCCTTTTAAAAGTAAGAAATAGGTGATCTAGAGAATTATCTTGTCTATATTGATTTGTTACTTTCATATAATGTAATAATGTCTTTACTGGACAAATCTCTTGCTTATCAATATAAGGCAGGGATATTTTAGACATGCACCTGCCAGGAGCTGAAGTTTTTAACACATCTGATAGTATGATGGTCACTCTACTGTCGCTCAATTTAATATTATTATATCTTAAAGACCCTAAAGTTTGCACTCTCTGTCCTGTTGTGAGTGCTAATAACATTATCGTCTTTTTGGTTAATTTTTCTAAATCTAGATCTTCTAGGGGATAAAATTTTTGAAGGTATGATAGAACAATAGCAGGGTCCCAGGTAGAAGAATATTTAGGGGCAAAAGGTCTTATTTTAAAAACCCCCTTAAACCATCGTTTGATGCGGTCATCATTACCTATATGACTCCCAATTATCAGAGATAGTGCTGAGCGATGACAATTTAATGTTTGATAAGAAGCCCCTTTATTATAAACTGTCATTAGATAACCTAGTATGTTAGGTATTGAGGCGTTAAAAATGTCTTGATTATTTAAAATGCAGAATTGCCACCATTGACGGATACAACTATCATACTGCTTCAAGCTGTTAATGGAAAGAGATTTTAGCATTATTTCTACAGCACTGTCCCCTATCATCCTCCTCTTCATTGATTGCCTGATAATATACAGGCCCCCAGGGTAAGATGTTGATATAGGGGATGTCGAATTCTGGAAGGAGAAGTTAATAGGTCTTTAGAAGGTCCAAAAGTTAAAACCTTACTTACAGCTAGTGATTTTATCAGCGGGTACCATGCTTGAGTAGGCCAAATCGGAAATATCAAAATGCCTTTGGCTTTGTCTGCCCTTATTTTTTGTAATACCTTTAATATTAGAGCAAATGGCGGGAACGCGTAAAAGTAATAACTATTCCAGTCAATTGTAAAAGCATCAATATTCAAGGCAAAGGGATCCCTGTGCCAAGCCACATATTTTATACACTTATTGTTTAGCCTTGAGGCAAACAGGTCAATATCTGGAACTCCAAAAGACTCAATAATTTTTTCAAAAATATTTTGATCTAATTTCCATTCTATATCACTGTTTGAGATGCGAGATTCAAAGTCAGCTTCTACATTATCTTTAGATTTAATATAGGAAGCAAAAATCCATAGTTCTCTATTCTCACACCATTTCCAAATCTCTTTTGCTAAACTGTTGAGCAATGGATATTGAACAGACCCCATTCTATTTATGTAGGAAATAGCAGTTGTGTTGTCAATTCTCATAAGAATCTCGCACCTTCTTAATTCTTTGGCAAAACACTTCAATGCAAAGAATGCAGCTAAAAGTTCCAGATAATTTATATGTAAGTTAACCTCATGCTGGTCCCAAGTACCTCTAGCTGACTCACCATTACAAAATGCTCCCCAGCCTGACATTGAAGCATCTGAGAAAATTTCTTTTGTAAACCTGTATTGTTTAATATTGTTAGATTTTAATAAGATATTTTCTTTCCACCACAATAAGTCTAATTTTGCGTCTTTACTTATATCCATATAGCAGTCATAATTTCCCCCATTACGTTCCAAAGCCCAGAATTTATCTTTTTCTAATACCTTAGTGTAGACAAAACCATAGGATATAGCCATACATACTGACACTAGATTTCCAAGAAGTGTGGCAAAATCTCTTATGGAACAAGAATTGATCTTTAAAAAACTGTTGACAAGGTTTAAGATCTTTTGTCGTTTTTTCCCTGTGGGGCTCAAGGTCATATCTATTGAATTTAATTCATATCCCAAAAACTCTCTAACCATTGATGGAGTCATTTGACTTTTTTCAGTATTAACTACAAAACCTAAACAGGTAAGTAAGCTGTTCACTACCTGTACATAGTTAGAACATTCTTTGTATGAAGACCCTAGACAAATCAAATCATCTAAATAAATCACAACTCTAATCCCTTGTTTTCTCAGATGCTCCACGACCGGCTTCAACAACTTTGTAAATACAAATGGCGAGGTGTTTAATCCCATTGGCAAACAATTATACTCATATAATTTATTGTCATATTGAAATCTTAAATACTTTTTGTACTTTGAATCAATTGGAACTAAATAGTAAGCATTTTTTAAATCAATGGTACACATAAAATCCCCTTTTGACAACAGCTTACATACAGTCCTTATGTCCTCTAGTTTAAAATGGGCTGTATCTACAAACTTGTTAAGACTTTTTAAATTTAAAATAAAACGGTGAGAACCATCTTTTTTAGGAATACAGAATATACTGGACACATATTGTTCAGATGAAGTATTACATGGTGAAATAGCCCCCATTTTAAGCAATTCCTTGATTTCTTTACTGATAATTTTTGAGTCAGTTAAATTAGCTTTTGGCTTAGACGATTGCACTGGGCAATTTAATAAAGGAATTTTGTAGCCTTTTAACCATTCTAAAATTACAGGGTCCTGTGTTAATGTTTCCCAACATTTAATGAAGTGAGATAATCTACCTGCAAAGCATACCTCTAGGGATATTTGGCACGGCCCCTGTTTGCTGGGAACCTCTGGTTGTCCAAGGGCTTGTACGGTCGTTGAGGCCGTTGCTGATATGCCCCACGTCTCTGTTGATAATGTTGACGTCGGGGCGCATTGAAGTTTTTTGGCTGATTTTTACTTGAGCCACTGGCTCCTACGGCTTTATTAGTTGATGCTGTTGGTGTTACTTGCGGTTTTGATTTTAGGGCCTGAGAAGCTCGCTTTAGGGCTGAGAAGGACTTGATTGACTCCTCCAAATCAGAAAATAAGTTTTCATTTCGGGTATTGCCTCTAAGGCTTTCTACCAGGTCCTTATCTAGAGATGGGCCTATCAGCCTCTTTCTCAGTTCTGTATAAGTAAAATGTAAGTTGCAAATTACACGGGAGGCCTCTCCAAGCTTTTTCATAACATCTGCCTTACAAAAATCTTTTCTTGAGAGCATTTGAATTGCATAGGCAATGTCCGCAGCAGATTTGCCCAACACTTGTTGACGATCTTGAATAGTTTTGTCACGGGTTTTGACTCCTTGCAACAATACACCCTGAAGTTCTGGGTTGAGCTTGGGTGCTTCCAACAATGTGCAGTTCACTGGAATTGTAATCTCCGAAAACTTTTCCTTTTCTTCCTTAGTTAGACCATTGAGTACAAGGTTTGACATGTTATTAGCCAAATTAGTGTGAATGGCTTCTCCATACTGTTCAATCTTGGGAACCTCTCCCAAGGCTTCTTTGAGGGCCTCCTCATCAAAATCCTCTTCCACTTCATCTGTTACCTCCTCTACTAATTCGTCTGGAATTATATATGGATCTTCTGTTTGTAGTACAGAATCATGATCTGAAATAATTTTTGGAAAGAGTGAAGAACATTCATTCAAGCACTTGTTTCTCTTTCTCACAGCCAGATTGCCCGCAGGTAATCGCAGGTTCCGATAGCTATTATCCCTTCCAACGGAGGGGTACAAATTTGCATGGCAAATTGTAAGTATCAAACTCAACTTCTTGTGAAGAAGTAGGTTCGTAGCTAATGGCACAAAGGTATACTTTATGAAGGCCTCTGGGACTTCTTTCCACTGGAAAGATACATTAAGCACTGCCAAATGTAATAAGATCTCAACTTCTGCTGGAGAAGAGGAGTAAGGCCCAGACATTAACTAACCCAACGAAACCACTCCCTCATCAGTCTAAACCAACTTGCGGTGGTAGATTTTATGAAAAAATTGTTGAAAACTTTCTGAAAACTGAAACAAAACTTTTTAGACCATACCTTCTTTACTGTCCAAGGCGTCCAACCGACGCCTTTTATATTTCTCCAATTTTCTTTCCAACTTGTGGATTTTATCTTCATATTTTCTTTTCGGCATTCTTACACTACTCGATTAACCGTATTCAATGGAGAATAATCGACTTTCAGAACTTTTTAGCAATAATAAAAGTTTTTTGCAATAAAAATGGACGCAACGAAAAAGCGCGAAAGAACGAATGATATTTAGTGTTGTGTTACAGGTCAAGGAAGATTTTTTTTTTTTTTTTATAGTGTTTCAGCTTTGGACGCGCGATTTATGGCATGAATTAATGATTACATTACAGTGAATATAAGGAATTTACAACAAAAATAATTGCGTGACTAGCATCGTGACTAGTCACGTAGTGACATCAAATACATTAAGGTTACTTCTCCAAGCGCGTGTGAGCGAAAGAAACTTAAGAAGCAGACCGCGTTCCACATATTGCAGAGTGGTAAGTGGTATCTCATTGCGTAAGCGTAACTAGCTGACATTTCGCGCGTTATATGTTACTTACTAGTCGTTTGGACTTTAATTATGAGTTATCTTAATGTAAATGTATTTCAAAATCTTAACTTTTCCTCAACTTTCGAATGAAAACTTGAAACAAAGTATTATCACATGTATTATTTTTACATCCAAATAGTACGTGGTTACGACTAATGTCAAGTTTATGTCAGAACATTATCCGTGTATTGTAACATTTTGGGGGGAACGTAATGTTTGGTCTGATTTCGGTCAGTGGGGAGACTAGGCGGCCCACCCCATGGTATGTAGTTAAAAGGGGCCCGTTAACTACAGACTACCCCATGGGGTGGGCGGGCTCCGGCGCCGGGCGCCACTGATATTCAATCAGCCACTTTGACTTGATGAGTGGATTGGTAGAGAGAGTTATATCGGGCTCTATCGATTATAATTCTCTCAGAATACCTACAAGTTTCTGCAACACCGTAGGAGATTTGATTAAAACAGACGATGACGTCTTAGAATTTGAACGACTGAGAGAAAAACAATCTATGAAATCAGATGAAGTGAAAATCTTTTTGAGTTACTGTTTCATGAAACTTTCATTTTCAAGTCTTTACCTACAGAGTAAAAACACGCTGCTGTCACAGCAGAGGGAAAGTCATTCAACAATTTTCTTGATTTTGTAGTCAAAAACGAATATAATTATGTGTTTTGAGAAGCTTACAGATCAGTGCTTTCACGCAGACAAGGGCACGTATAGGAATAGGAAATTGAGACTAATTTGTCGCAATTTTGTGGCTACACCTCGTTAGTGTCTACTACCTATCATTTTAAGTCTTCTTCTTCTATGACTATATCATTCCACTGACAAAAAATCTCCTGGATTTTGAGCTACGCTACGGGACATACTCCCCCGCCTAAAATCTGACCCGCCAGCAGGATGTAGGTACCTACACATTTTAAAATAAGTTAGTCCTCAGAACCATAGATATAAATCTATGCTCAGAACAGATAAATAATACTAGGGTGGGTTCCTGTTCCTTTTCCCTTAGCTTTATCACACTTTGCTTTATCCATAACAATGTCATGCATTATCCTACTAAATATTATAAAGACGAATGTTTGTGCCGTTTTGCCATTCTGAAAATGGCTGGCCGAGACATTGCCAAAACGACTGAATGGATCAGTCTGAAATTTTGCACACAAAGATTTGGACCTGGAATAACAATGGGCTACTTTTTATTCCAAAAAATGCGTGCGAAACGTAAAAGCTAGTTCATAATAAGTACATATACGAAAGACATCACTCAATCACCATCGGGGCCTCACTGACCTACTGTCAAAAGAGAAACGGCCAGTTGCAACCTCTTTAGTATTCTCGTTTGCGAATATGTTGCGATAGGATATTGGCACAGCCGAAATAACCGCACAATGTATGAAACCTGTATAACCAGTTATAGAGTCCTTGTGTACAGTACCTACCTACATAAGACAAGCGCGGTGTAGTGAATTTTGTTGCTAGGCATATGAATGAAGCGTTTTACAAAAGAGAAAAGACCCTTTATAGGACTATAATAGGTTTAGAACTCATTAGATTCAGAGATCTATTGCGGAAGAATAAATATTGAATAGTGGGATGTCAACCTATTCAAGGGTTTTACAAAAGAAAAAACCCCTATTTGGAACTACCTTCGATTTCAATACATGGCAGGGATATTTCGCGGAAGAATAAAGATTGTGGTAGGTAGGTAGTGTGATGTCTACCTATTCAGGGTTTATCTATACTAGTATTATAAAGGGGAAAGATTTGATTGTTAGGAAGCTTACTTTTCAGGGAGTGACATAGACTATATTTTATCCTGGAATTCCCACGAGAACGGGGCCTAGGCGGGTGAAACCGCGAGGCGATCGTCTAGTGCTATATAATTTGAAACTAAAAGCGTCATCTTTTCAGTTTTGCGAACTATTTTTTGATATTACGAAAACGCCTCACCCGACATAGGATAAAAAAAAACCTAGTTTCTCAGGTATAGATAAAATTGAATTATGCTTTTAAACTTTATCGATCAGAAACTATTCTCAGTATTTTTCGAGCGCTACGTGTAAACATTCTGAAACGTCGAAGGAATATGCAAATAAACGTGATAAATCGCCATTTGATGTGGGTAGAGTATTAGGTGGAGCCTTGATTGTTTTTCATTTGTTTTCTCAAATAATATAATTCAATTCGTTTAATTCAATTCAATTAGGAAGGATAATACTTACAATAGAAATATTGTAAGTATATCCTACTTCCTACTATCCTACTAATATTATAAAGCCGAAAGTTTGTGAACCTTACTTATCCTACTTCCTACTAATATTATAAAGCCGAAAGTTTGTGAAATGTGAATTTTTGTTACCTAATATCTCCAAAACTACTGAACAGGTCATGATTAAATTTGGCGTACATTTAGAACATAGCTTAACTTAGATAATAGGTTACTTATTATACCGAAAATACGCGTGTGAAGCCGCGGGCAGAAGCTAGTAGTATTATAAAGCCGAAAGTTTGTGAAATCTGAATTTTTGTTACCTAGGTAGGATCTCCAAACCCACTAAATACGATGAAATTTTCTTAAAGTAGATGCACAAGTTATTAATACGTATAATTTTATTGCTAGTTTTTACAAATTATTTGTTAATGTTCATAAATTATTTTTGCTCTTGGGTATTTGATTTGATAAGTTAGTGGTTAGTTTGTTTATTGTGTTCTTGTTTACACAATGGGACCGCCGCGCCGTGTATTTAATTAAAAGAGTTCTTACAATAAAAACTATATTTTTTTAAACTAAAAACGGACTTCGTATCCCTAAATTTTACCCTGTTTTTAGGTTTTCCGGTATTAATACTAATCCCTCGGGAATAAGTTTTTATGGTACCACCTCGGGATAATTTTCTAAACTTACAAAAGGGAAATAATATTTTCAAAATCGGTCATAATTGACGGAGAAATCGACGAACATACATAAAAAAAACGTAGGTACAGCCGAATAGAACCGAAAAATAGTCTACAGACTGTAGTGCGTTCTGTAGACTATTTTTCGGTTCGAGCAAAAATAGGTAATTAAAACTAGATTACAGGAGGTGCCAAAGTTTTCATAACTCTACCAAAAGAAGAAAAAAAGACATTTTTAGTAGCTTTGCACAACGAAACTAAGTTTAGGTGATATATATTATTTATATGTGTTTATATAATTAAATTAATAAATAATGCTGGATAATTAACACAACATCATCTAGTCCCAAGCTAAGCAGTGTTTGTTTTATGGGTACTAGATAACTGATATTCTTAATACAATACACTAAATAAATAGATATTTATTTATTGTATTCACATAGTAAACATCCAGAACACCATTACGGATTTAAGCAGGTCAACTACGAACCTTATTTGTGTTCGTAATGAGTTCCTCAAACTACGATAGTTTTTAAGTTTTCATAGTAAAACCCAGAACACCCTGAACAAATATCTGCAGATCGTACAAAAATCTGTCCCGAGGCGGGAATCGAACCCGCAACCTCCTGCGGCGCAAGCGGACCTGAGCCCGCTGCGCCACAGAGGTCGTCATGGTGTATGATTCGATATATGGATGATCAATAAACACTTAAGCTGTTGTTCTTGAGTACAATCCTATCGTAAGGTTTTTTGTTATTATAGTGCGTAACCCCACACTAAGGGTAATTTCTAAGAAATCAAATAACATCGCAAAAATTTTCGACTTCGACGGGACTTGAACCCGCGTCCTCCCCTCAGTACGGGGATGTGATAACCAACTACACCACGAAGTCAAGTGACGTGGGAGTCGAAAATCTCTGCGACATCCTACGGTCTCTCGCGCCGTTAGCTCCACCTACAGGGGAAACATTGAAGTTTATCCAATCCTGTTCAAAGACTAAAGTTACATTTAGTTCGTTTGACGAGAGGTGTCGCGTAGCTTAATTCTAAGGTTTTTTGTTATTATAGTGCGTAACCCCACACTAAGGGTAATTTCTAAGAAATCAAATAACATCGCAAAAATTTTCGACTTCGACGGGACTTGAACCCGCGTCCTCCCCTCAGTACGGGGATGTGATAACCAACTACACCACGAAGTCAAGTGACGTGGGAGTCGAAAATCTCTGCGACATCCTACGGTCTCTCGCGCCGTTAGCTCCACCTACAGGGGAAACATTGAAGTTTATCCAATCCTGTTCAAAGACTAAAGTTACATTTAGTTCGTTTGACGAGAGGTGTCGCGTAGCTTAATTCTAAGGTTTTTTGTTATTATAGTGCGTAACCCCACACTAAGGGTAATTTCTAAGAAATCAAATAACATCGCAAAAATTTTCGACTTCGACGGGACTTGAACCCGCGTCCTCCCCTCAGTACGGGGATGTGATAACCAACTACACCACGAAGTCAAGTGACGTGGGAGTCGAAAATCTCTGCGACATCCTACGGTCTCTCGCGCCGTTAGCTCCACCTACAGGGGAAACATTGAAGTTTATCCAATCCTGTTCAAAGACTAAAGTTACATTTAGTTCGTTTGACGAGAGGTGTCGCGTAGCTTAATTCTAAGGTTTTTTGTTATTATAGTGCGTAACCCCACACTAAGGGTAATTTCTAAGAAATCAAATAACATCGCAAAAATTTTTGCGATGTTATTTGATTTCTTAGAAATAATCCTATCGTATGACTCAGGTTAGCAAAGACTAACACAGTCATTAGCATGAGTATGTAATCACCAGGGCAATGTAGACTCAGTAACTCAATGCCACTTGCGATACGAACCTACCGCTGTGCGCCGCGCCACCAGCCCACCTTTGCTGACTGAGCGGATAAAATTGGAACTAACAGAGAACTTCATAGAGAGAACCGTGGAGAGAACCAAAGTTTCACAAAGATATTGAAACTAATTCCCACCGCTGCCCATTTTCGTGTCGGTCTTCTTTAACCTTTTAAAAAAAGAATTAATAGCAAATTAGAACTAGTATTTACATAAGTTTTAAAAACATTAATGTCAAATCTCACTCAAACACAAATGGCGCTTGACAAAGATTTAAATCTTAGGCGCTTGATACATTTCTGTAAATGTAGAGTCTTGTGAAATTGGTGACTTTTATTACAGTTAGAGTTGGTGACTTCTAGAAGAGTTAGAGTTGGTGACTTCTAGTAGACTAAGACCCGAGTTCACCAACAGATGGTTAAATTTTAAACTGTTGTTTTAACGTTTTTGACACAAGTTTTCTTACATTAAACTTCAACGTTAACCGACGAAGAAGCATCAGGCTTCTTCGTCCGATTATCAATTGGTGAACACAGACGTTAGAGTTGGTGACTTCTAGTACAGTTAGAGTTGGTGAATTCTAGTAGACTTAGAGTTGGTGACATCTAGTAGAGTCAGTTAGAGTTTTTGTAAGAATACAAACTCCTTTCTTAAGGTCTTCTACCTACCATAAACAACCGCTCTACGCTAAAAGCGAATGAGTTGTTCTAACTAAGACGATGATATCACCCTACGTGCGAATTATAGCGAATACTTAGTGAATACCTCACTGTTAGTTGTGTTGACTTTTAATAACTCGTACGACCTTGTATAAGCCAGAATAGTACCTGCCTACGTCTAACTATGACTTGTGCCTACTATCTACGACCTACGTGTACGATGGACGTCGAGTCAGTGAGTTTCTTAAGAGGCGAACCTAGTGGATTTGCTAAAAAGAACTGGACCTAGATCTCAGTACTCAGGGGATACCCGTGGTAAAATACACCTTTAGCGCGTTAGTGCACTAAATGGGTCTGATCTGAAGTCTCGCAACTTCTAGGGTGGATAGTGGCGCCACTACATATTTAATTTTATAATTACGTTATACAAAGGAATTATCCAGAAATCGGACTGCGCGTAGACGATATCTATCATAAGCTTTTTTTAAATGTATCTGTAATAGTTTTGTTTTGTGTTATTCAATCAAAAACCTTGTTTGGAGAGCTTGGTGGCCACCAATAGGAACTAAACTCTTGAAACAAGTATCTGCCTAAATAATACAGTACAAAACTATTAAAGATACATTTAAAAAAAGCTTAATATGATAGATATCGTCTACGCGCGGTCCGATTTTTTGATAATTCCTTTGTATAACGTAATTATAAAACTAAATATGTAGTGGCGCCACTATCCACCCTACTATTCGCCTTAAGCCTTGGCCACGATGTTGAGCAAAATGAGCAAATTCACATCTCTGCCTACACTATACAAAATAAAACTTTTACGATATGAAAAATTCTTTCACCGTTAGGAAGCTTACTTTTCAGTGAGTGAGTGACATAGGCTCTATTTTATCCCGGAATTCCCACGGGAACGGGAACTACGCGGGTGAAACCGCGAGGCGATCGTCTAGTCGTGTATAGGTAAGATTGAAGAGGTCTAGCAAAACTCGTTCAAAAATACTAAGAACAACCAACGTTCCGTCCAATTCCAACTGACCTTACAGTTGATTACGTTTTAGACTTTCTACAAGGCAATCATACAGTTTTGGACTTTCTTCAAGGCAATCTTAAAGGTTTTTCCGTTTTATTTTTCCTCTTCCAGCATCCTTAGTAGGTACGTATTCGGTTTACGAGCAAGGCTGAGACCTTGAGTAATTTTCCTCAAAGCTCTGGCTGGACTTTCCTTGACCTGGTTCATCCGGGAATGGTAGAGGTCCTTAAACGCCAAGGTCTTTCTTGAAGGATGTTCGGTATGACCTTGTGTGAAATTGGAGGAAACTTTATTCAGGTTGGTTCCATCACAGCAGCAGAGAAAGAGCAAATATCGTGTTCGGATATTCCGTACTATTTTAAGTGAAAAGCTCCTAGAAACTATTTTAGGTACTGATAACTAATAGACGTGTTACTGAAATAAAACAGGGCATCACATTAACATGGGCTATAATCCTTTCTACAACTTATTAGAACATTTTATGAATATCAACATAACTTTTCTACAACGGCGTCCATGACATAGTGTTGCACCCTTATCACAAATATTTTACAATCTAACAATAAAATTATTTCCAACTCTAAACCTACTTTTTAGGCAAGCTATTATTCGGCCATTCGACGTAACACGCGCCTCGCGTGGCTCTAAGATTAGGTTAAATTTAAACAATATTTTAGTCAAAATTACATCGGAATTAAGTTGGCAGTTACAAATTTAAGTAGGTAATAATAATACATTTATACTTTCTATTTTCATCATAAGAATAAGATTTATTTACTGTTTCAACTGTATTACCTAGTTGCAGTTCGTTTTATGAAGTAGGTACATTTAAATTACTCAACAGTTTGTCTTTTCGGACGTAAAATAATTATTGTTAGAATTATTAAAATAAACAGAATTGTTCTTCATTTTCGAACAATTAAAATTAATAGGTCAAACTAAACGAATAAGTCATACACTGGTTATTCTCACAACGTTAGTTCCATACATACAAAGCTTAAATGTGTAGTATCAGTTGACTACATTTAGTGGCAATCCAGATAGTTTGAACTGCCTGGCTTGTCAGAATTACACAATTATTGACAGATCACAGTGCACTTAATGTTATGTATGAATATCGTTAATACCTACTTGTCTACCACAAAACAAACAAAATTTAATTATAATGTTGCTGGTATCAATAAGCGTTTCACTATCACCTCATTATATTAACTGTTACTTAACATTGTCATATCGCTTTCATTTCATTTTAGTATCATGTTATTATTTAAGTATTAATTATCATGATTCACAAAGATATTTCAAATAGTAATTCTAGGGGAAAATGAAAATTTAAGGTACATCATAACATAACATTATTAAACATAGTTGATAACTACATTATTTTTCAAGTATACAATAATTTGTAATAAGCATACAAGTTATAACAAAGACTGTTTTGTCTCGGCCATACTGCTCAATAATATAAGCGACCTCGCGTTCGATATCAAAATATTTGCATGTCAGTAAATATCGCAAGTAAACTGCTTGATATTACGTAACAAGTTTTAAAATTATAAGATTCAGACACATTTTTTCATAAGCACAATATGCAGATGACTAATATTTAATTTGCAATTTATTAATTAATAGTCTTATTAACTATACAACTTACACCGTTGCAATCCAACGGATCACTTTATCTGTCGCGTCCAACAGAAACTATTTATCACTGTCGCGTCCAACAGATCTTTTAAATATAACTAACACCTTACATTTAAAGTATAAGTAACAAATTACACCGTTGCAATCCAACGGATCACTCTATCTGTTGCGTCCAACAGAACCTATATACCACTGTTGCGTCCAACAGATCATTTAAATATAACTAACACCTTACATTTAAAGTATAAGTAACAAATTACACCGTTGCAATCCAACGGATCACTCTCTCTCTGTTGCGTCCAACAGAAACTATTGATCACTGTCGCGTCCAACAGATCCTTTCGGTCACTATTATGTTGTACAAAAAAAATAATTATAATACAATATCTCATCTATCTATGTACTCATCGGTCGGTACTCACTTTAGGAGATAATATATATATATATATATCTCGCTCTCTCTTTCTCTCTCTGTTGCGTCCAACAGAAACTATAGATCGCTGTAATGTTGCGTCCAACAGATAATTTCGGTCGCTATTATGTTGTTATAAAATTAATTACAACAAAATCTCTCATTTATCTGTGTACTCATTCGTACTCACGTTAGGAAATAATTAAATTATCTCTATTCGCTTAATTATTATTATTATTATTCTTTTTAATCGCTTTAATTGTTCACTGTGTATTTGTTTTATTTATATCACTATATTTGCTTTTTAATTTTTCACATTGTTCACTTTTTCACTTATTTTTTATGAAATGTATTTGGGATTTAATGTCCTCTTCACTTTGAATTCTCACTTTTAGGGAAATTATATCACAATTATCGCTTTCGTTGATCACTGTCTTTAGAAGTTTTATTCACATTACCTCCTCCACATTAGTCCTCCTGTGGCTCAGTGGTGCGACGGCACGCCCCTGCGGGTCGCACCACCAAGGCTGGGCAGTGAATGCGTTAATCACTATAATTTTTGGCTTTTCTTGATCACCCTTATAATACTTAAAATTAATATTATTATCTCTTAAAATTATTATGCTTATTCTCTAAACATTCATTTTTCGTATCAGATGCACACAATAGAATTTTACTGTGTATATATTTTTTTCACTTTCAATATTCACATTAATTAAAATAAGAATCATATTATGATGTTCTATTCTAATAACATTCACGTTCAATATTCACATAATGAAACAACTGTACCGAAATATTGGAAAACTTAAATCAACAAATTATCAAGTTATTTATGTAATAATCGATAAGAGTAACATTTTCTAATACTATCAATTCACAATTAATATTCTCTTTTTCTTTAAATTACATTTTTGTTATTTATTATTCATTTTTAACGAGAGCTGGCGAATATCTGATACAGCGCATCAGCATTGTCATACAGCGTGACAATGCAGCCAGCGTCTTGGGGACGCTTCCGACTGGTGTTGATATGGATCAGTTGAGCTACCTGTAGACTGTTTGTCAACAGTCAGCTCAATTGTTTCAATTGTAAATTACTATATATAATACTTGTATAACTTTCTTTGTGAATAAAGATGTTTTTCTAATAATTTCATTTTAAACGGTACCTATACACAAAACAATCTCGAGGAATTAGTTTACATAATTGTTTTTTTTTTTTTTCTTCTGCCATTGTACATCATGTGTACCTACCAAATTTACTTGATATCAATTTATGGCTCTCATAACTCAAATATAATTTCTCACTTTAGTAACTCACTTTAAATAAAAATGATTAAATATACGTGCTTCATTTAAAATAAGTTTTCATTTCATTCTACTACATTTCTTTTTTAACTTTTTTTTTTTTTTACGCAACCTTATTCAATGTTATTATTGTTCATTAATCTCTTAATTGATAACACTTTTATTGTAATGTAGGTATGTAATTTTTGGGTAGTGATAGTGACACAAAGTATGTTTCTACAACAATAATTATTGTTGTTATATAAATTATTCATCACCACGTCTTTTGTACCATAATAATAAATAAGTCAATTTTAAATTTCAAGTCTTTATTCTGCTAAAAACAAACACATTCTTCTCAGTAATACCCTTGAACCACTTTTGAACGTAAGAGTTTTATTTTCTCGTTTAATAGGTTTACTGATGAATTGATGGTACTTTAATCATGGATGACTCATCGATCTCAAAAAAAACATCTCTATTGTCATTTATTGTACTCTTTTTGCTGTATTTAAACTGAAATAAATTACACAGTCATGTCAACATTACTATCTCTTCCTTTATTTGTTATCTTTTATAGTTGATATCGCCAATACATTTTCATCTTTAAGCTTTGTATCAGTCTCATACATATGAAGTTGATCTAAACGTAATATTTTAAAGAAGTGTCCGTTTTTATTCATCTATATGTACCTAAATATTATCAAAATAAAATAGACAAAATCAATATTTTTGTATGCAACATATTGTTGTATCAAAATGTATGTATACTATTTGCTCTATTCATTGCGTTTTTTTAATTCTCTTATTTTTGTGTAAATAATACCTACCCTTTTTTTTTTTTTGTTTCAATTGTGCCTTTGTTTATTGTGGATAGATAACTCAAAATTTATCGATACCATTTTATTACTTTAAAGAATTCGATTTGTTATATTATGCTTATTTAGGTCCAAGTAAAGTTTGTTTGCTTCACACCAATAGTCTGAGTTATTTTACTAAGGCTCTTTTTTTATTACATCTTTTCGGAATCTTGTTCTAGATAAACTATTGTTAATTGAATCCATTTTCCTAGTAATTTCGTGCACCTATACACAACAACAAGTGGTATACGTAAGTAACAGTAAAACTTTGTTATTTAATTTCAAATTATTATTTCGCATGAGTTGTGTCACTCTTAAGTCAAATAAATTAACTAGTAAGTGATTTAATTTTCTTTCATAAATTATCAACATTATCATTTATTTATTTTAATTCACATTTTATTTTTATATTACACTCTGAATTACGTTATCATATTTCTCAAATACTCCTCTATTAAGCTGAAGACAGGGCGCTATGGCGCTCATTAGGGGAGGCCTATGTCCAGCAGTGGACTAATATAGGCTGATGATGATGATGACTCCTATATTATCATTCGTCATGTGAACAATAACAAGCACTAACACACAATAACGAAAAAACACCGTATATGAAATGTGTTTTTTTTTTTTTTTTTTTCTAGCTGTCTTAGCTACTAAAACCTGTAATTGGTGTTCACGTCTGGAGATGCCTGATGTGCTCTTGTCCAGCACTATTATTATTATTATTTATTATAATTATCCAAAAACAATGACCTACTTATGTCACATTAGTTCACCCAATAACTAAATTTCAATGAACTGAGCAACCCGGTAGCAAATGTACTTTATTATATATTTATTCAACTATAATATGCAATGTTGCAACTGAGTATAGGTACTCATTAACTCTCAGGAGCTACCTACTTATCTTATTCACAAAATTATCACAAGTGTCTGTGAAACTATGGGTAAGTAGTTAAGGGTTAAATATCAGTGGTGTCTGTAAGACGGTGGGTATGCATTTAAGGGTTAACCGCAAAATAAACCATTATCCAGTCATTATTTTTCATGAAGCCGATGAAATGCCATTCAAGTGCCTATCTATCTATATCCCATACCTACCAATAGCAGTGTCACTATTTTCTATTTTAATTACAATTTAATTAAGATAATTATTTATTCTTGTCTCCCAACCCGTCAAGTAATGAACATCTAATACAATATCTTAAACTGATAGTTGACTAATTGTATTTCTGATAGGTATGAAAATAATGCATCATTTGGAATTAATGAAATTATTATATTTAGATTATCATCATCGTTCAACCAAGTCATTATAATGGAGTTATTTCATTCTCTACTTGTAGGTATATTTTCAAGTCAAAGTAAAGCTAGTAGTAACTAACTTACTTTTATAACTGATGTTGCTATTTTCAAATACCACTTGGAAGTTATTTTTGCGAGCAAGAGAAGAGATATCTTGGTCACCTGACATTCTATGTAAGATTATTATGATCATTTGTACTACACTTACATAGTGCTTAATATTATTTTCTTATTATTTGTGCCTGAATGAGGGTTGTAAATTCTATTTATAATCATTAGAGCAAATATTCAATAATGTATGCCTTAGCATCATGCATTTGGAACCTAAATCAGTCGACAGGCTAGGCTAATCATGTTGTTTTATGTAAACCGGACAATGCACATCAAGCTGCTTTATTTCATTTTATTGTAGGTAACGCTCAAGACATTGAATAAGTACTTATTGATTATGTTATAGCAATTTATTTTATCATAGCCTAGTCCACAAATGACAATGCACTCTTAGCAGCTATACTCTACCTAGGTAAAGTAACTGCACACTACACTGTGATACCCATTTAATATTTATTTAGAATTAACTATATCAGACAATGCCATTTTACAGCAGCACCATGAATTTATAATTAAGTATTATTATTTTGTTTACATGACTCTAGCGATGCCCATTTACAGCTGATCCATTTATCAATTTATCTATTTTTGTATGTACCAATATTCCTAAGTTCCTTGGTTATTTTCTGTCTTGTCTGTTTTATGGCCTTGAATTATAACATAGGCACCACATATTGTAACGCTGTATATTCAAATTGACATTTCCAAGTGTGCCTTGTGCTCCTACGGCGAGTAAATGAGTATGAGTACGCTCCCTCATCATAACAATTGGTATCCTTAGGTACTTCCCTACTTTCTGACAATACCGTGTGATTATCATTGAAATAAATAATAAGTCAGACTTGCATACAGAATCCATTCTTCAATTCACTTCAACCAAATGTTTATCCAGAATGTAATGCATAACAAGTAACAAATTCTCACAACGGGAGGAATTTTCAATATTCATCATTTTTGTTTTTACACATTGTAGATTTTTAGGAGATTTTGTAGATTTGAGGATTTTTACCAGATGAATAAGTACCATCTATTAATTTAATGGGGCATAGTAAAGGCCTTTGTAAAACCTAATCAAATATTATCACTTGTAGCAAAATTGCTCGATGAACATGGGAGTAAACTTGTAATACATTTTGTTGGTCACTTTGATTACTGATTTATAATGGGTTTCATTGAAAGCTTGTATTTTACTGGTTCAGATAAATTTACAATATGAGTTTTGGCTATCTTTCTCAAGAAAAGAATGGAAAAAGTAACTTTATCATATTGGAGGTTACAGGTTTTGTTTCATTTTAGTAATGTTATGGATGAATATCACTCTTTGAACTCATAATGAAAGTCATCGCTATTTACCATTGAATTCAAATCGTTTTCAATCAATACAATCTAATATTTCGCTTGCCAAAGTTTGGCCAGGATAATAATTGCAACTTGTAGGCTTGTAGATATGTAAAATCAATGATTCAAATCAAAGAGAATAAAACCACTCCGATTCAATTAAGCGTTTGTTTTTGTCATAAGCCGATTTATGTAGGAAATCATTGGATAGGTCATCGAAACTTGAGTTTTTTCAGAATAAGTTTGACTGACCTCGGTTGTCACATTACCGTGTAGGCGTGTCTATCCCACTTCTGACTGATAACTAATAGACGTGTTACTGAAATAAAACAGGGCATCACATTAACATGGGCTATAATCCTTTCTACAACTTATTAGAACATTTTATGAATATCAACATAACTTTTCTACAACGGCGTCCATGACATAGTGTTGCACCCTTATCACAAATATTTTACAATCTAACAATAAAATTATTTCCAACTCTAAACCTACTTTTTAGGCAAGCTATTAGTACATACCAACCTCATTTCATTTCAAACAGAAAATATATATATTTTCAAAAGTTTGAAAATTAAAGTTATTTAAAGTTTCTTTTTAGTAGGTACCTATGATTGATAAAAACATACCTAATTAAAAGCTAGCGCGATACTGGAGGCGGATTTGAGAAGAATGAAAATTTAATGAATGTTAACCAAACTTACCCTATGGGCTTTGTGAACTTGGCACCCGACTTTGGACAATCGAACTTTTTTTTATTGATTCGTATAGATAATCGTTTGTAGTTGATTGTAGTGAATTTTTTTTCGTTTGTAGTAGCTCAAAAAAAAAGTTAGGCTACTTTGAAAAATGGCTCAGCACCCGACTTTGGACAATCAAACTTTTTTTTATTGATTCGTATAGATAATCGTTTGTAGTTGATTGTAGTGAATTTTTTTTCGTTTGTAGTAGCTCAAAAAAAAAGTTAGGCTACTTTGAAAAATGGCTCAGCACCCGACTTTGGACAATCAAACTTTTTTTTATTGATTCGTATAGATAATCGTTTGTAGTTGATTGTAGTGAAATTTTTTTCGTGCATAGTAGCTAAAAAAAAAAGTTAGGCTACTTTGAAAAATGGCTCAGCACCCGACTTTGGAAAATCGAACTTTTTTTTATTGATTCGGGTAGATAATCGTTTGTAGTTGATTGTAGTGAAATTATTTTCGTTTGTAGTAGCTCTGAAAAAAAGTTATTCCCAAATGAATTATTGAATAACAAAATTTTCAAAGTTTGAAAAATCGAACTTTTTTTTATTGATTCGGGTAGGTAATCGTTTGTAGTTGATTGTAGTGAAATTATTTTCGTTTGTAGTAGCTCTGAAAAAATGTTATTCCCAAATGAATTATTGAATAACAAAATTTTCAAAGTTTGAATAATTGAACTTTTTTTTATTGATTCGGGTAGATAATCGTTTGTAGTTGATTGTAGTGAAATTATTTTCGTTTGTAGTAGCTCTGAAAAAAAGTTATTCCCAAATGAATTATTGAATAACAAAATTTTCAAAGTTTGAAAAATCGAACTTTTTTTTATTGATTCGGGTAGGTAATCGTTTGTAGTTGATTGTAGTGAAATTATTTTCGTTTGTAGTAGCTCTGAAAAAATGTTATTCCCAAATGAATTATTGAATAACAAAATTTTCAAAGTTTGAATAATTGAACTTTTTTTTATTGATTCGGGTAGATAATCGTTTGTAGTTGATTGTAGTGAAATTATTTTCGTTTGTAGTAGCTCTGAAAAAAAGTTATTCCCAAATGAATTATTGAATAACAAAATTTTCAAAGTTTGAAAAATCGAACTTTTTTTTATTGATTCGGGTAGGTAATCGTTTGTAGTTGATTGTAGTGAAATTATTTTCGTTTGTAGTAGCTCTGAAAAAAAGTTATTCCAAAATGAATTATTTAATAACAAAATTTTCAAAGTTTGAAAAATCGAACTTTTTTTTATTGATTCGGGTAGATAATCGTTTGTAGTTGATTGTAGTGAAATTATTTTCGTTTGTAGTAGCTCTGAAAAAAAGTTATTCCCAAATGAATTATTGAATAACGAAATTTTCAAAGTTTGAAAAATCGAACTTTTTTTTATTGATTCGGGTAGGTACTCGTTTGTAGTTGATTGTAGTGAAATTATTTTCGTTTGTAGTAGCTCTGAAAAAAAGTTATTCCCAAATGAATTATTGAATAACAAAATTTTCAAAGTTTGAAAAATCGAACTTTTTTTTATTGATTCGGGTAGATAATCGTTTGTAGTTGATTGTAGTGAAATTAATTTCGTTTGTAGTAGCTCTGAAAAAAAGTTATTCCAAAATGAATGATTTAATAACAAAATTTTCAAAGTTTGAAAAATCGAACTTTTTTTTATTGATTCGGGTAGGTAATCGTTTGTAGTTGATTGTAGTGAAATTATTTTCGTTTGTAGTAGCTCTGAATAAAAGTTATTCCAAAATGAATTATTGAATAACAAAATTTTCAAAGTTTGAAAAATCGAACTTTTTTTTATAGATTCGGGTAGATAATCGTTTGTAGTTGATTGTAGTGAAATTATTTTCGTTTGTAGTAGCTCTGAAAAAAAGTTATTCCCAGATGAATTATTGAATAACAAAATTTTCAAAGTTTGAAAAATCGAACTTTTTTTATTGATTCGGGTAGATAATCGTTTGTAGTTGATTGAAGTGAAATTACTTTCGTTTGTAGTAGCTCTGAAAAAAAGTTATTCCCAAATGAATTATTGAATAACGAAATTTTCAAAGTTTGAAAAATCGAACTTTTTTTTATTGATTCGGGTAGATAATCGTTTGTAGTTGATTGTAGTGAAATTATTTTCGTTTGTAGTAGCTCTGAAAAAAAGTTATTCCCAAATGAATTATTGAATAACAAAATTTTCAAAGTTTGAAAAATCGAACTTTTTTTTATTGATTCGGGTAGATAATCGTTTGTAGTTGATTGTAGTGAAATTATTTTCGTTTGTAGTAGCTCTGAAAAAAAGTTATTCCAAAATGAATTATTAAATAACAAAGTTTTCAAAGTTTGAAAAATCGAACTTTTTTTATTGATTCGGGTAGATAATCGTTTGTAGTTGATTGTAGTGAAATTAATTTAGTTTGTAGTAGCTCTGAAAAAAAGTTATTCCAAAATGAATGATTTATTAATAACAAAATTTTCAAAGTTTGAAAAATCGAACTTTTTTTTATTGATTCGGGTAGGTAATCGTTTGTAGTTGATTGTAGTGAAATCATTTTCGTTTGTAGTAGCTCTGAAAAAAAGTTATTCCCAAATGAATTATTGAATAACAAAATTTTCAAAGTTTGAAAAATCGAATTTTTTTTTATTGATTCGGGTAGATAATCGTTTGTAGTTGATTGTAGTGAAATTATTTTCGTTTGCAGTAGCTCTGAAAAAAAGTTATTCCAAAATGAATTATTTTAAGAAAATTTTCAAAGTTTCAAAAATCGAACTTTTTTTTATTGATTCGGGTAGATAATCGTTCGTAGTTGATTGTAGTGAAATTATTTTCGTTTGTAGTAGCTCTGAAAAAACGTTATTCCAAAATGAATTATTTTAAGAAAATTTTCAAAGTTTGAAAAATCAATTTTTTTTTTATTGATTCGGGTAGGTAATCGTTTGTAGTTGATTGTAGTGAAATTATTTTCGTTTGTAGTAGCTCTGAAAAAAAGTTATTCCAAAATGAATTATTGAATAACAAAATTTTCAAAGTTTGAAAAATCGAACTTTTTTTTATTGATTCGGGTAGATAATCGTTTGTAGTTGATTGTAGTGAAATTATTTTCGTTTGTAGTAGCTCTGAAAAAAAGTTATTCCCAAATGAATTATTTTAAGAAAATCTTCAAAGTTTGAAAAATCGAACTTTTTTTTATTGATTCGGGTAGATAATCGTTTGTAGTTGATTGTAGTAAAATTATTTTCGTTTGTAGTAGCTCTGAAAAAAAGTTATTCCCAAATGAATTATTGAATAACAAAATTTTCAAAGTTTGAAAAATCGAACTTTTTTTTATTGATTCGGGTAGGTAATCGTTTGTAGTTGATTGTAGTGAAATTATTTTCGTTTGTAGTAGCTCTGAAAAAAAGTTATTCCCAAATGAATTATTGAATAACAAAATTTTCAAAGTTTGAAAAATCGAACTTTTTTTATTGATTCGGGTAGATAATCGTTTGTAGTTGATTGTAGTGAAATTACTTTCGTTTGTAGTAGCTCTGAAAAAAAGTTATTCCAAAATGAATTATTTAATAACAAAATTTTCAAAGTTTGAAAAATCGAACTTTTTTTTATTGATTCGGGTAGATAATCGTTTGTAGTTGATTGTAGTGAAATTATTTTCGTTTGTAGTAGCTCTGAAAAAAAGTTATTCCCAAATGAATTATTGAATAACGAAATTTTCAAAGTTTGAAAAATCGAACTTTTTTTTATTGATTCGGGTAGATAATCGTTTGTAGTTGATTGTAGTGAAATTATTTTCGTTTGTAGTAGCTCTGAAAAAAAGTTATTCCCAAATGAATTATTGAATAACAAAATTTTCAAAGTTTGAAAAATCGAACTTTTTTTTATTGATTCGGGTAGATAATCGTTTGTAGTTGATTGTAGTGAAATTATTTTCGTTTGTAGTAGCTCTGAAAAAAAGTTATTCACAAATGAATTATTGAATAACAAAGTTTTCAAAGTTTGAAAAATCGAACTTTTTTTTATTGATTCGGGTAGATAATCGTTTGTAGTTGATTGTAGTGAAATTAATTTCGTTTGTAGTAGCTCTGAAAAAAAGTTATTCCAAAATGAATGATTTATTAATAACAAAATTTTCAAAGTTTGAAAAATCGAACTTTTTTTTATTGATTCGGGTAGGTAATCGTTTGTAGTTGATTGTAGTGAAATCATTTTCGTTTGTAGTAGCTCTGAAAAAAAGTTATTCCCAAATGAATTATTGAATAACAAAATTTTCAAAGTTTGAAAAATCGAACTTTTTTTTATTGATTCGGGTAGGTAATCGTTTGTAGTTGATTGTAGTGAAATTATTTTCGTTTGTAGTAGCTCTGAAAAAACGTTATTCCAAAATGAATTATTTTAAGAAAATTTTCAAAGTTTGAAAAATCAATTTTTTTTTTATTGATTCGGGTAGGTAATCGTTTGTAGTTGATTGTAGTGAAATTATTTTCGTTTGTAGTAGCTCTGAAAAAAAGTTATTCCAAAATGAATTATTGAATAACAAAATTTTCAAAGTTTGAAAAATCGAACTTTTTTTTATTGATTCGGGTAGATAATCGTTTGTAGTTGATTGTAGTGAAATTATTTTCGTTTGTAGTAGCTCTGAAAAAAAGTTATTCCCAAATGAATTATTTTAAGAAAATCTTCAAAGTTTGAAAAATCGAACTTTTTTTTATTGATTCGGGTAGATAATCGTTTGTAGTTGATTGTAGTAAAATTATTTTCGTTTGTAGTAGCTCTGAAAAAAAGTTATTCCCAAATGAATTATTGAATAACAAAATTTTCAAAGTTTGAAAAATCGAACTTTTTTTTATTGATTCGGGTAGGTAATCGTTTGTAGTTGATTGTAGTGAAATTATTTTCGTTTGTAGTAGCTCTGAAAAAAAGTTATTCCCAAATGAATTATTGAATAACAAAATTTTCAAAGTTTGAAAAATCGAACTTTTTTTATTGATTCGGGTAGATAATCGTTTGTAGTTGATTGTAGTGAAATTACTTTCGTTTGTAGTAGCTCTGAAAAAAAGTTATTCCAAAATGAATTATTTAATAACAAAATTTTCAAAGTTTGAAAAATCGAACTTTTTTTTATTGATTCGGGTAGATAATCGTTTGTAGTTGATTGTAGTGAAATTATTTTCGTTTGTAGTAGCTCTGAAAAAAAGTTATTCCCAAATGAATTATTGAATAACGAAATTTTCAAAGTTTGAAAAATCGAACTTTTTTTTATTGATTCGGGTAGATAATCGTTTGTAGTTGATTGTAGTGAAATTATTTTCGTTTGTAGTAGCTCTGAAAAAAAGTTATTCCCAAATGAATTATTGAATAACAAAATTTTCAAAGTTTGAAAAATCGAACTTTTTTTTATTGATTCGGGTAGATAATCGTTTGTAGTTGATTGTAGTGAAATTATTTTCGTTTGTAGTAGCTCTGAAAAAAAGTTATTCACAAATGAATTATTGAATAACAAAGTTTTCAAAGTTTGAAAAATCGAACTTTTTTTTATTGATTCGGGTAGATAATCGTTTGTAGTTGATTGTAGTGAAATTAATTTCGTTTGTAGTAGCTCTGAAAAAAAGTTATTCCAAAATGAATGATTTATTAATAACAAAATTTTCAAAGTTTGAAAAATCGAACTTTTTTTTATTGATTCGGGTAGGTAATCGTTTGTAGTTGATTGTAGTGAAATCATTTTCGTTTGTAGTAGCTCTGAAAAAAAGTTATTCCCAAATGAATTATTGAATAACAAAATTTTCAAAGTTTGAAAAATCGAACTTTTTTTTATTGATTCGGGTAGGTAATCGTTTGTAGTTGATTGTAGTGAAATTATTTTCGTTTGTAGTAGCTCTGAAAAAAAGTTATTCCAAAATGAATGATTTAATAACAAAATTTTCAAAGTTTGAAAAATCGAACTTTTTTTATTGATTCGGGTAGATAATCGTTTGTAGTTGATTGTAGTGAAATTATTTTCGTTTGTAGTAGCTCTGAAAAAAAGTTATTCCCAAATGAATTATTGAATAACAAAATTTTCAAAGTTTGAAAAATCGAACTTTTTTTTATTGATTCGGGTAGATAATCGTTTGTAGTTGATTGTAGTGAAATTATTTTCGTTTGTAGTAGCTCTGAAAAAAAGTTATTCCCAAATGAATTATTGAATAACAAAATTTTCAAAGTTTGAAAAATCGAACTTTTTTTTATTGATTCGGGTAGGTAATCGTTTGTAGTTGATTGTAGTGAAATTATTTTCGTTTGTAGTAGCTCTGAAAAAAAGTTATTCCAAAATGAATTATTTTAAGAATATTTTCAAGGTTTGAAAAATCGAACTTTTTTTTATTGATTCGGGTAGGTAATCGTTTGTAGTTGATTGTAGTGAAATTAATTTCGTTTGTAGTAGCTCTGAAAAAAAGTTATTCCAAAATGAATGATTTAATAACAAAATTTTCAAAGTTTGAAAAATCGAACTTTTTTTATTGATTCGGGTAGGTAATCGTTTGTAGTTGATCGTAGTGAAATTATTTTCGTTTGTAGTAGCTCTGAAAAAAAGTTATTCCAAAATGAATTATTGAATAACAAAATTTTCAAAGTTTGAAAAATCGAACTTTTTTTTATTGATTCGGGTAGGTAATCGTTTGTAGTTGATTGTAGTGAAATTATTTTCGTTTGTAGTAGCTCTGAAAAAAAGTTATTCCCAAATGAATTATTGGAAATTGGGTTCAGGTCCGGTCGAGTACTAAATTTTGTGGCCGAAAACTGAAGTTTTGCTCATTTTCGACTATTTCTTTTTTATATAAAATAACTATGAAGCTTAACCAGTGCTCCGTCACTCGCGCTCAGTTTTGAGTAATATACCTACAGTTTTCTTACCGTCCCGGGGTGGCACTGAGCCGCGTGCGGCCATTTATCATTTATCCATTATCGTTCGGCTTGCGGCTCGCAAGCCGAACGATAAGTTTTGTCTCGCTCGGACATAGCTGAGATTATCTCCGCGCAGGCACAGATAATATAATACTATGATGCGTAGGTTTGTTTTTGGTAGACTACGAAAATGACTGAAAGGACTTTAGAAATTATTTTACCATAGAGAATTTAGGTACCAGGTCGTTGTATGAAATTACCGTGGACGGAAGAAATCGCTAACCTATAATTTCTAATATGTCAGCTACATCTACCTATCTTTTGTGATTTGAGTGTACAATTTTTTCTGTACATACGTATGACACATCTGTACATACCTACGACGTACAGAAAATAATGTCTTGACACAAAAATATTTGAATTATATCCTAGGATATAAGCAGCTACCTACCTAGCAATAATAATACCTTTTACCTAGCTTACAATGTTCTCCAATAATTATAATGTATTTTTTATATTACGTTTGTTTTTGTTCACGGACTTATTTATTAAGTAGGTGGGATACCTAGTTATATTGCATGAGAGAGTTAAAGCACTTAAAGTATATTATCCGCACTTGACAAAAACTATCAACCCTACCGTCAAGCCAAGGGCCGGCGAGGGAACTGTAGAGGCACGGTAATATTATAATATTACCTTGGTAGAGGTAGGGGGGCGTGGGTGGCTTTGATCGAGCCGCCTCGCTAACAGCGAGTAGAGCGTTACCAACTTTATTTCTTCTCCCTTAAGACTCAAAGTAGATTGGTTAAATCGAGTAAGTGAGGTATCTGTTACGAAGTAACGTTATCTAATCTGTGGCTTAACTATAAAAATCCTCTAATATTTAAAACTCAAATATCTAGACTACCGACTAATATCACTTTGAACTAGGCTGACAAAGTGCCAATATTTTTTCTGAGGCCTCAAAGTCTTCATCGCTAAATGGTCGATAACTAGTGCAACGATCTAGTCCACAAGCGGGGTTCCCGGAAGGCGCAGTGCGAGTGGCGTGGGTCCGTTACCATAGAAATCGTTTACCTATACCTATACTGTGCCTATACGAAGTCTATAAGCATCCGAGCGAACCTCGGCACGCGCGCGGTTGCCCGCTCATTTTCAAAGTACCTATATTGCGCATTTTGTGATCTTACGTAAGAACTATCGAGACTCCCTCCCACCCCCTGTAAAGTCGGTTTACTGACGATAGTTGAACGTGACAACGTCTCAGAGCGAGGTAACGCCGCATGACGTCATGTTTTTTCGTGCGTGCAGCCGGCTCAATCGAATTATAAGACGTTGTCACGTCAAAAATGTCAGCCATCTTGGATTTTGAAATGGACATCTTTTTCGTAAACTCGAATCGAGTTAGTCGAAAACGATACCCATATAAGTATGTGTGGTGTCACAAAGCAAGGCTCGCTTCGCTCGCCTTGCTGTGTGACGTGTGTCGTGTTGCGGTGAGCGAAGCGAACCGCCGTCATCAAATTCGTAATCCTCGCCCCCATGTTAGTCGAAAACGATACCCATATCAGATTTTTTATGGGGAAGGGGGTTGGGGGGGGGGGGCACACGAGGGTCACAGCACGGCTCGCTTCGCTCGCCGTGCAGTTCCCCAATAGTCGCATTGCGGTTCGCATGCATCAAATTCGTAATCCTCGCCCCCATGTTAGTCGAAAACGATACCCATATCAGATTTTTTATGGGGAAGGGGGTTCGGGGGGGGGGGGGGGGGCACACGAGGGTCACAGCACGGCTCGCTTCGCTCGCCGTGCAGTTCCCCAATAGTCGCATTGCGGTTCGCTTCACTCACCGCTCTCGGTAACGCCGGTAACGCATGACGTCATAGCGAGGTAACACCGCATGACGTCATGTTTTTTCGTGCGTGCAGCCGGCTCTATCGAATTATAAGACGTTGTCACGTCAAAAATAAGACATGGTCGACCCCCCCTCCCCCCCTAAATCGTCTTACGTAATAAATGAATGGCCCCCATGTAGTTTTATTATTTTGACGATTTTTGTGTAGTAGATAACTTGCTTTGTAAGTACTTGTACTTCTGCTTGTGAAAAGTAAATAAAAAAACTGGTGATTGATTGATATGATAATTGAAAAAAGAAATCTATTTTCTCTGAAGAATATTTTAATGAAAAAATCTATGTGTGTAGGATGTTGGTACGTTTCTTCAGCGATCCAACCAGGTATCCAGAATCTAGAGTTTTGTCTGAATTCATAGGAATAACTTAGATCAAAAGCTCACAAGTAAGTAGGTACATTGTAGGTAGTAAAAACTTATGCTGCCTAGTAGGTACCTTGTATACCTACTAGGTAAGTATGTCAAAATTACCTGGTTCTAGAAAGGAAGGCAAAACAATGCAAATAAGGTAGGTACTTACTTACCTACTTACATACCTACCTATTGACTTTTAGTAGGTATTATTACCTATCTAATAGAAAATCAGTTTTGTTACTACCTACTACACTACATGTGAGCATTATATACTTACCTACTTACCCCATCAACATACTTAATTATGTACTTAGGTAGGTAGGTATACCTATTAATTATGCCTATCAAAATCTCGAAATGATGGAAACTACAGGATCAAGGTCGACTGAACCAGTAACCCTGTATACCTACCTACCTACCTACGTACCTAACTTAAAAATGAAAGCAAATTAATGAACTACCTACTCACCTCTAAGTAAAATAAAATAATCATATACATGTAGGTAAGTAAAGTACCTCATCATCATCTTCATCATCAGCCTTTAATAGTCCACAGCTGGACATAGGCCTACCCTAATGAGCGCCATAGCGCCGTCTTCACCTACAAATAAGTACCTACCTATTAGCAAATACTTACACAATTTAAAATACCTAAATCATGATGTCCATGAGGCAATTATAAGTAGTACCTAAATAAGTACCTACCTAAAACCCTACAACTAAAACCTAAAACTACCTAAAGAAAACCTAATTTAGGTTTTCTGGCGTATCTTTCTCGGTTTGAAAAAAACATTTTAGATTCTATCTAGCACATCTCTAGCGCTAAAGGCTGTCATTCTGCGTTGAAATAGAGGGCAGCTCTTTCTATTCTACAACATGCAAACCGAGCGAGACTTCGGACCCAGAAAGATAGGTAGGTAGCAGCGTAAAGCAGAATAGAAACTTTCATAAAATAGGGGCAACGCACAGCTGCACACGAACCACAGTAATATTATCATATACAGTAATCCGACTTCATACAAACGGACGAAACGCGAGCTATACCTACGCGCCTCGATCTCGGCATGCGCTCAGCAATCAGCATGCAGACAGTCGCGACTGTGCCGCAGTGACGAACGGACGGTGTGTTGTTTTGTTAACAATAACCGCGCGATTTTTTCTCTAAAAATAAGTTTAAGTACATGTTTAATATGACGAGTAGGATATATTGTGCTGCTTTTGGTTGCATGAATTTGTCAATAACGTAAAGGTAAGACCATAAAATAATTTAACTTACCTACTAGTAGGCTAGGTAGGTAGTTACACAATGTGTCTCTTTTTAATGGATAAGTAGGTACCTATTTTCTTTTATCTCCCGAAAAAAAAGATGTCTGTATTAATAAATAAAGTGAATAGAGTAAAGGAAAGTGATTGACACGAGTGAAATATGTAGGTAGGTACCTACCTAGTTATAGGCGGTTCATGAATCATGGTAGGTACGGTAGGTAGGTACGCTTGTGTTAAAACCTCGGGGAATGTATGTTTTGTTTTGTTAGTTTGTATAATTTAAAGTAAAGACGTACCTCCTCAACCTCAACAGCCTCTATTGGTCCACTACTGGACTACTAAGTAAAGACGTGGTATTTTATTAACTAATCGTTGTTTTGTACTTAAAAAAAATGTAAATTGTAAATCTTGTAAATCTACCAATCAAAAAACAGCACGCATTTTTATTCATTCACAAAGTACCTACCTATTTTATTTGTTTATATAAAAAAAGTATAAGTATTTACAATCACAAAACTAAATGGAAACACCAAGTGGGCAAATGTACCTAATTAAAATGCTGGAGGCGGGCCGCCCTATCGCATGTTTATCTACCGCGCGGCTGTAGGCATTTATTTCAAAGATATTACCACGGTAATATTATCCTATACAGTATTTGAACTCGGCCGTATCTTTGAAATAAATGCCTACAGCCGCGCGGTAGGTAACCATGCGATAGGGCTGCCCGCCTCCAGCATTTTAATTAGGTAGGTACAGGTACATTTGCCTACTTTGTGTTTCCATTTAGTTTTGTGATTGTAAGTAAATATACTTTTTTACATAAACAAATAAAATACTTACTTTGTGAATCGAATGAGAAGTGTTCAATAAAAATGCCGGTTGTTTTTTGATTGGTAGATTTACAAGATTTACAATTTACATATAGTTTAGGTACAATAAACAACGATTATTAATATTAAAATACCACGTCTTTACTTAGTAGTCCAGTAGTGGACCAATACAGGCTGTTGAGTTTGAGGAGGTACGTCTTTACTTTGAATTAGGTAGGTATACATACTAACAAAACAAAACACACATTCCTCGGTTTTAACACAAGCGTACCTACCTACCGTACCTATCATGATTCATGAACCGCCTATAACTACCTACCTATTTCACTAGTGTCAATCACTTTCCTTTACTCTATTCACTTATTAATCCAGACATCTTTTTTTTCGGGAGATAAAGGAAATAGTTACCTACTTATCCATTAAAAAGAGAGACATTGTGTAACTGCCTAGTACTAGTAAGTAAAATTATTTTATAGTCTTACCTTTCAGAGTTTCCAGGTAATCTAAAAAAGTTATCTCTGGATGCGTTATTGACGAATTCATGCAACCAAAAGCAGCACAATATATCCTACTCGTCACACATGTAGCATGTAGGTACTTGAACTTATTTTTAGAGAAAAAATCGCGCGGTTATTGTTAACAAAACAACACACCGTCCGTTCGTCACTGCGGCACAGTCTGCATGCTCAGCGCATGCCGAGATCGAGGCGCGTAGATATAGCTCGCGTTTCGTCCGTTTGTATGAAGTCGAATTACTGTATAGGATAATATTACCGTCATATTACCGTGCACGAACTAAGTCTATTCGCGAATCTAGTCGGTACATTTAATCGTAATCGGTGTCCTTTATGTACTCGTATTAACGCGTCGGCATCCTTTGAGTACTACTACCACCTACTACTGGCACGTGCCGGTGCGGCTTTTACAAAGGCTTTTGCAGGTGCACCGAAAGAGCAAATGTAAAAAGAAAAATAAGCTTTATTGCCACTACGCCTTAAGTGCGTTGTCAAATGCGGCCGCTGCTGTATTACGCATGCCGCTATTTCTTTTATTAGAAGCCGTCTCTAATTTGAATTTTTAAATAATAAATGTGGATTTTATTTATTACATGTACAGACTTGAGAGTGGACGCATCGCGCGCAGTCTTTATAACAGAATAATTATTTCAATAGTCGCTGATAATTATTGTTTGCATTATAATTTTCAATAAGTGGGTGACATTGGTAGGTACTTACCTACCTATTGGTTTTCCTATTGAGTGTCGTGTATGTGGTAAGTAGGTACCCATAATTTTCATTCCTAACTACTCTGTCAAGTAGACCAAAATACCTACTTTTTCTTTTCGAGTTGTTCATGTGCCGTAATAGGTAAGTAAGTACCTAGTACTTACCTACCTACCATAATGCTGCATTTCCACCAGAGATACGTAGCGAGGAATGTGTTTTTTAACAACCACTAGAATCAGTTCATTTACCTAGCCTCGCTCAGCGCAGCTCCGGGGGAAACGGCTCCGCGGCGCGAAGATTTTGTACATACAAAAAAAGGGTAGGTAAGATGTGTGTGAGGGATGTGTTGAGTACTTAATGTGTTGCGAGGGATGAGTCGCGGGCGAAAGAATAGCAATCACTAGACGGTGGCCCTAGCTTGCTTAACTGAAAAGAGCCCACTACGCATCCTCGCACCCCGGTCAGCTCGGTCGAACATCTCTGGTGAAAACACTCACGTGCGAGGATGCGTTGCGAGGCTGCGTAAAGCTTTGGTTTGGTGATCATGACGCACAACGCTGCGGTATGCGCCCCAACGCAGCGTCACGTCGCAGCATTTACCGTCCCTGCGGAGAGGTGGTCTGTTGATTTTGCCGCAGCTACTAAGGTACCTATATTGTCAACCTGTGACGCACACCCGCACACCGCAGCGTTGAAACTCGCCGCTGACGCATACTGCGACGGAACAAGAGACCATTCTCGACGTTTTTCATATGATTGAGTGTCCGGCATCGCATACCGCATACCGCAGCGTTGTGCGTCATGATCACCAGACCAAAGCTTAACGACGTAGCCTCGCAACGCATCCTCGCACATCTCTGGTGGAAACGCAGACTCATACCTAGGCACTTGAACAAGTAGAAAATGAAACAAACATAATTTTCGTCTCTCTATGCAATAATACCTACACTAGCCAAGCCATGTAGCAACGATGAAGAATGCTTGTAAAAAACCGCAATTTACATTAGGTACTTACATGTCGATTTAGATCCTTCAATAAATATTGCTTAAAATTATAAGTTAAGCAAGTGAGTTTTACGTATTTGTGTTGTGTTTGTTTACAAACATTCCACATCGAATTTGGCCAGTGTATACCTAGTAGGTATCTACTAGGAAGAAGGAAAATTATGTTTGTTTGACTACCAGACCAGAGTACTTACCCATCTACCTACAATATAGGTAGGTAGGTAGGCTTATGTATGTATTTCATTCGGAGCTGGCATAATCGTTTCGTTTATTACCGCTTCGAATTTATAATCGTTTGGTATCGTTTTTCTTTTGAGTTTTAGGTACCTAGGTAGGTATGTATTTCATTCGAAGCTGGCATAATCGTTTCATTTCGATTATACCAGCTCTAGAATTTTTAATCGTTTCGTATCGTTTTCCTTTTGAGTTTTAGGTACCTAGGTAGTTATGACTGTATTTCATTCGGAGCTGGCATAATCGTTTCGTTTCGATTATACCAGCTCCGAATTTATAATCGTTTCGTATCGTTTTCCTTTTGAGTTTTAGGTATGTATTTCATACGGAGCTGGCATAATCGTTTCGTTTCGATTATACCAGCTCCGAATTTATAATCGTTTCGTATCGTTTTTTCCTTTTGAGTTTTAGGTATGTATTTCATTCGGAGCTGGCATCATCGTTTCATTTCGATTATACCAGCTCCGAATTTTGAATCTTTTATCTTCTAGTATCTTTTAGTATCGTTTTCCTTTTGAGTTTTAGGTAAGTACGAATTTATAATCGTTTCGTACCTTTTTCCTTTTGAGTTTTAGGTACCTAGGTAGATATGACTGTATTTCATTCGGAGCTGGCATAATCGTTTCGTTTCGATTATACCAGCTCCGAATTTATAATCGTTTCGTATCGTTTTCCTTTTGAGTTTTAGGTATGTATTTCATTCGGAGCTGGCATAATCGTTTCGTTTCGATTATACCAGCTCCGAATTTATAATCGTTTCGTATCGTTTTTTCCTTTTGAGTTTTAGGTATGTATTTCATTCGGAGCTGGCATCATCGTTTCATTTCGATTATACCAGCTCCGAATTTTGAATCTTTTATCTTCTAGTATCTTTTAGTATCGTTTTCCTTTTGAGTTTTAGGTAAGTACGAATTTATAATCGTTTCGTACCTTTTTCCTTTTGAGTTTTAGGTACCTAGGTAGATATGACTGTATTTCATTCGGAGCTGGCATAATCGTTTCGTTTCGATTATACCAGCTCCGAATTTATAATCGTTTCGTATCGTTTTCCTTTTGAGTTTTAGGTATGTATTTCATACGGAGCTGGCATAATCGTTTCGTTTCGATTATACCAGCTCCGAATTTATAATCGTTTCGTATCGTTTTTTCCTTTTGAGTTTTAGGTATGTATTTCATTCGGAGCTGGCATCATCGTTTCATTTCGATTATACCAGCTCCGAATTTTGAATCTTTTATCTTCTAGTATCTTTTAGTATCGTTTTCCTTTTGAGTTTTAGGTAAGTACGAATTTATAATCGTTTCGTACCGTTTTCCTTTTGAGTTTTAGGTACCTAGGTAGATATGACTGTATTTCATTCGGAGCTGGCATAATCGTTTCGTTTCGATTATACCAGCTCCGAATTTATAATCGTTTCGTATCGTTTTCCTTTTGAGTTTTAGGTATGTATTTCATTCGGAGCTGGCATAATCGTTTCGTTTCGATTATACCAGCTCCGAATTTATAATCGTTTCGTATCGTTTTCCTTTTGAGTTTTAGGTATGTATTTCATTCGGAGCTGGCATAATCGTTTCGTTTCGATTATACCAGCTCCGAATAGGTATTTACGAGTAGGTAAGTACCTACCTCTCTAAATAAATACGTATTTATTTATTGAAGGTAGGTAGCTACAATCTTCTGAGTAGTAAGACAGTAGGATTCAACAATAATGTTGTTTGTTCTGGGAGAGGTTTTTAAGTAGTTATATACTATAATTTTATTTATATACTTACAATAACAAATCGTAGGTATTGATTTGCGATTATGCGTAGGTAGTGAACTATGTAGGTAGTGTGGTACTTACTTCACTACCTACGCATAATCGCAAATCCATACCAACGCATTTTTATTGTATATAAATAAAATTATATTTCATTCGGAGGTGGCACCAGTACCTACCTACAGTACCTATTTATACCGGCATAAAAAAGATTGACTACCTAGGTACCTTCCTCTTATAAAAAAAATTAAAAATATGACGCGACCTGACTGAGTTGTATAGGCAAGTTGCAAAAAACACGCTTACTGTATAGTAAGCGTGTTTTTTATTTTTTTTTATTTCAGATTGTTTTCTTAAAAGCCGCCACACACACAGAAACCGTAGCCGGGCCGTGCGGGTTGTATTAGGCGAATTTATATGAAAGACTACACAAATAACGCCGGGTAGTCTTTCATACAAATTTGCCTACTTTAAATTCGACTAGGGCAGTATTTATTAAAGAGATAACTTGCGTCCGCGCCTGCCCATTTCGAAAAGTTTGTGTTTCAATACTTTGTCAGTTTCGATTTATTAGTCCAGTCATTTGGTAGTTTTACGTGGAAAGTTATCCGGTCTTTATGAAAATGGGTAATTTTATAGATTTCGATGTGCTCTTTCTGAATTTCAACTTTGCCACATTTAATGATTTAATCGTAATATGAGAGGAGATATTTTCAAAAATCTGCTACTGGTCGCCATTTTTCCAATTGGCGGCGCGCGCGAGTGGCAAAGATACGAGATACGAGGTGGCAATGTTAAAATCCAGATAGAGCACATCGAAATCTTTAAAATTACCCATTTGATAACTCCCGGAAACTTTTCAGGTACCTACCTACCTAACCTATGTTCTCCGAACCAAAGGACTGGACTATATAGCGAGCTTATTTTTTGTTTTTCAGTTACCTGAACACAATAACCTAACACAATACAGTAGGGTCATATTTTTATAATTTAATTTAATTGTGAAAATATTTTATGTAGTGTGTTCCAGTTAAATTATGGCCTAGATTTTGTCTAATCATTAAAAAGTGTTCGTTACCCATCGATCCAGTTTTCAAGATATTAGAGTTGACGAAAAGGGCTGCAAGGAGCGAAAAAAATAAGCTAGCGAGATTATATCCGATTCTTGGCCAAAAAATTTCGTAGGTAACGATCGTTGAATACAAGTTACGATTCTTGTAAACGATTATTGTAATTGTAACGTTGCTCGCCCGCCTCCGCCCGCCCGCCTCGATTACCTTGCCATAGATGTAGTTTGTTACCATTGGAGGTCTTCTAACGCTCACTCCTTACACGTTTATAAGATTTTCGCACGCAATTTTTTTTATCTTGCTCCACTGGATCGTGACCTCCCGAGTTCACCGAGTATGTGAACTACTTCACCGTCTCAACTGCATTTAAAGATTTCAAAATTATTAACGTTTGGATCTAATTTTTAAGATAAGTCTCGACTTTCACCATCATCTCATTTTGCACATTCGTTCTCACAAGAAACTGTGGTGCAGCCCTTTAATAACAAATCAACCGGTGGGCCTGCATAATTTATTATTACTGCTGTTTCCTCGAAGGTTTTTGGTGAGCTCGCTAGATCGATAGTTAGTTCAAAGGTAATCTAAATCACATCAAAATGCCACGAGCAGCGACGAATCCGCCTCATATTGTTTACGAATCATTAAAAGATCTGCGGTTCATTGATGATAAAGGTAATATTTTACCATGGTCTGATGATGTTTGGCAAAAAGCGACAGATCTGATGAACGGTAAGATGTCAAAGGACTATCTTTTTATCTACTTGTCTCAAAACAGGAACAATGTATTTAATAGAATCCATGGGATCGAAACGTCGGCTTACGAACGGGTTAAAAACGAAAGTAATGCTGACGACACGGCTGACGATTCACGTCAAGATCTAAATTGGTCTATGGGACAAACAGAGTGCGGGTTGCCTGCTTTACGCAAGGATATAGATATATCCACAAGCGAATGGGCCGCTCTCAAGTATCGTGTTGTAGAATATAAGGAACGTGAGTATGAGGTTCTCGTTATAGGTTGGGCGGACGCTCTCTACGATATTTTATGGACTCACCTGAAGTTGCCTTGCCCTTTCTCGTTCAAAAATGCTAAAATTAATCGAAATCCAGGGGAAACGTTTTTGTCAGTCACAGGTAGTTGCTCGGAATGCGGATCAAAAATTCACATTTATTGTATGAGAGAACCGACCGACGACGGGGCGACGTTACACGTTTCTACTTTTGATTCTCGCGGAGTAGCTCACCAGAAAAAACGACATCTAAGTGGAGAAAGGCGATTGCGAATCGGCAAAGAGTTGCAAGGTACATCGACTTACGCTTGGCGAAGAGAAGAGGCGAAAAGATTGATGGACTTTAAGGATCCTATTCCGGCGAACATACCATCTGAAGAAGTTGTCCGCAAGGCAAAGCAGGAAGCTCGTGATAAGTCACTTGGACTATTTAAAGTAAAATCAGCACTTGCCTCTGTGTGGGACATGAAGTACGGATTGGAATTTAATGGAAGCATTCACGAGATTGGCCTCGATAAATTCTATTTAATGTACTGGACTCCAACGCAGCTATATATGTACAACAAGTTTATAAAGGAAGACGACGTTGGAAGCATTAGCATTGACGCAACGGGCAGCTTGGTGAAGCAAATACCAAAACCGGATGGCTCTAAACGCGTGGTTTATCTCTACCAAGCTGTTTGTGGTTTTCGTCAAAAGATATTGCCACTATTTCAATTGATATCCGAAAAACATGACACAAATACCTTAACATATTGGATTCGAGAATGGTTGCGTTCTGGCGGGTCGTGCCCGAAACAAGTAGTTACAGACTACTCACTAGCACTCCTTAACGCAACTTCTCTCGCATTTAACAACACTGATCTTAAAACATACATTGACACTTGTATTGTCTTTGACACGAACGGAATGGTGAAGGTGAACCCACCACGTTGCAGAATCCGACTAGACATTTCGCACTTCGTGAACATGGTGGCGCGTTGGAGCTGCTTCAATCGCGAGAACCCCGAAAAGAAAGACTTTTATCTTCGATGCGTGGGTCTTCTAACCACATGCACGCAAATCGAAGATTTCATTCGGTTATGTACAGACGTACTGACGATTGCTTTTGCGACGCATGAAGACATTGAGGACAAACAAAGTCATTGTTTCGCAGCACAGAACCGAGTTTTCGAGCGCTTGAAAACATACCGTCTTCCCGATAACGGTGCTGACAAACAAAACAGTGATCAGGACGCAAAGGAAAGTTTGCTGGAACGATATGACGACCTTGATGGAGAGACTGAACTAGAGTCAAGTGCTGCAATCGAGTCAATTTTGGCAAAAATCGATTTAAATAGTAGAAGTGACCTTAAACACGGACGATTAAACCCCTATCAATGCTGTGCGTTCGGATCTCGACTACTAAAATTAGTAAAACACTTTGTTTTGTGGACTGCTGTTATGGTTGTCGATGATCCGAATAGCTCAACTCTCGTAGAGCTATCCAACGATAATGACGTTCGCCTTGTTTCAAGTTCAGCTCGCAGCGAAGAATATTTCAGAGAAGTCAAACATCTGGTCTTCAAAAAAGAAAAATCTGTTAGGATGGACAAGTTTCTCGTTATCCATCTGAGGAACCTGGCAGGCACAACTATCTTGTTGAATGCTCCCACTAAAAAAATAAAAGACACGCAACAAAAACTTACACATTCCACGCCACGTTTATTAGTCAAGAACTCACTGACGACTGCAATAGAAGACGAGTTGGAAGGAAAACGAGAAAAAGAACCTCACCTAGAACATGATTTTAACCTTAAACGTGTACGCGAAGATGATGTTGGACCCGATATCAGTATGGCATTCGACGATATTTCGACTGAGCCGGAACCATCTTCGATGGAATTTCTGAATGAGCATGAAGATTGGCGCGGCCTAGCAAAAAAGATTGAACCGGTCCAACCGAAAATGCAAGTACCCAAAAAGCGAGGAAAATACTTGACACCGTGTCCTGATATAGATATATTACGTCAGCGGCCGAAATTTTCTTTGACTCTGCCTCTCCTCATCAATGGCAATAGTTTGGGCCCTTCAAAATTAGGTAAACAAATGGTAGCAGTCCGCAACACGTGTGCCTTCGATAGTACAGTTCAGAGTATGTTAGCCGCATACCACGATATCGCACCGTATTCCTCTCACATCAAGGAGTCAAATATGCCTATACATAATTTTGTAAAGTGTTTATCGAAGTCTGGGGTATCTGCGGCACTTTACAGTGAACGCACTGAAATATTAAGACATACAACGGAGCTTAAGAATGGCGTGTTAGATTGCGAAACCAACGCCGCTACTCTAATCGAGTCCCACCTCTTACAAAAGATTCCGTCCCTAGAATTAAAAATAAACTGTACTGATTGTAATTCACAAACAACCCGATGCTTCCCAGTCCTCGATCTAAATCCGGACCCAATTTTCAAACATGCTATGAGGGGTCTACAGGAAGCAGTAAGTAACTTCGCTGTATCCCAAACTCGAAGCGCGTGTTGCTCTTGTAAAGGAACTAGCGTCACTAAGACGTTTGTCGGAGGGAGTCACATTTTCCTCAATGTCGAGGCTGCTGAAATTGAGTTGCTTGCCGCACGACGTGGTCTTGGGAATTGCAGAAAGCTATTCACTGTATCCGAACTCCCTGAAAAATTAATGTACTGCGATAATGAGTACAAAATGGTTTCTGCGATAGTTTTCGTTGCTGGGCATTATTACGCCTGTATAAAAAGGGCCACTGGTACGTGGGAAGAACATAATGACCTTTCTTCATCGCAAAGAGTAATCGCCATTAGCAAAAGAGAAATGCTGAAACAACGTCGGATCCACATGCTATTCTACGTCAAAATTTAGATTAAACCGAGGAAGACAGACAACTCACTCGACACACATCTACCACAGGAATTAACCTCAAATCTTGTTTGTTTATGTTAAAGTATCTTCATAGAATACATTTTCGTAATAGAATAAATGTATCTTGATAGAATAAATGTATCTTGATAGAATAAATGTATCTTGATAGAATAAATTTAGATTAAACCGAGGTAGACAGATACCGCATTCGATCTACCACAGGAATTAACCTCAAATCTTGTTTGTTTATCTTTTAAAGTATCTTCATAGAATAAATTTTCGTTGTAGAATAAATGTATCTTGATAGAATAAATGTATCTTGATAGAATAAGTGTATCTTGATAGAATAAATGTATCTTGATAGAATAAATGTATCTTGATAGAATAAATGTATCTTGATAGAATAAATGTATCTTGATAGAATAAATTTAGATCAAACCGAGGTAGACAGATACCGCACTCGATCTACCACAGGAATTAACCTCAAATCTTGTTTGTTTATGTTTTAAAGTATCTTCATAGAATAAATTTTCGTTGTAGAATAAATGTATCTTGATAGAATAAGTGTATCTTGATAGAATAAGTGTATCTTGATAGAATAAATGTATCTTGATAGAATAAATGTATCTTGATAGAATAAATGTATCGTGATAGAATAAATGTATCTTGATAGAATAAATTTAGATTATACCGAGGTAGACAGATACCGCACTCGATCTACCACAGGAATTAACCTCAAATCTTGTTTGTTTATGCTTTAAAGTATCTTCATAGAATAAATTTTCGTTGTAGAATAAATGTATCTTGATAGAATAAATGTATCTTGATAGAATAAGTGTATCTTGATAGAATAAATGTATCTTGATAGAATAAATGTATCTTGATAGAATAAATTTAGATTAAACCGAGGTAGACAGATACCGCACTCGATCTACCACAGGAATTAACCTCAAATCTTGTTTGTTTATGTTTTAAAGTATCTTCATAGAATAAATTTTCGTTGTAGAATAAATATATCTTGATATAATAAATGTATCTTGATAGAATAAGTGTATCTTGATAGAATAAATGTATCTTGATAGAATAAATGTATCTTGATAGAATAAATGTATCTTGATAGAATAAATGTATCTTGATAGAATAAATTTAGATCAAACCGAGGTAGACAGATACCGCACTCGATCTACCACAGGAATTAACCTCAAATCTTGTTTGTTTATGTTTTAAAGTATCTTCATAGAATAAATTTTCGTTGTAGAATAAATGTATCTTGATAGAATAAATGTATCTTGATAGAATAAGTGTATCTTGATAGAATAAATGTATCTTGATAGAATAAATGTATCTTGATAGAATAAATTTAGATTAAACCGAGGTAGACAGATACCGCACTCGATCTACCACAGGAATTAACCTCAAATCTTGTTTGTTTATGTTTTAAAGTATCTTCATAGAATAAATTTTCCTTGTAGAATAAATATATCTTGATATAATAAATGTATCTTGATAGAATAAATGTATCTTGATAGAATAAATGTATCTTGATAGAATTAATTTAGATTGAACCGAGGTAGACAGACACCGCACTCGATCTACCACAGGAATTAACCTCAAATCTTGTTTGTTTATGTTTTAAAGTATCTTGATAGAATAAATTTAGATTAAACCGAAGTAGACAGACACTGCACTCGATCTTCCACAGGAATTAACCTCAAATCTTGTTTTTTTGTTTTATTGTATCTTGATAGAATTAATTTTCGTTGTAGGTAGAATAAATGTATCTTGATAGAATAAAGTATCTTGATAGAATAAATGTATCTTTACTCCAATGTTTCTATGGTACAAATTATTCCAAAGAATACAATACCTACCCAGGGTTCGTTTACACGATTGCTCACATCTGTTTACCACTAATGCTTGCAAATCACTCTACGTAAATAGGTAATATTAGTGTGATTTGCCTCCCAACTTTCACATTTATATGGTTATCAATGCGATGTTTAGATGTATGGATGTTTGTTACCTCTTCACGCCAAATTACTGTACGGATCGGGCTGAAATTTTGCATATTATTGGTAGTAAATCATAGGCTACTTTTTATCCCATAAATCAGTTCACATAGGATAGAAATAACCTTTAAACGTTTCCATAGAAACAAAACGTGCGAAGCTGCGGGCATAACTAGTAATGTATGGATAAGGATGATATGGATCAGTTGAGCTATCTGTAGATTGTTTGCCAGTCTTCAGTTAGCTCAATTGTTTCAATTGTAAATACTATTTCTAATTGATTCTATTATTTCATTCTAATTTTCTTTGTGAATAAACTTTTATGATGTCCAAACTAGAACCGTGGCACAATATTTGTCTTGTGTAGTTTGCTTATCGGATAAAAAAAAACATACTTACGACTTATTTTCAACTTTTTCAAGAAATTTTTTGAATATTATTTATATCCTTGCGACGCGAACCAGAACCCTAAACTACAAGCAAAACATTTACACGTCTCAAGTGACGAATTTTTGACTCATTTTCATTGAAAACTGTCAAAAAATCGTCATTTGAGACGTGCTTAAACCTGAGATGCGTTTGAGTATTCGGCGGATAGTGTCTATGTCAAATGAGGTCCCAGTGAGGAGGTGCATGCTATCCAAGGAACTTAGATAGTCCAAATGGCCCCACCACAAGACAGAAATGTATGTATATATTGCATTTTAATTTTATTTTGTTCTAATATCGCCAATTGTAGTTTTATAATCTATTATATAAATCTACAAAGTTCCAACGTATACGTACAGGTGGATTTTTTGGCGTGGGGTAATAAATGTTTCGAGGTAAAGATTTGGACGGGGCAGTAAGGAGAGGTACCATAACCGGTGTAGCTAGAGGAAAATGGTCATGGGAGACTATCCAAAAGATGTAAACAAATGTAGCGTTACTTACCAAGAAAATGGGCATTATGCACCAAATTATTTTAATAGGTAATCTTGGACTCCTTCCAAAATGTTTGTGAAAAGTTTTTTTTTTAACTGAAATGTTTTTTGAATATCTGTGATTAATAATCACAGATATTCAAAGAACATTACAGTTAAAAAAAAAAACTAGTGAAAAAACTAATCAGTGATGATTAAGGATGAAAATAACCCAAAAAAATATGGATAGTCCCCTAAGACCATTTTCCCCTAAGGCCTCACATCCGGGGCTATCCGATTTATTTATATTTTGTTGTTTAATTTGATCCACGAACATTCTACCTTAGTACGTTTGAAAGTCGAATCCAGCAAATTATGCCCTATTAAGTGCCACTTTTTTTGTAATATCTTGAAAGTTTAGAGTCAGGCAAAGTTTTTAAAATTACTTCTGGTTTTTGAATTCTGAGATTTTTAGGTTTTTTTTATTACAAAATCAAACTTTGATTTGCTCAAAGGTAAAACTGACGTGAAGATGATGTCACAAAAAAAATCACTCAGAAAAAACGTGACCTAAAAAAAATTGGTTGTCTGTAAAGTCGGTTTACTGACGATAGTTGAACGTGACAACGTCTTAAGAAAATACTGATGGAATGGTAGCATTTGATACTCGATCAAAACCTGTAAATGTACTATAGTATAGCAGCTGTCCACGCAGACGCATCGCTCACTCAAGTAGGAGAGAGACGGATGTCGAGCGCTCTCGCTTGCACTTCAAGCCTTACATGTAAGGCTTGAAGTGCAATCGAGAGCGCTGAGGCGTTCCATGGAACGCCTCAGAACGAGGTAACGCCGCATGACGTCATTTTTTCCGTATCATACGTTTCGTGCGTGCAGCCGGCTCTATCGAATTATAAGACGTTGTCACGTCAAAAAGTTACATAATGTTAAACTGCTCGGCCCGAAAATTCTTGAAAAAATCTTTAAAAAATAATTACTCGAAAGCTACAAAAAATCGGCCAACATACATGAGGTATATTCGGATAGCCCCGGATGTGAGGCATCTAAATTTTTTTTTTGGACGTCAGTGTTTGTACCACCCTGTATAACTCACAAATGTGTTATTAATATAAAATACCTGATATTATGTTTATAGGCAAAGAAGTACACAATTTGTAGGAACGGCAGGCTGTTGCCTTCGAAGAGGTTCACCTACACGGCAGCAGCCCTCTGTGAGGTTGCCAACGCAATGCGCAACGGCAGGCTGTTGCCATCGAAAAGAGGTTCACAGAAACGGCAGCAGCCCTCAGTGAGGTTGCCAACGCAATCCTTAACAAGCAAAAAATCTAATAAGTTAAATACAAGTAAGTTTAATCTTAATATTTATCAGAGAATTATGAAAACTGGCTGTGGGTGGATAAAGGTTCTGAAGCCACATACCAGCAGTTGGCCCCTACTTGATAATCACAATTATCAATCTGAATCATACATAAGTTTCGTCTAGGGCTAGAACAGTAATTATTCAAAGCATTGATTATGCACCCTCAAATTAATAATATCTCTATAATTTCTTCTCTTCCAACATTAAAATTATTGTATTTATTGTTGCAGTTGCACACCAAGTAACCAGTTGGAGGTCGAAATGTAATACTTAACTAGGAAATAATAAGGAAGAAGAATTAACTCGACAGTCAACACTGAAAGCGGCAAAATACAAGGGACATAATTTAATAGCCCAGCACACCTGGCAATATCATAGTATTAGTACTATAATAGTACTAATACAATAATAATTAAAATACACACTAATAATTAGTGGCAATTTGTGATTATGATCTCGTTATAGAGGTATAATTATTCATTTTTATCAAAAATACAATAAAACAAAATAGGTAAAATGAACCTGTTTATATATAATTGACTCAACACCGATAGCCAAATACATAGTTTTATCCTATGTATTTGGCTATCAGTGCCGAGTTTAATAGCCCAGCACTCATATTACGAAATGATCGTGCAAGATATTATAATTTGTTCAATAATTATTATAAATAAGTGTATGTAGAGGTAAACAATAAGGTATAAAAAGATATTCAATAATAAAATTTAACAGACCTGATTTCCTACTTGTTCCTTTACCTTAATTAAAATGTTAGGACGAATCGTTTTCATTATAATGAATAAACTATACTTAAGTTTTTTTTATGTAAGATTTTGCTTGATATTTAAAGGGTATAATTTGTTGAATACTAGATACTAAAATATAACAAATGTATATTGTGGTAACCAGTAAGGTTCCAAACAATATTCAATGAAGTACCAGGCTTGATTTCCTTTTTGTTTCCCTCTCAAATTCAAATACGAGACAGATCAGTTTAATTTAAAGAATAAGCTATTTCATAATGCATTTAATTGAGCCATGTGAACTTGGCACCCGACTTTGGACAATCGAACTTTTTTTTATTGATTCGTATAGATAATCGTTTGTAGTTGATTGTAGTGAATTTTTTTTCGTTTGTAGTAGCTCAAAAAAAAAGTTAGGCTACTTTGAAAAATGGCTCAGCACCCGACTTTGGACAATCAAACTTTTTTTTATTGATTCGTATAGATAATCGTTTGTAGTTGATTGTAGTGAAATTTTTTTCGTGCATAGTAGCTAAAAAAAAAAGTTAGGCTACTTTGAAAAATGGCTCAGCACCCGACTTTGGAAAATCGAACTTTTTTTTATTGATTCGTGTAGATAATCGTTTGTAGTTGATTGTAGTGAAATTATTTTCGTTTGTAGTAGCTCTGAAAAAAAGTTATTCCCAAATGAATTATTGAATAACAAAATTTTCAAAGTTTGAAAAATCGAACTTTTTTTTATTGATTTTAGTAGATAATCGTTTGTAGTTGATTGTAGTGAAATTATTTTCGTTTGTAGTAGCTCTGAAAAAAAGTTATTCCAAAATGAATTATTTTAAGAAAATCTTCAAAGTTTGAAAAATCGAACTTTTTTTATTAATTCGGGTAGATAATCGTTTGTAGTTGATTGTAGTGAAATTATTTTCGTTTGTAGTAGCTCTGAAAAAAAGTTATTCCCAAATGAATTATTGAATAACAAAATTTTCAAAGTTTGAAAAATCGAACTTTTTTTTATTGATTTTAGTAGATAATCGTTTGTAGTTGATTGTAGTGAAATTATTTTCGTTTGTAGTAGCTCTGAAAAAAAGTTATTCCAAAATGAATTATTTTAAGAAAATCTTCAAAGTTTGAAAAATCGAACTTTTTTTATTGATTCGGGTAGATAATCGTTTGTAGTTGATTGTAGTGAAATTATTTTCGTTTGTAGTAGCTCTGAAAAAAAGTTATTCCCAAATGAATTATTGAATAACAAAATTTTCAAAGTTTGAAAAATCGAACTTTTTTTTATTGATTCGGGTAGGTAATCGTTTGTAGTTGATTGTAGTGAAATTATTTTCGTTTGTAGTAGCTCTGAAAAAAAGTTATTCCCAAATGAATTATTGAATAACAAAATTTTCAAAGTTTGAAAAATCGAACTTTTTTTTATTGATTCGGGTAGGTAATCGTTTGTAGTTGATTGTAGTGAAATTATTTTCGTTTGTAGTAGCTCTGAAAAAAAGTTATTCCAAAATAAATTATTTTAAGAATATATTCAAAGTTTGAAAAATCGAACTTTTTTTATTGATTCGGGTAGATAATCGTTTGTAGTTGATTGTAGTGAAATTAATTTCGTTTGTAGTAGCTCTGAAAAAAAGTTATTCCAAAATGAATGATTTAATAACAAAATTTTCAAAGTTTGAAAAATCGATTTTTTTTTATTGATTCTGGTAGGTAATCGTTTGTAGTTGATTGTAGTGAAATTATTTTCGTTTGTAGTAGCTCTGAAAAAAAGTTATTCCCAAATGAATTTTTGAATAACAAAATTTTGAAAGTTTGAAAAATCGAACTTTCTTTTATTGATTCGGGTAGGTAATCGTTTGTAGTTGATTGTAGTGAAATTATTTTCGTTTGTAGTAGCTCTGAAAAAAAGTTACTCCCAAATGAATGATTGAATAACAAAATTTTCAAAGTTTGAAAAATCGAACTTTTTTTTATTGATTCGGGTAGGTAATCGTTTGTAGTTGATTGTAGTGAAATTATTTTTGTTTGTAGTAGCTCTGAAAAAAAGTTATTCCCAAATGAATTATTGAATAACAAAATTTTCAAAGTTTGAAAAATCGAACTTTTTTTTATTGATTCGGGTAGGTAATCGTTTGTAGTTGATTGTAGTGAAATTATTTTCGTTTGTAGTAGCTCTGAAAAAAAGTTATTCCCAAATGAATTATTGAATAACAAAATTTTCAAAGTTTGAAAAATTGAACTTTTTTTTATTGATTCGGGTAGATAATCGTTTGTAGTTGATTGTAGTGAAATTATTTTCGTTTGTAGTAGCTCTGAAAAAAAGTTATTCCAAAATGAATTATTGAATAACAAAATTTTCAAAGTTTGAAAAATCGAACTTTTTTTATTGATTCGGGTAGATAATCGTTTGTAGTTGATTGTAGTGAAATTAATTTCGTTTGTAGTAGCTCTGAAAAAAAGTTATTCCAAAATGAATGATTTAATAACAAAATTTTCAAAGTTTGAAAAATCGATTTTTTTTTATTGATTCGGGTAGGTAATCGTTTGTAGTTGATTGTAGTGAAATTATTTTCGTTTGTAGTAGCTCTGAAAAAAAGTTATTCCCAAATGAATTATTGAATAACAAAATTTTGAAAGTTTGAAAAATCGAACTTTCTTTTATTGATTCGGGTAGGTAATCGTTTGTAGTTGATTGTAGTGAAATTATTTTCGTTTGTAGTAGCTCTGAAAAAAAGTTACTCCCAAATGAATTATTGAATAACAAAATTTTCAAAGTTTGAAAAATCGAACTTTTTTTTATTGATTCGGGTAGGTAATCGTTTGTAGTTGATTGTAGTGAAATTATTTTCGTTTGTAGTAGCTCTGAAAAAAAGTTATTCCCAAATGAATTATTGAATAACAAAATTTTCAAAGTTTGAAAAATCGAACTTTTTTTTATTGATTCGGGTAGGTAATCGTTTGTAGTTGATTGTAGTGAAATTATTTTCGTTTGTAGTAGCTCTGAAAAAAAGTTATTCCCAAATGAATTATTGAATAACAAAATTTTCAAAGTTTGAAAAATTGAACTTTTTTTTATTGATTCGGGTAGATAATCGTTTGTAGTTGATTGTAGTGAAATTATTTTCGTTTGTAGTAGCTCTGAAAAAAAGTTATTCCAAAATGAATTATTGAATAACAAAATTTTCAAAGTTTGAAAAATCGAACTTTTTTTATTGATTCGGGTAGATAATCGTTTGTAGTTGATTGTAGTGAAATTAATTTCGTTTGTAGTAGCTCTGAAAAAAAGTTATTCCAAAATGAATGATTTAATAACAAAATTTTCAAAGTTTGAAAAATCGATTTTTTTTTGATTCGGGTAGGTAATCGTTTGTAGTTGATTGTAGTGAAATTATTTTCGTTTGTAGTAGCTCTGAAAAAAAGTTATTCCCAAATGAATTATTGAATAACAAAATTTTGAAAGTTTGAAAAATCGAACTTTCTTTTATTGATTCGGGTAGGTAATCGTTTGTAGTTGATTGTAGTGAAATTATTTTCGTTTGTAGTAGCTCTAAAAAAAGTTATTCCCAAATGAATTATTGAATAACAAAATTTTTAAAGTTTGAAAAATCGAACTTTTTTTATTGATTCGGGTAGATAATCGTTTGTAGTTGATTGTAGTGAAATTATTTTCGTTTGTAGTAGCTGTGAAAAAAAGTTATTCCCAAATGAATTATTGAATAACAAAATTTTCAAAGTTTGAAAAATCGAACTTTTTTTTATTGATTCGGGTAGATAATCGTTTGTAGTTGATTGTAGTGAAATTATTTTCGATTGTAGTAGCTCTGAAAAAAAGTTATTCCCAAATGAATTATTGAATAACAAAATTTTCAAAGTTTGAAAAATCGAACTTTTTTTTATTGATTCGTATAGATAATCGTTTGTAGTTGATTGTAGTGAAATTTTTTTCGTGCATAGTAGCTAAAAAAAAAAGTTAGGCTACTTTGAAAAATGGCTCAGCACCCGACTTTGGAAAATCGAACTTTTTTTTATTGATTCGTGTAGATAATCGTTTGTAGTTGATTGTAGTGAAATTATTTTCGTTTGTAGTAGCTCTGAAAAAAAGTTATTCCCAAATGAATTATTGAATAACAAAATTTTCAAAGTTTGAAAAATCGAACTTTTTTTTATTGATTTTAGTAGATAATCGTTTGTAGTTGATTGTAGTGAAATTATTTTCGTTTGTAGTAGCTCTGAAAAAAAGTTATTCCAAAATGAATTATTTTAAGAAAATCTTCAAAGTTTGAAAAATCGAACTTTTTTTATTAATTCGGGTAGATAATCGTTTGTAGTTGATTGTAGTGAAATTATTTTCGTTTGTAGTAGCTCTGAAAAAAAGTTATTCCCAAATGAATTATTGAATAACAAAATTTTCAAAGTTTGAAAAATCGAACTTTTTTTATTGATTCGGGTAGGTAATCGTTTGTAGTTGATTGTAGTGAAATTATTTTCGTTTGTAGTAGCTCTGAAAAAAAGTTATTCCCAAATGAATTATTGAATAACAAAATTTTGAAAGTTTGAAAAATCGAACTTTCTTTTATTGATTCGGGTAGGTAATCGTTTGTAGTTGATTGTAGTGAAATTATTTTCGTTTGTAGTAGCTCTAAAAAAAGTTATTCCCAAATGAATTATTGAATAACAAAATTTTTAAAGTTTGAAAAATCTAACTTTTTTTATTGATTCGGGTAGATAATCGTTTGTAGTTGATTGTAGTGAAATTATTTTCGTTTGTAGTAGCTGTGAAAAAAAGTTATTCCCAAATGAATTATTGAATAACAAAATTTTCAAAGTTTGAAAAATCGAACTTTTTTTTATTGATTCGGGTAGATAATCGTTTGTAGTTGATTGTAGTGAAATTATTTTCGATTGTAGTAGCTCTGAAAAAAAGTTATTCCCAAATGAATTATTGAATAACAAAATTTTCAAAGTTTGAAAAATCGAACTTTTTTTTATTGATTCGTATAGATAATCGTTTGTAGTTGATTGTAGTGAAATTTTTTTCGTGCATAGTAGCTAAAAAAAAAAGTTAGGCTACTTTGAAAAATGGCTCAGCACCCGACTTTGGAAAATCGAACTTTTTTTTATTGATTCGTGTAGATAATCGTTTGTAGTTGATTGTAGTGAAATTATTTTCGTTTGTAGTAGCTCTGAAAAAAAGTTATTCCCAAATGAATTATTGAATAACAAAATTTTCAAAGTTTGAAAAATCGAACTTTTTTTTATTGATTTTAGTAGATAATCGTTTGTAGTTGATTGTAGTGAAATTATTTTCGTTTGTAGTAGCTCTGAAAAAAAGTTATTCCAAAATGAATTATTTTAAGAAAATCTTCAAAGTTTGAAAAATCGAACTTTTTTTATTAATTCGGGTAGATAATCGTTTGTAGTTGATTGTAGTGAAATTATTTTCGTTTGTAGTAGCTCTGAAAAAAAGTTATTCCCAAATGAATTATTGAATAACAAAATTTTCAAAGTTTGAAAAATCGAACTTTTTTTATTGATTCGGGTAGGTAATCGTTTGTAGTTGATTGTAGTGAAATTATTTTCGTTTGTAGTAGCTCTGAAAAAAAGTTATTCCAAAATGAATGATTTAATAACAAAATTTTCAAAGTTTGAAAAATCGATTTTTTTTTATTGATTCGGGTAGGTAATCGTTTGTAGTTGATTGTAGTGAAATTATTTTCGTTTGTAGTAGCTCTGAAAAAAAGTTATTCCCAAATGAATTATTGAATAACAAAATTAAAATACTTTGTGAATTGAATGGGAAGTGTTCAATAAAAAGCGTGTTGTTTTTTGATTGGTAGATTTAATTAAAAAACCTGTTTATGTTTGAATAACAAATCGGTCTTATAAATTTGCGACCGAAAAATATTTGCGCCTCGACTGAGACGTACCTACAAAATGCTTTATTATTAAATTTTAGGAGATTTTTTTGGAGAAAAAGGAATATCTTTTACTTGGTTATAGATACCTGCAGCTACTTTATTAAATATGTACCTGAACTTATTTTTAGAGAAAAAATCGCGCGGTTATTGTTAAATAAACATCACACCATCCGTTCGTCACTGCGGCACAGCCGCGACTGTCTGCATGCTGAGCGCATGCCGAGATCGAGGCGGGTAGGTATAGCTCGCGTTTCGCCCGTTTGTATGAAGTCGGATTACTTATAGGATAATATTACCTTGGTAATATTATCCAACAGTATTTGGACTCGGCCGTATTTTTGAAATAAATGCCTACAGCCGCGCGGTAGGTAAACATGCGATAGGGCTGCCCGCCTCCACCATTTTAATTACATTTGCCTACTTTGTGTTTCCATTTAGTTTTGTGATTGTAAATATAGGAAGGTACTTTTTTTATATAAACAAATAAAATACTTTGTGAATTGAATGGGAAGTGTTCAATAAAAATGCGTGTTGTTTTTTGATTGGTAGATTTAATAAAAAAACCTGTTTATGTTTGAATAACAAATCGGTCTTATAAATTTGCGACCGAAAAATATTTGCGCCTCGACTGAGACGTACCTACAAAATGCTTTATTATTAAATTTTAGGAAATTTTTTTGGAGAAAAAGGAATATCTTTTACTTGGTTATAGATACCTGCAGCTACTTTATTAAATATGTACCTGAACTTATTTTTAGAGAAAAAATCGCGCGGTTATTGTTAAAAAAACATCACACCATCCGTTCGTCACTGCGGCACAGCCGCGACTGTCTGCATGCTGAACGCATGCCGAGATCGAGGCGCGTAGGTATAGCTCGCGTTTCGCCCGTTTGTATGAAGTCGGATTACTTATAGGATAATATTACCTTGCGTTAATACGAGTACATAAAGGACACCGATTACGATTAAATGTACCGACTAGATTCGCGAATAGACTTAGTTCGTGCACGGTAATATGACGGTAATATTATCCTATACAGTAATTCGACTTCATACAAACGGACGAAACGCGAGCTATATCTACGCGCCTCGATCTCGGCATGCGCTGAGCATGCAGACTGTGCCGCAGTGACGAACGGACGGTGTGTTGTTTTGTTAACAATAACCGCGCGATTTTTTCTCTAAAAATAAGTTCAAGTACCTACATGCTACATGTGTGACGAGTAGGATATATTGTGCTGCTTTTGGTTGCATGAATTCGTCAATAACGCATCCAGAGATAACTTTTTTAGATTACCTGGAAACTCTGAAAGGTAAGACTATAAAATAATTTTACTTACTAGTACTAGGCAGTTACACAATGTCTCTCTTTTTAATGGATAAGTAGGTAACTATTTCCTTTATCTCCCGAAAAAAAAGATGTCTGGATTAATAAGTGAATAGAGTAAAGGAAAGTGATTGACACTAGTGAAATAGGTAGGTAGTTATAGGCGGTTCATGAATCATGATAGGTACGGTAGGTAGGTACGCTTGTGTTAAAACCGAGGAATGTGTGTTTTGTTTTGTTAGTATGTATACCTACCTAATTCAAAGTAAAGACGTACCTCCTCAAACTCAACAGCCTGTATTGGTCCACTACTGGACTACTAAGTAAAGACGTGGTATTTTAATATTAATAATCGTTGTTTATTGTACCTAAACTATATGTAAATTGTAAATCTACCAATCAAAAAACAACCGGCATATTTATTGAACACTTCTCATTCGATTCACAATGTAAGTATTTTATTTGTTTATGTAAAAAAGTATATTTACAATCACAAAACTAAATGGAAACACAAAGTAGGCAAATGTACCTGTACCTACCTAATTAAAATGCTGGAGGCGGGCAGCCCTATCGCATGGTTACCTACCGCGCGGCTGTAGGCATTTATTTCAAAGATACGGCCGAGTTCAAATACTGTATAGGATAATATTACCGTGGTAATATCTTTGAAATAAATGCCTACAGCCGCGCGGTAGATAAACATGCGATAGGGCGGCCCGCCTCCAGCATGTTAATTAGGTACATTTGCCCACTTGGTGTTTCCATTTAGTTTTGTGATTGTAAATACTTATACTTTTTTTATATAAACAAATAAAATAGGTAGGTACTTTGTGAATGAATAAAAATGCGTGCTGTTTTTTGATTGGTAGATTTACAAGATTTACAATTTACATTTTTTTTAAGTACAAAACAACGATTAGTTAATAAAATACCACGTCTTTACTTAGTAGTCCAGTAGTGGACCAATAGAGGCTGTTGAGGTTGAGGAGGTACGTCTTTACTTTAAATTATACAAACTAACAAAACAAAACATACATTCCCCGAGGTTTTAACACAAGCGTACCTACCTACCGTACCTACCATGATTCATGAACCGCCTATAACTAGGTAGGTACCTACCTACATATTTCACTCGTGTCAATCACTTTCCTTTACTCTATTCACTTTATTTATTAATACAGACATCTTTTTTTTCGGGAGATAAAAGAAAATAGGTACCTACTTATCCATTAAAAAGAGACACATTGTGTAACTACCTACCTAGCCTACTAGTAGGTAAGTTAAATTATTTTATGGTCTTACCTTTACGTTATTGACAAATTCATGCAACCAAAAGCAGCACAATATATCCTACTCGTCATATTAAACATGTACTTAAACTTATTTTTAGAGAAAAAATCGCGCGGTTATTGTTAACAAAACAACACACCGTCCGTTCGTCACTGCGGCACAGTCGCGACTGTCTGCATGCTGATTGCTGAGCGCATGCCGAGATCGAGGCGCGTAGGTATAGCTCGCGTTTCGTCCGTTTGTATGAAGTCGGATTACTGTATATGATAATATTACTGTGGTTCGTGTGCAGCTGTGCGTTGCCCCTATTTTATGAAAGTTTCTATTCTGCTTTACGCTGCTACCTACCTATCTTTCTGGGTCCGAAGTCTCGCTCGGTTTGCATGTTGTAGAATAGAAAGAGCTGCCCTCTATTTCAACGCAGAATGACAGCCTTTAGCGCTAGAGATGTGCTAGATAGAATCTAAAATGTTTTTTTCAAACCGAGAAAGATACGCCAGAAAACCTAAATTAGGTTTTCTTTAGGTAGTTTTAGGTTTTAGTTGTAGGGTTTTAGGTAGGTACTTATTTAGGTACTACTTATAATTGCCTCATGGACATCATGATTTAGGTATTTTAAATTGTGTAAGTATTTGCTAATAGGTAGGTACTTATTTGTAGGTGAAGACGGCGCTATGGCGCTCATTAGGGTAGGCCTATGTCCAGCTGTGGACTAATATAGGCTGATGATGAAGATGATGATGAGGTACTTTACTTACCTACATGTATATGATTATTTTATTTTACTTAGAGGTGAGTAGGTAGTTCATTAATTTGCTTTCATTTTTAAGTTAGGTACGTAGGTAGGTAGGTAGGTATACAGGGTTACTGGTTCAGTCGACCTTGATCCTGTAGTTTCCATCATTTCGAGATTTTGATAGGCATAATTAATAGGTATACCTACCTACCTAAGTACATAATTAAGTATGTTGATGGGGTAAGTAGGTAAGTATATAATGCTCACATGTAGTGTAGTAGGTAGTAACAAAACTGATTTTCTATTAGATAGGTAATAATACCTACTAAAAGTCAATAGGTAGGTATGTAAGTAGGTAAGTAAGTACCTACCTTATTTGCATTGTTTTGCCTTCCTTTCTAGAACCAGGTAATTTTGACATACTTACCTAGTAGGTATACAAGGTACCTACTAGGCAGCATAAGTTTTTACTACCTACAATGTACCTACTTGTGAGCTTTTGATCTAAGTTATTCCTATGAATTCAGACAAAACTCTAGATTCTGGATACCTGGTTGGATCGCTGAAGAAACGTACCAACATCCTACACACATAGATTTTTTCATTAAAATATTCTTCAGAGAAAATAGATTTCTTTTTTCAATTATCATATCAATCAATCACCAGTTTTTTTATTTACTTTTCACAAGCAGAAGTACAAGTACTTACAAAGCAAGTTATCTACTACACAAAAATCGTCAAAATAATAAAACTACATGGGGGCCATTCATTTATTACGTAAGACGATTTAGGGGGGGAGGGGGGGTCGACCATGTCTTATTTTTGACGTGACAACGTCTTATAATTCGATAGAGCCGGCTGCACGCACGAAAAAACATGACGTCATGCGGTGTTACCTCGCTATAACGTCATGCGTTACCGGCGTTACCGAGAGCGGTGAGTGAAGCGAACCGCAATGCGACTATTGGGGAACTGCACGGCGAGCGAAGCGAGCCGTGCTGTGACCCTCGTGTGCCCCCCCCCCCCCGAACCCCCTTCCCCATAAAAAATCTGATATGGGTATCGTTTTCGACTAACATGGGGGCGAGGATTACGAATTTGATGCATGCGAACCGCAATGCGACTATTGGGGAACTGCACGGCGAGCGAAGCGAGCCGTGCTGTGACCCTCGTGTGCCCCCCCCCCGAACCCCCTTCCCCATAAAAAATCTGATATGGGTATCGTTTTCGACTAACATGGGGGCGAGGATTACGAATTTGATGACGGCGGTTCGCTTCGCTCACCGCAACACGACACACGTCACACAGCAAGGCGAGCGAAGCGAGCCTTGCTTTGTGACACCACACATACTTATATGGGTATCGTTTTCGACTAACTCGATTCGAGTTTACGAAAAAGATGTCCATTTCAAAATCCAAGATGGCTGACATTTTTGACGTGACAACGTCTTATAATTCGATTGAGCCGGCTGCACGCACGAAAAAACATGACGTCATGCGGCGTTACCTCGCTCTGAGACGTTGTCACGTTCAACTATCGTCAGTAAACCGACTTTACAGGGGGTGGGAGGGAGTCTCGATAGTTCTTACGTAAGATCACAAAATGCGCAATATAGGTACTTTGAAAATGAGCGGGCAACCGCGCGCGTGCCGAGGTTCGCTCGGATGCTTATAGACTTCGTATAGGCACAGTATAGGTATAGGTAAACGATTTCTATGGTAACGGACCCACGCCACTCGCACTGCGCCTTCCGGGAACCCCGCTTGTGGACTAGATCGTTGCACTAGTTATCGACCATTTAGCGATGAAGACTTTGAGGCCTCAGAAAAAATATTGGCACTTTGTCAGCCTAGTTCAAAGTGATATTAGTCGGTAGTCTAGATATTTGAGTTTTAAATATTAGAGGATTTTTATAGTTAAGCCACAGATTAGATAACGTTACTTCGTAACAGATACCTCACTTACTCGATTTAACCAATCTACTTTGAGTCTTAAGGGAGAAGAAATAAAGTTTGTAACGCTCTACTCGCTGTTAGCGAGGCGGCTCGATCAAAGCCACCCACGCCCCCCTACCTCTACCAAGGTAATATTATTCTATAAGTAATCCGACTTCATACAAACGGGCGAAACGCGAGCTATACCTACGCGCCTCGATCTCGGCATGCGCTCAGCATGCAGACAGTCGCGGCTGTGCCGCAGTGACGAACGGATGGTGTGATGTTTTTTTAACAATAACCGCGCGATTTTTTCTCTAAAAATAAGTTCAGGTACATATTTAATAAAGTAGCTGCAGGTATCTATAACCAAGTAAAAGATATTCCTTTTTCTCGAAAAAATCTCCTAAAATTTAATAATAAAGCATTTTGTAGGTACGTCTCAGTCGAGGCGCAAATATTTTTCGGTCGCAAATTTATAAGATAAGACCGATTTGTTATTCAAACATAAACAGGTATTTTAATTAAATCTACCAATCAAAAAACAACACGCATTTTTATTGAACACTTCCCATTCAATTCACAAAGTATTTTATTTGTTTGTATAAAAGAAGTACCTTCCTATATTTACAATCACAAAACTAAATGGAAACACAAAGTAGGCAAGTAATTAAAATGGTGGAGGCGGGCAGCCCTATCGCATGTTTACCTACCGCGCGGCTGTAGGCATTTATTTCAAAGATACGGCCGAGTCCAAATACTGTTGGATAATATTACCGTGCCTCTACAGTTCCCTCGCCGGCCCTTGGCTTGACGGTAGGGTTGATAGTTTTTGTCAAGTGCGGATAATATACTTTAAGTGCTTTAACTCTCTCATGCAATATAACTAGGTATCCCACCTACTTAATAAATAAGTCCGTGAACAAAAACAAACGTAATATAAAAAATACATTATAATTATTGGAGAACATTGTAAGCTAGGTAAAAGGTATTATTATTGCTAGGTAGGTAGCTGCTTATATCCTAGGATATAATTCAAATATTTTTGTGTCAAGACATTATTTTCTGTACGTCGTAGGTATGTACACATGTGTCATACGTATGTACAGAAAAAATTGTACACTCAAATCACAAAAGATAGGTAGATGTAGCTGACATATTAGAAATTATAGGTTAGCGATTTCTTCCGTCCACGGTAATTTCATACAACGACCTGGTACCTAAATTCTCTATGGTAAAATAATTTCTAAAGTCCTTTCAGTCATTTTCGTAGTCTACCAAAAACAAACCTACGCATCATAGTATTATATTATCTGTGCCTGCGCGGAGATAATCTCAGCTATGTCCGAGCGAGACAAAACTTATCGTTCGGCTTGCGAGCCGCAAGCCGAACGATAATGGATAAATGATAAATGGCCGCACGCGGCTCAGTGCCACCCCGGGACGGTAAGAAAACTGTAGGTATATTACTCAAAACTGAGCGCGAGTGACGGAGCACTGGTTAAGCTTCATAGTTATTTTATATAAAAAAGAAATAGTCGAAAATGAGCAAAACTTCAGTTTTCGGCCACAAAATTTAGTACTCGACCGGACCTGAACCCAATTTCCAATAATTCATTTGGGAATAACTTTTTTTCAGAGCTACTACAAACGAAAATAATTTCACTACAATCAACTACAAACGATTATCTACCCGAATCAATAAAAAAAGTTCGATTTTTCAAACTTTGAAAATATTCTTAAAATAATTTATTTTGGAATAACTTTTTTTCAGAGCTACTACAAACGAAAATAATTTCACTACAATCAACTACAAACGATTATCTACCCGAATCAATAAAAAAAAGTTCGATTTTTCAAACTTTGAAAATTTTGTTATTCAATAATTCATTTGGGAATAACTTTTTTTCAGAGCTACTACAAACGAAAATAATTTCACTACAATCAACTACAAACGATTACCTACCCGAATCAATAAAAAAAAGTTCGATTTTTCAAACTTTGAAAATTTTGTTATTCAATAATTCATTTTGGAATAACTTTTTTTCAGAGCTACTACAAACGAAAATAATTTCACTACAATCAACTACAAACGATAACCTACCCGAATCAATAAAAAAAGTTCGATTTTTCAAACTTTGAAAATTTTCTTAAAATAATTCATTTTGGAATAACGTTTTTTCAGAGCTACTACAAACGAAAATAATTTCACTACAATCAACTGCGAACGATTATCTACCCGAATCAATAAAAAAAAGTTCGATTTTTCAAACTTTGAAAATTTTCTTAAAATAATTCATTTTGGAATAACGTTTTTTCAGAGCTACTACAAACGAAAATAATTTCACTACAATCAACTACAAACGATTACCTACCCGAATCAATAAAAAAAAGTTCGATTTTTCAAACTTTGAAAATTTTGTTATTCAATAATTCATTTGGGAATAACTTTTTTTCAGAGCTACTACAAACGAAAATGATTTCACTACAATCAACTACAAACGATTACCTACCCGAATCAATAAAAAAAAGTTCGATTTTTCAAACTTTGAAAATTTTGTTATTAAATCATTCATTTTGGAATAACTTTTTTTCAGAGCTACTACAAACGAAATTAATTTCACTACAATCAACTACAAACGATTACCTACCCGAATCAATAAAAAAAAGTTCGATTTTTCAAACTTTGAAAATTTTGTTGTTCAATAATTCATTTGGGAATAACTTTTTTTCAGAGCTACTACAAACGAAAATAATTTCACTACAATCAACTACAAACGATTATCTACCCGAATCTATAAAAAAAAGTTCGATTTTTCAAACTTTGAAAATTTTGTTATTCAATAATTCATTTTGGAATAACTTTTTTTCAGAGCTACTACAAACGAAATTAATTTCACTACAATCAACTACAAACGATTATCTACCCGAATCAATAAAAAAAAGTTCGATTTTTCAAACTTTGAAAATTTTGTTATTCAATAATTCATTTGGGAATAACTTTTTTTCAGAGCTACTACAAACGAAAATAATTTCACTACAATCAACTACAAACGATTACCTACCCGAATCAATAAAAAAAAGTTCGATTTTTCAAACTTTGAAAATTTCGTTATTCAATAATTCATTTGGGAATAACTTTTTTTCAGAGCTACTACAAACGAAAATAATTTCACTACAATCAACTACAAACGATTATCTACCCGAATCAATAAAAAAAAGTTCGATTTTTCAAACTTTGAAAATTTTGTTATTAAATAATTCATTTTGGAATAACTTTTTTTCAGAGCTACTACAAACGAAAATAATTTCACTACAATCAACTACAAACGATTACCTACCCGAATCAATAAAAAAAAGTTTGATTTTTCAAACTTTGAAAATTTTGTTATTCAATAATTCATTTGGGAATAACTTTTTTTCAGAGCTACTACAAACGAAAATAATTTCACTACAATCAACTACAAACGATTATCTACCCGAATCTATAAAAAAAAGTTCGATTTTTCAAACTTTGAAAATTTTGTTATTCAATAATTCATTTTGGAATAACTTTTTTTCAGAGCTACTACAAACGAAATTAATTTCACTACAATCAACTACAAACGATTATCTACCCGAATCAATAAAAAAAAGTTCGATTTTTCAAACTTTGAAAATTTTGTTATTCAATAATTCATTTGGGAATAACTTTTTTTCAGAGCTACTACAAACGAAAATAATTTCACTACAATCAACTACAAACGATTACCTACCCGAATCAATAAAAAAAAGTTCGATTTTTCAAACTTTGAAAATTTCGTTATTCAATAATTCATTTGGGAATAACTTTTTTTCAGAGCTACTACAAACGAAAATAATTTCACTACAATCAACTACAAACGATTATCTACCCGAATCAATAAAAAAAAGTTCGATTTTTCAAACTTTGAAAATTTTGTTATTAAATAATTCATTTTGGAATAACTTTTTTTCAGAGCTACTACAAACGAAAATAATTTCACTACAATCAACTACAAACGATTACCTACCCGAATCAATAAAAAAAAGTTTGATTTTTCAAACTTTGAAAATTTTGTTATTCAATAATTCATTTGGGAATAACTTTTTTTCAGAGCTACTACAAACGAAAATAATTTCACTACAATCAACTACAAACGATTATCTACCCGAATCAATAAAAAAAAGTTCGATTTTTCAAACTTTGAAAATTTTGTTATTCAATAATTCATTTGGGAATAACTTTTTTTCAGAGCTACTACAAACGAAAATAATTTCACTACAATCAACTACAAACGATTACCTACCCGAATCAATAAAAAAAAGTTCGATTTTTCAAACTTTGAAAATTTCGTTATTCAATAATTCATTTGGGAATAACTTTTTTTCAGAGCTACTACAAACGAAAATAATTTCACTACAATCAACTACAAACGATTACCTACCCGAATCAATAAAAAAAAGTTCGATTTTTCAAACTTTGAAAATTTTGTTATTAAGTAAATCATTCATTTTGGAATAACTTTTTTTCAGAGCTACTACAAACGAAAATAATTTCACTACAATCAACTACAAACGATTATCTACCCGAATCAATAAAAAAAAGTTCGATTTTTCAAACTTTGAAAATTTTGTTATTCAATAATTCATTTTGGAATAACTTTTTTTCAGAGCTACTACAAACGAAAATAATTTCACTACAATCAACTACAAACGATTACCTACCCGAATCAATAAAAAAAAGTTCGATTTTTCAAACTTTGAAAATTTTCTTAAAATAATTCATTTTGGAATAACGTTTTTTCAGAGCTACTACAAACGAAAATAATTTCACTACAATCAACTACGAACGATTATCTACCCGAATCAATAAAAAAAAGTTCGATTTTTCAAACTTTGAAAATTTTCTTAAAATAATTCATTTTGGAATAACTTTTTTTCAGAGCTACTGCAAACGAAAATAATTTCACTACAATCAACTACAAACGATTATCTACCCGAATCAATAAAAAAAAGTTCGATTTTTCAAACTTTGAAAATTTTGTTATTCAATAATTCATTTGGGAATAACTTTTTTTCAGAGCTACTACAAACGAGAATGATTTCACTACAATCAACTACAAACGATTACCTACCCGAATCAATAAAAAAAAGTTCGATTTTTCAAACTTTGAAAATTTTGTTATTAAGTAAATCATTCATTTTGGAATAACTTTTTTTCAGAGCTACTACAAACGAAATTAATTTCACTACAATCAACTACAAACGATTATCTACCCGAATCAATAAAAAAAGTTCGATTTTTCAAACTTTGAAAATTTTGTTATTCAATAATTCATTTTGGAATAACTTTTTTTCAGAGCTACTACAAACGAAAATAATTTCACTACAATCAACTACAAACGATTATCTACCCGAATCAATAAAAAAAAGTTCGATTTTTCAAACTTTGAAAACTTTGTTATTCAATAATTCATTTGGGAATAACTTTTTTTCAGAGCTACTACAAACGAAAATAATTTCACTACAATCAACTACAAACGATTATCTACCCGAATCAATAAAAAAAGTTCGATTTTTCTAACTTTGAAAATTTCGTTATTCAATAATTCATTTGGGAATAACTTTTTTTCAGAGCTACTACAAACGAAAATAATTTCACTACAATCAACTACAAGCGATTATCTACCCGAATCAATAAAAAAAAGTTCGATTTTTCAAACTTTGAAAATTTTGTTATTAAATAATTCATTTTGGAATAACTTTTTTTCAGAGCTACTACAAACGAAAATAATTTCACTACAATCAACTACAAGCGATTATCTACCCGAATCAATAAAAAAAAGTTCGATTTTTCAAACTTTGAAAATTTTGTTATTAAATAATTCATTTTGGAATAACTTTTTTTCAGAGCTACTACAAACGAAAATAATTTCACTACAATCAACTAAAAACGATTATCTACCCGAATCAATAAAAAAAGTTCGATTTTTCAAACTTTGAAAATTTTGTTATTCAATAATTCATTTGGGAATAACTTTTTTTCAGAGCTACTACAAACGAAATTAATTTCACTACAATCAACTACAAACGATTATCTACCCGAATCAATAAAAAAAGTTCGATTTTTCAAACTTTGAAAATTTTGTTATTCAATAATTCATTTGGGAATAACTTTTTTTCAGAGCTACTACAAACGAAAATAATTTCACTACAATCAACTACAAGCGATTATCTACCCGAATCAATAAAAAAAAGTTCGATTTTTCAAACTTTGAAAATTTTGTTATTAAATAATTCATTTTGGAATAACTTTTTTTCAGAGCTACTACAAACGAAAATAATTTCACTACAATCAACTAAAAACGATTATCTACCCGAATCAATAAAAAAAGTTCGATTTTTCAAACTTTGAAAATTTTGTTATTCAATAATTCATTTGGGAATAACTTTTTTTCAGAGCTACTACAAACGAAAATAATTTCACTACAATCAACTACAAGCGATTATCTACCCGAATCAATAAAAAAAAGTTCGATTTTTCAAACTTTGAAAATTTTGTTATTAAATAATTCATTTTGGAATAACTTTTTTTCAGAGCTACTACAAACGAAAATAATTTCACTACAATCAACTAAAAACGATTATCTACCCGAATCAATAAAAAAAGTTCGATTTTTCAAACTTTGAAAATTTTGTTATTCAATAATTCATTTGGGAATAACTTTTTTTCAGAGCTACTACAAACGAAATTAATTTCACTACAATCAACTACAAACGATTATCTACCCGAATCAATAAAAAAAGTTCGATTTTTCAAACTTTGAAAATTTTGTTATTCAATAATTCATTTGGGAATAACTTTTTTTCAGAGCTACTACAAACGAAAATAATTTCACTACAATCAACTACAAGCGATTATCTACCCGAATCAATAAAAAAAAGTTCGATTTTTCAAACTTTGAAAATTTTGTTATTAAATAATTCATTTTGGAATAACTTTTTTTCAGAGCTACTACAAACGAAAATAATTTCACTACAATCAACTAAAAACGATTATCTACCCGAATCAATAAAAAAAGTTCGATTTTTCAAACTTTGAAAATTTTGTTATTCAATAATTCATTTGGGAATAACTTTTTTTCAGAGCTACTACAAACGAAATTAATTTCACTACAATCAACTACAAACGATTATCTACCCGAATCAATAAAAAAAGTTCGATTTTTCAAACTTTGAAAATTTTGTTATTCAATAATTCATTTGGGAATAACTTTTTTTCAGAGCTACTACAAACGAAAATAATTTCACTACAATCAACTAAAAACGATTATCTACCCGAATCAATAAAAAAAGTTCGATTTTTCAAACTTTGAAAATTTGTTATTCAATAATTCATTTGGGAATAACTTTTTTTCAGAGCTACTACAAACGAAAATAATTTCACTACAATCAACTACAAACGATTATCTACCCGAATCAATAAAAAAAGTTCGATTTTTCAAACTTTGAAAATTTTCTTATTCAATAATTCATTTGGGAATAACTTTTTTTCAGAGCTACTACAAACGAAAATAATTTCACTACAATCAACTACAAACGATTATCTACCCGAATCAATAAAAAAAGTTCGATTTTTCAAACTTTGAAAATTTTGTTATTCAATAATTCATTTTGGAATAACTTTTTTTCAGAGCTACTACAAACGAAAATAATTTCACTACAATCAACTACAAACGATTATCTACCCGAATCAATAAAAAAAAGTTCGATTTTTCAAACTTTGAAAACTTTGTTATTCAATAATTCATTTGGGAATAACTTTTTTTCAGAGCTACTACAAACGAAAATAATTTCACTACAATCAACTACAAACGATTATCTACCCGAATCAATAAAAAAAGTTCGATTTTTCTAACTTTGAAAATTTCGTTATTCAATAATTCATTTGGGAATAACTTTTTTTCAGAGCTACTACAAACGAAAATAATTTCACTACAATCAACTACAAGCGATTATCTACCCGAATCAATAAAAAAAAGTTCGATTTTTCAAACTTTGAAAATTTTGTTATTAAATAATTCATTTTGGAATAACTTTTTTTCAGAGCTACTACAAACGAAAATAATTTCACTACAATCAACTAAAAACGATTATCTACCCGAATCAATAAAAAAAGTTCGATTTTTCAAACTTTGAAAATTTTGTTATTCAATAATTCATTTGGGAATAACTTTTTTTCAGAGCTACTACAAACGAAATTAATTTCACTACAATCAACTACAAACGATTATCTACCCGAATCAATAAAAAAAGTTCGATTTTTCAAACTTTGAAAATTTTGTTATTCAATAATTCATTTGGGAATAACTTTTTTTCAGAGCTACTACAAACGAAATTAATTTCACTACAATCAACTACAAACGATTATCTACCCGAATCAATAAAAAAAAGTTCGATTTTTCAAACTTTGAAAATTTTGTTATTAAATAATTCATTTTGGAATAACTTTTTTTCAGAGCTACTACAAACGAAAATAATTTCACTACAATCAACTACAAGCGATTATCTACCCGAATCAATAAAAAAAAGTTCGATTTTTCAAACTTTGAAAATTTTGTTATTAAATAATTCATTTTGGAATAACTTTTTTTCAGAGCTACTACAAACGAAAATAATTTCACTACAATCAACTAAAAACGATTATCTACCCGAATCAATAAAAAAAGTTCGATTTTTCAAACTTTGAAAATTTTGTTATTCAATAATTCATTTGGGAATAACTTTTTTTCAGAGCTACTACAAACGAAATTAATTTCACTACAATCAACTACAAACGATTATCTACCCGAATCAATAAAAAAAGTTCGATTTTTCAAACTTTGAAAATTTTGTTATTCAATAATTCATTTGGGAATAACTTTTTTTCAGAGCTACTACAAACGAAAATAATTTCACTACAATCAACTACAAGCGATTATCTACCCGAATCAATAAAAAAAAGTTCGATTTTTCAAACTTTGAAAATTTTGTTATTAAATAATTCATTTTGGAATAACTTTTTTTCAGAGCTACTACAAACGAAAATAATTTCACTACAATCAACTAAAAACGATTATCTACCCGAATCAATAAAAAAAGTTCGATTTTTCAAACTTTGAAAATTTTGTTATTCAATAATTCATTTGGGAATAACTTTTTTTCAGAGCTACTACAAACGAAAATAATTTCACTACAATCAACTACAAGCGATTATCTACCCGAATCAATAAAAAAAAGTTCGATTTTTCAAACTTTGAAAATTTTGTTATTAAATAATTCATTTTGGAATAACTTTTTTTCAGAGCTACTACAAACGAAAATAATTTCACTACAATCAACTAAAAACGATTATCTACCCGAATCAATAAAAAAAGTTCGATTTTTCAAACTTTGAAAATTTTGTTATTCAATAATTCATTTGGGAATAACTTTTTTTCAGAGCTACTACAAACGAAATTAATTTCACTACAATCAACTACAAACGATTATCTACCCGAATCAATAAAAAAAGTTCGATTTTTCAAACTTTGAAAATTTTGTTATTCAATAATTCATTTGGGAATAACTTTTTTTCAGAGCTACTACAAACGAAAATAATTTCACTACAATCAACTACAAGCGATTATCTACCCGAATCAATAAAAAAAAGTTCGATTTTTCAAACTTTGAAAATTTTGTTATTAAATAATTCATTTTGGAATAACTTTTTTTCAGAGCTACTACAAACGAAAATAATTTCACTACAATCAACTAAAAACGATTATCTACCCGAATCAATAAAAAAAGTTCGATTTTTCAAACTTTGAAAATATTGTTATTCAATAATTCATTTGGGAATAACTTTTTTTCAGAGCTACTACAAACGAAATTAATTTCACTACAATCAACTACAAACGATTATCTACCCGAATCAATAAAAAAAGTTCGATTTTTCAAACTTTGAAAATTTTGTTATTCAATAATTCATTTGGGAATAACTTTTTTTCAGAGCTACTACAAACGAAAATAATTTCACTACAATCAACTACAAACGATTATCTACCCGAATCAATAAAAAAAAGTTCGATTTTTCAAACTTTGAAAATTTTGTTATTAAATCATTCATTTTGGAATAACTTTTTTTCAGAGCTACTACAAACGAAAATAATTTCACTACAATCAACTACAAACGATTATCTACCCGAATCAATAAAAAAAAGTTCGATTTTTCAAACTTTGAAAATTTTGTTATTAAATAATTCATTTTGGAATAACTTTTTTTCAGAGCTACTACAAACGAAAATAATTTCACTACAATCAACTACAAACGATTACCTACCCGAATCAATAAAAAAAAGTTTGATTTTTCAAACTTTGAAAATTTTGTTATTCAATAATTCATTTGGGAATAACTTTTTTTCAGAGCTACTACAAACGAAAATAATTTCACTACAATCAACTAAAAACGATTATCTACCCGAATCAATAAAAAAAGTTCGATTTTTCAAACTTTGAAAATTTTGTTATTCAATAATTCATTTGGGAATAACTTTTTTTCAGAGCTACTACAAACGAAATTAATTTCACTACAATCAACTACAAACGATTATCTACCCGAATCAATAAAAAAAGTTCGATTTTTCAAACTTTGAAAATTTTGTTATTCAATAATTCATTTGGGAATAACTTTTTTTCAGAGCTACTACAAACGAAAATAATTTCACTACAATCAACTACAAGCGATTATCTACCCGAATCAATAAAAAAAAGTTCGATTTTTCAAACTTTGAAAATTTTGTTATTAAATAATTCATTTTGGAATAACTTTTTTTCAGAGCTACTACAAACGAAAATAATTTCACTACAATCAACTAAAAACGATTATCTACCCGAATCAATAAAAAAAGTTCGATTTTTCAAACTTTGAAAATTTTGTTATTCAATAATTCATTTGGGAATAACTTTTTTTCAGAGCTACTACAAACGAAATTAATTTCACTACAATCAACTACACACGATTATCTACCCGAATCAATAAAAAAAGTTCGATTTTTCAAACTTTGAAAATTTTGTTATTCAATAATTCATTTGGGAATAACTTTTTTTCAGAGCTACTACAAACGAAAATAATTTCACTACAATCAACTACAAACGATTATATACCCGAATCAATAAAAAAAAGTTCGATTTTTCAAACTTTGAAAATTTTGTTATTAAATCATTCATTTTGGAATAACTTTTTTTCAGAGCTACTACAAACGAAATTAATTTCACTACAATCAACTACAAACGATTACCTACCCGAATCAATAAAAAAAAGTTCGATTTTTCAAACTTTGAAAATTTTGTTATTAAATCATTCATTTTGGAATAACTTTTTTTCAGAGCTACTTCAAACGAAATTAATTTCACTACAATCAACTACAAACGATTATCTACCCGAATCAATAAAAAAAAGTTCGATTTTTCAAACTTTGAAAATTTTGTTATTAAATAATTCATTTTGGAATAACTTTTTTTCAGAGCTACTACAAACGAAAATAATTTCACTACAATCAACTACAAACGATTACCTACCCGAATCAATAAAAAAAAGTTAGATTTTTCAAACTTTGAAAATTTTGTTATTCAATAATTCATTTGGGAATAACTTTTTTTCAGAGCTACTACAAACGAAAATAATTTCACTACAATCAACTACAAACGATTATCTACCCGAATCAATAAAAAAAAGTTCGATTTTTCAAACTTTGAAAATTTTGTTATTCAATAATTCATTTGGGAATAACTTTTTTTCAGAGCTACTACAAACGAAAATAATTTCACTACAATCAACTACAAACGATTACCTACCCGAATCAATAAAAAAAAGTTCGATTTTTCAAACTTTGAAAATTTCTTTATTCAATAATTCATTTGGGAATAACTTTTTTTCAGAGCTACTACAAACGAAAATAATTTCACTACAATCAACTACAAACGATTATCTACCCGAATCAATAAAAAAAAGTTCGATTTTTCAAACTTTGAAAATTTTGTTATTAAATAATTCATTTTGGAATAACTTTTTTTCAGAGCTACTACAAACGAAAATAATTTCACTACAATCAACTACAAACGATTACCTACCCGAATCAATAAAAAAAAGTTCGATTTTTCAAACTTTGAAAATTTTGTTATTCAATAATTCATTTGGGAATAACTTTTTTTCAGAGCTACTACAAACGAAAATAATTTCACTACAATCAACTACAAACGATTATCTACCCGAATCAATAAAAAAAAGTTCGATTTTTCAAACTTTGAAAATTTTGTTATTCAATAATTCATTTGGGAATAACTTTTTTTCAGAGCTACTACAAACGAAAATAATTTCACTACAATCAACTACAAACGATTATCTACACGAATCAATAAAAAAAAGTTCGATTTTCCAAAGTCGGGTGCTGAGCCATTTTTCAAAGTAGCCTAACTTTTTTTTTTAGCTACTATGCACGAAAAAAATTTCACTACAATCAACTACAAACGATTATCTATACGAATCAATAAAAAAAAGTTTGATTGTCCAAAGTCGGGTGCTGAGCCATTTTTCAAAGTAGCCTAACTTTTTTTTTGAGCTACTACAAACGAAAAAAAATTCACTACAATCAACTACAAACGATTATCTATACGAATCAATAAAAAAAAGTTCGATTGTCCAAAGTCGGGTGCCAAGTTCACAAAGCCATTTAATTGGATGTAATAAGTATCTTAATAGTTAACTTAATATATAAGGCCATTTGTCATGGATATAATATTGTCATATCATACTTCCATTAGTGACGGAACCGTGGTCCCACTGCGATGTCCAAGTGTGTGTTTGGTGGGACCACGAAAAAGTTTTGTCCCACCAGTGGGACATCGCAGTGGGACCACGGTTCCGGAGTGCTTCCATTCAATGTATTTAGTTTTGAAATGTTATGTTTATGTATGACAAATCCTCTTTACCTTTTCTTTTCGCAAGATTCTTTGTATTATGGTTAGTATTTCTATTTAATAACAAAAATGTATTAGACACATAAGTGATTATAGAAATGTGAGGGTGGTTTCTTTTTCACTTCTTCCACTACTTTATAACACAATATATTGAAGTGAAGAGAATTTCAATGACACTTTATTTCTTATTTCATAGTGATTGATGGGTAGACTTGTCTATGTGCTTATCTGGAAGCTTAAAGAAATAAAGTTATTGACTTCTGACTTCCGATTTCATTATTCCCAAATCCCTAAATGTTAGATTGCGTTATTTTATAAATAAGGTAGGCAATTCCATAACTCTATCGAAATAAGTAATTTACCAATTATAAATACAGTAGATACATTATCAATCGCAATACAGTCTTGTATATTAAAATGTGCTTTCTTATTCATTTTTAATTGTAGAAAAACTTTGTCACCAGCCCACATCTAATACCTACTTGATAGACAGTTGGTTGACTCAAACAGCAACCAAAATCCCTCCTCAAAGTTTGGAGATTTTGGTTGAAATAATTCAATTTAGCCTAACTTTTTTTCAGAGCTACTACAAACGAAAATAATTTCACTACAATCAACTACAAACGATTATCTACCCGAATCAATAAAAAAAAGTTCGATTTTTAAAACTTTGAAAATTTTCGTAAAATAATTCATTTTGGAATAACTTTTTTTCAGAGCTACTACAAACGAAAATAATTTCACTACAATCAACTACAAACGATTACCTACCCGAATCAATAAAAAAAAGTTCGATTTTTCCAACTTTGAAAATTTTGTTATTCAATAATTCATTTGGGAATAACTTTTTTTCAGAGCTACTACAAACGAAATTATATTCACTACAATCAACTACAAACGATTATCTACCCGAATCAATAAAAAAAGTTCGATTTTTCAAACTTTGAAAATATTCTTAAAATAATTCATTTTGGAATAACTTTTTTTCAGAGCTACTACAAACGAAAATAATTTCACTACAATCAACTACAAACGATTACCTACCCGAATCAATAAAAAAAAGTTCGATTTTTCCAACTTTGAAAATTTTGTTATTCAATAATTCATTTGGGAATAACTTTTTTTCAGAGCTACTACAAACGAAAATAATTTCACTACAATCAACTACAAACGATTACCTACCCGAATCAATAAAAAAAAGTTCGATTTTTCAAACTTTGAAAATTTTGTTATTCAATAATTCATTTGGGAATAACTTTTTTTCAGAGCTACTACAAACGAAAATAATTTCACTACAATCAACTACAAACGATTATCTACCCGAATCAATAAAAAAAAGTTCGATTTTTCAAACTTTGAAAATTTTGTTATTCAATAATTCATTTGGGAATAACTTTTTTTCAGAGCTACTACAAACGAAAATAATTTCACTACAATCAACTACAAACGATTATCTACCCGAATCAATAAAAAAAAGTTCGATTTTTCAAACTTTGAAAATTTTGTTATTCAATAATTCATTTGGGAATAACTTTTTTTCAGAGCTACTACAAACGAAATTATATTCACTACAATCAACTACAAACGATTATCTACCCGAATCAATAAAAAAAGTTCGATTTTTCAAACTTTGAAAATATTCTTAAAATAATTCATTTTGGAATAACTTTTTTTCAGAGCTACTACAAACGAAAATAATTTCACTACAATCAACTACAAACGATTACCTACCCGAATCAATAAAAAAAAGTTCGATTTTTCAAACTTTGAAAATTTTGTTATTCAATAATTCATTTGGGAATAACTTTTTTTCAGAGCTACTACAAACGAAAATAATTTCACTACAATCAACTACAAACGATTACCTACCCGAATCAATAAAAAAAAGTTCGATTTTTCAAACTTTGAAAATTTTGTTATTCAATAATTCATTTGGGAATAACTTTTTTTCAGAGCTACTACAAACGAAAATAATTTCACTACAATCAACTACAAACGATTACCTACCCGAATCAATAAAAAAAAGTTCGATTTTTCAAACTTTGAAAATTTTGTTATTCAATAATTCATTTGGGAGTAACTTTTTTTCAGAGCTACTACAAACGAAAATAATTTCACTACAATCAACTACAAACGATTACCTACCCGAATCAATAAAAAAAAGTTCGATTTTTCAAACTTTGAAAATTTTGTTATTAAATCATTCATTTTGGAATAACTTTTTTTCAGAGCTACTACAAACGAAATTAATTTCACTACAATCAACTACAAACGATTATCTACCCGAATCAATAAAAAAAAGTTCGATTTTTCAAACTTTGAAAATTTTGTTATTCAATAATTCATTTGGGAATAACTTTTTTTCAGAGCTACTACAAACGAAAATAATTTCACTACAATCAACTACAAACGATTATCTACCCGAATCAATAAAAAAAGTTCGATTTTTCAAACTTTGAAGATTTTCTTAAAATAATTCATTTTGGAATAACTTTTTTTCAGAGCTACTACAAACGAAAATAATTCCACTACAATCGATTATCTACTCAAATCAATAAAAAAAAGTTCGATTTTTCAAACTTTGAAAATTTTGTTATTCAATCATTCATTTTGGAATAACTTTTTTTCAGAGCTACTACAAACGAAAATAATTTCACTACAATCAACTACAAACGATTACCTACCCGAATCAATAAAAAAAGTCCGATTTTTCAAACTTTGAAAATTTTGTTATTCAATAATTCATTTGGGAGTAACTTTTTTTCAGAGCTACTACAAACGAAAATAATTTCACTACAATCAACTACAAACGATTATCTACCCGAATCAATAAAAAAAAGTTCGATTTTTCAAACTTTGAAAATTTTGTTATTCAATAATTCATTTGGGAATAACTTTTTTTCAGAGCTACTACAAACGAAATTAATTTCACTACAATCAACTACAAACGATTATCTACTCAAATCAATAAAAAAAAGTTCGATTTTTCAAACTTTGAAAATTTTGTTATTCAATAATTCATTTGGGAATAACTTTTTTTCAGAGCTACTACAAACGAAAATAATTTCACTACAATCAACTACAAACGATTACCTACCCGAATCAATAAAAAAAAATAGATTTTTCAAACTTTGAAAATTTTGTTATTCAATAATTCATTTGGGAGTAACTTTTTTTCAGAGCTACTACAAACGAAAATAATTTCACTACAATCAACTACAAACGATTACCTACCCGAATCAATAAAAAAAAGTTCGATTTTTCAAACTTTGAAAATTTTGTTATTCAATAATTCATTTGGGAATAACTTTTTTTCAGAGCTACTACAAACGAAAATAATTTCACTACAATCAACTACAAACGATTACCTACCCGAATCAATAAAAAAAAGTTCGATTTTTCAAACTTTGAAAATTTTGTTATTCAATAATTCATTTGGGAATAACTTTTTTTCAGAGCTACTACAAACGAAAATAATTTCACTACAATCAACTACAAACGATTACCTACCCGAATCAATAAAAAAAAGTTCGATTTTTCAAACTTTGAAAATTTTGTTATTCAATAATTCATTTGGGAATAACTTTTTTTCAGAGCTACTACAAACGAAAATAATTTCACTACAATCAACTACAAACGATTACCTACCCGAATCAATAAAAAAAAGTTCGATTTTTCAAACTTTGAAAATTTTGTTATTCAATAATTCATTTGGGAGTAACTTTTTTTCAGAGCTACTACAAACGAAAATAATTTCACTACAATCAACTACAAACGATTACCTACCCGAATCAATAAAAAAAAGTTCGATTTTTCAAACTTTGAAAATTTTGTTATTAAATCATTCATTTTGGAATAACTTTTTTTCAGAGCTACTACAAACGAAATTAATTTCACTACAATCAACTACAAACGATTATCTACCCGAATCAATAAAAAAAAGTTCGATTTTTCAAACTTTGAAAATTTTGTTATTCAATAATTCATTTGGGAATAACTTTTTTTCAGAGCTACTACAAACGAAAATAATTTCACTACAATCAACTACAAACGATTATCTACCCGAATCAATAAAAAAAGTTCGATTTTTCAAACTTTGAAGATTTTCTTAAAATAATTCATTTTGGAATAACTTTTTTTCAGAGCTACTACAAACGAAAATAATTCCACTACAATCGATTATCTACTCAAATCAATAAAAAAAAGTTCGATTTTTCAAACTTTGAAAATTTTGTTATTCAATCATTCATTTTGGAATAACTTTTTTTCAGAGCTACTACAAACGAAAATAATTTCACTACAATCAACTACAAACGATTACCTACCCGAATCAATAAAAAAAGTCCGATTTTTCAAACTTTGAAAATTTTGTTATTCAATAATTCATTTGGGAGTAACTTTTTTTCAGAGCTACTACAAACGAAAATAATTTCACTACAATCAACTACAAACGATTATCTACCCGAATCAATAAAAAAAAGTTCGATTTTTCAAACTTTGAAAATTTTGTTATTCAATAATTCATTTGGGAATAACTTTTTTTCAGAGCTACTACAAACGAAATTAATTTCACTACAATCAACTACAAACGATTATCTACTCAAATCAATAAAAAAAAGTTCGATTTTTCAAACTTTGAAAATTTTGTTATTCAATAATTCATTTGGGAATAACTTTTTTTCAGAGCTACTACAAACGAAAATAATTTCACTACAATCAACTACAAACGATTACCTACCCGAATCAATAAAAAAAAATAGATTTTTCAAACTTTGAAAATTTTGTTATTCAATAATTCATTTGGGAGTAACTTTTTTTCAGAGCTACTACAAACGAAAATAATTTCACTACAATCAACTACAAACGATTACCTACCCGAATCAATAAAAAAAAGTTCGATTTTTCAAACTTTGAAAATTTTGTTATTCAATAATTCATTTGGGAATAACTTTTTTTCAGAGCTACTACAAACGAAAATAATTTCACTACAATCAACTACAAACGATTACCTACCCGAATCAATAAAAAAAAGTTCGATTTTTCAAACTTTGAAAATTTTGTTATTCAATAATTCATTTGGGAATAACTTTTTTTCAGAGCTACTACAAACGAAAATAATTTCACTACAATCAACTACAAACGATTATCTACTCAAATCAATAAAAAAAAGTTCGATTTTTCAAACTTTGAAAATTTTGTTATTCAATAATTCATTTGGGAATAACTTTTTTTCAGAGCTACTACAAACGAAAATAATTTCACTACAATCAACTACAAACGATTATCTACACGAATCAATAAAAAAAAGTTCGATTTTCCAAAGTCGGGTGCTGAGCCATTTTTCAAAGTAGCCTAACTTTTTTTTTTAGCTACTATGCACGAAAAAAATTTCACTACAATCAACTACAAACGATTATCTATACGAATCAATAAAAAAAAGTTTGATTGTCCAAAGTCGGGTGCTGAGCCATTTTTCAAAGTAGCCTAACTTTTTTTTTGAGCTACTACAAACGAAAAAAAATTCACTACAATCAACTACAAACGATTATCTATACGAATCAATAAAAAAAAGTTCGATTGTCCAAAGTCGGGTGCCAAGTTCACATGGCTTTACCCTATGTGAATTATATAAGTAACTAGCTGCTGCCTGCGGCTTCACACGCGCTTTTTAGGTAGCCTATGAACCCCGGAATACCATTTAACTCCCTGCCAAATTCCATTGAGATTCGTTCAGTCGTTTAGGCGTGAAAATTTAACAGACAAAAAGACAAGAGTTACTTTCGAATTTATAATATTAGTATTTATTTTTATATATTTATTTATTTCATATATATATTTATTTATTTCATATAGGTATATATTTATTTAATATATACATTTATTTATTTCATATAGGTATATATTTATTTCATATATACGGATTGCCATCAGCTTAACTAATTACAATAGAACTTTAAATGGTATGGATACCAAAGCCCCCCGGCTTTGGTAGAAGGCTGAAGTTAGTAGGTATTAAGTAGGTATTTCGTAAATAATTTAACGTTTGGATACACCTGTTGATGGTTTCGGGGGTGACTACAGCTTTGGGGTGACAGAATTGACCGGAGTCACGCAATCCCTCGACCCAGTTTGAAGGTATTTGTAAATATTAGAAATAACATTATGGCTTAAGAATGAAGTGCTTAGGTACCGTGGAAGTAGAGGACCGACAAAGAATATTTTTAGAAAGATAACAGCTAAGCTCTTTTCTAGGTAATTCTGGTCCCCCCCCCCAGGCCAGTTTATTCGTGAATGAATTTCATCGACGAGACAAAAAAAGGTTCTATAGATAAACATTTATATGTTTTTATTTCATATACCTAGTTTATTTTCATTATTATTAAATACCAACTGATGACCCGGCGAGTTTCGTACCGCTCTCACCTTTTAAACTTTCTTCTGGACTCCTAAAAGTATTTCAAGACCTAAATTAGCGAAATCGGTCCAGCCGAGTTTAAGCTAGACAAACGAACAGCAATTGATTTTTATTATAAGATTATTTGAAGTCTTATTGTGTAGATTATTTATAAATGTTAAAATTATGTCCTGTTCTGAATCAGAACAGGACATAATTTTAACATTTATATGTGTATATTATATGTGTATATTATAAAGAGGAAAAGTTTGATTTTTTGTTTGTTTGTTTGTTTGTATGAATTGAATAGGCTCCGAAACTACTGGACCGATTTGAAAAATTCTTTCACCGTTAGGAAGCTTACTTTTCAGGGAGTGACATAGGCTATATTTTATCCCGGAATTCCCACGGGAACGGGAACTACGCGGGTGAAACCGCGAGGCGATCGTCTAGTTAATAAATAAATAAACACATTATAGGAAAGGTCATGTTTGATCCTCTTTGAACCAAAACTTTTTAATCTAACAAAGCTTAATGAAATTCGGGAGGGAGGTGGACGGTATACCGGGGACATTAGCTACTTTCTATCGTGTTAAGCCACGGGCACCAGCTAGTTAATATTATAAGGAAATATATAGTAATACCACCCTCGGTATTTAAACGTTCCACGCGTTATAATTATACAACTATCAGCGGTACTACAAAAACCAACGTAAACACCAGTGTTTACGTTGGTTTTTGTAGTTGTTAGACACTAGCACTAGCTAAACGCTTTTTAGACCAGTCTAAAAAGCGTTTAGCTAAACAGTGTCTAAAGTTTAGACACTGTTTAGCTAAAAAACTAAACAGCTCTAAACTAAACAGATAGACATGGGTTTAACTAGGGTTGAACTCTAGTTTAAACTATGTCTAAGCCGTATCTAACTGTAAACCGTCGTAGAACGCAGTTTTGTGGTAACGTTTTTAACACGCGCTCAACAGATATCTAACCTTTTTTATAGTAAAGCTGCCAGATTTTTTTTAACCACGTAAAAGACAATGTTCTTTTTTTGGTTATTGTTTTTTGGACCATTAGAATAATGTGCTCATAGCTCATTACATTAGCTGTTACGCAGAACGCTTTCATTAACTGGATTGTATACCTAGTTGGTACTTTTAATTAGAGATTTGGCGTATAGCCAGAAATTGTAGAAATCTACATTGTATAGACGGAAATGATAAATTAAAACTACTGTTCCGATAGCAGAATTATTTTTCCGACGATTTGTTTATTCGTTGGTGGTTTTGTAATAAATTGATTGATTAAACGAACTTCTCAAGTGAAGTTCGATCGATATTGTAAGAGTCGTTTCATTTCACTTATGTTATTTTATTTGTATGAGTTGTATCTTGTATGTTTTATGAAGAATGCAATTTTTCTGGTTACAATGCAATAAGTACAATAATAATAATAATGCTGGACAATTCACACAGCATTATCTAGCCCCAAGGTAAGCAGAGCTTGTGTTATGGGTACTAGATAACTGATATACATAATAATATACGAGTACATAGATAGAAATTTTTTATTATACATAGAAAACGACCAGAACACCCTGAACAAATATCTGCAGATCGTACAAATATTTGTCCCGAGGCGGGAATCGAACCCGCAACCTCCTGCGTCGCAGGCGGACCTTCGCCCACCGCGCCACAGAGGTCGTCAATGTACATTAAAATTGAATTAGTTAAGTATGTTAAAGATTTTGAACTTTGATATTAGTTTTAAAGTTAATTATGTAAGTACGTACTTAGTTATTTTACTTACATTGAGGAAAATTGGATATCTATTTAACTAACTTACGATAGTATAGTCACATGATAAGAATTTTACAAATAACTTATAAAATTATATTGATTCCAGGATTAGAATTACCAGTATGAAAAGAATTTCAGTCCGATCCGTTTAGTAGTTTTGATGAATGTTTGTTACCTCTTCACCCCAAAAAGACTGAACCGATCGGGCTGAAATTTTGCATAAATGTAGCTTTTTATCCCACAAAACATTTCCCATGGGATAGAAATAACCTTTAACGTTTGCATAGAAACAACGCGTGCAAAGCCCCGGGCAGAAACTAGTCTATAATATATGTACCTACCTAAGTTTGGATGGATATTTCAACTTTTCAAGAGAGAACTTCGTAAGGAGATGAGGTAATCACAGCAAATAGGTGGGATTGTGGTCAAACGAAGGTTGCTGGACTATAAAAAACTAAGGAACCTCACAATAAGTATTGGAAACCTTGTTTTTATTGCAATGCAAAACGTAATCGGAATGAAGCCTTGAGTTCTGTTTGCAGAGTTCAAGCAAACAGAACGGAAGCCACTCGTAAAGTTATCTTACAATGCTAGAACCATTTCAAAACACATTTTCTTACAAGTACATTTTTCATTCTACAGTTGATAACTTTCTAAGAAATCAAATAATATCGCAAAAAGTACGGGAATGTGCTAACCAACTGAAGGATGCGGGTTCAAGTCCCGTCGAAGTCGAAAACTTTATATTACTTATTTGATTTCTTAGAAATTAAAAATTAGCCAGAGGCTTACTACTATAATTACAAAAACCTTAGTTGATAACTTGTCTTAAGAACTTACTAGATTCTGCCCGCGGATTCGCACGCATTTTACAGGGATAAAAAGTAGCCTATGTACATATGGACATAGGGAATACATAAATGGGATCTCGGGGATGGCCCCGAGATCCCATTTACTTCCATGCCAAATTTCATTGAGATCTGTTCAGCCGTTAAGGCGTGAAAGGGAAACAGACAGACAGACGAGTTGCTTTCGAATTTATAGTACTACGTACTACCTCGGATTCACGATCCATAGGTATAGGTAAGGTACCTACCTAACATGACATGCATGACGTAGGTAGGTACAAATTTATAAAATGTCACTTATATTCACCATAAAATTAGGTAAGTAAATACAATAACTAAAATATAGGTTTAGGTAGGTAGGTAGGTTGTATTAAGCTTAATATGAAGTTATGAATGTTTTTCCTGTAGGTAGTAGGTAGTATGCATTTTACAGTTTTTAAGTTTTTCTTTAAAAGAATCAAAAATCACAATAAATTACCATTATTATAATTGTTATAACAAACCTTCAGTTTCTTAAATCAAAAATCTACCTTTTATTATAACTTCAAAAATTAAGTTTTAATAAAATAGTCACCGTTTAATTTTTAAAAGCTGGCGTGATCCTCTTTTGTTTTTCGTTTACTGAAGGTCTGGATTTGTGACGTCAGCGTGGATTGATGATGATGAATGAACGAGGAAATTAATTAATGAAAAAACAAGCAAAACGCGTCAGTTTTTAAAAATTACTTTTAATGTTGGTTCATTGTGTTCATATCCAAAAGGTCAGACCAATCTCCTTCCTACACAATAGGTACCTATACATCTGTAGGTACTGTACAAAAAAGTCTCAAGCTCTCAAGAAACGAGTTTTGCAATCTTTTTGTAAGTAAATGCTTTTGAGTTTCTTCCCCTTGGGAACTTTAGGATCTCGCTTTATTCCGTTCTTTTTCCCATACTCAACTCGTAAAGGTTTAACATATTTGGGAGCTTAGGGATAAGAACGTTATTTGCCTGGCAACATAGGTACATATAGGTACTTTCAATTTCAAAAAAATCAAGTAAGTAGGTACTCATTTATTTTTTAATATCTACCAACAGTATTCATGTGATGTTTTCGGAAAATACTCAACTCAGTTAATTTTCTGAGCAATATTTTACAACAAACGAACGTTATTTTGCCACCAGATCAGATATTCAATGCTAAAATTTTAAAACACCAGCCATTTTGTTGTGCATGATGTCATTTTGATTATTACAATGACTGCCAGAACATTTAGCGTCCTTGAATTAGGTCCTACCTACTTACTAGTATCACGGGATAGATAAATAAGTAATGCCCGACCATCCACACAGCGTCATCCAGCCCGATAGATACCTAGGTAGGTATTAGGTACACTAGGTAAGTACTACCTATACTAGACAACTGTTAAACCTACTAGGTACCTACCTAGATCCTTAATAAATAAGACATTTTATTATTAAACGCAAAAAACACCGAGACCTGGAACAAATAGGTAGGCATCTGCAGATCGTTCGTAAGTAGGTACAAACATTTGTCCCGCGGCGGAAATCGAACCCGCCAGCGCCACTTAGGTCGTCAAATAACGATTTGAATCACCTACTAACTCACAAGAATGACTCACAAATACCTACCTATAGAACCTACCTATCCAAAATGACTTTTGTACCTATTACTGGAAAAAAACCGCTTACTTACCTTTGAAATTTCAGGACACAGAACAGAATACATATACCTACCTATAAGTAAAATTACAGTCCGATCCCGCCCATCCATTCAGTTGTTTTCATGTGAAGAAGTAAGTAGGTAGGACGGGTAGTACCTACCTACCACCTACTTAGAGAACATCCATTCCAAACTTTCGTGATCGTCAAGAATCCGGATGACCAATAGGTAGATGACATCATTATGATGTTTTCAACCGCCCCTTTAAGTACCGGAGCAGAATAATAAATGAAAAAATCTAATGACTTGGCTTACCTACTCAACGGAAGTGCATTAGACATAAATGGTAGGGACGGTAGGTACTACCTTTCCTACCTTGATTATTAAGTAATCTAGGTAGGGTCGTTGCCTAAGCTCGTAGGTTGAAACTTGCTTGGTAAGTAAATAATACAATACCTACCTACTTAGGTAGGTACCTAGCTAATGCTTCTTAGAATAATTAGAACAGAGAAGGACCAATTTTTTGTCCTATTTAGTCACGTGATGAATGACGTTATTAGAATACCTAAGCTTTTAAGGTAGGTAGGTAGATAGCTAGGTAAAGATACATTTTTAAAGCTTAGGCGATTGTCTTTTTTTTCACACAATTATCCACCCTGACTTCACAAATCCAGGCCTCCAGTACCTAGGTAGGTATACGAAAAGGAAAAGGGTTACGCGCCAGCTTTTAACTATTTTGCTAGGTAAGTTTATGTAGTCATTATAGGTATGTAGGCACCTAACCTAACTATCCTGCCTTATCTTTATAATTCTAAAAAAGAATACAAACACATACCTACTAACATGTGTTTGTATTCCACAAATAAAAGAGAAACCACCTGTTTTCATGCTACGTAGGTGTTGTAACCACAGATTTCAAAACTGTGCTTGTAACATAACATGAACAAAAGCATCCTTGGTTCTCTGCCCAATGGCATTTGGGTTGATTGTTACTAAACGAATTCCCCCGAAAATTTAGCATTGGGCTGTAAGTAGATGGACGTATTCTCAGTTTATTTAACGACTATTGAAGCTTGAATCCGACACCGACCCGTACCTAAGGCAAGCGTCCGCTTTCGTATCGTGACCATCGTCCGTAACCGTAACGTGCCTTTAAACCGGTTTTACCCACTCTTATCCCTAAAACTTACCGCGACCAGCAGATTGAAGAAAAACAGCACATATTTCACAAAACTCGTACCACATCCCATCTTGACACTTTACACAGTGAATTTGAACACAGAAACACTCGCGCCTTCACGTTCGCAACACAACCTACAGCTTCGACGTAGTAAAAGGGACTAGTGGCGAAGCGAGGAGAATCGAGAAGGCGTCGCCCCCCGTTCCCCGCCAGGCTCCATGAATCATGGCTAGGGTGTCCAAGATGCAACAACGTCATTGGAAAGTGAGACTGAGATCATGGCAGGAGTCACGCATGCATTGGCCCGTGCAACACGTCAGGATGTCATTGAGAAATGAGATCATGGCTGAATTTTGAAGATAATTCATAGCAGATGAGATCATCTGAAATCGTCCGAGTTACGTTTAGATAGCCGAATGTCTGTTTAAAAATAGGTAGGTCTAGTCTAGGTGAAGATGTTACTTGTTCTGTCAAATTTTCAAGATTTATGTAGATTTTTATAGGTACCAGGATTGCCTTTTATTGGATGCCATGTCAGCTGATGAAGTTACGTAGTGGTTCTGGAGAATGATGAGATAGGATACGAAATTTACATTAAACTAGATTCAAAAAGTTACTTATGCTTGGAAGGACCACTTTTAAATAAAATGATCACACCTATCCTTCTTTATTGGATAACATGTTGACCCTACCTTTGAACCCTCATTCACCTGTCGTCTGTCTCCCTTGCACTTTGACTGTCTAAGTCCGCACGAATGATCATGCCATCTCACTCCGTCTTCATCTCAGCGACATGAGTGGTAAGCTCGCCGCTCGGTTGGTTTGTTGTGGATTCCAAAGCAAGCATTTTCTTGAATTGTTTTTGTAGTTTAGTTACGTGCGGAGCGTTTCGTTCGTAGAATTCATATTTTATATAGGTAGGTAGGTAGGTACCTACTACTTTTCTTAAACCTGAACAAAGCACATGAGTTGTGCAACAAATAAGTACTTACCAGGGTACTGTTGCACAATAATGATTTATTGTTCATAAAAATGCGTAAAAGTCAATGATATCATTCTGACCTCTTTCAGATAACCAGCCACATTCACAGAATTGTATTAATCTTACTGGGTTTTTTTACAAACGTAACATTTGGTAGGATATCAACGACTATGAAAGTTTGGCGGGATATTAGGTAGGACCTATTCCGTGCCTTTATTTGTAGGTGCTTAATCTTTCTTTTTTTGTTACCTACATTTGAAATCACATCTGATCCTCGATAATGTTTTTGTGTGTATAGTGATGTATTTTCATATAGCTTTCGATTGCTATTTCGAAAAAAGTCTGCTTCCAATCAAGTTACAGAACCTTGCCATACCGTGGCGAGTAGGGCTGGAGAAAGCTGACCGCTTGGTTGCACAAATATTGCTTTCTCATTCGTCAATACCCTTCACAGCTGTTTAATTTAAGTATGTACCTTTCAATGTGACATTATTTCCAACAAGATACACCAGTCACCACCTGGTTCGCTGTTATTATGTCATACGAAGTATTTTTTTTATTACCAATGTGGTGGAAAAAAAGTTTTCATCGCGTGACTGCATTAGGTACCTACCTATTATAATGTCGTCATTTTCATGGCTACGTCGTCGTCGCGTTGCCCTGTGGTGGCAGTGACTAATTTGACTACTTATACATTTATTTATTATGATTTAATTATAAGTAAGTACAGGTTTTTTTTTATTGTTAATGGTTAAGCGTTTGGCCACCAACTCACTTAAAGTAAGTGAAGATGTGGCCTAAGATGGAGCACGCTTTCCCAGAAGGAACTTATTTACCCTGGATTTCAAGACTCCAAGATTGTACTCTAGCGGGAAAACAGACGCAGGAAGCTCATTCCACTCTTTGGCCGTGCTTATTATAAAAGTAGAGCAGAATAGGTAGATTAGGTAGGTTACCTAAGACTACGATGTTGGTTAGGACGGGAAATAATTGCAATAAAAGCTTTGATTTTGTGAGTAGGTATATTCATGAAATGTCATTTCAAATCTGTATCAAAAACTCTGAAACCTACTACAGTAACTAATCTAATAAACTTAGAAATATTTGCATAAAATGCAAAAAAAATCATTCTAATCACACAACCGAAGAATCACTACTTACAAGCTAGAGAAATAAAATTAAGAATAACATAAAGACACCCAAAATGGCCACGTTTATGACAGGCAATAAGGTAGGTAAGGTACAATACATATTCGATCGAATGCTTGTTTTTATAGAGAATGCAATAAAATGCTTAAATAATACCTACCTCAACATAGAGGTTATCTTCTGCAAGAATTAATTTATGAAAGCAAAGGTAAGTCTCTATTTATTCAAATCGGTGAAGTTATTTATACTTTAGTTTACGTAAGTATGTACCTATAGGTATAGCTAAGAATAAAATTAAAGAATATTTCGATTGCGTAATCATAATCAATCACGTTAAACTTATCGTCACAAATCGGGGAAAGCCACGAACTACTCATTTAGATATTTTTCCAAATTTCCTTAATCATGAGGAAAAATTGTGCCATTTGGTCACGGCTTCCTGTACCTACCTCTACTAACAACCGCTTTTGGTCGTTAGGCTAAAAAATTAATTCCTGTTTACCCCCTTGAAGATTAGCCTTAAGGGGGAAAACTGGAAAAAAAAGGAGTTATCCTAGTGAAAACCGAAATAATGGGGACCCTAGTCATTTTCAGTTCAAAATCTTATAATCTGATTTGTGACTCAAAATAGGTATACTACCTACCTACAGCTAGTAGGTACTACCTACCTACGTCATTGATAATACATTGATATAATAAAAATTAAAGTAAATTAATATACGTAGAATTTATAATAGAAAATAACATAAAATTTAAAGTAAGTAACAACGTGATTCTGATAATTCTAGTGAGAGCAACCGTAGATAAATAGGTATTACAGTACTTACAGATACATATTTTCAAGGGTCAAACTAGTACGGACGGGTTTATTTTATACAGTGTTATATAATTATATATTAAAAAATATTTAAGTACTATATATATTTTATAATACCTACCTACTTAAAATAAATACAATTCAGTCGAATAATTCAAACAAAACTAAACGATAGGTAATACTAATTGATACCTACATGACATGATTATAACCAGACATTAAATTCAAAACATCTACACCTAGTGTGAAGACCACTGGTTAACCTCTATCTCCATTTAAAATAAAACCATTTAACAGATAAAAGTTTGGCAACATAGCATGGTGGCAAGGAAGGGGTTATTCCAGTTTCCCCCCTTGAATCCCCCTTGAGGGGGAAAACTGGAAGTCAAAAAAATTAATTCCTGTTTACCCCCTTGAAGATTAGCCTTAAGGGGGAAAACTGGAAAAAAAAGGAGTTATCCTAGTGAAAACCGAAATAATGGGGACCCTAGTCATTTTCAGTTCAAAATCTTATAATCTGATTTGTGACTCAAAATAGGTATACCTATACTACTTAAAAGTTTTCATTTATACAAAACTTATCAATACTCTACCTTAGAACACCGGCCTTCGAAATAAGAAACAGATTGATTAATATTTCAATTTTCTTACTTTGCTTGATCAATACAATACTGATTATTTTCGTCATATATTTATTTATTTATTCAGCACTACCAACCAGAGGCTAAACTTAAAAACACAACAAAAATCACATAAAGGATCACCAGTTGTGACCCCCCTTTAATAATAGATGGAGTTGAGTTTTAAAATGCTGATACTTGAAGACAGACTCACATGAGTCAAAATAGAGATAATTTCCATCTCTCTTTTTACATTACCAAAAATGAACCAAAGTACAAAGTTAGATAGATACCTAGTAAAACGGAGGGCACACAATACCTAATAATAATAAAAACCCTTACTTAGGTTTTCTCTCATGTAAGACTCTTATTTAAGTAAACCCATCTTCTCCGAGCTTCGAGCCAGCAGCCGCGTACCTACCAACCTATTATGCAGGTAACGTAGGTACTCTAGGTAAATTTTAAAAGCTAGCGCGATCCCCTTTTGTTTTTCGTATACTAGAGGTCTAGATTTGTGACGTCATGACGTCATCCAGGCGTCCAGTATCCAATCTGACGACTCCACGAATCCAAGCTGACGACAATTTGTATGCTAAATAAAACCAAAGACTATCGCGGCAGTTTTTAACAATTTATCTACGCGTATCTTATTCTACTTAATACTTGGGTAATGCGGGCGCGGTCGCCAGCAGGGAATCGTCAGGGGCTGAGAAGGTGGCTTCTCTGATGGATGTGGAGTTCCTCAGGGAGGTCCGCCGTCGCTCCTTGATGGCGCTCGCTAGGAAGAACGTGCAGAATATGCCGGTGCTCTGGAACAGATAATAAACTAGATTTTAGAAGTATTAAACACCTTCATTGCCCACGAGCCTTGCATGAATGACGCTCATGGCCGTCCGTCAGTCACGAAATGGACGGCGGCGCGGGCGGCGGCGGCGGCGGCGTCGGCAGCGGCGGCGGCGGCGGCGGCGGCGGCGGCGGCGGCGGCGGCGGTCGAGAAGAAGTGCCTACCTATCCGGGAATTTTGTTTTTATTAGGTAGGTACTCTAAAGCTAAACTAAACATCAGTGCATGAACGGTGGTCCCTAGGTGCCGCGCCTTCTGCACCTGCGCCAAAGAAATCAATATATTTCTGTGACCTGCGGCCACAACTAACCCTTTCGCATCGCACCGCCAAGACTTGGGTTGATGGGTTTGGTCGATTTATCAATGGATGCGGTGCGGCTTCCACAGAACCGTGGTGGATGGCATGGCACAAACCCACACATGGTCTCATGGTCGAGAGGCCTAATAAGTTATGTAGCAGTGGGTAAAATACGCATGATGATGAGTTGAATAGGTAGGTATTGTTTATTGGGTTCTTCAGACGTAGAGAAAGTATAAGTAGGTACCTAACCTACCTAAGTACAGCATAGGATAGGAAGTCTGAAGATTAGGTTACAGCTTCAAAACATGCGCTCGGGTTGGAGCACACAGTGCTGAAGTGTGGTGATTCTTTTTTTTTTTGTGAATACCTACTACAAATTTACCGTTTTCGGATATTTTTCTTAACTTGTGCATACGTGATAGATAATATTATGACCTTGCTTCTTGCGAAATTTTATGATTGTAGCCATTGTAGGTCAACGGGAAACACCCTTTAGGTTTTGGTCCATGGCGAAAATCAAAAGTATCAATTTTTTTTGTTAATAAACTACAATTTTACAATTTTCGGATTTTTTTAAGAGCCGAGGTCTTATAGCACAAGTAAGTAATGGAATAAAACTGAAAATTTAAAATTTGTAGTTTAGTCACAAAAAATACTTATACTTTTGATTCTCGCCATGGACCAAACCTATAGAGTAGGCCTACTGCCCGTAGACCTAGGATCATGAAATTTGGCAAGAAGCAAGGGCTTATAGCACAAGTAAAGGAAAAAATCGGAAAACAGTAAATACACACAAGGTTCTTCACAAAAAAAAATTTGAATTCTCGCCATGTACAAAAACCAACAGGTTAGGTACCTAGGTCCTTCCCGTTGACCTAATATGATATTTGTCAAGACTCAAATCCCCTTACTGCGCGTGCGCACCCTTAGTGCGCAAGTCCGACTCGCGCTTGACGTTTTATTTACTTTCATCTAAGCTCGCGCCCTAGAATTTCAGTTCTTAAAAAATTTAATTAATTTAATTCACCCAAGTAGGTAGCTTATGTAAGTACCTAACTTATGTTAGTTATAGTCTTTAAATCTTTCCAACCCCTACTGACATCATAAATATTTTTCCTCCATGACTTATCTCAAGGTCAAACATGCGATAAACCAACTCCCCCATATCCTTCAACAACATCCTTAGCAGACCACCCCGTGACGTCATCGACTGACTGGCGCCAAAAACACGTTGTATTGTAATAGTAAATGTATCGACTTCTCCCATATAAACTTGTACAATAACTACAGATCTACGCAACTCGGCTAAACTTCGTAATGGACCAAACTTTTTAGTACCTACACCTACGTATATATAGGTACTTACTAAATTTAATTTATTTTATTTTACATGTTTAGGGAAACCAATAGCTAGAGGAAAGCATAAAATATTTTTAAGAAAAATACCTACCTAACCTAACATCGCACCGCTCGGTACCTAAAATAAGCCAAAATATTTAATTTATTTTCCAATATGTGGGCAATTATTTATTCTTTATGCATTTTGTAAAAAATGTATTCAAAGAAATATAAGTCAAAATTTTTGACTCTTATTTTTTACTTGAGGAGAACCGTGAGGAGGACCTTAGACCGGAGGGGTTCTATAGAAAAGGATTCTATACCCATCTAAGTGCTAAAACTTATAAAACGATATTTTTTTAACAAACCTTAGGCTTAGAATAAAGTACCTACATAGGTCAGTGTTTTCTTCAGGTATTTTGTAGATATTTAATATTTCAAGAAATAAACGGCTTTTTATTTTTAATCATAAGTAGGTATTTTACGCGCCAGTCCTCTGGGTACTCCTGGATACGTATTTCTTTGATAAATACGAGTAAAAAACTTCGATCAACTCCATCATAAGAACAGTCTCGCGAATTAGGTCTTCGACTCATTATGAGAGGCAATTCCCCCCTATTACGGTTATTGAATTACTCAGTGCTGTTGTTACCCTTTTGATGTTGATCTGTACTGTATTCTTGCCCAGCGGGATTCTACCTATTCATTGAAATTGATAAAAACGCCTAGAATGTGCTCGCAAATAATTATTCCGCTTGGATATGAAATGCTGACTGCGCATAAAAAATGCCGGCAGCGTTATTATCCCCCGACGCAAAAAGAGGGGTGTTATAAGTTTGACGTGTCTGTCTGTGTATCTGTCGATCTGTGTATCTTTGTGTCATAGATAATTTTATTCCGAGTGTTCTTAGCCATGTTCCATGAAAATCTGTTCAGCCCATAAACGTCGGCGGGTTTTTGAAAATTTAAATTTTGTCTTGTTTTTCCTCAAGTTTTTGATTTTGTTTTTCCATTCAGAAAAACCGAAAAACCAGAGAACGGAAGTGACGACCACGTCAGAATTTAGCACAGCGAATCTCTATTATGGCGGACTGAACTGAAGCTATACTCAATTATTTAGCACATTTAATTTTGAACTGCTCGTTGTCTTCCGATTCACCAGAGGGTTATCATCACTTCATGACCTGATAATAATGCTATCGAGAGTCAATTTATCAACTTAGGTACCCTCTATCTAGTTTCCCGGTCTCTAGGCATAATCATCATACAAGACTAGAAGGTAAACCTAAAAATACTGATATAGCTTCTGCCGCGGATAACACGTGCTTTTCCGGCACTCTTAGTAAATCCAGGTCTATGTACATCTATGCAAAATTTCAGCCCGATCCGTACAGTAGTTTTAGCGTGAAGAGCTAACAAACATCCATCCTTCCAAACTTATATTATTATGATAGTGTGATGTGATTACTGTGATTTTATTTGAAAGGTGTCACTTTTATTTGGGGTCTTCAATAGATAAAACTGCCTTCAAAAGTTATTCAGTTAAAGTCCTTCCTATAACAATCTGTTCTATTATTTGACTTACATCGTTCTATTGTCCTAATCAGAACCTAAACCAAACCATTGTTTTCTAATACCTTTTTACGCTTATCAGGTTTACAGCTATTTTCTGATCAAAATATATAGCAACTTGTGTTTTCATTTCTCTGGCGTGCCCTACATTGCAGTAAACAGAAGTGATAAACTTTAATAGGTGGTTATTTTTAAACCCTACATTTAGCTGGTTAAGATTGGCCTCAATCAGTATTACGTCATGGATCTCTTTTGATTGGTTCGAGTAGCTTTGGAGCCTGAGAACAGTGGGTGGGCATAATGCATCGAACATAGAGAAATAAGTTGCTAATAACGAATGAAACATACTAATTTTGCGTCTTCCAAAATTATGATGTAGCTCTGGGTCTTACCAACCTTTAAATAAGACAAATGGTGATGTCCTTCCTAACCGAATCTTCGGTCACGCACGGCGGCCAGTTTCAACGGAGACTACCCAGGTGAGCAAGACATATTATATAATAGTGTATAAATGTGTGCGCATACACAGGTGTACCTACTTACCCTCAATTAAATAAATAAATAAATAATGCTGGACAATTCACACAGCATTATCTAGCCCCAAGCTAAGCAGAGCTTGTGTTATTAATTAATTATCTCACTCTCACGGACGAGGTAGTCGGACAGGACCGGGGAGAGGTCAGGTGCAAATCATAGAGGATAATCTTCGATCAGATTGATGTTATTGGGATATAATTTATTGCCAGAAAGATTAAATGATTTTTTGATTAATAGTGCCTTATATTCTAAATTAGGCTTAGGTACCTAAACACGAAGGGTTCTCTAAAAAACAACATAGAATACTGAACGGAAGGATTTACTGGTCAGACTAAAACAAGGCATTTTTAGTTTATAATAAAAAGTCAAGTGCGAGAAACGCGACCAAAAAGTTCCGTGTAAGACCTTGTATCTTGCCAAATATCATGATTCTAGGTCAAGGGGAAGTATGTTCTCTGTAGGTATACTCTGTATATTTTGGTCCAGGGAGAGACTCATAATATGTTTTTTAATAAACTGTACGGTTTTCGGATTTTCCCTTTATTTGTGCTGTAAGACCTTGCTTCTTGCCAAATTTTATGATTCTAGGTCAACGAGAACGTACCTACCCTATAGGTTTTGTGTGCATTTTGTGTGTATCCCTTGGAAATTTCAAAATATACGGACATAAACGACTATAACTTTTGATTGCGTTGACTTAGAAGTTTTATTTTCAACACGGCTCCAAGAGGTTACGGACTTGAGTATTTGATGTTAATTTCAACTAGATACCCACACCACAGATATTATAATACTATACTAGCCCACACGTTCCTGAGAAAAGGGGGTGGACAGACGGACAACAAAGTGATCCTATAAGTGTTCCTTTTTTTTCCTTTCCTGAAACCAAAGTTTTTTTGTTAACGATGGTTTCAGGATTGGAATTTCCATACCCAGATCCTGAGATTTTTATAAGGGATTCTGAGGTTTAACAAAAATAATTGTTGAAATAGTAGTTAAAATAGTGGTCTTGCTTGATCCCAAGCAAGACCGACTTCTATTTCAACAATTCTTTACGCATTAAATGCCTGTGATCTCGGCTCTGAACTGACATAATCTGGCAACTTTCACCATCATCCGGTACATCGTTCAATAGCCATAACAAACATGTTAACGGCTCTACTTTCGCCTTCTAAACTTAGGTACCGATGTAAACCTCTTACAAAAACAAACCTTGCCCATTTCTTTGGTCCATTTGTTGCAACTTTGTCCCGAACAATGGTTTGTTTACTTTTTACTAACAATTCTAGGTACATTTCCATTTCTTTCTCGCGAAAATCGATGTCGTCAGCCTCTGCATTTCGCAAAAGTACGACACTGTAAATAAGTCGGTAAGTACTAAGTTTACATTGTCGTTTGTTCTGCTTACCCAGCCGAGATATGCGCTTCAGACTGAGATATAAATTATGTACATATTAATATATAGGTACTAGTATATTTATGTTAGGTATATTTATTTAGATATTTATATTATTTATTTCTTCCTAAACATTATTTTCTTTTCTTTTTTTTTCACGCCACCGTAGATACTATTTCGATCACTTCTTGTCCATCCTAAGGTTGCCTGGAAGAGATCGCTCTTAGCGATAAGGCCGCCCATTGTAAATTATCTGTAATTGTTTTTATTCTATGTGTTTTTTTAATTTCTTGGTGTGCAATAAAGAATATTTGTATTGTATTATAATATAAAAGTCTGTGTCTTGTCTATTAGAAATTGCAAATGCATTTGTTAGCTATTGATGATATGTTCGCTATTCAAAATCGTAAAAATTCGTAGTTGCTTGTAAGGTAGGACCGAAGTTGGTACATAAAGAAAGGAGGAGGGTATGAATACGCTCCTTGGAGAGTAAGTAACCTTACCTAGTAGGAGTCAACTAGGTTATGATGGTGATTAAGTATTTTATTAGCTGGTTCAAGAATTACGCTCGTGCATGCTCGAAAATAAATCGAGTTTTGCTATTTTCTAGGTTCTACAAGTAATTTAGATTATTTTAGATAGCAGATAAGAAGTTCTGGCCTTCTGGGCACATTGTAAGCCATTTGCTTTTATTAAAAACCATCCACTTTATTAATTTTCCGGGATTGGAAAATAGGTTTAATAAAGACACTGATGATGGAAGAACATAAAATAAAATCTCTTATTACATATCCGCAGTTTTCTCGAGTATGCTCGCGAGCGCCATCTTTGATTTTTTGGTTCTTCCCCCTTGTCATGCTATTCTCGATAGTGTTGCCACCATCGCACATACAGATATTTGCATCGAATTATTGATATTGGTGATGGTTTTATAAAAATCACGTCAAATGCTTTGGAAAATGAGTTCAATTTCCTGCAAGCTAACACTATGAATCTTGTAGTTTTGGAGTGTATCGACATAATGTTGATTTAAATAAAAAATCTGTAATGTCGTCAATAGACTTGAAAACGACAATTGATTCGTAGATTGTTTTAGCGAGGGTTGCAAGCAAATGGCTTACAATGCGTAAAACTTCTTATCTGCTATCGAAGTAGGTACCTACCTAACTTGTAGAACCTAAAAAAATAGAAAAACCAGTTTTTAGGGTTTCGAGATCGGAGATCGGTTTTCCCTTATGGTCTCGCTTTGTCTGTCCTTTTTTCCCTCTATAATATCACAGCAGCTACCGCAGCTATTAACTTGAAATTTAAAATAATAATACATTTCGTTCGCCTGTACAAATCTGATGAAAAAAAAAGAAAATACTTAAATGAAACATGAAAATGAAAATTTTCCATAGCAAATTGTGATGTCGAAATAAGAGAGACGTACAAGACAAGACAAGTGACGGTGGGGACATAGACAAGTGGGGTCAAATGAAAAATATCAGTTTGCACATTTCAAAACAGTTTTTCCTGTAGGTTTCATAAAATATTTCAAAATGGGGAGAGGTAAGAAAGTATTATCTTGTACATTTCAAAACAGTTTTTAAAACTTCTGTAAGTTACTAATCTTTTTTAAATATGTTGAAAAAAGTCGAAAAATTTACCGTTACCGATATCACCGAAGCATGCAGAGAGATCCATCTGAAATGTAGGTAGGTACATACTATTTTTAGGTTTTCATTAAATTGCAAAGTCTCTGACCGGTACCATTGGTACATATTTGTTGGCAAACGTTCGAAACCCTCGACGCGCGAGTTACACTCGCACTTGACGAATCTTGTTTTTCAAGCGTCACTACCACTAACCATCTTAAGCAAACATTTTGATTGTTTACGCCTACCAAAGCTAGGAACCAACTAACGTAGGCTAAAGTCCAATCGATACGGAGAAACCTGACCAAGGTTTGTTGACAAAGTATGAAAGTATCAAAGGTTTGTTTGCGTAGGAATTACCGTCGGGTTACTGAGAATTATACGTAAGTAAATTGTGGTGTCTAGGAATGAGTAAGTAAAGTAAGTACGTTCCTACATACATCATTGATATCGTCTCGTTGCGGACACACAACAGCCTATATTCGTCCACTGCTGGACGCAGGCCTCCGAGATAAGCGCCTTATTGGCTGTTATCTCATGGAGGGTAATGTCCATAATCCCCCACGCTGGGTATGCGGGTTGGGGATCGCAGTTCGTCCTGCAGGGGGCGCTGCTGCCCGCCCCCTGGTGATTATCCCTTAGTCAGATCTTACTTAGACACCCGCGGCCGCGGGAAGAATGAGGATGGTTTGAATTTATCTTTTTTCACACACAATCTATATTAATAATTTCGGACCGGTCTACGGTTGACTCGAACGAAATGCACATCAAATTGAAGAGCGTAAAAAATTAGTCGATCCGAGTCGACAACTTATAGGCGGAAAATTCGGATTATCGAGTAGTTTCAATATGAAAATGTATAAATTGCTAAAAAAATTGTAACGGCTAAACATGTCTATGGTTTGGTCTTGGTACCGTGGACGGAAGAAATCGCTCCCCAGGGTATATATAAATACTCCTTGATCGTAGCTTGGTAGGTACCTACATATATATGTGTGTATATTATGTGGTTCGGTCTAATTTCTTTGAATGATAACTCTTTGCTCTTTGATTGAGAAATCATAGTAAGTAATAGTAGTATTTTATTGCACCCGTGCGAAGCCGGGGCGGGTCGCTAGTGTTGTTATATTTTCTCAGGGAAATATAAAAATATCAATATCTATGTTTACAGTTTTCAAAAATAATGAGCCGTTTGGTAGAGGTCTAAATATAGAGAAAACCCGGTGAGACACGCGAGGAGCGCGCGCGCATGTAATGAGGAAGCGGGGAGCGAAGGTCACACACACTATATTGAAAATGGAGTGTGGGCTGGAGCAATGAGCACAAGGGAACCTCACGTACTCTCATGATTTTGAGGGGCTTCGACGTGGGAGCTCCCAACATAGATAATATAGAAGTGAAATTCTGTAGATAGGTACACAACACACCTATCTACAGAATTTCACTTATATATCTATGTTTGGAGCTTAAAAATAGCGTGTCTTTGCGTATAGTAGGTCTATACGCAAAGACACGCTATTTCCAATCTTTTGCAATATACCTACTGAACAACAAAGATGGAAAGATGTACCTAGGCCGAAGTGTGAAAAGGTCCATCATGTGTGACGGCAGCGTGTCTCACTCTGTGTCCAACATTTTTTCATAATATTTATTAGCAGTCATCTATTATTATTTTATTTATTTGTATTTGCTGTTAGATTTAATTACTACTCACGCCACGTATGAATCATCTTGTTTTTCAATATTTACGGTTATGAAAAACGTGATGATGGTCTGAATCACTCGCAACTGTGAAAAATGATTATTTCTATTTGTTTTGTAATTTCAAGTAAATGTTACTGGAAATTACTTACTGGAATTTCTAGTAATATTGCAAAATAAACCAGAATATAAAATGTAAGTACCTACCTACCTACATAAATCGTTTGAAATGCTCGTAAGAATGTAAAATCAATACTACAAATACTATTAAAAAATATTTGATCAAAATCTGCTCCAAATTGAACTAAAATTAGTACAATGATAAAATGAAAACTTTTAAAACCACTTCTCAATAACCCACTCCTCATTAATCTTATCACCAGCCACAGCACGCTGTAATCAACACCAATCAACACAACCCAAAGGTAAAATAAACCTACAAATGTCGCGGTAGAGTTTGAAATCCCTAATCTACTATTCCCCATCTGGAATCTGGTGGTAGGCACATTGCCTTTAATAAAGTTCGTTACTGGCATCCTCACAGCACGCCAATTTTCATATTAGATACAGTCCACCAGTGGGATAACTAGTTTGAACATCAAATTCCTGGTTATTTTCAGCCTAACAACTAGTTAATTTGTCCTTTTATAATTATTTTGTCCCTCAGAACTTTTTTCACTTTAATTTTAAAAATATCAATTTTCACTTTATTTCTTATTTACAAGTAGTTTAAAATTTGACTTGTCTAAGAGATTATTTTAAAAACCTAGAAATAAAATTTATTGATTTCTGAACTGTTTTTTGTTTCATTCATCCCATCGACCAAGGTATCCGGCCCCAGATACATGATCAAAGATAAATCCAGAAATTTCTGTTTCTGAATCTAAAAACAAATTCCGTTTGCTCCTCTTTATCCCTGTGGATGACTTCTGTAAACTTATTAGATTTCCGGACCACTAAAATCTCAAATAACCTACGTAAGTAGTCTTGTTTCATAATCCCGATGATAATAAATCGCAAAAAAGGTAACCTTCCGTGACAACCATCAGCTCGGAACATTGCTAAATTGAATGAGCGTAAAAATGCAGTGCTCAAAACTCGCGTTGGTTGAATTTGGATCGCTTTAGTTAGGCTTTAGCTATAAATGGATTTCAGTAACATTATTTTACACCTGGATATTGTGTAGGTTAGGTTCAGTGGTAAATACTTAATAATATCTTAACACGACTGTATTTTCGGTATGTAGACATCATGGACATTATTAGAAAAGTATAATCTAGCCATAGAGAAAGCAGAGCTTGTGTCGTTCTGTTGTGTTTGTGTGTCACATAACTTATGGAACCAGATGGGCACATGATTAAATTAAAAGGAAATTGTATGTCCTTGGAATAACAGATCATGCAGCGATACATTAATTTTATATAATACATTCGCTTTCTTGAATTGATCGCTGCATGATCTGATATTCTCAGAGCATCATCGCCTACACCGCTAAAATTTCTGACTGGTAGATTGATAATTCAAACATTGCAATGACCTCATCTCTCGGCATATAATCTTCAGAATGAGACGGACGTTCGCAGTCAGGTGGTATGATTTATTCCAAGGATTTTCCTGTACTTACTGAATACATTGTTCAATTCAAACAGTAATTTTTATTACAGAGTGAATAAGGTTCAAGTTTAGAGACATTTTCGTGATCGTTCAAACAATTTAATCGCAGTAAATGCCTGGAGTTCATAATGTTTGCAATGCTTGGTATGTTTTGAAGAACAATTAGTACTTACCTACCTACCTCGTTTATCTCTGACTAGTTTCTGCCCGCGGCTTCGCACGCCTTGTATCTATATAGGTAACGTTTTATGGTTATTTTTATCCTATGGGAACTGATTTATGGAATAAATTAAAAAAATAGCTTATGTTTTATTCCGGGCCTAAAACTACCTGTTTGTTTTCAGCACGATCCGTTCAGTACTTTTGGCGTGAAGAGGTAAAAAACATCCATCCATTCATCCAAACTTTCGCATACTTAAGTATATTATTAGTGTGTGATGATACCTATTATTCTCGATGAAAAATTACTTTTGGAGGACAATGAACAGAAAAATTGGCAAGAAACCCGAGGCTAAGTCAAGTCAACTTTGATCAATACCAAGCGAAGAGATTTGAAATTTCTGACGTGTCCAACAGTCCTCAGGACCAGGACTCCTGAGGGGTGATCGTGACTTCTCCTTTTAGTATGGAATTTACGTATTATAGTTGCCTGTCCGCACCGATAGAGGCGCTGTACCAAAATGCATGGTAAAGTCAATCAATGGGTAAAGTAATACAAGGTATGCTACTCCGAGATCTTCCCAAGCCTACGTCACTGTTCACTTGCCACAAAAATGGGAGGTTACGTTCATTTGCCGGTGACTATCAAACTTTTATTGACGCTGGTGAATCACTCGCGTTGTTGATCGGATAAATCTTTAAAATGAAATGGGCGGTTACTCTATCCGTAACTGTAGGTGTGAAAGGTGGTAAAAGTAAGTTCTTTAAATTCCCGAAAAGAGAATCTGTGGCTGAAAAATGTTCCTGCGATTAGATAAATTTTATTTCAAAGGAAAAATCGATTTATCCATGTGCAGAGCTCATTAGCGTTGCTCAAATTATGGAAACTAAGTTTGAAGAATTTAATGGAAAACCTACAACCTAGATCTAGATCTCGAATCTCCCAAAACTAAAAAGTTTGAACAACCGTAGCGGATATGACGTAGCCTTGGGAAAACCCACGTGACCGTTGTTTCTCGGAGTAGCATACCTAGGTACCTTGCATTATTTTATTATCCCACCATGCCAAAGTGTATGTAAAAAAGGAGACGTGACGATCAAGTTTCTTTACTAACGTCACGGCAATATCACACTATCACACTAATATACGAAAGTTTGGATGAATGGATGGATGGATGTTTGTTACCTCTTCACGCCAAAACTACTAAACGGATCAGGCTGAATTTTACATACCTACAGGTAATTCTAACCCTGGAATCAAACGTAGGCGACTTTTTATCCCATAAATCAGTTCCCATGGGATAGAAATTACCTTTGAACGTTTCCATAGAAACAACGCGTGCGAAGCCGCGGGTAGAAGCTAGTTATCTGTATATAACCGTGCTAACGTCACATAGACTCACTCCTCTGTATCTAATGTACCTAAGATCTAACTAAAGGAAATAAAGCACTTCGATTTTTGTTTGGAACTAGTCATTTGTTAACAGGAAATACACCAACATTATCAAGTCCGCTTATTAATAGTTGATATTTTAAAGGTGCTGTGATGGATGAGTAAGTGAATTGATAGGTTACCGGGAAATGAGATGACTGTAGTGTAGGATACACTACAGTCATCTCATTTCCCGTTATTTTTAATCGACTTTAGAAAAGAAGGAGGTCTATGTTCCGCTGCTCTACTCACCTACGTTAAATAATAATGTTTATTTAAATAAATTTAAAAAATAAATTATGTGTGAGTTACGCCGCGCGCGACTCACGTTTCATTCTGGCCTCCACGGAAGACCAGCGCTATAGCAGGACACATCCTGCCAGAGCATCAGCTGAGTGTTGCCCATTTTTTGTGACTTAGGTATTTATTATGTTGTTACTTTTATATCTTTTGTATGTGCTATGTATTGGTTACAAAATAAACGCATTTTTACTTTACTTTACTTACCTCTACTTTAAAAAATTGGTTGTCTGTAAAGTCGGTTTACTGACGATAGTTGAACGTGACAACGTCTTAAGAAAATACTAATGGAATGGTAGTTTGATACTCGATCAAAACATGTAAATGTACTATAGTATAGCAGCTGTCCACGCAGACGCATCGCTCACTCAAGTAGGAGAGAGACGGATGTCGAGCGCTCTCGCTTGCACTTCAAGCCTTACATGGAACGCCTCCGAGCGAGGTAACGCCGCATGACGTTATAGCGAGGTAACGCCGCATGACGTCATGTTTTTTCGTGCGTGCAGCCGGCTCTATCGAATTATAAGACGTTGTCACGTCAAAAACTAAAACTAACTTCAAATTCCTTAGTAAGTATTAATTTACACGGTTTTTAAGTTTTTCGGAAAGTTAAAGTGCTTAACAATAAAAATAATTAATTTTTTGACGTGACAACGTCTTATAATTCGATAGAGCCGGCTGCACGCACGAAAAAACATGACGTCATGCGGCGTTACCTCATGCGGCGTTACCTCGCTCTGAGACGTTGTCACGTTCAACTATCGTCAGTAAACCGACTTTATAGACAACCAATTTTTTAATCATTTTTATTGTTAAGCCAGTTTTTCGGGATAAATTTAAATAGGTAGGCCTACCTACCTACTAATAAATACCTACCTCGGGAATAATATTTCAAATATTTGTATGGGATCACCTCGGAATGAGTCTCCATACAAAAAGAAATGAAGAAAACTAAATCTTTATTCACAAAGAAAATTACAAGCAAATAATATTAATAAATTAGAACTTGTAATTACAATTGAAACAATTGAGCTAATGCAGACTGTCGCAAACAATCTACAGGTAGCTCAACTAACGAAATTAATTTAAAAAAACATAAGTAGGTACCATACCTACAGCAAACAGCCGAACATACAACCTTTTTTTTTTTTGAAGTCTGTATAAAAAATGCACAATTATTTATATTTATCAATTATACAGCCTTCAAAAAAAAGAGGTTGTATGTTCGTCATGTATCACACCGGCTGCCGGTGTGATGATTTTAAAGTGGGCGAGGCGAATGGTTTTACAACTTTCTACGTTGTGTAATTTGTAATGCTATTGGTACTCGCCAAACCGGTTGTGTTGCTTTTTCTATTAAATGTCTATTTGACACTATCGCTTTGTAATTTTATTTATTGCTCGGCTTAGTTTTGGGATAAAGAACATTCTCTTTATAAATTACTAGCTGCGCCCCGCGGCTTCGCCCCCGTGGAAATTTATGTTTCCAACTTTCTTAATTTTTTCTTTCATAAGAACCTTCTCCTGACAATAACAAACACAACAAAGAAAGAATTAGCGAAATCGGTCCAGGCGTTGTTGAGTTATGCGCTTACCAACACATTTTGCGATTCATTTTTATATTATAGATTTACATACTGCCTTTATTCACAAAGAAAACTACTTAACTATACTAGTATTTACAATTGAAACAATTGAGCTAACTGCAGACTGTTGCAAACAGTGTACAGGTTATTACTAGCACAGATATTATAATACTATATTACTAGCTAGGTTAGTTGTTTACTAGCTGCGCCCCGCGGCTTCGCCCGCGTGTAATTTATGTTTCCAACTTTCTTAATTTTTTCTGTAAGAACCTTCTCCTGACAATAACAATAACAAAAAAAAATAATTAGCGAAATCGGTTCAGCCGTTCACGCGTGATGCCGTAACCAAGGGAAATAGGGCAGGATTCATTTTTATACAAGACTGATTATTATTATAGAAGATTGTATTCAAGACTAGACGATTGCCTCGCGGTTTCACCCGCGTAGTTCCCGCTCCCGTGGGAATTCCGGGATAAAATATAGCCTATGTCACTCCCTGAAAAGTAAGCTTCCTAACGGTGAAAGAATTTTTCAAATCGGACCAGTAGTTTTGGAGCCTATTCTATACAAACAAACAAACAATAAAATCTTTCCTCTTTATAATATTAGTATAGATTATAATATCTATTTAACTTCAAACCTTTCTGTAACGAATAAACAAAATGTTAACACTTCCAAACAACCGTCACCAATGGTATAAGAACGACCCCAAATTAACGATACAATAATTTGATTGTTTTGAAAAAAGAAAACCGTCGACGTCGGTTTTTAATTTTTTCAATCCCTTAGTTTTAAACAGATTTTAGGGTTCCATTTGTTGCACCTCAAAAGGAAAAATGGAAACCTTATAGAATCACTTTGTCGTCTGTCTGTCTGTCCGTCTGTCAACCCCCTTTTCTCAGGAACGCGTGGAGGTATTGAGTTGAAGTGGAGGTATCCAGCCAGTTGAACATCAAATACTCAAGTCCTAGTAACTTCTTGAAGCCTCGATATAAATAAAACTTCCAGGTCAACGCAATCAAAAGTTACAGTCGTATAAGTTCGAGTATTCAAACTCCGTATGAGTTCGAGTATTTTAAGTATTTTGAAATTTCCAAGGGAATCACATGCACACAAAACCCTGTCCCTCACCATCCCGCTCTTAAGTCGTGTTGTATCCTTGTCATTATCGAAATCATGTCATCCAGTTTTCAATTCATGTCTTATTTTATACTTCTACACATACCGCGACACAGGTTCTGAACCTAGTGCGGGGACCACCAGTAAACTGTATAAGCTTTTTGTAAAGGTAAATAAATGAATTTTGTATATTTTTGTATTTTTTGTATAGGGTAGGTACCTATTTCCTGATGACCAAAATAATAAAATTTGGCAAGAAGCAAGCACAAATAAAGGGGAAACTCCAAAAACCCTAAGTACTTTGTACTTTATTCACAAAAATAATAATTTTTGATTCTTGCTATGGAGTATGGACCAAAAACCTGTAGGGTATTTCCCGTTGACGTAAAATTTGGCAAGAAGCAAGGTCTTATAGCACAAATAAAGGAGAAACTCAGAAAACCGCGAATATGTGGTTTACTAACAAAAAAATAATTTTTGATTCTCTCCCTGGACAAAAATATACAGGGTACCTACCACCTATTACTTCCCGTTGACCTAGAATCATGATATTTGGCAATAAACAAGATCTTACAGTTCCGTATAATTATTAGGAAACCCTTAGTCTTTATTTAAGTTTTGCGGTTAAATTTATAGAACTACCTCGGGATTATCCTCTCTACAACTGGAAATCCAAAACAAAATAATCATCCAAATAAACATCCAAATCGGTCCGATAAATAACGGAGAAATCAAAGGACATTCCTAAAAAAACATACAAACAGACAGCCAGACATAGAAATCCTCGCCTTATAGCCTCCTCCTTTTTTCGTAGTTGGTTAAAAATTCCCGAGGTTTTTACTTTAAATAATCCAGTAGAAAATTTTCACCGATTCTCATGAAACAATCTCGCCAAGAACAATCACGCTCGATGAAGATAACTTTAAAGAAACTTATCAAAATCCCTGACTGACATATAAATATCTTTGGTGATACCTATACCTATGATATGAATCGATGTAGGAATATACACCCTAAAACGTTAAAATTATAACACCCTTTTATTTTGCGCCGGAGGATGTTAAAAGATCGGAAACCTGTTCGTCATCTAAGTAATTTCTTTATCTATTATAATCGTTCCTGACACGACACAATGATTAATTCTCATTAATTACTTAAGGCCAGGTACCTATTCCTGCAGCAGTAGGCGTAAAGGCCAACGCGCCAGCCAAGCCGCCGCGCTCGTGTTTTTTGTAGTTATTTAAACATGGTGATTAAGAAAATCATTTTATCAAGTCAAATCCTGCGAATTTGTTTAGAAATCTTAAGCGTCATTAGTTAAGTACAAAAAAGTTAAATATAAGTAGTTCGCTAGTCATAAATTCGGGTAATTCCAGTTTTCCCCCTTGAAATCCCCCTTGAAGATTAGCCTTAAGGGGGAAAACTGAACTCCAAAAAAATGAATTCCAGTTTTGTCAAGGGGGAAAACTGGAATAACCTATAAGTTCATAATATTGAAAAAAACATAAGAAAAAGGGGTAACTTTAAGATTTTTTTCTATCGAGTGAAGTTCATTAGATCTTGAAACTGAATGCGACTTTGACACTAGACTAGATCCTCAAGTAATATAATTATGTCTATTTTTCAGAATTTTAAAGACTATTTTCTAAGTCTCAGATGATTTTATATAAAAACTTGAGAGGTGTCAAGGGACACCCGGATGGAACGAAGTTCCTTTTCAATGCGAAATAGAAAGACGAAACGAAAATAACTGGCTTGCTTTCTATAAGAGAGAGAGAGAGAGAGAGAGACAGACAGAGAAACACGCGCACGCCGCACGGCTTACAACTATAGCAAAAAGTGTTGTTACCACTTTTGGTCTAAAAAGTGTCGTTACAACTTTTGTCTTAATTTTTTCCGTCTTTCGCAACGCGCGATAAGGAACAAAATCCAAAATCACATAAGTGCGGCCTCTGCTGGCCTACCAAGCCTTAAGAGGGCGCAATGTGTGCCATTTTGTGAAAAGAATAGGCATAGGATTTCGCGTTCATAGGAGCGGGACAGAGCATCCGTTATTGGAACGGCGTAAGCGAGTATTTGATGTTGATTTCAACTCGATACCTTTACGCGTTCCTGAGAAAAGGGGGTTGGCAGACCGACATACGGACAACAAAGTGATCTTTTAAGGGTTCCTTTTTTCCTTTTGAGTTACGGAACCCTAAAAACATTGATTCTTATGTAATTCGAGTTTTTCACCACGGAATCCCGTGAGTACTGACTACTGAGACCGAGGCCCTTTGACAACCAAGCCCGTTCGGTTCGCCCCTTAAACTGCAATTAGATGACACATTTCTTTGTCAGTGTGTCATTAACATCTGACCCTGGGTAGGTAATTTAAACTGAGTTTAAGGACCGGACATTAGTCTTGAACAAAATTCTTCCTTTTAAACTTGAGTGGTACCCAAGTTAGTACTACAGTAGTACAGTACACTAGTCCTTTTAACCTTTGCAGCGACCTGACCTTATCCAAACTGACACCCTGGAACGGTTAATAAGGGCAACAGCAACAGCCCTTCATTGCTTCACATTTCAATAATTTTACATGATGTGACCTTCTTTGAGTGGTGAAAATTAGGTGCTCCATACAAAGACGTAAGTTTTCTTCTATTGGAGGTCAACATAAAAACAACTTGTGATAAGAATTATGATGATAGCCCGGAGATAAGTATTTGTCTATGAATAGAGTCCCTTAAGACAAACACAGTCTACTATCCAAGTTAGATAGGTACCTTTTTTATGCGGCGAGGATATTATTCATTAACGAATAAACTGGTCCAGTTAGTATTAAGTGCTTTTAATTTTTAATGTTTGGCTTTATTGTGGTTTAAGAGAAATAAACAAATTTCATTTCATTTTTCATTTCCAGTGGGGGGACCAGAATTAAGTGGGACTCGACGTCCCTGAGAAGGACGTAATACCCACTAAAACCTCTCCGGTGTCCCTCTCTCGCCATTTTCGCCGAACCACGGGACCATTTAAAACCATCCGCGGTCCGACTGGCGTCCCCTCCCCTCTTCCTCCTATACATGGCCGGCGAGCCCACCGATCCACACACTCGCCGACCCCATTCTTCCGTCACCTTTCCTCCCCCCGATTAGGACACAGATAGGACAGACACAGTTGGAACCGCGAATGTCCACCTCTGTGCCCAGATGGGCATTGTCGCCCCATACTACTACCAGGTGTGGGTCTCACATTTACACACGCAAGTTAGATAGGTACCTATCTATTAAATAGATAGTTCCCACCTAGGTTGTATGAAGATGGCATCATACATACCTGTTTCATTATAGTCATGCATGCCATAATAAGCAAGGCCGATTATTGTTTGTTTAGCATTGAGGTCATAATGTCCAGTGGGAGCGCGACAAGGTTAGATTGTAAACAAAGGCCTCATTTTCACTAAATAATAATTATGAGTAGGATAACTGTACAGTATTACTAGCTAGTTCAGATACTAGCCGCCGCCTGAATTGGCAAAAACACATCTGGACCAAGCGGAAACAACTAGATCTGAAAATCCGTAACATTTGCCTACCTGCTGGTTGATTGGAAACCGATCCCAACTAGCGGACAGCAGCAAGATGTCAATTTACAAATGCATCGTGAAACCAATATGGTCCTACGCGGGATACAGCTGTGGGGATCAGTCAGCCACAGCAATATTGAGATTCTATAAGGGTTACAAAACAAAACACTATGAAATATGGTACATTGTATACCTATATGTCCTCATATCAGCAACAAGATTATGTACCTACACGGACATTAAGCTAAACAGAGTGAAACAGGAAATTGAAGTCTTCAGTCAAAACTTACCTACCTGAAAAATCATCAGAGCGCATACCAGTCGTCCGCCCAGGTACCTACCTATAACTGGATTGACAAAATGGAAGCCTATTTCAGTGATCATGGCACTATTTAGGTACTTACTAGTAAGTAACTCTGTGCTCTTCTGTCACCACAGTCCTGAAGTTATAGTTAAGCATATAACTGGGCTCCGAATTTGGTAACTCGATAGTTTCGAGTAGGTAGGTACTTCGTTAGTCGAGACGTGTCGTTGACACGTTCCATCTTATTATGAGATTTGCGACGTCTAATTTTTTGTATATAATTTGCGAAGTTCCATGCTCGCACGCTAGAGGCGCTGCTGTAGCAAATCCGATAGAAAAATGAGACGTCATATCGTAGAACTGAACTCTGGGCTCAGTATTATTGGAGCATGGTTACCTGTAGGATCGAAGCTGCCAGTGCAGTCATAGCGACGTACAGCAGCTGGGTCCTTGCATACTCGTGAAGTAGCTTCCCGCAGCCACGCTGGTACACCTCGGAGCAGTCTGCCGCGTACGGCTTGTGGAGCTGGTCTAGGGGACCCTGGCCGCAGCAGGAGAAGGGCACGTGCCCTGTAGGAGCGAAGTCGTTGGGCCCGCCGACACCGCAGCATTGGAACTGGAGGGATACAAAATTGTAATTTTTATTTTCACAACATCGCTAACTCCAAAGGATGTAGAGCTGATACTTTTGGGGTTCCATTGGTATATGATTGACAATGAAACTACACTTCATAAACGGGTGATCGATCAATCAAAGGTTCAAAATGATATGGGGTGTTCGAAGATCTATTATAAGCATTGAATGTGGGGGTTTTTATTCTTCAAAGTTTAGCAAAGAAAATAAGTTTTAAATACTTACCATTTATACTTAGAATGCAATATTTATTTGATAGCTGTGAAATTCTCAGAGCCCCGAGTCCGGTTGACGACAGTATCGAGACGTGATCGTTACGTCTCATTTTTCCATAGGATTTGATACAGCGCCTCTATTGTACGGACAGGAAACTATCGTCTATCGTCAACCGGACTCGAGGCTCAGCTATACTTACCTGTTTAATTTTAACATTTTATTTACACTCAAAATAATAAAAAAATGTATATTTCTTATTCTTTTCGTGTAAAATCGAATCCCATCTTACCTTAACATGCAACCTGTCCCATCGGATCCTATCAACGGAGTTGGGCTCGACTTCCGTGCCGGTGCTCTGCGCGAAGTATGACGTCATCGTCGTCTTGATGTCGATCTCAATGTTGTCCCAGACCACCATCGCCCACACGAAGCAGGCGAATTCTATGATCACTACAAGAGTTATGAGGAGTCCAGTCTGGAAAATTAAAACCTCGTCAACAAAATAGTTCAATTCTATGATCACTACTAGAGTTATGAGGAGTCCTTAAAACCTCGTCAACAAAATAGTTCAATTCTGTGATCACTACTAGAGTTATGACTGTTATGAGGAGTCCTTAAAAACTCGTCAACAAAATACTTACCTAGTTCAATTCTATGATCACTACTAGAGTTATGAGGAGTCCTTAAAACTTCGTCAACAATAGTTCAATTCTATGATCACTACTAGAGTTATGAGGAGTTCTTTTAACCTCGTCAACAAAATCGTTAGGGGGCCTATTTTCATTCTCATTTACGCAATTAGGTACCTACTCTAAAACACAGAATTAGAGTAAGTACCAATTTACACAAAAAAAACGAAACATGCATTGCATATTTTGGAGAATTTAGAATAGGCATTGGTGGTGATGACGATCTGCGAAAGATGGCTGGCGCTCATTGGAGAGGCCTTTTGTCTAGCCACAGATGACAATGACAGATATAATTTCTGTCATCTGTGTGACTGTGTGTCTAGCAAACGGGCAGTGGGCAGGCGATGGCGATGGTAGCGATGGCCTGGTGATGATAATATGATACCTAGTCCAATTCAGTTTATTATTCTTAGTTTGGCACAAACTTCGGGAGGCCTGTGAGTCCTGTGACAGACACAGGAGCTAAAGTCGGCTGTAAATGATGATGACGTTGATGATTATGAAGACTAATTTATCGACGCTTACTTTGGAACAAGGTTCATGAATAAAATTCATGTGTGGACTGTCCAGCATTACTTATTTAAGTATTTAGTTTTAGTAGCAAACAATTACTCTGTTAAACGAAGGAAATTTGAAAAATTGATTGGCCAGTTTGTGAATCCTATCTTAAGCTTTTTTTAATGCTTCTGTAAAAGTTTTATTTTGTATACTTTAAGAAGAGATGCGAAGTTGCTCTGCCTACACTATACAAACTAAAACATTTATAGAGGCCATATAGAGGCGTTAAAAAAAAGCTTATGATAGGATTCACAAACTGGCCAATCAATTATTGAAAATTCCTTCTTTTAACAGAGTAATAAGATAAAATAGGTGGTGGCGCTGATCTGGGTCGGGGTAGCGCCTTAAGCAGAGTGGTGTCGGGAACCGAACCCACAACTTTCTACATCTATCTAAGTCGGACACCTTGCCCCACCGATGGTACCTATTGGATAAGAATTATTCCTACATCTGTGTGGATAAGATAAAATTAGGAAAACTTACAATAATCACATGAATTTGATGCATCGACTTGGCAGTCCTCCAGCCAATCCAAGCCACGGAACAGGTTATTATAGCCATCATCAGGAGCAGTATAGCTGGGTACTCCACATTGATTCCAAGGAATTGCCGAAAAATGAACAGTTTGTATAACAAGAACCCACTGGCGCCAAATAGTACCACTGCTGACATCTATCGAAATAAACAAAAAGCTTTAATAGCGACATCTATTGTGTAACGACAAAAACTTCATGATATAACCCGGCAAAATCAAACGCCAGTTTTCTAAAGTCACTTAAAAAGGAGAACTCTTTCCCTCATGCATGATGTGACGATGGCTTTATGAAACGGACGATTGCAAGAATAATATTTTTAAATTGTCAGGGTAACGTTAAATTTCTGTTCACGTTAACTTTTTGTTAACTTTTTATCGGGAAAAGTGTGTCATCCGTACTTAATAAAATGGAAAAGTTATGTTATCTAGGTACCTACCCATAAATATCACTGAAAAGTAACAGGTAAGTAACCTACCTACTTGATCGCCAAGATGGTTTGACTAATAAGAACATGAAAAGTTGCAAGAATTTGTTTCTAATAAGTTGTTATGACAACGTAAAGACGCCGAATCAGCTGGAACTTTGAACTCTAACAAAGAATGAATTCAAAATCACTTACAGCAAACAGCACATTGAAACACAACACCAAATACTTCCAACAATTCGTCGAGAGAGCCATGGTTCTCAATTTCACAGTCACATTCACATAATTCCGCGGAGATCTTGTTTGATTTGAGAGTTTATTCAAAACAAAGCCCGGCCGCGGTTGTCGTTCCACCCGAGAGATTGTTTGTGTTACTTGTTCCCTGTGGTCACTGAGTGATGCAACTCGGAACGCGGGACCAAATTAAACATTCGACATTTACTGAAGCGGTTTAAATGCATGACACCACTTCAAGATAGTTCTTTGAAAATGACTGTGTTTTGTGTAGTCATTATCAGCTTATCATTGATAATCTGGCCCTTGTTTGTGGTGTTGTCAATCTAACCTAATTTTGTGTGCGGCAGATAGTAAGTGTATTGCAACTACGTCCAGCAGGTACACAAATAGATCAATGACACAGTATTCTTGACGTAGACGTAGGTACCGTACCTACCTGCTCTCTCTTGCTCAGAAGACAAAAATGAGTGCAGCTAAAAATGAAATGCGTACCTAGGTACTGGCCTACCCTACATACCTATGTAGGGTAGGCCACTACCTACCTAAAACGTTTGTGATCGAAGGCACACCTTTACGTTTTGCAATTTGTGGTAACTTAAAAATACCTATAATTGGGTTCAGCAATATCATTTTTTTATAGAAGGTAATGATTAAGAAGCTGATTGGTTCAACACGAACACGAACCTGGGTCATACATACACGTACCTACCCACCACTCCATACTTAGCTACTATTACAACAGGCTCCAGTAGCTTCGGAGCCTATTCAATACAAACAAACAAACAAACAAACAATCAAATCTTTCCTCTTTATAATATTAGTATAGATTAGTATTACCTAGTACTCGGAGGTACCTAAACAAGGCCTACTCCACTCAAGAGACGTTCTACAGTTTTCTCCAAAAGAGAGATCAAAGCACGTAAATATTCTAAGAGCTTTATTGAGTTAAAATAAAAATAAATCTTCATCAGTGGTAGTTAGGCATAAACAAAATACCTACCTACTTTATTTGCTGACCTAGGGTAGGTAGCTACTCGTACATTATAAAGAAACATTTCAAATGATAACCTTCCTCTTTATCTACCTACCTTCTTAGAAATAATCACAAAAGCACAAGCTTTTGACAAGCGAATCTGGTAAAACTTCTATATCTGTTAACTCCATGACCTTTTTAACATCCTCTTCAATATCAGGACTTAAAGGACCAGCCTGCCTGGCTGTTCGGAGCATGGTCCTAGCTTTGTCTACGTTTCGCTCATACATAGCAAATAGAGCCAAAACTGCCCACCCATCAGCTAGCAAAGGCTCAGTTTTTACTGCGGCAGATGCCCAACGCTCTGCCATGTTCACCTCTCCTATTCTGTCGTAAATCCGCCCAATCCACAGAGCTGAATGAGCGCTTGGTGCTATTTTATGAGCCCTAGCCGCCCGTTGAAGCGCTCTTTTGGGATCGGCAAAGAAACTACCCTCTGCGGCTCTAAGGAGAATCATAGGACTGAGTTCAACTCCGAAACTTTCTGCTTCTACAACAGCTTTCAGACATTCGTCATCCCAGCCACGGATGCAAATCAAGCACATGGCTTGTATCTGTGACATAATAGCTAATGGTCCGAACATTTTGATTCCTTTTAGAGTGCATTTGAGAGCTTCCTCAAACTGCCTGCGTTGCAGTAACGATGCAGCACGCAAGTAGTAAACGTCTGCATTCGCTTTAAGGAAACCGGAGTGGCGATGGTGTGTCTCTTTAATCTTCAAACAGTTTGCGCACCCATTTTCAAGACACTTTAAAAGGCTTTCACTGAAATCGAAACACTTTAGACACAGAAAGAAAGCTGCTGCAATTAAAAATGGGTTATCTGGAGCTATGAGTTCTGGCGTCCAAAACATTTCTTCCTCGCCACTAGTGTTTACCCATCTCTGGTAAAACTTTTTCCAGTCTCGGCGCAGTTCGTAAGACTTTCTCATTCTCTTCGCTGCAGCGAAAGCACCGTGGTGATTATCATTGGTATGATGCAAAGTGTGCAAAGCTGCCCATCCGATCGCGTTAGCAGTCGCATCTGAATAATCACCTTTTACTGCGATACGAAGGGCTGCTGCTCCTATTGCTGACGCGGGATTCTCTTTATTATACTGTTGGCTACCGAAAATCCAAAGTAAAAATCTATTTTTGGGTTGATTTTGCAAACCTTGTAAAATAAAATCTTTTGCATCTAAATCATTTCCCTCTTCCAACAAACGTAATGCTTTGCCGATGAGAGCTCTTGGATGCCCAGACGCATGTTCAAGATTCCAACTAATATGAGTATCAGCAATTCTTTCATCACCAGCAATTCGGCTTCTAGCTGCAGCCACGCGAGCTGGAGGTCGTAAAGGCGGCGGTTGGGGAGCAAACGATGACGTCACTGCACGCCTGCTCGCCGCATGCTGCCTTGTTACTGTATCCTGCCATTCTATGTACGAGCATTCACCGGGAGGAAATTGTTTCAGCATTGATCTCACCCGCATAAGAAGTCTGTTTGCTGCTGTTCTTTTGATCCCTTGGTTCATTGGAACCGTTCCCATACAAGCTAATCTGCTTAACTCTTTATGGACCGCTAACGCCCCTCCCTCTTTTCTTATTCGACCCACATCAATAACGGAATTTTCTGGTGGTGGTTCCACTTCTAATTCGTCAACCGGAACAGACGGTCCTTCTGGTGGCAATATCCCAATGGTTTCGAAAAGCACTGCCATTTTAACTTTCGGCACCAATGGTTCGAGGAGATCAAATCGTATAATGACAAAAGCATTGTGGCCATCCTCGTCCAAAACCAAGTTAGTCGTGGCAGTGGTTCTACCGGTTCCTTTAGCGCTAGTCACAGGTAGGTCGAGTAAAGCTTCTTGTTTTTTGGGTACATCATTTTCATTGTAAAACAGCAAACACGCGCTTGTAGACAAACTAGTTTGATCTGGCTGTAACAGTGCTCCAGCATCAATCTGCCCCATGTAACGACCACGCACGTCTATTTTCCCCGTTTTCGGTACACCAGCCAGCTCTATTAATAATGTGTTAGACAGGCGTTCTTTCAGCATCTCTGGGTCCACCAAGACTCTTTTCGTAGCATGCCAATAAAAATTACGACAGTTACGATATTTTTTTAGAGATAAGCCTTCGGGAACAAATACATCGTCATTAAAAATGCATACGGAATTTGTCGCAGCATGATAAGTATGGCTGGCTGAGGCCCAAACATATTTGTCTGCGTTTGAATGACTCAGGGACATCTCAAATTTCACTGAAACTTTTTTAATAACGCCATCAAGACCAATAGCTGCGATATAAACTGTGCCTTCTTTGTTATAAGGAAAACAATGCCCAGAGATCATAGTAATCGTTAAAGGAGTTATTGAGTCATCTCTAACGAAAGGTTCAGTCGTACGGGCGTATACTTTGACTGAGCAAGTTGCTACTTCTCCTGTAGTTATGTTAATTAAAGGTACTAGTATAAAAATATTATCTTCTCCAATTATCAGAGGAAACAAGTCCACACAAGCACCTGCACGATTGTCTATATTAAGTAGAGGATCGGGATCCCTCGCACCCCCTTTACCCGATGCGAATCGAAGCAAAAAAATTAGCGGTCTCTCTGCAACTAATTGTTGGCAGTTGAATTCTTTCAGATCTAACGGTAAATGTACGTTTTCAAAAGTATGACCATGTAGCCAAGATCCCTCTAAAATGACACGACCGTTGAAAACCGCTAAAAACTTCCATTCTCCGGAACCCACTGGACTTCCATCTAATTTAAGTGAAACTCTTATAGTTAGCGGTGGAACGCTCAGATAAGTTTCGAAGGATGTTCCAGTATCACCGTGACTAGTATATGCTGCACTATCTTTTTCTTTTTCTATTTCGATTGATTCGTTCACTGCTTCCTTAGCTGGCTTCTTTTTCGGAGGCATGATTGCGCTTACCTAAATTTTACCTCAATTTTTCCACAGTAAATTTTCCCATTGATGATTGTACAAGCACAGGAACATAAACAATCATGTTGACTGTCAAAGAGAATGTAGTAAGTATGTACCAACATTATTTCCCTTCAAAACGCAGAGGAACGCCGCCGGCGACACGGTCTCACTAAGAAAAAATTTAATGAAAAATGGCCTCCCGCGCGCGGGACTGCCAGCGGTCCTATTCCATTCACCCAGATGATTGTAAACAGTTTTTCATAGAGGTTAGGGTCTTTATTCGTTTGAACAACTTTTGCCTGTGTCAAAGGATTAAATTATTATTCTATGCATTGCAACACCAAGGAGCAGTTCAATAAAAAAGAAGAAGAAGAAGAAAATTGTCTTTGATTGAATCTGTCGTCGCCATAACGCCAACCAAAACTACTGAACGGATCGGGCTGAAATTTTGCATACAGGTAGTAATTCTAATCCTGGAATCAAACATTAGCTACTTCTTATCCCATAAATCAGTTCCCATGGGATAGGAATCACCTTTAAACGTTAAACATGGAAACAGCGCGTGCGAAGCCGCGGGCATAAACTAGTAAACTAGTAATTCATAAATTTTGATCGATAGGTAGACTAAGACTCTGTAATATAATATAATGTACTAGCGACCCGCCCTGGCTTCGCACGGGTGCAATGCTTAAACTAAATATACCTACGGCAGAATCGGCCCTCCTCCGGCCGGTACCCGCCGCAACCGTTATGTCCCTGCATTTTAAATCTGTAATATCTTCGAAAATATTCATTCAAATTACATGCTGTAAAATCTATATTAAATGCACAATGTATTTAAGGTACTTAATTAGATAAGGATTAATGCTGTACTTACTGCTTAAAATCGCCTCGTAAATAAGCCATTATTTCTCGTAAAAAGTAAAGGATAAAAAATGGTTATTGTGGGTTATCCCTAAGAGATAGACATATACTATCGCGGACTTTTTTGTGGACCTTTTTAAGTTGTACAATACTGTAGTACATTATTTTGATATATCTCTTAGGGTTCAGCCAGCGTTTGCAATGTAAGCGCAAAAAAATGTGTTTATTTACGACATCACATTAGAATCCTCTAAAACTATCAGTGTTTCTCTCCTATATTATGCATGTATTATACATACAAACCTTCCCCTTGAATCACTCTTTCTATAAAAAGAAACCGCATCCAAATCCGTTGCGTAGTTTCTCTGTAATATAATGTATAATAGATTCTCTACCTATGGATTTTGATTACAACCTCAATTATTTACTTTGCATCTGCAGGGGTATTTTGAAAGGAAAAAGTCTTTCATTGAAAGGCTTTTTCCGAGTGTTTATCACGAAATCTATCCCAGATTCGCGCGAAATTCAAATATTTTAGCGGTTTTGAATATTATGCGTTCTACAAAAAATATAAATAGGTATTCTACATAGGTAGGTAGGAACCAGAAAAGTAGTTTGTTCATCGTACATATTTGATTGTTTACTAAAGCTTAAATCTAAAATCAAATTATAATAATGATTAGGTATCTGAAGTAGATATATCGTGACACGATATAATTGAAGGTATAAGGCCTAAAAAAAAGCTTTTTGGTATTTTTTACCAAAATCAACTTATCGTTCCTTGGATGGGTGGGTTTTTTTATTAAACACTGATCATCCGCGGAAAAATGTAGTTAAATTACATTTTGAAAAATATTTGAAAATAAAGAAAATGTGCAATTCCTATAATTTTAAATGTAGTACCTAACTAATGTTAATAATAATTGTATGCCATTAAAATATACAACACAATTTACCGTTAGAAATAAAAGAAATGGAAGATAATAAATTCAAATTAAAATTAAGAAAATATCTGGTATTGAATACACAATAAAATGAAGATCCGTAACGTTATAGCAATTGCAATAGAACTAGTATCCACGTTATTCTTTATGACATAAGAATAATAATTATATCTCTTTAAATTATGCATTACGTACGAAGTTATGACTAAATTACTAGCGAAGTTCACTGAGTCAACGCCGCGGGTGCGTGTGACGTCACTCGCTCGGTCACCTCCCGTTAACCGTAGGCAGATATCAGCTTTTAGTGATTTACTCCGAAACTATAAACTTAGGAAAAAAAAAATGACAGAACCAAATAGACCCATAGAATGAATTTTGTTTTAAATTTTTTTCATTCCATTGGCCTCTCAAAACTGAGTCTATTTGGTTCTGGCAATTTTTCCCCTTTTTTGTCGTAGAACAAAAAATTTTGCACTGTGTTATGGATTTCTTAGCTCTATAAATTTGCATTCTCAACTAAAAACGTTACGAATCCTCATTATCAAAGAATATTTTGACAGTACCCCCCTCAAAATTTAGATAGTAGGTAATCATTGTTATTTAACTCCTATTGTTAACCTTAGTTAAGTATAAAGAAAATGTGCAATTCCTATAATTTTATGTTTATAACCGAAAGGACAAACTGTTGGACAATCTAAAAGTAGTTCTGGAGACCAACTACATAATATACATAATTTTAATGTGTCTTATTCAATAATAGCAAATAACACAAACGCGCGACACAAGATGCGCTTCGAATTCGCGGCTGTGGGGTGGATGCTTAATGTCAGTCAATTTTGTAGTATTCTACTTTCTACCACATTTTGTATTTGTATGGCATGGCATCACGTCTCCATAGAGATTTTTTTTGTACCTACATGCGCCACTTGATAGGTACCTTAAACTTCAACTTTAACTTCTTATTTATATGGCACCGCTTGCTTTTCGCTACGACTCTGCCAGTGTCAGTAAGGAGTGTCGTAAACTTCAAAAATAATAATATAACCGGTTACAAAAAAATATGATCGGTTTTAAGAAAGCAGAAAAAAAAAATTGCATCAAATTGATTTATCTAATTTTAAGACAACACAATAAGCAAGAGGACAACACAACATGGGAATGCATAACGCACAATGACCAGAGGATATTATACAAGTTTATATCCAATTTTTTTTTTCCTTTTTACAATCTAATATTATTGATTTTTACAAATTTACAGAGTATAAAATTAATAATGGGGGAAAAGTTAGGGATAATAAAATTTTGAACGAGGTGGGACGAGGGATTTCTGGGGGGAGGATATCGTAGAGAGAGCACTGTAATTTTGGGCAATTGAAGAAAATGTGATCCACATCTCCTTCTTCAAGCCCGTATTCACACATTGAGTGATCCCGAATCCTTAATTTGGCAAGAAATACTGGTGTACATGCGAAGCCTAATCTGAGACGGCAGATGGTTGAAGTTACAACTTTACTTTGCAAAACTTGAAAAACCAAGGTGAGGGGGGATAACCGGTTGGATGTCGGAATAGTATTTGCCTTTGATTAGTCTTGAGGCATTCCATACATCCGTCCAGGATTTTGCAAGGTGGGATTTAGGGAGTAGGCATACGTCGTGGCAATATGTTTTATAGTGTTCAAGAGAACCTAACTGGGCTGCGTCTTTTGCGCAAGCGTCTGCTGTCTCATTGCCTGGGATACCAGAGTGGCCCGGGATCCATGCAAGAACTAGGTACCTTAAAAATTGGCTTCTTAACTAAGTTTGAAACTGACATTGGCAGAATTGTGTCAAACCAGAATCCAGATGCAGAGCCAAAGATAAAAGAAGAAGAAGTAGTTCTTTCACTCACTTCATAGAAAGTTTCTTCGAAAAGTAAATAAAATTTGATAAAAAAATAAATTCTTCTATAAGCACTATGTACATAGGATTGTAAAAAAGTTGTAGATGTACTCCCTGATAAGTAAAAATGTACACGCTACTGAATGGATTTTATAAATACATGGTCAAGAAAGATGAATACTGTGTTTTGATATTAGGACTCGACAATGCTGGCAAAACTGTAAGAAAACTCTTATGAAAACTGCCCTACTTTATACAAACCGCCTAATATAATAATACTTTTGTTTTCAGACGTACTTGGAAGCTACTAAGACTAAATATAGCAGAAAATACAAGGCAATGAACCCTAATAGAATAACCACTACAGTTGGACTAAATATTGGTAAAATAGATGTTGATGGTGTTAGCCTCAGTTTTTGGGACCTTGGAGGACAACAGGAATTGCAATCTTTGTGGGACAAGGTAACACACCACTGCATTGAAAGAATATACCACATTTTATTCTTCTGTTAACAAAAATCAGAGCAACGTCAGACCTATTTCAACCGCCCGCAGGAGACGAATTTTACGGATTCTATTCTCTATTCTTGGACTTTTACGAATGATACAACCGTCGCACATGCATAGGTCCATCTGTTTGGTGCATCTCAAAGGATTTTAAGGGGATAGAAAAAAACTTGTAAAGCCAGCAAACTTGGAAAGTCATGTACACAGTTACACAAGTCAATATTAAAACACAGCTCTCTTTGGGTCGGGGTAGGATAATGAAGTTATTTAAATAATTGTTCTTTTTTTACAGTATTATGCAGAATGCCATGCTGTTATTTACATAGTTGACTCTTCAGATAGAGATCGAGTTTCAGAATCAAAAGAAACATTTGGTAAGATACCTTCTTCCACTATAATAATAATAAGCCTTTATTCGGACAAGACACTTTCACTTTGTGGTTCATATTCTATCTCTTTTCTTCCATTTCTGTGTGTCCGTTTGCCAGGTGGCAAAGGCCTCCTCCAACCTTCTCCATTCTGGCCTTTCTATGGCCACTCTACCCCATGTAGTTCCTGCAACTTGTTTATTATCGTCATCCCACCTTCTCTGTGGTCTTCTTCATTTTAATGTAAATTGATCTTAGTCAAGAGAAGCAAGTGACAAGGGAGGCCTATGCCCTGTATTGGGACAGTGCAGGCCTAATAAAAAGTTAAACAAGTAAGAAAATAATTTAGAGAGGATCAAATTCCATGACAAACATTATTCCTTCGAGCTGTCTTTACAAAAATAAATGCATTATGTCACTGCCTACTTAAAATCATTATTTTACTAACATTGACTTGCTGCTGGACACATGCTTATCTATGTGTATAAGATAAAAAAAGAAAATTCAAAACAATGCTGTATAATGCACAACACCAACTAGCCCAAAAAAAGCAAAGTTTGTGTTATGGGTAACTGATTTACATTACAGGATTGGCCAGCATTATTAATATGTTTATTAAAAATTTATTTAAAAACAAAAACAAAATTTAATATTTAAAAAACCCCCTGACAGATTTACGTGCAACCTTACCATAAACTTTCAATATCATTGAAGTGGTATCAAATTTCGAATCAATCAGACATAAGGAAGTTAATCAGATCCCCTCATCAACTATAATAGAGCTGATGGTCTTCAAACGACTGAACAGATTTTCATGAAACATAGCTAAGAACACTGGGGATAAAATTATCTATTACACAAAAAAAAACTAAACGAAAATCAGTTCATCCGTTTGGGAGCTACGATACCACAGACAGATACACAAACAGACACGTTAATCTTATAACACCCCTCTCTTTTTGCGTCGGGGGTTAAAAATGCCCAGGTTTGAAACAAACATCTGGAGACCACGCAAACATTTGTCCCACAGCATGAATCAAAACGCAACTTCCTGCTTTGCAGGAGTGCTTTCACCCACTGCGCCACTAATGTCGTTGGCTTATGCTTAATTTGTATTTCCTTTATTACAGACAGAATGATAGCATCAGAACACCTTTCCGGGGTTCCCCTCCTGGTGCTGGCCAATAAACAAGACATTCCGGACTGCATGGGAGTCCATACAGTCAAGCCTATATTCAACCAGAACGCTCACCTCATTGGCGCTAGGGATATTATGCTTATGGCAACATCTGCTTTAAATGGGTAGGTAATGGACCTTAAAGATGGATCCACACTATTGTGGTGTGCCGTGGCACATCAGAAGGTTATCGGTTTCACACATCTTATAAAACAAAAGTTGTTACACCATTTATTACTCAAGAACGGCTGGACCTTTTTCAATGACTTGATATGTTGGATTTGTCTCCCTCCCGTATAGCAGAATAACTATTTTAAAATCTGAAAAATTACCCAAAATAATTCATTTCCTCATACATTCTTCACATGCACCGCCATCTCTGATTCTAAAGGTCGATTCACACATATCAGTGAAGTCACAGTTCCGACACAGTACCGACACAGTACCGGCACAGTATCGGCACAATGCGAAATATTCTTTCATACATTCTCTATGAACGTATCCCCACATGTCAGTGTCAGTGACGACACAGTGCTCTCAGTGTCAGTGCCGACACCGGCACAGAATGTATGAAAGAATATTTCGCACTGTGCCGGTACTGTGTCTTCACTGATATGTGTGAATCGACCTTAAGGCGGAACGAAGTGCCAGGTCAGCTAGTTTAGCATAAGTTGTGTATTCTCAATTCCAATCTTTATCTTCACAGCTTACTTAGTAAGTACTTAGTCATTAAGAAACATATCATTTGTGTCGCTGTGACAATTTGTCATAAGAAGGCGCAATGCACGCAATTTTGTGAAAGGATAGGTATAGGATTTCGCGTTCATTGGAGCGGGACAGCATACGTTTTTCGAACGGCGTAAGCGCAAAAAATTAGGAAGACACTGGTTCAAGAAACTAAATAATTGATTAGTTATAATTATAACTATAACCGACGAATCAAATCATAAGTCATTTCAATAGACCGCAGGGTTACTTATATCTCGACCAAACTATGTGCGAAACAGTGCACTTTCATGATCTTTTTTATTGTAATTTTTTATCTGAAACGAGTTTTCACAAGGAACAAAAGAAAAAAAGTTGAATTTTATGCTATTCGAGTTTTTTACCACGGGAATCAAGTGAGTAGGTACTAGGTACTAAGATCTAGGACTAGTTTGATAACCAAACCTGTTGGGTTTGCCCCTTTTATATGTGAAACCAATAAGTTTTTGCTCAGCCTCAACACACCACAACGTGGTTCTAACTTTTCTGTGTTCTAAAATGAATGAATGAATGAACACTTTATTGTATAAAATAAATAAAATAACATATCTAAATAAAATAAAAACGTACAATAGGTAGCCGTATTGCTTAAAGCAACTTCCAGGCTTGGCGGTTGCCGTCAAACCATCATCAACAGCCTATGCTCGACCACTCCTGGACATAGGCTCCCAGGAGCGCACAGACTCAGTTCGAGGGGAACATAGAATGACGATGGAAATCAAATAATATCCCAATTAAATCGACTTCGACGGGATTTGAACCCGCATTACCCCGAGTGTGAGGGCACTAGCACTGAGAAACAAAGCGCCCTCTTTCTGTGATTATCCGTACCACAATAGTATCTGAAACGGTCGGTAGATGGCGTTATGAGTCAAAAATATGAACCTACAAAAAAAAATTGAAGAAAATGCCGCCCGCGGCCTCGCAAGCGTTTTCCGGGATAGGCCTATCAAGCCTATGTTTTTCCCTATCTATTTCGATAGATCCGTTCAGTAGTTTTGGCGTAAAGAGGTAACAACCATCCATCCATCCATCTATCCATCCAAACTTTCGCATTCATAATATTAGTGTGATTAGTGTGAAATGTGATATTTGCAGGAGAAGGGATACATAATATGTATTAATACCTTACTAACCCTTCTCATGAATAAGAATGAATATGAGTACCGAAACAAACTTCCTATCAAAGTTTGTTTAATTTCAGTACGCTATTTGAGGGAAGTACCTACAGAATACTTAGGGATTATGTTTAGTTGCTTTGAACAATATGTAACAAATGAATAAGTTTACTCTTACCATACTTACCTACCTACGACCTACTTGTTAACCTCTACCTACGTGCTATTTATAATATTTGAGTCACACAAAATCGTAAAAAGTATTGAGGCTAATTTGTCGCACTTAGATCATCAAAGTCAAACCATGTTTGTATTTAACCTAGTCAAATGTTCATCATCATCGACCTAAATCATTATTCAATAAATAGGTCGATGATGATTATTAATGATGAACATTTGACTAGGTCGAGATATGGCTAGGAGGAAATATCCTCCTTGCCGTATTTCAGACTAGTCCAAATCAGTCTCATCGAAGACTAGCTAGATGCGCAGCAGGATATATTATAGTGCACAAGTGTGTGCGCAATCATAGGTGCACTCTCTATTCACTCACTCTCATAATCCGATGGGACAGCAGACCGACATGACCGGGGAGAGGTCAAGCGCAGGACCAACAGCTTAACGTGCTTCCGAGGCACGGGGGTGTAACACCGCCAACTTCCTGACTCCGGGCTGCTACTGTGAATTTTTCTAACTAGAAAAACCCCAATGTTATTATACTTTTGGCCTGGCCCGGAATTTGAACCCAGGACCTCTGCGCTAGACCAACGAGGCAGTCCGAGAACCTATATTAGTCCACTGCTGGACATAGGCCTCCCCTAATGAGTGCCATAGCGCCCTGTCTTCAGCTTGCCGCATCCAGCATCTGCCTGCAGCAATAAAATTACTTTTGAATGTTGCAAACTAGTTAGCTCATCTGATCATTTGACCAGTGAGTGTGCTAGTCTGCGCTTTTGCTTTTGAAACCTTTGGTACCTGTTGCTATTAAATTACTGCACTGCAACAACATTGCAACAACACACAAGACACAAGGTCTTACAATCAAACAGAACCCTTAGTGCGCGAGTTCGACTCGCTGAGGTATCCAGAGAGTTTGTAAGACGACCCTCTCAAGTGACTGACCGTTAAAATAATATAACGTGCTTGTACGCAAGTGTGTAACAGTAAAGTTCTTCCTTATTTTAGTAACTTTTAAACTTGTCCAATCCAATCTAAGTAGGTACCTCAAAGAAATATTATTTCTGTGAGGTATAATAGGTACCTATATAAATACACTTACCATATAGAGCGCAAAGAGAATTTGCGCAATTGAATTGAAATAGGTAAACATAGTGACTAAGGGCGCATTCCCACGTGAGAAAGTCGTGTAGTTTATAGCATCGTGGCTTGTATATTTAAATGCAGTTGATCATATTTAGGGACGACACGATTAACTGTCGTCCATGACTTTTTCTTGTTGTGACGATAGATTGTCGTTATGGCAACAGTTAGCACGACAGCCATAAAACGATAAAAAAGTCACGACGATTCATATTGTGTCGTTGTTGTGATGTGCCAACGACAAGGCGACTGCCGTGAACCGTAAAATGTCGTCACTTTCCAATGGGGAGCTAGATACGCTAGTCGTTCAACGAGAAAAAATCGCGAGGTAACAATGACGACAAACATTCGTTATACTGGGAACAGCTAGAGACGATTCACGATAGTCGTCCAACGATAATTTGCGGTTACAAAACAGTAGGAACGCGCCCTAAGTTAGATATTAACAGCTGTAGGTAAGTATTCTACGAAACCCCTACATAATCTTATCTCTTCTTGTAAACAGTATATGTAGGTACTTACTACCTCCACGTTAATGTATATTGATCGTTACAATACATTGAGTGCCCGATAGACAATAATGTTTCGAAATGGCTATGGAGATGGATTGAACGTAGAAATAATATCAAAATGGACAACTTGCTTTGAAAGCTGTACCTAATCGTAAATGAGGATCCGTTTTAAGTTGAGAATGCAGATTTATAGAGCTAAAAAATCCATAACATACAGTGCAAAAATTTTTGTTCTACGACAAAAATTCACGAAGTTATGATCAAATTACTAGCGAAGTTCACTGAGTGACCGGCGCGGGTGCGTGTGACACTGCTCTGACTGATTTCCGGGCGGCGACCGAGCCAGTGACGTCACACGCACCCGCGGCGCGGCGCGGCGGTCTCTCGGTAAACTTCGCTAGTAATTTAGTCATAACTTCGGACGTAATGGTCCGATTTGGATAACTTAAAAAGATATATCATTCTTATGTCATAAAGAATAACGTGGATACTAGTTCTATTGAAATTGCTATAACGTTGCGGAGCCTCATTGCAAAAAAAAATTGTCTAAAAATAATCCAATGGTTACATGTTATATTTGACGGTTTTGACAAAAAAAATACTTGAGCCCTGCCGGGTTACCGTCGGGTTTGGGTGGTCCCCCACCTACAAAACGACAACGCGTAAGGTATTAATATTATCCTTCCTTCCTCTAAATGACGGAAATTAATAAGCGTTTAAAATCACAACACACTAATATTATAAATGCTAAACTTTGGATGTTTGTTACCTCGTCATGCCAAAACTTAACGGATCGAACAACACTTGCGAAGCCGCGGGCAGACTAGTATTTGCTTACATTAATTAAACTCCATAAAAAACAAGCATGAAATAGTAAAAGCGCCCTTCAACGTAGTATTCGAAGTAATTCTTCGGTAGAGTTGTGGGAGAGGGTTTGTAGCCAATTTTTAGATAATACAGCCTTAATGGCTCTTCAATAATAATCGCAGTTAAATATTATAAGTACATAAACATAGCACAAGCTCTGCTTAACTTGGGGCAAGCTGTGTGAATTGACCTGCATTATTTATTATTAATTCTGACTTCCATTCTCACAACCATGTAGCTTACAAATCTAATGGCAACGAACATGTAGTATCCATTGTCATAGCCAACTAAGACACGTAATTGCGACAGTAATGTGTGAAGACATTAAACGTAGTTGAAATATTTTCATTTCAGTGACGGAGTCGACGAAGGTATTCGATGGCTGGTGGACTGCATAAAACGGAACAACGTGGAGCGCCCGCCTCGAAACCACGATGAATTATAACAACGACAATGAATAATAATTAGTTTTCCTATTAAAATAATGAGACTCGTCATACCCTATTGTTTCAACGGAAAATAGCACATGCACGGACGTTATTGCTATTGCTATCCTTTTTCAATGATAAAATTATATCTTTGATAAGAGATAGGTTTGTGGATATTTGAGTACCTGCAACTGATAAACTATGATAACAGTACAGTTTGCTGCGTCGTGAATTGATGTGTGATTTTGTGAAATGTTTTTATTAAAGAGGTTTTCATAAAGTATAAGTGTTATTTGTTTTGGAATCATGGCGTATCCTATGTATGAAGTTGAGTGGAGTGTGCTGCCGCCAGAGTTGAATAGAAGGTAGGTGGAGGTGATGACTACACTAGATTTATCTAATGATAAGAGAGCAAGGACCTAATTTTGTTCAGTAGCTTGTTTAATGAAAGTTATTTGAATATGTTAGGCTGTTTACAACATTGGCAGGTCTAATTTGGCTTCCCCGCTTGCAAGAGGAATCAGAATAGGTTAGGTAGGTACCTACATAGGTATCTAAATTTAGGTAAGTACCTACCCTAAAGTAATATTGGTTCAGATTCTAGCTGCCTGCTTGCTGCTGTTTTATAGGACCATTACCAAAGCAGCTACTAGAAAACTAAAATACTGTACTGCTCATAGGGATGATCATTTGGGATCTGTCCTCATTGAGTAAACGAAGCTTTAAAAAATCCTCTAATGCATAAATTGAAGCCTAAAACCACCATACGAGTCCCCTTCCTTCCGAAAAACTCGTCTAAAAATGGTTTACCTGATGATTTGATTCTGGTACTTTTATGAAAGCTTCGGGTGTATAGTTTTGGTGTTAAATGCCGTAAATAATAACTATTAGAATAATACGATTTTTGGAATTGAATTATTTTATGAGAAAGTAGATTATATAAAATAAAAGATTTTGAGTTGACCTCAGATAGAGAAACGTCATGTGCGAGTCACGGCCGCCATGTTGGATTTCGTGCAACGCACCACGGAAATGTCAGCTGGCAATTATTGTTCAATTTCCACTGAATTATTTGTGATAAAACATTGAATTTCAGTTAGTTTTTTTGTCAGTGAGACTAACAAAATGTATAAAGTAAAGTTCTGTAAAACCGAACATAAATAGTAGTAAAAAATTATGTGAGAAGTGATATAAGGTGGCGTGCGATTTCTCTTGCATTTCTATGGTTTGTGACGAAAGAATATACTGATAGACATAATAGAATACGTATAAATTGTTGTTTAGTTCCTTGAGTTATTGTTTTAAGTGTAGAAAAGTGTTAAGTTCGTAGATAAAGTGTGTTTATTCAACTGGTTTTTGACCCCACAATATTTGCACCTGGCCTGTCATTACAATACTGTGATTGCTGATACCGTGGAACATCTGTCCATTCTCCATCGGGAACAATAAACTACCATCATGAACGGCTCAGAGTCTGGGTAAAGTATTTACTTGTTACTCATGGTAGGTTAAGGTCAGGAATATTGAGATTTCAAACCATAATTATGCTATCTATCCGGGAAAATACCTGTTTGTTCCCCTATAAAAAAATGTTGGATACTACAGCAAACTTTACACTGAATTGGCCAGCGTAGTGAAGAGATACAATTCATAAAAATGTTGATACTACAATAAACTATAATCTGCATTGGCCGGCTTAGTGGATAGCACCTATGAAAAAATATCTAAGTACCTACTTCATTGGTAGTTGACTCGAGTTGTGTATGCATTGCACAGGGTATTGTTAATAAATAGAGAATCGTAATTGAGTCTATGATCATTGGAAATCCCACTTATTATTATAACAAACATACAGCCTTACCATAAGATAACACCACACCAACCTAAGAATATTTTGATGATAAAGACTTGCAAATCTCACATAATTTTGTGAACAATGTTCGGAGTAGGCAGGTCACACACCTTCAAATCCAAAAATGATAATCCAAAAATGATAATGTTTAATGTGAATTAACTACTTTATTATACCAAAGGTAAAGAAAGCTCATATCACAGCTAAAAAAAATTAGTGATTTATTTTGCTAAGACCAGAAGTTACATGATATTCGGATATTATATTACCTACTTTATTGGTATACATGCACTAAAATTAACCAATGAATTTGTTCTTTTCAGATTTAATCCTGCATTTAACATTGCAACTATAAAACAAGTTGTCAATGAAGCCATTGAGAGAGGTAAGTTCATTAGTCGAGTATCATATAATATTAGACCCTAATAAAATATAGCAGAGTAAACAAACACATGTTTTGATAGTAATGAACAGTTTACTGATTGATAATGAAAATGTAAACAATGTCTGTCAATAGTAGCAGTGCACTCTGGTATCATATGATTGCAAATTAAGCTTGAAGTATTAATCTTTTTACTAAATGTGCAATGCTAGTTTACAGGACTCGTGAAAACACCTCCCTTCTTTGGTAATATACTTGTATACTATCCTCAATCAACCAACAAAAGGGTTAAAACCATAGATCTAATCTAAGTAAAGTAAAAGCAAACCAAGTTGGTATCTTTGTAATTTATTCAGTCTGACCCTTTCCATTTTACCTGACCTTTGAACTTAACATAGTTAAAAGTGTTTTCTATATTCTTGCCCTAGCCCTGTTCGTGCTTCTAATTAACTCAGAAAAATGATATACCTTAGCCTTATAATATTATAAAGATAAAAGTTTGTAAAATGTGAATTATATTTTGTTACCTAAGATCTCCCAAAACTACTAACCAGATTAAGCTGAAATTTGACGTACAATACACCATAGCCTAACTTAGTTAATAGGCTATTTATTATACCGTAGCATGCGAAGCTACGGGCATAAGCTAGTTGTTATAATATATAACCTTCTCCATCAAATGTTTAATATCTTATAATCTTATAGGTATTCAGATTGTTTGCTCAAGCTCTTTGTAGTCTGATAAGATTTTATGAGATAAAATACACTGCTCTAGAAAACAATGCATACATTCTTGTATATTTATTTTGCATTTTTTTTAGCTATGACTAACAAGTAGATAGTGCATAATGGTGTCAATGCATGGTGTTGTGCCTGTAGTTAAATTAGTTTAGTTTAGTTTTAGCGAGATCTGAATTGCCACCATTAACTAACCAAAAGCTTAAGAACTAAAAATCTTCTAAAGATCACAGTAACTAACTCCGAAACCTTAATAAAGTTGAATGTAGTTTACTTAATGCTTAATGTTTTGTGAAGATGTGATGTTGATAAGACATTTAAGGTAGCTTTATTTTCATTAGCCGCAACCTTGCCCTGGAACCCTATGCCTGAACCTTATTCTATATGGGGCATGCAGACAATAGGTTACCTTAATATTTGACCTTTAAACTTAATGATATTGAAAGTTCTTAGGGATATCGGCCTGGCATTTTATTATGAAACTATTTGAGTTGAGTCATAGTTTAGTTAGACGCATAGGCAGCTGATCATGATAATTTATTTATATTTGAATTTGGAATTGAATTGCATAATAAGTTTATTTTCTCTTACAAAAGATAATTGTTTACTATTTTGGCTGAAGCTTAATTTATAGCTAGTTATCTTGTTTTGCAAGAGATTGGTGCCCGAGAGGATTATAAACCCTGTGGTCAGCTAAGCTTATTTATGCTGTAAAATTATTCAATTAAATAATGTCTATGTCTTTGAATAATTATAGCCCCATAAAAACTTTCGTAGTTTGACGAATTCATTATGAATGTAAGCGGGTTAACTACGAACCTATTTTGTGTTGGTGTTCTTCCAACACAAAATAGGTTCGTAGTTAACCCGCTTACATTCATAATGAATTATAGCCCCCTTTTTTGAGGCAGCTGTAATCAAAATATGGTACAAACGTTTTTGATAACATCACATCTTCAGAAACTCAAGCCTTACTAATCTTACACTATTTGATTTCTCACTAACATCATACTTCACAGAACCCACCTAGATATCTATGAATTAGGTTCTAATCGCCCTGGGCCGAATTCTGATAACTAATCACTTTACTATGACAATGGTATTATCGCAGAATCATCCTTAGATGAAAGAAACTCGGGATAGTGCACATGGTGCAGATTGATAGAATGGTTTCAACCTTGACACTTTTGACACGCGTCTCTCGATCTGTACTTTCTTTCATCAAAGGGTTACTAAACTGTAGCAGACCAGCAATTACTGATAAACATACACCAGTTCCACATTCTGCTCTTTCATAGATGTTTATGTGAAACGACAACTTAACTATTTAACAAGACCATATTAAAGTTTATCCTACTTCTCTGTGAATTGAAGAGCCTCTTCTGTTAATGCTCCATTCATATTAATTCTTTACTAAACTGTTGCTAATTCTAGCAGTTTCACTTTCGGCCATTTCACAGATGAATTTAACCCAAAACCATGTAACAAAACCATCTAAAAGCCCCACTAAGGGCATACACGGGTAGCTTGAACCAGTCATAATCGACTGCTTTAAGCTAGCAACTGCATAGTGAACTACGCAGTCTTCTTTTAACAGACCCAGAACTGCTCCAGCAGTTGCATAATTCACTATGCAGTAGTAGCTTGGAGCAGTTGATCCTGACTGCTTCAAGCTGCCCGAGTAGGTATCTAGGTCCTAGATATCTGTGAAGACTATTATATTAAAACTGTCTCTTTACTAACCTGAAGAGGGAGACTAGATAATCCATGTTCAGCTATTTCACTGATCTCTATGTGTAACCTATACCATAACATAACCAGCTTAAGCTTAACCTTTCCAAACAATGCACTGATGAACGCTTCTATGTGTGTGTGACGTGTAAACAGTAGCGCCGGTTTCAGTCCGCATGCCCACGCCCACGCGGCTCCGGGACCTGATACGTCAGATCAGGGCTGCGAGGACGGCGGCGGAAGAACGCAGTGTGGTCAACAAAGAGTGCGCTTACATACGGTCCACGTTCAGGGAAGAGGACAGCGTTTGGAGGTGAGTTTATTGAACAGGTGATGAAAGCCAATGTTATCTAATCTAGTCAGTAAGTTGGGTCCCACTGCTCGAAGGTGTCCTTTGCTCCGTCCATAAATTCTGATTTTTCGCTAATTTTAACCGCAACAGCAGAAAAATATGAAGCAGATTATTTAAGTGATTTTTTGGTTATTTCAAATCGGTACAGATACATTTTTAAAACTGTATCCCACTATTCGTAGAGCGGTTATATTAGGTGGTGCTACCAGATCATCCACGAGTGTTTCTGCTATACGTTTATGTTCATGGAAAATGGCTCTGCGTCTGGCTTAGCGAGCTAAAGATGTGTTCTTGGCATTCAAGATCAAGGGCCGATGCTTTTACGCCTTCAAGTGTCAACTCAAGAGCCTCTGCGAGTATTTAAAACATCAAGAGCGCTTGAATCAGCTGAGATACCCCTATTCAAAGAGTCAGGTACTCGAACTAACTTCATGTCGTCCTTCTCACGTTTCAATCTTTTGTGGATTGAATTTCGAGTTGACCCTGACTGGCGACACAACACAAGTTGTATAAAATGATCTTACCTAAAAATCTACTGGCAAACCACAGCAGTAGGACGAATCAGGCTAATGAAAAAATACTTAATATAATACTTATAATACCATTTAATTTATTTTTTATTTATTTATTTAATTCGGATTGCCATCAGCTTATCTAATTACAATAGAAATTAAAATAGACACAGAAAGCTAATAATAGGCATATTTGGTTTAATTTTTGTTTGAAATCTTAATTTTACTCGAAAGTGTTCCCTCTAGGTTATAAGAAAATTGGCGCAGCCGGTATGTTGTTTAATTTTCTCCCGTAGAGTGAACTTCACGAACCTACGAAGGATCACTTGCAATCTGCTCTCGTATTTTGTTTATTACGCAAAACCAACAGACTACACGAAGTATCTGTACCTTTATCGGCACGGTTCGCCAATTTCCTTGCTGCTCCCAGCATATCACAATGGGGCTCTATTGTCCGTCTGTCAAGAACACAAGGGTAGGGCGGAATTGCGACTTCCGTTCCTATTTCCAAGATGGAACGCCTTTTTTATGTTCTTTGTGGTGTTCTTCTGATAACAAGAATTGTAAAGTGATAATGAAATTGGAATTAGTACTTTCCTAAATTGACTTGAGCTACTAACATACATGTGAGATTCAAGTCACTTGTCCTGAATTGTGACTTCGGTCCCGAATTTCCGAAATTGGTAATTTATTGTAAGGTCGCTCAAAAATTCATTAATAGATTCATTTCTAGGCTCACTGACATCAATTGCTAAATGTTCTGCAACGTTTTCGATGGATAGAGAAAACGCTAAATAATTTCCTGTTCTATTGTGCATACTTCTCCAGCTGATATAATTGATGAACGCTTGTTAAAATAAACCGTCATGTTTAAATCCCTTGAGACACTGATAATTCCACTAAATGCAGTAAGAAGCTATTATTTTTAAAATATCTTACGAGGTTCTAATCATACCTATGATCATCCATGGCGAGGTTGTATCAACCACAATTTCAACCTCGGTTACTGATTGGCACAGCTCTCAATGCTTCAATATTATTTATCACCGTAGCGTAAAGACTTCACGGATATTCATACATAAACGATTATTGTTACTTCTTTCTTGATACGCTGAATAAAACGGCTGTTGTAATTAACTAGCTTAGTGGACTTGGGTCAATCAATGTCATAAAAGTTTAATGAATCGAAAACTAACAGCAAAACTGGTTATACGCACCATTGTCTATTTTTAACCGACTCGAAAAAAGGAGGAGTTTCTATCTTCGGTTGTATATACATACAGCCGTACATATGTTTTAATATGCATGTTCGTCGATTTCTCCTCATTTATGGACCGCTTTGGATGATTATTCTGCAGTTGTATAGTATGTATTAGTATTTATTCCGCTAAACTTAAAAAAAAAACATTTAAAAACTAAAGAATCGAAGACGGATTTAATTAGTCATATTATTTTTCATAAACTCTTTTATCTAAAATCTAAAAACGCACAATAGACGTCCACACAATAGGTAGGCACGATAGAGGCATGCTTTAGTAAAATAAAATAATTTGATTGAACTCACTTTTTATTGTTCGAGATTCTATTGAATTCAGATTCGCGCACTCTCGTAGTCAATTCGAATGAATATAGAACGAATCCGATTGACCTCAATTCAACACAGCCGATCCCACATAATAGAAATGGCCCGGTCGGGAATAACAATTTACCTTTACTTTTACGAGACCTCCCAGAAGTAAGATTAGTTTCTCTGTACGTATAGAATACAATATAAATTGCGACACAAGAACATTGCTACAAAATGCAACAAAAACATGGTTGTATAAACTAGAAACGCAAAAGATGGTAGTTGAGTTTTGCCCTCATGACCTTGTCATCATGTACAGTCAGCTGCACAGACATGTATACACTTCCGAGGTTTAACTTTTATTTTACTCGGAACTTTTCAAATAAAAGGACATGCACACGTTTTTTCTACAAAGTAGTCATCGTACTTCGTCAGAATGCGGTACAGAAATTATCACAATTACTATACACTTACTATTTAGTCAAATTTAAAACTTGGGAGTGTATACATATTTTTGCAGCCGACTGTACGTACTACGTACAAACTTACTGAAGAGGTGAAAAAGAGACTTCTGTACGCTAATGAAATGTTTAATTTCTTTAGTGTTTGAGAGATGAAAGGTGGAATTTCCCCCAATCAGTTACAGAGCGAGTCTGTACCGGGCCGGCCCACCTGGCTCACTCACATACTCTTTCGACCAAGTATTATCACGCAAAATATGACAATAACAAAAATTTAATATTTTCAAAGACGTAATAAAGGATGTGTAGACCACACTACGTGTCAGTGCATTCAATAGACATATCAATGTTAAAGCGCGGTTTCAACCGACGAGGCACAATATCGCATATCCATAATATCAACCGAAGCAAACATTAAATCACTGGAGTGCATATTCATGTCGCGTAGTCGCAGGCTACATAATATTTACATGTCATTTGCGAGGTCATAAGACAAAACCTTGGATAAACGTAATAGAAGAGCAATTTAATTTATATTTGCTTGCTTGATCTCAAACCCCTATCAGAATCTTCAACCCTGCCCATCAGTATACCTACCATGGTATACTGAAAGGGGTTTGAATATTTTAGTATGGTCCTAACATCGGCTACCATACCGTGTTTTTTTTTTCTAAGGGTAGAAGACACTTGTACCTACAAATAAAAAATTCCTATACCTTAATGTCATAAAGCGTCGGGTTTCAGAGATTCGCAGATGAAAATACCTATTGCTCTTTTTTTTTCACTGTGACCCGACGTCGATTTTACTTTGCACCGTAAAATATAAACGGGTGCACGTACTGCTCATTTTTCAAACAAAAAAGAACGTTCCACAGTATTTCAGGAGATGTTATGACACCGACGAGTCAAACTAATCATTTTTCTGTCTAGGGTTAAGAATAAAGATAAAGATTTCGAAACTTCAAAAAGTACTCATTATGAATTTAAGCGGGTTAACTACGAACCTAGTTTGTGTTGGAAGAACACCAACGTTTCATCCCTTAACGAGGGACTTAATCAGGGTGAGTGCGGTTCGCGTCGCGCCTGTACCGCGTCCTTGCGCGCACTGCTACAAAAAGTACTTTAAAAATATATGACTATACTAATATTATAAAGAGGAAAGATTTGATTGTTTGTTTGTATTGAATAGGCTCCGAAACTACTGGACCGATTTGAAAAATTCTTTCACCGTTAGGAAGCTTACTTTTCAGGAAGTGACATAGGCTATATTTTATCCCGGAATTCCCACGGGAACGAGAACTACGCGGGTGAAACCGCGAGGCGATCGTCTAGTCTGATATAAGTCGACTGATGATTATGATAACAAACTAATACAAATCTCCTCCCCACAGATGTCGGAACATCGCGAAGCTCCTATACATCCACATGCTGGGCTACCCAGCACATTTCGGCCAGCTAGAATGCCTGAAACTCATCGCCTCGCCCCGCTTCACGGACAAGCGAGTGGGCTATCTCGGCGCGATGCTGCTATTGGACGAGCGGCAAGACGTTCATCTACTGATCACCAACTGTTTGAAAAAGTAAGTAAACTTAGGCATAGATTTTCCTAGTCCTTTCTTAGGGCCGGACTCCAACAAAGCGGAGACGAGACGAGAGGAGAAGAGTTTTGTTTTAAACAACCAATAGTACGTCGTTATTCACACATCTCGTCTTCACTCAGCTTCGGTGGATATCACCGAGCGGAGGTCTATCATATTTGTATGCGAAGAATAAAGATCGAAACGGAGATGTGAGCTGTGCCTCGGAAGCTGTTGACGTCACACAGCGGAGACGAGAACAGATGTGAGAGGCGTACATTCATCTCATCAAACATCCAAAGCTCGCCGCACGCAGCTCAGTTCCGTCCGCTCTAGCCAGCACACATCTCCGGTCACACTAGCTGAATAACTGTTTCTCGTCCCCGCTTCGGACATCTCCGCTGTGGTGGAGTCTGGGCCTTAGTTAAGTTTTCACCTCTTATCAAACGTTCCCTCTAAACACCTTTTAACCATCCAGTATTTGTACAAGCAGAATTTTAGGATATCCTCAACCTCAACAGCCTGTATTGGGCCACTACTGGACGCAGGCCTCCCCCTGATAAGCGCCTTATGAGTTTTTATCACATGGAAGGTAATGCCCGTAATCCCCACGCTGTTCATGCGGCTTGGGGTTCGCAGTTCGGTGGTAGAATTGTTATGCAGGAAGCGCTGCTGCCCGCCCCCGGTGGGTGGATATCCCTTAGTCGCCTCTTACGACACCCGCGGGAAGAGTTGGGGTGGTGCAAATTCTAAGCCGACACCACACAGCACACTTAGGATATCACCTAGTGCGAAATGGCTAGAACACGAACCATTTTATTTCAAGATTCGTCCGTCCGTAAATGAGACAAAATTAACCTGAGAACGTGCGTTATTGACACACCTTAGCAGCTCTTATTTTCACACTAAGGTGTTGAAAAGTTAAGTCCCATAAAAATAAAACATCAGCGTTAGCTGTGTAAAACACCCGGTCTCGCTCCGCTTTGACAGCGTAACCCGAGTTTGGTAACTTCGATGAATTAATTCAGCAGCATACTGGAATGGACATTACTGCCGGGTGAAGACATCTAACTGTCGTTATTCAGGCTAGCTGCTAGCTTATCTTGAAAATTACACGGCATAATGGGATTAACTAGACCGTAGGCACGCTTGGGTTAATGAGCGAAACTCATTATAATGTAGAACTTGTCGTACTTTGTATAAAAATACTTGTAAGACGGAACGTAACATTGGACCATTTTTGTTAGGCGACGAGTTTTATTGATGTATGATGGATGTTTTCTATGTATAATAAAAAAATATCTATCTATGTAGTGTATTGTATTAAGTATATTGACTGGTATTGATATGGATCAGTTGAGCTACCTGTAGACTGTTTGCAACAGTCTGCGGTTAGCTCAATTGTTTCAATTGTAAATCTTTATATATATAATTCTTCTGTGAGTGTGTATGTCACTGAACTTCTCTCAAACGACTGGACCGATTTTAATGAATTTTTTTGTGTCTGTTCAAGGGGATCTGGGAATGGTTTAGATTCACAATTTTGTCCGCTGGACAATGTTTTTTTAATTAATTTTTAATATTCTATAGAATAGCAATCTCCTTTAAACGTTTCCATAGAAACAACGCGTGCGAAGCCGCGGGCATAAACTAGTACTAGTATAATTTTCTTTGTGAATAAAGGCTTAAGAATTAAGTATATAAGTTATCTAGCACCCATAACACAAGCTCTGCTTAGCTTGGGGCTAGATAATGCTGTGTGAATTGTCCAGCATTATTTATTTATTTATTGACAGTTTTTAATAATACACATCTCGCGGGGTATTGTTAAGGTTCGATGTCCTATAAAAAGAGCCAATAAGGCGCTGTTTAGCTGGAGGTCTAAGTCCAGCAGTGGACTGCCATAGTTTTGTTTTGTTGTTGGGCAAAAGTTCATTGAAAACTGCCAAAAATTTGACCCCACTGCCTTATGAAGTTATGACTTTTTCTAAAACCAATCAAAATGCAAGCGTGTAAAACTACATAGGAGTACTTTATTCGTGACCCGTTAAAACTTTTACTATCAAATCAAAAACTATCATTGCCAACACTTGGATAGTGATAACCACTAATTTATTTATAGTTTTTGAACACGCCACCACAATTATCCATCGTTTCATTCGCCAATAAATCCTACCTTTTAGGCCCACCTTCTGACCCATTTTGGTGAGGCTTATCAGATCAGGTCGATAAAAGCGGCTATGAAATATTGCCCATTGATGACTATGGCTGTATGCGCCGATGAATATTGATACCCATTGTCTGATACACAAATTGTTTTAACCATTCACGCTCCATGAGTCACTGGTTTTATATCTCTTTGTGAAAATGATGATGCTCTACTGATCGGATTAATGAATGTTCTTATTCTGATTTCTAAGAAATCAAATAATATCGTAAAAATTTTCAACTTCGACGGGACTTAAACCCGCCAAAATTTTTGCCCATATTATATGATTTCTTAGAAATTAGAAATAAGCTAGAGTGCGAGGCTTACGCACTATGATAAAAAAAAAACCTTATTTCTTATTGGAAATGAAGTACAATTTATATTTGAGATATTCCTACAGCGATATTAATGTAAACTGTAATTCACGAGTACTATTATAAAACAAGTTGGCTTACACAGGTGTTAACTTATTGTGATAAGTTACCTTTGCCCTTCACCTTCAAAACTAAACACAATGCAGCTTGGCCGTCGCAACATGAAAGTACCTAAGTCTTGGACCAGCTGTAGGTTGATAGATTGTTTAGTAAATAGCAGAATAAATATTCTATACTTACTTGAAGGGAGTATGTCGTGCCACTGCTGGGTCAATACTATCCCCCAATTCTAAGGTTTTTTTTATTGTGGTACGTAAGCCCTCACACTCAGCAATGCGACACCTCTCGTCAAACTTACTAAATGTAACTTTAGTCTTTGAACAGGATTGGATAAACTTCCAATGTATCCCCTGTAGGTGGAGCTATAATCGCTAGAGTCCGTAGGAAGTCCCAAGATTTTTCGACTCCTACGACATTTGACCTCGTGATGTAGTTGATTAGCACATTCCCGTGCTGAGGGAAGGATGCGGGTTCAATTCCATCGAAGTCGATTTTTTTGGGATATTATTTGATTTCTTAGAAATCCCCCCTATTCTTATCATAAATCTGATCCATCATGGTCGTCATGCGCTATCCAAATGTACCTATTAGCAGTCATACATTCACTGCTGAACGTGCGGGAGGCACGGAGGGGTGCTATTCACCTTCACCACGCTGGGCAGGTGGATTAGCCATCGAGGTGTTAAAATACACATGAGGAAGCTCATACTCTTTCTCTGACAGGTTCCCTTAGTCTCCTCCTACGATACGAATTGGAGGGGTTTCAATCGAGGGTTTATTTCTTAAGCCGTTACCGCCTTGGCGGCACCAACCAAATGTGTCAGAGTTTATTTAACTTATCCACCGTATTGCGTCAGGTAAACTCCTCCACGTCACATAAATTAACTGATAACGTTCTGCCAGCGGCATTTTATGCCCGACCGTGTTTTCAGTACGTTGACTCTAACGCTAATGTTAAACATTTAACAATGAGCCTTTGTTAGAAACAAAAATTCATAGCCATAATATGTTTTCACGTAGTTTAAATTTTTCAATGGACGCTTAACGTTGTTTTTAGTAGTATGATTATGAAGAGTATGTAGGTCACATTATCGGGGAAAACCCTTGCATTTTCCTCGAGGTGATTTGAAACTGGACTCGCTTAATGACAACAAATCTTCCACATACCATATTACTAGCTACTGCCCGAGACTTCCCGGCGGTGAAAGAGACGGCCGAAAAACGATTTTCCAAGTAAATCCCATGTCCTTTGCCGGGTTAGGACGCAATCAGTTATACCTACTTTAGGATAGGGCTTAACACTTTCATGGCCCAAGACGCAGATGTCCTACGTCAGCTCAGTGGGGCGGGACCTGCGGGTCGCACCGCCGAGGCTGGGCAGGGCAGTGCGTTAAGTTTATCTATAGAACAACTATGAGGGCAACAGGCATCATTTTATCCCGGTACCCACAAAAAGCTACAAAAAAAGTTATAGTTACGTATATTAATTAGAGATTTCTTTAAGTATCCATAAAGAAATCATGATCTAAAATATCTCACCCAAACTTTTCCTTGCAGCGACCTGAACAGCAACACGCAGTTTGTAGTAGGCCTAGCGCTATGCACTCTCGGCGCGATAGCCTCGCCCGAGATGGCGCGAGACTTGGCCTCCGAAGTGGAGAGACTCATCAAGTCTCCCAACGCATATATCAAGAAGAAGGCAGCGTTATGTGCGTTTAGGATCATCAGGAGGGTGCCAGACTTGATGGAGATGTTCCTACCTGCTACTAGGAGTTTGCTGACGGAGAAGAATCATGGTAATTATAACTTTACTATAGTCCATTGTCGGGCATTTTGACATGCCCAAAGTCCACTATAGTCTCCAACTTCCAAGATGGCGACGATTTTAACTTCTGAAGTGGAGAGACTCATCAAGTCTCCCAACGCCATATCAAGAAGAAGGCAGCGTTATGATCCTTTAGGATCATCAGACGGGTCCCAGATGTGATGGAGATGTTCCTAGGAGTTTGTTGACGTAAAATGATCATGGTAATAATAACTTTACTGTAGTCATTCGTCGGGTATTTTGACATGCCCATTTACCCATAGTACGCTATAACCTCACCACATTTGTATGGCACGAGATTTTACCTCTAATGTAGAGAGACTCAAGTCTCCCGACGCTTATATCCAGAAAAAAGCAGCCCGTTCAGAATCATAAGGCAGGTGCCAGATAGGAGGTACTCCAACTGCTACTAGGAGTTTGCTGACGGAGAAGAATCACGGTAATACCTTACTTTTTCCGCCCGCGGCTTCGCACGTATTTTTTCTATGGAATCGTATAACGGTTATGTCTATCCCATGGCAACTTATTTATAGAATAAAAATGTGACCGCTGTTTTACTCCAGGCCTCGAACTAACAGGCAAAATTTTAGCCCGATCCGTTCAGAAGTTATGGCGTAAAGAGGTAAGAGACACCCAAACTTTCGCATTTATAATATTAGTGTGACTAAGCAGTCAATATTATAAATGCGAAAGTCCTGTCAAATTCCTGCTTCAGAATACTCACATACTATCTTGTACAGTATCTTATTCCATCCTTCGAGCCCTTCCTATCTCAAGGAGCGCTTCCTCAAACTCAACAGCCTGTATTGGTCCACTACTGGACGCAGGTCTCCCCCTGATAAGCGACTTATTGGCTATTATCACATGGGAGGGTAATGCCCATAATCCCCTCGCTGGGCATACGGATTGGGGATCGCAGTTCGGTGGTAGAATTGTTATGCAGAGGGCACTGCTGCCCGCCCCCGGTGGATATCCCTTAGTCACCTCTTACGACACCTGCGGGAAGAGTTGGGATGGTGCAAATTCTAAACCGGCACCACACAGCTGGGAGCGCTTCGTTCCTCTCAAACTCTCACTCGACCGAGTGTCTTCGCGTTCCTCTGAAACCCTCATCTTAAAAGTCTCTGCGCACACCACCTCTTTCTATGACAAATCTTTCACTGTACAAACTACCCGTCTGTCTGGAATCCTCTTTCTCTCTGGACATCAGACCTGCAAAATCACTCCCTGTATAACTCCCAGTATAATAAAGTGTTTTCTATCTATCTATAGTCTCTCTTGGCCGTGGCAGTCGTGGCTTAAGAATCGACGCTTGTAACTCAGCCCCAGGCAGTCATGGTCATCATCATCACGAGTCTCATACAAACACTGGTATTCATGAAGTTCAAACAGCTCATAAAGGCCAATTTTCCACTTCCAGGTGTGCTCATCACGGGCGTGACGCTAATCACCGAGATGTGCGAGAATAGCCCTGATACCCTCAACCACTTTAAGAAGGTACGTTGTTTTAGAGCAAATAATAACCATAATTAAATTCCTATACACAATTATAACGACATAATCCAAGTTGTAAATTGCCGGTATTATAACCAGTAATCGTTTAAGCAATGAGGGCAGCTTTAAACCGGTTTAATGTAATTTAACGTTAGGTTAATGCGAAACGATTATGTAGATTATTATTAATTTCTTTTAGCCACGATTAGCCGATCTATTAGCCACGAAAACGGTTATTTCCACGTCTCAAACAATAATGTAAACATCGATTGCCTCTGTCTAGAAAAGTGGCACCAGTTTATTTCTCAGACTGTAGTTACAAAGTATTGAACACAGAAATAAATCTATTTATGTGGTATTGAAGTTTGAATTCAATACTTATCGGTACTGTAACAAAATAGGGCACACTCAGAAAACCGATCGAATTTATCTAACACACGTTAAGCGAAGATTGACAGCTCGGTTATAGCTAGTAAGATAATTTTTGGTCGAAACCAGAGTGCCGTTTAGAGCCATGTGAACTTGGCACCCGACTTTGGACAATCGAACTTTTTTTTATTGATTCGTATAGATAATCGTTTGTAGTTGATTGTAGTGAATTTTTTTTCGTTTGTAGTAGCTCAAAAAAAAAGTTAGGCTACTTTGAAAAATGGCTCAGCACCCGACTTTGGACAATCAAACTTTTTTTTATTGATTCGTATAGATAATCGTTTGTAGTTGATTGTAGTGAATTTTTTTTCGTGCATAGTAGCTAAAAAAAAAAGTTAGGCTACTTTGAAAAATGGCTCCGCACCCGACTTTGGAAAATCGAACTTTTTTTTATTGATTCGTGTAGATAATCGTTTGTAGTTGATTGTAGTGAAATTATTTTCGTTTGTAGTAGCTCTGAAAAAAAGTTATTCCCAAATGAATTATTGAATAACAAAATTTTCAAAGTTTGAAAAATCGAACTTTTTTTTATTGATTTGAGTAGATAATCGTTTGTAGTTGATTGTAGTGAAATTATTTTCGTTTGTAGTAGCTCTGAAAAAAAGTTATTCCCAAATGAATTATTGAATAACAAAATTTTCAAAGTTTGAAAAATCTAACTTTTTTTTATTGATTTGAGTAGATAATCGTTTGTAGTTGATTGTAGTGAAATTATTTTCGTTTGTAGTAGCTCTGAAAAAAAGTTATTGCCAAATGAATTATTGAATAACAAAATTTTCAAAGTTTGAAAAATCGAACTTATTTTTATTGATTCGGGTAGATAATCGTTTGTAGTTGATTGTAGTGAAATTATTTTCGTTTGTAGTAGCTCTGAAAAAAAGTTATTCCCAAATGAATTATTGAATAACAAAATTTTCAAAGTTTGAAAAATCGAACTTTCTTTTATTGATTCGGGTAGGTAATCGTTTGTAGTTGATTGTAGTGAAATTATTTTCGTTTGTAGAAGCTCTGAAAAAAAGTTATTCCCAAATGAATGATTGAATAACAAAATTTTCAAAGTTTGAAAAATCGAACTTATTTTTATTGATTCGGGTAGATAATCGTTTGTAGTTGATTGTAGTGAAATTATTTTCGTTTGTAGTAGCTATGAAAAAAAGTTATTCCCAAATGAATTATTGAATAACAAAATTTTCAAAGTTTGAAAAATCGAACTTTTTTTTATTGATTCGGGTAGGTAATCGTTTGTAGTTGTTTGTAGTGAAATTATTTTCGTTTGTAGTAGCTCTGAATAAAAGTTATTCCAAAATGAATTATTGAATAACAAAATTTTCAAAGTTTGAAAAATCGAACTTTTTTTTATTGATTCGGGTAGGTAATCGTTTGTAGTTGATTGTAGTGAAATTATTTTCGTTTGTAGTAGCTCTGAAAAAAAGTTATTCCAAAATGAATTATTTTAAGAAATTTTTTAGAAATCTTTGAAAAATCTAACTTTTTTTTATTGATTCGGGTAGGTAATCGTTTGTAGTTGATTGTAGTGAAATTATTTTCGTTTGTAGTAGCTCTGAAAAAAAGTTATTCCAAAATGAATTATTTTAAGAAAATTTTCAGAAATCTTTGAAAAATCGAACTTTTTTTTATTGATTCGTGTAGGTAATCGTTTGTAGTTGATTGTAGTGAAATTATTTTCGTTTGTAGTAGCTCTGAAAAAAAGTTATTCCAAAATGAATTATTTTAAGAAAATTTTCAAAGTTTGAAAAATCGAACTTTTTTTTATTGATTCGGGTAGGTAATCGTTTGTAGTTTATTGAAGTGAAATTATTTTCGTTTGTAGTAGCTCTGAATAAAAGTTATTCCAAAATGAATTATTGAATAACAAAATTTTCAAAGTTTGAAAAATCGAACTTTTTTTTATTGATTCGGGTAGGTAATCGTTTGTAGTTGATTGTAGTGAAATTATTTTCGTTTGTAGTAGCTCTGAAAAAAAGTTATTCCAAAATGAATTTTTTTAAGAAAATTTTCAGAAATCTTTGAAAAATCTAACTTTTTTTTATTGATTCGTGTAGGTAATCGTTTGTAGTTGATTGTAGTGAAATTATTTTCGTTTGTAGTAGCTCTGAAAAAAAGTTATTCCCAAATGAATTATTTTAAGAATATTTTCAAAGTTTGAAAAATCGAACTTTTTTTTATTGATTCGGGTAGGTAATCGTTTGTAGTTGATTGAAGTGAAATTATTTTCGTTTGTAGTAGCTCTGAAAAAAAGTTATTCCCAAATGAATTATTGAATAACAAAATATTCAAAGTTTGAAAAATCGAACTTATTTTTATTGATTCGGGTAGATAATCGTTTGTAGTTGATTGTAGTGAAATTATTTTCGTTTGTAGTAGCTCTGAAAAAAAGTTATTCCCAAATGAATTATTGAATAACAAAATTTTCAAAGTTTGAAAAATCGAACTTTTTTTTATTGATTCGGGTAGGTAATCGTTTGTAGTTGATTGTAGTGAAATTATTTTCGTTTGTAGTAGCTCTGAAAAAAAGTTATTCCCAAATGAATTATTGAATAACAAAATTTTCAAAGTTTGAAAAATCGAACTTTTTTTTATTGATTCGGGTAGGTAATCGTTTGTAGTTGATTGAAGTGATATTATTTTCGTTTGTAGTAGCTCTGAAAAAAAGTTATTCCCAAATGAATTATTAAATAACAAAATTTTCAAAGTTTGAAAAATCGAACTTATTTTTATTGATTCGGGTAGATAATCGTTTGTAGTTGATTGTAGTGAAATTATTTTCGTTTGTAGTAGCTCTGAAAAAAAGTTAGTCCCAAATGAATTATTGAATAACAAAATTTTCAAAGTTTGAAAAATCGAACTTTTTTTTATTGATTCGGGTAGGTAATCGTTTGTAGTTGATTGTAGTGAAATTATTTTCGTTTGTAGTAGCTCTGAAAAAAAGTTATTCCAAAATGAATTATTTTAAGAAAATTTTCAGAAATCTTTGAAAAATCTAACTTTTTTTTATTGATTCGTGTAGGTAATCGTTTGTAGTTGATTGTAGTGAAATTATTCTCGTTTGTAGTAGCTCTGAAAAAAAGTTATTCCAAAATGAATTATTTTAAGAAAATTTTCAAAGTTTAAAAAATCGAACTTTTTTTATTGATTCGGGTAGATAATCGTTTGTAGTTGATTGTAGTGAAATTATTTTCGTTTGTAGTAGCTCTGAATAAAAGTTATTCCAAAATGAATTATTTTAAGAAAATTTTCAGAAATCTTTGAAAAATCTAACTTTTTTTTATTGATTCGTGTAGGTAATCGTTTGTAGTTGATTGTAGTGAAATTATTTTCGTTTGTAGTAGCTCTGAAAAAAAGTTATTCCCAAATGAATTATTGAATAACAAAATTTTCAAAGTTTGAAAAATCGAACTTATTTTTATTGATTCGGGTAGATAATCGTTTGTAGTTGATTGTAGTGAAATTATTTTCGTTTGTAGTAGCTCTGAAAAAAAGTTATTCCCAAATGAATTATTGAATAACAAAATTTTCAAAGTTTGAAAAATCGAACTTATTTTTATTGATTCGGGTAGGTAATCGTTTGTAGTTGATTGTAGTGAAATTATTTTCGTTTGTAGTAGCTATGAAAAAAAGTTATTCCCAAATGAATTATTGAATAACAAAATTTTCAAAGTTTGAAAAATCGAACTTTTTTTTATTGATTCGGGTAGGTAATCGTTTGTAGTTGATTGTAGTGAAATTATTTTCGTTTGTAGTAGCTCTGAAAAAAAGTTATTCCAAAATGAATTATTTTAAGAAAATTTTCAGAAATCTTTGAAAAATCTAACTTTTTTTTATTGATTCGTGTAGGTAATCGTTTGTAGTTGATTGTAGTGAAATTATTTTCGTTTGTAGTAGCTCTGAAAAAAAGTTATTCCCAAATGAATTATTTTAAGAATATTTTCAAAGTTTGAAAAATCGAACTTTTTTTTATTGATTCGGGTAGGTAATCGTTTGTAGTTGATTGAAGTGAAATTATTTTCGTTTGTAGTTGCTCTGAAAAAAAGTTATTCCCAAATGAATTATTGAATAACAAAATATTCAAAGTTTGAAAAATCGAACTTATTTTTATTGATTCGGGTAGATAATCGTTTGTAGTTGATTGTAGTGAAATTATTTTCGTTTGTAGTAGCTCTGAAAAAAAGTTATTCCCAAATGAATTATTGAATAACAAAATTTTCAAAGTTTGAAAAATCGAACTTTTTTTTATTGATTCGGGTAGGTAATCGTTTGTAGTTGATTGTAGTGAAATTATTTTCGTTTGTAGTAGCTCTGAAAAAAAGTTATTCCCAAATGAATTATTGAATAACAAAATTTTCAAAGTTTGAAAAATCGAACTTTTTTTTATTGATTCGGGTAGGTAATCGTTTGTAGTTGATTGAAGTGATATTATTTTCGTTTGTAGTAGCTCTGAAAAAAAGTTATTCCCAAATGAATTATTAAATAACAAAATTTTCAAAGTTTGAAAAATCGAACTTATTTTTATTGATTCGGGTAGATAATCGTTTGTAGTTGATTGTAGTGAAATTATTTTCGTTTGTAGTAGCTCTGAAAAAAAGTTAGTCCCAAATGAATTATTGAATAACAAAATTTTCAAAGTTTGAAAAATCGAACTTTTTTTTATTGATTCGGGTAGGTAATCGTTTGTAGTTGATTGTAGTGAAATTATTTTCGTTTGTAGTAGCTCTGAAAAAAAGTTATTCCAAAATGAATTATTTTAAGAAAATTTTCAGAAATCTTTGAAAAATCTAACTTTTTTTTATTGATTCGTGTAGGTAATCGTTTGTAGTTGATTGTAGTGAAATTATTCTCGTTTGTAGTAGCTCTGAAAAAAAGTTATTCCAAAATGAATTATTTTAAGAAAATTTTCAAAGTTTGAAAAATCGAACTTTTTTTATTGATTCGGGTAGATAATCGTTTGTAGTTGATTGTAGTGAAATTATTTTCGTTTGTAGTAGCTCTGAATAAAAGTTATTCCAAAATGAATTATTTTAAGAAAATTTTCAGAAATCTTTGAAAAATCTAACTTTTTTTTATTGATTCGTGTAGGTAATCGTTTGTAGTTGATTGTAGTGAAATTATTTTCGTTTGTAGTAGCTCTGAAAAAAAGTTATTCCCAAATGAATTATTGAATAACAAAATTTTCAAAGTTTGAAAAATCGAACTTATTTTTATTGATTCGGGTAGATAATCGTTTGTAGTTGATTGTAGTGAAATTATTTTCGTTTGTAGTAGCTCTGAAAAAAAGTTATTCCCAAATGAATTATTGAATAACAAAATTTTCAAAGTTTGAAAAATCGAACTTATTTTTATTGATTCGGGTAGGTAATCGTTTGTAGTTGATTGTAGTGAAATTATTTTCGTTTGTAGTAGCTATGAAAAAAAGTTATTCCCAAATGAATTATTGAATAACAAAATTTTCAAAGTTTGAAAAATCGAACTTTTTTTATTGATTCGGGTAGATAATCGTTTGTAGTTGATTGTAGTGAAATTATTTTCGTTTGTAGTAGCTCTGAAAAAAAATTATTCCCAAATGAATTATTGGAAATTGGGTTCAGGTCCGGTCGAGTACTAAATTTTGTGGCCGAAAACTGAAGTTTTGCTCATTTTCGACTATTTCTTTTTTATATAAAATAACTATGAAGCTTAACCAGTGCTCCGTCACTCGCGCTCAGTTTTGAGTAATATACCTACAGTTTTCTTACCGTCCCGGGGTGGCACTGAGCCGCGTGCGGCCATTTATCATTTATCCATTATCGATAGATAATAGTTAGATAGATAGATAAGTTTTGTCTCGCTCGGACATAGCTGAGATTATCTCCGCGCAGGCACAGATAATATAATACTATGATGCGTAGGTTTGTTTTTTGTAGACTACGAAAATGACTGAAAGGACTTTAGAAATTATTTTACCATAGAGAATTTAGGTACCAGGTCGTTGTATGAAATTACCGTGGACGGAAGAAATCGCTAACCTATAATTTCTAATATGTCAGCTACATCTACCTATCTTTTGTGATTTGAGTGTACAATTTTTTCTGTACATACGTATGACACATCTGTACATACCTACGACGTACAGAAAATAATGTCTTGACACAAAAATATTTGAATTATATCCTAGGATATAAGCAGCTACCTACCTAGCAATAATAATACCTTTTACCTAGCTTACAATGTTCTCCAATAATTATAATGTATTTTTTATATTACGTTTGTTTTTGTTCACGGACTTATTTATTAAGTAGGTGGGATACCTAGTTATATTGCATGAGAGAGTTAAGGCACTTAAAGTATATTATCCGCACTTGACAAAAACTATCGATGGTCAACCCTACCGTCAAGCCAAGGGCCGGCGAGGGAACTGTAGAGGTAGGGGGGCGCGGGTGGCTTTGATCGAGCCGCCTCGCTAACAGCGAGTAGAGCGTTACCAACTTTATTTCTTCTCCCTTAAGACTCAAAGTAGATTGGTTAAATCGAGTAAGTGAGGTATCTGTTACGAAGTAACGTTATCTAATCTGTGGCTTAACTATAAAAATCCTCTAATATTTAAAACTCAAATATCTAGACTACCGACTAATATCACTTTGAACTAGGCTGACAAAGTGCCAATATTTTTTCTGAGGCCTCAAAGTCTTCATCGCTAAATGGTCGATAACTAGTGCAACGATCTAGTCCACAAGCGGGGTTCCCGGAAGGCGCAGTGCGAGTGGCGTGGGTCCGTTACCATAGAAATCGTTTACCTATACCTATACAGTGCCTATACGAAGTCTATAAGCATCCGAGCGAACCTCGGCACGCGCGCGGTTGCCCGCTCATTTTCAAAGTACCTATATTGCGCATTTTGTGATCTTACGTAAGAACTATCGAGACTCCCTCCCACCCCCTGTAAAGTCGGTTTACTGACGATAGTTGAACGTGACAACGTCTCAGAGCGAGGTAACGCCGCATGACGTCATGTTTTTTCGTGCGTGCAGCCGGCTCAATCGAATTATAAGACGTTGTCACGTCAAAAATGTCAGCCATCTTGGATTTTGAAATGGACATCTTTTTCGTAAACTCGAATCGAGTTAGTCGAAAACGATACCCATATACCTAAGTAGGGTAGGTGCACCCGTTCGCCGACCAGCCCCTCTTGTCGGCCATTGCGGTGTAGGCACTTATTAAATTTATTTTATTAGAAGTGTCGATTACAATTTCCAAACGAAATCAAGTTCAACGCCTATTCAAATAGTTACACTTTTATCTAGTAACCTTGTCAAGCGCGTAAACACACCCTGTAATTTAAAAAAAAAAGTTAAATTTTGCAGTTGCGACGGAACTGTCAGCTTGTCGGATTTTTAACAAAAAAAATAGTGACGCGTGTTTCAGTGGAAGACAAGTATGTCAAGTTTTATCGATGTACCCATCGTCATGTGTTGTTTTTCCACTATGGGAATACTTATTTTACGTATTAAGATACGTATATTTATGTTTTTGTATTGAATTACTTAAAAATTGGGGTGGCCGGATAATGGAACTTGAAACTCATATAAAATTTACATGTCGGCCGGGGGGGCCGAAAGAGAGTACGAATGGACGCAGAATACTGTTGTCTCATTCTGTTACTTATCAGGATGTTATTAGAGTATATTTGCATCGTGTTGACTAATGTCGACCGAAGGAATCTAAATTTTCTTTTTCGGCCCCCAATTTACTGTTATTCATACGAAATTTTGTCATCGGTTTATGTGCGGCCGAAAATGGCATCATGCTTAGAATTGTGGGTTCGTTTTCGGCCAGATTTAATTTGTTCGTATAAATGAGGTGGCCGGACGTTAAAACTAGTTTTCCTTTTCGGCCGATTCGCATTAGATAAGATATATTTGGTAAAAATTGGACACTTTTGTAACGAAGAAGAATAAATTAACTTCTAAAAAAAATTATATTGAGAACCTGGCTAAGAAGTGAGATGGGTCTTTAATTTTTGAAGAAGGTGTTATCGTATCTTCCTTAAATAATAGAACCACCAAGCTCCCGAAGCGTGCCTTTGTAGTTTTCCAGCAATGAAAGACGGAATTTATGGGGATCTGTGCCTCCTGTACAACGAGGGCTCCTCCTGCCTTTAGAAGTTCTGAAGTATTTCAGTCCTCACCGGTTGCTTTATTGTTATAATAAGCCGTCTTAACAGTGAATCGATTTTGTCATGAGCGATAAAAATAATAATAAATAATGCTGGCTAATCCATCCACACAGCATCATTTAACCGCAAGGTAAGCAGAGCTTGTTTCATTGGCAGGTACTGGTAACTGCCAGTAAGTCGATATAGTGGCGTTTCAGGGTGGCTCTAATCACGATCGTCACGTTGAGTTAAGGACAAGGAGCATTGGCAGCATATAAACGGTCATAGAAGTCTTTAGTCTCAGCATTGATCTCGGTTCTCCCATCGTGCGTTTTAAGATTCATCAGGTTCCTAACCAAGCTGCTGAGTGACTTTCGACCCTCGGTTTCGCTCTATTGCCTTTTTTAAAGCGTGTGTTGGAGCTCCGAAGGCGTCGTACCATCTTCGCATTCCGCTTTTTAAGGTCTGACCTCTGACGAAGTCGCTTGGGTGGTTTTTCGTCTTTTTGTCACTGGCCCAAGAGTCTCTTCCGAGTGCCAGTGCACTGCTTTTGGCAGCTATTAATACCTTTGTTTCTCAGCGTTTTGTCCAGATTGTGTAGGGTCTTGTGAGTTCGTCAGCGTCTTCGGTCTTTCAAGGCAAAAACCTATCTTCAAACAGCTTCTGGAAATTCTCGGTGCCCACCATTATTTGGATTCGATAAGGTCAAAGTTTGGACATCATCGTACGGTTTTGTTCAAGCTTCAGGTTGATGTTTAGAGCATCGAATCAGTCGGTGACCAGATCTGGTACTGAACCTGTTGATAACTAAGACATCTCTGAATTCATGCCTACCTGGGTCACTGAGGATATAATATATTAAAAGTAAAATTATTGAAATAATATTAAGTGAAATTATTGAAGTTATAATATTACTAGCTGCCGCCCGCGGCTTCGCACGTGTTTTTTCGATGAAAACTTTATTAGGCTTTGTGAACTTGGCACCCGACTTTGGACAATCGAACTTTTTTTTATTGATTCGTATAGATAATCGTTTGTAGTTGATTGTAGTGAATTTTTTTTCGTTTGTAGTAGCTCAAAAAAAAAGTTAGGCTACTTTGAAAAATGGCTCAGCACCCGACTTTGGACAATCAAACTTTTTTTTATTGATTCGTATAGATAATCGTTTGTAGTTGATTGTAGTGAATTTTTTTTCGTTTGTAGTAGCTCAAAAAAAAAGTTAGGCTACTTTGAAAAATGGCTCAGCACCCGACTTTGGACAATCAAACTTTTTTTTATTGATTCGTATAGATAATCGTTTGTAGTTGATTGTAGTGAAATTTTTTTCGTGCATAGTAGCTAAAAAAAAAAGTTAGGCTACTTTGAAAAATGGCTCAGCACCCGACTTTGGAAAATCGAACTTTTTTTTATTGATTCGGGTAGATAATCGTTTGTAGTTGATTGTAGTGAAATTATTTTCGTTTGTAGTAGCTCTGAAAAAAAGTTATTCCCAAATGAATTATTGAATAACAAAATTTTCAAAGTTTGAAAAATCGAACTTTTTTTTATTGATTCGGGTAGGTAATCGTTTGTAGTTGATTGTAGTGAAATTATTTTCGTTTGTAGTAGCTCTGAAAAAAAGTTATTCCCAAATGAATTATTGAATAACAAAATTTTCAAAGTTTGAAAAATCGAACTTTTTTTTATTGATTTGAGTAGATAATCGTTTGTAGTTGATTGTAGTGAAATTATTTTCGTTTGTAGTAGCTCTGAAAAAAAGTTATTCCAAAATGAATTATTTTAAGAAAATCTTCAAAGTTTGAAAAATCGAACTTTTTTTTATTGATTCGGGTAGATAATCGTTTGTAGTTGATTGTAGTGAAATTATTTTCGTTTGTAGTAGCTCTGAAAAAAAGTTATTCCCAAATGAATTATTGAATAACAAAATTTTCAAAGTTTGAAAAATCGAACTTTTTTTTATTGATTCGGGTAGGTAATCGTTTGTAGTTGATTGTAGTGAAATTATTTTCGTTTGTAGTAGCTCTGAAAAAAAGTTATTCCAAAATGAATTATTTAATAACAAAATTTTCAAAGTTTGAAAAATCGAACTTTTTTTTATTGATTCGGGTAGATAATCGTTTGTAGTTGATTGTAGTGAAATTATTTTCGTTTGTAGTAGCTCTGAAAAAAAGTTATTCCCAAATGAATAATTATTGAATAACAAAATTTTCAAAGTTTGAAAAATCGAACTTTTTTTTATTGATTCGGGTAGATAATCGTTTGTAGTTGATTGTAGTAAAATTATTTTCGTTTGTAGTAGCTCTGAAAAAAAGTTATTCCCAAATGAATTATTGAATAACAAAATTTTTAAAGTTTGAAAAATCGAACTTTTTTTTATTGATTCGGGTAGGTAATCGTTTGTAGTTGATTGTAGTGAAATTATTTTCGTTTGTAGTAGCTCTGAAAAAAAGTTATTCCAAAATGAATGATTTAATAACAAAATTTTCAAAGTTTGAAAAATCGAACTTTTTTTATTGATTCGGGTAGATAATCGTTTGTAGTTGATTGTAGTGAAATTAATTTCGTTTGTAGTAGCTCTGAAAAAAAGTTATTCCAAAATGAATGATTTAATAACAAAATTTTCAAAGTTTGAAAAATCGAACGTTTTTTTATTGATTCCGGTTGATAATCGTTTGTAGTTGATTGTAGTGAAATTATTTTCGTTTGTAGTAGCTCTGAAAAAAAGTTATTCCCAAATGAATTATTGAATAACAAAATTTTCAAAGTTTGAAAAATCGAACTTTTTTTTATTGATTCGGGTAGATAATCGTTTGTAGTTGATTGTAGTCAAATTATTTTCGTTTGTAGTAGCTCTGAAAAAAAGTTATTCCCAAATGAATTATTGAATAACAAAATTTTCAAAGTTTGAAAAATCGAACTTTTTTTTATTGATTCGGGTAGATAATCGTTTGTAGTTGATTGTAGTGAAATTATTTTCGTTTGTAGTAGCTCTGAAAAAAAGTTATTCCCAAATGAATTATTGAATAACAAAATTTTCAAAGTTTGAAAAATCGAACTTTTTTTTATTGATTTGAGTAGATAATCGTTTGTAGTTGATTGTAGTGAAATTATTTTCGTTTGTAGTAGCTCTGAAAAAAAGTTATTCCAAAATGAATTATTTTAAGAAAATCTTCAAAGTTTGAAAAATCGAACTTTTTTTTATTGATTCGGGTAGATAATCGTTTGTAGTTGATTGTAGTGAAATTATTTTCGTTTGTAGTAGCTCTGAAAAAAAGTTATTCCCAAATGAATTATTGAATAACAAAATTTTCAAAGTTTGAAAAATCGAACTTTTTTTTATTGATTCGGGTAGGTAATCGTTTGTAGTTGATTGTAGTGAAATTATTTTCGTTTGTAGTAGCTCTGAAAAAAAGTTATTCCAAAATGAATTATTTAATAACAAAATTTTCAAAGTTTGAAAAATCGAACTTTTTTTTATTGATTCGGGTAGATAATCGTTTGTAGTTGATTGTAGTGAAATTATTTTCGTTTGTAGTAGCTCTGAAAAAAAGTTATTCCCAAATGAATAATTATTGAATAACAAAATTTTCAAAGTTTGAAAAATCGAACTTTTTTTTATTGATTCGGGTAGATAATCGTTTGTAGTTGATTGTAGTAAAATTATTTTCGTTTGTAGTAGCTCTGAAAAAAAGTTATTCCCAAATGAATTATTGAATAACAAAATTTTTAAAGTTTGAAAAATCGAACTTTTTTTTATTGATTCGGGTAGGTAATCGTTTGTAGTTGATTGTAGTGAAATTATTTTCGTTTGTAGTAGCTCTGAAAAAAAGTTATTCCAAAATGAATGATTTAATAACAAAATTTTCAAAGTTTGAAAAATCGAACTTTTTTTATTGATTCGGGTAGATAATCGTTTGTAGTTGATTGTAGTGAAATTAATTTCGTTTGTAGTAGCTCTGAAAAAAAGTTATTCCAAAATGAATGATTTAATAACAAAATTTTCAAAGTTTGAAAAATCGAACGTTTTTTTATTGATTCCGGTTGATAATCGTTTGTAGTTGATTGTAGTGAAATTATTTTCGTTTGTAGTAGCTCTGAAAAAAAGTTATTCCCAAATGAATTATTGAATAACAAAATTTTCAAAGTTTGAAAAATCGAACTTTTTTTTATTGATTCGGGTAGATAATCGTTTGTAGTTGATTGTAGTGAAATTATTTTCGTTTGTAGTAGCTCTGAAAAAAAGTTATTCCCAAATGAATTATTGAATAACAAAATTTTCAAAGTTTGAAAAATCGAACTTTTTTTTATTGATTCGGGTAGATAATCGTTTGTAGTTGATTGTAGTGAAATTATTTTCGTTTGTAGTAGCTCTGAAAAAAAGTTATTCCCAAATGAATTATTGAATAACAAAATTTTCAAAGTTTGAAAAATCGAACTTTTTTTTATTGATTCGGGTAGATAATCGTTTGTAGTTGATTGTAGTGAAATTATTTTCGTTTGTAGTAGCTCTGAAAAAAAGTTATTCCCAAATGAATTATTGAATAACAAAATTTTCAAAGTTTGAAAAATCGAACTTTTTTTTATTGATTCGGGTAGGTAATCGTTTGTAGTTGATTGTAGTGAAATTATTTTCGTTTGTAGTAGCTCTGAAAAAAAGTTATTCCAAAATGAATTATTTTAAGAATATTTTCAAAGTTTGAAAAATCGAACTTTTTTTTATTGATTCGGGTAGGTAATCGTTTGTAGTTGATTGTAGTGAAATTATTTTTGTTTGTAGTAGCTCTGAAAAAAAGTTATTCCCAAATGAATTATTGGAAATTGGGTTCAGGTCCGGTCGAGTACTAAATTTTGTGGCCGAAAACTGAAGTTTTGCTCATTTTCGACTATTTCTTTTTTATATAAAATAACTATGAAGCTTAACCAGTGCTCCGTCACTCGCGCTCAGTTTTGAGTAATATACCTACAGTTTTCTTACCGTCCCGGGGTGGCACTGAGCCGCGTGCGGCCATTTATCATTTATCCATTATCGTTCGGCTTGCGGCTCGCAAGCCGAACGATAAGTTTTGTCTCGCTCGGACATAGCTGAGATTATCTCCGCGCAGGCACAGATAATATAATACTATGATGCGTAGGTTTGTTTTTGGTAGACTACGAAAATGACTGAAAGGACTTTAGAAATTATTTTACCATAGAGAATTTAGGTACCAGGTCGTTGTATGAAATTACCGTGGACGGAAGAAATCGCTAACCTATAATTTCTAATATGTCAGCTACATCTACCTATCTTTTGTGATTTGAGTGTACAATTTTTTCTGTACATACGTATGACACATCTGTACATACCTACGACGTACAGAAAATAATGTCTTGACACAAAAATATTTGAATTATATCCTAGGATATAAGCAGCTACCTACCTAGCAATAATAATACCTTTTACCTAGCTTACAATGTTCTCCAATAATTATAATGTATTTTTTATATTACGTTTGTTTTTGTTCACGGACTTATTTATTAAGTAGGTGGGATACCTAGTTACATTGCATGAGAGAGTTAAAGCACTTAAAGTATATTATCCGCACTTGACAAAAACTATCAACCCTACCGTCAAGCCAAGGGCCGGCGAGGGAACTGTAGAGGCACGGTAATATTATAATATTACCTTGGTAGAGGTAGGGGGGCGTGGGTGGCTTTGATCGAGCCGCCTCGCTAACAGCGAGTAGAGCGTTACCAACTTTATTTCTTCTCCCTTAAGACTCAAAGTAGATTGGTTAAATCGAGTAAGTGAGGTATCTGTTACGAAGTAACGTTATCTAATCTGTGGCTTAACTATAAAAATCCTCTAATATTTAAAACTCAAATATCTAGACTACCGACTAATATCACTTTGAACTAGGCTGACAAAGTGCCAATATTTTTTCTGAGGCCTCAAAGTCTTCATCGCTAAATGGTCGATAACTAGTGCAACGATCTAGTCCACAAGCGGGGTTCCCGGAAGGCGCAGTGCGAGTGGCGTGGGTCCGTTACCATAGAAATCGTTTACCTATACCTATACTGTGCCTATCCGAAGTCTATAAGCATCCGAGCGAACCTCGGCACGCGCGCGGTTGCCCGCTCATTTTCAAAGTACCTATATTGCGCATTTTGTGATCTTACGTAAGAACTATCGAGACTCCCTCCCACCCCCTGTAAAGTCGGTTTACTGACGATAGTTGAACGTGACAACGTCTCAGAGCGAGGTAACGCCGCATGACGTCATGTTTTTTCGTGCGTGCAGCCGGCTCAATCGAATTATATAATTATCGTTGTCACGTCAAAAATGTCAGCCATCTTGGATTTTGAAATGGACATCTTTTTCGTAAACTCGAATCGAGTTAGTCGAAAACGATACCCATATAAGTATGTGTGGTGTCACAAAGCAAGGCTCGCTTCGCTCGCCTTGCTGTGTGACGTGTGTCGTGTTGCGGTGAGCGAAGCGAACCGCCGTCATCAAATTCGTAATCCTCGCCCCCATGTTAGTCGAAAACGATACCCATATCAGATTTTTTATGGGGAAGGGGGTTCGGGGGGGGGGGGGGCACACGAGGGTCACAGCACGGCTCGCTTCGCTCGCCGTGCAGTTCCCCAATAGTCGCATTGCGGTTCGCATGCATCAAATTCGTAATCCTCGCCCCCATGTTAGTCGAAAACGATACCCATATCAGATTTTTTATGGGGAAGGGGGTTCGGGGGGGGGGGGGGCACACGAGGGTCACAGCACGGCTCGCTTCGCTCGCCGTGCAGTTCCCCAATAGTCGCATTGCGGTTCGCTTCACTCACCGCTCTCGGTAACGCCGGTAACGCATGACGTCATAGCGAGGTAACACCGCATGACGTCATGTTTTTTCGTGCGTGCAGCCGGCTCTATCGAATTATAAGACGTTGTCACGTCAAAAATAAGACATGGTCGACCCCCCCTCCCCCCCTAAATCGTCTTACGTAATAAATGAATGGCCCCCATGTAGTTTTATTATTTTGACGATTTTTGTGTAGTAGATAACTTGCTTTGTAAGTACTTGTACTTCTGCTTGTGAAAAGTAAATAAAAAAACTGGTGATTGATTGATATGATAATTGAAAAAAGAAATCTATTTTCTCTGAAGAATATTTTAATGAAAAAATCTATGTGTGTAGGATGTTGGTACGTTTCTTCAGCGATCCAACCAGGTATCCAGAATCTAGAGTTTTGTCTGAATTCATAGGAATAACTTAGATCAAAAGCTCACAAGTAAGTAGGTACATTGTAGGTAGTAAAAACTTATGCTGCCTAGTAGGTACCTTGTATACCTACTAGGTAAGTATGTCAAAATTACCTGGTTCTAGAAAGGAAGGCAAAACAATGCAAATAAGGTAGGTACTTACTTACCTACTTACATACCTACCTATTGACTTTTAGTAGGTATTATTACCTATCTAATAGAAAATCAGTTTTGTTACTACCTACTACACTACATGTGAGCATTATATACTTACCTACTTACCCCATCAACATACTTAATTATGTACTTAGGTAGGTAGGTATACCTATTAATTATGCCTATCAAAATCTCGAAATGATGGAAACTACAGGATCAAGGTCGACTGAACCAGTAACCCTGTATACCTACCTACCTACCTACGTACCTAACTTAAAAATGAAAGCAAATTAATGAACTACCTACTCACCTCTAAGTAAAATAAAATAATCATATACATGTAGGTAAGTAAAGTACCTCATCATCATCTTCATCATCAGCCTATATTAGTCCACAGCTGGACATAGGCCTACCCTAATGAGCGCCATAGCGCCGTCTTCACCTACAAATAAGTACCTACCTATTAGCAAATACTTACACAATTTAAAATACCTAAATCATGATGTCCATGAGGCAATTATAAGTAGTACCTAAATAAGTACCTACCTAAAACCCTACAACTAAAACCTAAAACTACCTAAAGAAAACCTAATTTAGGTTTTCTGGCGTATCTTTCTCGGTTTGAAAAAAACATTTTAGATTCTATCTAGCACATCTCTAGCGCTAAAGGCTGTCATTCTGCGTTGAAATAGAGGGCAGCTCTTTCTATTCTACAACATGCAAACCGAGCGAGACTTCGGACCCAGAAAGATAGGTAGGTAGCAGCGTAAAGCAGAATAGAAACTTTCATAAAATAGGGGCAACGCACAGCTGCACACGAACCACAGTAATATTATCATATACAGTAATCCGACTTCATACAAACGGACGAAACGCGAGCTATACCTACGCGCCTCGATCTCGGCATGCGCTCAGCAATCAGCATGCAGACAGTCGCGACTGTGCCGCAGTGACGAACGGACGGTGTGTTGTTTTGTTAACAATAACCGCGCGATTTTTTCTCTAAAAATAAGTTTAAGTACATGTTTAATATGACGAGTAGGATATATTGTGCTGCTTTTGGTTGCATGAATTTGTCAATAACGTAAAGGTAAGACCATAAAATAATTTAACTTACCTACTAGTAGGCTAGGTAGGTAGTTACACAATGTGTCTCTTTTTAATGGATAAGTAGGTACCTATTTTCTTTTATCTCCCGAAAAAAAAGATGTCTGTATTAATAAATAAAGTGAATAGAGTAAAGGAAAGTGATTGACACGAGTGAAATATGTAGGTAGGTACCTACCTAGTTATAGGCGGTTCATGAATCATGGTAGGTACGGTAGGTAGGTACGCTTGTGTTAAAACCTCGGGGAATGTATGTTTTGTTTTGTTAGTTTGTATAATTTAAAGTAAAGACGTACCTCCTCAACCTCAACAGCCTCTATTGGTCCACTACTGGACTACTAAGTAAAGACGTGGTATTTTATTAACTAATCGTTGTTTTGTACTTAAAAAAAATGTAAATTGTAAATCTTGTAAATCTACCAATCAAAAAACAGCACGCATTTTTATTCATTCACAAAGTACCTACCTATTTTATTTGTTTATATAAAAAAAGTATAAGTATTTACAATCACAAAACTAAATGGAAACACCAAGTGGGCAAATGTACCTAATTAAAATGCTGGAGGCGGGCCGCCCTATCGCATGTTTATCTACCGCGCGGCTGTAGGCATTTATTTCAAAGATATTACCACGGTAATATTATCCTATACAGTATTTGAACTCGGCCGTATCTTTGAAATAAATGCCTACAGCCGCGCGGTAGGTAACCATGCGATAGGGCTGCCCGCCTCCAGCATTTTAATCAGGTAGGTACAGGTACATTTGCCTACTTTGTGTTTCCATTTAGTTTTGTGATTGTAAGTAAATATACTTTTTTACATAAACAAATAAAATACTTACTTTGTGAATCGAATGAGAAGTGTTCAATAAAAATGCCGGTTGTTTTTTGATTGGTAGATTTACAAGATTTACAATTTACATATAGTTTAGGTACAATAAACAACGATTATTAATATTAAAATACCACGTCTTTACTTAGTAGTCCAGTAGTGGACCAATACAGGCTGTTGAGTTTGAGGAGGTACGTCTTTACTTTGAATTAGGTAGGTATACATACTAACAAAACAAAACACACATTCCTCGGTTTTAACACAAGCGTACCTACCTACCGTACCTATCATGATTCATGAACCGCCTATAACTACCTACCTATTTCACTAGTGTCAATCACTTTCCTTTACTCTATTCACTTATTAATCCAGACATCTTTTTTTTCGGGAGATAAAGGAAATAGTTACCTACTTATCCATTAAAAAGAGAGACATTGTGTAACTGCCTAGTACTAGTAAGTAAAATTATTTTATAGTCTTACCTTTCAGAGTTTCCAGGTAATCTAAAAAAGTTATCTCTGGATGCGTTATTGACGAATTCATGCAACCAAAAGCAGCACAATATATCCTACTCGTCACACATGTAGCATGTAGGTACTTGAACTTATTTTTAGAGAAAAAATCGCGCGGTTATTGTTAACAAAACAACACACCGTCCGTTCGTCACTGCGGCACAGTCTGCATGCTCAGCGCATGCCGAGATCGAGGCGCGTAGATATAGCTCGCGTTTCGTCCGTTTGTATGAAGTCGAATTACTGTATAGGATAATATTACCGTCATATTACCGTGCACGAACTAAGTCTATTCGCGAATCTAGTCGGTACATTTAATCGTAATCGGTGTCCTTTATGTACTCGTATTAACGCGTCGGCATCCTTTGAGTACTACTACCACCTACTACTGGCACGTGCCGGTGCGGCTTTTACAAAGGCTTTTGCAGGTGCACCGAAAGAGCAAATGTAAAAAGAAAAATAAGCTTTATTGCCACTACGCCTTAAGTGCGTTGTCAAATGCGGCCGCTGCTGTATTACGCATGCCGCTATTTCTTTTATTAGAAGCCGTCTCTAATTTGAATTTTTAAATAATAAATGTGGATTTTATTTATTACATGTACAGACTTGAGAGTGGACGCATCGCGCGCAGTCTTTATAACAGAATAATTATTTCAATAGTCGCTGATAATTATTGTTTGCATTATAATTTTCAATAAGTGGGTGACATTGGTAGGTACTTACCTACCTATTGGTTTTCCTATTGAGTGTCGTGTATGTGGTAAGTAGGTACCCATAATTTTCATTCCTAACTACTCTGTCAAGTAGACCAAAATACCTACTTTTTCTTTTCGAGTTGTTCATGTGCCGTAATAGGTAAGTAAGTACCTAGTACTTACCTACCTACCATAATGCTGCATTTCCACCAGAGATACGTAGCGAGGAATGTGTTTTTTAACAACCACTAGAATCAGTTCATTTACCTAGCCTCGCTCAGCGCAGCTCCGGGGGAAACGGCTCCGCGGCGCGAAGATTTTGTACATACAAAAAAAGGGTAGGTAAGATGTGTGTGAGGGATGTGTTGAGTACTTAATGTGTTGCGAGGGATGAGTCGCGGGCGAAAGAATAGCAATCACTAGACGGTGGCCCTAGCTTGCTTAACTGAAAAGAGCCCACTACGCATCCTCGCACCCCGGTCAGCTCGGTCGAACATCTCTGGTGAAAACACTCACGTGCGAGGATGCGTTGCGAGGCTGCGTAAAGCTTTGGTTTGGTGATCATGACGCACAACGCTGCGGTATGCGCCCCAACGCAGCGTCACGTCGCAGCATTTACCGTCCCTGCGGAGAGGTGGTCTGTTGATTTTGCCGCAGCTACTAAGGTACCTATATTGTCAACCTGTGACGCACACCCGCACACCGCAGCGTTGAAACTCGCCGCTGACGCATACTGCGACGGAACAAGAGACCATTCTCGACGTTTTTCATATGATTGAGTGTCCGGCATCGCATACCGCATACCGCAGCGTTGTGCGTCATGATCACCAGACCAAAGCTTAACGACGTAGCCTCGCAACGCATCCTCGCACATCTCTGGTGGAAACGCAGACTCATACCTAGGCACTTGAACAAGTAGAAAATGAAACAAACATAATTTTCGTCTCTCTATGCAATAATACCTACACTAGCCAAGCCATGTAGCAACGATGAAGAATGCTTGTAAAAAACCGCAATTTACATTAGGTACTTACATGTCGATTTAGATCCTTCAATAAATATTGCTTAAAATTATAAGTTAAGCAAGTGAGTTTTACGTATTTGTGTTGTGTTTGTTTACAAACATTCCACATCGAATTTGGCCAGTGTATACCTAGTAGGTATCTACTAGGAAGAAGGAAAATTATGTTTGTTTGACTACCAGACCAGAGTACTTACCCATCTACCTACAATATAGGTAGGTAGGTAGGCTTATGTATGTATTTCATTCGGAGCTGGCATAATCGTTTCGTTTATTACCAGCTTCGAATTTATAATCGTTTGGTATCGTTTTTCTTTTGAGTTTTAGGTACCTAGGTAGGTATGTATTTCATTCGAAGCTGGCATAATCGTTTCATTTCGATTATACCAGCTCTAGAATTTTTAATCGTTTCGTATCGTTTTCCTTTTGAGTTTTAGGTACCTAGGTAGTTATGACTGTATTTCATTCGGAGCTGGCATAATCGTTTCGTTTCGATTATACCAGCTCCGAATTTATAATCGTTTCGTATCGTTTTCCTTTTGAGTTTTAGGTATGTATTTCATACGGAGCTGGCATAATCGTTTCGTTTCGATTATACCAGCTCCGAATTTATAATCGTTTCGTATCGTTTTTTCCTTTTGAGTTTTAGGTATGTATTTCATTCGGAGCTGGCATCATCGTTTCATTTCGATTATACCAGCTCCGAATTTTGAATCTTTTATCTTCTAGTATCTTTTAGTATCGTTTTCCTTTTGAGTTTTAGGTAAGTACGAATTTATAATCGTTTCGTACCGTTTTCCTTTTGAGTTTTAGGTACCTAGGTAGATATGACTGTATTTCATTCGGAGCTGGCATAATCGTTTCGTTTCGATTATACCAGCTCCGAATTTATAATCGTTTCGTATCGTTTTCCTTTTGAGTTTTAGGTATGTATTTCATACGGAGCTGGCATAATCGTTTCGTTTCGATTATACCAGCTCCGAATTTATAATCGTTTCGTATCGTTTTTTCCTTTTGAGTTTTAGGTATGTATTTCATTCGGAGCTGGCATCATCGTTTCATTTCGATTATACCAGCTCCGAATTTTGAATCTTTTATCTTCTAGTATCTTTTAGTATCGTTTTCCTTTTGAGTTTTAGGTAAGTACGAATTTATAATCGTTTCGTACCGTTTTCCTTTTGAGTTTTAGGTACCTAGGTAGATATGACTGTATTTCATTCGGAGCTGGCATAATCGTTTCGTTTCGATTATACCAGCTCCGAATTTATAATCGTTTCGTATCGTTTTTTCCTTTTGAGTTTTAGGTATGTATTTCATTCGGAGCTGGCATCATCGTTTCATTTCGATTATACCAGCTCCGAATTTTGAATCTTTTATCTTCTAGTATCTTTTAGTATCGTTTTCCTTTTGAGTTTTAGGTAAGTACGAATTTATAATCGTTTCGTACCGTTTTCCTTTTGAGTTTTAGGTACCTAGGTAGATATGACTGTATTTCATTCGGAGCTGGCATAATCGTTTCGTTTCGATTATACCAGCTCCGAATTTATAATCGTTTCGTATCGTTTTCCTTTTGAGTTTTAGGTATGTATTTCATACGGAGCTGGCATAATCGTTTCGTTTCGATTATACCAGCTCCGAATTTATAATCGTTTCGTATCGTTTTTTCCTTTTGAGTTTTAGGTATGTATTTCATTCGGAGCTGGCATCATCGTTTCATTTCGATTATACCAGCTCCGAATTTTGAATCTTTTATCTTCTAGTATCTTTTAGTATCGTTTTCCTTTTGAGTTTTAGGTAAGTACGAATTTATAATCGTTTCGTACCGTTTTCCTTTTGAGTTTTAGGTACCTAGGTAGATATGACTGTATTTCATTCGGAGCTGGCATAATCGTTTCGTTTCGATTATACCAGCTCCGAATTTATAATCGTTTCGTATCGTTTTCCTTTTGAGTTTTAGGTATGTATTTCATTCGGAGCTGGCATAATCGTTTCGTTTCGATTATACCAGCTCCGAATTTATAATCGTTTCGTATCGTTTTCCTTTTGAGTTTTAGGTATGTATTTCATTCGGAGCTGGCATAATCGTTTCGTTTCGATTATACCAGCTCCGAATAGGTATTTACGAGTAGGTAAGTACCTACCTCTCTAAATAAATACGTATTTATTTATTGAAGGTAGGTAGCTACAATCTTCTGAGTAGTAAGACAGTAGGATTCAACAATAATGTTGTTTGTTCTGGGAGAGGTTTTTAAGTAGTTATATACTATAATTTTATTTATATACTTACAATAACAAATTCGTAGGTATTGATTTGCGATTATGCGTAGGTAGTGAACTATGTAGGTAGTGTGGTACTTACTTCACTACCTACGCATAATCGCAAATCCATACCAACGCATTTTTATTGTATATAAATAAAATTATATTTCATTCGGAGGTGGCACCAGTACCTACCTACAGTACCTATTTATACCGGCATAAAAAAGATTGACTACCTAGGTACCTTCCTCTTATAAAAAAAATTAAAAATATGACGCGACCTGACTGAGTTGTATAGGCAAGTTGCAAAAAACACGCTTACTGTATAGTAAGCGTGTTTTTTATTTTTTTTTATTTCAGATTGTTTTCTTAAAAGCCGCCACACACACAGAAACCGTAGCCGGGCCGTGCGGGTTGTATTAGGCGAATTTATATGAAAGACTACACAAATAACGCCGGGTAGTCTTTCATACAAATTTGCCTACTTTAAATTCGACTAGGGCAGTATTTATTAAAGAGATAACTTGCGTCCGCGCCTGCCCATTTCGAAAAGTTTGTGTTTCAATACTTTGTCAGTTTCGATTTATTAGTCCAGTCATTTGGTAGTTTTACGTGGAAAGTTATCCGGTCTTTATGAAAATGGGTAATTTTATAGATTTCGATGTGCTCTTTCTGAATTTCAACTTTGCCACATTTAATGATTTAATCGTAATATGAGAGGAGATATTTTCAAAAATCTGCTACTGGTCGCCATTTTTCCAATTGGCGGCGCGCGCGAGTGGCAAAGATACGAGATACGAGGTGGCAATGTTAAAATCCAGATAGAGCACATCGAAATCTTTAAAATTACCCATTTGATAACTCCCGGAAACTTTTCAGGTACCTACCTACCTAACCTATGTTCTCCGAACCAAAGGACTGGACTATATAGCGAGCTTATTTTTTGTTTTTCAGTTACCTGAACACAATAACCTAACACAATACAGTAGGGTCATATTTTTATAATTTAATTTAATTGTGAAAATATTTTATGTAGTGTGTTCCAGTTAAATTATGGCCTAGATTTTGTCTAATCATTAAAAAGTGTTCGTTACCCATCGATCCAGTTTTCAAGATATTAGAGTTGACGAAAAGGGCTGCAAGGAGCGAAAAAAATAAGCTAGCGAGATTATATCCGATTCTTGGCCAAAAAATTTCGTAGGTAACGATCGTTGAATACAAGTTACGATTCTTGTAAACGATTATTGTAATTGTAACGTTGCTCGCCCGCCTCCGCCCGCCCGCCTCGATTACCTTGCCATAGATGTAGTTTGTTACCATTGGAGGTCTTCTAACGCTCACTCCTTACACGTTTATAAGATTTTCGCACGCAATTTTTTTTATCTTGCTCCACTGGATCGTGACCTCCCGAGTTCACCGAGTATGTGAACTACTTCACCGTCTCAACTGCATTTAAAGATTTCAAAATTATTAACGTTTGGATCTAATTTTTAAGATAAGTCTCGACTTTCACCATCATCTCATTTTGCACATTCGTTCTCACAAGAAACTGTGGTGCAGCCCTTTAATAACAAATCAACCGGTGGGCCTGCATAATTTATTATTACTGCTGTTTCCTCGAAGGTTTTTGGTGAGCTCGCTAGATCGATAGTTAGTTCAAAGGTAATCTAAATCACATCAAAATGCCACGAGCAGCGACGAATCCGCCTCATATTGTTTACGAATCATTAAAAGATCTGCGGTTCATTGATGATAAAGGTAATATTTTACCATGGTCTGATGATGTTTGGCAAAAAGCGACGGATCTGATGAACGGTAAGATGTCAAAGGACTATCTTTTTATCTACTTGTCTCAAAACAGGAACAATGTATTTAATAGAATCCATGGGATCGAAACGTCGGCTTACGAACGGGTTAAAAACGAAAGTAATGCTGACGACACGGCTGACGATTCACGTCAAGATCTAAATTGGTCTATGGGACAAACAGAGTGCGGGTTGCCTGCTTTACGCAAGGATATAGATATATCCACAAGCGAATGGGCCGCTCTCAAGTATCGTGTTGTAGAATATAAGGAACGTGAGTATGAGGTTCTCGTTATAGGTTGGGCGGACGCTCTCTACGATATTTTATGGACTCACCTGAAGTTGCCTTGCCCTTTCTCGTTCAAAAATGCTAAAATTAATCGAAATCCAGGGGAAACGTTTTTGTCAGTCACAGGTAGTTGCTCGGAATGCGGATCAAAAATTCACATTTATTGTATGAGAGAACCGACCGACGACGGGGCGACGTTACACGTTTCTACTTTTGATTCTCGCGGAGTAGCTCACCAGAAAAAACGACATCTAAGTGGAGAAAGGCGATTGCGAATCGGCAAAGAGTTGCAAGGTACATCGACTTACGCTTGGCGAAGAGAAGAGGCGAAAAGATTGATGGACTTTAAGGATCCTATTCCGGCGAACATACCATCTGAAGAAGTTGTCCGCAAGGCAAAGCAGGAAGCTCGTGATAAGTCACTTGGACTATTTAAAGTAAAATCAGCACTTGCCTCTGTGTGGGACATGAAGTACGGATTGGAATTTAATGGAAGCATTCACGAGATTGGCCTCGATAAATTCTATTTAATGTACTGGACTCCAACGCAGCTATATATGTACAACAAGTTTATAAAGGAAGACGACGTTGGAAGCATTAGCATTGACGCAACGGGCAGCTTGGTGAAGCAAATACCAAAACCGGATGGCTCTAAACGCGTGGTTTATCTCTACCAAGCTGTTTGTGGTTTTCGTCAAAAGATATTGCCACTATTTCAATTGATATCCGAAAAACATGACACAAATACCTTAACATATTGGATTCGAGAATGGTTGCGTTCTGGCGGGTCGTGCCCGAAACAAGTAGTTACAGACTACTCACTAGCACTCCTTAACGCAACTTCTCTCGCATTTAACAACACTGATCTTAAAACATACATTGACACTTGTATTGTCTTTGACACGAACGGAATGGTGAAGGTGAACCCACCACGTTGCAGAATCCGACTAGACATTTCGCACTTCGTGAACATGGTGGCGCGTTGGAGCTGCTTCAATCGCGAGAACCCCGAAAAGAAAGACTTTTATCTTCGATGCGTGGGTCTTCTAACCACATGCACGCAAATCGAAGATTTCATTCGGTTATGTACAGACGTACTGACGATTGCTTTTGCGACGCATGAAGACATTGAGGACAAACAAAGTCATTGTTTCGCAGCACAGAACCGAGTTTTCGAGCGCTTGAAAACATACCGTCTTCCCGATAACGGTGCTGACAAACAAAACAGTGATCAGGACGCAAAGGAAAGTTTGCTGGAACGATATGACGACCTTGATGGAGAGACTGAACTAGAGTCAAGTGCTGCAATCGAGTCAATTTTGGCAAAAATCGATTTAAATAGTAGAAGTGACCTTAAACACGGACGATTAAACCCCTATCAATGCTGTGCGTTCGGATCTCGACTACTAAAATTAGTAAAACACTTTGTTTTGTGGACTGCTGTTATGGTTGTCGATGATCCGAATAGCTCAACTCTCGTAGAGCTATCCAACGATAATGACGTTCGCCTTGTTTCAAGTTCAGCTCGCAGCGAAGAATATTTCAGAGAAGTCAAACATCTGGTCTTCAAAAAAGAAAAATCTGTTAGGATGGACAAGTTTCTCGTTATCCATCTGAGGAACCTGGCAGGCACAACTATCTTGTTGAATGCTCCCACTAAAAAAATAAAAGACACGCAACAAAAACTTACACATTCCACGCCACGTTTATTAGTCAAGAACTCACTGACGACTGCAATAGAAGACGAGTTGGAAGGAAAACGAGAAAAAGAACCTCACCTAGAACATGATTTTAACCTTAAACGTGTACGCGAAGATGATGTTGGACCCGATATCAGTATGGCATTCGACGATATTTCGACTGAGCCGGAACCATCTTCGATGGAATTTCTGAATGAGCATGAAGATTGGCGCGGCCTAGCAAAAAAGATTGAACCGGTCCAACCGAAAATGCAAGTACCCAAAAAGCGAGGAAAATACTTGACACCGTGTCCTGATATAGATATATTACGTCAGCGGCCGAAATTTTCTTTGACTCTGCCTCTCCTCATCAATGGCAATAGTTTGGGCCCTTCAAAATTAGGTAAACAAATGGTAGCAGTCCGCAACACGTGTGCCTTCGATAGTACAGTTCAGAGTATGTTAGCCGCATACCACGATATCGCACCGTATTCCTCTCACATCAAGGAGTCAAATATGCCTATACATAATTTTGTAAAGTGTTTATCGAAGTCTGGGGTATCTGCGGCACTTTACAGTGAACGCACTGAAATATTAAGACATACAACGGAGCTTAAGAATGGCGTGTTAGATTGCGAAACCAACGCCGCTACTCTAATCGAGTCCCACCTCTTACAAAAGATTCCGTCCCTAGAATTAAAAATAAACTGTACTGATTGTAATTCACAAACAACCCGATGCTTCCCAGTCCTCGATCTAAATCCGGACCCAATTTTCAAACATGCTATGAGGGGTCTACAGGAAGCAGTAAGTAACTTCGCTGTATCCCAAACTCGAAGCGCGTGTTGCTCTTGTAAAGGAACTAGCGTCACTAAGACGTTTGTCGGAGGGAGTCACATTTTCCTCAATGTCGAGGCTGCTGAAATTGAGTTGCTTGCCGCACGACGTGGTCTTGGGAATTGCAGAAAGCTATTCACTGTATCCGAACTCCCTGAAAAATTAATGTACTGCGATAATGAGTACAAAATGGTTTCTGCGATCGTTTTCGTTGCTGGGCATTATTACGCCTGTATAAAAAGGGCCACTGGTACGTGGGAAGAACATAATGACCTTTCTTCATCGCAAAGAGTAATCGCCATTAGCAAAAGAGAAATGCTGAAACAACGTCGGATCCACATGCTATTCTACGTCAAAATTTAGATTAAACCGAGGAAGACAGACAACTCACTCGACACACATCTACCACAGGAATTAACCTCAAATCTTGTTTGTTTATGTTAAAGTATCTTCATAGAATACATTTTCGTAATAGAATAAATGTATCTTGATAGAATAAATGTATCTTGATAGAATAAATTTAGATTAAACCGAGGTAGACAGATACCGCATTCGATCTACCACAGGAATTAACCTCAAATCTTGTTTGTTTATCTTTTAAAGTATCTTCATAGAATAAATTTTCGTTGTAGAATAAATGTATCTTGATAGAATAAATGTATCTTGATAGAATAAGTGTATCTTGATAGAATAAATGTATCTTGATAGAATAAATGTATCTTGATAGAATAAATGTATCTTGATAGAATAAATGTATCTTGATAGAATAAATTTAGATCAAACCGAGGTAGACAGATACCGCACTCGATCTACCACAGGAATTAACCTCAAATCTTGTTTGTTTATGTTTTAAAGTATCTTCATAGAATAAATTTTCGTTGTAGAATAAATGTATCTTGATAGAATAAGTGTATCTTGATAGAATAAGTGTATCTTGATAGAATAAATGTATCTTGATAGAATAAATGTATCTTGATAGAATAAATGTATCGTGATAGAATAAATGTATCTTGATAGAATAAATTTAGATTATACCGAGGTAGACAGATACCGCACTCGATCTACCACAGGAATTAACCTCAAATCTTGTTTGTTTATGCTTTAAAGTATCTTCATAGAATAAATTTTCGTTGTAGAATAAATGTATCTTGATAGAATAAATGTATCTTGATAGAATAAGTGTATCTTGATAGAATAAATGTATCTTGATAGAATAAATGTATCTTGATAGAATAAATTTAGATTAAACCGAGGTAGACAGATACCGCACTCGATCTACCACAGGAATTAACCTCAAATCTTGTTTGTTTATGTTTTAAAGTATCTTCATAGAATAAATTTTCGTTGTAGAATAAATATATCTTGATATAATAAATGTATCTTGATAGAATAAATGTATCTTGATAGAATAAATGTATCTTGATAGAATTAATTTAGATTGAACCGAGGTAGACAGACACCGCACTCGATCTACCACAGGAATTAACCTCAAATCTTGTTTGTTTATGTTTTAAAGTATCTTGATAGAATAAATTTAGATTAAACCGAAGTAGACAGACACTGCACTCGATCTTCCACAGGAATTAACCTCAAATCTTGTTTTTTTGTTTTATTGTATCTTGATAGAATTAATTTTCGTTGTAGGTAGAATAAATGTATCTTGATAGAATAAAGTATCTTGATAGAATAAATGTATCTTTACTCCAATGTTTCTATGGTACAAATTATTCCAAAGAATACAATACCTACCCAGGGTTCGTTTACACGATTGCTCACATCTGTTTACCACTAATGCTTGCAAATCACTCTACGTAAATAGGTAATATTAGTGTGATTTGCCTCCCAACTTTCACATTTATATGGTTATCAATGCGATGTTTAGATGTATGGATGTTTGTTACCTCTTCACGCCAAATTACTGTACGGATCGGGCTGAAATTTTGCATATTATTGGTAGTAAATCATAGGCTACTTTTTATCCCATAAATCAGTTCACATAGGATAGAAATAACCTTTAAACGTTTCCATAGAAACAAAACGTGCGAAGCTGCGGGCATAACTAGTAATGTATGGATAAGGATGATATGGATCAGTTGAGCTATCTGTAGATTGTTTGCCAGTCTTCAGTTAGCTCAATTGTTTCAATTGTAAATACTATTTCTAATTGATTCTATTATTTCATTCTAATTTTCTTTGTGAATAAACTTTTATGATGTCCAAACTAGAACCGTGGCACAATATTTGTCTTGTGTAGTTTGCTTATCGGATAAAAAAAAACATACTTACGACTTATTTTCAACTTTTTCAAGAAATTTTTTGAATATTATTTATATCCTTGCGACGCGAACCAGAACCCTAAACTACAAGCAAAACATTTACACGTCTCAAGTGACGAATTTTTGACTCATTTTCATTGAAAACTGTCAAAAAATCGTCATTTGAGACGTGCTTAAACCTGAGATGCGTTTGAGTATTCGGCGGATAGTGTCTATGTCAAATGAGGTCCCAGTGAGGAGGTGCATGCTATCCAAGGAACTTAGATAGTCCAAATGGCCCCACCACAAGACAGAAATGTATGTATATATTGCATTTTAATTTTATTTTGTTCTAATATCGCCAATTGTAGTTTTATAATCTATTATATAAATCTACAAAGTTCCAACGTATACGTACAGGTGGATTTTTTGGCGTGGGGTAATAAATGTTTCGAGGTAAAGATTTGGACGGGGCAGTAAGGAGAGGTACCATAACCGGTGTAGCTAGAGGAAAATGGTCATGGGAGACTATCCAAAAGATGTAAACAAATGTAGCGTTACTTACCAAGAAAATGGGCATTATGCACCAAATTATTTTAATAGGTAATCTTGGACTCCTTCCAAAATGTTTGTGAAAAGTTTTTTTTTTAACTGAAATGTTTTTTGAATATCTGTGATGAATAATCACAGATATTCAAAGAACATTACAGTTAAAAAAAAAAACTAGTGAAAAAACTAATCAGTGATGATTAAGGATGAAAATAACCCAAAAAAATATGGATAGTCCCCTAAGACCATTTTCCCCTAAGGCCTCACATCCGGGGCTATCCGATTTATTTATATTTTGTTGTTTAATTTGATCCACGAACATTCTACCTTAGTACGTTTGAAAGTCGAATCCAGCAAATTATGCCCTATTAAGTGCCACTTTTTTTGTAATATCTTGAAAGTTTAGAGTCAGGCAAAGTTTTTAAAATTACTTCTGGTTTTTGAATTCTGAGATTTTTAGGTTTTTTTTATTACAAAATCAAACTTTGATTTGCTCAAAGGTAAAACTGACGTGAAGATGATGTCACAAAAAAAATCACTCAGAAAAAACGTGACCTAAAAAAAATTGGTTGTCTGTAAAGTCGGTTTACTGACGATAGTTGAACGTGACAACGTCTTAAGAAAATACTGATGGAATGGTAGCATTTGATACTCGATCAAAACCTGTAAATGTACTATAGTATAGCAGCTGTCCACGCAGACGCATCGCTCACTCAAGTAGGAGAGAGACGGATGTCGAGCGCTCTCGCTTGCACTTCAAGCCTTACATGTAAGGCTTGAAGTGCAATCGAGAGCGCTGAGGCGTTCCATGGAACGCCTCAGAGCGAGGTAACGCCGCATGACGTCATTTTTTCCGTATCATACGTTTCGTGCGTGCAGCCGGCTCTATCGAATTATAAGACGTTGTCACGTCAAAAAGTTACATAATGTTAAACTGCTCGGCCCGAAAATTCTTGAAAAAATCTTTAAAAAATAATTACTCGAAAGCTACAAAAAATCGGCCAACATACATGAGGTATATTCGGATAGCCCCGGATGTGAGGCATCTAAATTTTTTTTTTGGACGTCAGTGTTTGTACCACCCTGTATAACTCACAAATGTGTTATTAATATAAAATACCTGATATTATGTTTATAGGCAAAGAAGTACACAATTTGTAGGAACGGCAGGCTGTTGCCTTCGAAGAGGTTCACCTACACGGCAGCAGCCCTCTGTGAGGTTGCCAACGCAATGCGCAACGGCAGGCTGTTGCCATCGAAAAGAGGTTCACAGAAACGGCAGCAGCCCTCAGTGAGGTTGCCAACGCAATCCTTAACAAGCAAAAAATCTAATAAGTTAAATACAAGTAAGTTTAATCTTAATATTTATCAGAGAATTATGAAAACTGGCTGTGGGTGGATAAAGGTTCTGAAGCCACATACCAGCAGTTGGCCCCTACTTGATAATCACAATTATCAATCTGAATCATACATAAGTTTCGTCTAGGGCTAGAACAGTAATTATTCAAAGCATTGATTATGCACCCTCAAATTAATAATATCTCTATAATTTCTTCTCTTCCAACATTAAAATTATTGTATTTATTGTTGCAGTTGCACACCAAGTAACCAGTTGGAGGTCGAAATGTAATACTTAACTAGGAAATAATAAGGAAGAAGAATTAACTCGACAGTCAACACTGAAAGCGGCAAAATACAAGGGACATAATTTAATAGCCCAGCACACCTGGCAATATCATAGTATTAGTACTATAATAGTACTAATACAATAATAATTAAAATACACACTAATAATTAGTGGCAATTTGTGATTATGATCTCGTTATAGAGGTATAATTATTCATTTTTATCAAAAATACAATAAAACAAAATAGGTAAAATGAACCTGTTTATATATAATTGACTCAACACCGATAGCCAAATACATAGTTTTATCCTATGTATTTGGCTATCAGTGCCGAGTTTAATAGCCCAGCACTCATATTACGAAATGATCGTGCAAGATATTATAATTTGTTCAATAATTATTATAAATAAGTGTATGTAGAGGTAAACAATAAGGTATAAAAAGATATTCAATAATAAAATTTAACAGACCTGATTTCCTACTTGTTCCTTTACCTTAATTAAAATGTTAGGAGGAATCGTTTTCATTATAATGAATAAACTATACTTAAGTTTTTTTTATGTAAGATTTTGCTTGATATTTAAAGGGTATAATTTGTTGAATACTAGATACTAAAATATAACAAATGTATATTGTGGTAACCAGTAAGGTTCCAAACAATATTCAATGAAGTACCAGGCTTGATTTCCTTTTTGTTTCCCTCTCAAATTCAAATACGAGACAGATCAGTTTAATTTAAAGAATAAGCTATTTCATAATGCATTTAATTGGATGTAATAAGTATCTTAATAGTTAACTTAATATATAAGGCCATTTGTCATGGATATAATATTGTCATATCATACTTCTATTAGTGACGGAACCGTGGTCCCTCCCACTGCGATGTCCAAGTGTGTGTTTGGTGGGACCACGAAAAAGTTTTGTCCCACCAGTGGGACATCGCAGTGGGACCACGGTTCCGGAGTGCTTCCATTCAATGTATTTAGTTTTGAAATGTTATGTTTATGTATGACAAATCCTCTTTACCTTTTCTTTTCGCAAGATTCTTTGTATTATGGTTAGTATTTCTATTTAATAACAAAAATGTATTAGACACATAAGTGATTATAGAAATGTGAGGGTGGTTTCTTTTTCACTTCTTCCACTACTTTATAACACAATATATTGAAGTGAAGAGAATTTCAATGACACTTTATTTCTTATTTCATAGTGATTGATGGGTAGACTTGTCTATGTGCTTATCTGGAAGCTTAAAGAAATAAAGTTATTGACTTCTGACTTCCGATTTCATTATTCCCAAATCCCTAAATGTTAGATTGCGTTATTTTATAAATAAGGTAGGCAATTCCATAACTCTATCGAAATAAGTAATTTACCAATTATAAATACAGTAGATACATTATCAATCGCAATACAGTCTTGTATATTAAAATGTGCTTTCTTATTCATTTTTAATTGTAGAAAAACTTTGTCACCAGCCCACATCTAATACCTACTTGATAGACAGTTGGTTGACTCAAACAGCAACCAAAATCCCTCCTCAAAGTTTGGAGATTTTGGTTGAAATAATTCATTTTAGCCTAACTTTTTTTCAGAGCTACTACAAACGAAAATAATTTCACTACAATCAACTACAAACGATTATCTACCCGAATCAATAAAAAAAAGTTCGATTTTTCAAACTTTGAAGATTTTCTTAAAATAATTCATTTTGGAATAACTTTTTTTCAGAGCTACTACAAACGAAAATAATTTCACTACAATCAACTACAAACGATTATCTACCCGAATCAATAAAAAAAAGTTCGATTTTTCAAACTTTGAAAATTTTGTTATTCAATAATTCATTTGGGAATAACTTTTTTTCAGAGCTACTACAAACGAAATTATATTCACTACAATCAACTACAAACGATTATCTACCCGAATCAATAAAAAAAGTTCGATTTTTCAAACTTTGAAAATATTCTTAAAATAATTCATTTTGGAATAACTTTTTTTCAGAGCTACTACAAACGAAAATAATTTCACTACAATCAACTACAAACGATTACCTACCCGAATCAATAAAAAAAAGTTCGATTTTTCAAACTTTGAAAATTTTGTTATTCAATAATTCATTTGGGAATAACTTTTTTTCAGAGCTACTACAAACGAAAATAATTTCACTACAATCAACTACAAACGATTACCTACCCGAATCAATAAAAAAAAGTTCGATTTTTCAAACTTTGAAAATTTTGTTATTCAATAATTCATTTGGGAGTAACTTTTTTTCAGAGCTACTACAAACGAAAATAATTTCACTACAATCAACTACAAACGATTACCTACCCGAATCAATAAAAAAAAGTTCGATTTTTCAAACTTTGAAAATTTTGTTATTAAATCATTCATTTTGGAATAACTTTTTTTCAGAGCTACTACAAACGAAATTAATTTCACTACAATCAACTACAAACGATTATCTACCCGAATCAATAAAAAAAGTTCGAATTTTCAAACTTTGAAAATTTTGTTATTCAATAATTCATTTGGGAATAACTTTTTTTCAGAGCTACTACAAACGAAATTATATTCACTACAATCAACTACAAACGATTATCTACCCGAATCAATAAAAAAAGTTCGATTTTTCAAACTTTGAAAATATTCTTAAAATAATTCATTTTGGAATAACTTTTTTTCAGAGCTACTACAAACGAAAATAATTTCACTACAATCAACTACAAACGATTACCTACCCGAATCAATAAAAAAAAGTTCGATTTTTCAAACTTTGAAAATTTTGTTATTCAATAATTCATTTGGGAATAACTTTTTTTCAGAGCTACTACAAACGAAAATAATTTCACTACAATCAACTACAAACGATTATCTACCCGAATCAATAAAAAAAGTTCGATTTTTCAAACTTTGAAGATTTTCTTAAAATAATTCATTTTGGAATAACTTTTTTTCAGAGCTACTACAAACGAAAATAATTTCACTACAATCAACTACAAACGATTATCTACCCGAATCAATAAAAAAAAGTTTGATTTTTCAAACTTTGAAAATTTTGTTATTCAATAATTCATTTGGGAATAACTTTTTTTCAGAGCTACTACAAACGAAATTATATTCACTACAATCAACTACAAACGATTATCTACCCGAATCAATAAAAAAAGTTCGATTTTTCAAACTTTGAAAATATTCTTAAAATAATTCATTTTGGAATAACTTTTTTTCAGAGCTACTACAAACGAAAATAATTTCACTACAATCAACTACAAACGATTACCTACCCGAATCAATAAAAAAAAGTTCGATTTTTCAAACTTTGAAAATTTTGTTATTCAATAATTCATTTGGGAATAACTTTTTTTCAGAGCTACTACAAACGAAAATAATTTCACTACAATCAACTACAAACGATTACCTACCCGAATCAATAAAAAAAGTCCGATTTTTCAAACTTTGAAAATTTTGTTATTCAATAATTCATTTGGGAGTAACTTTTTTTCAGAGCTACTACAAACGAAAATAATTTCACTACAATCAACTACAAACGATTATCTACCCGAATCAATAAAAAAAAGTTCGATTTTTCAAACTTTGAAAATTTTGTTATTCAATAATTCATTTGGGAATAACTTTTTTTCAGAGCTACTACAAACGAAATTAATTTCACTACAATCAACTACAAACGATTATCTACTCAAATCAATAAAAAAAAGTTCGATTTTTCAAACTTTGAAAATTTTGTTATTCAATAATTCATTTGGGAATAACTTTTTTTCAGAGCTACTACAAACGAAAATAATTTCACTACAATCAACTACAAACGATTACCTACCCGAATCAATAAAAAAAAATCGATTTTTCAAACTTTGAAAATTTTGTTATTCAATAATTCATTTGGGAGTAACTTTTTTTCAGAGCTACTACAAACGAAAATAATTTCACTACAATCAACTACAAACGATTACCTACCCGAATCAATAAAAAAAAGTTCGATTTTTCAAACTTTGAAAATTTTGTTATTCAATAATTCATTTGGGAATAACTTTTTTTCAGAGCTACTACAAACGAAAATAATTTCACTACAATCAACTACAAACGATTATCTACCCGAATCAATAAAAAAAAGTTCGATTTTTCAAACTTTGAAAATTTTGTTATTCAATAATTCATTTGGGAATAACTTTTTTTCAGAGCTACTACAAACGAAATTAATTTCACTACAATCAACTACAAACGATTATCTACCCGAATCAATAAAAAAAGTTCGATTTTTCAAACTTTGAAAATATTCTTAAAATAATTCATTTTGGAATAACTTTTTTTCAGAGCTACTACAAACGAAAATAATTTCACTACAATCAACTACAAACGATTATCTACCCGAATCAATAAAAAAAAGTTCGATTTTTCAAACTTTGAAAATTTTGTTATTCAATAATTCATTTGGGAATAACTTTTTTTCAGAGCTACTACAAACGAAAATAATTTCACTACAATCAACTACAAACGATTACCTACCCGAATCAATAAAAAAAAGTTCGATTTTTCAAACTTTGAAAATTTTGTTATTCAATAATTCATTTGGGAATAACTTTTTTTCAGAGCTACTACAAACGAAAATAATTTCACTACAATCAACTACAAACGATTACCTACCCGAATCAATAAAAAAAAGTTCGATTTTTCAAACTTTGAAAATTTTGTTATTCAATAATTCATTTGGGAGTAACTTTTTTTCAGAGCTACTACAAACGAAAATAATTTCACTACAATCAACTACAAACGATTACCTACCCGAATCAATAAAAAAAAGTTCGATTTTTCAAACTTTGAAAATTTTGTTATTAAATCATTCATTTTGGAATAACTTTTTTTCAGAGCTACTACAAACGAAATTAATTTCACTACAATCAACTACAAACGATTATCTACCCGAATCAATAAAAAAAGTTCGATTTTTCAAACTTTGAAAATTTTGTTATTCAATAATTCATTTGGGAATAACTTTTTTTCAGAGCTACTACAAACGAAAATAATTTCACTACAATCAACTACAAACGATTATCTACCCGAATCAATAAAAAAAGTTCGATTTTTCAAACTTTGAAGATTTTCTTAAAATAATTCATTTTGGAATAACTTTTTTTCAGAGCTACTACAAACGAAAATAATTTCACTACAATCAACTACAAACGATTATCTACCCGAATCAATAAAAAAAAGTTCGATTTTTCAAACTTTGAAAATTTTGTTATTCAATAATTCATTTGGGAATAACTTTTTTTCAGAGCTACTACAAACGAAATTATATTCACTACAATCAACTACAAACGATTATCTACCCGAATCAATAAAAAAAGTTCGATTTTTCAAACTTTGAAAATATTCTTAAAATAATTCATTTTGGAATAACTTTTTTTCAGAGCTACTACAAACGAAAATAATTTCACTACAATCAACTACAAACGATTACCTACCCGAATCAATAAAAAAAGTCCGATTTTTCAAACTTTGAAAATTTTGTTATTCAATAATTCATTTGGGAGTAACTTTTTTTCAGAGCTACTACAAACGAAAATAATTTCACTACAATCAACTACAAACGATTACCTACCCGAATCAATAAAAAAAAGTTCGATTTTTCAAACTTTGAAAATTTTGTTATTCAATAATTCATTTGGAAGTACCTAACTTTTTTTCAGAGCTACTACAAACGAAAATAATTTCACTACAATCAACTACAAACGATTACCTACCCGAATCAATAAAAAAAAGTTCGATTTTTCAAACTTTGAAAATTTTGTTATTAAATCATTCATTTTGGAATAACTTTTTTTCAGAGCTACTACAAACGAAATTAATTTCACTACAATCAACTACAAACGATTATCTACCCGAATCAATAAAAAAAAGTTCGATTTTTCAAACTTTGAAAATTTTGTTATTCAATAATTCATTTGGGAATAACTTTTTTTCAGAGCTACTACAAACGAAAATAATTTCACTACAATCAACTACAAACGATTATCTACCCGAATCAATAAAAAAAGTTCGATTTTTCAAACTTTGAAGATTTTCTTAAAATAATTCATTTTGGAATAACTTTTTTTCAGAGCTACTACAAACGAAAATAATTTCACAACAATCGATTATCTACTCAAATCAATAAAAAAAAGTTCGATTTTTCAAACTTTGAAAATTTTGTTATTCAATAATTCATTTGGGAATAACTTTTTTTCAGAGCTACTACAAACGAAAATAATTTCACTACAATCAACTACAAACGATTACCTACCCGAATCAATAAAAAAAAATCGATTTTTCAAACTTTGAAAATTTTGTTATTAAATCATTCATTTTGGAATAACTTTTTTTCAGAGCTACTACAAACGAAAATAATTTCACTACAATCAACTACAAACGATTACCTACCCGAATCAATAAAAAAAGTCCGATTTTTCAAACTTTGAAAATTTTGTTATTCAATAATTCATTTGGGAGTAACTTTTTTTCAGAGCTACTACAAACGAAAATAATTTCACTACAATCAACTACAAACGATTATCTACCCGAATCAATAAAAAAAAGTTCGATTTTTCAAACTTTGAAAATTTTGTTATTCAATAATTCATTTGGGAATAACTTTTTTTCAGAGCTACTACAAACGAAATTAATTTCACTACAATCAACTACAAACGATTATCTACTCAAATCAATAAAAAAAAGTTCGATTTTTCAAACTTTGAAAATTTTGTTATTCAATAATTCATTTGGGAATAACTTTTTTTCAGAGCTACTACAAACGAAAATAATTTCACTACAATCAACTACAAACGATTACCTACCCGAATCAATAAAAAAAATCGATTTTTCAAACTTTGAAAATTTTGTTATTAAATCATTCATTTTGGAATAACTTTTTTTCAGAGCTACTACAAACGAAATTAATTTCACTACAATCAACTACAAACGATTATCTACCCGAATCAATAAAAAAAAGTTCGATTTTTCAAACTTTGAAAATTTTGTTATTCAATAATTCATTTGGGAATAACTTTTTTTCAGAGCTACTACAAACGAAAATAATTTCACTACAATCAACTACAAACGATTATCTACCCGAATCAATAAAAAAAAGTTCGATTTTTCAAACTTTGAAAATTTTGTTATTCAATAATTCATTTGGGAATAACTTTTTTTCAGAGCTACTACAAACGAAAATAATTTCACTACAATCAACTACAAACGATTATCTACCCGAATCAATAAAAAAAGTTCGATTTTTCAAACTTTGAAGATTTTCTTAAAATAATTCATTTTGGAATAACTTTTTTTCAGAGCTACTACAAACGAAAATAATTTCACAACAATCGATTATCTACTCAAATCAATAAAAAAAAGTTCGATTTTTCAAACTTTGAAAATTTTGTTATTCAATAATTCATTTGGGAATAACTTTTTTTCAGAGCTACTACAAACGAAAATAATTTCACTACAATCAACTACAAACGATTACCTACCCGAATCAATAAAAAAAAATCGATTTTTCAAACTTTGAAAATTTTGTTATTAAATCATTCATTTTGGAATAACTTTTTTTCAGAGCTACTACAAACGAAAATAATTTCACTACAATCAACTACAAACGATTACCTACCCGAATCAATAAAAAAAGTCCGATTTTTCAAACTTTGAAAATTTTGTTATTCAATAATTCATTTGGGAGTAACTTTTTTTCAGAGCTACTACAAACGAAAATAATTTCACTACAATCAACTACAAACGATTATCTACCCGAATCAATAAAAAAAAGTTCGATTTTTCAAACTTTGAAAATTTTGTTATTCAATAATTCATTTGGGAATAACTTTTTTTCAGAGCTACTACAAACGAAATTAATTTCACTACAATCAACTACAAACGATTATCTACTCAAATCAATAAAAAAAAGTTCGATTTTTCAAACTTTGAAAATTTTGTTATTCAATAATTCATTTGGGAATAACTTTTTTTCAGAGCTACTACAAACGAAAATAATTTCACTACAATCAACTACAAACGATTACCTACCCGAATCAATAAAAAAAATCGATTTTTCAAACTTTGAAAATTTTGTTATTAAATCATTCATTTTGGAATAACTTTTTTTCAGAGCTACTACAAACGAAATTAATTTCACTACAATCAACTACAAACGATTATCTACCCGAATCAATAAAAAAAAGTTCGATTTTTCAAACTTTGAAAATTTTGTTATTCAATAATTCATTTGGGAATAACTTTTTTTCAGAGCTACTACAAACGAAAATAATTTCACTACAATCAACTACAAACGATTATCTACCCGAATCAATAAAAAAAGTTCGATTTTTCAAACTTTGAAGATTTTCTTAAAATAATTCATTTTGGAATAACTTTTTTTCAGAGCTACTACAAACGAAAATAATTTCACAACAATCGATTATCTACTCAAATCAATAAAAAAAAGTTCGATTTTTCAAACTTTGAAAATTTTGTTATTCAATAATTCATTTGGGAATAACTTTTTTTCAGAGCTACTACAAACGAAAATAATTTCACTACAATCAACTACAAACGATTACCTACCCGAATCAATAAAAAAAAAATCGATTTTTCAAACTTTGAAAATTTTGTTATTAAATCATTCATTTTGGAATAACTTTTTTTCAGAGCTACTACAAACGAAAATAATTTCACTACAATCAACTACAAACGATTACCTACCCGAATCAATAAAAAAAGTCCGATTTTTCAAACTTTGAAAATTTTGTTATTCAATAATTCATTTGGGAGTAACTTTTTTTCAGAGCTACTACAAACGAAAATAATTTCACTACAATCAACTACAAACGATTATCTACCCGAATCAATAAAAAAAAGTTCGATTTTTCAAACTTTGAAAATTTTGTTATTCAATAATTCATTTGGGAATAACTTTTTTTCAGAGCTACTACAAACGAAATTAATTTCACTACAATCAACTACAAACGATTATCTACTCAAATCAATAAAAAAAAGTTCGATTTTTCAAACTTTGAAAATTTTGTTATTCAATAATTCATTTGGGAATAACTTTTTTTCAGAGCTACTACAAACGAAAATAATTTCACTACAATCAACTACAAACGATTACCTACCCGAATCAATAAAAAAAAATCGATTTTTCAAACTTTGAAAATTTTGTTATTCAATAATTCATTTGGGAGTAACTTTTTTTCAGAGCTACTACAAACGAAAATAATTTCACTACAATCAACTACAAACGATTATCTACCCGAATCAATAAAAAAAAGTTCGATTTTTCAAACTTTGAAAATTTTGTTATTCAATAATTCATTTGGGAATAACTTTTTTTCAGAGCTACTACAAACGAAATTAATTTCACTACAATCAACTACAAACGATTATCTACTCAAATCAATAAAAAAAAGTTCGATTTTTCAAACTTTGAAAATTTTGTTATTCAATAATTCATTTGGGAATAACTTTTTTTCAGAGCTACTACAAACGAAAATAATTTCACTACAATCAACTACAAACGATTACCTACCCGAATCAATAAAAAAAAATCGATTTTTCAAACTTTGAAAATTTTGTTATTCAATAATTCATTTGGGAGTAACTTTTTTTCAGAGCTACTACAAACGAAAATAATTTCACTACAATCAACTACAAACGATTACCTACCCGAATCAATAAAAAAAAGTTCGATTTTTCAAACTTTGAAAATTTTGTTATTCAATAATTCATTTGGGAATAACTTTTTTTCAGAGCTACTACAAACGAAAATAATTTCACTACAATCAACTACAAACGATTATCTACCCGAATCAATAAAAAAAGTTCGATTTTTCAAACTTTGAAGATTTTCTTAAAATAATTCATTTTGGAATAACTTTTTTTCAGAGCTACTACAAACGAAAATAATTTCACTACAATCAACTACAAACGATTATCTACTCAAATCAATAAAAAAAAGTTCGATTTTTCAAACTTTGAAAATTTTGTTATTCAATAATTCATTTGGGAATAACTTTTTTTCAGAGCTACTACAAACGAAAATAATTTCACTACAATCAACTACAAACGATTATCTACACGAATCAATAAAAAAAAGTTCGATTTTCCAAAGTCGGGTGCTGAGCCATTTTTCAAAGTAGCCTAACTTTTTTTTTTAGCTACTATGCACGAAAAAAATTTCACTACAATCAACTACAAACGATTATCTATACGAATCAATAAAAAAAAGTTTGATTGTCCAAAGTCGGGTGCTGAGCCATTTTTCAAAGTAGCCTAACTTTTTTTTTGAGCTACTACAAACGAAAAAAAATTCACTACAATCAACTACAAACGATTATCTATACGAATCAATAAAAAAAAGTTCGATTGTCCAAAGTCGGGTGCCAAGTTCACATGGCTGCCGTTTAGACTTTCGCGGTCCATTGTTGTCATATCGTAACGACCACGAAGGGGCTGCGAAGGCAAGTTAGATCGTATAGTAACATTAGGTGAGATTGTGGGCAAACGAGGGATCATCCATGGTTGAAAATTAAAGAAAGAATTCACTGTGGTATAAAGGACTTACATAGCACAAATCTAAAAACGCTACCACAAAGCAGAAATAATGGCGTAATCTATATCTTATATATACAGGGTTATTAGTTATTCACTGACACTACGTGAACTGCAGGTTCTGCCCATCATAACAAACACGTTAGTGAAGACGCCAGGTCTTAATTCTTATTTTTTTGTAAATCGTCTCACATACATAATAATGTCCAGAACCTAATGAATTACGAAATACCGATCTCCCACTCCTATTTAAATCCACATCATCATCATCATTGGCTTATTTTACATCTGCGCAAGATGATTTAAGTGGCATTAGCTTGGCTGGGAGACAGCCGGACATACAAACACCCACCACACATAATTCAAGGCAGAGCTATTTTTAGGTTTAGTTTCAAAGAAAACCCATATAATGAACGATTTTTGAATGGAGGAGGAATTCATACTAATATTAATATACTCGTATAATAAAAATTCCCTTTCCACCAATTTTAAAATTGAGACCAGGCGGCAGACCTGCAGTTCACATAGTGTAGTGAATTACCAATAACCCTGTCTAAATATCTATATAAATAAAACAAAGTCGTGTTAGTTACACCATTTAAAACTCGAGAACGGCTGGACTGATTTTAAAGATTTTGGTTTTGTTGCATTTGTCGCTGTCCGGGATAGGAGAATGACCATCAAACAATTAAGGTTCCGCGCGAAAATTTAAATTCTACGCCGGCGAAGCGCACAGGACAGCTAGTTTTTAGATAAATTTTATATTGACAAAATGGCTTACCGTAAGCTTCAAGTGCGTGACTGCAAGCTGTCTATTATCTGATGCCATCAATATAAAATGCATCTAAATATTAAGAGTTAAAGCACATTTTAACGCACAATTTTGTGCTGTGCAGCAGTGATGCGGTCCAGATCTGAGTCAACCTCTAGCCATTCGAGCTATTGTAGGTAATTCTGTCTAGACAGAGACATCCTAAACTGAACGCATCACCAAATAAATTAAACATCAATAGGGTCAACAGTCAACACCCTAAAGCCGAATAATTACTTTATACGCCCACGCGATCGGCCCGTAACACTTTGCACATAAATTCTCCCACCCCTGCGTTGGCTTGGCTCTAATCAAACGGTTTTGTTATTGTACTTCTTGTGGTGTTATTGGAAATGTTATTATTCGTTAGTGGTATAATTGATTGGCATACCGATTTCCCTTTGTTTGGGAAGGCACGATTGGCAGGCGGATAAATTGGCATAACACTGCAATGTGAAAGACAGGTCCATCGCTTAATTTCTAACGTGTTATAGAAAACTTGCCACGCGTGAGTCCGTCGACTAAAAATTCATCAGGATTAAGTTTTCAAAACACTGATATTTTTTTATTAAATCTATCAATGACATTAACAACTTAATTAAAAGCGAAAAGTTGAAATACGAAGGAAGACCTTTGCCCGGAAGTTGGAGTTGGACAACGGTGGCTCATTCAAGTCATTTATAACAGTAATATTTGCGTGCACAAAGAAATAAGTAGATATTATAATGAAAAACATACTGTGGTACTCATAATTAATTACTAGCTGCCGCCCGCGGCTTCGCACGAGTTGTTTCTATGGAAACGTTAAAAGGTGATTTCTATCCCATGGGAACTGATTTATGGGATAAAAAGTAGCCTATGTTTCATTCCAGGATTATAATTATCTGTATACAAAATTTCAGCCCGATCCGTTCAGTAGTTTTGGCGTGAAGAGGTAACAAACATCTATCCATCCAACTTTCGCATTTATAATACTAGTTTCTGCCCGCGGCTTCGCACGCGTCGTTTGTATGGACACGTTTTATGGTTATTTTTATCCCATGGGAACTGATTTATGGGATAAAAAGTAGCCTATGTTTTATTCAAGGCCTAAAATTACCTGTATGCAAAATTTCAGCCCGATCCATTCAGTAGTTTTGGCGTGAAGAGGTAACAAACATCCATCCATCCATACATCCAAACTTTTACATTTATAATATTAGTGTGATTTTTTGACAAGCAAGTCTGTCCTCGATAAAGAGTATGATTGATGATACGTCATCTAAAAAATCATTGTAGAATTTCCCTAACATCAATCGTTTTGGTTTTACATAGTTAAACGACGATCATATTGAAGCTTCGGTCGGTCACAACAAGGACAATGTACATATTTACATTATTTGAACCGAAATAGCTGTGGGTACATTATGTCACAGGCCATTTGCAAAATTATGTCTCGCCATGCGGGGCTTATCATTGCAAAAATTGTAAATTACTCTTCATCAGAATAATGACACAGTCGCTCGGTTCCGATACAAGGTGAACCGTAACGTGTATTTTATCATATCGTTCACTCTGTACATATGTGAAACAATGTGCGTTTTTTAATCTAGAAAATTAACTTACTAATTCTCTGTGTTGATGTTATCAGTATTAAAACCTAGTAAAAATTAAATTAAACCGATAATCCTTATCATGAACATCCTTTTACGAAAACAATTATTATAATTTTATGAAATATCATCATATGAATTAAATACTGTCCAAACAAATACTAATTATTTGTTTTGTGTTGTCCCGTAGGAGAGCGGGCAGCGGGAGGTAAAAACGCTGATCCATGCACTACACACCATGGTCTGATGACATTGTATTTGCCCAGAACTTTATTCCGTATTCTATCCATGCATGAAAATAACCATTTTGGATGAGAAAAAATATACTTACTTAAATGTTATTATTTTGAAACGGTTTTTGCAGTTTCGTCAGACCAAAAAAAAGCATGATTGTATTGTTGTGCTGATCAAAACCATATTTATGTGGGTCATGTATAACATACATCTTTCTATCAAAGCAATTCTGTTTCTCAGGGTTTTCCTACAGGATATCACGCAAAAGTTTATGAGAAAACTTATATTATTTAGTCAACAGTGTTTGTGTATAATAATAATGCACTTTTATGTAGGAACATATTATAGACAGTCATTCTGATAGTAATTTTGTATTTGATGTGATTATTTATTTCATCTTTATTTTCTTTCATTTAAGACTTGTACGTTTAAAGTAAATTAGTATCTCTTTACACATACTAACTTAAAAACACTAGTTTGAATCAGCACCCGTAATTAACATAAATTGGGGTACTCAAAGTGGTATTCTGGTAGAGGTAATATGTATTTAAAATCCTGTAATTCCCATTTAAATGTATTGTTGTTGTATTATGTATACATATGCCTTGAAATGTAATATGTTGTAACTCGTATCAGTATAGAACATACAGATATTGCCTGGTATTTGGTACTCGTTTTTCTTTCTTTTATCTTTATTTCTGGCTTTGCAACTTCTTTTCGTGCGTGTGGGTGAATTGTACTTTAGTGCGATGATAATAAAGTTCAGTTTGTTCTAGATCGTTCCGAACTTGGTGAGGATATTGAAGAATCTTATTCTGGCTGGGTATTCGCCGGAGCATGACGTTAGCGGTGTTTCGGATCCATTCCTTCAGGTATTTTTCTTATCCCTTGTCCTAGTTGAGCGAGGATGGGTTCAATTCAGATGTAGCGAAAACCAAACAATATTGTCATGAAAAATGTTGCCGTCTCTTTCATAATGATCGAAACAAAAAGGACGGCATCGAGACCAATATCGACGCGACGCAATGCACACTTACGAAAAGACAATACGAGACTAACACCCGAATACTTCGCTTTTATATATTACTTCGCATACACGAATCAAACGCAACTCAGATTAAGCACGTCTGAAGTGAAATATTTTTTACTGATCTGACAGATGAACTGTCAAAAAATCGTGACTTGCTAACCTGCTTAAATCTGATTTATTGTTAATTACTTTTAAAAGATTCAAATTTCAACGAGAGCGCAAAACCGAACTGACAACATGAGCGGCGAGAACTGTCACTGAAAATCGTAGCTTTGTATGTTGTAAGTATTATATTCCTTTCTCTGTGTGCGTCGCGTTTGTCGGGCAAAGGGACTCTATAAAAAAAACACAACTGACATACTATATATTAATCATTAAATACCACATATTCAATGATTAAGTTGCCCAGAGTAGATATAAACGCCAGCTGTTATGATTTCCAGGTGAAAATCCTTCGCCTCCTCCGAATACTCGGCAAAAACGACGCCGAAGCGTCCGAAACGATGAACGACATCCTCGCGCAAGTCGCGACCAACACAGAAACCAGCAAAAACGTTGGCAACACGATATTATACGAAACTGTACTCTCGATCATGGACATTAAGTCTGAAAGTAGCTTGAGGGTGCTAGCTGTGAATATCCTCGGAAGGTTCCTGCTGAATAATGATAAGAATATTAGATATGTTGCGTTGAACACGCTGCTGCGGACCGTCCATGTTGATACGTCGGCTGTGCAGAGGCATCGGACTACTATTCTGGAGTGTCTCAAGGTAAATTATTGTATTGTATTATGTATATCACTTATCTAGTACCCATAACGCAAGCTCTACTTAGCTTGGGGCTAGATAATGCTGTGTGAATTGTCCAACATTATTATAAAAAAAACAGTCTTTTCTACGTTGTAGAAATTCAATATCAGACAGTATGTTGATTTAGTACATCACCTCAATCGTGGATGCGTGAAACTAGTAGATTTAATTAAATAAAAAAAAAATACTGTTTGCAAGAAGCTTTTCTCTTTTCAAAAAACTTTTATCTCTACATTGACCTGAATGATGGTGTTTGCTTTTTCAAATGGGGGCAATCAATACCGTCCTTTCAATTAAGTCTATAGCATATACATGATTTACAGAAGCATTACATTTAAGGGAAAGATGTATCTGCAATTTCGACCCTTATTGTCCATTCCAGGACCCGGACGTGTCGATCCGGCGGCGCGCCATGGAACTATCCTTCGCGCTGATCAACGGGCAAAACATCCGCAGCATGATGAAGGAACTCCTGGCATTCCTGGAGCGATCAGACGCGGAGTTCAAGGCGCACTGCTCCAGCGCCATGGTGCTGGCCGCGGAGAAATACGCGCCTTCCAACAAGTGGCACCTCGATACTCTCTTCAGGGTGTTCATTAAGGTACTGCAACTTTGGGATTCTATATTGTAAGAATATTCTTAGAAAAACTAGAACGAAACTAACCGGTAACAATGGGCATAGTTTAAAGAATTAAGAATTAGCAAGTTGCTTATACAGCCAATAGCCAATAGGCCCTATATCCCGCAAAACCGACCAGAAACTTGGCAAACGTTCGTGTATTGAAGGCCGTCCTTCAGGCAGCCTTAACAGCCTATAATTGGCCCACTGCTGGACGCAGGCCTCCCCCTGATAAGCGCCTTGTTGGCTCATGGGGGTAATGCCCACACTGGGCCTGCAGGTTGGGGATCGCAGTTCGGTGGTAGAATTGTTCTGCAGGGGGCGCTGCTGCCCGCCCCCGGTGGATATCCCTTAGTCGCATCATACGACACCCTCGGGCAGAGTTGGGGTTGTCCTTCATACAGGCGGGTTTCATACAGGAACATACTAGAAGCGGCTGTGGAGTAAAAAAAAAGTGCTAAACTTATGTGACATGACATATATGTATTCTGTTATTCAAAGCAATTTACTTTGCAGGCGGGCAACTACCTTCGAGATGACACAGTATCCAGTACGATCCAAATCGTATCAGCAGCGCCGATGGAGCGCCAAGCTTATGCCGCCATGCGATTATGGAGCTCGCTAGAACGATCCGCCGTCTCTGGAGACTCTACGGAGAAACAGCCGCTAATTCAGGTACCATTATACTTATCACTGGTGGTCCCTTTAACGCATTCACTGCCCAGCTTTATGGAGGTGCGCCGTAGGCCATGAAAGTGTTAAAAGTGGGAGATCTAGTTTCATCTTTCTTCTACTCACACCTGCTAATTAGTAACCAGAGTAATTAAGGCCCTTATATTGACAAAAATATTGAAGAAGTTAACGGGTCTAAAGTCATTTACAACGGGAAATATTATCATGATTTGAGTTTTGAGATATATTATTACGTTAATATCCCGTTGTATTTTAGTGTTAATAACCATAATGGACGGTGGTGTTCTTCCAACACAAATAAGGTTCCTAGTTGACCCGCTCACATCCGTAATGAATGAACCATGATAAATTTAAAGGTTTTTGGTAACGGGTATTTAATTTACACATAAAACAGTTGAATAGAGGTTATATCTCGAGGCTAAAATCACTCTTAAATTGAACTTTCAAATTCGACCTAACTTTATAATGAATGATGATTTCCTCCTAGCCGAATTTCGACCACGGCGGCCAGTCTCAACGGAGACTAGCCAGATGCGCAGGATATATAGTGCACAAGTGTTTGCGCAAACACAGGTGCACTCTCTATTCCCTCACTCTCATAATCCGATGGGACGACAGATTTTACAATTACAAGAGTACCAAATAGGCATACATTTAATGATTCTAATATTGCTTTTTAGGTATCGGCGTGGACGATTGGTGAATACGGAGACTTGCTTGTATCAGAAGCCAGCAACGCCATTTCTATGGTCGACGAGGATGGCGTCGGTAAGTGAAATTAACATAACTTGCTTCTTCCGCGGCTTCGCACGAATTTTTCGGGATATAAAATAGCCTATTCGCTCAGTAAATTCAGTCACGCATTTCACAACTTTCGTCTTTATAATTTCAGTAGGATAAAACTATAAAACCTAATAACCTTCATTATGTACAATATATTTAAAAAGAAATCAAAATATGTAATCTCCTATGCGTATTGTTAGTGCACGTCGCAGGTCCTTTAAAATTTGAGCTCGTACCAAAACTTGTTTAATTACTTACATACTTATTTTCATTTTCAGATGACTTCGAGCGCCCGTCAGAAGAATACGTGATAGACATTTACCAGAAGCTGTTGTGGTCGACGCAGCTTTCCATCACCACGAAAGAGTATCTGCTGCTTTCCCTCGCTAAGTTATCCACGAGGTTCACCACGCAGCCTAGCCAAGAGTAAGTCAAATATAAGTTACTAGACGATTTCACCCGCGTAGTTCCCGTTCCCGTGGGAATTCCGGGATAAAATATAGCCTATGTCACTCCCTGAAAAGTAAGCTTCCTAACGGTGAAAGACTTTCAAATCAGTCCAGTAGTTTCGGAGCCTATTCAATACAAATAAACAATCAAATCTCCTCTCGTCTTTATAATATTAGTATAGAAAATATAAATAATTTTTTCAGGAATATTTCTTTGTATACAGAGTTATTGGTAAATAATTGGACACTGCGTGAACTGCAGGTTCTGCTCATCACAAACACGTTTGTGACGACGGGAGGTCTTCACAAATATATATTCTTAAGTTTAATATCGATAGTAGCCCCCCCCCCCCCCCCCCCCCCTATATATTCTTAAATTTGATCCAATGATCTTTAGTAATTCATTGGGTTCTCGACAAAAGTGTTTTTTCATTTTGTATCAGAGGTGGTTTACAAAAAAAATAAGAATCAAGACTTGGCATCTTCACTAACGTGTTTGTGACGATACATCTACAACGGACGAAAAGGTGAGTATGATGGTGATTCCAGTTTGTAATGGTCTCCTCTCTACGCCATCCTGTCCTGTGTCACTCACATTATATTATTTGAATCTATTGGAAGAAAGGTCGTACTCTGTGCTTGTACTACATGCACATGACCAAAGTTGTGTTTTTTAACGAATTATCTGATTGTTTGCAGTAAAATCCGCGTTATCATCGACACCTTCGGATCACATATCCATATCGAGTTGCAGCAAAGAGGAGTGGAACTATCACAACTTTACCGGTAAGAGACTAATATTAGAATAGAATAGAATAGAATAGAATATAGATTTATTTAGCACACAAAACACCGAGGGAAAGTAAAAACAAAAAAAAACAGAAAAAACAGAAAAAGTAATACTAAACACAACAATAGAGACTATAAAACAAACAAACATCATAAAAGATTAAAAAAAAAATAAGATCTATACCTACGTGTAGAGTCGATGAATGAAATTGGTCTTTCCCTAGTGCGTGGCTAAACAGGTCCAGCCTCAGCTTAATGTCGCTACCGCCTGAGGACGGAAACAACGCTGGTTTTCAGTCTGAACCTCTGGGTGACGTCACATTACAAGTCTATAGCTTACATAATCAATAATGAGTAACAAATTTTAACAAACTGGAGTTTAGGTAGGTATATAACTACAAAGATAAATTAGTGTATAAATATGTGATGTAAAAGTAGTATAATAAGTAAAAACGTGGTTGTTACAAATTTAAGAGAAAAACTGAATAGCATGCCTAAGTAAATAAATATAAATATACTAAATAAATATATTACGTTCTGATATGAAGCAAATAAATATAGGCGTTCAGAGATGTATGTAAATTGGGTTTTCTAGGAACTTTTTTGAGTTGATAATAGTTTTTTTTTTAACTTAGATTTGAACGAATGTAATGATTTAGTAGTGCGGAGTGGCGGAGGTATATCATTCCAACAGCGAGAAGCTGCAAAACGGAATGAACCTCGAAAAGCCACTGTTCTATGTTTTTGTGTCAGTAAAATCAGATTAGAGCAAGCTCTACGTGGATATCTAGAGTTAGTTTTAGACGCCCATTCTAGTTTATTGTACAGGTAAGGGGGTGATTTGAATTTAATAACGCCGAACAAAAGAGTCGCCAAGTGCAAGTCACGGCGTGCTTTCATTTTCAGCAAGTCTAACGAATTCAGGTAAGGGGTAACATGTGATCGAGGTGGAATGTGTAAACAGAATCTTGCGCATGCGTTCTGAACTCGCTGGACCAACTTCTCAGTGCGGCTGAGTAGACGGGGCCCAAATACTACATCGCAGTAGTTAAGCTTTGATAAAATAAGCGATTCGCACAAGGTTATTCGGACTGCTTCGCTCAGGTAGGGACGAATTTTATATAGAGTTTTCAACCTATAAAAGCAGTTACGTGCACTTTCAGCTAGTTGATTCTCAAACCTAAGTTGGGCATCAATAATCAATCCTAAACTTTTAGCCTCTGAAACATACTCAATCGGCTCACCATCCACAGTAATTTTTATTTTATCCTTATCTAACCTAAGCAGATTGACTCTAGATCCGGTAAGAAGAAATAAGGATTTTTTAGGGTTCAAGACAAGTGAGTTGGAACGAGACCATTGAAAGATGTTATTTAAATCAGTGTTAACTTTATTCACTGCACCCAGAAAATCAGATGGAAGAAAAGAGTGATACAACTGCAGGTCATCCGCATACAGATGGTATTGACAATGAGAAATCTTCCTTACAATATCGGCACTATATAGGATGAACAGTATAGGCCCTAGGATAGATCCCTGGGGAACTCCTCGAGAAACCAGCCGTAAAGAAGACCTAACAGTTTTTCCATCCGCCATTTTCAACTCTACACATTGTTGTCTACTACTGAGGTAACTATCAAACCACTTAATTGCGGTTGAGTCAAAACCGTAGTAAGCGAGCTTTGATAAGAGTAGAGATATGTTAATGGAGTCGAAAGCTCGTGAAAAGTCCAGTAAAACCAGCAAGCTGCACATGCCACGATCCTGAGCAGACAACAAATTGTCTACCACATCCAGTAGGGCCGTAGCAGTGCTGTGGCCTTTGCGAAAACCAGACTGGTACTGAGGCAAAATATTGTGCTCGTCAAGATACTTAATAAGCTGCAAACTTACCACTTTCTCTAGTACTTTGAACAGGCTAGGCAGAAGACTTATTGGTCTAAGGTCAGAGACAGATTCAGGGATGCTTTTTTTAGGTATCGGCTTGACTACCGCCACCTTCCAACACTCTGGAAAAACGCCACAAGTGAGAGAACTATTAATGATCGTTGTGATGGCTTGCAATGATTGAGGTAGAGTCAAGAGAATCATATCTAAACTAATACCGTCAATACCATGAGCATTCGATTTAAGGTTTTGAATTATTTTTAAAACTGTCTCCTCACTAACCGGGCTTAACGCAAAAGTTTCTGATTCTTGATCAAAGCTATGGCATTCAAAGTAGGTAAGCTGAGAAATACTAACAGAGCCATCACCTGGCACATTCATGAAGTGAGTGTTAATAATATCCGGATCAACGAATTGGGGCGGTAGCTCAGCGGCATCTTTTTTATTTGGTAAAATATTATCTTTCAAATTTTTCCATAATCTTTTGGAATCTTTTACATTACGGTTTATTTGATTAGTAAAGAAAGCAGTTTTCTCACTTTGAATTGCCGTGAGAACGATGTGTTTCATATCCTTATAACATTGCTTAAGGATTTGACAATTCTTATTTATTTGGTTGTACCTCCATAGATCTACAAACCGAGAGAGTATGAATCAAAAGATAGCACTACTTATTTGCTATGTTGTTTCCTGAACATATATTACTTGAAAATGCATAATAAAAGTCTCACTTCCGACGGGAAAAATTAAGCCACGGGAATTCTGTCTCATCGTAATGATGTGTGTAAACAGCGAGCACTTTTTGGGTACAAAGGGAAGCTCTGTTCACAGCTGTCTGAAAGACAGCTGTTAGATATCTGATGGACAAACTAAAGTGAACTTTTTTGCATTGCTGTTAGAATTTAAAATGCGTTTTCTCAGGCCCAGAGAGATTAATGTAAACAGGCCATAACTTTCTATGCAAATTCTAGCTGGATTTGACAATTAAACACCGAAAGTTTTCTACCTAGTGTAATCACTATAAAAATCTTGTGACCTATCATTTCGTCCATATAGTTAAAAATTTGATTACAGGCAATACGCACACCTTCGGCCCGCCTTACTGGAGCGAATGCCGGCCATGGAGGTCGCGACGACCGGCGACCGGGACGACAGCGACGCCGAGCCAGAACCGGACACGCCAGTCGCCAGTACGAATGACCAAGTATGTAATATGTTACTATCATGACAGATCTCTAGTTTTATTTATACGCTGGTATTTACAGAGTGTTCCATTCTGTAAATCAAACGGAACTTTCCTGAGTCATGTATGTTTTGCGATTTTTTCGTTTGATCTGACCTTGTTCTTGATTTCATTCAAATTCAAATCGTTTATTTGATACCATGTACATATTTATTTTGTACTCATCAACCATTTTGACCCGTATATATATTGTAAGTATTTGTGTTTCTCAGGATGCCCTGTTGGACCTCATCATCGGCTCGGACTCCCTGACGAACGGCGACGTGGAACACAAGCCGGCGCAGCCCGCGCCTACAAACAACAATACTAGTAATGTGAGTCGCTTAATATTTTGTGACTACGAGGCGCCTGTAAGCAATATGTGGTGGCCTATAATTTCACCGAAGCGTATGGGGCGCTCGGTTCCGAGGGTGGGTCTACATCATAGAACCAGTCGCAGGACGGCTATAGCGGCCTATGTCGCTTGTACAGAATCGAAACGGATTGAACCAAAGATATAGTAGTCTACGTTCCGTATCCTAATATCCTTGGATTGAACTAACTTCGAGAGACCTTAACCCAGTAGTCTGTCTGTAGAAAGTGGATGCAAAATCCGGCTGCTACTGAATACAGGCGCAGTCACTCTGCTGGCGGCAGAAATAGGACTTGGTGGCATATAAGTTCTGCAACAACATATCTACTGTTCTTGTTAAGGACTTAAGGAAACGAAGATACCCATCCTGTTAAAACAAATATCTAGTCAAAGAACAACATTTGAAGCCGCTTCTGTCATCCTCAGGACATCCTCGACCTACTAAGCGGCCTAGACCTAACATCGACGGCCGCGCCGCCGCAAAACAGCCTTCTCAACAACAACGTGCCGGCGCCCGCCGCCATGCTTCTCGATGGCTTGTTCGCTCCTGTCTCCCAATCTCAACCTGTCATACAAGGTAAGACTACTGGAGGCCAGGTATTTAATCGGCCTAAACCAATCATCAACGCTAGCGTCATACATTATCTAATCAAAGATAGACATTTGTCATCTTGCAGTCAAAGCCTGAGTATGGATCACAAAACGAATCCAAATTTGTTTATTTCTTTGGCAACAGTAATCAAATCTAATCACTTTGCAAGCTGTTACAGCATGTCTTTCCACCAGAAATGTGGTTTAGGTGGGTTTGCTTACCAACTTTTTAATTATTTCTGCAGTGAATCACTCTAGCTAGGCTTTGTCTGGCTGTGGCTGTGCGGTGCCAGCTTAGAATTTGCACCACCCCAACTCTTCCCGCGGGTGTCGTAAGAGGCGACTAAGGGATATCCACCGGGGGCGGGCAGCAGCGTCCCTGCAGAACAATTCTACCACCGAACTGAGATCCCCAACCCGCATGCTCAGCGTGGGGATTATGGGCATTACCCCCCATGTGATAAAAGCTAATAAGGCGCTTATCAGGGGGAGGCCTGCGTCCAGTAGTGGACTACTACAGGCTGTTAAGGTTGAGGTTGAGGAGGCTTTGTCTGAGAAGATCATAGCTACTCAGTTTAGCTGACAGCTAGCTGTTCAGATTATTCACTACATACCTACATTTATAAACATGTTACCTCTTACAGATCTACCAACAATTACGGCTCTGGATAAAAATGGCGTCCGCATAATCCTGAGCATGGAGCGCGGCGGAGACAGCGTCACTCTGACCATGCGAGCCACCAGCGAGAACCCACTCACTGACTTCTTATTCCAATGCGCCGTGCCCAGGGTACGTACATAATAAACATAATATCTAAAACTTACTAGAATGTTCCATAATCCTGAGCGGAGCGCGGCGGAGACAGTCACTCTACCCATACGAGCCACCACTTTGATGGCATGTCGGTCAACAGGGGCCCCCTCATGATTAGTGTCAATAAAGCGCTTATCAGGGCTATGTCCAGCAGTGGACTGGTAAAGGCTGTTAATGTCATGTGAAAGGATTTTTAAAAGCGGACCCATTATTACGGGGATTATGGGATTTTTAGATAAGACTGCATCTATTGGATCAGTTTATAAATAAGAAAAATTAAAAAAAAAAACGAGACGTGGATTTACAATACAATATTAATATTTCAGACACTCCAGTTGGACATGCTGTCTCCGTCTGGCACTATGCTGCCGCCGCACGGCGAAATCACCCAAGTACTCAAAATCTCCAATCCATCCAGAGTAAGTTTACGCCAACATACTTTTCTACCTCTCATGCTTGAGAATAAATAGACGTAACGTGAGATAACGTTTCGCGGATAACCCAATTATATCGCCAACTAGACAGTGTTATTTTCACAAAACAAACTTGAGTACATGTAATAAATGGTTATTGTTTCCTAGTTCCCACTCAGGATATCAATTGAATCCTCTATCACATCACACTAATATTATAAATGCGAAAGTTTGGATGTTTGTTACTTCTTCACGCCAAAACTACAGAATGGATTGGGCTGAAATTTCTTATACTGGTAGTTATAGGCCTGGAATAAAACATAGGTTACTTTTTATCCCAGTCACCATCACCATGTGATAGAAACAACGTTTAAACATTTCCTGGGTTACTTTTTATCCGATAAAACAGTTACCATGTGAAAGAAATAACATTTCCATAGAAATAACGCGTGCGATGCCGCAGGCTGAAACTAGCTTTTACTATAACCTTGTGTATCTCTCTTCCCCAATAAGGTATACAGCTTAAGGGTCCGGCGGAGGATGAATTTCCCATACAAACGTAATACCAAAATTATTTGTAATCTAAGAATATTTTCACCATGGTCTGCTATTATTTGTATTAAAATAGTATTTATCTAGGTTCCTGACACAATTTTTTTTTCTGAATACCTTTCTGAAATGAAATTAAACCGAATCGCATTTTTACATCAAAGAAGGAATGTTTTCTTAGTATTTTTCTAGATAAGTATTTTGAAAAAAGCTTGTGGCAGGTACCTAAATAAATACTATTCTAATACAAATAACAGAGAACCATGGTGAAAATATTCTTAAATTACAAATCATTTTGGTACTACGTTTGTATGGGGAATTCATCCTCCGCCGGACCCTTAAGTTCAGCTCCCCATTGCCATTTTTTATAGAACACTTTTGTGTAATAATCATTTAATAAATTAATAATCAAAATGTATGTATACCACAGAGCCCGCTTAGACTGCGGATACGAGTGTCCTACAACCTCGACGGTTCACCTGTCCTCGAGCAATCGGAAGTGAACAACTTTCCTCCAGACCTGTTCAACTGACGAGTGGCCGGGTCGGGCCGTGGATAGCCGCGGCGTCGCCATGTGGTGGCCATGTGTCGTCAGTTATTGATATAAGAGCAGCGTTAGAAAGACTTGTGATGAAATTGAGAGGTAACTCACTCTAAACATTAAGGGCCATGGCTGACCACTACATGATAGAAGCAAGCTTACCCACCAGCTAACCTAGGCGATTGCCGTGCGGCTGTTGCCAAACACTCGAATGCTTGCTTCTAGGTAAAAGCAAAGCAAGATTTAAAATGAGGTGCTCATAATAAATCTTTACACGATGCAGAAGTCACAAACTAAAATCTAATATTCAACGTTTGAAACATATGTTAGCAATTCACTAGCAAAATTCAATATGGGATTCGTATACATTTCAAACGAATCATAATTGTTTTGTGCCTCACATTTTTATTACAAGTGTTTACTGACTGCTGACCAAGTAACCAATAACTGACCGCACATAAAAAGCTAGCACATTTTGACTAGTGAGTAAGTGGCCATAAATGGTTTACGTCACATTCGGCCAGAAACTGGCCGATAATCTAAGACATGTGACAAAAGTGGTTGTTGGCAATGGACATTGGCGAGCTCTGCTAATGTTTTTAAGTGTTTTAAATAGTGTAAAGTGCAATTAAGGTTTGTTATTGATTGCTTATTCTTGTATCTATTTAGGAATCATCAAATATTATGACTTATATCTGTATGAATGTACATTTTGAAGTGTTATGTAAAATAAGGATTTTTATCAGATGGCATCTCTTTACCTTGAACATCTAAAGACTGACCACTTAAGTCCCTTGGATCAACCACCCCCGAGTTTTACGTTAGCTTCTTTTTAGAGATTTATTAACATTCCACTAGGTAGATAGATGTAGGGCCCGGCACTGATTGATAAGAATGGAAAGCTAGAAGTTATAATCTATCTATGCTTTGTTTTACGGAATTTATAGTTAGTCCACATAACATTTTGCTTGAAGTTTCGCAAGAAACACAATTTTTGGTCAAAGTTTCGTCAGTATTAGAACAATCTCATATTCGCACCCCAGTGTGATCTATTTATTTGTTTATTTATTTTGGGATTTTACTGTCACTGTTATCTGACTATCAATATGGATGAATTAACTTTGACTCGGTTAAAAACCACTGTTCCCAATCTAATCAACTTCTTGCAAAAATATCAAATAACTATTATTATCAGGATTCTATTAACACAACATAATTGTTGAAATTAAATGTTATATCCCCGAATTTAATACAAAAACCGTCGATAAAAATAATTTTATTTTTGTCTTTGAATTTAAATAAAAACAAAGTATTTTTCGCTTGCAATGTAAATAAACTTGAGATTGTAACATACAAATGTATGAGAACTGTGAGATGGAGGGCTAAATGTACTTAAACTATAAACATAGGTTTAATAATGAAATTACATTTCGTGTGATAAACTATGTAATTCGCACTAGCACGGAAAAGAGTAGAGACAATGCTATCTCGTCAATAGCTTGGCAAATAGTTGTGGGTTTCATTATCAGCAAAACTCTTAAATCCTGTACCTAGCGTTGGTTTAATATTTTTTGCTCTATGTTTTATTATGTTAATATTATTGTAACATTTATTTAGGTTTTAAATTAACATTATTCTAAATATAAAGAACAGTCATATCTGCAGGCACTTGAGCTTATGACTGTAATTCCTAATGCATTTGGTCAATAGTTAAATGATTGCTTCAATATTGTAAGAAATGTTTGATGCCTATCCAAAACCCTTCACGATATGGTGAAAATAATTTTACTATTTCTTAATGATGTAAATAGCTATGGCATAGCATATGAAACAATAAATTAATAGTTTTTGAGTTTTAAGACATTATATTATTTAGTTATTACAATATTATTATTGTTTAGGTTGTCGACTAACCCAAGCACAGATCGTTATGTAGGCGTAAATGGTAGATTGACACATTTTAATAGAAAAAGCACATCATAATAACTCTTGTCTGTTCACAAATAGATTTAAAAAATCCAAATTTTTATTAAAATAATAGAAATATCACATTTCTGTGATATAGCCCAATTTGAAAACTAATAGTATTCTAGCAACAATTTGTAATTTTTAACACAATATTTAGCCTGGATGGAATGATCAATTTATTTTTAGTTTTCATGTAAAAAGAGCTTGGTAAATGATTTACATAATGTATATCAAGTTGGTGCTTTGTTTTATGTATCTGATTAAATAGAAAGCCCTCCACATTGAGATGTTATGATTTGTGTAAAGCTATAAATGTACATAATGATTATAATTTTATGTAAATTGGTTAATAAATATTTGAGAATGTTTATATAATCAAACTATTTGTTTTATTTACTTAGCTTTATTACACTGACGGAAAACTTACAATAACGATTACTTATACAAGAATTTAGTCTATACTAAAAACTGCAGATATTCACAGAAAAATTAGAAGTTATTTCATTTTACAGTTTTTTTACTGTTATCATTATCATATTGGTTATCAAATCAACATAGTATTCGTCACAAAACCTAGAAAATCGTAAAAACATGTTTTTTTTGCAGTACACTGGAAGCATTATAAAATGAAACAACATTATTAAAAATTCACTCGATCATAGGCGTAGGACCTGATTGCCGGCCGCTCACACTATTGAACAGTCTGTCCTTAATCATTTGCGCCATGAGACCATGAATCACTTCTATGGTGGTCTTACAAGCATCTTTAGTGGCCTTCCCGAGCTTATCTTCAATGCGCTTCTCGTGAGGATCTGCGCCGGCGACGATGAAGCCGCCGCGACCTGAGGAAAGGTTTTTTTTATCAAATAACAGCTCAAGCTCATGAAAAGTGTGCCTGCCTTTTTTAGATTCAGTTACAAATAAAAAAATAGGAAAACCTGCAGGCATTAATTATACCCGTTCCTTAGCTGGATGGTTTGCCTTTTCCACACTAGACATACCTACTTTATGCGTATTTGTATTGAAGAGTAGATAACTGTAATCTAATAAGTAATAACATTTTTCTTGCTGTAGTGGATTGACTTGTTTAGGTAGGAACCTACCTACCCATTCAAATGGATAATAATTGAAACCACTAGCCTGATTTTGAAAATAGATGGGTAGCTTAGCTACCATATCCCTGACCACTTGTGAGAAGCCGCTACCTAGTCTCGAAAGTCTCGAAATAAACAGAAAAAGCTCACTCACCAAGACAAGCTTCACTCTGCTCCAGCTTATCCGACAGATCAAATATCTGCCCTGTCGTGTAATCCGCATTAGTGATCAGACTGGAACTACTCAGAGTGTTCACCCAGTACTTGTTCCACAGTGAATTCAGCAGTCTCCGGTCAAGCGAGGACTTGAAATAAGATACCTCCAGCGAGTAGTACTGTTTGCAGTGAACACCAAAGTCTTCAATCTTGTTTAGTGGGATGGTTTGGTACTCAGAGGGCTCCTCATTGGCTGGTTTGTAGCCCTGAAAAAGAATTGATGAAATGAGGCATGAACTTAAGAAAATAATGTGCTTTTAGTTCATTTTGTCTCATTGTGGATATGGGAGAACAGTAGTTAGGCCGTTTGGTGATTAATAAGCTAGTTGCCATAGTTTGAATGCCATAGCAAATCTTTAATTTACCTTAGGATACGTCCGAAAAGCACCTAAGCATACTTTCCCAGCTGAGATAGTTCTGACTGGATCGATGACAATAGCTACGAAGGGTTCTTGGAAGTTCTGGTTGAGCATCTGAGTGGACACATCAATGCCTGATAACCAGCAGCCATAGCCTGGGTGGCTGTGGTACCAGCCAATAGCATTCTCATGTCGACCAACCTGAAAAAACAAATACATATCACTTTAACATCTTTTCTAACTTCAATAGTAGATTAAAAACAATAATTAGTAGTCTATACATAGCCTTAATATTTAAGACTGATAGATAAGAGTACTCCTGTCTATGGAAATCTTATTGAAGACCCCGACACCCGAGATAAAATAGGTGAAAATCCTCCTACTCGCAGGCATGGAAAATGGCCTAATCAGGCCTTAAAAGAGTAGAGAAATTTAAGATGACATATTGGTGTCAGATAGCTCAATAATTAAACCAAATTATAATTTGATAGCACTAAAAGCCATACCATACTTTTTATTTCATTCAATAATAAATTGACGGCAAACAAAATCTATCAACATTTACAGTAGTTGAGTTTTTGTACCATCTGAATTGACAATTCTCTCCATCTCAGTGGCCTAATTTCTTTTAGTAGCTAAACTGAAGAAAATTAGGTCTTTACCGTTTTAGCAGCTTCAATGTAAGCAGTCATGTATTCATAGGCCTGCGCCTGGGCGTTGACCCGAGTCTCAGTCCCCTCCACTGGCAGTGCAAATGAGTCCATCACCAGCATTGTGTTTGCATCCACTTTACCTGTTAATAGCAATGAAATTACACCTTTTTAATGCTATGATTCCTGATGCAATAGTACTTTTTACTTTTGCATAATTTCTAATTTTTCTCAATTTTTTTTATTTATTTTAAACATCAAACATAAACATCAACAACAAATCTATGAAAATGTACATCCAGAGATAATAATCATAATAAAATCAACGGATGTTTTGAGGTAATTTCAGGCTAGCATAAGAATTTATGAAGGAGAATGATCTTACCCAAAAGAAGGCCCATGACCTCCAAAGTGCCACCAGATCTGGCGTGCATCACCATTTTCAGCAGGGCCAATGCTGAGATTCTGATGTCTTTGAAGAAATGCGGGCTAGAACCAAATAAACATTAGGTTAAATTTCCTTCGTGTGGTGGTTATTGTCTGTTTAAGTAGCAAAGGGCAAAGATTTAGGTACGCAGCCAGCAGTAGGTGACATGAGCTGATAATCAGGATTATCTTACTCTTTTTCCCATGGTTTGGCGATCAGAATGTCTTGCTGTTGTTTCTTGTCGTAGCGGTAAATATCATCAACGTCTCGCACAGTCTCTATGTTATTCGCCATAACCCATGTCTTTTGAGCTATGGAGGCCTGAGAGTCAGCGCTCGTAGAGGCCATTTTCACGTTTCACAAATTACAACAGCAATTATTTAGCAAAATCGCAATGCAATGTCCGAACGAAATCGAAATACAACACAACAAGAACAAAACAAAATGTCAAATTTATTACTTTAACTTCAACTTCTTGTAGAATGGCTCTGCGTCTTCTGTGTGATGTGACTTGTGCACTACGCTTGTACAAGATGTTGATTTGCTTGACACTGACGGCTACTTTATTTTGACATTGTTGTAGGTACTCGACTTCATGGTACAATACAACTCACGTACAACTCACCAAGGTATTCTACTCCGAGAAACAGCGGTCACGTGGGTTTTCCCAAGCGTAGAGGCTTTGGCAGGCGCATCGATGAAATTGTCACGTTCCACCTTCACCTAACACTTCATTAGTCACATTCATTAGTCATTAATTAGTTTAAGGCACAAGGGTTGGTACATCCTAGACTCAAAGCTCAGTACAGTAGGCAGAAAGCCCCAGGAAAGCCAAACCGGCCAAACCAAAAGCAGCAAACAAAATCCATATTGCTTGATTAAGAAAACATAAATATTGCATCAGAGACTTTCACTTCCTCAAACACCTTGTTGTGAGTCACCTTCCTCCATGAATGACGCTCGCTACCGGCCGGCTTGGATTTACGTAGACCGATTTCATCAGCCACTATGACTAGCCGCTTTTAACCTTTGTACTACCTACATCATCATCATCATCAGCCTTGTCATCCACAGCTGGGCACCACACCAAATCACCTACTACATTTAATTGAATTGAACACAATGGTTTTGGTAGTAAGTAAATAGAGCCCAGTCAGGCTTAGCTGATACGTTATCTATCACAGCAACTTAAAAATTGTTATTGCTCATTAAAACCTAATTTTTTGAATTTCGTCCCACCTTAATTGTCTCCATTATCAAAAATTAATGGAAATGCTTTTTTCCATCTTTGTTTTCCATAGCGAATTCATGTCGCTCTATCTCTCTTCTAGAGTTGTGACGTAAATCGTCCATTTCACTCGCGCTCGCCTAACGCCGCGTGTTATCCTACTCTTTCATTTAATCGTTAGCTGGTGTCTCCGCCTCATAATAATTTCCACCAATCGCAATCGTCCACATACTCTCATTGTGGAGAGGCAAAAAGCAATTTACAACCCAAGTTGACGCCGAATATGTACGACGCAATCGTTTGTTGTCCGCGACACAAAAATAATCGCTTGAAACTCTAACAAATCGAGTACATTCCAACCGTAGTATGATACAAGAATTTTGATATTTTCCAAGTGGAGTGTGGTGTTATAAAGTGCAGTGAAGATCGGAAAAGCTTAGATATGAGTGGTCCAATCATCATTACCGTGCCCAACAGCTATTTGATGGAGGAGGAAGCTGTAGACGTGGCTCCGGCTCCGTCCCGGAAACGGAGATTGGACCATTTGTCCTGGGAAGAGAAGATGCAGAGAAAGTAAGTCAGGTTTTTTGGAAATTAAGCAGTACAATACGACTACTTATATATGTTAAAGTAGGTCACAGTCACACTCACCATACATACAATTCTAAGCTTACATTAAATAAGTGGTAAAGTTATACCAACCATAAGTTTTCAACAATCTAAAAATATGTTTTGGAAACAATAGAAAACCGCTTTACCCTCCTATTCTACCACATTGGGTACATTCAGTCGGGCCATGTCCCTTGGCCAAAGTTTTTTGACCTTCACGTTCCGTTATGCACAGTTACGCGTAAATAGTCTGAAAGTGCAAATTGAGTTCGTCTTGTAAAATTATTTTTAAGTATATCTTATGTATTGTGGTATATCTGTGTTGGTTATTTTAAGTATACCTAGGTGGTACATAACTACTTAGGTACTTTGCTAATATTTAATATGGTTCTGTAATTTATTGAAAATGTTAGGATTGATCTAAATGAGATGATAAAGGGAGGCGAGGCTTATCTCCTCTATCTAATATATAAAATTCTCGTGTCACAGTTTTCGTTGCCATACTCCTCCGAAACGGCTTGACCGATTCTCATGAAATTTTGTGAGCATATTGAGTAGGTCTGAGAATCGGCCAACATCTATTTTTCATACCCCTAAGTGATAATTTTAAATTTCCACGCGGGCGTAGCCGCGGGGCGCAGCTAGTCTCTATTATATATAATAATAACACTACATAATGTCAACAAAATACCTATTCCAGTATTTAACTTAGTACCTAGGTACATAAATACTAGATATTGATTAATGGAATATTTTGTATAAGTAGGTACCTATATTTCATAACCAGGGATCCATAATTAATGCATGCAATAAAACTGATGCAACAGAATCGCATGCTGTGTTGACCGCAGACAGATGTAGGTACCTACCTCTGTAATCTCGGGTACCTACCTACTAGGGAAGGATGCATGGATTACAGGTAGATAATCTGTGTAGGGATGCTAATGCATGTGTTGACAAAACAAACTGATCACCACTGACTGACATAAGAAAATGAATGTATTGCATCAGCAAATAGACTCAAAGACCGCGGAGGTACCTACCTATGCCCTTAATAAAGGGCCACTAGCAGGCGTACGTTAATAGTGAGTACCTACCTACCTCGTTAAATATATGTAAACCACATTTGCTTTCCTTATTAAATAGGTACCTAAAAGCTAACATACCTACTAATCTCAGTAAAATCCAAATCCCCTAGCTCAAAAATATATCGAACCAGTTGGATTTATTTAAGATTTAATAAAAGCAGATACCCTTAACTCCACATTATTGGAAAAACCCAACAGCAAAGAGAATAGGTAGGTATGTTGCTGATATCAGAGCCAAACCGTCAACAGTTAAAAAAGTCTGACTGTAGTTCTTTTTGTCCTACAGAAAGATGAAGAACCGCGTGGCAGCCCAAACCTCCCGCGACCGAAAAAAAGCCAAGATGGACGAGATGGAGTTCCGCATCGAGAAGTTAGAAGAACGGAACGATAAGCTGATGAACGAGGTGGAGAGCTTGCGAGCGCTGAACGAGCGTCTCATGAGCGAGAATGATAAGCTACGAGCGGCGAGCGCACGGATCGCCGGCGAGACCCAAGGTACGTCTACAAGGAGCTTCGGTCTGCAACTTGGCATAGTAAAGCATATTAATTTTTTTATATTAAAGTTCACTTCGCTCGCCGCAAAGTTAGATCAGTTGATCCTGGAAGTTAAAGAATGAAATGTAAATTAGGTACCTTTACTCAATTCTACACGATTTGATGCCACTATACTACCTTAGACAGTTCTTATCTAGTGTAGTTTATGTACGGTCCTAATATTATTAGTTAAATAACTAAAGCTGAACACACAGCATCATCTAGCCCCAAGTTATGCAGAGCTTGTGATATGGGCTGTACAAAATAGTAATATGGTAATATGAAGTAGAGCTTGTCAACCTAACCTTAACTTCCTCCCCAGGACCAGCAGAGTCCCCTCAGCAGAAGGACGGGTCCTCGCCGGCGATTCGCGCGGCTCGCTTGCTCGCGGCGATGATTCTCCTCTCGCAGACCTCCTCGCGCACCTCGACTCCCCCGAATACCTCGATACGCTGCATCAGCTCGCAGACGAACTGCTCCAGGAGTTTGATGCTTCAGCTGCAGGAAAGACTCAAGCTGTAAGTTGCTAGACATCTCTTTTTGTTTCAGACTGTCCTTATGTATTTATAAACTGCCGGAGGATGTGCAAAGCGTCAGTGAGAGCACATTTTTGTATGAAATTTTATATTTCCCATGGTCAAGTTTGTAGGCCTCCTTCAAAACCCCCTAGTTTCTGGTTTTCGGCAGTAAGTAGGGGTTCAGGTTCTTCCCTTTCATGGGTATTATTTTGTCAGCTTTTGCCCGCTATTTTGAACCAGTATCTCCGATTTATATTGCAGACTTTACCTCCTAAATTAGTAAGTACTGATTTACTTTAGATGAGCGTAAACAGGAAAACTGGCAACAGACCGCTGTCCTTCCTTCTGCACAAAACCCATTTAAACCAGTTTTACCATGATATGATTTAAATATCCAAATCTCCATAAACAAATATTGAACACAGCATGTTTTTACCAGATGCTAAGCAACCATCTGCTGAATCATAGATTAAGCGCTTGCACATATGGGACAACGTCCGGCTTTATCTGGTTTATCAGGTCAAATGAGGGCGGGATAACGCATGAACTTATCAATAGCATTTTATCAGACAGTTACAAAACAGGAGATCCCAACTTTTGTTACCATGTAGGCTCTATGACAAAGTATTGCATCATACATCACTCTGACAACAGATTATTAGATACGTTACGTACGCCTACTTAAAGTCGACGGATCAATACAACCTTTAGCCGTCTTTTAAAGTTATAGGTTGGAGTGTGGGTACTAATGTTGACGCAGTTGGTTTAAAGTGTGAAATTAAAAACTATACCTAAGTAAACACGTACCTATGTAGGTACCTGTCTTCGTATCGTAGGTGTTATATAAGTTATATAACACAGGTTACAAAACGCACCTGGTCTATGCCTGGAAGAGATCATTATATCGTATTTTTGTTGGTGTACAATAAAGTATTATGTATTGTATAGGTATTGTATGTACTTAAAAGCCAAGACTTGACCCTGTACTAAAAGAAGGTACCTACCTACTGTCTTTAGAGATAAAAAAAAAATCTGCCATCTTTATGCCATCACATATCCTTACAGCAATCAGACTGTTAAAAAATTTAAATAATAAAACCTCTCAATTGTTACAGGAGCAAATCAGCGAAGCTGGAGAACGCCCTGAAGGACCTGAAGTGGTGGGGACCCCAACAGAGTACCTGGAACCCAGTGAAAGTAGCGTCCTAGACATGAAACACGACGTACACAGAATACTGTCCCAGCACTCATACGCGCATCCCTACGAAGACAAAGAAGACAACGACAAAGGAGATATATTCTACGCGAGTTGCGACGAGGCCAACTGCGTCACGGTAGAGGTCCCGTGCGATGAAATCGTGGAGGAAATCCCCGTGATACAAGTCGAGGAATCCCCCGAATTGCCAATCGAATCAGATTTCAGCTCGCTCACGAATAACTGTGAAGGGCTAACCCTAGAATGTGACATGAAAATGCTCTCTCCGATGAGCCTTTCACCAAAGTCTATCGAGGAGAATCTTCTAGGGTTGTCTCCTTCGCAGAGTCTGAGCTCGGACCTTGGCTATGAGTCGTTGGCCTCGCCGCTCAGCGAACCAGATATGGACCTGTCAGACTTTTGGTGTGAATCATTCACTGAATTATTCCCCGGTTTAGCTTAGGACTAAATCAGCTTATTATTCTCACCAAAGACTGACTAGTTTAATGAATCTATTAAGCATTTAAGTTTGCAAATGACAAAATAGTTAATTTAAGTATAAAGTTTAATTATATTGAAGATATTAAGTTATTTGTTAGCATTGAATTATTGTACTGTTAGTTAATCTATTTTCAAGTCATAGTTGTAGGGATGCATAGTATAAGTGTAAATAAACAGTTATCATGTAAAAATGGTTTAATTTCCTACCCGAACTTAGAGTTATTGCAACTAGAAGAAATATGTACCTACTGCTTACTGTAGGTAGATAGTATCATTAAGTTTGTAACAAGCAAACATTTAGAGTTATACATGATGACTAAGGTCAAAACTTGTGTAAAGATGCATGAATATGAGTCATCTTGACTGATGACTCATATGTCGAGATGAGTAGGTAGACCTGTTTGTAGAAAGGAATATGGAAAAGTCTGTCAACATCGCGGTCGACTGCACAGTTTGCACATCTTTTAAAGTAGGTTTGAGGAGGCATTGCATCATCAACACCACCTACAGTACCTATGCTTATTCTTGAGTTTAAAAGTTGGTATTAGCTAGACAAAATTTCTAAAAAAATAAAATTCTAGAATTTTAATCTCTAACTTATCTAGTTGAAAAGTAAATAAGAAAATTATAGGGGCTACCTACGTCTTGTTTTCTTGTCTACTGAGGTTCACTTGCTCGCATCGCATCAATATTACCTAGCCGATTTGGTTACAAAGTATTTCAATATTACACAACCATGATATATTATGATAACGACATTGTAGTGTAGCTTAAAGATAATTGGCTTTCCCGTAATTATCGAAGCGAGGTCACTTCTGTTTGTTCTAGAAATAATCGATACATAGATATTCTACCCCTAAGAATATAATATGAAATACTAGTTTCTGCCCGCGGCTTCGCACGCGTTGTTTCTATGGAAACGTTTTCAATACCATGGGAACTAATTTATGGGATAAAAAGTACTTGTTAACACTAAGGTCATTTACAACGGGTATTTACAATGATTTGAGTTTTGAGCTTTCTACTATTTCAGCACAGTTTCATGCGCCATGATCACGGAGTAGGTAACTGAGGCCACTGCGAGCGAGTGAGGTTTTAGTGGCAGATATATCGATCTACCCTCATTTTTTGTCTTTTGCTACGAACGTTGCTACTAGGTACCACCGGTTTCACTATCAAACGCAACTAGGTAGATCACGACACACAACACTGACGATATCAGAACGCGGCCCGGTTGGTAGTAGGTAGGTACCTCACTTCTTCAGTTTTTGCACATTCTTAATTTTTCACATTCAAGTCTGCCATAGCGGAGCATCTTTTGGAGTCTAGTCAAACCACTGGATCGAGTAACACAATCCACAAGTAATCTCAATAGAGCGACATTACATACCAAGATTGGTACAAGAAGCTATTAAAATTACCAAAAACGAATACCGGAACTTCAACCAAAAATAACGTTTCCAGCCATGCGGAACCTGGAATCCTGTTGTGAGAATGTGAAAAAACCGACGAAGTGATGTACCTAGGTACCAACTGGGCCGCGTTCTGATACCGTCGTCAGTGTTGTATGTCGTGATCGAGTTGCGTTCGATAATGAAACCGGTGGTAGTAGGCCTTCGTAGCAAAAGACAAAAAAATGAGGGTAGATATCGATCTACCCTCATTTTTTGATATATCGATATCTGCCAATAAAAACTCATCGCAGTGCCCTCAGTTATTCCGTGACCATGGCCACGGTAATATTATTAAAGGATAATATTACATGCCATGGCGCATGAAACTGTGCCGAAATAATGGAAAGCTTAAAATTCAAATCATGGTAAATATCCCACTGGAAATGACTCTATTATTATTGAAATTGTCTACTTAGAAATGTTTGAAGCATAACTAATGAGTTAACAAGGTCAGCGTCGCCGCCGGTTGTTATTTCCCATAATTATTGGAAGGACGAAACCAATCGATAACGATACCTATTAAATGGCATCGACATATTGAAGCGATTGGTATCTATCTACGATAGATAGGGCTGACGACTTGGATAGATTATAATAAGTTGGAGCACTTTATAATCTAAAGTTTAATTAAACGAATTGAATAACGTTTCCAGGAACGCGAATGCACAAACAGTTTTCCCAGATCAGATAGTGGGTTTGACTACCTACTATACAAACATACTACCTTAGAAAAATATGTACGTTTGATAAAAATAAAATAAGTAACTATATTATTATGTACCTAGTTATACAGTTAAAAAATCCAATGTTTGGGAAATAAGTGCCTTTTCTAACGTGAATTTAAATTGAAACTGTAATAACACCCTCAAAATTCTATGATAGGCTAATATGGAAGAGTTAGGAGATCATTTAAAACAAGTTTTAAAAAACCATTAAATATATTTGTTAAAATATTACAGACTCAAATATCCTGCATTTTCTACACGGTTTAGCTATTTTACTTAAGTTTCGTTTAACAAGTTTCTTAATCGTCACTTAAATGTTATCAGCGCTAAGCGATAAGAAGTTAATTACGGTTAGGTATTTATGGTTTTTACCAAACTGATAAGAAACTAATTGTACGAATACACAGTAGTTTCTAGATTCTTTGTTTTTCTTGGCGCTTTTAGTACTAAACAGAAAATTACTTTTCTTCAGTTGATAGGTTTTAGCCTTCGAACGTTTCTTTATGTTCGAAGGTTTTAGCATAATTATATACATCGCCTACTGGTTTTTTGAATCATGGGTTTTTGGTAAAACTGTAGTTATCCGCTTCTTTCTTTCTTTCTTCTTTCTTACACCGTAACGGTTCTCACTCATTTGTTTTTACGGGCTTATATCAACAGCATAAATAAAAATGTAGGTAAAAGAGCGAGAAAGATTCGCCAGGAGTTACTGTTCTTATAAGTGGGGCTTTTAATAATGATTCTATTAATCCTGGGCCCTCATCATTATCCGCAACCTGACTTCACCCACTGCTGGGTATAGGTCTACAAACTTCTGTGCCACTCCACATGGTCCTGCACCAACCTCATTTAGGTTCGCCCCGCGATGTTAGTGATATCGTCCGCCCTAATTCAACATAATTATTCGCTTCACCTTATCAATCGTGTCATTTCAGAATTACACATTTTGAGAATTTCACCCCTGTTCACAGATTTTCATAGAATCAAGGAGAATCAATAAGGTATAAATATTTTTAAAACACGTTGGTTTACAAAATAAGCACAAAGACAAATCAAATATTTGTACGATCTGCAGATATTTGTTCAGGGTGTTCTGGATGTTTTCTATGTATAATAAAAAATATATATCTATGTAGTGTGTTGTATTATGTATCAGTTATCTAGTACCCATAACACAAGCTCTACTTAGCTTGGGGCTGGATAATGCTGTGTGAATTGTCCTGCATTATTTATTTATTTAAATATTAATACTAAAGTGTTATTTGATTCTCTTCACTTCAATTACTGTCCATTAGCGGAAGAAGTGAAAAAGAAACCACTGACTCATTTCAATCATATGATACATAATATTATAAATTAGTGTATTTCTTAAAAATCTATTTCCGATCGTAAAATTTAACTAGAACTACAAGCGCCAAGAACAATTGAAGATTCAAAATTTTTCAATACATTTATCGTAATCCAATCTTGCAATAATTTGGCACAAACAAGTAACGCGCGATAACAGAGCCATTAAATATAACGATGCAATCACTGTACAGCCATAAACAACTAATGGAAGATATTTCAACTTAAAGATAACATTAGTAAAGCATTTTTCGTATTAAAGATGACAGTGCATGTTTTTTAGTCAATTTATGATAAAATCTTGTACCAATTTATGACAACAGCTATGGCTTATGTACATTTTGCTTTTCACAAGACTCAAAAAACTGTCACCTTACTTATTTAAAGATATAGAAACACAAAACATGTGGAAATACCGAAGTAGCAACCAGATAAGTTATATAAAGCAAATAAAAATGTTCTGTACAACTTAGAAACTATAATAATAACAATGTCTATGACATTTTTAGACCGATTTTAATACAATCATCAAAATTTCTATCAAATATTTCTTAATTAGGTATATTCAATAACAATTCGTTATTACTCTTATAATAAGGTTACCTACGAAAAATTGTAAAGAGAAGAGCGCCAAATTTTCACATTGAAAAAATATTTTTCTGGTTTTTTTAAATAAAATAATTATACGAATAGACGTTGTGATTCAAATTATATAGGTATCCATCAGCCATTATACTTTACTTTGAAATTGTAAATATTGTTACTTTTAGACACACTTGACCTTTGAATCTTGAGCCGTTATTTTCAAATGCTTTTTTGTACTCATTTTAATCGTAATTTTTTCCATACTACCTTTTACTTCATAATGTTATTATTGTGATTTAATAATGACATAGAAGTTCGATACGGTAACATTTTATTTTATTTATTTTTATTTTAACGTTCTGAATATCCGTGGATTTATATAAATCTATTTTTAAAGTGCAATTATTATTGCCTCTGACAAAAGATATCTTTCTTGAATTAATCTTACATGGCAATTTCTATAATGTTCCACTCCATCGATCGCCAAATTATGAGAATTATTTTGTTTTTATTAATTGGGACATCACTAACACAGATTAGATTATATTAATCACGACTGAACAGTTAATAATAAATTTTATCGATTCAATAAAATCGATAATCACATCTAGGCTTAATGCTTTAATAATTTACTTATCAAAGTACATGTATATATTTAATCCATTCTCACATGTTGAATGACACATCTTTGTACAAAATAAATATACAAGGTAATTTTAACTTGAATTAAGAATCAGAGTTATTAATCAACTAGTTTCTGCCCGCGGCTTCGCACGCATTGTTTTTATGAAAATGTTTTATTGTAGGCTTAGAACTAACTGTATGCAAAATTTCAGCACGATCCGTACAGTAGTTTTGGCGTGAAGAGGTAACAAACATCTAAACATACAAACTTTCGGATTTATAATATTACTCTGATAGTGTGATTTATCCATCAATATTTTATAAGAATCTCTAGAACACCGCCATCTAGCGGAATAAACAAGATCAATTAGAGCCGACACTGAAATGCCCCCTAGATTTACTCTGCACGCGTAATAGAAAATTGACATAAAACAGAGTAATCATGTAATCAGGCGAAATGTGTATATTTAGTTGCCGTGTGGTGCCGGTTTAGAATTGACACCACCTCAACGCTTCCCGCGGGTGTTGTAAGAGGCGACTAAGGGATGTCCACCGGGGGCGGGCAGCAGCGCCTCCCGCAGAACAATTCTACCACCGAACTGCGATCCCTAACCCGCATGCCCCGTGTGGGGATTATGGGCACTACCCATGAGACAAAAGTCAATAAGGCGCTTATCAGGGGAAGGCCTGCGTCCAGCAGTGGACCATAAGCTGTTGAGGATGTATGTTAAACTGAATTCACTTTTACCTAGCACAGGAAACCAGGACCATTAAACTACAACTAAGCGTTTATGTTTCCCGCAGAGCGCAGAGTTGCTTGACACATACTCTACTGTTGTTTTCGACGATGTTCCTAATGACTCTGGAATCTGTTTAGTTGTATCCAGTAAGGGGAGTCTATTTGATATATTTGAACGAAACATCATCGTGGCGTCTGCTTTTGGTATGGGATTTGCGCAGTTCTATGTCCGCACGATAGAGGCACTGTACCTAATTGTGTGGAAAAAAGAGACGTCACGATCATATCTCGTTATTAACGTCAAATAGCAACTCTATTCCTCTCTGTTATTTCTATTACTTATCCGGAAAAAATAACAATATTCTTATATCAAAATACAACTAACGCCATCTAGTTCCTACCCGAACAGTTTATCAAAACAAACATGGCAGTACGGCTTATCGTTCTGCTCCTTGAAAGTTCCCTTATTCAGTTGCCTGAGACAGAAGGCACACACGAAGTGTTCCGGATGGAACTTCCTGAACATGGCTGTGATGCAGCGGCCAGCGATAGGTTTGTGGCAGCCCGCGCAGAGGGAGCCACGCTTGCCGTGGTAGTGAGTCTCGCAGTAGGGCTGCCCTTCGTGCTCGAAGAATGAACCTCCGTGGAAAGGTTCTCTGCAGTCCTGGAAGGGGAGAATATGGTCAGGGCATTTGCACCAAAGATATTTTTGGTGATGGTGGTATTGGCCGAGAGTATTTTATTTTATTTTGTTATATTCGGAGAACAAACAGTTTTACACACTTTTTATATAAACTTACATAATAACTGAAAACCATTTATGTGTCTTCGCATGTAAATGCTAAAAGACTGCTTGCTTGCGGATGAGGAATAGAAAAACAGCTCTGTCCTGTTAACAACTAGGTACAACGAGAGTAACTAACAAAAAACAAAACTTATAAAATTACTACTATTACTAATAATTTCTTATTTTGTATATTAAGTTTTTTTTCTTTATCTATCAGTTCCTGTCCTGTGTGTATAATTTCTTGTGAAATATTGTTGGGTCATGTGGTTTAAATTTATCGCGCAGAACGTGCCCACACCGGCGTAAACGGTTATCTCGCATTTTGTGTTGTATTTCAGTTACTTCTGAAATTGTTTTGGATTTTATCAAGTCTAATAACACCACCTGCTCATCGAAGCATTTTATTTTCTGCTATATGCATTTTTTCAACATAGGGAATTTGATTATTTTGAATAAATTAAATAGTTTTTGCTTTGAATCCCTTAGTTTTTAAACTGTTTTTTAAGTTGTACGGGATATTCTATCTATATTCTAATCCCTCAGGAATAAATTTTGTATTGGACCACCTAGGGATCATCATCTATACATATGTTCATACGAAGAAATCGACGGACATATATGTATGTACATAAAAAAAATACAGCGGAACATAGAACCTCCTCTTTTTTTCGAAGTCGTTAAAAATGACGGTATATCTATGTAAAAGGATGTCATATTATATTGTGTAAGTCGATAATCACGTATAATAAGTTTAATGTAAGTAAATAAATAAATTAATAGATGAAGAAAATGTTCCCTCCGCACCAGCAAATATGCTGTTTCCAAAGTGTAGACGTGTTGTGTGATTTGAAAAGAAATGCAGATGTATTTTGAAGACAGAAAAACCGTCGGTGTTCCTCTCTCTAAGTTGTTTACATCATCGTTTACATTAACATAACGATTTCAATTTGGCTGACTCCCATGTTATTGCGAAATATTGCTTTTATGATAAAATGTTTTTAGAATTTATTTTCAAAACGTTGTAAATTATTGCATCACTGCTGGTATGCAATGCAACTTTCAAGTGACTTTATTTTTTGCATTTGTGATGCACAAATCAAATTGTAATTTCAGAAATTTCACATGTATGTTCACCATTTGTACTGTAACAAATTTACTGAAATTCAATAAATATGCTCGATAATAATTATTAAGATTGTCCATAACCAGTAATGTCTTACTCACCTTTACCGTCTAAAACTCGAGAACTATTAACAAAATACAAAATGGTAATTGCCGAAAAAAATTATAGAGGATGTCACGCACTTAGCCGAAAAGGGGGATACCGCAGATTCCGGATCCCTTGGGGTTTTACTTTCCATACGTGGCACTTTATATAAGCAAGTAGTAATAGCCTGACCTCACCCCGGACGGTCATGTAGGCCTGCCCCGATGAGACTGGCTAAAATTCAGCCAGTCTCAACGGACCGAAATTCGGCTAGAAGTACATCGTATCACCACTTGTGTAACAGATGTCTGATACCACTGCTCTAGGTCCTATTCTGCTAAATTAATCGCTTTACTATGACAGTGGTATCGTAATAGAATGACACATGTTGGCATTCTACGAGTACCTTAGATGAAAGGAACTACAGATCACCTGTACGCGCCCATCTGTTACAGAGCCTGTTACAGATGGAGGGACGCGTGCCAAAATTAAGCTCTAAAAAGGTTTACTTGTTGAGTGATATCTCCAGCTTTATTATATATTTTTGTATTGTTTTCGCACCCCATGCCCCCAATCTCGCTCGACAACAGTATAAATAGAACGCCTCGAATAGAACTGATCAGATGGAACATAACAAACCCGATCAGTGCGCTCGCAGACGCGATGACGCGACGCTAAATTTAAATAACTTTTTGAAGGTGGGAAACCCTATACGCTATTCAATGATTTTTCGAGATAATTGTATACGCTATTCAATGAATTTTCGAGGTACTTTTTGTAACCCACATTGGAAGTTAAATAGGGTAGGTTATGCTATGCAAAGTTTAGAGATAAATCCTCAGGGATTTCTTTCATTAAGGGATTGATTTCATGATAAAAGCCTCAGAGTTTTTATCATCATGAAATCAATATTGGATACTGGAGTGTAAAATGAATGATATTTACTTTTCCTCTTAAGCCTGACACAGTGACCAAAATAAAATTATTAGATCGAGTCAATTTGATGAAGTTTTAACACTAGCGCCATTTATTATCAGACGTTGATCTACTCATAGGACATAGCGTAATTCTAGTAAATTCTGGCTTTTCCCCACCAAATCTGGTCACTGACCTAAACGAGGAGTCTAAAGTACCTACCAGCCTTGCCTACCGGTTGTCCTAATACCTACTTCAGAATACCTATGCTTCTAGATGAAAGTTAAATTGCCATCTGTGTCATAACATGACCTACGCATGCATATGGGCAGTTCTTGACCTTCAAAAATGGGACATCGTTTTCCAACGTCCTTGACGTGCAAACATAGGTCATTGCCATGCGTGCACGCACGTCACGTGACCCAACGTTTGACAGGCCACGTGACGTTCCATTTCGTATTTTATAGTTTGTTTTGTTTTTGTTTTTTTTAGCTTTTTTATTTTTGTTCTCTTTATTAAATATCTTATCATACAATATAACATTTACAAAAATATATTACATAAATTAATTTCCCTACACGCTAGACTAGATTTGTTTGTGTGTGTTTATGTGTGTGTGTCATACTTTCTGCAGAGCATAGCTGAAAAATAAAAAGGGGAGGGCATCGTTTGGGGGCATATGATGGCATCTATTCATCTTCGTCGACTCCGACGCATTTGGGGCATACCGGCTTGCCTTCCATGGCATAGAAGGACTTGCCTTTCACGGCCTTTGAGCAGTCCTGCATAAAAAGATACCATTACCTTCCCGAATATTCGAATTACATCGAATTTTCAAGAGGGTTCATAATTCATACTCAACCTGGCACAGGGGACTCTCGACCTTGTTCTGATAGACATCTGGTTGTTTTTCCCATACTGACCTTGCAGACGAAGCAGTCTGGATGCCATTGTGTGTTCAGAGCTGAGATATAATTCTCCATGATGGGTTTGCTGCAGCCGCCGCACTTTGGCGCGAACATATCGAAGTAATCAGCGCGGCAGTAAGGCTTTCCATCCCTTTCATGGAAGCCATCCTCTCCGAATTGCTGACCACACTGAGCGCAGAAGAAATGCTCTGTGTGCCAGGTTTTCTCGAGCGCTGTCACGCATTTCTGTAAGCAGAAGCGACTTTAGCAGCTGTGGAATAGAACACAAATTTCAAAGTTAAGGAGACTGCTACTAAACGCTGTCCAAGGCCTCTGAGATATATTCGAAAGACTTTATTTTACTCGCAAATTGGTCTTTTGACAACATTATGTAAGTATCCTGCTCCAGAAACCCAAAACAAAATCCTGTCTCCAGCTTCAATTTCCGTCCGATTTCTGACCGAAAATCGTCGCTTAGAGCAAATTTTATTCTTAACCATCAAGCTTCGTACATCAAGAATTGGTCCATTGCAGTAGGCGCATCTCGGCGAGAAGAGGTTGTGGTAATCAGGTTCGCAGTAGGGCCTTCCGTCGCGCTCGAAGAAGTTCCTAGTTCCCAGCTCTTGGTTGCAATGAGCGCAGGTGAAGTGCTCCGGGTGCCAGGTCCTTCCCAATGCTGTTATGACCTGCGCACCAGAAAAGAGACTGTAAATTTGTGTCCAGTAGAACGAGGCAGTCGCTGATTGTTGAAAATTGTCGTAAGTTGTTTCCCACGAAGGTCATTGTCGCAGATTGTTGTGGTTGAAACTTGTGCTTTTAGAGATGTCGATTCCGTTGATTGTAAGTGAAGTAAGTGAGAATCACTTCATCCAATTTTAGAACACTGAACACTGTTTTCTGAAGAAACTGAAGGGAAATCTTCGCTAACTGAAGAAATTATACTCCGCTCCTTGCTATATCCTGTATGTTTCATGTTGTAAGCTTCAACTGGTGTGGGAAGTCGGAAAGCCCCACCTGTCCAACGATAGGCTTCTCGCAAGCATTGCAGCATCCTTTCTGGGGAGTCTGTACTCCTTGGCGTGACATGTCTGCTCGGAGGGATCCGAGCATATGTTCCAGACTCGCTTGGCTCGCGGGTTCCGGGCGCGGGTTGCTGCGGTAGTGTTCCTGCCACGCGCGCTTCTCGCGAATCACGTGGGTGCCGCCTTCTGTTCCTGCAACCTGGAAGGAGACAAAATGTTCGATGCTGAAGGAAATTTGAGAAAAATTTGCGAAGGGTAACGCAAATTTATGGGGAATTTACGAAAAATGACAAGTCGCGCCAGCCAAATTGTTTAAAGACACTCCAAACTGTTTGCAAGCTCCGAGGAGTCTCAAGTTTGTTTGTAAATTGAGTCTCAGGATGCAGCAAAACAGTTTAAGTCCAGAATGACCCAGTTATTATACGAAGTGTTTGGCTAGCGCGATTTAAATTTTCGTAAATAGATCGTGTGTGTTACCGCGCGGCTTCGATGAATCGAGGCGAATGCTGTCCGAGTGAAATGTTTGTCTATGTACTCTAATATTATAAGCTCGCGCCCCCACCACGAGTCGTGATGTAACGCTGGGACTATGTTTAGAACCGGGAGACTGGTTGTGTCTCTGGAAAGTGCGGATTGAGGGAAATTCTGCTTTATCACTTTGAGTTAAGATTGAATTCTTGAAGCATCAAAACGACGAACCGAGGTGAATCCCGTCGCTAAGCTGATAATGAAAATTTACAGAACTTCGCGTTTTTTCTTAAAGTTCAAAATTGCAGAACAACTCTTGATATTGCAAGAAAAACTTCCAATCTTTGCAAAAAACAAATAATTCTCACGAGCACCTGGATAAACTCAATTTTAACGGCGCAACAGTGAAACTTCACCGACCTAGTACCATTTCATCTACCCCCCTAGTTTCACGAGTGCGAACGAGACGAAACGATGCTGGAGCGAGCGAGCGCTGGAAATAGCATGGGCCAAGAAAGGCGTCCTGTAAATATTATAATAACGGAAGACGGTGGTGCAGTGTGCCGAACTGACCGTGACGCACGGACCTTCATCATCATCATTAACTAGCAGCGGTAGCTTTCGCGCGCGGTTTTACTCGACTGTGGTACAAAATGGCTTTTCTCCGTAAGTTTTGACGTGACAACATCTTATAATTCGATAGAGCCGGCTGCACGCACGAAAAAACATGACGTCATGCGGCGTTACCTCGCTATGACGTCATGCGGCGTTACCTCGCTCTGATTCCTCCTCCGTTCGCGCCAAAGTGCGGCCATGTAAGGCTTGAAGTGCAAGCGAGAGCGCTCGACATCCGTCTCTCTCCTACTTGAGCGATGCGTCTGCGTGGACAGCTGCTATACTATAGTACATTTACATGTTTTGATCGAGTATCAAATGCTACCATTCCATCAGTATTTTCTTAAGACGTTGTCACGTTCCACTATCGTCAGTAAACCGACTTTACAGACAACCAATTTTTTTTTTTGATTTGCTTTGTTTACATTGCGGGACAAAGAGGCCAGATCTTACGAACCAAACCATGTACTCTGACAGTCTGTTATCTTTTCACGGGTGACTAAGCGGCTGAATGTTAATAAACTGGTCGTACTAAGTAATTTTGACATTAAAAAAAACGCGTTTGCTTAATGTCAAATAAAATACGACCAGACTGAAATTATGGCGCTTGAGTTTGGGTCTATCAAATTAGAATGGCATAGATAGATCCTGCATAGATCTTGCATAGTTTGACAAGACTCTATTGAGCCCTCTATTAAGTACTATAGTAAATAGAGATTGTTTCAAAACTTTTTAAGCTTTCGCGATTTGTTAACATAGTTTAAAGTAGAGATTGTTTCTTTGATGAAAACGCCCCAGCATTAATGACTTTTCTCAAAAATATTTTTTAATGAAGACTACGCTACTTTTATGCCGGAAGAAACATCTGCAAAGCCGCGGGCTAGTTAAAAATACAAGATTTTATGCAATAGTTAGTGATATCGACGTCTGATATGGCGCGGCGGGCGAAGGTCCGCCTGCGGCGCAGGAGGTTACGGGTTCGATTCCCGCCTTGCGACAAATGTTTGTACGATCTACAAATTGTATTTGTTCCGGGTGTTCTGGTCGTTTCTATGTATAATAAAAAATACCTCTGTACAGGATTAAGTATTCTGGTATCCATAACACAAGTTTTGCTTAGCTTGGGGCTAGATGATGCTGTGTGGATTGTCCAGCATAATTTATTTATTTATTATTTATTTATTTATATCCTGGCTTGTACGCAATAGCATCATATCAGCTATGTATGAGCTACTGATCTATAATATCAGTAGCTACTAATTATGTAATCTAGATAGATTACATAATTAGTAGGTACTAGCTAGTAACTAAGATTAGTTAAATAATGTGACGAAGCGGTAGAGGTCAAAGGTCGAAGAAGATTCTGCAAGATCGCGAAAATCTCATAATGATAGTTTTCAAACCAATCTCGCGCAAATTTGATCTCATGAATGACCAGAACACCTAATCTAGGTCGAGGAATATAAACAAACTTCATGCTAAAGTTTATATGAGGGCGAGCGTAGCTGGCAGCTTTTGATCTTGATTGCGAACAGCCTTGCTGATGTTAATTGTGTACTCGATTGTAGGATGATGCATACTTTGTAGGAAAAAACATTGTAATGAAATGTAGTGGCCATACAGCTGAATTTGTATTGGAGAAGAAAATCGTAAAATTTGAAAAATTACAGCAATTCGAAAGTTTGGATGTTTAGATGAATGGATGGATGTTTGTTCAAGCCAAAACTACTGAACGGATCGGACTGAAATTTTGCATACAGGTAATTCTAAGCCTGGAATCAAACACTATCCGCATCCCGACTATACTTTTTATTCCATAAATCAGTTCCCATGGGATAGAAAACGTTTCCATCCATAGAAATAACGCGTGCGAAGCCGCGGGCAGAAACTAGTCATACAAACAAAAAATAAGTTTAATAATTATTGCTATTCTATCAAAGTTTCGTATACGATACGATAGAAAAGATAATTTGACGTTGACCATGATCATCTGTACCCTAGCAGAACCCATAAGCTGGCTCCACTACAGTGTCTTTGACCGTGACGTCACCTGATATTGTACTGTACCTTGAAGTCTGACAGACTCGCCATGAGGTCGTCCAGCTCCTTAGTAGCCTGCGAGGCATGGTGATGGCGCGCCGCTTGCGTCGCGGGCTGCTGCTGCGCCTGTGCTGGCTCCACCACGGTCTCCTGGACCGTGACGGTGACTTGCTTGGTGCCGGGGCGGGGGAGAGTGCCGCCAGTCGAGGGGATCGGGGAGGTTGATGCTCCTGATGCTCGTCTGTGGAGATCAATATGGTTAAGGGTGGTAGGTAGCAAGAGTGCCATGAAAGTGCTTTTGCACATTGTCAAACAAGCAGTGGACAGCTAACAGGATCTCTTATATCCTATAACTCACTCCACCAGCTCCTGGCAAGCCCGAAGATTTGTCCTGCAGCGAAAGCCTGCGCCGCGGGTGCCTTATAGCTAAGAAAATAGTAATTTGGATGGTTGGCACATTCCGCCGATTAGCTACGGATCTTGGGTAGAAGAACACCCTAAGGCTTACTCAGTCATCAATCTATGCTTGAACAGCAACGCTTTTCAATGGTATAAGCGTTACTCACGATGTGTAAGGCCAAAGACTATTGGCATAGCATGGAGAGAATATGATTTGGATAAATATTGATATAAGATTTGCATAAATGACAAAAGAAATACGGTTTTCAATAAATTTTGTTTTTTATTTAGGAAACAAACAGTTTTAATAATAAAGAATTCCTTCTAAGGATCTTTGATTTTATAGGTTGTTTTATCGAGATTGGATAACGTAATGATGCAAACGTGACATTGGCACACTTTGTCGGGACAGCTGTCTATCACAATTCAAATTCAAACCTAAACAAGTTCAGTTAGGTTTTTTTGATATCATCAAATGCCTCTACTTAAATGTTTTTGAGAGCTTCTTTCGTCCCACTCAACACAGAGATTTAATAAAAAAAATCTTTTCGCAGATCATAATGGTATCTCTAGTTTGAAGCCAGATAATAAATCCTAACGTTTCCAGATTGGTTTCAAGTCATAAATTCAGTGTAACATTAGTTGTTTTGGCGCGAGATACCATCGAGAGTGCGTCTCAATTCCCTAAATAGCTTATTGTCCTTCCCTTACCGTTATTTACTGGAGTTGTGTACGCCCTGGCCTCGTTGAGTACCTACTAGTAAATGTTCTGACATTACTCTCATATAATGAAGTAGAGAAATAAATGGAGCTAGGTAAAGCGCCAAATCTGTCGCGAAAATCCATGTGATATTTGGAACTTTAACAGATAATATTTGTTTTAAAAATCTACCATAAAGAAAATTAATTCATTCATTATTAATATTATAATTCATCTTAAGGAAATTTAAAATGTAACATCTATTTCTCAAAGTGTAAGCCTACATTTCGCACGAGTCGCGCATGTACTAATGTGTAACAAACAACCTACAAATATTTCCAAGTTAAAAAAACAATCTTAGATTTTTTTGTCAATATTCTCAATCCTTTTTTGTTTAGCACAAGATCGCTATAAAATACTACAAATTCTTCGCTTAGTCGACTGCTTACAGTAGTAGAGAGGCACCCATGAAAAAAAGCCTCCAGTTGAGGTGAGTCACCATATGAAGAAGTAATCAAATACGTATGATACGTCATAATATCTATTATTCAAATAAACAACATCCTACAGAGAACGAATCTCAATCACAGGTGGAGTCCATTAGTTACCGCGTAAATAATAATTAGTGAGCGGAAGCATGCGCTTGCACTTGCCAAAAACGATTAATAAACAATTTCCCAGTCCCTGCACCTGACACAGCCATTGTTGATGATCTATGCGCTTTTAATTTATAGGGTGAGATTGGTATCTGTCTAAAATGATGTATTAAGTTATAGTCGCTAAATCAACGTGATATATTAAGTTGGATAGGAAATATTCGTGATTATCATCTGCCAGCTTTTCTTCAACCTTCATAATCTACGGCATCCAGCTCGGGTAGCAAAAACTCAAGCTTTGCTTACTTTCGGGCCAGATAAATAATGCTGGACCATTCACACTAAATATTCATTCAAATTACATGCTGTAAAGGGCAATATTAATCTATATTAAATGCACAATGTATTTAAGTTACTTAATTGGATAATGCTGTACTGCTTAAAATCGCCTCGTAAATAAGCCATTATTTCTCGTAAAAAGTAAAGGATAAAAAATAGTTATTGTGGATTATCCCTAAGAGATAGACATATTATTATACTATCGCGGAATTTTTTGTAGACATTTTTAAGTAGTACAATACTGTAGTACATTATTTAGATCTATCTCGTAGAGTTCAGCCAGCGTTTGCAATGTTAGCGCAAAAGATGTGTTTATTTACGACATCACATTAGAAACCTCTAAAACTATCAGTGTTTCTCTCCTATATTATGCATGTATTATACATTATAAAACTTCCTCTTGAATTCTATTTATCAATAAAACCGCATAAAAATCCGTTGCGTAGTTTTAAAGATTTAAGCATACATAGGGACAGAGAAAGCGACTTTGTTTTATACTATGTAGTGATAGTCACACTACATAGATACATACATTTATTATACATATAAAACACCCGTAACAAATATTTGTACTGAGGTGGGACTCGAAGCCGCAACCTCCTGCGTCCTTCGCGGACCTTCTCCCGCCGCGCCACAGATGTCGTCATATGTGCGATTGTCATGTTCAGTCCAGTGTGTGAATATGTCCAGTATTATTAATATCCTGGACACTGGATCTGTGGACCACCACAGACCACAGCCTAACAACGCTAGGAGGCGACGTGGAAGAAAAATCATGATGACGTGATGAGCTTAACAAACACAACCACGGACAAATTGCGCTATGGTATGATCTGCTTTACCGTTGTTAAGTCTCCTAAAGCATATCTTTTTGCCCCGTTTTCGTTTCTAATATACACTATAGACAATTTTAAATTTTGAGTTTGTTTAGTTACATTCTGATTTTAATTTCAAATCTTTATCGTCTGTATATTATCATTATTTTTGTTTGTTTTTCTTTTATCAAAATTTTATTTTGTATAGCTTAGCATAGGTTTGACACTATTGAAGCTTTTTTTACTCCTTACCTGTTAATCATATTGGTTCCCACGATACAGGCCCAGCCTAGTGTGGGCATCGTTGTCATTTGAGTAAGTAAATTATCTCTACTTACACAGAAATTATCTGTATTACCTAGTTATAATTCTGTAATTCTGTTTAAGGCGCTACCCCGACCCAAATCAGCGCCACCACCTATTTTACCTTATTATTCCGTTAAACGAAGGAAATTAAAAAAATCGATTGGCCAGTTTGGGCCTCCTATCATAAGCTACAAATGTTTTAGTTTGTATAGTGTAGAAAGAGATGCGAAGTTGCTAATTTTTCCCACCATGGTGGCCAATATTAGCAACATAATATTTAATTTTTCATAGCACATGCTGAGTGCAAACCGATTTTGTCAGTTTTTCTGTTAATTTGAGGTTTATATTACTTTTTGGTCTCTTATGTTCTGGCCAAATAAATATATTTTCTTTCTTTAAAACCTACCATCATGGCAAGCAGCGTTGAATAGTGAGGATTGGAAAGAGAAAAGAGAGGTCTTTGCCCAGCAGAGGGACAGTTACGGCTATAAATAAAACGCGACAACAGACCTTTCATCCGTTTCAGTAAACTAACGACGGAACTATAAAATATCGGGCGATAAATAAAAATAAATCCGCTCTGTCCGGCGGCGGCCCTGCCAAAGTAAACATAATTAATCAGATGTCCTTCTGAAATGATTTACAAATTTAGCTTTTGGAATATATATTTGCATGAAAATGTTAAAAGCCGTAGCGCCTGCCGCTAAGAGTGCATTCGGTAGACAGCGAGATCGCATTTCCGACAACGTTCACAGCAAATAACGGACAACGGACGGTAAAAAATTTCAAAAGACGGATTTTATATACTAATATTGTAAAGAGCAAAAAGAGAATGTTTGTTTGTTTGTTTGTATTGAATAGGCTCCGAAACTACTGGACCGATTTGAAAAATTATTTTACCATTAGAAGCCCGCATTATTCCTGATGAACATAGGCTACTTTTTACCACGGGAAAATGCTTCATTCCTACGGGAAAACGGGTAATAGCACAACGGGTAGTAAGAATGCAGCTAGTACATAATAAATATGTATTTCTTCGGCGACGGAATCGATCTAAAACTATGAAATAAAATATTTTATAGCTTTATTTCCCTCAACTTTTCACAGTATGTAACTATATTATAAAGTGTATAAATTTGATTGTAAACTGCTTTGTGAACTTATAAATATAAATAAATAAATAAATAAAAGTTCAATATTATAAATGCGAAAGTAATTCTGTATGTCTGTTCTGTTGTTTTCGCTGAATGGCTGAAGAGATCTTAATTAAATTTGGTAGGGAGGTAGATGATATTTTGGGGACGGACATACGGCAACTATTTATTCCGGAAAAAAGAGTGCGAAGCCGCGGTCAGTAGCAAGTATTTTATAAAAACGAAAGTATTTTAAAACTAATATTAAACTAAGTACCTACAAGAACCGCCCGGGGCGACTAAAGCCATCTCCAAACGGCTAAAAAAAAATGAATAAATAATAGTGCATGGGGCAAATCTATTATTAAATTAAATTTAATCTGTCTCGTGCGGTTCTTGACCATAGTTTACTTTTAGCTACCTTTTTAATGTCGATCTAGAATTAGTATACCTTCAAGAGCTCTAAAAAATTATACATTCATTTTTTCTGTTTTTTCAGTGGTAACACACTTTTCTCTAGTTCAAACACTTGTCTGTCAATAATTCCCAATGCTATTCGACTCTTACGTCAAAATTATAACGACCGGAATCAGCACTGCCGTAAAACAGTAGTAAAAGATCATCAAAATCAAAACCGCGTCTTTCAATGCGCACGAGTGTTTGTATGAGCTGGCAAGAGTTTAGTCTGTCGGCCAAAACACATTAGTTTGTGTCTTTGGTTGTTCTTGAGAATACGGAAAAAAACATTTTTCAACAAATTTTTAAAGTACTTTGACGTTTGTTCAATAAATAATTCTGGGAGAGTGGGAGGCCTTTGTTCTGGGCCCTAATTCTGGTATCCAATCGCTTCACTATTACAATGGTCGCAGAATCGCCACGTAAATCTTTTGAAGAAAAAAACTCCAGATAGTACGTGCGGAGCATTATGTCAATTTTTTAAGCTAAAACAACAATAAAACTCCGCTAACACAGACATAACTGAATCATAATAAACAGCAAAACCACAATGACGTCACGTCTATTTTCCTCATAGCTTTAAAAATACACGCATCCTATTATTTCACCATACAAACTTTCATCTCATCTGTGCCAGTCCCTACTGTAGCTTTTCTATTCTTTTCAACTCTAGCTTTTCTATACTATCTATTCTCTAATCTGCGGTAGTTTCATATAAACTGTTACATGATCTACGGTGGTTTCTTACAGATTGTTTATTGTTCTGTGGTGTCTTCCACACGGCCCTGAAGATTTGCCTGAGAGTAAGCCGATCGTGCAGTAACTCCGGTTTAAAATGATTTATGGGACGGTTTGCGGGCAGAAATACGCATTCGGAGTTCAATGAGTGGAGGTTGGTTGATGTGGATGACTAAACGGGAACGGGTAGATTTTTGGATATGATAATAAATAAATAATGTTGGATAATTGACAGCATCATCTAGCCCCAAGCTAAGGAGAGTTTGTGTATGGATACTTTGTTTTCTGATATAGGTACTTAATCAAATATTTTACATGGATATACATATATATTTATTATACATAGGAAACATCCAGAACAGCCCGAAAAATAATATCTACAGATTGTATAAACATTTGTCCCGAAGCGGGAATCGAACCCGCAATCCCAGTTGATCTACCTGTACATTGTTTTGAGGTGTAGTATGTAACTAGTAACTATGTCATAAGCTAGATAAGATATATTAATTAGTAATAAACCAACCGCAGTCAGATACAGTCGTTTCAATTACAATACCATAAGCCATACTTCCCCTCATGGCGACCCTGCCATAAAAGGCGCGCGCGATGATCGGGTTTCGCCGCGGGCGAATGCGAGTGCGATGTTTTTTGGATAAAATAATATTATCAATTTTAATTAAGATCATGAACGTTTAAAAAATAAAATCTTATCGCGTGAAAGTTAATAAAACAAACCAAAATGTGTCGGTCTAACATTGAGAAGGATACAGTGTTCCTCAATCAAAATGCTGCTGGATCGAATATTTAGAAGACATTTAGAAGACATTAAAAACCACTTGTCTGTGATGACTATAATGATGGTCGTCGTATGCTCGTTTCTCTTGGTCGCTGCCGTGTACATCATTTATAAGCAATACAAAAAATGCCACCAGCGTTGGGTCCAACAGGAGTTTCAAAGATCCAACAGGGGATCCGTCTCGCGCCGACGTCGACAACAACAGCAGACATATCCAGATATGAAAATAGAGGAAAGTAAAATGTAATACTCTTACAATTGAAAAGTGCAGAGTGCTTATGCAGTGAGAGTGCTATATATATACATTTTTTACTGCAATGAGTGCGTTTTACGTAAATAAATAAAAAAGTGCGGTCAAGTGAACTTAAATACGAATATCGGATATCCATAATTATGACAATTTCAAATTAAAACCGAGAAAATAAAATCATTATTTTACGAACATTAAGAATAAGTACTGTAAAAATAGTGTTGTTTAATATCTAAAATTCCTATCACATGAATTCGTGCCCATAAATGGAGAGCGTCGAGAGTTCCGAGAACATCGAAGTGCCCTACTACCGTAATGTACTCGAATCTAGAATGGTATGTAATTTTAAAACTTATTAATATTGTGTATTAAACTAAATGGAAAAAGAATTATTAGATTGTCTTTATAAACTAATAGAAATAAAAAAATATTTAGTTAAGAAAGGAAAATCAAGATATAAAGGTAATGTGATTAAAAATAAATTGAAAGAAACAGAAAGTTTTTATGAGAAAGGTAAAACATTGATAGAAATATTGACTAAACGGGGAGTAAGTGAAAGATCTGTTGAAACGTTTGCAAAATGTATAAAATTAATTGAAGAAAATTACTTAAAAATAAAAGAACTTTGTAAAGAAACTACCGATAGTAATTCTAAATCTAGCGATAGTAATTCTGAATGTAGCGATAGTGATTGTGAATTTATTGAAGCTAGTGATTTTACTGGTTCAACCATGGAGTTCGATCTAAAAACCGCGTGTAGTTTGATCCCTGTAATGAACAATAACGGAAGTAACATCAAAGGTATCATTGACTCTGTGGAAATGTATTCGGAAATGCTATCAGAGGCAGGAAAACAGTTACTAATAAAATTCGTAGTGAAAAGTAGATTGTCAGAGAATGCAAAATTGCGAGTATCTAGGGAATATTCAGCCGTAAGCGATCTTATCACAGATTTGCGAAAAAAATTATTGCCTAAACAGTCATTTGCGGCTATACAATCTCGATTATTAACAGCAAAACAAGGCTGGCGCACAATCGACCAATACGCGTCAGAGATCGAGAAGTTATTTACTAATCTCACAGTTTCGCAAGCAGATGGTAATTCTAATAACTATGCCGTTCTGCAGCCAGTAAACGAGAAATTAGCCACTAAAAGATTTTCAGAAGGTTTACGTGACAGCAGGCTTAGCACGATTATAGCGGCGCGTAACTACGAGAACCTGAAGGATGCCATCCAAGGAGCCAAAGACGAGGAATTGTCAGCTGAATCTACTCCAAAAGGTGACGAAAACATCATGTATTTCTCGAGAGGAAGAGGTAAGTCGCATTCCTATAATCATTTCAGGAATGGTCAGAGAAATCACCGTGGAAACTCGAACTCGAACGTGAACTCGAACTGCAGAGAGAATTATTACAGCCGAGGGAGTTGCCATAACAACAGAGGTAATTTTTCCAATTCTCGTGGCCTACCCCGACCACAATACCATGCTCGTGGTTATAATAGAGGTTCATAATTATTATGGTTATAATAATCAGCGTAAACGAGGTAATCAAGATTCGAATGAAGCTATTTTTAGTAAAGAAAACGACAAGTGGCCTGATCAACCACAAGTTGTAGACATTCTAAAAATGCCTAGTGATTCTGTGGAATTGACCTTTATTGAAAAAGACGCATTAAATAAATTAAGAAAAGAAAATGGGATAGATAAGGAAAAAGAAAGTCTAATTTATAGTGAGAGTAAAAAAGCATTGTATATTAATCTTAATATTAGAGCACAATTTACGCGAGACGAATTTGTGACTAAATTAGGAGAATTTTGCAAAGAGAAAATAATAAATGAGCTATGCATGGTAAAAGAAAAGAAATATGAAAAATTTATAGAAGACTTATTAAAAGAAATAAAAGAAAGAAAGGACTGGAAAGGTCCAAGAATTTACGTATTAAAAGGAGTAAGAAGAATAGAAAACGAAGACGAAAAGAATTATATTTTACATGATTTTCATTTACTACCCACTGCAGGACATGCAGGTGTACGTAGAATGACTAATAACATAAAAAGACGATTTTACTGGCCAGGCTTAGACAAAGACGTTCTAGAATTTGTGAGTAAATGCATTAAATGCCAAAAAATGAAGCATTGTAAATATGTCAAGGCACCCATGGAGATAACTACAACACCTTCTTATGCTTTTGAAAACATTTATTTGGATATTGTTGGTCCTTTAGATCGAGATATAGAAGATAATCGTTATATTTTAACATTACAATGTGGTTTAAGTAAGTTTGTAGAAGCGTATCCATTAAATAATAAGGAAACTGTAAGTATAGCTAATGCTTTAGTTAATAATTTTATTTTAAGATTTGGTACACCAAAGGTCATCATAACAGATCGTGGAACAGAGTTCGTATCATCAGTGATGGAGCAGGTATGTAAATTACTAGAAATAGAAAAACTAACATCTACTTCGTACCATCATCAAACGATAGGTGCATTAGAAAATTCACATAAAAATCTAGGAGCATTTTTACGAATAATGTGCAATGGACAAAAAGATACATGGAGTCATTGGTTACCATTCTGGTGTTATAATTTCAATAACACAGTTCATACAGAGACAAAATACACACCTTTCGAATTAGTTTTTGGTAGACCCAGTATAATACCATGTAGAGTAAGTGATTATGTTAAACCTTTGTATAACCCCGAAGATTATCCATTAAGTTTAAAATATAGGTTACAAGTAGCACACCGGGATGCTCGTAACAACTTACTTTTAAGCAAAAATAATCGTAAAAATACTTATGATAAAAATGTAAACAATGTAACGTATGTTAAAGGACAATTATTATTAACTAAGAATGAAACAGCAAGTAAATTAGACACTTTATGGGAAGGTCCATTTGTGGTCATAAAAGATTTAGGAGTTAATGTTAAAATAAGTAAAAATAATAAAGATTATGTAATCCATAAAAATAGAACTAAACCATTAGTAACATAAAAAAAAAATATTATGTAAACATTTTTTTTTCTATTCACCCCCGAGGTGAGGTGTAGTATGTAACTAGTAACTATGTCATAAGCTAGATAAGATATATTAATTAGTAATAAACCAACCGCAGTCAGATACAGTCGTTTCAATTACAATACCATAAGCCATACTTCCCCTCAGTTTGCAACAAAACAGTCTGCAGTTCGCTCAATTGTTTCATTTGTAAATACATACTTGTTCTTATTTCTTTTTTATTTGATATGTATTTTCTTTGTCAATAAAGTCTTTTGTACGAGTTAAATTCCATACCAATAACTATAATAATTCATTGCATGTAAAGATCTTTCATGAGGCAGACCAAGAAAAAGATGGTACGACGACCTGGTACAGGTTGCCACAACGACATGGACCTGTCTGGCGAAAGACCGCAGCAAATGGAACAGCATGGAGGAGGGCTACACCCAATCTTGGGTGTCCAATTAAAGATATCGTAAGTACTTGAAATTTAATAGCCTGGAAGAGATCGCTTCTAAGCGATAAGGCCGCCCATTGTACTTGTCTTATGTAATGTCTCCTTCTAATGTTATTTTTATGGTGTACAATAAAGTATTTTGTATTGTATTTTTTTTTGTATTTAATATACTTCTAAAATAAAATGTTTAATTAACGAGTGATTATTTAAAAAACTGTAAACAAATTGGAAACAAAGGCTTTATTTACATATTTATTTATGAACAGATCTTTGCTCTGGAGTGTGTGTGACATATCGGGATAAATAAATAATAATGTGGGCAAATTTACACCACCCCAATTGTTCCCGCGGCCGCGCGGGTGTCGTAAGAGGCGACAAAGAATATCAACCGGGAGCGGGCAGCAGCGTCCGGTTAGCACCGAACTGCGATCCCCAACCCGCATGCCCAGCACGGGGATTAGTGGCATTAGCCCCCATGAGATAAAAGTCAATACGGCCCTCATCAGGGAGGCCTTTTTTTATTCGGCGAGGAAATTCATTTGCGAAAAAACTGGTCTGGGTGGGACCAGAATTATGTGGGACTCGACGCCCTGAGAAGGACGTAATACCCACTAAAACCTCTCCAGTATCCCACTCTCGCCATTTTCGCCGTACCACATTTAAAACCTCCGCGGCCCGACTGGCGTCTCCTCTTCCTCCTATACATGCCCGGCGAGTCCACCGATCAACACACTCGCCGACCCCATTCTTCCGTCACATTTCCTCCCCCCGATTAGGACACAGACTGGACAGACACTGTTTAAACCGCATGATACAGTTTAAGCCGCAAGCATCCTGCAGTGGACCAATATAGGCTGGTGAGGTGAGGTGGGCAAAATTCACACAGCGTCATCTAACACCACGTAAATTGCTAGAGCAGTTCTCTGGGGATAATAAGTGGTACAATCTAGTCGGTAGTTTCTAAGAATGTCTTTTTTTTACAGTTTTTTTTATTGGTTAAGCGTTTAGTAGCCTAGGATGGAGCACGCTTTCCCAGAAAGAAGTTACTCATTCTGGATTTCAAGACTCCAAGATAGTAGGTACTCTAGCGTGAAGGAAGCTCATTCCACTTTATTGTGTGTACATAATGTAAAATCTATCTTAGAAACACATATTTTACATAATTTTGTTGTTGTTGATACTGACCTTAGTGTAAAGACTAGTAGGCCCTACAATTCTAATAAATTAAAGATATTTGTGGCTTGTGGCCTATTTTACGGTTCACTTTATTTGCGAACAGATTTTACAGTTATAGCTCTACCACAGATAAGCATTGACTATCAAAGAAACGTTATTCATGATTTATAGTTCTGATAGCGAAATTTTGGTACTTCTAAATCTATAATACTTGCCACAGACCAGTTTTAACCTGGCCTGTGTATCTACTGGTGTACAGTGCGCGGAATAACAGTGGTCTCGACAAGAGTGATAGAGTCTTCTAGACCTTCGTTATCACGAATGTATCCATCCGTCACCTTAAACATTTTTAAACATAAACATTTATTTATTCTTTAAATTATAACTATAGTAGGTTGGTACAATATACATAATATTAAGGTAAACATAGGTAGGTTTTGAAGACTAAAAATAATAAGAAAAAAAATGACAAGAAAATAAAACAATTCAATGCCTACGAATTTTTTTTATTTATTTGGTATGCACCAGGTGAGATTGTGGTCAAACGCAGGTCTATTCACAATAAAACAAAATCCATTTTGAATTTCAATATATTGGTTAACATAACCAATAAGTAATTTAAACTCATTGAACATAACGTAAGTATACTTATTTGATCGAAGATAAATAAAGATCATCACACAGTTTTTAATATATTTTTCCAGCCTCGACGAAAAATTACACATGTCAACAAACAGGTCAAATCTGTTACTCTCGTCTTTTCCACACATCAAAAGACAAGCAACAAACTAGATTTCAAGTTTATGACCCGTTATATGTATTCTACAAGTCATTTAGCTTGGTAGAATGTAATTTGGCACCGAAAGAAAGTACATAAATATTAACCCGATGCAGTGTAGCATGAAACGGCTTTGTTGGCTTGCCAAGATTGCGCATCGAATATGAGAAGATGGCGACACTGGCGACTTGGAATTAACGCTAATTTGATAATACTGGCAAATGTAATTTATTGGTTACGTGTCCAATTATGATTTTATAGCTATTAGCAGTGGATGTGTCACCTTTGCATGATCTCCGTCACATTTGGCGGTATTATCGCTCATGAGCGATCTCTACCAGACACAGAAGAGTAGAGGTCTCGTTGCATTTTCTTGAAGACCTATTTTTAAGCCATTGTTTTTAGACAAAGAACATTTCTCTTATTTCTTTGTATCTATCTACTTATGGACCTGAAAAGGGCCTGTACTGTCATCTAATTTAATGGAGAGCCAGAAGCAAGCCCGTATATTATTGTAGTTGTTTTTATTTTCTTGCTCCGGCGAAAACCGGCCTATAAAAGTGATGCGAGATAGGCTACGTATACGTAGGCTTTCAAGACAAAAATCAACCAAATTCCGAACTTTCGCTTCTCACAATAAATCACGCCTGAATCCACAGAACAGGGAAATGACCCTGAATCTCTAAAGTGAAGGGGGAATCACTTACCCATTAGGTATTTCAGCGCTGAGCTGGTCGAGGAGAGAGTCCACCGTCGGCCTGGATGATGCAGGACTAGCGGCTCCATTCGTTCTCGCGTACCCGTCTGTCGCTGTCGAAGATAACTCAAGGTTAGGCACGGTATTAAGTGGGTCTCAGGAGGCAGACCTATTATATTTGAATACACTTGAAAATAGTTTCAGTCTTCATTTCAATTTCGTTTTCAGCTGTCGCAGTCGGTCGGGCGAAGGTCAGTGGTTTCAAGATCAAAATTGCAAACATCTAAAAAAGCAAAAGTCGGTATTATTTAGTTTCCTAAATTTTTTATGAAAACCAAATTGTTTTCAAGATTAAGTAGGCAAACCAGAGACCAACCCAGAACCTACAGGCAGGTGATGGAACACGTGATTTTCTAATAACGTCTTCACACTCAAGTTTTTCTTATATTGTCAATATCTGCTTGTTTTGTAATGTAATACGTATGTTTTTGTGCAATAAAGAGTTATTATTATTATTAAAAAAAGTATGTAATGTGGTAGATATAGTATGCGAAAAGTTTAGACTATGTGTATGAGACTTGTTCTAGCATGTAAAGTTAAATCACTTTATCTCAGCTACTAATAAAGATTTTCTTTCTTTCTTCTTCTTTCTAGCAAGATCAAATGTAGCACATGAGTCTAGCTAGATACTAGGTTTTTAGTTAACCTGATAACCAAATGAATCAGATCTAGGCTCACTACCATTTGCAGTCAAGCATGAATTCTTAAATGCTGTTGGCCTTCAAAAGTAAAATTGATACGCTTCTGATATGCTGCCTAGACACAAGAAAAATAAAAAATGACAGAACAATGATCTGCACAGACAAATCACAAAGGAATCGACGTCATTATCCCTTGGCTAGATTTCAAATGTCATTGGTAGCAGAATTAGGGTCACCAGGGCAAACGACCTCTTCTCTCTGCTCCAATTGCATTTCACCAATTAGCTGGTTATGAAATTACACGGATGTCGGGAATATTAAACGACTGTCCGGGCAATTGTGCATGGTTTATGAGTGAGCACACAGGTGGCGGATGCTTTATAGGTGCCGTTTGCGAGAGACCTATTCATCAGTGGCCAAATTAATAAGCGAGACAAAAGGGAATGTTATATATACACTGTTTTATTCCACTGTTTAAGCGTGTGGTTTAATTGTCTTCACTGTCCAGAACCATTACCGATTCGACTCTCATTTCACATATACATCTACCTACAAGGCAATCTTACTACATTTACAAGTGCGTCATACTTAGGTCACGTCTCTCTACGTCTAAGGAGGTAATCGAAGATAGTGATGCAAATTTTGCTCATTGATAAGCGAAGAAGCCGCTTCATTTCAACAGGGATTCTAAGGAAATGAAACGAACGGCTTTACTACACTTTTCTTTTTACTTTTTTCTTTTTACTCGTTTGCTTCAGTTTGTCCGCTCAAAGAGTATAAAGCCAAAGGGATTAGAGAACAGGTGGGCTGGGCTGGACGGAATCATTGCCAAGTGCCAACAGTTCTCTGCGCCTACTGCTTTTGATGAAAAAACTGGTAATGGACCAAAACTGTTGATAGATGAACGACTTTGGGAAGCGGAGTACAAGGTTAGGATTGTTGTAGGGAAATAGAAACAGCTAAATGTGTTACTTTTTGTGAAGACAGGCACAGGTGGCAGAACAAAATGTCCGGTAATTTTAGCTAGAGTGTTTATGAAGTTATTAATCTTTTCCTTTTCTTGAATATTGTGCCAAAACAAACAGTTTGAACAGTATTTAACCGGCGCTCATAAATGCGATTTGCATACAGTTGCAGCCTATTATGTAGGACCGAATAAAAACTCAAGTTCCAAATAGAATCAACGACCAAGTCAGTCGTTTCAAAGTGGGTTATAAATTTACGATACTATTTATGTTTGAGACGAAGAAACCGGGTTAGCAGTCGTTTTCCCGAAGCAATTCATCTTTTAATAGAACAACAACAATTTGTATTTTGTTCTTGATATAGAATCACGATCAAGATAACATCTGCAATCTACTGCGTTGATCTCTTGGTATGACCAACGACGGCGTCAAAGTCAAACGTCTAAATTTACGTGTCAGATGTTGAAGTTGCCAGAACGTATGGCCCATAACATAACTCAACTGGAAGATGTAGTGGCTAGGGAAATAAGGGATTCATGTCCAATTTGTGCGATGATATGTTTATGTCTATTCACTTGGCCGCCTTCCTGTCACCAGACTCAGAAATTTCGGTAAAACATTTTGGAATCAACATCTACATCAATACTCTCTTGTTCATCTTGTTAATCGTTCGAAATATTTTAAATCGATGCATTGCTGCACTCGGAATAAAAGTGTTAAATCGATAAGATGACTTTTACTCCACTTTATGTTTTGAACAGACAAGTCCTTGATTGTACCTGCTTCAATAGAATTTTGTAGCCGGCTTGGATCACAAACATTGTCTATGCTTTCAATCATCTATCGAAATATGTAACGTACGTGCAATGTACTTAGTTTTAGAATAACATCGAGATACTCTTCTAATATAAAAACAGCCTTACGGTAAACAAATAGAAATCTAGCACATAAGTGTTCGTTGGTGATCTATTTCTGAGTTAGATGTGGCTGATTTCGACCTTGACAGCGTTTTGGTGTTTGTTTCTAATTTGTGTTATTGTTTGAATTACTCGAATTTTACAAATATCTCTAAGAATTTTAAGAACCTCGGCAATCTCGAGTTATTATTGAATCCATCTTGGCTATGGAAACTAAAAGCGCTCAATTTTACTATCAAAAACAATGTACCCACCTACTGACAATATTATTTAATTCACGGATTTAATTTATTGTTTTAGAATTTAAGTTTGTGATTTCTGTTGTTAACTAGTTTACCCGCGGCTTCTATCAGTTTTATTTCTTCCGATATTTCGGTATTGAATAATTGATTACCAGTCAAAACAGAAAAGGCAGAATTATTGAACATCTTATGCGGTATGACTACTTCATAATGTAACATCATAGGAGGAAAATAAGAAGGAAGACGAGGAAGAGGAAGACCGAAAATTAGCTATAATGAGTCAGATCAAGAAGAAAGTCGCTGTCATGTCGTATAAAGAAGTAAAATGCATTGCAGTGGAGAGAGAAAAGTGGAGGAAATTGTATGATTACACCGAAAAGGGCTAGGCTCTTTAATTTATAGTAGGATCATGTCATGAACTATAATCATGTCCGCACAAATCATGGTAAATAAGTATCATATAATTGCTTTTAGATATCATGATTCATAGGTAAATAGAAACCACAAACATTTCATAGAATTCAATTTGAAATGATCTATGAAGCATCCAAGTAGATAAGATAACATTGACTAATATTATGATTCTCAATATATGAAATTGGGGTCGGATGTCAGAAGCAATAAAACTGACTGAAAGCAGTCTCAAGGGCAAACTAAATGAGAAAAATGACTCACGTAAGTATAATTAATAATCTGACAGTGTTGGTGTTTTTATTTGGGGAACAGGCGGCGTATGATGACAACAGACATTCAGTAATGATACTGAAATTATAGGTCCACAGACAGAGAAGTGGTCCACAGACCTATATAAATATAGGTCCACATACCAACTAAAGGAAAAAGCATCGCAGAATAGTGATTCTACAGTGTACGAGCGTGATCCCAGGTTTTCCACAAAAGTAGTGCAGAGAAAAAATGTGCAAAAAGAACCTATAGAATCTCGCATTTAAATAATATGTAATGCTGAACAGAACACATTGCAACATCTAGCCCCAAGATAAGCAGAGCTTGTGTTATGGGTACTAGATAACTAATAGACTTAATACGGAGATGGATATAGGGTGGATGATTATATTATAAAACTAGTTTCTGCCCGCGGTTTCGCACGCGTGATTCTATGGAAATGTCAAAAACATGGGAACTGATTTATGGGATAAAAACAAGCTTATGTGTTGTTCTAGAAATTTCAGCGTGTCCGTTCAGTCGTTTTTGCGTGACGACATAACATACATCCATCCAAACTTTTGCATTTATAATATTAGTGTGATTCTAGATGCAACAGAGAAAACAAAACGCACTCACCATTTCTATCATTAAACGCAGCCTTATCATAGTTCCCGTATCTCGCATGGCTCAAATCATCGAGCAACGAATCCAACTCCGTGAGATTCCCCCTCCCAGTCCTTCCATATCCAGAACTGTTGTAGCTATTGTACCCTGGGCTGCTGGGGTTAGGGTTCACATTCGTGTAGCCCGGGCTGTTAGAGCTGGTGAAGTTGGTAGAATTGCCGGCGTTGTAGCCAGGGCTGTTTGCGGTGGTGAAGTTGCTGGTGTTGCCAGCGTAGCCAGGACTGTTTGAGGTGTAGGAATAGGAGTTGTAGCTTGGGGAGTGAGGGTAGTTCTGGGAGTAGTCCGTGTTCTTCTTCAGCGAGCTCGTGTTTTGGTATGTTGGCTGTGGACAAAGAAATTTGTTATTATTATTATTATTATTATTTATTGATTGATTTGATTTAATTTGCTGTGTGGCTTAGAATTTGCACCACCCCATCGCTTCCCGCGGGTGTCGTAAGAGGCGATTAAGGGATATCCATCGGGGGCGGGCAGAAGCGCCCCCTGCAGAACAATTGTACCTATCACCGAACTGCGATCCCCAACCCGCATGCCCAGCGTGTGGAGGGTAGTGCCCAGACCCCCTTGAGATAAAAGCCAATAGGGCGCTTATCAGGGGGAGGCCTGCGTCCAGCAGTGGACCAATATAGGCTGTTGAGGTGAGGTTGAGGAATTAATTAAAACGGAAATGAAAGTATAAAAGGTGTTGTTCCCTCCCTAGAATCTTTTAATAGGAGCTTAGGAAATAATGCCTGGTTAGGTTAAGCTAGCATTTTGCAGAAATGTGGGCATTTTTGTAAAATTAATGTCAATTAGGATAACAGGATATTCCCAAATGGTTGCTAACCAAAAGAACAACCCACTTAGAAACAACAACACTACAAACTAAAAATAAAAATGTTGTGAGCAAGTGCTTCATAAAAAGGGTTGCCAAAAACACTAACATAATTTTAAAAGTTCTGAGGTTTGAGGGAGGATGTGGTAATCTTGCTAGAGTTAATTATCAAAGGAACAACTAATTTTATATGATTTTTTTTACTCGTACTTTGAAACAGAAATTTATTCGAGACATCGACTCTTTGCTCCAACGACGAGCCGCACGGTGGCGCGCGCCCGCTCTCCTATACCCAGGACTCTCGCAGCCCTGAACAAACTCCTGGAGGCCCTCCCGGACACCGATATATTCGCGGACGAGTGGAGAACTCTTATGCTTGCTTGTCTAACTTTTTGTGAATGTGAATTTTGACCAATGTTTTATTTTATATTTAATTACGACTTCAATTTAATTCTTAAATTTATATAATACCTACCTAAATCTTACATTTGAATATTTCTTATGACAATTTAATTATGCTTGAATATTGTTTATTATTTGACATAAGTACGTAACTATTTCTATTATTATGTACCTACTTAATTTAACTACACGTATATCTAATTTTAAACCTACTGTAATTAGTATAATTGGCCTAAAGCCGTTCTAATTACATCCATAAATAAATAAATAAATAGTACACTTATTGAACAAAAATCTACTTCTACCTAAAGAGAGAGGGAGAGAAGGCCGGGCTAACCAAACGCACTCTTATAAGGTATGTGTGACTCTAGCTTCTGCTCTAGGCTTCGTTCACGTGGTACCTCAAGATGTCTACGTATTCGTTCAACATTTATTAGAACGGTACGGTTCTTTTGGAGATTACATAATCCAAACAAATTACCAAAAAGAAATACCTCTATAGGGTCTCCCCTAAAAGATGTTAAAAATATATTGTACAAAAACAACAGGTTCCTTAGATCTCTAGAAAACCTAGGAGAGGTTATGTATCAGGGGCTGCTGCCCTTCTGTGATTTATTAACATTTCCACTGCTATCACCATGCCGGCTGCCATGACTGGGGATAATGGCAAAACCGTCTTGTTTTGGGAAGGCATGTTAAAAGTGAACGAATGTAGTATGCTGATGAAGTGAAGGTAAAGATCGACCGTCTAATAATCGATATAAAATATGTGTATAGTCTGCGTTGCGATCTGCGACACAGTACTTTACTTCTGCAGGTCGCATCACTGCCTAGTTTTTGTAATATCCCTCAATATGTTCCAAAATAAAGACTTTTTATGTTTATGTTAGTCTTGGCGTTATCCATACTAATATTGTAAATTCAAAAGTAATTATGCTCTCTGTCTGTTACCTTTGCACGACGAAACGGTTAAAGGGATCTCAATGAATTTTGGCAGAGATAGATAAATATTGGTGTCGATTCTGTTGTTTTAGAATTAGCTAAAATTAGCTAAAGTTAGGATTAAATTAAGATTTCTAAGAATGTCAAATAGACGAAAGCTATTCTATGTTTCAAACATTAGACTGGCAGGTTTAAAATTAGGTTGATAGATCTAAAACAACTCAACTTAGCTAAAATAGTTAAAATCCTATTCTTGCATTGCATTTTAGCTATGATTAGAAACATCTACCTAATTTTAGCAGGCATCTAATTTGATCGTGATTAAAATGTATTCTAGTGAAAAATGGGCAGATTCTTTTGAAATAAGTGAAATATGGATTTTGTGGTATTTTTAGAATCTGTACAGATAATTTTAGGTCAACCTAACTTTGAAAAATTAGAAATCGTAAAATTTAAGTTAGGTATACTAAAACAACAGAATCGACATCAGTCTAATTTTTGAAACATAGAATAGCTTTCGTCTATTTGACATTCCTAAATCCTAATTTTAGCTGATTGTATAACAACAGAATCGACATCATTATCTCGGAAAAGGATAAGGCTACTTTTCAGTGAAAAGGTGCGTGCGAAGCCGCGGGCTAATAATAGATAGATGAAGATGATAGATTCATGAAACCTTAATGTTCTGTAAGTCTTGGCTCCCGTTCAATTGTGAAATTCAACGATAGTTAAGGAAAACCCGTGTCGACGTCTGTTGTAATCTCAATAAATCATCGTCCGTCCGCGAATACTCGACCATCTTGTTTATTTGGTTTTGTTTATTTATCTAAACACGTTTTTGGGACCATAATATAATTGTTGCTAGGTGAAATTTGTTTCAAAGGGTTTTAATTGAAATATGAGCAAATAAGTCCTTATGAATAAGTACGGATTTTTTTATTAATTGTTATTATTTTATAATTGAAACAATTGAGCCAACTGCCGACTGTTGCAAACAGTCTACAGATAGCTCAACTGATCCATATCAACACCAGTCGGAAGCGTCCCCAAGACGCTGGCTGCATTACCACGCTGTATGGCAATGCTGATACGCTGTGCCAGATATTCACCAGCTATTGTAAATACTAGTATAATTTTCTTTATTTTATTAATTAGGTAAGTATGTGACTTTCATAGACCGCGGTGCTGTGGACGGGGGTCAGGGGGGATCCTTGATCTATGTCAAGTCTCAAGAGGCTCAAGTCCTGGTCTCGTAATTAAATAACATTAGTTTGGTTTTATAATATTAAAGTGATTTTTATAAAGAGCAGGCTATCTTCATATTACCTACTAGACGATCGCCTCGCGGTTTCACCCGCGTAGTTCCCGTTCCCGTGGGAATTCCGGGATAAAATATAGCCTATGTCAGTCCCTGAAAAGTAAGTTTATTAGCGGGGAAAGAATTCTCTAAATCGGTCCAGTAGTTTCGGAGCCTATTCAATACAAACAAGCAATCAAATCTTTTCTCTTTATAATATTAGTATAGAAATATACCTATGTACTATAATAATACTAGTTTTTTTGTTATTGTTTCATTTAATGGTGGAAACTTTGCTTTTTTAAGTGTTAGTTAAGTATATATTTTTTAGTTTAATAATAACTGTATGTTTGCCAAATAAATAGTAATAGAAAAATAGTCTCAAAATATTTCTATAACGATATAAATTGACATAAAAGTTAACACACTAAAACCCAAAATAGCAGAAATTTCCAATTTTCTAGGTGCATACAAAATTAACTACAAACCAGTAATAATATGGTACTTTCTTGATAAGGTCTAACTCGAGAGCAGTCAAACCTAACTATCGATTACTAAATTAGATAATTATTTAATTAGGTACTTAGTAGAAACCTAGCCAACACTTTTTTATTTCATAAGTATTCAAAAAATATCGTGTGTGGTGAGGCGACATCTGTGATCAAACTAAAGAGAGACAGTTCGTTGGAAGATCTCCAAGAAGCGAGTCAATGAAAGCTCGTGTTGGTTTCGACTATACAGACTAGATGGCGCTGTGACACTCGATAATTCCGGGGCTAAAATGCAGGCAAAGCAGGAAATAATAAATGTGCATAATGTTGCTGTCACGGAATTGTTTGTTACAAACGTGCTCCAGCTCTGCGGATCGTGCCCGCCTCCTGGCCGTTTCTTAATGGGAGTCAGGACATTGCTTGCAAGCATTTCCTTCATAACATTAATAACACTGGTACTTTATTGGATCCCGTAACTTTCCGTATCGCGTTTTAAGGGGGTACCTACCCTCAAATTGCTTATTTTCAACTCCGTCGGACCTCCATATCTTCCAAACTACTGAATATTTAACTTTGAAATTTATATATGGTAAAGTTCAGGACTTATTCTATCGATCATAATGTTTCGAAAAAACGATTCCATAAAATTTTCTCGATAGAAAAAAATCGCAAAGTTACCTCTAATTTTTTACTAAAACCCTAATTTCTCAATAAATACAGATGATACGATCTTGAGATTAAGCATAGTAATTGAGCTAAGTATAAAGAACATTTTATATGTTGCCTTTTTTTCAATTAACTATTCTAATGTTTGTGGGGAGCAAATAACTACTAAAAACTTGATTTTTGGGCTTACGCCGCTTTGCTCTGTCCCGCTCCTGTGAACGCGAAATCCTATGCCTATCCTCTTCACACAATAACGAGGTAGGGTACCCCCTTAAGGGGTTTTTAAAAAAATATCTCAGCGACTGGTCGAAGCGACGCGTGACCCGACAGCTGGTGAGTATCTGGCACAGCGCATCAACATTGCCACACAGCGGGGCAATGCAGCCAGGGTCTTGGGGACGCTTCCGACTGGTATTGATATGGATCAGTTGAGCTACCTGTACTTAGATTGTTTGCAACAGTCTGCAGTTAGCTCTCTTGTTTCAAATATTTCTATTATTCGATTGTAATTTTCTTTGTGAATAAAGTATTTGTTAAAACAAAAATGTTAATAGGAAACTAACTTGCAACAAACCACCAAATAAGCCGGTTTTTCCCGGGTAAGTTGGTATTTCTTTTTGTATGCGGAAGGAAACGTAAGTATTTTATGTATCCTGAATTCAGGATAGGTTACGGTAAATTCTGGGAAACTGAATGACGGCGTACGAAGTAGTTCTTGTAATAGAAACTAAAGCCCGTATTATGAAAGCTGGCTCAGTCATCGATATTATCCTTGAGTACGTTCTTCTATGGCAAAAAAGTCGCAAGCTTTCCTTGCCTTAGATACGATACCACCTTTTTACTATTTGCGCCATTCCCATTACCCAAAACAACATCCATCTTTTTAACTATGCGAGTTTTCGACATACTGTCATGTATACAGGAAACTACAAATTTTACTACGAAATGGAAAAAAACCAGGGATTGAATATTGGGCACGGCCACTCGAGTCTATCCTGTTCTTCATCATCATCACCATTACGCTAGTCCATCAAATATAATAGAAATCAGCCTCCCATAACGTCATATAGCGACATGTTCAGCTTACTTACAATACGAGAGTAATTTCTTGAGTTGTGAGCCGCGTAAATGCGTTCTTTCAACAGAAAAGACTATCATCGTGTGGCACAAACAATACTTTTGTATAAAATACCTACCTTAATTATATAACGCGACTCAGAAGTTGTGCGTAATTTTTTGAGTTGTGTTGTTGTGAGGCAGAACTCAAAAAATACCGCTCTTTTGGTCTCAGTCTTTACCTACCAAATCACAACAAAATAAACGGAGAATAGAGATTATTAGAGATGCTAAAATCATTTAATGCGAGGCACAAGTTGTGCATAATTTTTTGAGTTGTGTTGTTGTGAGGCAGAACTCAAAAATACCGCTCGTTTGGCCTCCGTCTTTACCTACCAAATCACAACAAAATACACGGAGAATAGAGATTATTAGAGATGCTATAAACACATTTTCTGTATAAAACCTTATTTACTGGAAGCTGAGCTGATCAGTAAAGCTGACGACATGGCAGTGTGGGCGTCGGCCAATTGATTCCTTTGTCTCCTTCACCGGACAGGGGTTATTGAGTTCTTTGCGATGGAATGTGGATTATCTATGCGCTAGATCGCAAGAGGTATGTGGATCAAATCAATAAGATTTGGAATATAAATTGTAAATGGAAACAATAAATACAAAATGCACGATGGACACTTTTTACACAGCAACCTCTAGCTAAAAATCCGTAGTAAAAAAGCTTGTGTTATGGGTTCCAACAAAAGACAAACTATATTAGCAAAAAAAAAAATTAATTAGAAAACATCTTGATCTGAAACAACAAAGCGAGTTAAAACTCGTTTTAATGTTCTCGTCTCTGTTTCCGGACTCTGCATCATTTTAATGACTACCGGCAAAATCCACGTTTCTCATAATCCAACGATGTTATGCCTTAAACCATTGAGAAAACCATAGCCCGTCGACGACGGAAACAGGCAGCCTTCATGAAAGCTCAGCCAGAGTTTAAAATATTTGATATTTATATAATCTACAGACCCAATAACAACCAAATGCCAACTCACCGAAGCAGGTTTCGCATAATCCGACGATATATTCCTAGATCCATTGATGGACCCATAGCCTGTCGACGACGGCGAGAGGCTGCCTCCAGGTGAGCTCAGCCTGCCTGGCGAGGCTCCTCTTCCGAGGGGGGAGGCAGTCCTGCCGGGGGAGGTGGTTCTACCGCCAGGGGAACCGGTGCGGCCGGGGCTCCCTCGGCCGCCAGGGTTGATGGAGTTCTGGAGATCGGCGAGCAAGGCATCTGGAATGAAGAGAGGGATGTTCTAGACATGATTTTGTGCGAGCAGCCCGAGACCGATACAGGTGAGGTGGTGGGAATTGGAGGAAATATTTGCCGTGTCGTAATGTCCTGTACAATCTTATGGAAATAAAGTACTTTGAATTGACTACCAGCAGTATTCACTGCTAAGGTAGATACAGGCTGATAACGACGATTTTTCTGTTATTTTATTATAGAGTCTATGTAGGACCTGTTGAGAAGAAATAGGCGGAAGTAACTTATCACACAAAAAAGTAGAGATATTTAGAGTAGGTATTAAAATTTAAGTCTTTATTGATCAGGAAGAATTTGATGAATTAGTATTTGAAAGTCAATGAATTATCGTTTAGGGATACGCCTACTGTAATATGGCCTATATTACAGTAGGCGTATCCCTAAACGATATTATACAAAACATTAGACAAAACAAAAGATTATACAAAACATCAAAGTGCTTCAGCGCCACCACCTATTTTATTTAATTATTATGTCAAACGAAGGAATTTTAAAAAATCGATCGTCCAGTTTGTACCTTCTATCATAAGCTTTTTTTTAATCTTTGTTCCTTCGTTTGACATAATAATTTAATAAAATAGGTGGTGGCGCTGATTTGGGTTGTGGTAGCGCCTTAAGAGGAAAAATACCAAGAAATCAGCAGTGCCTATTTAATACTAGATAAATTAATAATTATGTCAATATGACTGTTTACATAACAAGTCCAGTCAACAAAGAATCTTAAAATTAATTAGTATTTGACCTTTATATGGGCTATAATAATCTCTTATAAACAATAAAATTATCAAGCGTAAGACGGCTTATGATCCCACATATTCACATATAAATATGTATTATGTATAAAAGAACAAACATAAGAACCGCATGTGTTTGTAGAGTGACATCATTGTACATGACCAGATCTTTAGAATTCTGTAGTCAAGTAAATTCAAAACGTATTATTTTTAAAAACTCATACAATATCAATGTATATTACACAAATGAAGACTAAAATTGTTTCTTTTATTTAGTCTGCATATTTAGAAGATAATCATCATCATCATCATCAATGGCCTTTACATCCACGAAGGATGGTTTATGTAGTGTTCGTTTTTCGGCACTTACGTAGATGACTTGTAAGGCCTATGCGGGAAAGAAGACAATATGCAACAGTTAAATACCCCATAACATAACATGTTGAATAGAGTTCAAACAGCAGAGGTTTCGAGATTCGAGGACTTTTATTAATTATCCCCTGGGACGAACTAGCTTATTTGCTTTTTGGAAGGTTCATTGCCTTTTAAGACTTCATTCATAGCTGTATCACTTTACTGTACAAAAAAAACTGTTCTTATCACACGTGTAAGTTTGTCAAAGATAAGAAGTGTAGTATTATAAGGAGGCATTGTTATTTCCGTTTCAGCAAACAAGATAAGGTATATTACATAATACTTTTAACGTACCTTGGTTCAAAGGAAGAGAGATAAAGTTGATTTAGTTTTGTTTGATCAAATCCTCGGGGCCCGTACTCTTAAAAATTAGATCGAAATTTCTGATTCGTTTTCGTGCAAATGCTAATCTTATGCAAGCGACATAAGAATTGGTACAACGAAAACGAAAGTTCGATTTTCCTTTTCCTAGTAGGCCCCCAGAACAGGAAAATATTCGTCTAATCTAGCAAAAACCACAAAATGCGATTGTTACCTACCTCGCACAAAAAAATTCAATAAAGAGTTTAAAATATTTTACCCATTCCCTTAACAGTTTCATAAATGCTAGCGTAGTCCGATTCAGGAATATCAACTGTTGTCCTTGACGATTTTTTTGCCAGGTTTTCAGGACGAGGTTGTGTTGCTGGTGCCTTCATGATCCTTCCATAGATATCATCGTTCACAAAATAATGTGTCTTAGAATGTCTAGCCATGATGATCAAACACGAGTATAGTTAAGAAATATCACACTTAAAGCACTATGAAAGGTTGAAAGGAAACTGGCCGTCAAGAATTTGCGAGGAACACAATAAAAATAAAATATAGAAACCGTTGCAAGGGCAGGGGATCTAAATTTAAATATATCTGCGTTAGGACGAGTATCGAGGCGCGGGCGGCTCTCTTATGGCCTGATGCAGCACTGAGCCATTCATTTGACTCGCTCAGACCGCAAAAAATATAAACAACACATTTACCTCCTAGTTTAATCAGTATACGGATTTCAAAAAATGTCAGAGGCACGAGGAAAGCTTTTATTGTCATTCGAATTCAAGGGAACTGAATTGAATTTATAATAGGAACGCATAATATAGAGGTTGTTTATCAGATGCAAAGGCGCCTTTCGCTTATTATTGTGCGATAAGCCAATCTTGACCCAGCAAAACCTGTTTCACATACTAGCGAGTCATAATGTGCAACTTAATGCAGTGATTTAACGACTAACGTAGGCATCAATGAAATCTGACGCCGTCGTAATAAAGAAATTCTGAGGTTTTGCTGGATGACTCTGTGGTGAAGAATTTTTCCGTTACATCCTTGAAATGTTTGTAGTCGTATTTATACTTACGTTTAGTCTGGGAGCACAAATCAGACTGATTTGATTTTATAGACAGCACAATACATACAAAAGAGTGTGGACCCTTTACAAATTTTTAAATTGAGAGAAGTCAGATTATAAATATTGAAGAAGATGATTTCGAAATGAACTTGCTTGGTAATGGTATTCGTTTACTTGAATTATTTTAAAACGACACGAAGTCTACTAATGATAACCTAAACATAAAATTGCAGATCAACGGCAGACATAATACTAGCTGCGCCTAAAGATATCAACTAACTAGTCAAGAACAATTGATTGAATCTAATGTCTTTTTCATTACACATCTTCAAGGTTAGACGAAGGAAATATTATTCTACGAGAAAATTACACTCATCGTTTTTTCTTCGGAAAACTCGCCAACAATATAGGTCACGGTCGTGTAAGTGGAACATGATTTCATATTAATATAGTTTGTTTATACGAAATTTATGCTTTTCTTAAAATACAAGCCATTTTGATTCCGAGAAATAATGTCTTAGTTGATTGAGAATTAAAGTGGCACAGTTTTTTGTAAAAAAAATACATATTTTGTGGGTTTATTTAGAACTTACTAAAGATAACTCTTTCTAAGATAAGAGGATATTAATTTGATGGCTGTGAAGTTCTAGTAATATGATATTCATAGAATTCATGTACCTAAAAAAATAGGGTAGGAGGAAAAAATACTAAGGAAACGAGCCCAACATTTTAAAAATAAATAAATCTGGACAATCACATAGCATTTTCTAGCCCCACGCAAAACAGAGCTTTTGTTATGGGTACTAGATAAGATGACTGATATACTTAATACAATACAGTTACAGTGTACAAACCTAATGTTTATACTAACCGTTGAATTAATTGTTTGTAAGGAAGGAAGTTGTAGAAAAGTTTATAAACGCCTGCCGATTCCACAAGAGCACGCAGGTGTCATGAATGAAATTGAAATAACAGGCGCCGCCGGTCGTGATCGTGAATGAGCTACATCCGTTGGTGCCAACGAATCGTTTATTTTTGAAGATATGTCATTTGTAAATGTGTAACTCTGCGAAAGCTATTAATAGGGCCATTAAAAGTTGTAAATCTGTTAAGTATTTTATGTGAGACTGAAATAAATATAGCATATTTTATGTTTCCAGCGAATTTGTAGAGCAACATCCTAAAAATATAGCCGTCAATAAGATTAATTTTATTACAGAAGGGCTGGAATAAAATCAAAATTATCTATGAAAAAATCTAAGAAACTATATAAAACTAGTTTCTGCCTGCGGCTGCGCACGCGTTGTTTTTATAAAAATGTTTCAGAGTTATTTATTTCCTGTGGGAACTGAATGAACGGGTACTTTGTTGCACTAAAAGCATAAATAAAAATCTTATATCTAAATTGAAAACATAAACAGGCGATCGAATAGGCGATCTTATCGACAGCATTTCTCCCAGGCAACCAAGGAGAGTTGGTAGAACACAAAAAGTAAAAGAAAATTGACAATATAAACATACTTTACTGATTTATGGGATAAAAAGCCTATGTGTAATTCCATAGATGAAATTTTTATCTTTATATATATAATAATTCTTCTGTGAGTGTGTATGTCACTGAACTTCTCTCAAACGACTGGACCGATTTTGATGAAATTTTTTGTGTGTGTTCAAGGGGATCTGGGAATGGTTTAGATTCACAATTTTTTTATATATATATATAAAAATGAATTGCTGTTCGTTTGTCTCGCTAAAACTCGAGAACGGCTGGACCGATTTCGCCAATTTTGGTCTTGAAATGTTTGTGTAAGTTAAGGGAAGGTTTAAAAGGTGAGAGCGGTACGAAGTTCGCCAGGTCAGCTAGTATTTTTATATTTCTGAAATTTTGCATAGATGTACGTCTACACGTACATACATCTTCAGTTTTGGCGTGAAGACAAACATACATCCATCCAAACTTTCGCATTTATAATATTTGTGTGATTGTGCGATGTGATTCAGTATATTTTGAACGTGATAAATAAATATCCATTTCTAAAAAAGCACAAAGAAGACAAAGAAGAAACAATGCAGGTTATTTTCTTGAACGAAAACATTATACGAGTAATTGTACAATTAGCTGTCCAACCACAAAGTTATCTCAGTCGGTCAGTTGACACTTTGCCTTGTTCAACTGATATACAGCGGTGATCTCAATATCGTTGTTATAATGACCACAAATACTTATGTATATGTCGCCGCCGCTGGATCGTAGAACGATTCCGTTTGTAGAATGGCAAGCAAGGCCGATTGGAAAACGAACGCTGATTTGTTGGGAATACCTGATTAATTTCATTCATCGAGATGGCTAAGTGACATTTAGCCATATTGTTAAACATTGCTGCGTGGTGCCGGCTTGGAATTTGCACCACCCTAACTCTTCCCGCGGGTGTCGTAAGAGGTGACTAAGGGATATCCACCGGGGGCGGGCAGCAGCGCCGCCTGCAGAACAATTGAACCACCGAACTGCGATGCCCAGCGTGGGGATTATGGGCATTACCCCCATGAAATAAAAGCCCATAAGGCGCTTATCAGGGGGAGGCCTGCGTCCAGCAGTGGACCAATACAGGCTGTTGAGGTTGAGGTTAAACATTGATCGATCAAAGATCGGCATAGGCAATTAATTGAATTTCGACGCTTTGCAATCGGCTAGCCTTTATGCAAATGTGCTGATTCTACTATCCGGCAGCGACATACGCAAACTCTACCTACCTACTACTTACATGATAATGATTGGTAGGCATTGAGCTATTTTGGTAGGTTAACAATTAAAATCAATGACTATTTAGACTGAGATCGACTAAATAATGTTATACATATGCGTTTATTTGAAGAAGAAGAAAAGAAGTAACAGTCATCACACCGTCATCATGTCTTTGTAATATGATAGCTGCCACAATCTTTAGATCTATGAATTGGAAATGGATGCCTATAAAACTTCTTGATACAGGTGTGAAATCGCTAATGAAAATAAAAGTCGAGATTTGAAGCGAGAATGGAGATCAGCTTTCACAGCAATCACTACAGGGTACCTACAGGATGTACTTGGCCTCTGCTCTTGCCTCCTTTTGGAATAAAAAGTATTTAGTAAAAAGTAGTAGTAGTATTTCAGCCCGATCTATTCAGTAGTTTTGGCAATGTCTTCGGTCAAATGTCTCCACAACGGCACAAACTTTCGCCTTTATAATATTAGTAGGCTAGAATAGTGTAACTCGGACAAATCTCGCGAAGAGATAGATAGATAGATAATACTTTATTGTACCACACAAAGACAGATAACAATACAGAAATAAATGCTAAGAGTAGACGAAGTACAAAGGCGGCCTTATCGCTATGAGCGATCTCTTTCAGGCAACCTTGGGATGGACTGGACATGTAAGAACAAAATAGACGGTGGCACGCGAAAAAAAAAATACTTACACTACATACTATAATTCCTACATATAGCCTACAAACAATTTAATACACTTACATAAACATAAAAATAAAGTTGTCTAACTTTGCAAGGACAGATAATGCTGATGAAGCAGTTTTTTAAAGAGAGAAGAGTTGACGAAGCAAACGAAAAACTTAATCGAATCGCTCCGCGATTGCGTAAGGTTTGTTTACCGCGTCAATCCCGAACGCTCCACTAACACGTTACCGATATAGCGCAAGGCCGCACAATTACAACTCATGAATCACGTATTACTTCACCTCCTCAATCCTCATTGTCTGAACTCACCGAGGTATGCACTGAAATCTGTGAAGTACTTCTTCCATTCCGTAGACCTCAGTTCGGGGGGATCCCGCGGCCCCCGGTCCGCGCTGTACTTCCTCTCCAACACGGGGGAGAAGGAGACAGACTTGGGGGATGCGGAGCGCGTGCGCACGGAAGCCATCCCTCACTATATAAGCCGGATCAGATCGCAACGCAGACAGTCGTGGTCGGACCACGGCTAGGAGTAGACTGGTTATTTTAGGCGTGATGCTGGGTTATCTGCGGCCGCAGACGGTGATAGCGACACACTGTGGCTGGCGACAGTTACGCGAGTCGTGCTATTCCCGTCAGGTGGTCACTTCCGCCGGTGCATGTTTCGCAACTGATAGACAACCAACTTCATTAACCCAGTGGTGATGAGAAACGTAGGGCCGAGTTACATAAGTGTCCGTTTGCGACAAGCCGTGGGCGGGCGGCGCCCTACAATGGCGTCTCATGAACGTATAACGACTTGCAAACGCGAGTAAACATTGCAAGCCAACATAGCTCGTTAGAAAATAGTTACTAATATAGAGTCGTTACAATAGTCGCTGTGGTAGTTTACGGAGAAAATTTACAACCGTTTAACCATTATGGTTCTAGTTAGAGTAGACAGAAATTGTTAACATACCGCTCACTGTTGACCGAAGCTAATTTTGGTCGATCACGTCAATCGATAAGTACCTACTATCTAAAAAGTTATTATAGTTTGTAGAAATTTGTACGAGTATATGAGGTTTGCTTTGTTGAAAGCCGAATCTACGGTTGTCAGTTATGTTATTATGATGCATGATATCGGATCATTATCGGAAAAGTAAATTGTGAACTAGGTGTAAGTAGGAAGTAGCGCAACAATCAATGATGACGCTCTGGCAGACAGTGGGCTTCAACCTCGTTAGTGTTTAAGTATGGTGATTGCAAAATAATGATCCCCCAACTACGGGATAGCAATTGGGACGGACAGTAAATTACTTTAATGTTTATAATTACGCTACATCGGCATAATTACACTTTGATGTCATTTTTGCTCAACTTTTAAAGAGGATGATGAAAATTGTTTAAACTCTTCACTGCCCAGCCTCCGCGTACCGCAGCTCCAGCAGGACAAAACGTGCATGTGCAATGAAAGTGTTTTGGTCATTTTAATACCAGAAGTTTTAAGTAAGATTTTGTGTTTGTGGCGTTCTTTAAATGCTTTATCAAAACACTCAATAATAAGTCGGTTTGAATATCCTTTGCTAACTAAGTTAAAAACATTGTTCTGCGATGTTTCAGAAGGGTATCAAAATCAAATCAATCTTTATGCAGTCCAATCAAAATAAAGAAACCCTACAGAGCGTTTAAGCTACACCAGATTACAGCCGGATTTTCCAAATATATGTACATACTAGTTTATGCCCGCGGCTTCGCACGCGGTTTTTATATGGAAACGTTTTAAGGTGATTTCTATCCCATGGGAATATCCCCTATAGCCTATGTTTGATTCCCGGATTAGAGTTACCTGTATGCAAAATTTCAGCCCGATCGGTTCAGTAGTTATGGTGTGAAGAGGTAACAAACATCCATCCATCCATCCAAACTTTCGCATTTATAATATTAGTGTGATGTAAATTATATACCATAACAATAGCGTGGAAATTGGTATGTGACATTATGTCGATCCTATGATTGTTCTAGGCCAGAAGCCAGCGATGTGGGCGAGCCCATCCGTGGGTGGAGCTGATGGCAGAATCGAAGGCCGTAGCCTCAAGAAGCAACACGCCAAGAAACTATAAAGTTTTATGAAGGACCAGTCTACTTTGGATAATTAGCATGTTTGCATGTACGTGATTTCAATGCGAATTCTTAGGCAATGACTATTTTGTTTTTGATGAGAAACAACATGGTAAAAGCTAAACACAAAGGACTAGAAAACTTTTAAGGGAATCTAAAATTAAAAGGTAAAATACTTTGTAGATAACAATCATGGTTTTAAAATACATATGACAAAGTAACAAAATCAAAATAGATGGAGCAAAAGCAATAGCATAACCATAAAGTTGTAAAGGGGAACAGACACGAAATCAAAAGAATATGATTATGATGCAAGGACAACTTCGTTAGGAATAAGCAAAATCCGCTGCCAAACGTGATCGGTGCCCATAGGAACCATTATTTATGTAGATTCGATCCTCATCAATGACATCACTAGACACCAGCCTGTCTGCGAAGTTTACACATATCATGACAGGACAATCAATGACGAAATCATCTACCAACAGCAGGTCAACGAACGTTATACTCGTAATATCAATCAATAAGTGAAACCCTAAAAAAACACTCTAATATCATAGCAGCGGGTTTTTCCTTTATGGATATAAGATTGTCAGATAAGCTTTATAGAATTTAGTTTCAATGGTGGTATAATGTATGTAGGCGCGTTTGTAAAGATAAAATAATCTGTACAAACTCGATCGAGATGAACATAATCAGATTAACAACCTACGCGCCATCTTGAAAACAAATACTTATTAGGTACTCAACTTTTTCAAAATATTAAAAATAAACATTGGATCTGACCATTAGTAATGATAGCAATTTAGTTTTAATTCAAACACCTGGCCAGAGCAAAGTAATGTTAAGTAAATCACCTATAATATTCCTAGTAAGTAGATGTTTTATACAACACTTGACAATTGGCAAATGGAAGGCCTCAAGTAAGTACCTCAATAACAACCATGAACCAATTTGTCGTAGGCCTTTTAAGGTTTTGGAACGAAGTATTACTAAACAGATATTTAAAGCAAGCTAGCTGGGAATGTAACAAACGCAAAAAGTTGTCAGTCGATGCGAATAGTTAGTAGATACAACCAGAAAAACAAAATGAAAATATTGGTGTTGGAATATCAATGATTGAACTGTGCGAAGACGCGAAATGTGAAGTTACATGCTCTGATCACGAAACTTTTGAAAAATTATATTCTTAGCTTGTTTATCGCAGCAGGGAAGACACTAACGAGGAAAGCATAGAGAGGATGTAAATATATAAAATTTCAAAGCAAATTGCGAAGGACAATACAGAATAGAAATCTCAGTATTATACTCATACAAGGCACGATATTTCAGAATTTACAGCACGTGCAAGGTTGAGTGACATTTTAGTGAGCCTATGCATAATAAATGCGAGATGTAATGAGATGTCAAATCAATATGTAGAGACACACATGACTCTAGGACTTGAACTTAGATCGCAAACTATGCGGCAGGCAAATGTGTATATTGACCCGATTATAAGTACGTTCTTGTCACTTGTAAGGCGAGATGACCACTTTTAGTAGAGCTATAGATTGAAAACTTATAGACTTAATTTTACGTCATAATCTAAATTTCTTCCTAGTTCTATAAACGACCACGGGTCAGTCGGACTGGCTGATGCCATCTCCCTGTTTTATTTATAGGTAATTAACACTGACGCTGTGGCGTCGAGTACAACAGTGAGTCTTCATGTTCTTTTGATTGACTGTTGACATTTTTGGACGCCAGATGTTTATTATGTCGCGACACAGCGCAGTCTGATCAAATTTTAGACCTACCAGAGACCTACACAATAGATAATTTGACATTGCGTTATTTTTAGCCAATGTATTTTCGTCAGCCGCATCACCAGTGGGCGCAATATTTACAATACTCTAATTAGAGCAGTTACATCAAAGGGAGACTCGGGTAACAGGTCACCAAAACACAGCACTAGCGAATGACTAACGAACAAAATTTGCCGCATTAGTCTCACACTTAATCCGGCACAACTGTCGCGAACCGATTCGATATAACCGCGACACTGAGAATTTAGAAACGCGACTTTTCGAGTCAATATTTATATTTTGTGACCGCGTGAGCCTCGCGTGGCCGGATGGATGTCGTCGCAGCGACTGACAAGTCTCGCTGCGTCTAAGCTCTAGCGGGACGGTTTCTAATGATCTGCTTGATTGTGGTGCGGAATCTCGAGTAGGTAAGGTACCTAATGAGGGCACGTGGGCGAGCGGTCGCTGCCGGTGGTGGCAGCCTCAGCCTCCAGAGAAGGCCACGTGGGACCGAACCAGCCTGCAAGTGCTGTTGCGGATCCGAGCCTTCTCGGAAGCCGCCGCGGATGGGAATGCGGGACAGGGCCGTCTGGAATGCCGCCTTCACTAACAGTTGTATGGGACAATATTACAAATAGGGAATATATGGGGCGTTAATCAGTTACTGAGGATGTAAAGTACCAGTTGACGTGTTGAAATCATTGAGTGGAAAGGAACTGTAGTGTTGTACTAGTTTTCATCTATGGCATGGCAAAGGAATCTGAAAAAGCTAGAGGTGGAACAAATTCTAAAATGGAAATACAACAAAAGAACGTAGAAAACCTTAAAATTGCACGTACACGCAGTTAATGCTAAGTAGATACTTGAAACATTGTGTATGATACTACGCAACACGAGCTTTTGAACCAAAGTCACAAAGCCGTGACCACACTTATTACCAGACATTTAAAATTAGCCAACCCTAACCCCAAACTTCCAAACAAAGTGACACGCATAAATAACACGAAAGAAACCGTAACGAATGTGCTGGTCAATGCCGCACGGGACCAACAAGCGTGGCGAAACAAACGATCAAAACAATACATTTTATATACGAAGCCACTTTTGTAATTATACGAGGTATAATTAAATCCCTTCCGGGTCGTCGCGAGTGGGTGCGACTGCTGCTTTTGGAAACTTGGACTTATTTATTGAATGGAATCTACGTTATGATTGATGGAGTAAAACAACAGGTGGCAGTTTTGGTGAAGTCGTGTTTAACTTATAGCGTCAGATATGCGGCAAAGACATAGGTACTAGAGATTTCTTCTAACCTTAGGTCTGGGCAACATAGACTTTTTATCCAATTCTGGAGATAAGTATATTAATAAAACAGTGCTGCAAATAAACAGTGCAACCTTTTATCCATAGTGACTCTGTCGTCTGTCTGTTAGCTTTTACTGGACGGCTGAACGAATCCTGATAAAATTTGGCAAGGGTTGTATCCTAATTTTTATCCGTGAATAACGCATAAAATGCTGCGGCCAGAAGCTAATCTCACTTATACAGGGTGATTTACTGTACGTGGATCAAACGAAATGGGGTGATTCAATATGCATCGATGGGTCGTGGGGTCCACCGACCAATGTTCTACCATCTTGGATCCTTTAGGAGATTTTTTTTCTCCTATTTTGCCAATCAATCTCATTTAGTGTCTATTGAAATGTCTATTGAACTAAGTACTTTCATTAAAAAAGTTGCGCCCTAGCACTAGAAGTTAGGTCAACATTAGTTTTCAGAGTCCAGTCGATTGGACAATCGATTCATATTGAATCCCTCCATCCACTTCGTTTGATGCATGTATAATGTAATGAATAACCCTGTATTACAAATGCGAAAGTTAAGATATTACCTTTTACCTCTTTACACCAGAACTACAGAACGGATCGGGCTAAAATTTTGCATACACGTAGTTATAGGCCTGGAATAAAACATAGGCTACTTTTCTATCCCATACATCAGTTCCCATGGGATATAAATAACTTTTAACGTTTCCATAGAAACAACACGTGCGAAGCTGCGAGTAATAACTCGTATGCTAAATTTACGTTACCAAACCATGCCCTCGATGTAAGTTGTAGATCTACGCCCATTAATGCAACAAATTGGAAATTAGATTAATTGATATCCTCAGTCTCCCATTGTCTGTATGTGACACGATTTATGGTCAATTGTTTGCAAAACTTTGAGCGCGCATCGCCATGTCGCAGACTAATTGATATTAAGAACTTAATTGCCCCTGTATATGGCATATTGTTCATAGAATATGCCCGATATGGTCAATTTTAAAGCTTTGTCCTTAGAAGACTTGGTCATGATCAGATTGGTAGGCAATAGGCACTATGATAAGAGTGGGTGCTATGATAAAGAACAAAATACTGACATTACCATCTATTTATATTATGCAAGCCTCTTTATTTGTAAGGAAACATAAAAAGCTCTTTAAAACTAAGCAAGACATTAATATTTAATATAATCGACGCAATAGGAACAAATTAGTATTACCTCCAACTAAACTTAAACTGGTTAGCCAAAGCCCATACTATAGATTGGCAAAAATATACAATAAAATACCTGAATACTTAAAAAATGAAGATAAAGATGAAACCTTTTGTAAAAAGATAAAATTGTTTTTATTTGAAAAATGCTATTATTCTGTTGACCAATTCGCTACGGACAGACTAAAATGACACTAACCTATGATGAAACAATGACTTAGTTTAAGAATTCTGGCTTCTAGATTCAATTTACTCAACTCTATTAGTAAACTTATTTTCTGAGTGACATTAATGTTATTGTTTAAATTAAGTATTTTTAACTCAATTTGACATGATGTAAATAAAGTAGGACGAACGTCAGTTTTGCAGTGCCCTTCCAGGGTGCATGTACCTAGCTAGTGATAAGCCTATAACTAATCATTCACTTAGACCTAAGAATGAATGTACATGCAAGCAAAAATAAATAAATAACTAATGAAGATGTATGAATATCTATCGTATTAAATATATCTAGTATTTAAGCATCATCAGATAAGCTTTGTCAAAAGTTGATTTTCCTCAATAGGCACTCGATATTCATTGGATTGTCTTAGTTTTTAGTGTAATTATTCTAAAAATAGCTTGAAAGATTGTAACCTAAATTGTATTTCGACTAATATACCTACTTAATAATACCTCTTTATGAACCAGGTGAGAACTGTGTCTAGTTAAACCTAACATAGGCTTTATGGCACTTCTAACCGAAATGTAATGTTGTTTTTACCTGAATTTATAATTCTATTCTATAAATCATTGATATGTTATACTTTTAATTATTTAACCTGTAAGTACTAAGTAGTCTGATAAGTTTATAATCCACACAGATAATGTTATCTTCCAATAGGTACATGACATCATCTTGTGTCAATCATTTCATCACATACAGCAGCCTCATCAGGCCTCCCCCTGATAAACACCTTATTGGCTTTTGTAACATGGGGGGGTAATGGCCATAGTCCCCAAGCTGGGCATTCGCCTTGGCGATCGCAGTTTGGTGGTAAAAATTTTCTGCAGAAGGCGCTGCTGCCGCGGATATCCCTTAGCCGCCTCTTACGACACCCGCGGGAATAGTTGGGGTGGTGCAAAATCCAAGCCGGCACCACACGGCCAAAAACAATTGGCTTGTATAAATGAGTTCTTGTAACTTGTAATAAAAAGATTTTATAAAATACTAGCTTCTGCCCGCGGCTTCGCAAACACTAACATAAAAAGCAGCCCCTCTCTGGGATATAATCCATCTCCCTGTCAAATTTTATTGAGATCCATTTAGCCGTTTCATCGGGAAAAGGTAACATATAGACAGACATACAGTATTACTTTCGAATTTATAATATTAGCACTTATGGATTGTTATTTATAAGAAAATAACTCGAGCAAATTCTCATACCACAACCGAGTTCAGCCACGGAACAAACAGGATTTATAAAGGGAGTAAATTTATTGGTATTTATTTTAAATATTTGATCAGCTGGAAAAGTCAGCTTAAAAACTACTTGAGCAGCATTTTAAGTTTTGATCGGCTGTAAAATAAAAACCACCAGCAACACTTGGTCGGCAACTAAGTTATTTTTGGTCAGAAAATAAATAGCAGTTTAATCGGCGAAATTAATGTTTTGATCAGCAGAATTAATTATATGATCTGCAGGATTATACAATTATTTTTGATCAGCCAAAAAGTAATTTTTTGAGCAGCAAAATTAATGTTTTGGTCAGCCGAGCTAAAAAAAATATAGGTATAAGCCATAATCAATGGGTTCGCTTTTAAATGTATGGTCAACTAAAAAATTATTATTAAGCCTCTCGACCCTCGTGTGCGCGGCGGCGGCAGCGCGCCGCGAGTCGCACCGCCGCGGCTGGGCGGTGAATGCGTTAAAGAAGGTGGGGTTTTGATAGTCGAGTCGATACCTACAGAGGCACATACGAGGTAGGTAGGTAAGGTACCTATTTCTACCTTACCTAGCATTGTTGTTTTTGTAAGAAGGTATCAAGGCGCTGAGGACCCTTGTTCGTTGTTGGTCATGTCTGTCCTGTATTTGTAACACCGGCACGACAGTGACATACCTACAAACGCACGTAGGAGATAGGTAGGTAGGTACCTACCTTACCTCGCGTTGTTGTTAGCAATTGAAGGAACCTTTGACGGTAGTGGCATAGGTACGTACAAACGAAATAGGTATAAGATAGGTAACAGCCACAGAAATCTGAATAACAAGGCACTAGAAATGCTGAGTACCATCCGATCTATCGGGAATGCGTGTCGCCGGCTCGCCCCCTCTACTACCTTACCACTACATACACAGACAATAACTACGGAATTACGGCTACGCCCATCCAAAAATGCAGTGCAAACCAAATTAAGCCTTATGCGTAGTTGCATACGTTCGCTTACTCACACATTAGTGACAAGTTTGCATTTGTTGTCGTTATGACGTCATTTTAATGTAATCTACACTAGTGCTGGGCACGAAATATCAGGTCACGTACCTATCGTACTGTTATTCTATGACTAGGGCATTGTACTAATAAAATAAAAATATAGTTTGTACTTCAATATTCATTTATTATTAACTAGCGACCCGCCCCGGCTTCGCACGGGTGCAATGCTTATACTAAATATACCTACTGCAGAATTGGTACTCCGGCCGATACCGCAATCGCTATGTCCCTGTCATTTTAAATCTGTAATATCTTCGAAAATATTCATTCAAATTACATGCTGTAAAGGGCAATATTAATCTATATTAAATGCACAATGTATCTAAGTTACTTAATTGGATAAGGATTAATGCTGTATTGCTTAAAATCGCCTCGTAAATAAGCCATTATTTCTCGTAAAAAGTAAAGGATAAAAAATGGTTATTGTGGGTTATCCCTAAGAGATAGACATATACTATCGTAGACTTTTTTTGTAGACCTTTTTAAGTTGTAAAATACTGTAGTACATTATTCTGATCTATCTCGTGGGGTTCAGCCAGCGTTTGCAATGTAAGCGCAAAAAAATGTGTTTATTTAAGACATCACATTAGAAACCTCTAAAACTATCAGTGCTTCTCTCCTATATTATGCATGTATCTATATATCTTCTTATATATAAAAATGAAACCCGTTTCGCGTTGTCACGGCATCACGCGTGAACGGCTGGACCGATTTCGCTAATTCTTTCTTTGTTGTGTTTGTTATTGTCAGGAGAAGGTTCTTATGAAAGAAAAAATTAAGAAAGTTGGAAACATAAATTTCCACGGGGGCGAAGCCGCGGGGCGCAGCTAGTATAAAATAAAAATGAAACCCGTTTTCCTTGGTCACGGCATCACGCGTGAACGGCTGGACCGATTTCGCTAATTCTTTCTTTGTTGTGTTTGTTATTGTCAGGAGAAGGTTCTTTTGAAAGAAAAAAATAAGAAAGTTGGAAACATAAATTTCCACGGGGGCGAAGCCGCGGGGCGCAGCTAGTTATACATATAAACCTTGAATCACTCTATGAAAAATCTATGAAAAAAAACAATCAAAAACAAAAACAAAATTATTTGCCTTGCCCTACATGACTGTGAAAAAAAATTCTTGTATCGTACTTCGTTTGGTAGATATCAAAAGAGGGGGTGGAAATTGGGGCGGGAGGGGGGGTGAATTTATATTCTTTTTCAATTTGAGAAGAAACCCTCTATACGATCCCGCAATCAAAACTCCTCTATCACGTCGGCATCCGGTAGCACTCTCAAAAAGGGGGGTCTTGGGAGGAACGGGGGGGTAAAATTTTTTTTGGAGTCGAAATCATATGACCCCCTCTATACAACCCCCTAAAAATTTTTCATCAGTGTGACTCTGCTTGGCGCCCCCCTGGGGGGCGGTGGTTCCGGGGGGCAAATCTCAAAAAGTCGGAATTTTTCCTAGGTCCCCCGGACACTCCCTACATGATTCTGCAAAAAAAACATACCTCCCCCTCCACCATCAAGGAGAACAATTATGTCAGTCAGTCAGTCAGTGGTAATCGAGCTTTATAGATAGTTAGTTATTATGATAATAAATCATAAATAAACAATTTTAATATAACATCGTATTCCTAAAATACTATGTTAAATTATGCAAAGTTGTTTTACAAATCACAACCAAGGTAATATTAAGGATAATATTACCGTGTCACAACACTAGCTCGCGACCGAGTTCTGCGGCCGTACCACGATAGGAAATCGAGCGCGCAACGTTATCGTTCACTGTGCAGTACATTGCTTTTTGTAATGAGGTACCTGCCTGATGTTGACAAAAATAAGAGTCAATGTATAGTTAAACGTGATAATAAGAACGGTCGACTGTGACGTTCGTATTACTTTTAAAGATTCTATAATTTTAAGGAAAAACGGCATTATTTAGAAAAAACAATACTTACCGATGAAAAGTTATTCCTTTATTAATATAATTACAACTTGTGGAAGAATTTCCGCAATGGGAAATGCTGCAACACACCATTTTTACACACGCACGTTTCGAGAGCAACTGAACAGCAACGAACGCACTGGTGGCGTGAGAGTCACCTGAGCGGCGACAAGGTCACGCGCGCTTACGATTTCTAGTGCCTTGTTATTCAGATTTCTGTGGTAACAGCACAGAAATCTTAATAACAGTGCCTTGTTATTCAGATTTCTGTGGGTAACAGGTATGTACCTATTACCTACGCGCAAATCTATAAAAATGAACTCTCGGAAGTACGCGCGTGGCTGCGCAGTGTAGGTAGGTACCTTATTGTAATGGGTCAAAGGGACGCGCGGACGCGGAAGGGTGCGCAGGCGACGAGCACTCACACTTACTTTCGTTTGCAGTGAGTTAGTGTGACGTCTCGGCGACGGCGACGGCGACGTGCTCGTCGCCGCGCAGTCACAGTAGATAAATGTATTATTATCTATTGTGGCGCAGTGGTGTGGTCGTTCCTTCCTACACGAAATACCTACCTACCTAATGAAATGAACAACAAAGATGGAAAGACGTAGCTAGACCAAAGTGCGACCAAGACAACAATATGCACGTGGAAGTTCCACGTGCATATTGTTGTCTTGGTCGCACACACACGGTCACCGCCGCCGGCGTTTGTGTTCCACGGTGGAACACAAACGCCGGCGGCGGTGACCTGTCTATCTATGACTGAGGTGGATGGACCTAATTGGACCCAATCTCTTGAATTTTACTTACACTTACATCTAGGTATGACTGTAGGTATCTCATGAACCGTACCTACCTACAAAGTAGACAATAGCAATTTTCAGAGGATTTAACAGAGGATCCTTTGTGTTTCGTTGATTATCTATAGGTAGGTAGGTACTAGCGAAGGTAGTGTTTGCAACTAATGTGGGAGAAAAAGAGATAAGTACTTACCTACTTAACACTTTTTTCTCGGTAGCCTTGTTGTCACAGATTAGGTAGGTAGGTATACACTTTTTAGAAATAGGTAGGTACCTAGACACATTTTCGATGATTGGCCTTTAATTTTAACACAAAAGGATATGACAGGACCTTTAATTTTTCACAAAAGTCAATTCAATTTGATTGCACAATAAATGAAAATAATAACAATTAGATAGATTGATTACTATACTTCATTGCACCATCAGTAGGTACCTACATCAAACAATTTGGCAAGCAATAACACTATTTTTCACGACTCAGTAGGTAGGTAGGTAGGTAGTTTGCGGGTGTCGTCGGCAATTTGACTCACTCATTCAGACATTCTGGATTTCAGTGTAAGTACCTACCTATTAGTACATTTGTTTTTCACAAAAGTTCGCACATGCGCAGAGGCGCGGCGTTGCGGAATCGGTAGGAAGGAGGAGGTTGTGGGTTCGATTCCCGCCAAGATACAAATGTTTGTACGATTTATCTAGGTATGTAGTGTATTGTATTAATACAATACACTACATACCTAGATAAATAAATATGTATTAATACAGTACACTACATACCTAGATAAATCGTACAAACATTTGTATCTTGGCGGGAATCGAACCCACAACCTCCTCCTTCCTACCGATTCAGCAACGCCGCCGCCGCGCCGGCAGGCGCGGCGGGGGGGCGGCGGCAGCCAGGTGACTGCACAGGTAGCAGGGCATGGGTGGTTTTGAGCGAGCCGCCTCTCTCAGCGAGCAGAGCCGTTAGGAACATTATCTATGACCTACGTATTTCCGACAGATATTTCCCAGTCAAAAATCCTAGAACCCGGCCGGGTACAGCGCCACCTCCCGGGTCAAGTTGTAAATCTAGACCATCCAGTGACCCACTCAAACACACCATTAAATTAAATTTCATCAAAATCGGTCCAGCCGTTGAGGAGGAGCTCAGAGACAACATGTAGATAGATAGCTACAGAAGATTAATAATAATAAAGGGTGTATTAAGATTAGCAAACCAAAATTAATTTGACAGCTCGCCAAAACATTATAAAATCCGAACCAGGATTTGCTGATCTTTTTCATTCATATATTGCTGCAATGTCATTTTAAAGGCATGCCAAAATTTCATTAAATCCGAATCACGATTTGCTGCTGCTTCACTAGTATATTGCTGCACAAATATTTAATTTACTGTGACATACATTTTTTGGCTGCCCACTGTCACATTAGTTGCTGATCAATTCAGTCATTTTTGCGAACCACTAGCTGCGGCTCAAAATATTTTTTCTGCTTGCAAAATCAATTTTTCGGCTGCCCAGAACCTCTTTAATCTGCTGATCGTTTAAATGATACCCATTTATAAATAACGACATACGTACACGTATCTAAAGTACAGGTATAGACATTAGAAAGCTCCAATAAAATCTTGATAAAACGAATATATTACTCCAAGTCTAGCCTGATTTGTAGCTTGCTATCAAAATAATGATCAGAACATGCGATTCTGTCGATCAAATCATTCAAACTAATGCGCTGTCGATACAAAACGGGCGATACGATGAAAACAAAAAGAAACGAAGCAGTTTTCTAGAGATTACTGCGTACGACCATATTTGGGGGGACAGCAGTTATCAAGCCAGTTTGATTCGACCAGTGACTGTGTGATTGAGGGGCTGTAGTGATGGCGGTGAATGGGGGACTTAAACTGCCTTCACACACAACAGAAGCTTAGATTCATTAAGACTTCGTCAAACTACGATGATTTAGTAGAAGCGAAGATTTGTGCTAGTAGTCAATATGAACGATGGATTTTCATAGCTTGGACATTATCCAGCCCACGAATAATTCAGTCGTCTGATTTTGAAAGCTCGTGTATTTGGTAGAAAGACGGCTTTATGTGAATGAGATCACAGTCGTTATATTTCATGACGGGGTTATATTTCACGAACTTTCATAGTTGGAGAGAGAACGTTAGGTTTTTTCTGAGTTTTATATTTCTATCTTTAAAATATAGTTAATTTACGTACTTACGACGATTTCTAGAGACCACCAATTAAACTATGTCACATCATTTTCCCATGTTCTATAGTTATGTGAGGAATTCGGCAGATAACATAAAAGCTTCCAAAAACCAAACTACCAATAATAGATAGACTTCTCATGAAATTCCAAGGGCATCCATTTGATATATCATTAAGGTTTCCCATAAACGCCGGTACACTTGTTTCGTTTCCCTAATATAGTTAACAGGCCCATTAAATTTCCATATTAATGTTTTCAACTTATCACCTGACGCACATTAATTTAATGCCCTTAAATTGAATAAAGTTTAAGTGCCTATGTTTTCTATTGCAAAGAATTTTCTATCGTATGAGCAAAAATCGAACATACATTTCAAGAATTTATCGACGAATTTTGAGCTATAACAGCCCATCAAATCAAGTCAATATCAGCATAACTAACTTTAAAAGCATTTGCAACGGACCAATGCAGAGATAGTAGACCTGTATGAGGACACAACAAAGCAGTAGAAGCTACCGTAGGATTCAAATGAGATTAAGACAAAAGCCAAATCAGGAAGGAGCAAGTAACCAAAATCGGTAAATGACTCACCGGTCATCGTGGAGGCTGATTCCTTTGCACCAATACTTTATAATACGTTTATACAAGCCTCAAAGTTTTTGAGACAAGATATAAGACGCAAAACGCTGTATTTTCCACGCACTTCGAACCAGAACTGCGTTGCTCCAGAATGTTCAGAGGAATGCGCTCGATCGCCATATGTTTTGTGTATCGGGATTACTAGTATATTGGCAGAACCGTTCACTGAGTCTGTGCGTTCGTCTGCGATCTCAAGATTATCACATTCACAATTCTCATAAACTTCTAAATCATTGTATACAACTGCTATGCTTTAAATATCGGCAGATTTTGAATTTGGTCCTGATAGGTATTTTCTTTGTCCTTAACAGGATCCGAAAACTGAACGCTCACTAAGATAACTATTATTTTGGTGCACTAGACAAAATTAATCAAAAACTTTGTGAAATCTATATACTCGGTCTTAGGCTGCTATTGCTAATAGCATCCAAACCCTGGAATCTACTGACGCGCAGGTTCAAGGATCTTCAGTGGCATTGGTGTGGGCGGGCGGGACTGTCGCTATGCAGCAACGCAGAGGGTGTTGCACCCGTGACGTCATTGCTGACGTTGCACCAACATCGATTGGCAATAACTCATTGATATAGCATAGCGGATGGTGTTATAATTAACAGCGGCATTAATGAGTTGTGAAACAGCTTGTTTACGGAACAAAAACACGAGGTGTAAATTTTTAGCGGTAGTAATATGAATATGAATAATTTTGTTTTCCGCGCGCCACCTAGTTACGCAGCATGGAACTAGCTACTACTCCTACGCTACATGCTTGACTCATTAGCGGTTTTGATTCGAGGCGTAGCGCGGTAGAGCACCATTCAACGTGATTGCCAAGAATGCTACAAGATGGCGCTAGCTGTTCATTTAAACCGAAAATAATAAGAGTTTCGAGAGACGAGACAAGACAAGATAACAAAAAATAGAGTGGATGAAATGGAACTGAATTCCAAGATATTCCACGATAAATTTCAGTTACCATCAGTTAAAGAATAATACAAATAGATTTCAGGAGATGACAAAAATATAGAGGAAAATAATATGACATGTATTTGGCTTCAGAAGCCACTTAATGAGGCCGTTCACCGATGTCAGACTAGTTTCACAACCCATCGCAAATTATTTAAAAATATTGAAACTAGAATAGTTTCTATCTTTCATTTTTTTGTGGGATTATTTTATTTTGCTGTTCGCTGTTTTGAATTGCAAAACTATCTACCTATCTCTATCTACTTACAATGTATCAGGAATAGTTTTATCGCGTCCTATCACTTTTAATTTAAATAATTTCTTTATGTTGCTATGTTCTTGTGTTGTTCTTATGATTGTCACCTAACTCTGCATTATTGCATTTATTTCTAATTTTATTTCTTTTATATGTCTCTACCCACAAGATAAGGTATCAAAGCGTTTTGCACCATGATTATAGGTATTTTATTTAAAATACCACAAAGGCACGCTCACACATCATGAAAATCACAAAAACCTTTTAACCACATTCCACGGCCTTGACCATCCCTAAATCCAAGGTCAAAAGACCAATAGCCAATTGCAAATGTTGCTCGCGTGATCAAACCAATATAGGCCATGGAGAAAACCTGAAACCCCATTCCCACTAAATGGATACTCAAACGAACATAAAACGAGATAATAAATCTATACAAATCGAATCTGAGAAAGCTATTGGCAGCTCTACTTGAAATAGGAACTAGATTGATTAAGTGGATGCAGGCATGGCATGCGATTAAACAATGATGAACAAAACCAACTACATATAAATATTAGATAGGACACAGTCGAATATAAAATATAGGATTAACAATATTTCTCCTTACGTAAAGTACTTTATGCAAGGAGCTGAGAGGCAACATCACTGGCAGGACTCTGTTGTTATTGCTTGGCAGTCTTCAAAGTCGAGTATTGTGGTATCCTGATTATTGTTAAGTAAAAGGCTAATGAATTTTAAGTAATTTATTTTAGTTTTATAGAAACAATGTGTGTGATCATAGCACAGATGTAAAAATGTGAGGGAAGGAGAAAAATGGCTACCGGAAGTGGGCAATAGAGAAAAAAATTAATTCTAGTGTTGCTATTACAATAGATTAAAATACTACTCATTTCTCATAAATCATACTATTTTATGTTTTGTATTGAACAGTTTATGTCTCGTCTAGACGAGACCGGAGGGCGAATTGCATTTTGTTGAATCTCATCAGAGAAGGTTTTGCGCAGATTTGTTAGGAGATAGAAACGATTTAGAAATAAAGTGAAGTTATCAAAAAAAGTAAGGTAAGGAGGAATTAAGAAAGAACTCCACAATACTTTAAGTGTGGCTTGCCCGGTTATAGTTAAAACATAAAACCAGGTGGACCTTGTAGATCCGTGTAATTATGATGATGAGATGGGAAAGGAAACTATCGATAACATATTTAACTGACCATGCAATCAAGTAAAGGAAATTTACTTTTACAAATAAAGCGACAAGTAATCAACGCAAACACGGAACTTGTCAGCAGCGACGAGATGATCCATAAAACATATTTTAGAGCCAATTACGCTTTACAATGAACTTTCTTCTTGTTATTTATCTAAGAAATGCAATTATTTATTTACTACAACCGAATGGTTGATTTCTATCCGCGAAAAGACATTATTCATCATACCTACTATACTAAGTTTTTTCTCCACAATAATTACGAACTTTCTCTCTATACATGGCAATTAAACATTTTTCACAGAACATGCAATGAATGGATAGATTTCTATCCGCACCATTGTTGCCACGGCAATTGACATTAATTGATCTCGTTTTATGATCGATTATGACAATGGGCATGGAAATGGAATTCACATCACATCACTTTCGGAAGATTAACGAAACGAACCTCTGACACGAACTTGGTTAAACTTCGTTAACATGGAAGATAAACCACCATTAGTTTATGTTAATAAAATCTTTTAGTTTTTGTTAAAATTTATGAGATGTAGGTTTATTTAAACAAGATTATTCTTAATATCTGATTTTTCTGTTTTGTATGTGCACTTATCTATCCATATTCATTGCACTACCTTTCTCCATACCCAAAAGGTTTGCCGTGAGAAAACTCTTATAGGATAATACTATTAAGCTCTCTATTATTAAGCTCACCTTTGTACATGTTCTTTAAATTGTCAACTTTATTGTTTTATTTGTGTTTTATAGGTACAACTAGCGGCCCGTCCCGGCTTCGCACGGGCATTAAACATTACATTTAGATTTGTTAATTTTAACACATTCATAATAATAATATGACACATATTCATCCCTTTTTGCGTCGAGCTCCTAAAAAAGAGTAAATAAAAAAAAAATAAGAATAATTAAATTCAGATATTATTTAATGATTTTTTTGTATTTATGTGTTTTTTTTTGTATATTTTTGGGGTTTTTTTTCTTTTTTTTGATATATTTTTTTAATTTTTTGTTTTTTTTTTCAATTATTGAGGTCATAACCCTAAAAGAAAATACATTTATTTTGTTAGAGCTTCTCTGTAAACAATATTTGATGTTGTTTTATTTTGTGGCAGCAAAATAAATTGATTTTCAGGGGCTCCGACTCGCGATAGACCAACATACAGTTGACCATGAGTAAAACATTTCTTTCGCAGATCGATCCCTACTAATTCGAAGGTTTGGCCTTGGGACTTGTTAATTGTTAATGCGAAAGATGTTTTTACCGGAAATTGAAGCCGTTTAAATGGGATTGGCAGATCAGTTGGGATCATCGGTATCCTCGGTATATGAGCTAGTTGACCACCTGCTGGGCCAGTGATAATAGTTGCTACTATTAAATTGTCCTTTAACTCCTTAATAAGCAGCCTCGTCCCATTACACATGCTCGGAGGGTTTAAATTTCTTAAAAGCATGATTGGGATTCCGATTTTTAACGTCAATTCATGGGGTGGCAGTCCAGAAGGGTTCAACGAATTTAAAAATTCCTGTGGATAATGGACTGCATCTTCAATATTCGTTACAGTGTCGATCGATTTGTATGTTTTTGTTTGGCCGGGGACTTTTTGAACAATCAGATTGTTTATTTCATTGACAGTATCATTCTTAGGTGATACTATAGCCCGAGAACACAGCCAATGGAAGTCTCTTTCGTGCAAATTCTCGATATCAGGGTATACAGAATCTATTAAATTTTCCAAATTATGGAGTATTTGGCCTAGAGACTCATCCAGAAGAATGTCACAATGACCGCTTAAATTTGGAGTTGGAAAAATTCCTTCCCCAAGTTTTAGCAGTTGCTGTGGGAAATCGCTATCAGTGATTCCATGAAGATGAGCTCTCATATTTGTCCTTAATTTTAATGTTTCAATCGTAGTCCATAAGGGAGACGATTTCAAGCATGCCTTGATGATATCTGCTCGCGTGCCTCTGTTAATAACGGGGAGAGTCTGTCGAAAATCTCCAGCAAATACAAAAGTAATCCCGCCCATGACTGCAGAGGAGTTCCTTAGATCCTGTAAGGTTCTGTTCACGGCCTCTATATGTGCTCTATGGCTCATCGTGCATTCGTCCCACATAATCAATGAGGCGTCTTGTAGTAATTTACCAATAGGTCCATTTTTGCGGATGGAACATGTAGATTGTTGTTCAAGATTGACGGATAGTGGAAGTTTAAAAGTAGAATGAGCAGTTTTGCCATCCTTCAAGAGAGTTGCAGCAATTCCTGAGGAAGCAACTGCTATTGCTATCTTCCCTGATTGTCTTATCTTAGCAAGTATCAAATTTGCAAGAAACGTCTTTCCCGTTCCACCAGGTGCATCCAAAAAGAAAACTTTTCTTTTGTCATGAATGACGCTATCGACTATAGTTTCAAAAGCATGTCTTTGATCTGGGACTAACTTTGGCAGGTTTTCATTGACAAAAGCGGTCAAATTATTTGTATCATAGCGATGAGTCATAGTCTCTGCTGCATTGCTTTCTGTACGAACTGATGATGGTAATCCGAAATCACTTAGGCTTTTGTCATTTAATTGCAACAGTTTATTTTCTATTTGTATCAAACCTTCGTTATAAATGTCCTCATTGTATGGTAAGGTGATGTCTTGATTTTGCTGTCTGATTCTGTGTCTAATATCTTCACATAAATCGTCTTTGAAAATGTTCCATAATTTTAATGGTTCCGATGGCTGACAAAATAAAAGTATGACCACAAACAATTCTCTCAATTGTAATGGACATTGAGAAAGCGAAGCTTCTCTGAGAGTATTTTCCCAATGGTCATCGTTTTCTAGCAAACCTCTAGCACGGCAAGCAGCTTGATACGTTTCTTTCAGAACTCCGTCAACGGTTTTCAAGTACTGGAATGAAGTTGGACCGCGTACGTGGTGCAGCAACATCCTAAGATAGAAACACTCGGATTGAGAAGGATGGACACCGTAGACTCTACCTAAAGCGGAATCTTTTTTTATGCCTGGATAGCCAACTACATTCTCACCACGCTTCCTTCTGGTGAACTTATTATTGGCCCATGTGTAGTATTGCGGGACTTCGTGGTAAAGAAGTGTTTTTGCGAATTCATCTTCATTACAGAGCTCAAAAAAAGCCAGCAATGTTGTTTTACGTGGATTTTGGGCCACTTGTACAGCCGTTTCTGTGGTAAAATACACCCTTTGGCCATTTTCTAAGTGGACAGCTAACTGCAAAACTGTAGGATGCCGCTCATGGATCGGGAATTCGAATATTCGCCAAGCAGCTTCGAAAGTACTTATGTAACGGCCATTTACGTAGTTTTCCACTTCATCATTTGGGTTTCTGACGCCAAATGTAGCTTGGTCCGATCCTTTATTTATGTATTTACAAATGTATTTGATGGCTTGAACTGAGTGACAGTACTCTACATTTATGTGAGCATTAAACGTCCTGCACAAAAGTGGAGAATATGGGACAATCCAACTATTATCTATAGTGAAATTTCTGCCTCTGATATTTAGCGAAGCGCTCAGTCCTCCATTTGCGGCATCACGACGACGATAAACTGGATATCCGTCCTCTCCAGTCTGAGTTTCGTTGACTAAACGTCGTGGGTATTTTTTTGTGCAAATACCGTTTTTCATACATGGTGCTGATAAGTTATGTTCTCCGCATGGTCCGTGCACCATATTTTTTGTTACGATATCGTACAATATCGGATCGTTTTGTTGGTTGGGCAGTTCCGCAACTATGACGCTATCAATTTCGTCTGGTTGGATTTTTGTTTCTAGCCAAAACAGCAAATGACAGTGTGGTAAACCTCGCTTCTGCCATTCTACACTTGCCATGTAACATTTCACTTTGCCGAATATTTCATTTTTAACGAATAAATTTAAGAATTTCTTCATTTTCAAATGAAACACCCTTGAAATGATGTCATGACGATCGAAAGATCGCTGATCAGGTAGTAGTTCCGCTTTAATTTCAGGCCATTCGGGGTTGCACGTAAATGTGACAAATAAGTCTGGTCTCCCGTAATTTCGGACATAAGTCATCGCGTCTTGGGTTTTTTCATGCAGGTAACGCGGAGAACCTGTAAATGAAGATGGCAAGATTACGCGTTGACCGATATTTGATGGGTCAACATTTCCGTCTTGATTTAAAGCATCTCTGAGATGAATGTATTCTTCAGCCCTTAGTCTCTGTTGGTTACGACATATGTAATTCAATCGTTCCGATATCATTTTTGCCATCATATCGACAATATATTGACTAAATAAGTCCCTGTAATAATGTAATGCATTAAAACAGTTAGCTCTAACCATCAACCTAAATGCATAAAATTGCATGCACGTCACAGTTTTGTTACGCGCTGTACCTTCCTGCGGAATGGTTAAATAATATTACCGTTTTGCACAAAAACAAAACGGATATTATGTGAGTGGAGAAACGGACAGCATGGTTTGAAGAACTGCATTTGAAATATGGATGTATAATATATGTCTCTATGGTAGTTTTCTTGGGAATAATGCCTTAGTTCCTCCGTCAAAGTCATAGCAGCAAGTGTCTGTCATTGTGACTGTCAATGTCAACTCATAGTGTCATCAACACCAGCAAGTACCTTGCTGATGCTGTCCGTTTCTCCACTCACATAATATCCGTTTTGTTTTTGTGCAAAACGGTAATATTATATGTGTTTCGAAACGGACAGCATGGTTTGAAGACCTGTTTGTTATCTGCTGGTGAAAGACGGACAAACGCTATGTGAAAATAAAATGTATGACATGTAACTAAGTAGGTACTAACATGTAATACATAAATAACAAAGTCAAAGATCTTAGGACATAACTTCTAAGACTTTAAAGTTGTGTAAAACAAAATATTGAGTATTTATCAAATCTAATTGATCAGAAATCAACGATACTTAGCATCACACAAAGTGCCCCTGAAGCACATTTATGTACACTTGGATGTGGATAGTGGCAGCCGGCGACGCCGTTCTGCAGTTGTATTGTGCGCCGCCATGCAGGTCACTTCGTTGGGGCTTAGGTCTGGATAGTGGCAGCCGGTGACGCCGCAGTTCTGTCGCTGTACAGCAGATCGCTTCGTGGGGCCGGACAATGTTTAAAACTGTCATAAACTGGGTAAAAGGCAGTGATCTAAGTATGAAAATATTGTATGTATAGGTAATATAGGTATTTCATTATTTAAATGAGTAAAGTTCTGGTTTCTATTTGAAACTTTACTATGGACCATTTAGATTCATCAATTTATTAAATAGGATTATGGTATTCATAAAATCTTGCTGATTTAAAATGCAAGCTCTAAAATGCAAGGTCTAATATTTCAATGAATGGAATTCTGCTTAGTAGAATATTTTCAGTTTGAATGTGATAGTTTTAATTTTATCTAATTCAGGATTTATTTGTTGATCACATGCTTGGTAATGTGCTCATTTTTAGAATCAATAAATTTAATTGATCTTGCTATTATGAGATCTGGGATTCACATAAACATACTTCATAAGTATATCTTTAATTAACTGTCCATACTAAACTAATTGCATTTAGTTCAAATAGGACTTTTAACATTATTACATTACAAATATTAAATAAAATATGTTATGGTATGGATAACTTATTTACAAGGGGTTATTTCGCTATAACCCTTGCTGTGTAATTATCGGTATTTCTATGTAATATAAAGATGGTAGTTAATGATATCTACATATAGCTTTTTAGTTCTCTGAACTGAACAACATAAGTACTTGAATCAGGTCCAGTTGCAGAAAACACCAAAACAGGTGTCTGCTTGGGTATGTTATTGTTTTCATGAAAAATACTTGGTTATGAATCCACTGACACCATAACTCCATGGTGTTCCCGCTAGACGATATATATCTAATTGCGGAGAACCACGTCATATCCGACGGTAAAGGGTAATGGTACCTTGGTTGGTGATAATGATGGACAATCTGATACAGGACAGTAGGTGACGTGCCTAGTCTTACCACTTGTCTACTTCACCGTACCGTCTAGCCCCCTTCCCCCCCCCACACTTTTTTACCAAAAGTTCCAGTGTCTCCATCTGAGGGGGGACTTCACTGGGGAGAGAACATTAAAGGAGCTCAGACAGAACCTCAATACAAGATTTAAAATGTATAAGCCAGAAGCATTATCATAGATTGTGTGCTATCCTCTCAGGCTCGAATATATTGGCAAAATGTCGGTCACTTTGTTGGGGCGTAAATCGCCTGGTATGTATGCCCCATTATCCGGATACAGTCTCCGAGGGCGACGTGTATATTCAGACAAGACTGATCACACTTCGACTGAAGGTGTTATAAAAGTCGACCTGACCTTGTTATAGCGAGGTATCGCTTTTAAGACCAAGTGCCAGCGGGGCCTATAGCCAGCTGTGGACTAATATAGGCTGATGATGATGAAGTGTCACCTAGGAACCTCTTTTAAATACGGTCCCCGAGGCCAGAGGTATTTAAGTACCATTCGAGCCATTGAAGGCTTAACGAAAAATTGCATCCTTATCTCCTCCGCACTGGAGTTAACATTGTTAGTGTCCATCTGCTAGTTTAACCTATCAGGTTTAGCAACGGGGCACCAGAGTCGCCACCTCTGCGGGTCACACCGCAGAGTCCAGGCCATGAATGGGGTAATACTCACATTCATAAATTTATTAGCCGTAGGAGCAAAAGGCACACTTGGTTAATATGAGAAGAAATATAATAATGAGAAGTATTGTACTATTTTACTGTAATAGCCTTCATTTGATGTCTATAATGCCACGCCCCATGTTCCGGATACAGCTTCCGCAGCCGGGGGCAATAAGTACCGTTCCGATACTCTGTTTAGATTATTTGGCTGGCAGACGGCCATGCCGCTATACCTCCCCGAGAGGCATGCTGCCGTAGTAGTGTCCTGAATCGTCGTCAAGACAGCTCCAATAACATCATCGCCTAGCCCAAGTAAGCATGCGATGGCCCCTAATTTAGGATATAGCCTCCGAGGCCAGGGGCAATAAGTACCATACCGGTATTATGTTGATTATTTGACTGTTAGTTAGCCAAACTATAACATAACTCTCTCATGAACATCACCATTATTAGTTCCAGTTACATTGTTTCTGACGATAGGATAAAGTTTCCCTTATTTTATACTTAAAATAATAAGTTTCCTTTACCGGTATGAAATGGTATAGTCCCACATATTGGCTTGAGTGTCAGATATTTGATAGGGTCATTGCCCACCTGACTGGAACCTCTCGTTCAAATGAGTGCATCCGATGCATCTCGTCAAAAGTGGATCACATCCGAGTGAAACCAACTGTGAAGGTTTGGTTATCTATGAGGTTTCAAAGTATTTATTGTAAACCAAATAATTATGTAATGATCCTCTGCTACTTAATTAACAAAACTAAGAAAAAACTTTGAGCTCTTGTGACTCTTGTGACTTGTGAATATTGTAATAAAAATTTAATATACCAGATTCTGATGGTGTGTTGGTGAGCACTAACCTTCACCTGAAGTGAGTTGCACTAACTCAAACAAAATAGCAGTAGGAATTTATCTTTAATTGAAAGGAATGCCATTGCCCTGCTGTTGGACATCCTAGGTTAATAATAGTAATCTGTATTTGTCTTGATCATTTTTAGTTTGTTGCAGAGAATTTAATTTTGATTATTTCAAACTTTGGGTCTAAATGATTTTCAGAATAATACGGGGTCAATAATAGAACTAATTTTAGGTACTTACTATTAAATAAAGTTGTTCTATGAAAGCCATAGGAAACAACTGTGGAAATAACCTATGATTCTGGGAATGTGAAACTAGGTTCAATATGTGATGTTCATTCCAACTGGTGTCAACAGATCTTGGAAGTAAATCATGTTTTAGATAGGTACTTCAAAATGTTGGAGATCACCATGACAATGATCTAGAGCATAATATTCAGTTTCAATGCAATGAAAGTAACATATTATGAGAGACTACAAAGTATTTTTATGTTTGGCACCTTACTCCGAGTAAGTGTTAAACATACCTGCAGGTAACTTTATTTACAAGCTGTAATGTGAAAGGTCAATTTGCAGAACCTTTTAACTTAATAGTTATAAGGTAGGTAGGTACTGTTCTTTAAATAATTTAAGCAAAAGAAAGCTGTAATTATATACCTACTTATGGCATTTTCATAATATTATATTTAAATTCCAATACAATATAGATTAGTTAGTCAAAAATCAGCTCTTGTTCTGATATATTCTCTGTACTCTGTCTGCCAGTAACAATGAAATATGTAGCAAAATTCTGATTCTTCAAAATAAAGTGGTGATTCTGCCCCTAACAGTACAAACCGAACCTGGGGACTTATTATTATGATTATTATTATTGTGCTAAGGTTTAATCTTCTCTGTGAAAAACCGGTAAAAAACAAAGCACATGGGCCTCAGGCAAGTGCACTTCAGGTGCTAGGTCGTTCATTTTGCAGGATTTTTCTGACAATCCTACAAGTGTTTAGTATGACAGCTTTTAGCATTAATGTGTCAACTTTTTATTTACCAAACCAGGTAGGTAGGTACTACCAGGTAGCCTACGAAGATTTCGATATGTTATTTATGTAGGCATTTGTATGTCTTGCCCTGCCAAACTTTGGTGTCAATGATGTTTTTATTTCAAACAATTATTTCATACCTATTACATGCACATAAATCTGTTTATAATAGTAGTCATGTTACTAAATCATCATCTTTTCATCAAAAGTATGTTTGTAACACTCAATTAGAGATTGCAAAATGATTTAACATGATCTAGGGTGCTAAAAGGTGCCACCGCACCTTCCGTCTATAGGTTATGTACTTCAACCTGGGTTATTATCGCAATAACTTGATAAGACAAACTGTACTAGAGGATCACACTCGTGCGTGTACCGGCCGGCCTGATGGTGCCGGCGACATGAATAAACAAAGTATTAGGTACCATCCGATGGGAACTTTGTGCCAGGCTCGTGATTGAGTTTTCCACGCTTACCTCATAGCCAGTGGTCGGGATTATAACTCGGAGAGATGGGCACGAATTTTGCACAAAGTAAATGCTTGTACTTCACCATAAACATCGTTTTTTCACCAAAAAAAACCATAAAAACACAAAATTTTCCGCATACACCGCTGAAAATTTCAAACGCTATGAGTTGACATTGACAGTCACAATGACAGACACTTGCTGCTATGACTTTGACGGAGGAACTAAGGCATTATTCCCAAGAAAACTACCATAGAGACATATATTATACATCCATATTTCAAATGCAGTTCTTCAAACCATGCTGTCCGTTTCGAAACACATATAATAACCGTCTTCTCCTTTCACGAACATTAAGGGATACTGTAGTGGATCATACGATCGGTGTAACTCAGAGACCCTTTTAAGTTGGCCGTCTCTTCCGTGGAGCACTATATCTCTGGGGCCTTTTTCTTCGTCAACCAAGAGAACGGCTACCTCGTTTACAGCTGGAGCATTGTATCTACCCGGGTGTGCTGTCTGTGGTGGGCGGTCGGAATGAATAATTAATTTTAAATTATCCGAAGAATTGCGTTCTATGTTTTGTTTAAAGCTTCGTATATATACATTGTGGCTATTCAGTGCGGTCTGTAGTTCGTTAATTAAATCTATTTTCAGCGTTGGAGCTATGTTTGACCTCAATGATAGCTGATCTGCGTCTGAAATGAAATATACCTGCAAGTATTGTGGATTTTGGCCTGGTGGTGGTAAAAGGCTACCAATAAGATGATATACCTGTCCCTCTATTTTAAAAGTTGGCATAAAATTACCCTCTCTTATTTCTTTGGCGCCAAACGAAGTCATTTGAAATAGGCTATTGTACTTACGGATGTTGGTTATGAAATGTCTAGATAGCGAATGATTATTTGTCAAAAGATTTTTTATTGGCTGTGGTGGTTCCTGAATACTGGGGAGACTAACTTTTCCAGAAGCACAGCACATGCCATTAGTTTCATCGACCCATTTTTTGGCTGAACACTTAGGGCAGATCTTATTCATGTCGCCGATTTGGACGGAAGACTGTTGAGCATAATCAATCTGTGGATCGTATCTAAAAGCCGATCTTTTACTGTGGGCTAAAACTTGATTGCGACTTCTCGCTCTTGACGTCTGTTGTCGTTCTCTCTGATCTTGAAGGCGTTGGAAACGCTCAGAGCTTGATTCCCTAGTGCGAGATTGAATATTTCTGATATTTTGCTCTTCAAGCCGCTGCAAACGCTGAGTACTTGACTCTCGCGCATGCACATGAGAGGTTCTTAGATTTTGTTCAGTAAGGCGCTGCGAACGCTCAAGACTGGACTCTCGCGCGCGTACCTGAGAGGTTCTCAAATTTTGTTGAGCTAGACGCTGTAAACGCTCAAGACTCGATTCTCGCGCGCGTGCTTGAGAGGTTCTCAAATTTTGATCAGCTAGTCGCTCTGAACGCTCAAGACTGGACTCTCGCGCGCGGACTCGAGAAGTCCTCACATTTTGTTCAGCGAGCCGTTGAGAACGCTGCAAACTGGATTCTCGCGCGTGTAAGATATTGTAATTTATTTAATAATTAATATATAATATAACAAGTATATATAGTGGTAAACAATAAGATTTCAAAAGATATTCAAACTAAAATGTAACATGCCTGATTTCCTACTTGTTTTCCCCGCTCAAATTCAAATTCTAGGACAAATCAGTTTCATTTAATAATTAAACTATTTCATATTGCATTATATTGAATATACTAGGTATCTTAAATGTTAATTTATATTTAAGAACATTTGTCATGGATATTATAGCATATTAGAAGATATTTCAATGTATATAGTTGTGAAATGTTATAACAAACCATTTTTGCCGATGTTTGACGGAATGGCTCAAGGTATAACGACAGCCAACGGTTCGTTGAACTAAAGATATTTAAAAATGTGGTGGGCTGGCTCTGACACTCTTTGATGGCCCTGTAAGCTGAAAGCATCTCTCATTATGGTAAGATATTTTACATTGTAGAACCTTTTTCTAGATATTGTGTCCTAGTTTGTTTTAGCATTGAAATTATTGAAGGTCAAGATTAAATTATAAGGTTATCTATTCTTTTATAATGTTTCTATTCATATGATCTAATGCTTTGGTTTTAATAACGAACATTGTAAGTATTAGACACTTACGTGATTAAGTATATAAATGTGCTGGTGGTTTCTTTTTCACTTCTTCCACTGGTGGACAAAAGATTGAAGTGAAGAGAATTTCAATAACACTTTATTTCTTATTTGATAGTAATTGATGGATAGACTTGTCTATGTGTTTATCTTGTGAGCCTAAAGGAATAAAGTTATTGACTTCTGACTTCTGATTTCATTATTTCCAATTCCTAAATTGTGAGGTTGCATTGTAAGGTAGGTATTCCATGATTCTATCGAAATAAGATTATTTTATAGGTAGGTAAAGGCCATGAATCTATCACGCGCGTATTTGAGCGGTTCTCATATTTTGTTCAGCGAGCCGTTGCGAACGCTCGGTACTCGACTCTCTAGCACGCGATTGTGCCACATATTGTCTATGAATTGAAAGACGATTTTCAGTTTCTGATGAAGATTCTTCATTTCGACGTATTTTTGATGCCCTGGCCTGGGAACTATTTCTAGAAAGTTGAGATCTTGATCTTTTAGGCATTTCAAAATGACAAAAGAAAAAATGCCTTTGAACTAAATTAGCATAACTGTAAGCTATATATGCTACTATATTACAACGTACACAACTACCTACTATTTATTAAAATTAAATTGAAAATCATGAAAAATATTCAAGTAATTTATTAGGTTAATAACTAAGTGAACAATATTTTATATAAATGGGTTTAGTTCTGAAAAGAACTTTTTAAATCGGTTTAGTTACTTACTAAACGAATTATTATCAAGCGTAAATTCCGCACACGTCCATCACGTAGGGAGCCGACCGCGCGAGTAAGCCGCGCGGCAAGTTTATTTCGTGATCTTAACCCCCCTCCCGTACCCCTGCCCGAGTGACGCCTACAACGCATAGCTAGCCGAATACAGTTTATTTTTTAATTTTTTTTTAACTCGTGATATCTTTTGAATGGATTGTCAGAATCGAATAATTCAAAAAGTAATATAAAGATATTGAAGCAGTCTTAAATAATACATTATTTATTTTGATAAGGGTTAATACCAAGGTACAAATAAAGAGCTTTTTGTAGCGGTGGTATTTTAATTTCTTTTTTTCAATAAAAAAACGCTTATTGTGACATGACTGTAATAGTTAGAGATATGCTGCCGCTGATTTTTTGTAGATAATGGTGTGTTCTAAAAAAATGTAGTATATCATTTTGTTCTATCATCAATAGTTTTCGCAGCGCACGCGATGTAAGGTAGTTTTTTGATATTTTTTTCACACCTTGGATTACGTTATCGTAATTTTAGTAAGGATGCCTATTTTTTTTGAAAATGAAATATAGCCTATGTCACTCAGAAATGATGTAGCTTTCCAACAGTGAAAGAATTTTTCAAATCTGCCAAGTAGTTTCGGAGCCTATTCAATTCATACAAACAAACAAACAAACAAAAAATCAAACCTTTCCTCTTTATAATATTTGTATAGATAAAGATTTTTTAAAGTGAAAACGGCAAACGTGGTAGATACCAACAAAACAGCAGACAGATCTAATTCAGCTCCTAGAGTAATTAAATCAGATGATGTAACTATAGGTAAACTAAACGTACAAAAAAGTATCAACAGTTAGCTACTCTTTCTCTGTTCTCTGTCTCTATTCTCATTCACATGATCGGTCCAATAGTTCTCTATAGTGATGTCATGCATGTCAATGTAAAGGTAAACAAAGGCTTTGTTTTGGAGAGCGCCTGCTCTACTTGCGTTGTTCTTCAGGCATCAGTGTCCCTGAATTAGTCCTGGACGGAACCGTTTTTGCAATTGTTTATTTCGTCCTGTCTGATTAAATTGACCTCTATGCATATAGGATGAGAGGGATTCAAGTCCTGTAATTCATCATTTCCTACAATTGCCAATGTTTACTATGGCTTGTCCAAGCGCGATCTCTGTTTTTCAATGGAAGCAATCGGAAAATCATTGGTTTAAGAAAAACTGTAACGGAGATCTTAGCAAGCTCGTAAACTCAAAAACTTCGTCGAGTAAGTAGTCAGAATGTCCATGCAAATGTTAGCAAATTAAAATCCAATGGGCAGAGTGCCAATTGCGACAATTAATTGAATACTTAGAGGAGTGATGCTAGAGGCATTGACCGACCTACATATTTCAATGTCTTCCCGTCAAAATATTTTAGTTTCGCTTATTAAATTACAAGTTTACAAAGACTGATATGAGTATTATCTACACGTAAATAAACTTGAGTAACATGACCTTGGAAATAAATATTGCGTAACTACCCGATGATGGGTAAGAATAACTCTAATAACAGTAATAACTAAACTCAAACGGGTTATTTAGACGAAAATACTCTTGAGACATTTCGTACTTAAGGGCCCATACTACCTCGTTATTGTGTGAAGAGGATAGGCATAGGATTTCGCGTTCACAGGAGCGGGACAGAGCAAAGCGGCGTAAGCCCAAAAATCAAGTTTTTAGTAGTTATTTGCTCCCCACATACATTATAATAGTTAATTGAAAAAAAGGCAACATATAAAATGTTCTTTATGCTTAGTTAAATTACCATGCTTAATCTCAAGATCGTATCATCTGTGTTTATTGAGAAATTAGGGTTTTAGTAAAAAATTAGAGGTAACTTTGCGATTTTTTTCTATCGAGAAAATTTTATGGAATCGTGTTTCCGAAACATATGATCGATAGAATGAGTCCTGAACTTTACTATTATATAAATTTCAAAGTTAAATATTCAGTAGTTTGGAAGATATGGAGGTCCGATGGAGTTGAAAATAAGCAATTTGAGGTTGTATACGCCCTTAACATCCAACGAAGAGTTTTTTTTTAACCCCCGACGCAAAAAGAGAGGTGTGTTATAAGTTTAACGTGTCTGTCTGTGGTATCGTAGCTCCCAAACGGATGAACCGATTTTCGTTTTTTTTTTTTTTTTTTTTTTGTCATAGATAATTTTATTCCGAGTGTTCTTAGCCATGTTTCATGAAAATCTGTTCAGCCAATAAACGTCGGGAGTTTTTTAAAATTTTTAATTTTGTCTTATACCTTATTATATTGGTAGTATACCTTCCTAATCAGATCCAAGAACTGACAAGATAACACACATTACATTACACAATCCATACATAAGACTCACGCACGGTGTCTTTTTGCGAAATCGTGCGTTAGTCTAATTCTTGAAAATATTCAGCATAAGACGTCTTCCTTCAGCGCTACACCCTTCTGCTGAACATTTTCAAGAATATTTAAAGTGACAATCCAAATCAAGCACAACATGCACTTTGCTACAGGAAACTTTCATATCAACATCCATAAACGCGATTGACGATACACTAAATAGCACGAAAAGAACAGTCAAACAATTTATTCGATGTCTCCCGGAAAGTTGAGCATATAAAAGTAGGACGGGAACTTTATTTTAGAGGCCATTTAGATGGGACAATTTTAATTGGGTAACATCAGGGTAACACGAGATGTCGCGACATGATTTAGTGGTGTTCTACTTTACTATAGATGTAGAAACAGAAGTATGTCTCTTAGAACTTAGGTTGGAAGAACATGCGAGACTCGAGCTGGTCTGGTGGAATAAAGTCATTCAGAGGCTCGAACATTGACTGAGTTTATTCTAAAATTTATATGCTAGAGTTCGATACTCGTTGAGACATCGCGCTGACAATATAAAAATCCGAGAGCTATAATAGACAGCCCGATGAGAAGCCATCTCTCATCGAAGTTGTTTGAAGCTGAAGAACAAGAGTATTAGGAGGTGCAAATTAAAGTTATAACAGTACACGCATACCTAGAGTTCAAACACCAGTACAGACGTACTAATTAATACTCAAATAGCAACATAGTACAACCAGGAAGTTGTTTGAATCACCGGTTAGATACATTAAGATCATTAGGAGCATTTCTAATTCATTAGCAAAGCCGATGAATTAACAGACAGATCAAAACATGAGTTTAGTACAAAAATTCCTTGTAAAATTCAGCGCTACTCGTATTAAACAGGCCAATGTGGAATATGTTTCATTGGTAATAATGACCCTGGCTAACACTTTCGAACAATGATTGTGTATTATTATATTAAGAATTAATCAATGTTTAGCCCAAACAGTGACTCAATATAAAAACCAAATCAACAAACTTAAGTAGGTCAAATAAGTACCTTAAGCCAGGACAATGCCGGTGACTCGTTTACTAATGGAAAGGTACATAGTTAATATGAAATGGTTTTAAATCTATAAATATTTAGTTATACCGCTCGAATTTGTGATTTGTCGTTTCGTTACGTTGCTAAATTCGACTTCAATCAGTAAGAAGAGGAATGCAGGAGGGAATGCAACATTGCAAACTGAATGGTATTTCGAAAATAGCAAAATTGAAAACCTTACGAAAAACATACCAACGTATTATGCATTTTCTCGATTCCCTTCGAAGTAAGGTGATGCAAATAAACTGAGTAACAGTTGCAAGATCGGTCAGTTATTGGAATTCCATGTATGGATGATGTGCTTTCGGCCCGGCGACCTTCTAAGCTTGACTCATTTTACTACGATAGTATTCATTACTTGCTTTTGTCAAGCACTCTAAAGTTGGTTCTAAGTTGTCATTATCTCAGTCGGCCTTGTGCCGTTGCACGAAATCAAAATAATTCAAAATCATGCGATTTTGTTTAAGGGTTTGATTGTCAAACTAGGCCTAGATCTCAGTACTCACGGGATCTATAAAAAAGAAATTTGTTTTCATTCGTAGGTTATTTGTTACTAATTCATTGGTTCCTTAATACAGTTTCTTCATAAGTTGTATAGTTTACTTGTAAATATGCAAAAACCTCATTTTTGCGCTTACGCCGTTCAAAAAACGTATGCTCTGTCCCGCGCTCCTATGAACGCGAAATCACAATAGATAATATATTTATCTACTGTGGCGAAATCCTATGCCTATCCTTTTCACAAAATGGTGCGCAATGAGCGTCGATCTGATGATGTGACATGCTCTCGTGTATCATACCTTGATCATATCACTGTCGCTGCCGCTTTCGGTATAGGGTGCAGGTTAAAGTCTCTTAGGACGCGTAAGTTTTAATCAGCCTTAGTATAAAAATAAAGATACTTCATAGATACGTATCTCCAAGTTTAGACTTAGTTATGCCATTATACAAACATAACAACATGCTTAATTGAAACGGGATCACATTGTCAATAACAAAACTAGGAAGAGAACTGGGAACTCTTACATAACCATTACATATAATAAGCTCCCTACAAAATATGATCACTTAATACGTGACTCCGCATTCACATCAAGGATAATGCTCTCAAATGGTAAATAAACACTTGGAAATGAGCCAGGACCGTTCAATCAATTTGTGCAGCTTAATAAGCTGTCAAATAAATAATGTAGCGTAATGACAGGAAACATACCGTTATGTAGAACGTGGAACGCAAAGTTAGTGTTACGGGTAAGATGGCTTTTATGGAATTGCCTATTAAAACAGTAATTGGATGATTTTAACCAGAGCAAGGATGTAAATCTCTACAGTGTGGTGAGAGGACGTGTCAGCGTGTCCAATAAGATTATTTATGATGTCCTGGGTTCTACCAGCAGCTTTGCACGTGTTTTTCTGGATAATAGTCTACGTTCTTTCCCCGATGATCTATCGCCTTTCTTTAAATCCGTTCAATCGTGAAAGGAGTAGATAGTGAAACTAAGTTGGATAGCGGATATACTAAAATAAATGATAGGCAATACAATTTTTGCCAGCAAATAGATCACAAAGTAGCAAGAGATCCATGCGCGATCAAAACTAGCGACATAATGCAAATTCGGTTGCATAATTACAATCAAATACGGGGCCTGCCTTAAATAATAATTATAATTAGTTCCAACCATTCCATAATAATTATAAACGTAATCCTAGTGGTAAGCCATGGCTTGCCGCCTCCATAGATGGCCTGAGACGATTTTTGAATATTAAATATTCTACCTTGCCTAGATCACGTAGACTATTTATGACTCACAGTTACAAACGTAAAGTAACATTAAAAACGTAGCCAGCTTTAATTTGACATAGAAAATGATATAATACTGAACATAAATACTCCACACATAAAGACATCACTTTTAAAGCTTGTCTTATGGTGCTATACTTTTCGACGATTCTTTGAACAAAATGAAGTCAACCAGATGCGCTTTCCTACGGAACGTAGGCTGCTACGATCTGCGTTTTCAAAAAAAGAGTATCCTTAGAATTCAATAGATGGCGCGGGGATCTCTGAATGGAATGGAAGTCATACGATATCATACCAAAATAAGCATGGTCTATGCCACTTTAATTTAACAGCCGAAAATTAAAAATAAATTAAATTAAAAAGCTCTCTTTTTTCAGTCTGGTCGAACTATAACAATTAAAACACGCTTTATTACAACTAGATACTTCACCTTTCAAATTAAATACCAATTTCCAACATTGACATTGAACACAGTAATAAACGATGAAAAAACATGTCTCATACGAATGACGTGATCCTTATTAATGGAAAGAACACCTTGACCCACTCCGTACTAGCGAATTCAGGAAAAGCAAAGTTCATGCAGTCGAACAAGATCTCATTGAGAGTGATACTGATCAGTAAGATCACATTGACGTAAATCATTATGCTGACCTCCGCGAGGTCACGGAGACATACGAAGGTGTAGCGACATATGGTTGAAACATGTTTCACGGAATATGCGATTGTTTTGATGGCAACATTGGCAACGTAATTTTATTATTTTAGAACACCAAGCCACAACTGGTGAACACTTTTTTAAAATTTATCGTAGCTATAAGGTTTAGCTAGGTTTGTTGGCATTCTAGAGATCTGAAGTACAGGCTTCACCAATAATGGCGGATGGAGGTCCTTGAAACATATGTTCATAACAAAGATGCTAATGGCCGACACAATGGCTCAGTGTGCAGTGCGCCAGCAATTAATTATGCACTTAAAGAGTAATATTACGTAATGCATCATAAATAGAATGTACACCATGTAAGGAGCAAATAGAACTAAAACTGGATGAATGAAATGAATCGTTTGGAAATTAGACGAAATTGGTTCGTACAGACTTTTGAAATATTATTATTGGCCACAACTAGCAAGTAATATAGATGAATGGAAGAACGAAAGGGAGGCCTTAGCTCAGTAAGTAGTGCACTGCAAGGCTTTGAAACTAAGAGACCAATTTGCAATTGTAAAGGATAAGCTTAGCCATCAGATAATTACAATTCCGATAGGACTTCGCCACGTAGCGAGCGACCTTAACAATGCCGGCACACAGCATTCCGCCAATGACGAAATCGCCTATTTAGCAACAAAATGCTAAATAGCGGTACATACGTGGGCAGGACCACGATAATACTGAGTTCAAGCGAATATCAACAGGTAACTACGCATAATAATTATTTGACCAAATGTTTACGGTGATTATTGAAAAGGAAACATTAAATTAAATAATTCAGGACAATTCACACAGCATTATCTAGCCCCAAGCTAAGCACAGCTTGTGTTATGGGTACTAGGTTACTGATATACTTAATACAATACACTACATAGATAGATATATTTTAACAAACATATTTATTAACATTATTCAAAAGAATAAGTAAATAACGATCTTAAAAATATACAAACAAAAACTGATTTAAGAAGATAAAAACTCAATGCAACAGATGCAAGATCTGATCTCCAGGAAGGTTAAGCCCAAACAAACTATGATTCATATTCATGCGTGTTTAAACATAATCTCAACAACAAACTATAAAGCAGTTCATGGGACAGTAAAGCATATTATAGTCACCACCCACGAGACTTCTACGAATAGACACAAGCGTCACAGAGAACTAACCACAAATCTGTTTAAATAATACTAATGGAGCTAAATTAACCTGAAGAACCATGATTCAATTGGCATAACAAGAGAGAATCAGAGAAATAAAGCAAAGAAAACAACAGATGTTTAACAAATCCACCTACCATTAAACAATCTAAAAGTGCTTGTGTTGACACATAAATACACACGTAACACACTCTAAAAATAAAAGACCGGCACTTGAATCACTACAAACATTCACATAGAAAACTCACTTTGTCAGTTGTAAATAAACAGTCGTCGATGCACTCCGGCGCACCTCAAATACACGCAACGGATAAACGGAACGGAACATCTGTATGCGCAATCATGCGTGACTTGACTAGAAACGTAAATAGTTGTTACTGAACATTAGAAAGGAACAGTAAATATATCGACACAAAAGAAAAAGCAAACAAAAAGGAACTAATTGAGTTCGTAAATTAATTAAACAAAATACTCACAGCCGGGCGAGATTCCGTTCTCCTTCATAGCGCAGCGGAACGGGTAATAAGTGCCAGGCAGCACCTTACCATACATCGTCCGGTCCATGATGACGCTTTTTGATATTAAAACACCCACGGGCCCAAGATTAGCCTGAACGCGCCATAATCACTGCCTACACTGTTTACTTGTAAATATAGTCCTACGCGATAAATTGCACTAGTAATTAATAATCTTTGCACCTGAGCGGTATGTTTTTATCGCGACGATTGTTCGACTAAACAACACACGAGTTCTTTTAATATCGCTGGCTATTTTGGTTTTCGATAACGGCTTACGATAAGTGATAACAGTGATAAGAGATAAGCAATGTCAAGAGGGCGAGGTCGCGCGCAGAGGAGAGTATTCGTCAACGCGTCCCAGTCACAACTAAAGTGGTGTAGCGTCGGCGCACGCTGCTCCATCCACCACTGGAGATATTTATACGCGAACACGGACAGTTCGACGTGCATTTGACATCATCGAACTATTGTTCCTGTTTATTGAACCTGCCTTTTCTACAAACAGGTGACGACTCAGGGCTTTCTTCAAAACCAAATAAGATAAAATCAATTTGGAGATTTTATGACTGTAGAGTTTTATGGCTTCGGTAGTCAGATTAAGAGAGATCAAAGTAAAACTGTAGATCTAACGATAGAGACATCAGTCTTTAAAGGGATTCTTGAAATTAGTTTGAGGCGTTACGTCAACATTTAAAGTGGAGACAGAACGATCAATCAACAGGGAAAATCTAATTTTGTAAAACCGCCGAATTCTACCGCGCCCTGCGGCATCCGGTGGAAAATGACGAAATGTGACGCGACAGTCGTTTGACTTAGGACTTCCGACACTTTTCATTTTATGGCACTCATTTGAAAAATTGTTAACACTTTGATCTTCCTGAAAGGGTCATAAAACTAACTTTAAGAAATTAAAAGAAAGTATAGACGATATAACACAAGAGCATGCCTTTCCCCTTCCCCATGAAATGACCACATTTCTAAGCAGCTGTTAAAAAGGAATTCCATTTTCTGCGGCGCATTTAACGATATAACAGTACTATTGTTCTCTAATAAGGAAGCAAATATTTGCAAGCGGCTCTCACCTGATGACTGACCAACACACGCATAATGACTTGCTTGTTGGTTTGGGTAAACTAAACACTGATGGAAGCGAGATTTTCATTCAAATGTACTTGGTAGTGTTGGAAAAGTTTCATTAGAATATTGTATTGAATGATTTAATGAACTTTAATAACAACATAAATAACAAAACTAATAATATGCACAGTACAAAAGGCACACGTATCGCTGGAGCAATTTCTCCCAGGCCCATTCTTATATGATGTATGGATAATATATGGATAAATAGATAAAATACACATTGCTGGACAATTCACTCAGCATCATCTAGCTCTAATACAAAATAAAATGGGGAGTGTATTGGGTTGCTACATAAAAATATGCTGTGTGGCCTCCAAATTTGAGTTTTATTTTAATTTGAATTGTTGTACGGTGCTATCGAAATCAAAATTACTACACTAGCGGTAGCTAGTTAGTTAGTTTTTTATCGTTTCACAAACGTATTTAAGAAGAGCAAAATAATTTAAAGCTAAACTTAGAATAAAATTAAAAATAAAAACCAAAATTATTATGTAAGTATCTTAGAATTATCTTAAAAACAAGCAACATGCCATGAAAACCTTTTACTAACTTTGCTAATTGGCTTACCTATTTTGTGTATCGATACACATTAGGCTGAGGCTGATATTTGATATTATTAGTAATTTTTTGCATAATAATAATAATAACATACGCTAAGTAGCTAGTAATTGCTATCTCACTCATAAGCGTTGAAATCTGTCTATTTTCTATAGATACGATCATAACATAACATACAGAATAGGCGTAATGTAAAGAACGCTCTTCTAAAAAGCTATATTTTATGTATCGAATTCTTTATACTAATTACTCCCATTTCAAACTTGTCTCGTCCCTTAACCTACGTTATCGTAGACTTGAAACAACGCCAAGATCAATCGTGTTTACTATAATTTTAACTGCCAAGGCTGAAGTCAATATGAATAAAGAAAAGCCATTAGAAACGTTTAAATAAATAACATATTGATAGTTGCTTTACCAGTATTTACTAACACTCGTTTGATATGGAGGATAGGAAGGCCTTTGCCTTGGTATGAGACGGACACGGCCGAAATAATAAGGAAATGATATATGACGTAATTCTCTCAGAAGAAAATACAAACAATTCAATTGCTGACTGTACCAACTTGACCTCTATAATGGAATCAACAACATCGAGACTAACTAGATCAAAAATGCAATATATCAATAACGTCAAGGCCGGCACTTATCATCGAATTAAACAAGCTATCATTAAACCAATTAGGTCTAATAAAATAGACCTTAGGTCTTCTGATAAGACATCCACACCAATTTATTTCGCACAATTCCTCGGTTTAATATAATAGATCTTCATGGTCAATCTAGATCAGAACTCGGACCAGGCGGCATTATGAAAACTTGTTTACATACTTTTTACTGTTATATAGCAGCACAATTAGGAAAGTCATAAAACCTTCCGCCAACGAATGAGACGTACTCGTAACGTCAACGTAATAAAAAAATATTATTGCAACATTTACAAAATCATCCTATGCATCACCCAAACGCACATGATTCAGGCAATTAATGCTGCGAGCAATATTGTAGACTCGACAAACTAAGACTTCAAACTCACGAGAGAGTTGACACGAGACTCGATTATTGTCACGGAGAAAATTATAGAAGAACCAACATGCCTTTAGACACACACTATGAAACAGACAGGAGCCAGGATTATGAAAAAGAAGAGGCAATTTATCAGTAAAACTGCAGTTCGTTAGATTATGGCACGTGTGTCGTTTCCCGATTTTATTTTTACTGACTGTCAGCTTTCGGAGTACGATATAGACTGAGAAAGCCAGGGGAACGAAAACGCAACTCATCAACGTTCATGACGCAATGGTGACGTCACTTAATGTATTAACAGTGTTATCTTCCGACATATACATTTTATAGCTTATCTGAAAGGATCTAGGATTCAGTGACCTAGATTCTGAATTAACAGTAAAATCAGGCTTTATACATGTAGATACTTTAAAAACCTTAAAGCCTTCAAGGAGCTCAAATGGCAGATGTAGAGCAGGATTAGCGGTTCTCGGAAAACTACTGCAAATCAGCTGTTTTGATTTGTTAAGTCTAGCTAAAAGTTGTAAGGACGGAGTGGCCTTGGCTAGGTAGCTGACTTAAAGGAATAACAGACTTCCTTCAAAGGAAAAAATCTTCAAACGCAGAAAATTTTACGGTACATGGGGCCCGCTGACAGACACGATTAGAAAGCGGAGGCCCGCAAACCGGAAAGTGTCCCGTTTTTACCCTTCGGGTACAGAACACAAAAAATTGACAATGATAATATCATCATTCTAGCCTGGGATCCCCTCCAGGGTTTAGCGTCTAGCGACCCTTCGCTTGTAATATTATTGCAAGTCATGCATTATACAGAGTAAAAGTAAATAAAAAAGAAAGTGTAAAGAATGTTAATGATAGTATCGATCTTTTAAAATTACAAAATACCGTGCGTCTATCCCATTATGAGGAAGGAGTGCCCTCTATTACCAAACATGACATAACTAACGATGCGTGGCAACTAATTAATTTAATAAGGATGCATTTGCATGGAAAACAGACATAAAAGTAGCTGACAGACCGAACACTTAGCTGGCTCAAGTGAAACATAAACCATGATTTTTTTAGAAATTAAATATTAATATGCCAAAAAGTTTTCGACTTCGACGGCACTTTACCACAGAAATTACCCTGAGTGGGAGGGATTGCGCACTATAACAACCAAAACAAAACCCTAGATTGTTTGGCATTGCAACTTTGCAACCAAAACAGAGGTTTTAAATCCACCTGAAGAGCGTGATGGAAATAAAACACGGATTTTTGACGTGACAACGTCTTATAATTCGATAGAGCCGGCTGCACGCACGAAAAAACATGACGTCATGTGGCGTTACCTCGCTCTGAAGCGTTCCATGTAAGGCTTGAAGTGCAAGCGAGAGCGCTCGACATCCGTCTCTCTCCTACTTGAGTGAGCGATGCGTCTGCGTGGACAGCTGCTATACTATAGTACATTTACATGTTTTGATCGAGTATCAAATGCTACCATTCCATCAGTATTTTCTTAAGACGTTGTCACGTTCAACTATCGTCAGTAAACCGACTTTACAGACAACCAATTTTTTCATGATGAAAAACTGCTAAACAATGAGACAAACTCAAAGTTTAGAGACTTGCGGCTTATTGGCAATAAGCAAATACATATTATAAAGGCAAGATTGTGCCGATGTTTGACCGAAAACAACGCCAGAAGTACTGAATGGATCGAGCTGAAATTTCTCACACTTAAAGATCTAAACCAAGAATAACATACAGGCTACTTGTTATTTCCAGTAAACGCGTGATAAGCTGCGGGCAAAAGCTGGAATAAATTAAAAAAAAAATAACCTTCCTAACCTCCCATTAAAAACCAATCAAGCTAATTTATCTCTGTCTCTCTCGTACGTAGCTATGATAGCTACGTTTGTGGTATGTTCTCTAAAAATATATTGATTCGTTCGGTGGCTCCATATTATGTAACATGGAGGGTTGGAATCTAGTCGGAATGTCTCTGGGCAATGTCATTGGGGAATTTTAATAACATTTAAGGCCTCTTAATTAAGATTAACTACGATCCAAAAGTCGACTTTTGTCGTAAACTCAGTTTTGAAATAAAACTTCATGCATTTCGAGGGGAATAAAGATGAAACGTCCTGAAATGATAGCTTGAAATAACCCACGTGGTTTTAATAGTTTCCCTGTAAACGTAAGTTTTGAATGTTGTTAGGGGTGATTTTACCCGACTACCAATTCGGAAACCTCCTCGGGTTCCGAGTAGGGTTGCCAACTTTTTTTACTAGATATAAAGTATATTGAGTCTGGGAAGGGAAATAAACAGTATTTTATGTTTTTAAGATTTTAAACACATATTTTGTTGTGCTTCTCGCACAACTTATCAAGTTGACATCATTTTTAAAAGGTTCATAAGCCTCTCTACAGTTAAAATTAATATTAATGAGAAACTCATTTTTAATTACATTTATATTAGCTCTATTTCTGTCGTCCCGCCACTTTACATTCATCACAGAAAACACCTTTTCTGTAAATGCTGAGGTGGCGGGAACAGAAAGTAGATAAGACACGATTTTAGTAAAGTTTTCAAATTCTTCTGAAGTGTTTACTAACGTGTAACACTTTTGGCCAGTACTCATTCCGAAAAAATCTCTGGCTGCGAGTAGTTTTTCATAAATTAGTTTCAAATTTATTCATTCTGACTAAAAATCATCGTTAACAATGAGCTGCACCATAGTGTGGGGCATTTTACCGCCAATGACCGCACGCACGCGCACCATTTACGTTTACTTTTTGAACAGTTTTATGTGGATATGGATACCAATGATACCGTTAAAATCAGTATTTTGTATACTTTATTTTTGTTCAAAAGTAAAAATTATAACGTAGTGAAAAACTGTATCATACTGTTTTTAACAGTATAGTTGGCAGCCGAGGTTGGCACCCCATGTATTGATATCTCAACTCAATCAAGGCATTGTACAAGTCTTCTATGACAGTGCCGTGCCGTCACTACATTAACCATGAAGTAGAGGCTGTATGTGTATGATGATGATGATAATCTTAAATACTAAGTACTTAATAAAACTTACTTAAAACTATGTCTAATCATCATCATCATTACGATCTGCAAATATTTGTTCCGTGTGTTCTGGGTATTTCAAGTAAGTAATGTATTGTATTATGTATATCAGTCATCTAGTACTCATCATAACACAAGCTTAGGGCTAGATGATGTTGTGCGGATTGTCTAGCACTATTTACTATATGATACACAGCGACACTAAATTAAACGCATTCAAAAAAATATATACCGCCGAGGACCTCCTTCTTTTTTGAAATCGGTTTAAAATTAAGATAAAATAATCAAAGAGCGTCGTTTTATAGCGTTCGCTAGAATACTTATAGTACTTAATGAAAAGCCATTAACTAGCACTAAACATAAAGAGGGACTACACGTGGCGAATCTCTGTAAATTACGTTCCATTCCTCCGTGAACGCTGTGATCAGCAAACGAGTTCCGATGGAATGCAGTCGGTATTTTATTTACGCACTTTTAGCACGTTTTTAGATATATTCGTAGATAATTCATTAATCATGTTTGAAGCGTTCGGTGGATTTAATGGTTATTTTAATTTATTATGATACTAGTTTCTACCTGCGGCTTTGCACGCGTTGTTTCTATGGAAACGTTTTACATCCCATGGGAACTGATTTATTGGATAAAAAGTAGCCTATGCTCGATTCCAGAATTAGAACCACCTGTAAGTATGCAAAATTTCAGCCCGATCCGTTCAGTAGTTTTGGAGTGAAGAGGTAACAAACATCCATACATCCAAACTTTCGCATTTATAATATTAATTTGATAGGTTGCTTAAATTTGACATGGTCTCCTATAAAAAACCATTGATTACGTTACATTCAATACACACACGTAAACTACGTACCTAGTGGTAGTAGCAAAACGAGAAGCTTTTCTTTGACTAATTACTTAAATTAATTAAGTAGGGGAGACCGGGGATGGTTGACTATAGGGGTAGGTAGACTAACTGCCGATAACATGTGACCAGTTTGAGTGTGACGTCATCCAATCACAGCCAAGTATCACCCTCCCCGCCCCGCTCAGTCGTCCGAAGCGCCGCATCGCGGTCGCGCGTCGTTTGGGAGCAGTGACACGTTCTTCATTTGTCTATCACGTAAGTAAAATTTCCACTTTGTATATATTTTGTTTTGTTGCTTAAACGTTCTATGTGATGAGTTTGTCTGTTAGCATAAACGTGACTTAGACGTATATTTAATATGTTTCGTATCTTGTTTTTCAGATCGGAGGACGTATTTAGGTTATGCTTGCGTTCAAAGTCAAAAATGGAGTATGGGGCTGGTAGGCCAATTTCTGTCGGGGCTGGTTGAATAACTAGTAAACCAACCCTATTTGAATATGGATTTGAAAACACAATTTAGTTGGGACTTTTAATGGACTTAAAATAAGTATAGGGTCAAGTGGGGTAACTGCAACAGCGGAGCGAAAGTAATTTAATTTATTTTTATTGATAATTTATATGTTATTTTAAATTTTGATTAGTTTAAGTAGTAGTATTAATTAGCTATTAATTAATAACATAAGCTATGTAGAATTAGTTAAAGTCAAAAAATGTTTTAAAAATAAGACATTTGCAATCACCATTTTTTTAATATACCTACCTAAATTTATTTAATTATGGATAAGATTTGATTTTAATAATTTTGTTTAAGACTTATTAAGAAATATCTGTACCTGAGTCAAATTGTAGTTTTTTAATTTAATATCATCAGCATAGTTAAATAAAAAATGTTAAATATAATAATTTCATTAAAAATAAGAGCTATCTCTGATAATGTGTAAGAAACATTTAAAAAATTTCAATACCTGATTCAAATTGTTGTTTTGTTTCAATAAAGGGTTCAACAACAATAAAAAAAACATCTTATTTACCTTTTCTCATGAGTTGACGCATAATGGTAGTTAGGTCAACTTACCCCAGGCATATGGTCTACCTGCCCCGGTCCAGGGGCAGATTGACTAAAAGTTAGTGTACTGGAAAATCCATTAAATTATCGATTACATACTAAACTAAGAACTATTTATTATATTTTTTATTAGTTTAATAGTTTCCTTACCGAATAATATTGTTTTCTTGTCTGTATATATAAAAACACCAAAGATATATACAATTATGTAAAAAGTTAGTCAACCATCCCCGGTCTCCCCTACATAAATAAACAAAAATTTACAATAAAGGTCCCAAAAAGTTTCCCTTAAGAACACCTAATAATAGACGCGACAAATACGGTTTGTAAGTATACATTTCTGTTCTGTGTTTTGGTATCGAAGTATTTTTTAAAATTAGGTTGGTTTAAATTATTTTTAATTAAGTATTTACAATGACACTGAGTTCTAGTTCTCTCTAGATCTAGAATAATGATGTCAATTTGGATAATACTGTTTATCAACGGTATCTAATGCTTTAGCTAGATAAATTCTCACTGACATTTTCTTTTTGCAAACCCAGATGAAGACCAGTTTTAAGCAACTTTTGGCACAAAAAGAATCACCACATTAGAATGCTATGGTTTTTAAGCGGGACTCGATCGAATAAGATTTATTTTTAGATTATTTTTGGCTCGCAAATTCAGAATCATAATAAAATTGATCTTAATCAGCGTGGAATACCTGTGGCCGGTTTTAGAGGCTGGAATATCCTACCTCAAATGAAACTCAGAACCACGGCATCGTATAAAATCGTTTAGGATTTGATGGTTGAACGATTTTGTTAAATTTTATACTTACTTGTTCTCTTATTGATATACTTGTTTGTCAGTATATAACACTACTCAATAAATGTTTGTATAATGACAAACCGGTCGGAACCTGGGCCCGTACTCGTAAAAACAAAAACAGAATTTTCTGATTCGTTTTCGTACAAATACTATCGTAGTTAGTGACATAAGAGTAGGTTTCTCTTAAGCAGGCGCGGTCGCAGCCCAAGACTTTGGGGGGGGTCACGCTTGGTGCGGGCCGTAGCCACAAATTCACTTGCATACGGTTGCAGGTTTCAACCAGAACAGCTAAACTTTTTCGGCGAGCGGAGCGAGCCGCGAAAAATTTACCTTTTTGATAATGTTTCGTGTGTAGTGATTTTGAAGACCGAAAACATGACATCCCTTCCCTCAACTCCCAACAATAGTAAGTTTAAGTTATAGCGAGCGAGGCGACCCTCGAAATTGTCGAGATTTTTTTCTGATGTTTGAAGAAAAGTAAGCAAGAGTACTTGCTACTACTCTTGCTTACTCTCGCTCGCTATCATAATGATGGCGAGAGAAGCAAGCCCCGAAAATCTTACAAGACTTAGCGGTAGTAAATATAAAGCTAAGAATATAAATAAGGGCGAACAGGGCCAGGAACATCAACAAAAAATAAATCAAAAAAGATGTAATGGCGAGCGGAGCGAGCCGCCGAAATTTTTGTCACTTTTTCGGGTGGTTACCCGCCGATAGTATTTTCCAAAACAAAGAAAATACTATCGGCGAGCGGAAGGTTTAGGTTTAGGTGGAAGTACTCCTATTTCCGCATTTGGACTCGTATTTAGTCCAACGTGCGCCGCATTTGCTATCGGCGAGCGGAGCGAACCGCGAAAATATAATAGTTCCGTTATGTTTTCTGCAGTTTTTTGCATATTGACCGCAAACATGACATCGCCTCTCTCAACTCCCAAGAATTGTTAGTTTAAGTAACGGCGAGCGAAGCGAGCCTCAAATTTTTTTGAGGTTTTTTTTCTGCTTGTTGACAAAATAAATGATAGTGATCTAAGCAACACCCGAAAATTTAAAAGACTGTGATGGTGGATATAAAGCTTTGAATATAAATAGGGGCGAGTGGAGCAAGGGAAATAAACTAAACTTACTTACTCACTTGTTTCTGGACTGGTTTCCGCAACCAGTCCAGAAGCAAGTAAGTAGGTAAACCAAAATTCGGAACCCAAAAAAGGTAACGGCGAGCGGAGCGAGCCGCCGAAATTTTTGTTACTTTTCGGGTGGTCACAAACTGGTTCAGAAAATAAATAACAGCGATTGGAGCGAGCTCTGAAAATTTTGAAAGTTTGCAGCGGCTAAGAAATATGTTGAAAACCTAAAAAATATATCAGTGAGTGGAATGAGCCGCAGCCTTTTTTAAAATTGGTGAAGTTCATGCAAGACAAGGAAGCTAACTAATGAGCTATGAACAATTTTTAAGTTTGTCTAACAACCAAATATAAGGACAACAGACTAGACCCCATATGGAATCAACGGCGAGCGAAGCGAGCCGCGAAATTTTTTATGATCTGGCTGTGCGTGTGAGTTGTTTGATATTAGATACAAAAATTTGCAGTTGCACCTAAAACGGAGGAGGAGTCCCGCACTAGAGCAAGCCAGAAGCTTATCGAAACAGCAGAATGCTATCAGAGGCTAGCAGAGCTTGCTGCGACAATTTTTGGATTTTGTTAGATATTGCGCAATTTTTTAGAAAATTTGGCAAAGTGACCTAATGCGGGGCGGGGGTCGAGCTTTGGAACATAGTTAGAAGGAACAAATGTTATCAGCGAGCGGATCAAAACGCGAAAATTTTGCTGTCTACTAATTTTTTGCGCTAGTTGACAAAGTGACCTCGGAGATTATTAATTGAGTAACAATTTTGTGCTTTTTATTGTGGTGGTTGGATTGATACAAACTGACATTAACGGACCAGCCAGACCACTAAAAATGGGTAACGTTACCTCTGCGCTGATCAAAACACAGGGCACAAAAGAACAGTAATATCGGCGAGCGGAGCGAGCCGCGATTTTTTTTTGCTGCAGTTGGTAACCATATTCGATGTAACGGAAGTAAATAGGAAAAAAATAATCATCAAACTATGGGTTGCAATTTTTTAAGTACCTAAACTAAGATTTTGGGGGGGGTCATGACCCCCGTGACCCCCCCCCTGGGACCGCGCCTGCTCTTAAGGTAGTTAGTGATACATTTATGAGTAGGTTTTGCACGAAAACGAATCATAAACTTCTGTTTACGTTTTCCGAGTAGACCCTTTGGGTTTTTCGCTAGTGCGCTTTAGTCCTAATCATTGCAGAAGCCTTTCATTAAGGTCTACTTTGGCCCGCTTCCGTAAAAACAGGAAGGCATTAAGCCGACATGATTGGCAATGTAAAATAGCAAAATCATGAACTATTACATGATTACAAGGCGGGGGCTTCATTAATCATCGGACCACCTAGTGGGGTGCTGAGGTATTTGCTAATGTTGTTAACGGTTTAGGTAAATGGCCTTTTTCACATTAACGCATTCACTGCCCAACCTGGGCGGTGCGTCCCGGGGAGGGGCGCGCCGCCGCCGCCGTATCAAAGATATGCAGATGGATCACGTGCGTCTTGGACCGTGAATGTGGTTGATTGCTCACTCATCTTCAGCGTTGGGACCCGGAGAGGAGTCGTCGTAGCTGCGCAACACAAGACCAGCAGCATGTGCTGTGCAGGACTCACATTCAATGTGTTAATGCAAGTTTGGTGTTCAAGACAGTTTACGCCGAGTTGCACCATGGACTGTTTTCGGACGGTCCAGTGCTTAGTTCCTAGACTGTTTTTCCTGAAAATTGCAATCTGTCTTCAAGACAAATTGAATAGGTGTCTTCCAGACCATTCATTATCAGTCATCACTTCTGATTCTGTTGGCAGATGATAAACTGTTCGGTCAGAAGAGTAGCGTTAGATTTGAACACAACAAACATATGTTGAGACAGGAACCATAGTGACTCAAGCATGCATAACTTGTTTGGTTAACTTTGTTTACTTCAATGTTTCCCAACTTATTGGGGAAACATTGAAGTTAAAGGTGGATCTCCAATGGTATATGCAAATGTTGTAAACGTAAACGTCAACTGCTGTGGATGTATAGAGCATCTCCAACAGCCTCTCATAAGAATAACTTTAAGGGCTTATCATCCAGGCTTAATCACATTATCAAATTGACAAAAAAAACACATAACAATTATTACATTAACGCAGCTCGTAACAAACGTGAGGCTACATGGGACATTATAAATAACTCAAAATGTAATCTTCCTAAGGAAGACGTTCAGCAAATACAAGTTGTTAACCATATTATTACAGACCCATTATCAATTGCCAATTCATTTAATGATTTTTTATTGACCAAATACTTACCTACCACTAGCAAAAGTGACATTACTTATAATAATACTCAATCTCACTCTTTATTTATGACTACAAGTATTCCAAAAGACATTTTAACATTATTATGAGTTTAAAAAACACTAAATCCAAAGGCTACGAAGAAATATCAACTAATATTCTGAAACGGGTTGCTAATAAAATATCATCTGTTTTATATCACGTTATGTATAAACTTATGTATAGAGAATGGTGTTTTTCCAGATAATTTAAAATTAACTCTAATTAAACTCATGGCTGTGCCTATTCTATATAAGAAAGCCACTATCTCATTCTGGCAGTGCCGGCGAATGCTAGGAAGAACATGGGGTCCCAGCCCAAAGATTACCCTATGGCTCTACAACACTGTAATCAGGCCCTCGCTGACTTACGGTGCCCTAGTTTGGTGGCCGAGAACAAACCAAAGCACTACCATAAACCAACTGCAGAAGTTCCAGAGACTAGCCTGCGTAGCAACTACAGGGTGTATGAGAACTGCCCCCACGGCAGCACTCGAAGCCCTGATAGGCCTAACGCCACTGCACCTACACGTGCAACAGGAGGCAGCCGCAGCAGCTTACAGACTCTGGGCGCTAAGTTTATGGGACCACAACACTAGAGCACAACACACCACTATTATAGATGAGTACGCACGGAGTAATCCCATGCTACTCTCGATTTACGATAGGGTACCCAAAAAACACATATACTCAAAGAGCTTCACCATACAAATGCACGAAGAGCCAAGTGATAGCTCAAACATATACGAAGTAAGAATATACACAGATGGCTCTAAAATGAAAACAGGTACCGGGGCGGGAACGTTCTCGGAAGAACTCAACATACACAGGACAACAGCACTGGGCGCCCACAATTCCATCTTCCAGGCGGAATGCGTAGGTATAATCCAAGCTGCTACCGCGGTACTACGAAGAAAGGTAACTGACCAAAATATCAGGATCCTCTCGGACAGCGCGGCTGTACTACAGGCCCTGAACAGGAGAGAACACAACTCAGGACTCACCCTACAATGCCACCACCTGTTAGAACAAGTAAGTGAGTCCAACAGAGTCACCCTACAATGGATAAAAGGACACAGCGGATCGAGAGGAAATGACGAAGCTGATGCACTGGCAAGGAGAGGTTCGGAGCGGCAACCGACAGGACCCGAACCAATTATCCCCCTACCATTCAGTCAAGTCCGCTCATGGATCCGTCAACGTACAACCAAACAACACCAAGACTACTGGGCAAGTATCCCAGATTGTAGACAGTCGAAGGAGGCCTTCCCGGCTCTAAACCCGAGATTCTCCCGAAAACTCCTCAATCTGAAGCGTGACAAACTCCGACAAATCGTCGGCATTGTCACAGGACACTGCATGCTTAATAAACACCTATTTAATCTGGGTATTACGGACAGCCCCCTATGCAGAGGGTGCATGAACGCAGAGGAGACGGCCGCGCATGTGCTTGTAGAGTGCGATAGCGTTGCTTCTCAACGTTTACAACACCTCAGGACACCGAGGACGCCTAGGGAGGCATGCACCGGCGTCAGCGAGCTGCTGGCCTTCCTGGAGGACATCGGGTGGTTAGATTAACAGCCCCCCCCACCCGACACGCAAAAAGGGCCCACCTGTGGCCTAGTTGCGGAAACCAGTCCAGAAACAAGTAACAAGTAAGTAACAAGTAAGCCTATTCTATATTTTAATTGTTATCCCTGTACTGAGTGAAAGGTTTAAGTCCTGTTTAGGTTATACAGTTTTGTGATATTATTTGTGGCATCCTGTATAAATTCTGAGAATTTTTCCTGAGTGTAAACTCAATTAAAAAAAATGTGCATGATTCCTTTACTTTTTCTTGTTTCGATGGTATTATTTGTTGTGCTTGGTGTATCTATAGAACAAATCCTTTTCTATTGTTTAATCTATTGTTATTTGTATGCAAGTTAAGAAAACAGTTTTTCTAATGCTTTTGCACTAGCTATACATAGTATTTGCAGAGGTAATATGTTGGTTAGGTATTCATAAAAGTAGGTATGTTTATCTCATTCAGATACAGGTAATAATAATTTTAGTTTTATTTAAAGGGCCCTACAGCAGTATAACTGTAGCGTCTGATGATTTCTGAGAAGGCTTTAGATGATAAGCTGGTATCAAGACTTTGAGATTCTTTCAACTTTATCAACTTAACTTAAAGTTCAAGTTCCGGACTTTGTGAATGGTAGTGATGACTCAGTTAAGAAGAATTGTCATGGATGTATATTGAGTCATGTCTAAGATGGTAGCAAACAGTGTCAGTACCTATTTTATTTATTTATTGTCTGAAAGTATGATATGAACTTGATTAGTTTGATTGAATTACTCTCCTAGCCACTTTAGGGGCTTTTAGGTAAAAAGAGCTAAGGTTATCTTAATATCAAACCTCCTGAATTCTCTGCATACATGAAGACATAATTATATTTCAGTTTATCGAGCCGAATAGTTAAGCTGCCAATATTTACATTAGAATACAATCAGTTGTAAGTACATGTTTATTAGCAAAACAAACTCAGACAGGCAGCTGCAACTGGGCCAATTAATGAACACAGATTTTTCTCCACGACTCGACTTGAAGTAAATGAGTTCCTTGCACATATTTGCGACAAGTTATTTAAGAAGAACACGTCATTTCGGTGTACACAGCAGCCAAACAGGTTATCATAACAACTTACCCAAATCGTCCATATTTGTAGGTTGGCAGCTTTAATTTTACACTGAACTAGCACTATCACAATATCTACACAATGGCACCAAAATAAGCAATTTAGCGTTGTTTACAACGACAAAATACTAAAATAATTGGTACTTAGTGTTCAAGGTATTCCAAGATTTAACCAAAATTACTGCCCAAACTAAATGTCAAAATCAGTTTACGTCAAATTTTCACCCAAGTTGGTGCTAATATGTTGGTGTTTCTGAACATGTGTCAGAGTTCACGAGTTCACATTAAAGGCTCTCCACACTACGAATCCTTAGACTCTACCAGAAACCAACCACCCACCACGACCATCCATCCCACAACGCGATCCATGAGTGTGGATGAGATACTATGCGTATCCACACTCATGGATCGCGTTCACTCATGGTTCTTTGCAGCTTCGCGTCGCATTCGCACCTCAATTTCCCGTATTTAAACTAGGCAGCAGAAATCGCGCTTATAAAAACGCAGCTATGTGTGTAAGGAATCGCGCTTCTAAAACGCGCGACACGAGATGCGCTACAAATTCGTGGCTGTGCTGTGGGGTGGAGGCTTTAGTATATTCATGTTGGATGATGATGATGAAAACATCACTGCCAACATTAAAATCTGGAATCATATGTAAATTAAATTCCTGTCAAACAAAACCGTGTGCGTTCAGAATCTAGGTAGTAATATTTTATGGAAACAAATATAATATTCATTCCTTCTAACGTATCTAATTGATGAATGAATTCATTATTTTATTTTTGGATCAAAACCTCCATCAAGTAAAAATCCACTGTTTTTGCTTTCGTTTCTGAATAGATAAAAAAATCGCTTCAACACAAACAAAAGCATACCAACCAAACCAACATGGTTTCAGACAGAACGCACTCACTTGATATCGATCGATGAATGAATCTCAAATTTTCTTGTTAATTTACGCCCTTTCACCTCAATACATTATTCTAAAATTTCATAGAACAACATGAGTGGCAGTGTCGCAAATAGTGTGGCAGGCCCCACGGCTGCTGTACAAGCAGGAGCTCCTGAACAGTTGACGCTGGCCAGAGACATAAAACGAGCTATAGAGCTGCTCGAAAAACTGCAGCAAAGTGGTGAAGTTCCAGCTACCAAGCTGGCTGCTCTTCAGAAAGTGTTGCAAAGTGATTTCTTGAACGCTGTAAGAGAGGTTTATGAGCATGTGTATGAAACAGTTGATATAAAGGGTTCTGCTGATATTAGAGCCTCGGCGACGGCCAAGGCGACTGTTGCTGCTTTCGCCGCGGCTGAGGGTCATGCCCACCCCAGGGTGGTAGAGCTTCCTAAGACCGAAGAAGGCCTCGGGTTCAATGTAATGGGTGGTAAAGAGCAAAACTCCCCGATCTACATATCTCGGATCATTCCTGGCGGGGTTGCTGACCGCCACGGCGGGCTGAAGCGTGGAGACCAGCTGTTGTCTGTCAATGGAGTGTCAGTTGAAGGCGAGAATCACGAGAAGGCTGTGGAGTTGTTGAAGCAAGCTGTTGGCTCCGTTAAACTGGTGGTCAGATACACTCCTAAGGTGCTGGAAGAGATGGAGATGAGATTTGACAAACAGAGGACTGGAAGGCGGCGTTAAGATTTAATATTACAGATGAAGATGATTATTGAAGTCCCAATTTGAATTTTTATGAGTTTGGTTAGCAATGAGTTCTAAATATTTTTTGATTGGTTTTTATTTTAATGTTATGTTATGGACATATTCTAAGAATGTTTACTGATTTTAAATAGTCGAGTGAAAGCTTATGTACACTAACTGTTTTAGGACCTAAAACAGTGTACCTTATGTACACTTTCACTTGAAAACTAAGGTATTAATTAAAGAATCATACCTATTATAACTATATTTATTAGACATTGATGTGGTATTATACTTAATCCTAGTCATGTATTAACATAACTGTAGTTACAGCATCGCTATTAGAGAATAGGCATCCCTTAGAACTTTGTTAGTGGTATTGCAATCAATTTCGTGTGAATTACTATTTGCGGCACCACATTCCTAGCAAACTACTTTGTATGAATATGCTAAAGTGTTAATTGTTGTAAATGTTGCATGCACTGATAAAATGTATTTGATGGCACTCCATTTATTTTATCTATAGGTTAGAATGTAGGTCAGAATCATATTAAATTTTATTTGTAGGTTCTTAATTTGTTTTAGCATACAAAGGGCTCAATTTAGATTCACCAAAACTAAACTGATTTGACAAAAGTCAAAATGGTGGGAACATTTTTAATGCTTTTGCATTAGTAATTAAATTAGCTTAGTTCTGGTGTAATCCGAATCAACAGCAAAATCCCTTAAACTTATTAAAATAGCTTGTGACATAGATTTTAAGGTTCAACTAGAATTAATTAAGTGTAAGTCACACTATTTTATAGCTTCATTATTATTACATTTTATAATCAAAACTTAGTATTTTGAATAATATGAATACTGGACAAGCACATCATATAGCTCCATGCTAGCAGAGCTTGTGTTATTAAACCATGTTAGTACCCCATTAATAAAACAATCTTATATGTACATACTAACTTTGTTTTATTTTACAACAATATACAATATTTCTTAATATAACCTTAGAACTAACGTATCCTTATCTAAACTACCAAGAATCGAAACTTCCAAAATTATAGTTCTTATCTTTTTTAGGTTTTTTTGCAGGGACTTCTTGTGTTTTAGCTTTAGGATCTGTGGAGTGTTCATTCAGATTTAGGTATTTGCCAACTCCTTCCCTGAATACTTTGAGTGGTTGTTTTGATGCCTTTTTGGGTTTCACACCCCCTTCTGCTTCTTGACGTTTTATTTCTTCCGCTCTTTCTTTGATGAGCTGTAACAATAGTAACAGTTAAATTATTTAACAGAATATAATAGCATTGAGGTTGTAGGCCTAAATAACTGACATGAAAATTCTCATGGACTTTAGTTTGAATGTTGGCTTTGAAGCAGTAAGGGTTTTTGGATTTTAGTTTTTTGGACATATTTTATTTTCAGTCTTTAGGTTATTGGATCGATGAAGTGGATTCAACGAGGTTCCGCAAGGTTTTTGAAAACCTGGATCCAAGCGAGAACCTATCTTTGCAACTTCAAGAACATCGTATAATAATATGCAATCATCTTCATCAGCCCACATATATTTATACAGGTTGTAACGGAAGACCAGCGCTGGCTAGGCCTCTTAGGGGAGCTTAGCCAGCATTATGCTGAGTTAGGGCCTTTTTAAAACAACTTTATGTACCTATCCTTTATGTGTGTCTTGTTTTTTAACTGTTTGTATTGTTGTTGTAATAAATGATTGTGCTTACGAGCACATTTTTGCTCAATAATATGTCCTGCGCACCTGGCTAGTCTTCTTTTCGGCATCATAACTAAATGTCGTCATTAGGGGAGGCCTATGTCCCAAGCAGTAGACTAATATAGGTTGATGATGGATGAGGTATCTCACCTGTTCTTCCACCTCCGCATAAGGATCCACAAACACCTGCGCCGCCTCTATAACGATATCGCTGATGGGCCGGTCCTTATTGTCCACCTCGACTTGCTCTATCGCGGTCAGAGTGTCCATGCCGCCGACTAGCTTGCCGAATATCGTGTGTTTGCCGTCTAATTGCTTGCAGGATCGGAATGTAATGAAGCTGGAAAATAAAGGAACTTTTATTAGATACATTTTGAGGTGGCCTTGCCGTTTGGAGAAGGCAAATTCAGCAGTGGATGATGTGTACTGATGATATAGAGGATTTTAAGAACACACGGAAAGATTTGGGGGACGCCTCTCTCAAATCTTTGATCTTTTTTCTGGACATAGTTCTAGCAGTGGGATGAAACTGGCAGACAAAAAAATTGTAGCCTTTAATTTGTCCCTCTACTATCGGAACTGGCAGACAAAAAAATTGTAGCCTTTAATTTGTCCCTCTATTATCGGATCAGTCAGCTTAAAATTCGACCATAGTGGCGCAGTGGGCAAACGTTCGCCTGAGACGTAAACGGTTTGGTTCCTCTACAGTATTGTTCTGTAGTTTGGTTCCTTCGCGCGACAATAGGCTGGTGTCCTACAAAATTAATCCGTCAGTTAGATTATCAGAAGATATTGGATGCGTATTTTTTCTTTTGTTGATGAAACAAAAAATTATGAAGATATAGCCAGATAGAGTGCGCGTGACGTCACATCTTGCGATACTTTTTAGGAAGGTTTGACGTCACTAGCCCCCCACTCCCAAAGTTTGACGCGTTTTATTTTTGTCATTTTTTGTTTGATTGACAAAAGAAAAAAACATTTGTCCAATAAAATTCTGATAATCTAACTGACAGAATAATTTTTTGTTTACCCATGACACTACCCTATTAAATGTATGAATATTTGTTCTGTTCTGGACCTCTGTTATATACGGTTCTAGGTATTATAATATACGTTTAATCCATCCACTGCCTAGCTATGGCAGCTACAAGATCTGCAATGCGTCATAGGCTACTTTTATTTCTACCCCATGGGAACTGATTTATGGGATAAAAGGTACCCTGTGTGTTATTACTGTTAATAGAGGCTTAGACCTACATCTATGTCAAACCGACTGTACTGTTATTGCGAAAAATATAATATATTTAACGATTGCCAAAATGGCTTTAGAAAAAAACGATCCACGTCATACGCTGTATATAAATATATAAACGAAATTTTGAATATCATTAATGATAAGAAGTACGCAGTAGGAATACTACTTGATATGAGTAAAGCCTATGATAGAGTCCTATTCAATATTCTTCTTAATAAACTGTATAACATTGGTGTTAGAGGTCCGGCCTACAACTGGTTTGTATCATATTTTAAAAACAGAACTCAATATGTAGAAATCGACCACCATGATCATGTAACCGGAAGAATAAATAAAGTAGTTTCCAATAAAGCGAATGTCACAAAAGCAATACCACAAGGTAGTGTTCTTGGTTGCATATTATTCCTCTTATACATAAATGATTTACCAAAAGCTTTTGAATCTCCGTGTTCACTATTTGCGGACGACATATCAGTAGTTTTCCCCTGTAGTTCAGACTCCAACGTTAACATTCAAATTGATAATACCTTGACAAAAATAGTTAACTGGCTAAATGATCATAATCTTCAGTTAAATCTTAATAAAACAAAACTTATGCAATTCAGGCCTTACCAAAAAAAACCATTAGAACTAAAATACACACACCAAACCACTCCAATAGAAAACGTTGAAACATATCCCCTTTTAGGCATACATATTGATTCGCATCTAAACTGGAAAGAGCACATAAATCAAACATCAATTAAATTATCTAGATTCACCTACGCACTATACGAACTTAAAAAATCTACTGACGTAAAAACTGCTACCACCGCATACTATGCTTATGCACATGCATGGTTGCAATATGGTGTGATCTTCTGGGGAAATAGCACGGATGCTGATAAATTATTCATATTACAAAAAAGATGCATACGCATTATATACAATCTTGATACATTGACAAGCTGTAAACCGTATTTCACAAAAGAAAACATTTTGACTCTGATTGGAATATATATATTGGAAATTAGTATCTTTGTGAAAAAGAATTTACATACTTTTAAGCAATACTCCCGACCCCAAAATCTTAGACCTCGAAATAAACTAGATGTTCCCTTTTCTACCCTCCAAATCTTCCATTCAGGTCCGCATGCTATGGCTATAAGAATATACAATAAAATCCCCCAAGACATAAAAAACGAAACAAAAATACTTAAGTTTAAAAATTTATTGAAAAGATATCTGATACAACATAGTTTTTATTCTTTGCAAGAATTTCTAGAACAATAATATCTACTACCTAAATAAACTAACTAACTAAATAAATACAAGTTTACTTATTTATTTATTTTTTAAGATACCTAATGTTTACTATTTAATTTAACTTTTCATTTACCTACTAAGTGTAGGATGATTGTTAAAAAAAAACTTTAAGATTTTATAGTTGGCTTACAAAGCCAAACTTTATTCATAGAGCGTTATTATAACTTAGTACCTAGTACTTACTTATCTTGCTGTGCCCTAGCCGGGTCCATATTTGAGACTGACTAATTTTAACAACTTTTGTACAATATGGTCGCAATAAAAATTTTGAATTTGAATTTGAATTTATGTTAATTTTAGCCCGATCCGTCCAGAAGTTTTGCCGTCTTCGGTAACAAACATAGGTACATCAATCCATCCATCCATCCAAACTTTCGCATTTAATAAATAGTGATTGCGATCTTGCGATCAAATTTTTTGAACAACTTACAACTGCGATCCATTAGTATTAGGTCCGGAATTAGCCATAGACAGTACTCCTCGCCCAACGTGGTGCAAGTTAGGTTTGATTTCGTCTTCAAATGGTTTCTTCCAAACTGATTCTCCGCCTAACCCTGTTCCGGTGGGGTCACCGCCTTGAATCTGCAAAATGTATTTCCAAACTAACCTAAATGCTATATAAAACTACAAAAAAACCGCAGGCCGACCTTTGCCAAAGTGAAAAATAGTGCACTATAGATGACACAGATGTCTTTCACAAACACTATTCTTCACTTTGACGAAGGTCCACCTGCGACGGCAGTAGGTTGCGGGTTCGATTCCCGCCTCAGTACAAATATTTGTACGATCTGTTGACTTGTTCATGTTCTGGTTTCTTTCTGTTATAATAAAAAAACATCTATCTATTTAAAACACAAACTCATCATTTTTATCACACACCACAACGCGAATCACAAAACTAAAAATATAAACAACACAAGAAATGTCAAAATCAGTTATTATATAGTTTAAGTAAAGGTTTTGCTGTACTTAACTTTAATTGCCACTAAGAGACGCTAATGAACCGTTAACTGACTCTGAGAGTGAACTTTTCAAATCTACAGTAAGGAAGGACTTACGTAACCATTAAGCGACTCTGAATGTGGTTGTTGGCTACTACGTAGGGGCTGGATGATGCTATTGTCCAGCATTATGGATTGAAGCGGTTTTATGAAAGGTGATTCGAGAGGGCATTGATTCTTTTGGTAAGCTTTTTTGTTCACTATCAAGGTTTATTGCGGCTCTTTGCGCTTGCGTTTATTTCTTCATTCATTTTGATTACCGACCACGGCCGCAAGAAAACTTCAAATTATCTTTATAGCTCACTAACATCTGCTTGCGGCTTCTCACGCGTTTTCCGGGGCAAAAAGTAGCCTACATGTTAATCCAGGTCTAGAATTATATCTACGCAAAATTACAGCCCGATCCGTTCAGTTTTGGCGTGAAGAGGTAACAAACATCTCAAACATTCGCTTTTATAATATCAGTGTGTTTCTTACCATAAAGTTACGTATCGATCTATGGAATTTAGTCCCGTTGTAGTAACCATTGCTGCAATGCCTCATGAAGTTATCGCAGGTTTTTGCAGTGACGTCACAGAATAGCTCCAGATTCAGCGGCCCGTAGTTTGTTAGAAGTCTCACATAGCCTAAGGAAAGAGGAAAAATTATTGTAACTACCAGCTTTCTTACTAAGGTTTAAAAGAAAAGCCCGCTCTGTGATTCTTTACCTACCGACGCGCTCGCTATTTAGGTATAACTCGTTAACGCATTCACTCTCCAGCCTCCTGCGGCCAGGAAAGGCGCGCCGCTGCACGAGGCGCACGTGGTCCATCGTTGGACCATGTGCGTCTTGGGCCATGAAAGTGTTGAACAATCAGTCGATGGTCATATGTTGACACCTCGTAACTTACATTTTTTACGAAATCAAGTTTTTCACATGAAAAAATTCGAATTTAAGCGGCGCGACTTAGAATTGCTAGCTCGTAATAAGCTGAAAATATCACTCGAACATTTTTTTCCAGAGTTGACACCCCATAGGTTCATGTATCAACCTGCTCTCACTTACAAGCTGAATACGAGTTGTCAATACTAACGATGAACGTATAGGCACCCAATTTTTTAGCACTTAGTCCTTATTATTTGTTATTGAAAGAGTACGCTGAGCGTTTTAATTATTTTAAAATTAGTTTCACATTCAATTAAGGCTTCATCATCATCATCAACCTATATAAGTCCACAACAGCTGGACATAGGCCTCCCCTAATGAGCGCCATAGCGCCCTGTCTTGCTTGCCGTATCCAGCATCTGCCTGCAATCTTTCGCAGATCGTTATCCCACCTGGCTGTAGGGCGTTCTACACTACGTTTGCCTAGTCGCGGTCTCCACTCAAGAACACGTGCACCTCAGCAATTATCGGTTCTTCGCGATATATGGCCGGCCCACTGCCACTTCAGCTTGCTAATTTTTTGGGCTATGTCAATAACTTTGGTTCTCTGTCGGATGTATTCGTTACGAATCCTATCCTTCAGAGAGACTCCGACCATAGCTATTTCCACATCCGACCATAGCTCGATGAGCGACTTTGAACTGGTGGACCAGCCCTACCGTGAGTGTCCACGTCTCAGGTCCGTAGGTCATGACGGGTAGGACGCACTAATTGAAAACTTTCGTTTTTAAGCATTGCGGTATGGATGATGAGAACGCTCGACGTAATTTTCCAAACGCTGCCCAGCCTAGCTGGATCCTCCGCTTGGCTTCCTTCTCGAAATTGTTTTTACCCAACTGCAGAATCTGCCCAAGGTAAGTGTACTCGGAAAGAGTTTCGAGAAGGTGGCCAATGCCACATTGGCCAATGTGATCAATGTGGCCATTGATCATGACTTTGGTGTAACCAAATTCATGCCAAGTCCCATACATCGGGAGGCTGAAGCTAGGCCGTCCAGCATCTGGTTCATCATGATGTCATCAGCGAATCGTAGATGTGAGATGTAGTTACCGTTTATGTTAATGCCTCTACCTTTCCAGTCCAGCATCTTAAACATATCTTCCAATGCGCTTGTGAACAGTTTCGGGTATATGACATCCCTGCCTCACTCATTTGCGCAATTGGATGGGTTTAGACTGCTGGCTTTGTACTTGGACACTCATGGTGGCGGCCTCGTACAGACATCTCATCACCTCGATATAACGATAGTCTACTTGGCATCGCTCGCTGTAAGGATTCCAGAACAGCCCAGGTTTCGACGGAGTCAAAGGCCTTTTGGTAAAATATATTTTAAAAATATACTAGTTTTGAAGATCAAAATTACTGTACCTACGTGTTGCCAAACAGACCAAAGAACATAGATTTTCCAGTGAGAACTTATGAAAATCTCTTCAAAGAGCCACTGAAACTTACATCCACCGAGTCTGCCGATTTGCAAGCTCATAAAGAGTGTAATCCCTGCAGATTATCACTCCTTTTACGAAAACTTACTACACAACTAAATATGAAAATCTTCAACACGTTATTCACGTCACTGCTGACTGCTCGTAACTCAGTTATGGTAAGATTTTTTTTGAAATTGTCTACTCGTAACTAATTATAAATTCATTTTCTAGAAAAAAAACCTAAAAAGACCCTTTACTTTTTGAATTCCTTATAAAAATAAACGAATTATCTACGAACTATATTTTTGTTTTATTTTACAATCATCTCTGGCAGATTTTAGAAAGTTTTTTTTATCTACCGACAAATTTGACTTTAAATAGTTACGAGGTATCAACTTATGACCAGTGGTATTGTGGTGTGGGACGTAGAAAAGGCCCACTTATGGCTTAGTTGAAGAAACTAGTCCAAAAACAAGTAATAATCTGTGGTTTGACACAAATTTAATTTGCGTTGTTACAACGTGCGGTGAGTTTTCGTAGTGCGGCCTTTCAGCCTTGGTTATTCTGTGGCATAGGAAGGTCTAAGGTGGCCAAAAAAGTGTACCTACATCAAAATTAGATAGAAAGATTTTTTTTATTTCACACCACACAAAAGGCTTTGTCGCTGAACGACCACGTCGCTTATTTTATACATATTTACAAATGAAAACTAAAAACGAATCTCTACAGAAATAACTTAAAGCAAGGTTATAAATTGTGCGGGCTTCTTCAGACAATGGATTGAATAGCATAGGTTACATTTCCCAACATCACACAACTTAGCAATTCCAAAAATACGAAGTTGTTCATTTGCGTTTCGTACTCATTCCACTAACATGATGAACATCATCAATGATGTCACAATTTGGTGATGAGACTTTTTTCATTATGAATCTAAATTTGTTGGATGAGAGCAGTAACTACTTCCTAGATAGAAATATGGGAAATACTTTATTGCACGCGAATTTACAGGAACATAATCTATTTTGTGTAGCATTACTATTTGATTCCCGCCTCGGGACAAATGTTTGTACGATCTGCAGATATTTGTTCAGGGTGTTCTGGATGTTTTCTATGTATAATAAAATAATCTATCTATGTAGTGTATTGTATTATGTATATCAGTTATCTAGTACCCATAACACAAGCTCTGCTTAGCTTGGGGCTAGATAATGCTATGTGAATTGTCCTGCATGATTTATTATTTTTATTACTGCCTTTGCTAGCTGATACAAAATTTACCTTTTTTCTTCACCCTATCATATTTGACCTCATCCTCACAGATGATGGCCGCCTCATGTTTGGTCTCCGGCACCATTGCAGTGGATGTGAAGCTGGCAGCCACCATGCCGGTGGAGTAGTGGGCTGCATTGAATTTATCTGCCACCTACAACAAAGACAGGGGTCATTTATACATTTGTCTTTGTGAATTGTTGTATTTTGTGTACATACAGTTTAATGTGTTACTAGTTTATGCCCGCGGCTTCGCATGCATTTTTTCTATGGAAACGTTTAAAGGTGATTTCTATCCCACGGGAACTGAACGGATAAAAAGTAGCCTATGTTTGATTCCAGCATTAGAATTATTTATATACAAAATTTGAGCCCGATCCGTTCAGTAGTTTTGGCGAGAAGAGGTAACAAACATCCATCCATCCAAACTTTTGCATTTATAATATTAGTGTGACTAGTATCAGCCCGCGGCTTTAAGGTAGTTTCTATATCGTGGGATAAAAAGTATGTGTTCCTATGTATTATTCCAGTTTCCTAGATTTACATAAATGCAGAATTTCAGCAAGATCCATTCAGTACTTTCGGCATGAAGTAACAAACATCCATCCAAACTTTCGCAGTTATAATACTAATGTGATGTCTTGTGTGAATTGTCCAGTATTATTTACTTAGGACTTAGGTCATAGAAATCTAAATAGTGACTTGTTATTTAGATTTCTATGACTTAGGTATTTGAACATATACTCTGATTTTGATAATGCTTCTTTTAAAAAAAAACTTATTCTCTGGCTGGAGCAACCTTGGATTGTGCTGTCAGAATGGGTTTAAAGATATTTATCAAGTGTTCTACTAGGCAATAAATAGGTCAGTAATCCATACTAACATTATAAATTCGAAAGTAACTCTGTTAGTCTATCTGTCTGTCTGTTACCTTTTCACGTCTAAATGACTGAACGGATCTAAATGAAATTTGGCAGAGAGGTAAGTGGCAGGGGGTAGCTTTTTCCCAATATTTCATAATTATGGGAACAGATATAGACTACTTGAAAAGCGCGTGCGAAGCCGCGGGCAGCAGCTAGTTTAATATAATTCTAAGATACAGACCTCTTTTTTTACATCTGATTTCTCAGGAGCCTTGTACTCTTTCTCCAGCTCTTGAAGGATGTCCTTTGTTTCCGCTGACACCGCCTTTAGTCTTGCATGGGGATCTTTCTTCATTGCAATTTCCTCTGAAAATAACGTAAATAATTCGTTTATTCTTCTCTTCTCAAATGGTCTCACAAATAATTATTTGGGTTGAGTGTTAAGTAGGTAAAAGAAATACCTAAGTGTCACAGATTTAGGCCTGTATTATGAAAGCTTGCCAATGCTTGAGTAACGCTTTTATATGGCATAATCGTTACTTAAGAATAGATCGATGACTGAGTAATACAATACTATTAAGTATTTATTTAGGTAAAAAACAACATAACATTTTGGTTAGAAGTAGAAACCTATGTTAGGTTTAACTGGACACAGAGTTCTCGCCTCCTAATACCCTCCCTCTTACATAAGCAGGAGGGTATTGTATGGTATATGAGTAAGCATTCATAATGGGCCTAGCAAAATATGTAAATATAATTTAAACCTGCAAAAACCAAAATATGTAGTTTGATCAGATTTAAAAAAATCTGAAAATTGGGCCTAACCAGCATTGGTGGCAAGTATTTTTAAAGCAAAAAAATACCTTCAGTTTCCACCCGCAAATTATTCTTCACATGGTGAAAGCTTGCGATATTAAACTTTGCCAGCTTATTTGGCTCTTGCAGTACAATAATATCATTCTTCGTGAATGGAGTATCATTTAAAAGGTCTTTCCAATTCTTTCCCTTGATGTTGAGCTGTTCCACTGCCTCATGAGAGAACACATTGCCAGTTGTTTTGATCGCAACAATATGTGTGTTGTTTGTGAATGGCTTGAATAGCACTGGGCAGTGGTAATCATCTTCAGAGTTTTTTGCGAAGTTCAGTTTGATCAGGGATTTCAGATCTTGTTTCTGAAATGAAGTGATATTTTAATTTATACAGTCAAATTGGATTTACTTACAATGTTTGTAAACGAACCGCTCATACTTTAATCTAAACTTTACTTTTTTTTTTTCTTTACTCTGTTGCCTCAATCCTTCCTTTAATAAATATTGCATACAATTATATCTAAAATAAAAAATCAAAATCAAAAACTTTTTATTTCCATAAATACAATAAATGTACACTTAGAAAAGGTCAAATGCAATGCCAAGCAAGTGACATTTAGTTTTTTTGTGTTGTGGTTTGTTTACAAACATTTCACATGGAGTTTGGCAAGTGTATAGTGAGTTGTAGTATAATCTTTAAACATAGGTAGCTAAATGTCTCCATAGAAATGAATGCAAGACAATGTTTTGAACCAGCCTTCCACACTACAGGTTCTGAATCTGATTATGGTGCGGGCACCACCAGTAATCTGTGTTGGTAGGTTTTTGATAAGTACAATTAAGAGTGAATTTTGATTGGTTTTTAAGTTTACAGATACTTACTTTTCCTGTAACAGGATTAACTTTAAACTTTTTCAAGAATTCTAGAAGAGCTTGAAGTTCAAATATGTTGCCATCATCGTCGCAGTATGGATCTTCAAAGGGCAAAAGACTCAAACAACAGTGGTCGAAAGGCAGCCTCTTGAATGATGTGTCTGCCTCTTTGGAGCTTCCAGGTCTTTTTCCACCGTAGAGTGTACTCCACTCTGTGTACGTCAGGTACCTGATGAGAGTTGAGAACGAGTAAATCCGAATCGAAATTAGTAAATAAGGATCATCTTGAAGTGAAACTTGATGACAGTGAAACCAACTTACATTTTATCTTTTTGGTGCTGTCGTTTCCCCATTTTGATGTATTTGTGATGTCTTCTGTGTTAAGTGGATATTTTATTACTTCGAATGGAAATTAGAACTCAGTAACGATCCCAAAAATATTGAACAGAGTTGCAGAGTTGGCCTTGCGGCCAAGCAAGGAAAAGCAAAGAAGAGTGCAATGCAAAACAAAACAAAAACAAAAAAATCTCTGCAAAACTACGGTGCAAAACGAACGGCAAGTTTTGACATTGCCATTAGGTTGGATTGGAAATAACTGACATTGACAGAGAAGTCCATAGATCTTTATTACTTCTAGGGGTACTTCAACCTGCTTGATTGAACTTGCGATTTGGCATAGACAATCTCGTCTTGAGAATAAAAACAATGACTTCACAACACAACACAACCCTATTTTGTGCAAAAAAAAACAAGAAAAAAAAAAACAAATTAAAAATGTCGGCAAGCGGTGGTGATAGCTGTTCGTTGTGATTTTGTTGAAAATTTATAGATAAATTGCATAAAATTTACTTGTGATTAGTATTTACTTAGATAATTAAGTTATTTTTATCAAGTGTAAGTATTCTATCTATGTAAAATCCTTCGAATTGAGAACTTGCCATTGTGAGCGTGTGCGTTCCCAGAATTTCTTGAGTTCTGTTCTGTTGTTTGTGTTGGTGAGGGTGACGAACTGGATGGATGGAAATGTGGTAGAAACAGTGTGAAGAAGTTGGATAGATAAGATCATAGGAGCAAGTACCAGATACAAGGTACGATAATTCAAAATAAAGTAGATTTCGTTGTTGGTACACCACTGGAAGTAACAGGCTGCCTGTTTGCGGTTTGCAGTGCTGATCTCCTGGCGCAGGCTAACACTATGTAAAGTAAATTAGTATACAAGAACAAATTCCATTTCATTCTGGGTTTTGAGTTGGAGGACGTTCGTTCTAGAAAGGCTGGCTGACAAACATTCGGAATTATCGGATAACGCCAGCCCACAAGATGGCCGACTATTATTCGTCGTAAGGTACCTACAAATAAATCATTTTATTTGCATTGATTCGTTGTTTCTAAGTGATTCCTAAATTTTGCGATAGATTATTTTTGATGGTTCTACATAGCGGCATAGCGTTTTCGTTAGGTGTCTTCTTTTACAAAGTGTGAGACATATGCCTTTGTCTTCAAAGGTGGGATGAAATGAGAAAAAAAAGTTGAGGTCTTTTACCTGTAATTTGAAGCTATACTGCGTCGTTAGCAGAATATCGATGTATTGTTTGATGTAGCATAATTTCTGATACATTAGTGTGGTGAGCAAGGGTGAGCACACAGCATAATCAAAGTCATTGCACCCAAGACTCATGTTACACATACAAAAGGACTATTTCCGACCGGCGGCGCTATGAATTTTATTTTATTTGCGAGCTTGCGCATGCTTTATGTTGCCCCATCAACCCATCTAATCATCATTTACCCATGGTCATTCACCGCTTATCATGCTTAGTGTGGAATTAGATGTGTGGAACTTTTAGATAATGTCTGGTGCATCTGGTTCATCAGGAGGCACTGGACGCGGGCGAGGTACGAGCGCTGCCACTGAGATCAAATCGGACACAAAAGAGAACAAGCGGAACCCCAAAATGTCCAAAGCACTGGGCACTTCGGCTAAGAGGATCCAGAAGGAGTTAGCAGAGATCACATTAGACCCTCCGCCAAATTGCAGTGCAGGACCGAAAGGAGATAATCTCTATGAATGGGTCTCTACTATCTTGGGACCTCCTGGATCAGTGTATGAAGGAGGTGTTTTCTTCCTTGACATTCATTTCTCACCAGAATACCCATTCAAACCTCCCAAGGTAACTATTGACTTTACTTATGTGATTTGTGACATATCAATCTGTTGTAATCCTTTTCATGTAGGAAGTGTTCCGTGATGTTTCAGTATGACAATTAGAAATGACCTAAGGTGTAATCAAAATAATTTAATTCGATTCTTAGTAAGAATTTCTTTGATTGATATATAAAAAATTAATTTTTGTATAATATTTGTATTGACCTCGACTACCAGTCTACTTGTAATATTATTCTTGTAATAATATTATTGTAATAGTATTAATATTACAAGCATACAGGCAGGTAATAGAAAATGAATAAAAAATAATAAAAACACGCACTTGTATGATGATGATGATGTTACATAGTAAGTTACGATTTTAATTTGCAATTATCGATTATTCCAATTTCTGATGAATTTTTATTTTGGCCATCTCTATTACATTCCGTTCTATGCAAAACAAATTATCTCTGATCTTACAAAAAAAAAAATTGTTTTCTTTTTTTTTATTACACGTACGTAGAGGCTAATTAAAATTCAGTTTTTGATAATTTGAGTGGCATACTAAAATTGTACAGGTTAATTGATAAGCTGAAATGGAAATAAAATTGATTTGAATTTTGAAACATTAATGTGACAAAATCCTAGTCAATTGAAATGAAACACAATCCATCTGTCAGGGAAGGCTTCCTATGTGAAAAAGACTATACCTAGTGAAGAATTCTGGCTTCACACTTTTCAGGTAGCCAAAGTCTTTCCCTGGTATATTGTTTACCTCTTTGCCAAATTTAATTAAGATCTGTTCAGCTGCTTAGGCATGAAAATCTAAGTAAACATTGTTCTTTTCATTAAGATTAAATTAATTAAACTGAAAGGTAACCGACCGACAGAACTATATTAATATTATTTCCCTAAGTGTTATGCACTAACAAAAAGTGTGACACAGAATTACTAATGTTTTTCAAATACGAGTTAAATATGGTTTAACATTTCAGCTATTGTTCTTTATAGGTAGACTAACATAACCAGCTAAAATGAGAAGTTTGGGCCCCACTTATCACTGCTTGGCGATGGCCATAATTATCACATACACTAATTTAAACTTGTTCTTTTCCAGGTGACATTCCGCACCAGGATATACCACTGCAACATCAACAGCCAGGGTGTGATATGCCTGGACATACTCAAAGACAACTGGTCTCCAGCCCTCACTATATCTAAAGTACTGCTGTCAATTTGCTCGCTCCTGACGGATTGTAATCCAGGTAACTACAACAAGAAGGGAAACAAAACAAGCTATTATTATTTCCTAAGATCAATCAATCAGAGCATCATTCAAAATCAAATGAAATCAAAACAATAATTTTATTAAAATAATACTATCAATCCCCTGAGTAGAGCTTAAATTTTGATTAACAAATTCCAGAATTACAGCTGGAATTAACCAAAATAAGCATGAACAATAGGTTTTCATAGTGATTTTTGGAAATATTGCTGCTGTTTCTGCGTCAACATAATAGCAGGTGTCCCTTCATTGTGACATGCCACAGCTACTGTCAAAGTCGACTCATAGTGCCATCATAACCAGCAAGCACCTTGCGTGTGCTGTTTTGAATTGAATACCAACTTTGCTGTGATAGAGATGCATTAATCAATTTATCTGTTTTTGTTTCAGCTGATCCATTGGTCGGAAGCATTGCTACACAATATCTGCAGAATAGAGAGGAACATGACCGCATAGCTCGTCTCTGGACAAAGCGCTACGCAACATGAATCACTCGCTATCCTCCTCTATGGAACAATACATTCTCATAATATACTCAATACCATACATAAATCCATCCTTTTCACGTATTTTAAGCTTATATCCACTTTCTTAGCGGTGTATCTCAATAACTTGACTCATGAGAAAGATTTCTCCTAAGAGTTCTTCTCGAACTCCACTGTCGAAGCTGCTAAGAGCTGTATAAAACTGCTTCAATAACCTTAATTTACTATGTGCTTATGACTTATTGTTTAGGCATTTCAGGCTAGAAACTTGCTGGTTTGTTTGAAGTTACTGGTAAGGCATATCTACGTATTAATTTAACAATGCCAGATTTGAAACAAACCAGCATATTCTACTTTAAAAAATTACTGGTGTCAGTTCTCTGTAAGTCTTGAGAACTTTTGTGTATAGGTTTAACCAGTGATTGAGTCAATTTGCCACACTGATCTCATCCACCCTACTACTTGTGTGTACATCTGATATGATATGCGAAGCCTAACTACGATTTATTGGGATATTGTTGTAGATAACATCCATAATTGTGACTGTTGGTTAACCAATGTGGTGAAAGGAAGTCTTAGTAGCAATTCTTTTAATCTTCAGGGTATGTTCTATGATGAATCTATGGTGAGCATGTGAAATTACATTGTATTTAAAATAGACATTCAGTAAAGCTTTTTATTAATGTTTAGAAAGCTTGGATGTTGTCAATGAACCTGTTTTTCTTTTTTGTCTGATTTTAAGACTTTTTTTATGTTAGGGTTAGAATTAAAACCTGAATGTCTTATCTATTTTCTAATCGTATTTCCTTACTATTTGGTCCATATAACATTAAAGTGTGTGAGTAGTAGCTAAATTATATATATTTTTTAAATCAGTCAGTAGTATAATTTTTTATACTTACTCAAGCTTTGTGCAATCAATTTTGCTTTTGAAATTATATTTTGTAATGAAAAACAAAATCTGCATTGAGTCAGGTATAGGAATCCTATTTTTTACTGCGGGAAGAGATAGTGTATTTGAGTGAAATGAATGTGACAATATTTGAAATGCAATTTTAAAGACAGTTTTATCATTTTATTTACAAAACATATCAAGGGATTTTGCTGTTGGGTTAACTTTGTTTTGTGCAACCATTTCCTTAGTGCCAAATCTAATAGGCGCATGCTTTTTGCTCCAGTCAGATTAGCCCTAACAAGTGAACACGTAGGATGTCAAACAGCTAACTAGTAGTAAGTTATTGTAATGTATGGTCTTAACCTTAGAATTTAATGAATATTTAGCGTTTTAATTATAATTTTTAGGAAAAGTGTATGTTGCTCGTATGTGAATGACTTTGGTAAGAAAATTAACTTTTTCTAAGATTAAAAGTGATTTGGTAGAAACTGGTGCTGTGAGATTCAGTCAGATGCTCGCGACATACTAAAGTACTGATAACTTCGGGACTATGCTTTTCCTGTTGTGATTTTTATTTTGTAATATGAATCGAATGTTGCTTGCAAGACAACAGCTGTATTTAACGCGACTGAAGTTCCTCGATGTTCTTACTGAATCTGTTTAAGTGTAACCATCCTTTGTTACAATTTATATTCATGGTATAAAATAGGAAAATAAATGTGTGTAACTAGAACATTCTTGACTTTTTATTGTTCACTAGCTGCGCCCCGCGGCTTCGCCCCCGTGGAAATTTATGTTTCCAACTTTCTTAATTTTTTCTTTGATAAGAACCTTCTCCTGACAATAACAAACACAACAAAGAAAGAATTAGCGAAATCGGTCCAGCCGTTCACGCGTGATGCCGTGACCAAGGAAAACGGGTTTTATTTTTATATATATAGATAGATTTAATTCTAGCAAGAGGGTGGAAATAAGACTAACGAGAATTACATTGCCAATTTAATTTTATTATTTCTAGAAACTCTTCAAATTACGCTTATACAAAATCTAAGACACAAGTTTAATAATTAATTTCTTTATATCTTGTAATTATAAAACTAACACTAATACATGTATAAAATGGTGCACCACATCTAAGTGAATGTTAATAAAAATTATGAAACGAGAAACGTGAGACTAATATTTGAGACCAAAGAATGTCGATCAATACAAGGTAGAAAAACTTATAAATACTTTACACTGTAGAATTTGGTTTTGGCAAAGATTTCTTTATCAGTCTTTCACACTGAGCACACTGTGAAATGTAATAAAATTGTGCAAGTGCAGCACTCTTTAAAACCTATGTTAAGGCGGGGAGCACCTATTCAAGTAATAATTGAATGAGAATCTTTTAACCGAAAAGATCTCGGAGAAGAATCAAAATAAACTTCAAATGTGGGTAACAATAAATAAATTATCCAATATACAGAAGATTACTTATATCACATGACAAAACTATGACTACTAACTAGAATAGTTGGTAGATGTTTGCAGTAAATAATTAAATTAGACAGTTTCGTACTGGCTGCGGATCGAACGGGCGAGACAGCAGGCAAATATTACTCCCAGGAGCTGGAAAAGAAAATAATTAATTAGAATCCAAAGCAGTTCTGACGTTCAAGGATAAACTGCAGGTATCACATTCAAAATATCCACCACGAATCAAAAACATCTGAATAGGGTATTACACCCGTTTTTGAAAAGTGTGTCAATTAGATTCTAGTGCTAATGAATGAACCACTAAAAAATTCACAAGTGCCAAGAAAACGCATTTAAAAGTTGCATTCGCGTTCAAATTTCGCGCCTAATTTGACGAAAACGCTGGACGCAGTGGACACCATATTCATCTGTGGTCATGACGTCAGTTGGCTCTGTAAACAGAAGCAGTAATATTTTGTATGATAAAGGTACGCTGATTGTTGAACACTTCTAAGTTTACATGGCCGTATGACGTAATAACATGACGACTATTATAGGTATAATGGTGTTAAGAATCAGATTAAAAAAGCTGAATCCTTTAAGTTAAATTTTAAAATTTAGTTTGTTATTTTATGAATTAAAAACTCCGACTCCTTTTTGCCTAAGCCACAGCTATCTCAATAATATATTTTTAGATTTTTTTCTCATACATAAGTATAATAGTAAAATACCCTATTTCTATGCTCAAGGTAGCATCATTCACTGCATATAACTTCATTGGTGGACATGATTCCTTCAATACTGATGTGTTTCTAGGCGCAATTAGTGATGATCATGGAGCTCGAGTGATCAGTGATTGATCAGCCTCACTGCCTAGCCTCTGTCGGGGACCCGAAGCGCAGGTTCTGCAGGTGTCTGCAGCGTGAACACTTGCATGTGCAGTGAGCAATGAAAGTGTTAAACGTCAACTGCTGAACAATGTCCAGCCTTACTATATCACAAGGACCCGCCTCCATCCATCGTTTCCCCGATCGAAGACCGAATTAACTGCATGTACGGAAAGTGGTTTAACTTGCTTCTTACCTGAACAAAAGCAATGCCAATCCCGACACCTCCAAGAACTTTAGCGATATCCTGCAGGTGGACGACCAGTTTGGACAAGCAGCCTTCCTTGTGGAATCCGGCGGAGTCAGGAGTGCAAGGGGCTACATCGGTTCCGGTGATGACTTGGCCGCTGCAGCAGGTCGCAGGAATGGGCAGGGAGTTGTTCTTCCAGTCTCCGGGGCCGTTGATGCCGCAGCATTCCAGCTGGAAGGTAACATTTATTTTATAATAAGTGATACTTAGAAATGGAACTTGCTACTTGATGAAGTGGACTTGGACTGCAAGGTGCTAAAGGTGTAGATAGAGTCAGCTGGAACAAGGTTCAGTGGCCGTTGAGTGCTCGTTCTATTTTGAGAGAGATTTTTGGTTTAGTTCTTACCTAAAAGAAGCTTTCAGTTGCAGAAAGATTTTTATGGGTACGGGCCCAGAAGGCACTAGACTCTAGTGCCTTCTGGGCCCGTACCCATAAAAACATAAAAACTACGTTAGTCTAGCTAGTGAGACTCTAGTGACTAGAGTCTCACTAGCTAGACTAACGTAGAGATAAACCATTCTAAAACAGCACGCCCCTTTTACTTTAAAAACTATCGTAGTTTGGCCACAGATAACGTTGTTTGGCTAATTCATTACGGATGTAACGGATGAAACGTTGGTGTTCTTCCAACACAAATAAGGTTCATAGTTAACCCGCTTGCATCCGTAATGAACGCACGCCTCTTCTACAAAACGTCGTCATAGTTAACTACACTCGGCGTGCATTTTTAGAGTGGTTTATCTCTACCTATGTACCTTAGTATTTTGTGCTGGCATAAGCAAAGTTATTGATTACAAATGATTTATTTGACAATAATCAGCAACTGTGTTACCCAGGCACCACACAGTTATCAACAGTAGGTACGTACCTAGTAGGAACATCTAACTTAAAAGGACACAGCCATCGGTTCCACTTTTTGTATGGGAATGAATTTTAAACGTCCGTGTGAGAATTTCACACGCGCCGTGAAGCATGCTGATGCATATTCATATCAGCACTGTCCTTTGTTAAGCTAGTTATTACCTATTGAATCATAAAAGAGCTACCTATGAAAGAGTGTAAACGGACTTTTATTCCAAAGAAGAGCTCGTTTAAAAGCTTTGTTATGATGTGAGTGTGCGTGGTAGGATAGGAATTTCTAAATTTAAAGAGAGAATAAAAGAATAAATTTAATAGCCACCAATTAGACAAAAGTTTAAGATGTTTGTTCCGCACAGAAATAGACTGCCGGAGTTTGTTTAAGCGAGGGATTTATTGATGCTTATAGGGTAGATCGTTTCGAGTCGCCGCGCCGCCGCGAGATTCAAATTATTTTGAACTTTTTAGATTTTTCTGCTGTCTACCTACAATGAATAAAACTAGCGGAAAAGTAATTTGCCGAAAATCGAGGGATTTATTGATGCTTATAGGGTAGATCGTTTCGAGTCGCCGCCGCGAGATTCAAATTATTTTGAAGTTTTTAGATTTTTCTGCTGTCTACCTACAATGAATAAAACTAGCGGAAAAGTAATTTGCCGCAAATCGTAAACCATTTTCTAATAACTTGTGAAAAAAATTACTTCGGGTTTAATTTTTTTCCCCAAATGCTCTTAAATTACAATTGAATCGCAGTCGCAGTTGGTTTTATCATGAGTTCATAGAAAATTATGCGTACATGTTCCATGGTTATAAAAAATTGCAAATTACGATTTGCGGCAAATTACTTTCCTGTTAGTTTTATGCCTTCTATTCTAGAAAGCAGAAAATATCTAAACCAAAAATTTTAAGCCCAAAAAAACTGAACTTCGCGCCAAACCTCAACGATCACTCTTATGTGGCAGAGGAATGTATACCTACCTACTTATTGCGTTGGTGTTACGAACAGGCAGGTAATAGGTACGAATAAACTCTCTTGCCAATCGTAGAAAAAATCACGATGTCTCGTTCTTGTATAAGCTAACCAACAATCTCACTGATACCCCCTTTATTCTGTCAAAGTTAAATTTTTCTATACCAAGAGGACTCCCTAGAACCAATAAATTTAAACCCTTCGTAACCAGACAATCTAGGTCTAATTTGGGTTCATTCTCTCCTTTAAATAGAATCACGAGAACTTACAATGCTATACATAACTCAAGTGTCTCAGCCTCTGACGTTCAGAGAAGCCTGCGCAGCTCTGACTCTGAGCAAATCTGCGGAATTGATTTGTTCTCAAACAGCCTATTCCGCTTTAAGAAATATTTAAGATGCATGTATGTGTAACGCTTATTCACCTTAATTTGTAATTTAATTTAAGTTATTTGGTTAATTTATTTGGAATTTTAATTTTATTTTGAATTGTTTGACGTTTTTAATCCATTGTAACTTTATTATTATTATTTTAATTTTTGAGAAGATTTATATAATTATTTTGATTTTGATGGTAATCGTCTTAATTTGATTTTTTTTTGCTTTTAATTAATAGTTTTTCAGTACTGTTTTAAAAGAATTTCGATTTGTACCTATAATTGAGGTGGCACTTAGATGTGTTTTTGTATGAAATGGCCTATAATCCATGTTTTAGTGTACACTGCGTTGGTGCAATTTATTAAATAAATAAATAAATAAATAACTGACTTATATCAGTCAGTTATACTTACACCTACTGGTAATATCAACGCAACTACATAGGTACCTAGTAGCTGCAACGATTATATATAACCATTGGCAGCCAGGAAGTATTTTTCCGGCCTAAAAACTATGAACAATGTTGTAAGTTTAATGTTGTTTTGTGGATACCTACGTAGTCGATGAGGACCTGACCTGCCTACTGATAAAACAGGGTTTGTGTAAGGAAAGTACCTATTTAATCTAATATCTGGCGGGACTGGCGGTCTGGTATCAGACCAGACCTGAAGAAATAGGAGTTAAGTAACCTGCCTTGCCAACTAAATAAAAGAACCAGCAGTAACATAACTAAGCCGTTCCAGAATCTAGGGAGCTCTTACCTCTATACTGGAAGCCCTTGGAGGTAAATAAAACCTTTTACCATGGACAAATATGAAATATTCTATAACTCACATCAGTCTGCAGGATATCGAAGGTCTTCTTAATGTTGGGGTCGACCTCGTACTTGGCTATGCTCTCGTTGAGATGCTTCATGATGGAGGTCTCCAGATCTGTGTGCTTCATGTAGCCAGCGATGCCCACAGCCAGCTCGGCGACGAAGATTATTAGCAGGAATACGGAGAACTGGAACATATTATGTTCAACTTAGATTTCTCGATTGTAGTGTGTCTTAGTGTGGAGATTTCTGTATAAAGAAGTTTGAGGGGGCAGTTCTTATGAACTATGTTCAAGTAACGACAAAAATTGCTAAACATTTTATTTTTCACAGACTTCCAATAAAGGAGGTCTATGTTGGGTTGTACTTGTACCTAAGTACGCATTCTTAGGGTTCCGTATCTCAAAAGAAAAAAAGGAACCCTCATAGGATCACTTTGTTGTCCATCTGCTTATCTGTCTGTCTGTCCATCTGTCAACCTTTTCTCAGGAACGCGTGGTATCGAGAAATTAACATCAAATACTTAATTCCGTAACCTCTTGAAGCCTCGATATAAATTAAACTTCTAGGTCAACGCAATCAAAAGTTACAGCCGTTTATGTCCGAATATTTTGAAATGTCCGAACGAATCACACAAAACCAAAGACATTTTAACCACTTTTAGAAATGTCTTGGCACAAAATCTATAGGGAAGGGACCCCCCGTAGACCTAGAAACATAGAATAGAATAGAATATACTTTATTGCACAAAAGTTGTACATGGGCGAGCATAATGCTAGATAGCATTCTCTACCTGCTAACCTTTGGGTAGTGTGGACAACAATTTAGTAGGTAGTGCTTGATTAAAAATTTACAGAGAAACAAGAAGAAACAAGTCTTTACCATTAACATAAATAAATACACATACAAACATAATAAAATATACTTAAATACTAGTCACATTAATACTTACTTAATAGATACATACACAATAATACATTATATATTTTACGTACCGAATTATTCTAGCGAAAGAAAGTGGTTATAGACTCCGACGAGAGACGAGATATTTGGCAAGAAACAAGGTCTTACACTTTAACGGAACTCTTGGTGCGCGAGTCGACTCGCACTTGGTGTTTTATTTCAAATGTGATTTAGGTTTTGTAACTAAAGAGAAAGATCCTCGAGTGGTCCCATAAAAATCGTATTCTCGAGTGATTACTATTTGCCCAGCGAAACTTATAAAACGGTGTCGGTAAATAGGTACTTAGGTAGTATTAAGCAATTAGAAGTCGGTATTTAGAAATGTTTTTGGAAGATTGACCATTCTGCATTCTTCGTCGTTGATTCGGACGAGATGTCCCCTTCACTTGGTTGAGGGTACAACTGATCCGAATCTAAAACCGAGAGATTTTAGATTCTGACGAGATGTACCCCTACTCAAAAGTGAAGTGGACATCTCGTCCGTGGATCAGTTTGAGATTCGGACCAGATAGTACCCTAACCCGTAGTTACGTCGCATTGGCTTAACCTTGAAGTGCCTTGACCAACACACCTTGACATACGTACGAAGTACGAACGAGTCGAATTTGCCTCTAGCTAGAGCGTCACAGTCACAGTGAAGGGTGTCCTATCATCATTGTGAACCTGTCTAGTTATCCACTTAGCTCAAGACTATCTAGGTAGGTGGATGCACATTAGTGCCTAGCTAGATTAGAAGAATCTAGTTAGGTAGGAGTTGTTTTGTTACGTAAGCTAGGCACGTCAGCGGGGTTACTTTAGCTATTAGGGTCACAGCAGGGAAGCTTGAAGTCACTATTTATTTCCACGATTCGGATTATCTTGGAGTTCTTGAAAAAACATTGTCAACCGATAAAATTGTAATCCCAAATAAACCATGGTTGTATGTATTTTGGATATTAACTAAGAACTAAGGAGGGTCCTAGATAGATTACCTACTTATTTTAAATTAATTAAAACTGTTATTAAAACCAAATTAAATTACTTCATCTACAATTACATAATTTTGTCGATATTTTATTTTGCATCAACGTTTAGATCCAATATCAATGATCATGTTCACTTTAATTAAACATACCTACCTGCCTAATGCTCTAGGTATGTTCCTCTACCCCCCCGAAGGGTTCCCGCCTTGCCGAGGCGGGGGGGCTTAGTAATCGCGGCCTAGTCACCCGCGATGAAGCTAAGAGGAACCCATGGGGCCGTGCTCACGCAGACGGCGACACGGCTGGCCCCTGGACGGACCGCTCCTCTGGGTTTTGCGCTCTAAGCCCAGTTGGAGCGGTAGTAGGTTGCGGTGTCGTATGGGAGGCATCGCAACTGAGGCGGGCGGCTGTGCTGTATGGGCAGCATGGCCGCAGTGAGGTGGAGGCCGCGGCGGAAGAGGAGTGCCGGTATTGAGGTACGCCGCTCTCCCTGCCTTCCGCGGCCTTGGCGGGGTCGCCACCGTATGATGGCGGACGCGGTGGGGTCGCAGGGGAGGAGGTCTGTCGGTAAGGCGATGGCCGCTCTCCCTATCCTCTGCGACCGTGTGGCAGGCGGCGGGGCCACTCGACTGACCCGTCGCAGGGGGACCTTGGGCGTTCGGACACGGGGTCGTCCGGCGCCCAATTGGCGGTTAAGGTCCCCGAGGTGGTCGTGGCGCGTCATGTGTTTCTGGCGCGTCGCGAAGAGGGGGTGCTGCACACCCCCAGTGAGGGGCCCGATATCGGGCAGCCGCGGTGGGTTCGTGGATGAGTAAGCGTTCCCACGTTCCTACCACAAGCGGCAGAGGCGGAAGCACCCTGAGGGTTTTAGTGGTGTTAGAGTCCCACATCATCGTACTGTCTCCCCGTGGCAGTACGATATGCGTGAGCATTTCCCTCAGGATAACAAAAAAAAAAAAAAGGTATGTTCCTCTACTTCCACTCCAATCCCCGGAACAAATCCTCTGATGGATTGATTCCACCCAATTTTCCACTCTTATCCCTAGCCCTTTCAGACCTGATTTTATTTCGTTTCAAATTCAGTCGTGATAAAATTTGTGTTGATAAAGGCGGTCAATTTGATTAAGAAAATAATGAAAAAAAAAACCAAAATTTGTAGTTTTTTCTATACTAGCTTTTAATGTGTACAGACGATCACAATCGCTCTAAAATACAAAATAATCTTTTATAAGTGTTTCATTCGAGTACAAATGTAACCACAGGGACTGAAAGGGCTAAATGGATTTACCTAATTTCACTTATTATTATACTGTAGATAGTAACATAACATTGGAATCTCTTGTGATATTTTTAATTTCTGTCGCTTCGATAAGTAGACTAAAGTAAAGAAGCAACGAAGAAACCTTTAGCATAACTACCTATGAAAATTGTTTTTGTCTATTCTTATGCCTTTAGTTACTTTTTTGTTAGGTATTTTTCGAGTTGGAACAAATCCCGACCCAAGATTTTTTATCCTCTAGAGATAATCTAATATTCTATCTATAGTAAGTAGACGGCTATTTTATTCTAGGTCTATGTATCCCTGTCGGAACTCCTTGTTAAACATCTTAGCATGTATACCTTCATAGAATAAGATTTTCCCTAGGCATCCCTACCACCTAACCATCTATAGGTATAGTGATTTCATTCCGGCGCCTGTCTGGCCAGACACTGTCACTTTCACGAGCAAAATCGATGAGTGTCTCTTTGGTTGCGTAGGTAGGTTTATCTCGGAAAGTGAACTTCATAAAAGTAAGTTCGTTGTGTTGTCTCATTTAGATACCTATTAAGTAGGTATAGTAACCCAAAATTCGCTTATACTTCACTGTATTTTTATCTATCTCTACCTACTTAACTTGTTATTGTACTTGTCTATTAGAATTATGTACCTACCTATCTAGGTAATCTGTATTTGTTATGTTTCAGACACGTCTTAGTGCCACTGTGTATCTACTATTTTTTTAAAGAAGGAAACACTTATTGGTTTTTCCCGTGGCTCCGCTCCTGCGAGGAAATTTATGTTTCCAACTTTCTTAATTTTTTCTTTAATAAGAACCTGCTCCTAGCAATAACAAACACAGCAAAAAAAGAATTAGCGAAATAGGTCCAGCCGTTCACGCGTGATGCCGCCGTGACCAGGGGAAACAGGGATTCATTTATAAACAGATTATTATATCGACTTGTTTCCTAAAAAAAAACAATGAAAATAGGATAATAACTTGTAAAAATGGCAACAATTTGCAATAAAAGCCTTCCGACTCTTCACAACAACGTTTTAATTGAAGCTGGTTGTAGACTCATCCTCGCCTACTAGCTAAAGGTATCTATCAAATAAATAATGCTAGATAATCCACACAGCATTATCTAGCCGCTTAGCAGAGCTAATCCGAGTTGTTCTAAATATCCTTCCAATACAGTGCGAATCTTCATAATGTGCGCATTTCAAATGATTCCCTCATCTTTGCTTAATTTTATCGAGGGAAAAAATTGTGATTTTTTTATCTTTAACTTTAGCACACTGTAAAATAAAATAATAATTTTACAGCTTTTTAATCTATCTGTAGTGAGTCATTACTTCGCGTTACCCACATGAGTCAAACAAGTAGATAACGTTGTTTGTAAATCCCTATCGATTTGTGGTATCTCGGTCGTTACCTTTCTGAAGGGTGATGTATACTAGCCAGGTTAACACACACACACCTACACAAGTACCGTAGGTAGTTGACGGCAAAAATCGATCAACGGAGTCGTTGTCATCTTCCTTATGCGTTTTTATAAAAGGTGAACTGACTCATGTCTAGCTACGTCATTTATTAACCAATACCGACTTACGATTTTCTGAAAACGCAAATATTCATCAATATTTTACCCACCTTTGACGTTATACTTATTCGTCTATCTATGGGCACTATGGGTTATTCAATACATTATCAATATTATGTGTTTTTGCTTAAAAAAAATACAAAATTTTGTAAGTAGGTATAGTATTAACGTACCCTGTCCTTAGAATACATGTCATAGTACGCAAATACTCTGTCGAATAGGGTACCTATGGCAACAGATCTTATTCTAGGACTTAATAATTTTCTTAGAAAAGTTATACATAATTATAACTCTACTCTAAGGCCCTGTATGACGCTAACTAAGTAGAAAGCTATTACAGCTAACTACTAAGTACCTACCTACCAGAATCCTTAAGGGGGTATACAACCTCAAATTGCTTATTTTCATTCAACTCCGTCGGACCTCCATATCTTCCAAACTACTAAATATTTAACTTTGAAATTTATATATGGTAAAGTTCAGGACTTATTCTATCGATCATATGTTTCGAAAACACGATGCCATAAAATTTTCTCGATAGAAAAAAATCGCAAAGTTACCTCTAATTTTTTACTAAAACCCTAATTTCTCAATAAATACAGATGATACGATCTTGAGATTAATCATAGTAATTGAACTAAGTTTATAGAACATTTTATATGTTGCTTTTTTTTCAATTAACTATTCTAATGTTTGTGGGGAGCAAATAACTACTAAAAACTTGATTTTTGGGCTTACGCTGCTTTGCTCTGTCCCGCTCCTGTGAACGCGAAATCCTATGCCTATCCTCTTCACACAATAACGAGGTAGGGTACCCCCTTAATGATTAAATACCTAAACCATCAATTACCTACCCTAGTGGATGAGGCCGATTGTTTCGGCCGATGGCCGAAACAATTCGACTAAAACAATTCGTCTAATACAATTCGACTAGATAATTGCATCCAGAGCCATACGTTGACACATTTTTTTGTTGTTTAATTGTTTTAGTCGTTAGTCGAATTGTTACTAGTCGAAATGTTTTAGGTCGAATTGTGTGTTAGTCGATTTTTTTTCGTCGAATTTTCCGCAAAGCAATTTTTCATATCGTATCGGTGCGGTACCTCCCAATAGATCCCTTAACCAGCATTGGTTATGGGATGTAGAGTTAGATCAGAGTTCACGAACAGACGGTTAAATTTTAAACAAAGTTAATCGACAAAGCTGCCTAAGCGTCCGATTTATCTTTTGGTGAACAAAAACCTAAGAGTAGTAAGCATTTTAACACATTCTTATTAACGATAAAATTTACTAAAGGAAGTCTACAATAGTTTTCAAGCCTTTGTGTTTAAAACACACACATACACAACACAACCACAGCACAGGAAATATCACAGTTATACAACTGGTGCTCATTAAACATTAATTGAATGAGTGTAGTCATATACTTAGCTAGTCATATTGTGTATGACCTACCCACTTAATTAGACCGGCACACAGATGGATTGTTTTATCAGATTTGCTGTTTTTAATGTTGAGTAGGTACTTTTGGTAAGTACTGAAACTGTTCGTAGCTTTAAAAACAAGACCCGTCAAGTGCGAGTGTAACTCGCGCGCCGAGGGTTTCGAACGTTTGTGAACAAGTAGGTATGTACTAAAGGTACCGGTTAGAAACTCCGAAATTTAATGAAGACCTAACACTAGTAGGTACCAACCTACATTTCAGATGGATCTCTCTCCATGCTTCGGTGATAGGGTGTAGCGGTAATTTTTTCGACTTTTTTCAAAAATTTTCAAAAAGTATGAAACCTACAGAAATTTTAAAAACTGTTTTGAAATGTACAAACCGATACCTTTCATATGATACCCCACTTAGTGGGGTAGCCCCCCCTTTTGAAAATTATCCCCCCTCTTTTTGACCATTTTTCAAAAAGTGTTCATTTTACAGACTTCTCTATATTTTTCCTGTAAAATATAGATCTATATCTACAAACGCTTCACACATTTTGAATGGATCGCTCTGCAAACTTCGGAGATAGGGGGGGGGGAACGGGTAAAATTTCGACTTTTTTCAAAATATTTCAAAAAGTATGAAACCTACAGAAATTTTAAAAACTGTTTTGAAATGTACAAACCAATACCTTTCATATGATACCCCACTTAGTGGGATAGCTCCCCCTTTTGAAAATTATCCCCCCTCTTTTTGAGCATTTTTCAAAAACTGTTCATTTTACAGACTTCTCTATATTTTTCCTGTAAAATATAGATCTATATCTACAAACGATTCATACATTTTGAACGGATCGCTCTGCAAACTTCGGAGATAGAGGGGGGGGAGCGGGTAAAATTTCGACTTTTTTCAAAATATTTCAAAAAGTATGAAACCTACAGAAATTTCAAAAACTGTTTTGAAACGTACAAACCGATACCTTTCATATGATACCCCACTCAGTGGGGTAACCCCCCTTTTTGAAAATTATCCCCCCTCTTTTTGACCATTTTTCAAAAAGTGTTCGTTTTACAGACTTCTCTATATTTTTCCTGTAAAATATAGATCTATATCTACAAACGCTTTGCACATTTTGAATGGATCGCTCTGCAAACTTCGGAGATTTTAAAATTTTGACATTTCAATTTGTATGGAAAATGTTCATTTTCATTTTTCATTTTTTTTTCTTAAAATCTGTACAGGCACACGAAATGTATTATTATTTTAAATTTCAAGTTGATAGCTGCTGTAGTTGCTGAGTTATTAAGGAGGGAAAAAAGGACAGACAAAGCGAGACCATAAGGGTTTCGAAACCGATCTTCGAAACCCTAAAAATAAAGAAAAAAAAAACTGTACGTGTTAATGGTAATGACAGTTTAGGGGAGACCTTTGCCCAGCACTGGTGCAACATAGGTACGAAAAAAAAAACTCGAGCACAATTGGCATTTTATTATTAATATTATTTTTTCTTCAAAACAAGCAACATAGACAAATCAAATGTATTTACTTGTCCATGTCAGGAAATTTAATTTATTTATTTGTCAGACTTCGTTCGTTTCGCTTCTTTATTTTACCATAAAAATATTGATGTGAACAAAAAATCATATTGATCACTTTATTTTCTGTAATTTAAATTTTATGACGTGCCCAAGAGAGAGCGAGTAAGGTCTAAAGGAAATAAAGCACTTTTATATTTTAATTCTCCGAATAACTTTTGGTGAAAGGATATAAATGTACAATTAAGCTTATGACTTGTTAAGCACATGGACAAACAAGTATTTGACGACTGTCTGCGAAATCCCTATTCGTTGTGTATGTACATACAATTTCCGCAGCTTATTGGCTGTAGGTATTATGAGTAGGAATAAAAACAAAAGAAAATGAATCAATGGGCGGCGAAAATATGTAGTACATACTATAACCCGCAACTTCGTTAGCGTGGTAGGTAGGGGTACCTATCTTACTAAAGGACACATCAGTGACCGGGAAAAACATTTGCATAGAAAAAGAAAAAGCGAATACATCTGTGACACACGGAGCATTTATATTGTACCTTTATCAATGAATTGATGTATTTCGTTTCTAAGCTGGAGAAAAACATTGTGTTACTTTCATATTTTACAAAACAGATATGACAACCATGGGAACATCACAAATTCAATCACTATTTTGACAAAAATAGACATCATTGCGTAGACGGACTTTTTATCGATGTTTTGGTTTCTCGTTGGACGTGATGTATAATTATCAAACCCTCCTTTAAAGTCCAAGTTGAGGGGCGAAGCCCTAAAAAAAGTAGCCTATTGCTTAAGTTAGGCTACATTCCAAATGTATGCCACATTTAATTTTGATCTGTTCAGAAGTTTTGGAGATCCTAGGTAACAAAAATTTTACATTTCACAAATTTTCGCATTTATAATATTACTAGCCACTAGCAATCTTTTCCTGTTGCTGAATTAGGTATCCTGTTTTGGTTGCATCCATAGATATAAATCTATGGTTGCATCACTAAATACTTTTGTATTTTCGTGTTGTGTTAGCTAGCAGTGGTACAAATGTTGCACTCCCTATCGATTTTAGCTTTTTCTTACAATGCATAATGCTGAAAACAATATTACAAACACGACGTCAAAATAAATAATTGGATTTTTGTGTTGTGTTGTGAAATGTTTACAAACATTGGCTCTTGGCTCAATGACTCGAGTATAAATATGTTTGGCTTGAATATACCAACTGCTTCTTTTTAATCTAACCTAATTCACTTCACTCAACAGAAGCATCTCTCACTCTGGAATCTAAACACCTTTCATTAGAAAGATCATCTAAAGAGGAAGTTTCCATTTAGCCGACTGGTCAGCGACCAAAGGTCAGGTCAGCTAGTTTCATTGTAAATTGCTTCACAGAGCTTGTCTTTATTGGGTACTTACCTACCTAGTGAAGTAAGGCGTTTGTGAATTACCTTTAATGAATGCATTCGTGAGCTCATTTTGTAATGTTTTGAAATAAAGAACATGTAGGTAACTGTAAACGTTCAGCGTGTAAAATCTCTGGTTCGGTAATTCCTAATACAGTTCGTGGCACTCAGAGTTTACCTCAATAGATCCTGACAAAATATGTCAGGTTGAAGTTGACGTGGATTTAGTAGGTCATTTAAGTTGAAAATTAAGAGTTAACAATAAATCACTTTTCGTAATCAGTCGATGTTATATTAGGTATTTTAAAATCATATTTTGAGAAATTATTGAACCACCCATAAAATGGAGATGCATAAGCACAGAGCAGAAACCTATATTTTTTTAGTCATTCAAAAAATAATAACCGCTATACACTTTTATAAAACGACTAAACGAAAAAAATGTGGATGGAATCGTCCTTGGTTTGGCTGGAGAATTTTATTTACATTCACATTAGTGCAATTCTCTCTACTGCGCTGCAATATGTAGCGATATCGAAGGTTATCAAACTATATTATGTACACACTCGGTTTATATTCGCATGATGTTTATAATAACAGATCCCTTTTCATCGGAACTCAACCAAAGTATATATTGCAACATCTGTGACACAATTCAAAGAACATAGCCCACCTAGCTTACGCTCCTAGGTGGTACCTCAATTATCGCAAAAATACCTTTGCTGGTCACGTACCTACCTCGTTATTGTTAGATTTTTCTAGATACCTAGGCATTAGGTATGTTTGTTTCTACTGCGTCGTAACGTAACTTATCGTGATAAAATTGACAATGTAGGTATGGCGAGTTTACCTTCTTTTATCATTTAAGAATCATTTTTGAGCCTAGAACTCGTGTGTTTACCAAAAGATACTCGGACAATTAGCAGCTTCGTCGGTTATGTATCTATGTACCTACTTCGATGTTTATGTACCTATGTAATAGTAGTCCCATTCCCTTTTTGAAGACCACATGCCTAAAGGTAATGTTAAGAAAATTTACCTACCAAACCAACGAGAACATCTTCAAATTTACCGCAGGCACAGATATTATAATACTAAACTCCGCAGGTAACCTTTATAAAACAGGTAACTTCACTTACCGTGACAATCATGCAATGGTTCTCCTTGACAGCGCCGCAGCAGCCGAAGAAGGCGACGATGAACACGACGATACCGACGAGGATCAGGACCACCGGTCCAGAGGTGTAGAACTTCTCATCAGTGAGGTCCATGTACGGCTTAGAGTTGATTTCCGCTCGGATGCCAACGATCAGGATTATGAGACCGGTGATCTAGAGAAAGAATAAGAAGGAATTTATTAGCAACAACAAGCACCGCAAGAACACAATAGACAAGGGGTAAAAATGTTTGAGTAGCAAAACACAGCCTGTCTCATGATGATTGTGTTTACAACCAACGCTGACGGAGTCGATAGGCGACGTCACGTACTACGACAACTTAGAAAAATAATAGAGAGAGAATCATTTAAACCTATAGCAACGGAACAAGGTGAGCAAATCAATAAATAAAATAGTTACCCCAACGCTTTATTATTATTACGAGGGATACTTTAAGTAGCTTACCTACCATAAAGCTGGTTGTAGCTTATGTTATGCTCACTTTACTTTGAAGACTAAAGAGAATCGTCTTCGAAGTTGATAAGGTTAGAGTTTAGTAAGGCAATTGTTACGAAGTTTATTAGTCCTTTTAGTTTTCCAGTTCTGTAGTTTTTTTTATCGCAACATTGTACCTATCACGTCTTTCTATAACTACTTTGTTGATAAGCGTCCTTTAACTTCTTCGAAGTGGACCTGAGCCATAAGTCATGATAACATATTACGTAGTTGATGTTTATTTGCCCTATTCTTAAACACAATCGCACCATTGTCGATCGGACGGAAGGCAGGTGCTAAGAACCGTCATCATATCATCATCAAAGGTCATCACCCTCTGAGTTAATGCCGGTCGATACAAAGAGGCCAAACCTCGACGCTTTTGGTCCGGAAAAAGTTGTTTTATAGGACATTTATGCAGCCAACTTAGAACTCGGTCACATAAAACAAAAAAGTCGAGCTAGGTATGTTAGTTTACTGGACAGTTAACTTATCATTAATACGCAGCATTATCTAGCCCAAAACAAAGCAGAGCTTGTGTTAGTTATGGGTGGGTACTAGTTGGCATTATGCACGGATATTTTTATTAAACATAGAAAAATCTGAGAACACTCTGAATCAAATATCTGCACATCGTCGTGCAAATTTTTGTCCCGAGGCGGGAATCAAACCCGTGACCTCATGCATGCATCATTATTTAGCCAACGTTTAAAATCTATAAGGTACCTACAGGAATGCATTTAAAACCCGCATATACTTACTTACCCACCTAAAGCAGTTTTAAAATCGTTTCTCAAGATGTAACTTTCACAGACCTATTTAATTTCAAGGCAATTTTAAAACCAAGTCACAATGCCAAAGAGTATGACATCATTACATTTCTGCTAAGTGGTTATCTGTACTTGACTCTGTGGTGGTTATTGTACGTACCTAGGTACCTACCTACCTACAATGGTACCTATAATTCTTTGGTGAGCGAAAATAAAAATAACGGTTGAAAATTTATTCATTGGTTGAGAGTGTTGAGACACGGTAGGCCTTGAGCAGCTTCTATATCAATGAACGTAGCTGCGTAGCCTGTAAGGCTATATTTTTTGCAGATGGAGCTTCTTGTAACAACGTCGTCACTGGTCAGACATTTTGATTTTGCTTGTGTGGCATTGGCATAATTTCAATTGGTATTTGTATAAGTACCTAGGTTCCAATTGCAAGGGAAGTCCCGGCGATGACTTGTTTTGTTGATGAGTAATACCAGTAATAGGGTAGGTGCACCCGTTCGCCGACCAGCCCCTCTTATCGGCCATTGCGGTGTAGGCACTTATTAAATTTATTTTATTAGAAGTGTCGATTACAATTTTCAAACGAAATCAAGTTCAACGCCTATTCAAATAGTTACACTCTTATCTAGTAACCTTGTCAAGCGCGTAAACACACCCTGTAATTTAAAAAAAAAAGTTAAATTTTGCAGTTGCGACGGAACTGTCAGCTTATCGTATTTTTAACAAAAAAAATAGTGGCGCGTGTTTCAGTGGAAGACAAGTATGTCAAGTTTTATCGATGTACCCATTGTCATGTGTTGTTTTTCCACTATGGAAATACTTATTTTACGTATTAGGATACGAATATTTATGTTTTTGTATTGAATTACTTAAAAATTGGGGTGGCCGGATAATGGAACTTGAAACTCGCATAAAATTTACATATCGGCCGGGGGGGCCGAAAGAGAGTACGAATGGACTCAGAATACTGTGGTCTTATTCTGTTACTTATCAGGATGTTATTAGGGTATATTTGCATCGTGTTGACTAATGTCGACCGAAGGAATCTAAATTTCCTTTTTCGGCCCCCATTTTACTGTTACTCATACGAAATTTTGTCATCGGTTTATGTGCGGCCGAAAATGGCATCATGCTTAGAATTTTGGTTTCGTTTTCGGCCAGATTTAATTTGTTCGTATAAATGAGGTGGCCGGACGTTAAAAATAGTTTTTCTTTTCGGCAAATTCGCATTAGATAAGGTATATTTAGTAAAAATTGGACACTTTTGTAATGGAGAAAAATAAATTAACTTCGAAAAAAGTTATATTGAGAACCTGGCTAAGAAGTGAGATGGGTCTTTAATTTTTGAAGAAGGTGTTATCGTATCGTCCTTAAATAATAGAACAACTAAGCTTCCGAAGCATGCCTTTGAAGTTTTCCAGCAATGAGGGACGGAATTTAAGGGGATCTGTACCTCCTGTACAACGAGCAAGGTAAGCAGAGCTTGTATCATGGACAGGTACTGGTAACTGGCAGTAAGTCGGTATAGTGGCGTTTCAGGGTGGCTCTAGAATCACGATCGTCACGTTGAGTTAAGGACAAGGATCATTGGCAGCATATAAACGGTCATAGAAGTCTTTTGTCTCAGCATTGATCTCGGTTCTCCCATCGTGCGTTTTAAGATTCGTCAGGTTCCTAACCAAGCTGCTGAGTGAAAACTTTGGACCCTCGGTTTCGCTCTATTGCCTTTTTTAAAGCGTGTGTTGGAGCTCCGAAGGCGTCGTACCATCTTCGCATTCCGCTTTTTAGGGTCTGACCTCTGACGAAGTCGCTTGGGTGGTTTCTCGTCTTTATGTCACTTGCCCAAGAGTCTCTTCCGAGTGCCAGTGCACTGCTTTTGGCAGCTATTAATACCTTCGTTTCTCAGCGTTTTGACCAGATTGTGTAGGGTCTTGTGAGTTCGTCAGCGTCTTCGGTCTTTCAAGGCAAAAACCTATCTTGAAACAGCTTCTGGAAATTCTCGCTGCCCACCATTATTTGGATTCGATAAGGTCAAAGTTTGGACATCATCGTACGGTTTTGTTCAAGCTTCAGATTGATGTTTAGAGCATCGAATCAGTCAGTGACCAGATCTGGTACTGAACCTGTTGATAACTACGACATCTCTGAATTCATGCCGAATAAAATTGAGACATCAAGACTGCTTCGACCATAGGCTCCGATAAAATTTATGAAAGCCTCGGCATCCCACGGATTCAGGGTCGCGAGTCATGACTGCAAAGGAAGCAAATTCGGCATCCCGCGTATTCAGGGTCACGAGTCATGACTCCAAAGGAAGCAAATTCTGACTATTTCTGTCAATACCTGCATATTGTGCCTTGAGACGGTTACGAACGCTTGGCCCATGGACTCAGGTATAATGTAAAAAAGAGTGAATTTCTTCTATTCAAAGCAGGTACGAAGAGCTACTCTGTACCTCCGGTTTCACTTTACGGTACTCCTCTCAGTGTGGTAAAAAATTTAAATACCTGGGTCACTGAGGATATATCAGACAATGTGGATGTTGAAAGGAAGCGTAGGGCGTTGTCGGTGAGGTGTAATATCGTAGCTGGCAGATTAGTACGTTGCACAACGCCAGTTAAATAACACTCTTTAAGGCGTCTTGTACTTCTTTCTACACGTGCAGCCTGTGGGCCAGATATACACAAAAAGCCTACAATGCCTTACGCGTCCAATACAATAACGGCTTCAGGAGTTGGGGCTGGAGTAGGGGCTGCTGTGGTACTGTAGCGCATCAGGGATGTTCGCAGACGCGCACTTTGATGGGTTCCACGCAATCATGCGCAAGCGGGTTTCATCCCTGGTAGGCCACATGCGCTGCAGCTCCAATAGCCTGCCGGTCGCCGTGGCGCAGGACCTCCGCTCCAGTATCATGGGCGACTAGATGATGATGCTGAAACCGGTATCATCGCTGGTGGCTCAATGATCTGTCTAGGCCGTCGGCGACAGTGCTAGGCTTTATTTTATTTGATTGTGTGTTGTCGCAAGTAGCGACCCGCACCCATTGTGTGCGACGTTCCGTGCGTGATAATGTCGTTAAGGCTGGCATGGTGAGATATCCGACCGGCGGCCCTAGTGGTAGCCCTAATCCGTGATGACCATGCTATTCAACAGCAGTACCGCATTGGCATTGATGAGACGCGCAACATTTTGCATCCAACCAAACACATACATACATAAGGAATGTTGCAGGATCTTATAATGTGCCAGTATTATATGGAAAAAGCTCTTGCTATCAATATCCTGACTCCTATTTGGACCGGCCAGGAGACGGGCACGATCTGCAGAAATGGATCACGTTTGTAACAGATGATTCCGTGCGATCTGCAGAGCTGCAGCACGTTTGTAAAATCAAATCAAGTTAATAATGATAAATAAAATTCATGTTTGAGTGTTGATCATGTTGATTCTACAATATAATATCTCTGTGACATTTTTTCTGATGAAAAAACACGAAAACTATGCCAGTATTTTAGAATTATGTTCCATAAAAACCCTTAAAATTAGCGGCCGAAATTGGGTTCAGGTCCGGTCGAATACTGAATTTTGTGGCCGAAAACTGAAGTTTTACTCATTTTCGACTATTTATTTTTTTATAAAATAACTATGAAGCTTAACTATAAAAATCCTCTAATATTTAATACTCAAATATCTAGACTACCGACTAATATCACTTTGAACAATGCTGACAAAGTGCCAATATTTTTTCTGAGGCCTCAAAGTTGGAACTTCGCTAAATGGTCGATAACTAGTGCAACGACCCTACCTACCTGTACCTACTTGTTTGGTTTCTTTGTATCATCACATCAATGCTGTTGTGTCCCCTAAGTTGGTATAAATAGTGAGGTAGACCTACCTATAGATACCGACCGAATTTATGGTACTTGCCTATGTAGTTTATGTAATATACCTAATAACATTATTTTATACCTAAGCCAACCACATTAACCACCTAGGTAGATATTGCTAGGTATCGTAATTTCCTCAGATCTGACGTCCTAGGACTTTAGTAGTAATTAATACCTATAGTGGGTACCTAGGTACCTACCGACTGGTTTAATTGCTAAACTAGCCACAAATAAATGCACCTACTTATATCGAGCTTAATTTACATAAAGTAACCTAAAATTAAATACCTAAGTATGAAAATGTGGTGCAATGACAAAGTGAAGTGATTCATTCATTATCGTTTTTGAACCGAGGGTAGGTTTAAGTAGATTATTCCAGAGTTCTAACTCCAATCCAACCAAGCGAAATTTTATGTTGCGTTCCAAAAAGGCTTCGCACGGGCAAGGCGGCTGTACACATTCTTTAGCCGTGCAATTCTAATTCTAACCAAAACCTTCAAGTTAACGTTAAGTTAGTTCATAAATCACTGTCTGCAAATACTAGTGCTTGCATAAAACTTACCGCAAACAATAGATTGAATGCGAAGAGAAGATATTTCACACACGACATCCCACCGCTTATAGCCATTTTGTTTATTATTCACTTTACTTTTTGAATCTGGAACAGAACAAAGAAACGACAACATTAAAAATCGCCCCTTTCGCCAACAAACACTACTGGCTGGCTGACACGGAACAAGGTAAACATCGATCTTTTGCGTTGTTGAGTAACGTTAGCGTCTCTTCAAAAAACCTACAATTCAACAGCAAAAATTAAATATAACATTTTGTAAGACAACGAAAATATATTTGAGCTAGTTTTTAAATATATTGAGTGCTCACCGCTAAATATAAAATAGTTTTAAAATAACACGAGCTGCAGCACGTCCGACTCGTAGCGTAAGCAGAAAAACTGTGTTGCCAGTCGACAAAAGCGAAACTCTATTGGAAGATTTGGATGCAAATTAAATGGTAGTAAAATATTGCCAGCTTTACTTTACTTGTGGTAGTTCTTACGAAGGTAAACCCTTACACTCTACAGTTCTGATTTGAATCAGGGACTTGTTGGCGTAGGTACTAAATCTACGACATAATAATCGAGAAGTTCTTCACCAATCACCATGCATCTATTTACTTAGTAGTTACATTACCTAGGTAGAGGTTTGTTTGCTAGATGCCTCACAGACATCTAGTTACACACACAGCGAGGTCTAAATTGTCAGGATATATTTCTATGGAAGTCAGGCTGTTTGCTAGGATTTTCTAGTGAGACACTAGAAAATCCTAACAAAAAACCTAACTTCTATAGAAGTATATTCTGTCAATTTAGCGAAAAGGAAAAAATGTGTTAATTTATTAAATGGGAGTGTAGTTTTGGGGATTAGCAAATTGGTACAACAATTAATGTTGCCGGCAAGCGGACCGAGCTGCAAAACTTTGTTTTTTTATTTAAACTATTTGGGGGAAGCTATTTTACTAGGGTTTTGTTTGCGGTAGTGCGCCAAGTGTTTTTAGTTACACCACAGGCAATTTATGATTTATTTTGTACTTACAGTATCTATATACACAAATTTATGCAGATTTTTGTAACAATAGGTACTTTATGGATAAATATGCTGTGCCGTATTTCCTTCCCAGATAATTAATAAATTATATTAACAATAAAGCTTGACTTGTCCATCTTTCCACATATTATTAATTTATTTGATTTTCCTTATGAACACAGTTTGCCTTACCAACCAAATTAAATAAATAAAACAGCTTTTATTTCTCACACTTAAATACTAAAATACATATTATTCTCTCTCATATTATGTGAGTACCGCTTTCAGCGGTGAAAGCCTCCTCCAGCTCCTTCCATTTTCCTCGATCTCTAGCTACTCTATACTCCATGTCTTCCCTGCTATTTTTACGATGTCATCGTCCCATCGTTTTACGGGTCTTCCTTTTCTTCGTTTCTTGTTTACTGGGTACCAATTCATTATAGCTTTGGACCTCATCTCATCAGCTCATCAGCTTTGGATCTAAAAACGGTCATGGAAAAGTATACAGAATATGATACAACATTATACTTATGTTTTATTGACTATACTAAAGCGTTTGACTCTATTCTTCACGAATCTCTATGGGACGCTCTATCACAACAAGGTGTTAATAAGGACCAAATTAAATAAAGGATATTAAATAATTTTCATGATTTAATGATTTTAAAATTTGAATTTTTATTATAATAAATTGAACACACCATTGCTATCGATGGCAGTTTTACAACTAGGACCAGAAATAATCCATAAACTTGTTATTTACTTGGTACGATTTAAAATTACTTATTTGACTCGAGCACAGATATTTTAAGTACTATAGGTACTAGTATCATAAGTAAAAAATAATTATCTTCTCCCAAATATTTTACAGCTAGGTAGTAAATCTGGTGTCATATTGATTATAATTCCTTTAATTGATTAAAACGGCTACAAAGAAATGAAAATATTTAGAAATTTAATCTTTTTTTCAAGCCTATTTTGTTCCTAATTCCCACTGACCTTAGAAAGGTCTGGTACCTATTGATTCTCTTTCACTTCTGCCTTTGTATTTTCGTTTTTATTTTTAAATTTATCATTCTGTCCCACTCGTGTGGGCAAAGGCCTCCCCCAATTAAAATAATATGAAATTAAATAGGAAGGTCCTCTACCTATTCCATCGCCTATCCTACTCTAAGGTTAGCTGGAAGAAACCTCTTTTTTAGGGTTAAGCTCGCCTATGTGCATATTCTATTATATAAGTTCATTTGTATTAATTGTCTAGGTACATATTTAATGATTTTATCGGGTATTTATCGCGTACCTTTTGTGATTATTTCCCCTTCGTTAAAAATATGAACGTTTAAATCAATAACTATGTATGTTAACAAATCGCGAAAGTTTAAAAAGTTTTATTGTGTAGGTACAACAAAGAATCAGAGATTAAAGAAGGTACCTACCTAATTGATTAGTGATGGTTAAGTGAAGTAAAAACTATATAATCTGTTACAAAATTATATGCAAAGTTGGTGCAAACAGATGTTACAATCGTGCCATCAAAAAAAATCATCATGCGGTGCATGATGCTCAGTGATGACGCCACTGTGCGTTGGTTTTATGCGACACCTAGAGGGCGCACCTTTAAGGGTTTCTGATTTGATTCCGACACTAAGGTTTTCATTGTATTGCAATCTTTAGCAGGTATCGGTTACCTTTGTACAATAAATGTTTAGATCATGGATTATTTTACGACCAAATCTATCTTTGCCAGATAAGGTCGGCTTATCAAGATAGCTGGACTGTTTACGATAAAATTCGTCTCAGTTATACATTTACAGTTACTAAGTACGCGTGATTCGGATGCTGTGTCGTGAAAATGGCTATTGATGTGAAATTTAAAATTCCTAGTTTCTTAAAATCCGTCAAATATTGCTTAGCGGGTGTCAATGGTCTGTTTCTGGTAAGGTTTTGTAGGTATTTGACCTAGAAGGTAGGTAGACCATCGAATTTTGGCTAAATTCGGTATTTTTTTACTATTTTGTTCAATAAAATAGACGTAGAGGTTGCTACGCGGTTACGGCGTAGCAGCGTAGCAAATGTCGCAGCAAATGTCTACGGCTTGTAGAGATTTGCTACGATAACAGGCGCTCCAGTAGTGTTTATATTATGTGGTTTATTCTGTTGAACGAGCAGATCCGTCTCTAGAAAAAATACGAATATTAGAATATAAATAAATCTTTTCAAGTAAATAAGGCGTCGTTGAACTAAATGATTGATATTAGTCATACAGTTAAGGATAAACATTACTGAACTCTCGTACCTACCTACTTGAAAAACTGAGATTGAGCTCGTAGGTAAACACAAAATGATTTTGCAAAATCGCCTTATTTAGATAGCGATTTACAATATCACTATGAAGGTACCCTAATCTTTTTTCCATTTTCCAGATAACCGGCATTCTCCTTCTAATCACGGGCATCGTGGTCCTCACATCCTACTCTAACTATGAGGAGATGATTACCAACAGGTTCTTCAATATCGCAGCCTTCACGGTTTCCACGGGGGTTTTGATCTGTTTGGTAGCCGTGCTGGGTTTCTATGGGGCTATGTCGCAGAGTTTTTATGTCATAGCCGCGGTAAGTAGAGAAAACATTAGAGTAACGAAAGAGGTTTCGGTTTTCTATTGTAATTACATAAGTGTAATGAAACTTAATTGAATTTTTTGGACTTTATTTATAAAAAAAAATAGGTTTTTTTGTCACCTGCTAGTAATAGTAGAGCAACGAAGAAGGTTTGTTATGTGAAATGGAATTGAATTTTTTTGAATTTGAAATCTAGAACAAGTTGGCAGGCCTTCATTGAGTTCATTGTCAATCGTTCATCGGTATTTTTGTACATTCGAAAGATTCAAAACTAAAATCACTGCCTACCAAGAGGAACCTTTAAATTCGATGCATCTAGAGATAGACTGACGATGCACTAGGTATCTATACTCTCTAATGACTCTAGAAAGATAAGACCGACGCCGTCGACGTTCGTGTTTCGCGTGCGTATAGTTGTCTCGGTCGCACTTCGGTCTTGGTACGTGTTTCCATCTTTTTTGTTCATTAGGTTCACCTTGCAAAAGTTTGGAAAAAGCGTGTCTTTGGGTTTAGTTGTACAATACAGGCCATTTGTTGACTTAGCGCTGGGAGAACGTATATCTAAGATTTTGATTTTTTTTTTCCTAATTTTTGCTTTCCAGTATGTGATACTACTGCTCATCGTGCTAGTATTCGAGATAGCCATAGTAATCGCAGCTTTCGCCCTCCGCGACGACGCGCCCACCGTGATTCAAACCACCATGATAGAGTCTCTCAAGCTGTATTCGAGTAGGCTGGATATAGCGCGGATGTGGGACGACCTGCAGAGGGGGGTTAGTGTGAAAAACCATATAAATACTCCTTATAAAAGCGAGTAAAAACTCATTTTATCCGTTGACAGCTGTGTATAGTCTGGACTTTTTCATAGTTACAAAAACAGCAAAAATAATGATTCTCATGGTGTTTCTCAGCTGTGAAGAAGTAGGTGTCTGGCGCCCGAATTTTAAAATTCCTTTGTATACATTTATGACACCTGTACCTTGAAGCTTTTTTGTGTTTATGACACTCTACACCTTTTTCATTAAAAGGTTTTTGGCATTTGCCACCCTTTTTAAAAAAATATAACCATCGTCGCTAACACAAAAATTATTAGGTATTACAATTGGCTACTTAGTAAGCCAAGTAAGCATCACACCAACAAAACATTAGAAAGGTTTTTTGTTCATTTTCGTGTTTTTTAAGTGTAATCTTACATTCTTATTATTGTTTTGTAATTTGAAAGGATTTACATATTTTTTTTGTAATCATTTCAAGAAAAAATAGTTTTGCTAAAGTAAAAACAAGCAAGAAAACAGTTGTGAAGTTTGTAATGCTTTGTGTTAAGTGTGTTAAATGTTTTGTAATGTTAAATACTTAATACAAGAGTGCATGTAAAAAACACGAATGGGAAGAATACAACAATCGTTATTCACAAGTTGGTACCCCGGGGTCCAGAAACTCTCCCTTTCGGCTTGGTGCACCCATTCCGTTTCACCCTGTATAACACCAATCTCTGATCTCTTCCCTCAGTTTGAATGCTGCGGCGTGGCCGGCCGTTTCGACTTCGCGTCTCACGAGATCCCCGTGAGCTGCTGCCACATAGACTACGGAACCATTTCTCCTTTCGAGTGCGGAACCCTAAACACGTATAGCAGCGGATGCGCCACCGAGCTGGGAGGTTGGCTGGCAGGAAAGGCTAACGCTATGGCGATCGTGGCGCTTGTGGTGACTTGTATACAGGTCAGTGTCATAGAGGTTAACAGATAAACAGATAAACATTTTATTTATAATTTGTCAAATTATACGTCACAATTGTTTTAAAATATTCATTATGAATGTAAGCGGGTTAACTACGAACCTATTTTGTGTTGGAAGAACACCTGAACCTATTTTGTGTTGGAAGAACACCAAAAGGTGTTCTTCCAACACAAAATAGGTTCGTAGTTAACCCGCTTACATTCATAATGAATTCGTCAAACTACGAATGTTTTAACATAATCTAATACTTAATAAAAATGATTTAATTTTTTTTTTAAATTAACAAGCAAATTGGTCATAATTTAAAAATTCGTCGTAGGTATAAAACGTCTTCTCTACGAGCCATTTTTTTAGTTATACAGGTTATGCAGTTATACAGGGTCATTGGTAATTCATTGACACTGTGAACTGCAGATTCTGTATTCAGTATATCAGCATTTTATTTATTGCATTCATACAATCAGGTCTTAGTGATTAGGTGAGTTTAAGTTAAGTTCACAGTATGTACCCATTTAGGGTGTTGCAATGGAAAACTGGCAGTATTCGTGCCTTTCTGCTAAAGATGAACTACATATGTATATGGTACCTTTACTAACTTAATTAGTAAAGGTGTACTGTATTTAATTTCTGCCCATCATCCCGGTCACGTTTGTAAAGACAACAGGTCTTAAATCGTAAACTTCGTATTGATAGTAGGTTAGTACCCGCTTCATTAAACGTTCGTTCTTTGGAGAGGTTTTTTTTCAAACTAAACTTAAAAACGGCTCTGCCCTGAATTATGAGTTGGTCTTAGAGTGGAAGATCAGTCTTTAGTAATTCATTGGGTTCCGGACATATGACTTTTTTCATTTAGCAGAGATTATATACAAAAAAATAAATGTTAAGACCTGGCGTCTTCACGAATGTTTGTGATGATGGCAGAACATGGAGTTCACGTAGTGTCAGTGAATTACCAATAACCCTGTATACACTTGCAGTGCGTAAGTATGAGTGGTTTCTTTACAAACATTCTACATCCAGTTTAATAATGTCCTGCTAGCCGAATTTCGTCCACGGCGGCCAGTCTCATCAGAGACTAGCCAGATGCGCAGGACATATTATAGTGCACAAGTGTGTGCGCAAACACAGGTGCAATCTCTATTCCCTCACTTTCATAATCGGATGGGACGGCAGACCGACACGACCGGGGAGAGGTCAAGCGCAGGACCAACGGCTTAACGTGCTTTCCGATTCACGGCGGTGTAACACCGCCAACTTCCAGACGGCTGCTACTGTGAATTATTCTTGCTAGAAAAATCCCAATAACAACTACTGGCCCGACCCGGGATTTGAACCCAGAACCTCATAATCAGCCGTTGAATAGGCTGACCGCTAGACTAACGAGGCAGTCAAATCGAGTTTAACTAGTGTCAAGGTTGTGCAAGAGCGATGTGTGAGGTACTGTAGGTTCTTATATTTTTCAGGTGTTGCTGTCTGGAGCCGCCGGCTGGTTGGCATGGAGATCGAAGTTCGAAGTGGTGGAATTAGAGCAATAAAGTGACAAAATGTAGGCCTCTTGCTAAAAATATTGGTTTGTTTACTTACCCACCCTATTTGCACGAACTACATTGTATTTATTTAACTATGACTAGCCTACACATTTGCTCCCCTTGGAGTCGAGACCCTAGGTCCGTGGGGTACCGAGGCTCTTCGGGTTTTTAAAAAAATATCTGAGCGTCTGGCCGAAGTGACCTGAGAGCTGGTGAGTATCTGGCACAGCGCATCAGCATTGCCATACAGCGTGGCAATGCAGCCAGCGTCTTGGGAACGCTTCCGACTGATATTGATATGGATCAGTTGAGCTACCTGTAGACTGTTTACAACAGTCTGCACTTAGCTCAATTGTTTCAATTGTAAATACTAATACTTATAATTTTCTTTGTCAATAAAGGCTATTGCCCTTTAACTATAATATATTATATATAATAACTGTTACTAAAAATATCTACACTTGCTGCACCAAGATTTGTTAATGGCAAGCGAAGTGTCCAGACCCGCCCAACAAATCATCTAGTACCCAAAACACAAGCTCTGCTTAGCTTGGGGCTAGATAATGCTGTGTGAGTCCAACATTATTTATTTAGGTATAATAATTTTATTGTCCATTAGATTGCCCCAGAAGGAATTTTTAAAGCAATTTTTTTATATGTTGGAGTGTAAGAATGGTGTTTTTTTTTATAATAATGCTGGACAATTCACACAGCATTATCTAGCCCCATGGTAAGCAGAGCTTGTGTTATGGGATAACTGATATACATAATAATATACGAGTACATAGATAGATATTTTTTATTATACATAGAAAACGACCAGAACACCCTGAACAAATATCTGCAGATCGTACAAATATTTGTCCCGAGGCGGGAATCGAACCCGCAACCTCCTGCGTCGCAGGCGGACCTTCGCCCACCGCGCCACAGAGGTCGTCGGTGTTCGGGAGTATGCCATCTTTTTACACTCAATTTTACAATTTTTATAGGATACTTTTCTTCGCTCCGTATCAGAAGGTCTATCATGGAAAATGACGTAGTTTGCAGAACGTCGGCATATTTAAATGTCTATATGGTGGCAATGTCTTGAGCGGCAAAACGACTTACTAGTCAAACGTCCAAAATGTCGGACGTGGGTTAATTTTGTATGGACCGTGATCGTTGTTCTTTGGTATGTAGATAGTTTAGGTTCTAGAATTACACATAAGTTAATCTAATTTTTAAAAATTTGTTTTTGAGGAGGTTAAAAAGGGTGGTAAACTTTATATGGAAAATTATTATTCCTTGGTTCGATTCACTCAAAACTCGGTATAAATAAAGTATAAAGTAAATAATGAATCACGTTTTTTTTTCAAAACGGGCTGTGTAATAAATTTCTGAAATTGGGATGATTTCCACGCGGGCGAAGCTGCGGGGCGCAGCTAGTAATAAAAAAACTATGTGTGTATTGTATGATGTTTAATATGTATATCAATTATCTAGTACTTACCCATAACACAAGCTCTTAACTTGGGGCTGGATGAGGCTATGTGATTTGTCTAGCATTATTTATCACTATCACTACATAGTATAAAACAAAGTCGCTTTCTCTGTCCCTATATCCCTATGTATGCTTAAATCTTTAAAACTACGCAACGGATTTTGATGCGGTTTTTTTGACAGATAGAGTGATTCAAGAGGAAGGTTTATATGTATAATAAATGCATAATATAGGAACACTGATAGTTTTAGAGGTTTCTAATGTGATGTCGTAAATAAACACATTTTTTTGCGCTTACATTGCAAACGCTGGCTGAACCCCACGAGATAGAACAAAATAATGTACTACAGTATTGTACAACAAAAAAGGTCTACAAAAAATTCAGCAATAGTATATGTCTATCTCTTAGGGATAACCCACAATAACCATTTTTTATCCTTTACATTTTACGAGAAATAATGGCTTATTTACGAAGAGATTTTAAGCAGTACAGCATTAATCCTTACCCAATTAAGTAACTTAAATACATTGTGCATTTAATATAGATTAATATTGCTCTTTACAGCATGTAATTTGAATGAATAATTTCGAAGATATTACAGATTTAAAATGCAGGGACATAGCGGTTGCGGTACCGGCCGGAGGGCCGATTCTGCAGTAGGTATATTTAGTATAAGCATTGCACCCGTGCGAAGCCGGGGCGGGTCGCTAGTTTTATTTAAAAGAAAAACCAGCCCTACTAATCCTGACCACATTAAAACGTCTTGCCCAACTGGCCCTAGCCGCAGCGGTTTAAAATTAACTCACAAATGTCATACGTCGAATTCAGCACATTATATTGCTATTTGCGCCACAACACGTCGCTTATTTACATTTCCAAAGACTTATTATCTTTATACCTTACCTGAAAACCTGTTAGGTAGGTTGGTTTAGGCAAATTAGTTCTACAATAGCGGTAGTTCGTACCGCGCGCGTCGAGATAAATTCCTTATCAAGATAACGCGATAAATATTGAAGGTTGGCTAAAACAGAAGTGGTGAAAGAATTGTGCTCGTGCTACGTATTGAAAATGTTGTCGAAAATATTTACAACAGTGAAATACACTTTGGTGTCGATTGATTTCTTATTCGTGGTAAGTACAAGTTACTTTAATATTCTACACAATATTCTAGTACAAGTGTTAACTATAACATAGCCCGTTTAATGGTTATTGTTTCAGTTGATTGAAATTAAACTCTATTGTCTTTGCTATAAGATTGTGACGGAACCACACATAGATCTATAATGTGGTTAGAATAGTTAAGTTCTGGATGTGGTTACAATGCACAATGGCTATAATAGCTATATAAATTTTCATTTTATGATACCTGCTCGCTATAGTTACCTACATTAGTTTTTACAGAAATTAACTAAAGGCACTTTAAATTACGACCTTATCATTTTGTACGTTTTATGCTGACTGAAACGTAAATATAAAAATAGGTACCTACGACTATTTCAAGCCTTAAATGACGACCTCTTTTATACTTAGTCAGTTTATACTGACTGAAACAATAATATATAAATAGTTACGGCTATTTCAAGTAAGCACACTAGTCTAATATAGGATAATCTAGAGTCTAATATAGGATAATCCTCAAGTCTATAAACTAATCTCTGGAGTCTATTATATAGTAATCCTTCGAGCCCACAGTAAAATTACCTACTGTGAAATAATGCTGTAGAAAACTATCATCTGTGTGTTTCAGATAACGGGTATAATTATCCTATCCGTGGGAATATCCGTACAGTCCGCGTACAATGGCTATCACGAGTTCCTGTCTGATAGATTCTTCTCTCTACCTGCGTTCTGCATCGCGACGGGAATCATTATATTCCTGATAGCTTCCTTCGGGTTCTATGGAGCTTTGAAGGAGAATTATATGATGAATATGGCTGTAAGTATCGCATATATGCTCTACCATCATTAATAGATAGATAGATCGAAAACACTTTATTTTACCACACAAATACAGAAAACAACACAGAGAAAAGCTTAGAAAAAAAGGAAGTACAAAGGGCAGCCTTATCGCTGAAAGCGATCTCTTCCAGGCAACCTTGGGATGTACTGGAAATTATAGGACAAAAAAGACGGTGGCACTGAATAAATATATAGATACCTATTTAAAGAAAACGAAACAAATACTTATACTTTATCATTTATGTTATCTTTATCTTTTATATATATAATTCTTCTGTGAGTGTGTATGTCACTTAACTTCTCTCAAACGACTGGACCGATTTTGATGAAATTTTTTGTGTGTGTTCAAGGGGATCTGGGAATGGTTTAGATTCACAATTTTGTCCAACGCGGGCGAAGCCGTGGGCAGAAGCTAGTATTATTATAAACGAAACTATAAACTAATCTACCTGGTTTCGCACGCGGGGAACTGATTAATGTAATAAAAAGTAGCCTAGGTATGTGTTATTTCAGGTATACAGGGTGTCCCATAATGAGTGGATAATCTTGAAACGGCTTGTGCGGGGGCCCAAGGCCAATCCGAAACATTTTTTTGTTTTTTTTTTATCTTGACACGTTCGGAAAATATTTAACTTTTTGTAAATTTGGAAAAATTTGTACCTTTGTTCACATTTTTAGACTTGGTGCCCACAATTTTTTTATTTTTTTTATTTTTGTATTTTGAATATATTAAGAAAATATAGCGTAATTGAACACCGTTTGAATAATTTTGGTAACTAGGAGCAGTAATTTTCAAGACAGTATTAAAGTGGAAAATTGAAATTTTTCATTTAATTTTACTAAGTTTAAGCATCTGTGGTTTAAAAAAAAGGTACGAAAACCTAAGAAGCCATGTACATAAAAAACATGTCCATTTCAAGAGGATTCTTAAATGATAAAAAACTACGAAATATTATAGAATGAAACACTGAGATATCGCCACTTTTGTGTAAAAAGGGGCCATTCATACTAGAAATAAAATTGAACCATCACACATTAATAAAATATCTTTACGCCACTCTCGTTCTGAAATGGTAACTTTTCTAATTAAAAACACAGAAAATCTTTTTTTCTTCAACATGCTTCTTATATTCAAAGAAATAAATAATAATCTAGCCGAAAGTACCTAAAGAGAGTTTGTGTTATGTGTGGCCTCTTATTTGGTGGTATTTTTATTTGGAAAGGAGATACGAACTCCGATCAAACGAGGTTCAAAGCAATGGTTTCCACCTTTTTGGTGAAGCCAAAGTGCAATTAAGGAGTATTTTCACTTTTGACCATTCCTATTTTGAATAATTCTTGCCATTTGTGGAAAATTCTTTTCTACGCGTCACTCGACATTAGTTACAAGTGCTCTCTCGTTTCATTTTTCTTAAATTATTTTAATACGACCATTTGGCTTTCTACTGGAACTTGTTTTGTCCTTTGCGATTGGATTTTTATTGGTTGGTGCTGTTTACGATAATTTGGGATTCTTCTGGACTTTATTTTGCATTTTGACTGGACTGTGTTGGATCTACATCAAGCAAGACAACTTGGCGCGTCCCCGGACTGATCAACATTTTGTTTAAGTTTCTCCTTTAACAATGCTTCAAAATTGGTACACAGCCCAAGAGTATGCTAACATGCATTTTATTTATGGAGAATGTAGAGGCAACGCCAGTGCAGCTGCATCACTTTATCGAGAAAGATAGGTACCCAAATGCGCGTTATCCCGATTATCGCGTTTTTATCAGGGTGCACGGCTGTTACTCTGAAGGGCGGATACCAGGTCGCGGCGTTGGCGGTACAAGCGGCGGGCGTAACGAAATTGGTGGTAACGACAATGTTGTGCTTGAAGCAATTGAAGAAGATTCTCTGGAGTGATGAATCCTCTTGCAAAAGAGACGGCTACTTAAACCTGCACAACTTACATAGTTGGCAGATAACTAACCCGCATTTAATGCGCGAAGAAAGGTCCCAGTACCAATTTAAAATAAATTATTGGTCTGGGATTTTAAATGGAAAAATCATCGGTCCATTCGAGCTACCGGGAAATCTAAATGGATCCAGCTAATTGGATTTTCTAACCAACAACCTACCTGGGTTGTTAGAAGAAGTGCCACTAGCCACACGGCATAGAATGTGGCTACAGAATGACGGGTGTCCGGCACACTACGCCGTACAGGTACGGCGATATTTAGACGAAGCGTATCCAAACAGATGGATCGGGCGTGCTGGCGCAATCCAGTGGCCAGCGCGGTCGCCGGACTTGAATCCATTGGATTTCTTATACTGGGGCAACTTGAAGGAACTGGTGTACAAAAAACCCATTTCCTCAATAGAGGAACTTCGACGTCGAGTTCAAAACGCTGCGGACAAAATTAACGAACGCAACTACGGAAGTTTGCTAAAAAAATCCTTTATTACAAGATGCAGAGCATGCATCAGAGAAGCAGGACACCAGTTCGAACATCTACTGTAATAAAAAAAATATAAAATTATTTACAATTATGTTGGTTTAATTTTATTTTTAGTTCGCAATTGTAAAAAAAGCAGTTATCTTGTACCCATAACACTAACTCCTTTTACTTTCGGCTACATTATTATTTGTTTATTTAAGTGTTTTCCGTGTATACTTTTCACCGTTTTAGAACGAGAGTGGCGAAAAGATATTTTATTAATGTGTGATGGTTCAATTTTATTTTTAGTAAGAATGGCTTCTGTTTACACAAAAGTAGCGATATCTCCGTTTTTTACGGTATGAAATTTCGTAGTTTTTTATCATTTAAGAATCCTCTTGAAATGGACATGTTTTTTATGTACATGGCTTCTTAGGTTTTCATACCTTTTTTTTAAACCACAGATGCTTAAACTTAGTAAAATTAAATGAAAAATTTCAATTTTCCACTTTAATACTGTCTTGAAAATTACTGCTCCTAGTTACCAAAATTATTCAAACGATGTTCAATTACGCTATATTTTCTTAATATATTCCAAATACAAAAATAAAAAAAATAAAAAAATTGTAGGCACCAAGTCTAAAAATGTGAACAAAGGTACAATTTTTTCCAAATTTACAAAAAGTTAAATATTTTCCGAACGGGTCAAGATAAAAAAAAACAAAAAAATGTTTCGGATTGGCCTTGGGCCCCCGCACAAGCCGTTTCAAGATTATCCACTCATTATGGGACACCCTGTATAAACCTTCATCTATGCCGATTTTCAGCCCGATCTGTTCAGTAGTTCTGGCGTGGAGAAAGTAACAAACATCCATATACCATCCATCCATATAGGCGAGAGTTACTGTGTCTGTTTGTTACCTATTCACGGCTGATTTATTTTGATAAAAGACAAGGGGACAGATTTGTTCCCCGGGGAAATATATTTTACATGCAGAATTAATAATACAGAGAAGCTACTCACTATAAAAATACATATACAAAAAACTAGAAACCATAAATCGTTTTCAAAAACCTGACTGTTTTACCACCTCTGTGGCGCGGCGGGCGAAGGTCCGCCTGCGACGCGAGTTTGCGGGCTCGTTTCCCGCCTCGGGACAAATGTTTGTACGATCTGCAGACATTTTTTCAGTTCAGGGTGTTCTAGATGTATGTATAATAAAATATCGATCTATGTAGGTAGTGTATTGTAGTAAGTATATCACACTAATATTATAAATGCGAAAGTTTGGAAGGATGGATGTATGGATGGATGTTTGTTACCTCTTCACGCCAAAACTACTGAACGGATCGGGCTGAAATTTTGTATACAGATAATTATAATCCTGGAATCAAACATAAGCTACTTTTTATCCCATAAATCAGTTCCCATGGGATAGAAATCACCTATTAACGTTGCCATAGAAACAACGCGTGCGAAGCCCCGGGCAGAAGCTAGTCAGTTATATAGTACTCATAACACAAGCTCTGCTTAGCTTGGTGCTAGATAATGCTGTGTGAATGTCCAACATTATTTATTTAGGTATTATTATGGCCGCCGGGTTTTGACGTCACTACAGTTGGGAGACAATCCCAATTTAAAATTAATGTGCTCTGTGAGGAAAAATAATTAGAAGTAGGACATTATCCTCATGCAAAAAACTGCCCAAACTGCCCAAACACAATTCCTTTTCCTTCTAAGAAATAAACGACGACGCGATTTTAGTCAATTTCAATCTTTTTTATTTTTCCATGTCTGCCGTGTACAGGGTGACAATCTTTGCAAACAAATGCATCATTGAAAATGAAAGGAAATGGCTATATTTTAGAATTTTAATTTGAGTACCTATGCATCAATGTGAAAACTTTAAATTCCTTATCTTTTCGAACAACTGCAGGGGTATTTTAATTCATCCGATTCGTTTCCGAATCGAATCCAACGGATTCGAATTCGATTTCGACGGATCTATAAAACGCTATTTTGATTTCACCTCGGGTTAATGACGACCTCAGAGTGGCGCAGCGGGCGAAGATCTGCCTGCGACGCAGGAGGTTGCGGGTTCGATTCCCGCCTCGGGACAAATGTTTGTACGATCTTCAGATATTTGTTCAGGGTGTTCTGGATGTTTTTCTATGTATAAAAAAAATCTATCTATGTAGTGTAATGTATTATGTATATCAGTTATCTAGTACCCATAACACAAGCACTGCTTAGCATGGGGCTAGATAATGCTGTGTGAATTGTCCAGCATTATTTATTTATTTATTATTTAGCTATCTCAGTTCAGTGGTAGGTACGATAAAGTACCTACCTACCTAATGAACCTAATGATGATGACTCCGCTGACTTTGCTAATTCGTTAAACACTACGCTAACATCTCAGAATGATTCCGCGTTGATCACTGCAAGGTCGTCCATTATCGTGACTATGTCGTCACAGCTCATAAATCATTTTCTTTACGCAAGAATAAGATTTCTCAGACGTACACTAGGGTAGAACTACTATCAGGTTTTTGACGGTTATAGAATTGTTTGTAATAAAAGTGTAGGGGGTATTTAGGCTCTTCCTACCTTTTTTTTTTTATTCGGCGAGGAAATTCGTTTACGAATAAACTGATCTGGGACCCAGAATTATGTGGGACTCGACGCCCTGAGAAGGACGTAATACCCACTAAAAACCTCTCCGGTGTCCCTCTCTCGCCATTTTCGCCGAACCACGGGAATATTTAAAACCTACCGCGGCCCGACTGGCGTCCCCTCTTCCTCCTATACATGGTCGGCGAGCCCACCGATCCACACACTCGCTGACCCCATTCTTCCGTCACCTTTCCTCCCCCCAATTAGGATACAGACTGGACAGACACAGTTGAAACCTCGAATGTCGACCTCTGTGCCCAGATGATAAAAAGATAAAGATAAAAAAAATGTTTAATTCGTGTTAAGTATCACAACAACATTTCTAAATAAATGTACTTACAGGTTTAGTTAAACAGATGGGCATTGTCGCCCCATACTGATTACTGGCGCGCAACATTGCCACTTTGCAGTTTTGACAGAATAATAAATTCAATCTACGACTGATTGAATAGCCACTTCACTTTTTATCCTACTTCCTACTAATATTCTAAAGGCGAAAGTCTGTGCCGTTGTGAAGATGTTTGACCGAAGACAACGCCATAACTACTGAATGGATCGGGCTAAAATTTTGCGCACATAAAGATCTCACTTTTTATTCTAAAAAACGTGTGCGAAACCGCGGGCAGAAGCTGTATTCTCCTCCTCCTCCTCACCTCGAGAGCCTGTCTTGGTCCACTGCTGGACGCAGGCCTACCCTTGATAAGCGCCTCATTGACTTTTATCACTCTCATGGGGGGTAATACCCATAATCCCCATGCTGTATCATCAAGCTGTATCCAATAAACTAGAAGAAAACTAGAACTGCAAAACAATTCCTCCTTTAAATGACTTTTGTGGCCACAGCTTCACTTACTTAAATGAGTTGATGGCCAAACGCTTGATCATCATCAAAAAAAAAAAATACATTCAGACGAGGAGTCGCTGTTAACTTTAGAGTAGGAAGAAGAACTCTACCTTGCAGTATTTTTTAAAAAGATGATATTTATGCAGGTACTTTTAAAGTACTGTACATAAAAAAAAATACCTAAGCATGTCTGAAGGATAGGCACCAAGCACCTGAGCAAATAATCGCAAATATGTAAATAAATATACATATCATAGAGTCCCCTCTATGAAGACTTAGTTACTAAACAAACAAGCCTCTCTTAAGTAGGTACCTATAGATTTTAGCAATAAGTATTAATCTTAAAGTTTCTTCTAAAAAAAAATCTAAACAAATCAATAAGTAGAAGCATTTTAACCGGGTACCTACATTATTGTTTTTATATTTGGAGAAGTTTATTAATTACTAGCTTCTTCGTTTGCACGCGCGTTTCTAGTATCCTATGTTCGTCCCGGGATATGGTTAACCTCAAAAACCTGCTAAATTTCATTAAGATCCATTTAGCCTTTTAGGCGTGAAACGTAACAAACAGACAGAGTTACTTTCGAATTTATAATATTAGCACAGTATAAGTAAAATATAGGTATGCTGTGATATTAGTATGCAAGTATGTTAGTACACTATTATTTTAATTAAAAATAAAAAAACTTAAATGGATTGGCCACATGAGAACGAATAGAAAGAAGTGGACGAAAGATGTAATGGAATGGTATCCTAAGAACGGAAAAAGACGAAAGGGACGTCAATTTAAGAGATGGGAAGATGATCTACCAAAAGGTTGGGGGAGATCAGCTCGGGACAGAGATGAGTGGAAGAAACAAGGGGAGGCCTTTGTCGAAGGACAACCTGACAACAAACTGGTTGCTAACAAAATAGTTTTCTATTTTATGTTTAAAAATAGCAGTTACTGTATAATATACTAGACGATCGCCTCGCGGTTTCACCCGCGTAGTTCCCGTTCCCGTGGGAATTCCGGGATAAAATATAGCCTATGTAACTCCCTGAAAAGTAAGCTTCCTAACGGTGAAAGTTTTTCAAATCGGTCCAGTAGTTTCGGAGCCTATTCAATACAAACAAACAATCAAATCTTTCCTCTTTATAATATTAAGTACTAGCTGCCGCCCGCGGCTTCGCACGCGTTGTTTCTATGGAAACGTTAAAAGGTGAGTTCTATCACATGGGAACTGATTCATGGGATAGAAGGTAGCCTATGTTTGATTCCAGGATTAGAATTACCGGTATGCAAAATTTCAGCTCGATCCGTTCAGTAGTTTTGGCGTGAAGAGGTAACAAACATCCATCCATCTATACATTCATCCAAACTTTGGCATTTATATAATATTAGTGTGATAGATTATGCTATAAATTTACCTAATGTAACGTGATCAGCGAATGAAGGCTTTTTGATTTGATTTGATGTTAGTACGCTTCATTGTCAACGACGCGTGCGCATGTACTTTTGCGAGTCCCTGCGGATCGCGCCACATAGATTAAGCAGTGGTTGTGTATCCATGATATCAAATGTTTTATCCAGGTTATGCGGAAAATAAACAATCGCTTCTTATTTGATGTCTTACTCAGACGCATTGTATTTGTTCTCTTATCATCAATGATAATGTAGAGCAGGTAGAGCGCAGATCTGAGTACAGTCGCCTTCAAATGCTTGTAATAAAATCTGATAATTCTGTTGTTAAGTTGAATATTTAAATTAAAAAAAATCTGACATTTCTTCCAACTCAGTATAGTGTGCTAGGTCACATGACATTATCAACAGACAAAAAATTAATAAATAACAACATTCAATAGTATTAACAATAAAAATATTATTTTGAGCATAAGAACTCATCGTAGCTATAAAACCTTTGCACGATAAGCCAACGTTTTAGACGACGTTTAAAAATAGCATTGCCTGCAGCCTCCTTAATCGAGTCTGGTAACCTGTTGTATACTTGCGGACCCATGATATGAGTCAGTTTCGACGACAGGGACCGCGCTAGTTACACCAGTCTGCGATGGTTACGAGTGCGGTATCGCCGTGCGTCGCGTAGGATCCGAGGTTGCTCCTCACATACACCATGGCGGTGTATGTGAGGAAGGTCACTTACATATACTAATTTATTTTCAGTTGTTCTTAGCTCCACTTCTAGAACTCCTTACCTCACCTCACCAGCCCATTTTTGTCCACTGCTGGACGCGGGCCTCCCCCTGATAAGCGCCTTATTGGCTTCTATCCCATGGAGGGTAGTGCTCATAATCCCCACGCTGGGTATGCCCTTCTAGACCATCTCATATTAATACTTTCACTGCCAGGCGTCATCGGTGCGACCTTCAAGGGCTTGCTGCTGCAATACCTTGGCTTTTCGTTGCCGAGCTGCGTGGTTTGCACTCATAGTGTTTTTTTTTATTATAAAAACCTCTGAGTCTCTCCTAAAGTCTGAAGAATTCATTACGGATGCAAGAGGGTTAACTACGCACCTTATTTGTGTTGGAAGAACACCAACGTTTCATCCCTTAACGAGGGACTTCTTCAGGGTGAGTGCGGTTCTAAACGCGCGCGTTCTGCATCCCTCCGAGCAAACGTTGGTGTTCTTCCAACACAAATAAGGTTCGTAGTTAACCCGCTTACATCCGTAATCAACTCATCATCATCAGCCTATATTTGTCCACTGTTGGACATAGGCCTACCCTAATGAGCGCTATAGCGCCCTGTCTTCAGCTCGCCTCAGCATATGCCTGCAGTTTTTCACAGATCCATTCTACCTGGTTGGAGGACGTCCTACACCACGTTTGCCGAGTCGTGGTATCCACTCAAGAACACGTTTACCCCAGCGGTTTTCTGTCAATCAACTCTGTGGTCACTAATTCGCCTCTATCATTCCAGTTCGTAGGAGCCATGGTAGTGATGCTCGTATTCCAATTGTCAGCCTGCATCGCCGGCTACGCCCTCCGCAGCAACGCCGTCGCGCTGGTCCAGCAGCAACTGCAGCAGACCATGGATCTCTACGGGCAAGACAAGAACTTTGAGGTCACTAAGCTGTGGGACGAGGTGCAGGAAGATGTGAGTAGAGTTATATTAGATGATCTACATGTTGTTGGAGACCAGGGGGTGAGTCTAATTAACGTTGGTAACGAAATGTGATTGTGACGTCTCGTTTTTGTATGGGATTTGCGTAGTTCCTTGCACGAACGATAGAGGCGCTGTACCAAATTGTATGGAAAAAGGAGACGATCACGTTTCGTTACTCACGTCAAATAGACTTACCCCCTGGTGAGCCTTGACTCGCTGTCAGGTAAAAGAAAACAAAGATTTAAAATAGTTAATGATTTTATCGGGTATTTATCGCGTACCTTTTGTTTTATTTCCCCTACGTTTCTACCGCGTTACAGCGATCGTGGTCACGGGGCGACTGAAGACTGTAGGGGAAATAAATCAAAAGGTACGCGATAAATACCCGAAAAAATCATTAACTATGTTAACAAATCGCGAAACTTTAAAAAAACGATTTAAAAGAAAAGCATTCGATTGATATTGCTCGTGATAATATATTTTTTGCGGTTTATGTTTTCTGCGTTCTACTAAGAATTAAACTAGCAGAAAACTAGTGGCAGAATCATAGTTTTATTCCTAGAAAAATATTAGCCCCAAAAAGCTACATCTCGCGGGCAATGTAAAGCGATCTACCAACTATAGGTCCATATCTATACCTATATGGTGGCGGTAGAGCCGCAAGCATCGGCTCTTTCATCTCACTCATGAGATAAAAGCCAACAAGGCGCTTATCAGGGGGAGACCTGCGTCCAGCAGTGGACCAATACGTATATCGCCAATGATCAAACGATGTGATGACTCGGTCATCATGTGGATTAAAGTGACGGACAGACGATGAATTACTCCGACTGTACAAATAAAATGAAAGACGACCTCTGTGGCGCAGCGGGCGAAGGTCTACCTGCGACACAGGAGGTTGCGGGTTCGATTCCCGCCTCTTGACAAATGTTTGTACGATCTGCAGACATTTGTCCAGAGCGTTCTGGATGTTTTCTATGTATAATAAAAACTGTCTATCTATGTAGTGTATCGTATTAAGTATATCAGTTATAATATAACACAAGCTCAGCTTAGCTTGGGGCTAGATAATGCTGTGTGAATTGTCCAGCATTATTATTATTATTAAAATAAAATATTAATAAATAATGCTGGACCATCCACACTATAAAACATCGATCTTTCAACGACGAATGATCGCAGCCGAATGAGTGAGGGGCAGGTTCTGTGGGTCCAATGAGGCAAAAGATTGCTGGTTGCGTAGGGGTAAGGAGTAACCAAACATTTAAATCTTTGGGAGTAACATAGTGCTGGTTCATGATTTTATTACAATTGCCTGTCAATGTTGACGTCAAGGGACGTCAAAACAACTGAACACACAATTCCATGATCTAGAATAGGACAAAGGCAAAAGATGATATAAATAGGTAGAGGAAAACATCAAGATTTCCTCGTGGGATGGCGATTTTATATGCGTAAACTCAAATTTACTTTATTAAGCACAATAATAACAATAACAGATTAATTTATTTAATGCGTTATTAACGACAAAATATCGAGCCTTTTGCAATTGTTGACTAAAGATGTCAATTTTCCTGGTTCTATGTAAATCTAGCAGGATAATCACAAATACCCCTGTGTGTTTCACTATTTGACAGAGATCTAACTGCCGCTGGTCGCTCCACACATTTTGGTCCTAAGACAGCTGGAGCTACGCTTCGTTGAACGTTCGTCACTGGTTTCTATGCTTCACGCAGGATAAAATGTGTTTTTTTCAGTTTGCTTGCTGCGGCGTAGTCAACGCTAGCGACTGGCTGGTGCCCCTAAACACGGTAGAATCAAACGGCCTGCCAATATCCTGCTGCAACGCCATCGTCGGTGCTGTATCAGTTTTCGACTGCACCACGTCGAACGCACATGTCACGGGCTGTGCGGACGCCTTCGGGTCTTGGACGAGGAAGCACGCCGGGTCTATTGGTGTGGCTGGCATATTCCTGATTCTTATGCAGGTTTGTTGGGACAATTAGATTTATAAAAGCCCTAGTCGCCCATGACGTCATTAAACGGTGTAGCCTGAAGACAAAAGTTCCTAAAGTACCTAATAATATCAATAATATTTTTTATGATTTAATACCTTTATTAACAAAGAAAATTATCAAATAATAGAAGCAAATTAAAACTACCATTTGCGATTGAAACAATTGAGCTAACTGCAGACTGTTGCAAATATCTATCTAATCCATAATATATTTAAATGTACAAAGAAAATTACAATCAAATAATAGAAATAATTAGAACTAGTATTTAGAAATTGAAACAATTCAGCTAATTGCGCAGAGAGTTGCAAACCTCAACTGATCCATATCAATACCAGTCGGAAGTGTATTTAAATTCATATGTATAACTTCCCTCCTTGTATTATACTATACCACAGTAGTACTTATCTGATAACGATTGGGTGTCACTGTACACAGAAGATAAAATTTATGATTCAGTCGCCTGTGATTGACTTTCATATGAACAACAGATATTTTATGGTCATTGTATGATGTATGTATAGACGAAACAAAACATGATTTGTTCCGTCTTGAACGCTGTTTTCGAAGGCGACTCTACATAACTTACATACCTCTACTACAGGACTCCAATCATAATAACCTCATCATCGTATCAAAGTAGTCAAAATATTTTTTATTTTCCGTTTCCGATACTATAAAAAACTAGTTTCTGCCCGTGACGTTCGCACTTTGTTTCTATGGAAATGTTTAAAGGTTATTCTACCTCATGGAAATGATTTATGGGATACAAAAAAAGCCGTAGGATCTTTGTTATACCAGGTCCAGATATTGGATATTGTGATGATATTTGTGATATTGGTTTATATGTAATACAAAATTTCAGCTCGATCCATTGAGTAGTCTTAGCGTCCAAACATCTTCACAACAAACTTTCGTGTTTATAATATTAGTAGGATATATATTTTAATCCAGGTCCAGACCTTCAACTATGCAAAATTTCAGCCCGATCCGTTCTGTAGTATGGGCGTGAAGAAGTAACGAACAACCCTCTATCCATCGAACTTTGCAGCATTTATAATTTTAGTGTTAGACATAAGACATAGATTAGATTTTTAAGAAATAGATATACTTACTTGTATATACTAGTTGTTATTGTTTTATTCTGTTAATGTAATCTACCTAATAATAATAATTCTTGAAATATAACTATTTATTAAGGTATTTTAGTGTTATGTTTATGAAAATTTCAATAATTAAATATTTAATTTTTCAGACTTTGGCGGTAGTCGGAGCGTTATGGATGGCCAAGATTATACGAGAGGAGCATGGAGCGTACCCCTAGTCAAGATTATTATAAACTAGTTTCTGCCCGCGGCTTCGCACGCGTTGTGTCTATGGAAACGTTTCAACGTCATTTATATCCCATGGGAACTGATTTATGGGATTAAAAGTAGCCTATATGTTATTCCATGTCTAGACCTACATCTTCTAAAACTTTCATCCTGATTCGTTCAGTAGTTTTAGCGTGAAAAAGTAACAAAGATCCATCCGTCCGAACTCTCGCATTTATATTGTTTACTAGTTTCTATCTCATGTGAAAAGTAGCCTATGTTTTATTCCAGGATTAGAATTACCTGTACGCAAAATTTCAACCCGATCCGTTTAGTAGTTTTAGCGTGAAGAAGTAACAAAAACATCCATTCATCCATACATCTAAACATCCAAACTTTCGCATTTATAATATTAGAATGATGAATAGTTTGATAGTGTGATTTGGAATTGTAGGCTATGGTTATCAGCTAGTTTTTTAGGCAATCAATGTGCAAAACAAATTAAAACACCTTTATCTTTGTTATTCTTTGTTTTGTTTTGTAAAAGCATTTATTTATGCACTTTAAGGCGTTAACCCGACCCAAATCAGCGCCACCACCTATGTTAGCTCACCATCGTGACCAAAAAGAGCAACTACGCATCTCTACCTACACTATACAAAATAAAACTTTTACTGAGGAATTAAAAATAAGCTTATGATAGGTATCACAAACTGCAAGATCGATTTTTGAAAATTCCTTCGTTTAACATACTAATAAGATAAAATAGGTAGTGGCGCTGATTTGTGTCGGGTTGGCGCCTTAAGGTAATTTAAGAATGTAGGGGTCCTAGTCCTTGAATAAGCTAATTGTTTTATTTCGAACTGTTGTATTGGTTATCCATCTTTCCATCCAACTAAAGTCCCTTGTGTTATGGTCGTCTGGTAGAAGTCTCTGCAAGGGATAAGACCGCCATTGCAGGTCACGATAGTTAGTTTTTTAGAACTTTCTGTACCATAATATCTTTCCTGAGAGAATTTTTTTATGTATTTATTTTTTATCTTTATTATGATTAAGATTTGCAATTTACGTTCCTATGACCAGTTATTCCCGTGTTTCCCTATTATACCTTGGATTGTCAGCACTAACAGGTACTCTTTTTTATAGGAATAACATAAACATAATGTTATTTTTGGAATAAAGTTAGCATTCTGTAGATTAAGCCAATTCATAACCTGAAAGCGAGAATCGCAAGCATTTGTTTTTGTTTAGATTTGAGATTTAGTTTAGAAACATTTATCAATCAATCATACATTTTATTTGCATAAATGTAAGCACTTCTGGAATCTAGGTATGTAGGTATCTGGGAATGAAGGTATTTCTTCATTCCTAGATACCTACATACTTCAAGTCCGTAATCTCATGAAGCCTCAATATAAATAAAACTTTTAGGTCAACGCAATCAAAAGTAACAGCCGTTTACGTCCGAATATTTTGAAATTTCCAAGGGAATCACATGCACACAAAACCAAACCGTGAACTTCCCGTAGACCTAGAATCATAAAATTTGGCAAAAAGCAAGGTCTTATAGCACAAGTAAAGGAAAAAATCCGAAAAGTGTAAATTTGTTATTTATTCTTTTTTGATTCTCGCCATGGACCAAAACTTATAGGGTACTTCCCGTTGACCTAGCATCATGCATGATATTTGGTAAGAAACAAGGTCTTACAACTATTACGGAACCCTTAGTTCGCGAGTCAGCTCGCACTTGTATATTGAACGTTCAATTGCAACGCGAACGTGTTCAGATGCAACGGTGAAATTTGACCTTAGAATAAAGATACCTAGAAGGACATTCATGTTTTATTTTATTCTTGCCTTTATGCAGCTCTATCATATAGTTTTACTGTGTATGTTATCAATAAAAACTTGTTACGTTATTTTAGTGTTTTTCTTTATGAAGCCCTTTAAAGCAATACTAAGTTAAATAAGCTACACAGGCCCGTATTTTTATATAGATATCAGCTATTCAAAAAAATATAGTTCATTTTCCCAATAGGTAGGTACCTAACGTAATAATCTTTTTGCACGTTTCTGTATAGTTCAAACTAAACATCCTACTGCATATCCTACTATAATACAATATTATAAATGTGAAAGTTTGTGAAATGTGAAATTTTTGTTACCTAGGATCTTCAAAACTACTGAACAGATCAAGATGAAATGTGACATACACTTAGAACGTAGCCAAACTTAAACAATAGGCTACTTATTATACCGAAAATACGCGTGTGCAGCCGCGGGCCAGAAGCTAGTATTACAAATTCATACAAAAGTCTATAGTTTATTTTTCCCCACAATACCGCACACAAGTCTTCAAATGACGCATTATTATTATCACTATTTAGCAATGCCGTGTAGGGCAGGTGAACCATAATAAGCTAAAGGCTTATGTTATCTCTACCATACTAGCTGTTATCTATTCTGCGACGCACCAACTGCTAGGTAGTCTGTGGTTTGAAGGTAATTGGCTAAGGCAGTAGTTCCCAATCTTTATTGAAGGTGGGTCGGAGGTTACGTGTGCGAGCTACGTCGTAGCATGGTGAGCGTTACGACGTAGCGGTATCGTAGCAGAAAGCTACGATACCCCTACGAAACTGCTACGACGCTAAAAGCGGGATCGTTGTTGTTGAAAGTGCTACGTAATGGAACCTCACCTCGTACCTGTAAGCAATGCTACGACGTAGCGTATCGTAGTCATAAGCTATATAAGTTCCGGCGCGGCGAAGGGTTACCGGTAGATATATGCATACTGATAAATAATAGATTTAGGGGATTGTACTAAGTACATTTTTTCTACATACGCTACGATCCTTCTACATCAAGTCGTAGCACGACTTGATGTAGAAGGATCGTAGCCGTAGACAGTGCTACGACTTAGCGCAGGCGTAGGTAGACAAACAAGCTTCAAGTAGCGGAGACGACGACGTACCCAAAGTCTGTGCTACGACGTAGCGGGGCTGGTAGCCGCGTACACTGAAATGCTATGACTTGACGTAGCATCGCAGTCGTATACGACTGCGATCCTGCTACTCCTACGACTGTATACAGTGCTACGGCGCGATCAAGAGGCTACGTAGCCAAAACTGCGCTACGACGAAGGGGATCATTGTCGTAGGCTATGTACCGAGGAAGCTAATTGTAGTGAGTTCAAAGTGCTAGTTAACCTTACAGTTACGAACAATGAATATTTTTTGATAAGCAGCGGTCCCCGACTTGACAATCACTGGCGCAATTTTCCTGAAAAACTCAGTCACTGTCCAACTAACGTGCAGAGCGCGCGTGATAACGATATCACTACAAAACACCAGTCTATAAATACAACCCAGTCGATAGAACATCTAGCTTGGAGCAGTTCAAGTTCGAATAATTGCAAAATGGCGAACTCAGAAGTAGGAATGAGGTGCATAAAATATTTACTGCTGTGTGTCACGGCGATATTTGTGGTGAGTACTTTTATTATTATTGCGACATGTTATTTTCTTATCTATGGATGTATGTAAACCTGTTTGGTTGGTTTGGGTTGGAAATTAACAGAAGTTCCTTTGAATTTAATTTATTATCTTTTGTATTTGGTCTAACAGTGGTAGTTGCTATAATACCGACGTCTTAAATACAAGCATCTTATGGCCTACCAGAAGATGCTAAGGTACCTATACCTAATTGCCCCACTAGTTATAGACGGACCCTGCATGTCCATCCAGATATAAGTGGACACTGCATGCTAGTTTTATGTAGATAGTTCTAGGTCGTTTTAGTTCAGATTACATACCTTAGGATGATATATGAGATACCTACATATGTTTATCTACTTTATCGAGTGCGGTCATAGACCGAGGTGAGTTAAAACAGAGAAGAGTTGAAACAACGGCTGTTTCTGGGATCGTATGACGGTTAAAGAGATGGTTTTTATTGCACACACATTGCTGGTCACTGCACTGGTCTGATGTGGTTACCAACCTGGTTTATTTTGGTAGTTTCAACTTTTTTTTGGTTTGTTACGCACGCATTTTTCGAGGATAAAAGGGAACTTATGTTCTTCTCCAATATACAACCTTAACTCCCAGCCAAATATCATTACGTTTTGGCGTGAAAGGTAATGCTGTCAACAGACCAAATCTCTGCCGATCTGCTGTGCTGATCTGATGTGCTACCAGGCTTGTTAAAGTAAAGTAAAGCCATACAGCGGGGCAAAATATTCATATGGATCAGTTGAGCTACCTGTAGATTGTATGTAGAGTCTGCAATTAGCTCAATTGTTTCAATTGTAAATACGTATAGTTCTAATCAAATCCAATCAAAAATTCTTTATTTCCATAAATACAATAAATGTACACTTAGAAAAGGTAATTTGCATGGATATCTATTGTGGACATAAATAAACAAGGTCTAACCTAACAGAACATAGCTTGTGTTACGGAGGTAGCTAAGACTATAGGTAGGTACTTTTTTAAAGTCTTAGGTAAATTATTATTGAGGTCCTCCTAGCGTTTTGGCCACGGCGGCCAGTCTCAACGGAGCCTAGCCATGTGCGCAGGATATATTATAGTGCACGAATGTGTTTGCAAACACAGATGCACTCTCTATTCCCACACTCTCATAATCCGATGGGTCGGCAGACCGACACGACATTACATTTTACAAGAATTATACTAGACCCGAAACAAATATTTGCAGACCATACATATACGGGTTTCATTATATTTTTATCAATTTTCCGCGACGTATCCCTGATAACGTAGATAACGTTTCGTGTAGGTCAATTAATTTATAAATTTTCGATGTTCGTGCCATTCGAGCACTCATTTGATTTAAATTATAACCCTCCTGCGTTGATAGTCGGGTAAAAAATTGGTTGTCTGTAAAGTCGGTTTACTGACGATAGTTGAACGTGACAACGTCTTAAGAAAATACTAATGGAATGGTAGCATTTGATACTCGATCAAAACATGTAAATGTACTATGGTATAGCAGCTGTCCACGCAGACGCATCGGTCACTCAAGTAGGAGAGAGACGGATGTCGAGCGCTCTCGCTTGCACTTCAAGCCTTACATGGAACGCCTCAGAGCGAGGTAACGCCTCAGAGCGAGGTAACGCCGCATGACGTCATGTTTTTTCGTGCGTGCAGCCGGCTCTATCGAATTATAAGACGTTGTCACGTCAAAAATAAAGGGATACACAATGAAGTATTTATAAGTAGTTTCTTTTGGGGGTACATTTTTTAAAATAAATTGTGTAAGGAGTTTGGATATCAAACTTTTTAAATTCTTATCAGTGTTCTGAATTCCAAGATAACAGAGATTTGCTTTCATTGGTTTGATTTCAGTAGTATTATCTTGGGCTGGCCAATCAAAAAGGCATATTTAAATGAGTCACTGATAATATTGTGTTTTACTTCTCTGTGCCATATTTTTCTGAAACAGTTTTATAATCACTTTGTTTGATATAGGTACCTCCATGAAGTTGTCGGTTATTTAGACTAACTTAGTTATTTAGACTAACCTAGAAAGAACTATAGTTCTTTCTAGGTTCATTTGATAAGTATTCTGTTCTGTCAAGAATCACATGTTAGATAACAGTAATTATTATAAACTGTAATTAATACATTAATATATGTTTGGCTCTCTACATTTATTATTATTACCTAAGACCCATGTAACAACTTGTAATTTAAAAATAAATGATTATAACATTAGAAAAGACATACCCGCTTGGATAATTAGGTAGGTAGGTCGGTAAACTACAGCATTTCCGCTATAAAACGTATTCCAAAAGACATAAAACTCATTTTCAAATGAACTGTAAACGTTCAGGTTTCAAGGTGAAGGCATACCTTTGTTCAAGAGTAAATGCTATTGATTTTCATAGCACGAGCGTAGGTACTTATAGTTCTATGAACATGTTTCAAGGCTATTTGTGGTATAATTTCTACTGTACTGGGCGAGGATTATGATTATATTATCCAGCGTGGGGATTATGGGCATTACCCCCCATGAGATAAAAGCCAATAATGCGTTATCAGGGGGAGGCCTGCGTCCAGCAGTGGACCAACACAGGCTGTTGAGGTTGAGGGCGAGGATAACAACCTTCTGGAGTCTCCAACAACACTATTTTGAAGGCTGTTTCTGGCTATCTGGTCAATCCCTATACAGTCACTATACAGACCGCCTCGTTGGCCTAACGGTTTCGTGTTCAACCGCTGCCAATGAGGTCCTGGGTTCAAATCCCGGGTTGAGACCAAGATTTGTGTTATTGGGAGTTTTCTAGTAAGAAATATTCTCAGTAGCCCGAAGTCGGCGGTGTTACACCCCCATGCCTTGGAAAGCACGTTAAGTTGCTGGTCCTGCGCCTAACCTCTCCCCGATCGTGTCGGTCTGCCGTCCCATCGGATTATGAGAGAGAGGAAATAGAGAGTGCACCTGTGTTTGCGCGCACACTTGTGCACTATAATATGTCCTGCGCAGGTGCGCAGCCAGCCACTAGCCAGGTGGCTAGTCTTCGTTGAGACTCGCCGACGTGGCCGAAATTCGGCAAGTAGGGCATCATCATTCAGATTTTCTTCTGTCCACATGGATGGAAATAAAAAATAGATATCTATCACACTAATATTATAAATGTGAAAGTTTGGATGTTCAGAAGTATGGATGGAAGGATGGATGTTTGTTACCTCTTCACGCCAAAACTACTGAACCAGCTCGATGGTACCATAACATTGCATTCTCACCGAACTTACTTAAGTATACCTACCAAATTACAGCTCAGTCTGCTGAGGATAAGTCGTCTTAAATTCAGTTGAAAGATTTGTCCCACACATAATAACAGAGCAAGTTAATCTGTTATTATGTGTGGGACAATACTTGACGCATTACTAGACGAAGAAGCGGCCACGGACATCGCAACATCATGACTTGTTGCCGCGTCCGAGTACACTCATAGGTACCGGGAAATGAAACATTCTCAATCTCAATGTCATGTTTCGAAGTAACTGTATTACTTGATTCTTCATCATCACCATGCGCAAGCCGGTCTCACCCACTGCTGGGTATAGGCATTTACTTTTTACAAGCTTATAATACAGCTCAGTCTGCTGAGGATAAGTCGTCTTAAATTCAGTTGAAAGATTTGTCCCACACATAATAACAGAGCAAGTTAATCTGTTATTATGTGTGGGACAATACTTGACGAAGAAGCGGCCACGGACATTGCAACATCATGACTTGTTGCCGCGTCCGAGTACACTCATAGGTACCGGGAAATGAAACATTCTCAATCTCAATGTCATGTTTCGAAGTAACTGTATTACTTGATTCTTCATCATCACCATGCGCAAGCCGGTCTCACCCACTGCTGGGTATAGCATTTACTTTTTACAAGCTTATAATACAGCTCAGTCTGCTGAGGATAAGTCGTCTTAAATTCAGTTGAAAGATTTGTCCCACACATAATAACAGAGCAAGTTAGTAATTAACTTGCTTGCGCATGGTGATGATGAAGAATCAAGTAATACAGTTACTTCGAAACATGACATTGAGATTGAGAATGTTTCATTTCCCGGTACCTATGAGTGTACTCGGACGCGGCAACAAGTCATTATGTTGCGATGTCCGTGGCCGCTTCTTCGTCAAGTCTTGCTGTAATGTGAAAATATAATAATAAAGGTAGAGAACGTTAGAGTCCAATGTTATTTTATTTACCTACGATTACTTTTATTGAATGTTATCAGTATTATGGGCTCTATTATTCTATGGTTGGTTCATAGCTTATTGATTGGTTGGCTTATTGCGTGTTTTTTATGTACCTACCTACCTAGTAGTTATAATTGATCACTTTTTTATAGATTGACTTTATTAAAACAGGGAAATTTTTGTAGGTAAGCACTTAATTTACTAGAATTGTAAAACCAAAGCCTTGTTTGTTCTGTAGGAACAAAGATACATTTTGGTTGTCTGTGGGGGCTCTCGAAACTGACTTTATATGTATTTTAATAATTTGAAGACATTCGCCATTATTAAGTTAGTTAGTTAAAGGTTGCTGAAATATTGTAACGTTTTCGTTCTGTTCTAATAATACTTAAATAAAGATTAATAAATAATGGTGGACACAGGCTCTGCTTACTTTGAGGGGCTTATGTCGAAACCAGTATCGTGTAAGGAAAAAAACCTATTGCTTAGTAACTAGTATCGTAAAAAGAAGATTTTTTCTTCTACCGCACCTGGTTACGAGCCTCCGGTTTCGTACGCGGCCGAAGGGGCGTTCGTTTGTGAAATGTCAAGCATTGTTTATTTATGTAATTTGTTATTAGTAGTAATTAGCCGCGACAGTTTCATCAACCAAAGTAAAGTTATACTTTAGTTGATGAAACTGTCAACTTTTTAATATTATTCGAAAACAGCTTGTTGCGAGTTGCCTGTTGCAGCAATAGTTGCTCCGTCGGCATAGCGACTTACCTACTATTAGAGTAGTCTTATAATATTGTTCCTATTAGGTACTATGCCCAACCAATCAGCCAACTTAACACATCTTATTTCCTTCTTATTTATGTCTTCCTCACCTAAAAAGTTCTAATTTGCAACAAATGAATTATTAACCTCAGTGGCGCAGCGGGCGGAGGTCCGCCTGTGACACAGAAGGTTACGTACTCGTTTCCCGCCTCGGGCGGCATGTTTGGACCATCTGCAAATATTTGCTCCAGGTCTAAATGTTATCTACAATATATTATATTTAAAAAAATTCTATAGTTTTGACTACCACAGTTATCTAGGACCCATTGTTAACTTTTGGGGCTAGAAGATGCTGTGTGGATTGTCCAGCATTTATTAATTTTTATTTATTATTTCTTCCAGCTCACATCAGCTCTGATAATCTCCGTGGGCACCACTATCTACGCTATCTACCACGATGTGTCGTTCTTCCTCGAGGACTACTTCTTCTCTCCGGCCACGCTCATCATCGTCATCGGAGTCATTATGCTGTTTGTGTCTCTCTTCGGCTGCATCGGGGCTTTGAAGGAGAGCACCTGCTTGGTCAATATTGTAAGTATAACCTTTAGTAACTATGTAACATTACGCTACTCAAATTTGAGTAAAAAAAAAAAAAATCAAAATAATTTATTTCAAATTTCATATTTAATTAAGTAATAATTAGTTAATGTTTTTGATTTTTTCGATTTCTGTCGCTTCGCTATGTAGACTAAAGTAAAGAAGCGACGAAGAAACCTTTAGTCTGTAGTTGTTATTTTTGGAGCAAAACCCGTCCTAAGCTTTTTTATCCTCTAGCTAGATAATCAAATATTTTATAGTAAGCCTTTTTGCACCGCAAGGTTTTGACAGTTTGTTTGAATTTATTTACTGATAATTTTTGTATCTCATTATAGGAGTTTTGTTGTAGAAGCGTATACATTCCATTAAAACATTTCAGTACACCACAATTATTGGTTTTTTGCACTTTTTCTTTTCTTTTCCCTGTCTGTTAACCAAGCTCCTAGAGCTCGATGCACGAAAGAGAGGCAAAATGAGACTTTTGAAAATGTCATTATTCGTCGTTGGTGTGTTTTATTAATAAAATATTACCAATTTGTTGTCCATGGCGGCTGTGGCGGCGTAAAAAAAGCGGCCGTGAGTTGGAACTCCCCCCGTGGATGTTTTAAGAATCGACGAAAGTTACCTGTCAGAGGAAGGGTACCTGCTTCTTTCTGTGTACTCCATCCAACACTAATTTGAGCCATAGGGAGTCGTTCTACCAATAGTCTGAATAAAACCTCTTTTAGTGCAGTTTTTTTTAATGGCCAGACAAAGTTCCGCCATGCTTAGGTAGGTATTACCCACGCACAGACAACTTAACGTTGTTGATTAGAACATTCATATTTCAAGTTTATTATGAGGAGGCGTAAATAGGGACAAATCAACAAACCATAACAGGAAATATAATAAGTGAGATCTATACCAGTTTTCTAAGTATGGGCAAAGTATGAGCTAACTGCTTCCTCAAGGCGCATGGTAGTGTCCTGGGTAATAAAATATTAGTCTGTCAGTTAGATTTTCAGAAGATATGGGACACATATTGTTTCTTTTTAAACTAACATATTAAGCTACTTTTTATTTTAGGTACCTACTATCCATAGTGCCTACTATCCATAGTGCTAGGGACAACCCTGGATGGTCATAGGCTCTATATTCAAGAGGAAAAAAAAAATTATGGACAATTCACACAGCATTATCTAGCCCACAGAACAAAGAAAAATATCCCCAAGAACGAAGGTACCCATTTCTGGATAAAATGGGATTATTTGTTTGTGCCATTGTGCTGTTTGTTGTAAAATTCTAATCAGTCCGTCTGTTAGATACCAGGGTTGTCCCTAGCACTATGGATAGTAGGCACTATGGATAGGAGGTACCTAAAATAAAAAGTAGCTTAATATGTTAGTTTTGGTCCGTTACATCAAGTCGCCATATGAGTACTGCACACTAGCACAAAAATGTGCACTCATATATGGGCTTGAACTGTTAACATTTAAATGCACTTCATATTCATCATCATCAGCCTATGTTAGTCCACAGCTGGACATAGGCCTCCCCTAATGAGCGCCATAGCGCCGTCTTGAGCTTGCCGCATCCAGCATCTGCCTGTAGTCTTTCGCAGGTCGTCACCTTGCCGGAGGGCGTCCTACACTACATTTGCCGAGTCCTGGTCTCCACTCAAGAAAACGTTTCCCCCAGCGGTTATCGATTCTTCGCGAGATATCCTACAAAAGGCCTATCTAACGATTTAAATCTTTGGCAAAACATATTTTGACCTCTAGTCTCTGATCCTATTAAAATCTCGTCTTTTATAACAGTTTGCAGTAATCCTGAGCATCGTGTTCATTCTGGAGATAGCGGCTGCCATTGCAGCCTTCAGCCTTCGCCCCCAAGTCAGTGATATGCTGGAAGACAAGCTGCGTACGACGTTGGAGTTCTACTACGAAGATCCTGAGGTGGAAGATGCCTTTGACTTTATTCAGAGCAGGGTAAGTTGTCTGCAGAAGTTTCGTTTGTTTTCCGATGAAACTAAAATTAATTTGATAAATTCCGATGGAAACGATTATGTACGATCAATAAACGAGGCTTTGAATAACAAGAAAACTAAAAAGACAGTTAAGCATGGTTGTGAAATGTTATGGTGTGGGGATGTTTCTCAGGGTACGGGATTGGTCCTGTGAGAAAGATTGAAGGGCAGATGGATCAATACCACTACAAAAATATCTTAGAGAAGACAATAATTCCATATTCCGAGGAAAATTTGCCAGTAACTTGAATATTTCAGCACGACAATGACCCAAAGCACACAGCACGCAGCGTTAAAGCGTTTCTCACAGAACAATCGGTGACAGTGTCAGAGCGGCCTGCAAATAGTCCCGATTTAAATCCCATAGAAAACTTGTGGCACACTATAAAGACCAAACTGTTGCAGAAACATGTTACTAATATTCAGGGACTTTACAGTGCATTTGAAAACGCTTGGCTTGAAGTCCTGTAGAAACATGCCGCGTCGCTGCCGAGCCGTAATCGATAACAGAGGCTACCCTACCAAATATTAATTGTTTAAGGATGCACCTAGTAATTTTAGAATTTTTCAACACTATTAGGGTTTTGTTCAATTTAAGTAATGATTTTTTGGTGTTTCTAATTAGTTGTCCGGCTTGTTTGTCGTATTTTATTTTGATGTTAATTTTAGTTTCAGTTTTGGAAAAACAACCGTTGTTTTCTATTATTATAATGGTATTACAATGCAATATAATATCCGAAACATTGATTTTAATACGTAGGAACACTCAATGATACGTTAAAAATTAGTAAAAAAGGGAATTTGCAATAAATATATAATAGGGTGTTTCTAATTATATGACCAAAATGTTCTGATACTTTATGGAGAGCCTAGGCTTATACTTCTATTCACGTGTTTTGATAGGCTGGCATGGCCCCAAATAGGTATATATAAGTAGGTACCTATGTTGGAAACTGGAAAGTTTTGAAAATGTTTAATCGGCGGTTTAGTATTAGGTATTGAAAGGCGAACAACTAGGAAACTGTGAACATGACAATATGAGCTTCTCTCAAAACCACCAAAACAAGCGATTGTCGACTTTATTTGTTTATTTATAGTAAGCAAGTCATAATAAAACATAGCAACAATGCAATAGCATATCTATAAGATGACTTATTGCTTGAAAACAGACGTATTCAAGCAATAAGTCATCTTAACGTCTGTTTTGACTTCTTGCTTCAAAACGTCTGTTTTCAAGCACCTGAGAACTTTCATTTCAAGCGAGAACCTCATCTTAAAGACAATAACTTTAGTTGTTAGTTATTGTCTTTAGTTAAAGTTATCGTGGAGCATACTCCACCACCAGTTCGCGTACATACCATTAGTAGTTTAATAAACGCCGTTACCACACACCAGAAAAGCGCTTTTACATATGGGCTAAAACTCGTTTTCTTTAGAACAAATCAAACACAATACATTTTACAGTGACAAAATGGCTTCCCACGAGCTTCAAGCTGACCGTTTGTCATCTGATGCCGTCAATATAAAATGCATCTTAATGTTCGGAGTTAGAACCCATATATGAGTGCACAATTTTGTGCTGTGTGTGCGACAAGCTTTGTAAAACTTCCATCACTACCAAAACAAGTGATTGTAGACCTTATTAGCAGAATCTCTTAAAGTTTAATTTGTATAATTCCAGTTGAACTGCTGCGGTGTCTATGGATACACGGACTGGTCGCACGCGGTTCCTCCTGCAGGCACCTCGGGCATCTCCATCAACAACATCACTGTGCCCAACTCCTGCTGCGCTGAATCAAAGTAACTTCTATTCATCTTAGTATAGAATACATTTTTGAGTTTTTAGGCATACCTATCAGAAAGACACCGTAAGGTACCTAGCTAATTTGTTACCACGGAAGCCCAAAGTCACTATAGCTTGATTTGCTCTACCGTTGCTCAACTAAACTGCATACTACCTACTGAGTGACAACTTTTTCAAGTAAATTCACATAATATAAATTCTTGATATGTCATTGTCATACGTAGGCATAAATACTTATACTTTAGGTATTTTGGATAGTATATAGCTTTTACGAAGCTTATGGATTAAGCCTTTTCTTTAACTTCAGGAGGTTGGTACTTACCTGGTTCGTGTCGCTATATAAGACGAATAGCATTTTTTAGCCTAGACTAAAACCCGAGATTCTTATTTAGCGGGAAGCTCTAGAAGAAAACCTGTCTTCCAAAATGAAACTGCTAAAATCAAACTAAATAGTAATAAAACTGCTTCAAATCTTGTTTGAATATGCCTAACAATCATAATTATTTCCCCCACAGGAGAGACATATACACAGATGGTCTGGAGGTGGTTGAATGCACAAAGCTCTATGCCAATGGATGTCTCCCGAGGGTATACTACCTGGTGTACCAGAGCGCTGGTCTATTGGGAGCTGGAGCCATGACCATTGCTTTCATTCAGGTAAAGCTGGGCATTGAAAAGTTAAAGTAACAAAGAGGTTGTAAGTTTTATTTACAAACTGATGTGAAGAAACTTTTTGTCAAACCAAATATATTTACTTACTATTTATAACTGGCTAGTTTCAGTAAAAAAAACAACAAGTTATAAAGCTATTTCAGAGAGAAGCTCTTTCTATAATCCATTTTAACTTCTTGAATAATTGGATTAAGTAAACGCCATTCCACTTTCAAAGAACAATCATTTTTCTTTTTATTTTCAGATAATCGGCATCGTATTTTCGTTCTCGCTGGCCAGCTCTATCCGCAGAGCCAAGTCCCAGAGGGAACGTCGTCGCTGGGAGATCCAAGAGCGAGTCATCAACGCCCACACTTTTCTAAATCCTGACCAAGAGAAGGTTAAACCTGTCGTTTACGTTCCATTCCACGGGCAGACTAACGCTTAGGTTTGCAAGTTGAACAAGCTCTTCAAAAAGACGTCCATATTATTTTCATTTTCAGAAAGGAGGTTGAAGGTTGTTTCTGAGGCTACGTTTTAATTTTATGAGGAATCTTCATCCTTCATACCGTCAATTAAATCGTAGCCTCAAAAGTTTGCCGAAAAAAGGCGCATTTAGTAAATAAGTGTAAAGTGACAAAGAACATCGAGATTTTTAGTAAAAATGTGGAGTTACCAACAGGTTATGAAAAGCCAAAGCAGAACACTAATTTTATCTTTATTTCTAACAATAATAGGTATTATGAGTATAGATAATGACTAAGTAGGTATAGTTTAATTCGTTTATCTTTAGATCACCAAATATTTTCATAGTAAGCACATTCCTAACTTGGTCTAGTCTTAACAGAATTTGTGTAAGTGCCTATTTTGACGAAGTCAGCAAATTATTGTGAAATAAAGTATTTTCTTATCTTATCAAGTGTTTTAATTTCGATTACATAAAGAAGCACTCTTCACTACTACATTTTGAATGTTCTCTTCATAGACAAATATTGGCTGTGCTAAGCACAACTCCCAATACCGAGAGCTCTATATCCGCGCCGAAAACCTTTCATATTTTCAACACAAACCTAACTTATGTAGGTACGTATAATATTTTACCTCGTATATTTTAAGCATTATCAGTTGAGTAGGACACTCGACGCTGACTGATAATGATAACGTTATCACTGATAACAGATAAGTTGGTATAGTGACGGCACAGTTTAACATGGATTTACCTACAGTACCTATTCTTTGTTTTACAGGGTAAATGGAACTTCTGAGATAGCAAAAGTATAACTCGTAAAGAATAAAATAACGTCATATAATATTTCATCTTTGTTGAGTTTCAGGAAAAAATTTAACCTACATTATTTTAAACATGGATTTATAGTACACTAGCATCTGTTCCTGTCTTCGCTCATGTCGCTGGATAAAACATAGCCTATGCCACTCAGGGATAATGCAGCTTTCTATTCGTTATATCTCTATCCAGGTGGTGTGGCAGAGATCGCTCTTCAGCGATAAGATCGCCACTTGTCGCTTATGTTATAATTGCATCATTTGTAAATTGTTTCTTAGTTTCAAGTGTGCAATAAAAGTATTTTCTTTCTATCTATCTTCCTATCTATTAGCGAAAGAATGATCAAAATTGGACCCGTAGTTAGTAACTACACCTCTTAACCTTGTACCCGTAGTTCTAGATACTACACCTCTTGCTTGGCGACCTCTGTGACGCAGCGGGCGAAGGTCCGCCAGCGACGCAGGAGGTTGCGGGTTCGATTCCCGCCTCGGGACAAATGTTTGTACGATCTGCAGATATTGGTTCAGGGCATTCTGGATGTTTTCTATGTTTAATAAATAAATATCTATCTGTAGTGTATGTATTAAGTATATCAGTTATCTAGTACCCATAACACAAGCTCTAGGTACTTAGCTTAGAGCTAGATGACGCTGTGTGAATTGTCCAACATTATTTATTTACTCACAAATATATTAAGACTAACAAATACCCACAGAACTTTATAATATACGTGTAGAAGTAGTTTAAAAATACAAAAGACAATTACTGTTCACCGTTGGTTTTCAATTCATTCAAATTAATAATAAGTTTTCACTGTCTTTGAAAACAGAATCCGTAGCAAAGATAACTTCGTAGGTCCTCTACGCCGTAGAAGGACTACGGCGTAGGCGTCTACGAATTCAAAATTGGAATCCCTATTCCTTTATGCAGTATGAAATGAATCATCTATACTTATAATAAAACTGTAACAGGTCCAATTCTGTACATTGAAGATATTTTAAATTTTTTTTTTGGAGGGCACTCTATTATCGATACTGAAGCCAAAACTGTATTTTTTTTCATTCATGTCTGTCTGTCTGTCTGTCTGTCTGTTTCTTAAACGCGCATCACGCCGAAACTACTGAAGGTATTGACATGAAACTCGGCATGATTTTAGGTCATACTACGAGGAAGGACATAGGATACTTTTTATCCCGGAATTCAGTCAGGTTCTTCTGGGAGAGAGGATGAAAGTAAAATTCTTTAACAGCTCATCACGCCGAAACTGCTGAATGAGTTGGACTGAAATGGTACGATTTGAGTTCATTCATACTACAAGGAAGGGCATGGGATACATTTTATCCTGGAATTGAGTGAGTTTCCCCCGGGTGAGAGGATGAAAGTAAAATCCTTTAATCGCGCATCACGACGGAACTACTGAATGAATTCGAATGGAACTCGGCATAATTTGAGTGCCTACTACGGGGAAAGATAGGTAGGTACATTTTATGCCGGAATTTAGTAAGGTTCTCCGTGGAGAGAGGATAAAAGTCATATTCCTGGGCCGCGCATCACGCCAAAAGTACAGTATGAATTCAAATAAACAATATTTTTATCCCGCAATCAGTACGGTTCCCTTAGGTTAGGAGAGTGGATGAAAGTAAAAATATGCTACTAAATGAATTCAAATGAAACTATGCATGATTTGATCTCATACTACGAGGAAAAACATAGGATACATTTTATCTGGGACAGTAGGCACGGTTCTCTCGGGAGAGGGGATAAAAGTCAAAATGTGTAAGTACTTAGTTGTAATTCATTAACGCGTCGTCCGATTTCATGCATTCTTTTGGAACGAAGTTCCTTATTGCGCGTTGTGAAAGGGGGCTAGACGGAAAAAATTGTAACGAAAATTGGAGCGACACTTTTTGCCACAGAACAAATATATTGCCACAGAACAAATATATTCTAACATTTGATGGAAAGTAAACACAACATTAAGTCAGTGTCAAAGTGTAGAACTGTCACTGTAGCATTTATGATAGGCAGCTGTCATCGCGAATGACATTAGGTTTGCACAAAAAATTGGTTGTCTGTCTATAAAGTCGGTTTACTGACGATAGTTGAACGTGACAACGGCTTAAGAAAATACTGATGGAATGGTAGCATTTGATACTCGATCAAAACATGTAAATGTACTATAGTATAGCAGCTGTCCACGCAGACACATCGCTTACTCAAGTAGGAGAGAGACGGATGTCGAGCGCTCTCGCTTGCACTTCAAGCCTTACATGGAACGCCTCATAGCGAGGTAACGCATTGCGTCATGTTTTTTCGTGCGTGCAGCCGGCTCTATCGAATTATAAGACGTTGTCACGTCAAAATTAGAATCGCTCTCCGAACAATCGTGTGTTCCGCTCTCTCGCGCAACGTGTCATTGGAGTGAGCGGGACATATATGCGACGACCGCAGCCGAGTTGAGCCGACACATTTTGACGAAGACAACCGAGGAGAACCAAAGCGACGACGACCGCAGCCGAGTTGAGCCGAGGTGGGCTTCGATTCGAACAATCGTGTGTTAGGATAGTAGGATAGGATAGTAGGATAGGATAGTAGGATAGGATAGTGGGATAGGATAGTAGGATAGGATAGTAGGATAGGATAGTAGGATAGGACAGTGGGATAGGGCAGTAGGATAGGACAGTAGGATAGGACAGTAGGATAGGACAGTAGGATAGGATAGTAGGATAGGATAGCAGGATAGGATAGTAGGATAGGATAGTAGGATAGGATAGTAGGATAGGATAGTAGGAAAGGATAGTAGGATTGGATAGTAGGATAGGATAGTAGGATAGGATAGTAGGATAGGATAGTTGGATAGGATAGTAGGATAGGATAGTAGGATAGGATAGTAGGATAGGATAGTAGAATAGGATAGTAGTTGTAACGACATATTTTGACGAGGTGCGCTTTGATTCGAACAATTGTGTGTTCCGCTCGCTCGCGCAACGTGTCTTTGGATTGGAGTGAGCGGGATATATCAGTTTTCTGCGGCCTCACTGAAGATGACGCGAGGACGCGCGATTAATCGAAAGGAACTTCGTTCCATCCGGGTGTCCCTTGACACCTCTCAAGTTTTTTTTGTTAGAAACAGTGTTGCAATATCGAATTTGACTAAATCAGTAGAAAATAGAGTAGAAAATAGGTAGATTGATGAAATAATCTGTAGATTGAAGAAAAAATCAGTACTTAGATAAAGGGTAGGTAAGTTTCTATCTATTTATTTTTTGAAGACGCCACCCATTAGTTAGGTAGAACCTAACTAATGGGTGCGTCAATGCCTATTTCAGGCAAAGTAAAATGTACAAATGGTCCATGCAATCTTCATGAACATGATATTTGGTGGTTTAGCTGGTCCAGTTAACTGTACCACCGAAGTTTGGTTGGAGTAAGTGCTCTAATTAAACTAACTGGACCACAGAACATTTTCTTTTACTTTGATAGGTACTCAATCAACTGTACCTATGTACTATCGAAATAAAATTAAGTCAAATGGATCAAGAGCCCAATTCTACAATACAATTGCTTCACTATGACAATGGAATCGTCGCAGAATTATGACGTAGAATTTCTAGATTAATAAAACTCCAGATAGTACGTGCGAGATAAATTAATGGTTTCAACTCTCCATCTGCATTCATCATAATTTCTTTCATCTAAGGCAGAATACCAAAACGTGTCATTCTGTGACGATACCCCTATCATAGTGAAGAGATTAGTTTAGCAGAACAGGGCCCCAGCTGAACGCAACCATGAGTAAGAAGTGAAACGAATACAACGTCGACACTTCTTAACACTGACGCTGGCCGAGTCGTAGCTAAAAGACGTGTGGATAAAGAATGCGATTGAAGATGACAACATGCTATCCCCCGTAGACCCTACCCGATTTATACACAATTTAACAAGGATCCAAATATAGATGCTTTTATTAAAAGTGTAATAGGTCCAATTCTGCGCATCGAAGTTTTTTTGCACGGCGGCGTTTCATATTTTGAGAGAAACTGTGGTTAACTATGAACTTAATTAGTCGGCAGGAATGGCAATCGCGAACGAAGTCGCGGGTACAGCTATCTATACTTATAATAAAACTGTAACAGGTCCAATTCTGTACATTGAAGATATTTTAAATTTTTTTTTTGGAGGGCACTCTATTATCGATACTGAAGCCAAAACTGTATTTTTTTTCATTCATGTCTGTCTGTCTGTCTGTCTGTCTGTTTCTTAAACGCGCATCACGCCGAAACTACTGAAGGTATTGACATGAAACTCGGCATGATTTTAGGTCATACTACGAGGAAGGACATAGGATACTTTTTATCCCGGAATTCAGTCAGGTTCTTCTGGGAGAGAGGATGAAAGTAAAATTCTTTAACAGCTCATCACGCCGAAACTGCTGAATGAGTTGGACTGAAATGGTACGATTTGAGTTCATTCATACTACAAGGAAGGGCATGGGATACATTTTATCCTGGAATTGAGTGAGTTTCCCCCGGGTGAGAGGATGAAAGTAAAATCCTTTAATCGCGCATCACGACGGAACTACTGAATGAATTCGAATGGAACTCGGCATAATTTGAGTGCCTACTACGGGGAAAGATAGGTAGGTACATTTTATGCCGGAATTTAGTAAGGTTCTCCGTGGAGAGAGGATAAAAGTCATATTCCTGGGCCGCGCATCACGCCAAAAGTACAGTATGAATTCAAATAAACAATATTTTTATCCCGCAATCAGTACGGTTCCCTTAGGTTAGGAGAGTGGATGAAAGTAAAAATATGCTACTAAATGAATTCAAATGAAACTATGCATGATTTGATCTCATACTACGAGGAAAAACATAGGATACATTTTATCTGGGACAGTAGGCACGGTTCTCTCGGGAGAGGGGATAAAAGTCAAAATGTGTAAGTACTTAGTTGTAATTCATTAACGCGTCGTCCGATTTCATGCATTCTTTTGGAACGAAGTTCCTTATTGCGCGTTGTGAAAGGGGGCTAGACGGAAAAAATTGTAACGAAAATTGGAGCGACACTTTTTGCCACAGAACAAATATATTGCCACAGAACAAATATATTCTAACATTTGATGGAAAGTAAACACAACATTAAGTCAGTGTCAAAGTGTAGAACTGTCACTGTAGCATTTATGATAGGCAGCTGTCATCGCGAATGACATTAGGTTTGCACAAAAAATTGGTTGTCTGTCTATAAAGTCGGTTTACTGACGATAGTTGAACGTGACAACGGCTTAAGAAAATACTGATGGAATGGTAGCATTTGATACTCGATCAAAACATGTAAATGTACTATAGTATAGCAGCTGTCCACGCAGACACATCGCTTACTCAAGTAGGAGAGAGACGGATGTCGAGCGCTCTCGCTTGCACTTCAAGCCTTACATGGAACGCCTCATAGCGAGGTAACGCATTGCGTCATGTTTTTTCGTGCGTGCAGCCGGCTCTATCGAATTATAAGACGTTGTCACGTCAAAATTAGAATCGCTCTCCGAACAATCGTGTGTTCCGCTCTCTCGCGCAACGTGTCATTGGAGTGAGCGGGACATATATGCGACGACCGCAGCCGAGTTGAGCCGACACATTTTGACGAAGACAACCGAGGAGAACCAAAGCGACGACGACCGCAGCCGAGTTGAGCCGAGGTGGGCTTCGATTCGAACAATCGTGTGTTAGGATAGTAGGATAGGATAGTAGGATAGGATAGTAGGATAGGATAGTGGGATAGGATAGTAGGATAGGATAGTAGGATAGGATAGTAGGATAGGACAGTGGGATAGGGCAGTAGGATAGGACAGTAGGATAGGACAGTAGGATAGGACAGTAGGATAGGATAGTAGGATAGGATAGCAGGATAGGATAGTAGGATAGGATAGTAGGATAGGATAGTAGGATAGGATAGTAGGAAAGGATAGTAGGATTGGATAGTAGGATAGGATAGTAGGATAGGATAGTAGGATAGGATAGTTGGATAGGATAGTAGGATAGGATAGTAGGATAGGATAGTAGGATAGGATAGTAGAATAGGATAGTAGTTGTAACGACATATTTTGACGAGGTGCGCTTTGATTCGAACAATTGTGTGTTCCGCTCGCTCGCGCAACGTGTCTTTGGATTGGAGTGAGCGGGATATATCAGTTTTCTGCGGCCTCACTGAAGATGACGCGAGGACGCGCGATTAATCGAAAGGAACTTCGTTCCATCCGGGTGTCCCTTGACACCTCTCAAGTTTTTTTTGTTAGAAACAGTGTTGCAATATCGAATTTGACTAAATCAGTAGAAAATAGAGTAGAAAATAGGTAGATTGATGAAATAATCTGTAGATTGAAGAAAAAATCAGTACTTAGATAAAGGGTAGGTAAGTTTCTATCTATTTATTTTTTGAAGACGCCACCCATTAGTTAGGTAGAACCTAACTAATGGGTGCGTCAATGCCTATTTCAGGCAAAGTAAAATGTACAAATGGTCCATGCAATCTTCATGAACATGATATTTGGTGGTTTAGCTGGTCCAGTTAACTGTACCACCGAAGTTTGGTTGGAGTAAGTGCTCTAATTAAACTAACTGGACCACAGAACATTTTCTTTTACTTTGATAGGTACTCAATCAACTGTACCTATGTACTATCGAAATAAAATTAAGTCAAATGGATCAAGAGCCCAATTCTACAATACAATTGCTTCACTATGACAATGGAATCGTCGCAGAATTATGACGTAGAATTTCTAGATTAATAAAACTCCAGATAGTACGTGCGAGATAAATTAATGGTTTCAACTCTCCATCTGCATTCATCATAATTTCTTTCATCTAAGGCAGAATACCAAAACGTGTCATTCTGTGACGATACCCCTATCATAGTGAAGAGATTAGTTTAGCAGAACAGGGCCCCAGCTGAACGCAACCATGAGTAAGAAGTGAAACGAATACAACGTCGACACTTCTTAACACTGACGCTGGCCGAGTCGTAGCTAAAAGACGTGTGGATAAAGAATGCGATTGAAGATGACAACATGCTATCCCCCGTAGACCCTACCCGATTTATACACAATTTAACAAGGATCCAAATATAGATGCTTTTATTAAAAGTGTAATAGGTCCAATTCTGCGCATCGAAGTTTTTTTGCACGGCGGCGTTTCATATTTTGAGAGAAACTGTGGTTAACTATGAACTTAATTAGTCGGCAGGAATGGCAATCGCGAACGAAGTCGCGGGTACAGCTAGTACCTAATAAAGAAGTACTTTATTTCCTACAGACCTTACTTAGACTCTTGGAAACGTGAGAATAAAGTTCGGCTACATCCATTTCCATGACCCACGTGATATACGCTACCGAGGGCCAGTCGCTTAAAAACTAATTCCAAGTTTCTGATTCGTTTTCGTGCAAACGTTAATCTTATGCAAGCGACATAAGAGTTGATTTTGCACGACAATGAAAACGAAACTTCGATTTTACTTTTTTGAGTAGGCCCCCATAGCTACTGACTTATGCCGTTAGACTAACACATCTATAGCCCAAGACGCAAATGCCCTTCTCCGCAACCGTGTAGCGGCAGTGGCTGGGCAGTGAATACGTTAGTCTGAACTGAACAGGCCTCTAAAGTTCGAAAGATATATGAGGATGATGATGATGGCTTCCTAGCAGAAACATTTCTTTACGTATCTCTTCATCGAGTATTGTTTTTGACGTGACAACGTCTTATAATTCGATAGAGCCGGCTGCACGCACGAAAAAACATGACGTCATGCGGCGTTACCTCGCTCTAAGGCGTTCCAAGTAAGGCTTGAAGTGCAAGCGAGAGCGCTCGACATCCGTCTCTCTCCTACTTGAGTGAGCGATGCGTCTGCGTGGACAGCTGCTATACTATAGTACATTTATATGTTTTGATCGAGTATCAAATGCTACCATTCCATCAGTATTTTCTTAAGACGTTGTCACGTTCAACTATCGTCAGTAAACCGACTTTACAGACAACCAATTTTTTTTAGGAGCTTACTGGGCACTGCATTTTTATTAATGATGTTTTCCTAGCCGAATCTTCGGCCACAGCGTCCTGTCTCAATGGAGACTTACCAGGTGCAGGACATAATATAGTGCCCAAGTGTGTGCGCAAACACAGGTTCACTCTCTATTCCCTCACTCTCGTAATCCAATGGGACGGCAGACCGAATCGGAGAGGTCCTGACCTCGTAGGGCCAACGGCTTAATATATGTATGTACCTCATTTATATCCCATGCGAATGTACTTAAATCTTTTGTTTTTCCAAGAATGGAACACAATCGGTGCTGGATGTACCAAAAGTGGACTAATTCCTCAGTCAATATAACTACAATGCCTACTACAGCAGTAACTTTCAACTAGTATCTGAGCTAAACCGCGAGCGCACGGACGAACTATAAGGGTTCCTTGTTGACTACAGAACCCTAAAAAGAAGAGAGAGGAAGTAACAAAAAGAAGGGAGGGAAGTGATAAAAATAGTTCGCAAGTGTACAGAACTTACGAAAAACTAGTAAGTAATTACTTACGTTTTCGAGCGTACATTTTTGTTTCATAAGCTGCAAAAGCTGCCATTACTTTTCAATTCCTCCCGCCCCGTCTGCATACATCATGGTAAAATAATAAAAAGTATGGCACTCCGAGAAACAACGGTCACGTGGATTTTCCCAAGCCTACGTCATATGCGCTACGGTGGTTCTCAAACTTTTTAGTTTGGGGAAATTCGAGATCTAGATCTAGGTTTTAGGTTTTCCATGAAATTCTTCAAAATTAGTTTCTATAACTTGAGCAACGCTAATGAGCTCTGCACGTGGATAAATAAATTTTTCCCATGAAATGAAATTTTCCAATCACAGGTACATTCTTCAGCCACAGATTCTTTTTTAGGGAATGAAAATAACCTTATATTACCGGCTTTCACACTTACAGTTACGGATAGAGTAACCGTCTATTTTATTTTAAACTAGCGACCCGCCCCGGCTTCGCACGGGTGCAATGCTTATATTAAATATACCTACTGCAGAATCGGCCCTCCGGCCGGTACCGCAACCACTATGTCCCTGCATTTTAAATCTGAAATATCTTCGAAATTCATTTAAATTACATGCTGTAAAGGCAATATTAATCTATATTAAATGCACAATGTATTTGAGTTACTTAATTGGATAAGGATTAATGCTGTATTGCTTAAAATCGCCTCGTAAATAAGCCATTATTTCTCGCAAAAAGTAAAGGATAAAATATGGTTATAAAAAATTTATTTAAGCATCCTATCTTTATGTAGTGAGTACTATGTAGTGAAAATCCGATCAAAGCGCGAGTGACGCACCGGCGCTTCTAAAAGTTTTGCTGCTCTATGGTTAAAACTTAGTTGAACATAATTTTCTTGTACTCGACGCACGAAATGCGACAAAAGGTTTAGCTATTTTTTTCGCCAGGTAGCAGAACGCACGAAACGCGACTTACTTGGTTGTTTACTCCAAAATGTCGACGCACGAAATGCAACTAATCCGCGGCGGCGTCAATAAAAGTTGGATAGTTACCGGGCAAATGAACGTAACCTATTTAAAAATTTTAATTTTGTTCTTGTGGCAACTGGACTGTGACCTAGGCTTGGGAAGATCTCGGAATGTCAGACCTTGTTTTCTTAGATCATGAATACATTTACGCCCAGGAGGTGACTAGACCTTGTGTTAATACTTACACTCACATACATAAGCGTAGAGTTTTATTAACAAAGCAAATTACAATCATAAAATAAAAACAAACTAGAACTACACTTGCGAGCTTTAAAATGGAATCGCTTCATCGCGAGTTGATCAAAACAATTTTTTTACAATTTATGTACAATGAACTATAGATTGTGGTATATCATTTGAAAGGTAATTTTGTTACCTTTCAAGTGATATCAAGAATATTTAAAATTAATTAAATTGGCTACCTAAATTTTGGGAATTATTGCAATAGGTCGAAGTTGCATCTATCGGCTTCTATCGGCGCCGGAGCTGGATTAGCTGGATTTCTCCCTCGTATCCGCTGTTTTAGCTCGTCCCACATATGCCAGATTGGGTTCAAGTCAGGAATAAGGGCTGGCCAGTTTAGTGTGGGAATGCCGACATGGAAGACGTCTGTCGGTACTGTCTAGTCTAGTCACTGCTGCGGTGTGGCAGCGGACATTATCGTGCATTAAATCAAAATTTATCGTCGCCAATAAATCCTGCGTAAGGGAAAACATAACTTAACTCATAGTTCACTGCAAAGAAATTGTAAAAATTAGTCTTGAACAACCCGCGATTCCAGTTTAAAGCTCGCAAGTGTAGTATTTACAACATGATCCATATCAATTACAGTCGGAAGCGTCCCTAAGACGCTGTCTGCATTGCCCCGCTGTATGAGCTGCGCCAGATAGGTACCTACTCACCAGCTCTCGGGCCACACATGATAAAATAATAAATTTTTAAATACTCGAGATACCGAGAGCCTTGATATGGACCTAGAGTCTCGAGTCCAAGGGGAGCAAATGTGAAGTATTTGCATTCTGTAAAAAGTACCTCTCTTACTTATTATTATAGCTTATTTTACAATGTGACAAAAGTGTTATTATATGGGAAGAGTACAATACAATACAATACAATACAAGTACTCTTTATTGCACACCAAATAAAATAGAAACACGGGACAGGAAAAGACAAACACATAGCAATGCACAATGGGCACCTACACATTAATGAGCCAGTCGTTTGTCTTATCTTATCGGTGTCCAAAGAAACGTAAATATTTAACTCTCAGTTAGACTACAAAGTAATGGAATAGATTTTACGACATGCTTTTGAAAAATTACAAATAGGGGAAATACATACATTATAGTGCAGTCATACTAAGGTTTCACCTTGGAATTCCGAGACAACCAGCTGGTAACTCGTATGCCTTGATTTTGGTGATATAAACGTTGATGTCTCAAAAGTCAAATAAAATATCGTGCCGGAATCGTAAGTTATCAGCGCAGCGCGCTCTCCGTCCTATATCTCAAAAACGGTTCAGCGCATTAAAAAATGTCATGAACATAATTTATTGCAAATCTTATGTTTTACAATTTTATGTCAACTTAGTTCGAGCTATAGAAACCTTGATAATTACGCAAAACCGATTGTGACATTTGACCTTGAATGACTTAATCTAACCCCAAAGTGAGGGCGATACGAGTTGTCAGCTGGTTGTTTCGGAATTTTATGACTAAAATGACTGGATTATTGAAGTCAAAGGTATTTTCATGACTCTTAATTTTTAACTTATGGGACTTACCTACATGATGGAATTTTAGATAGCTACATTAGCTACCTACCTTAAAAACAACGAATTTGTAGAGAAACTCGCTAAGAAATTAACTCAGGAGCTTAACCCATTCACTGCCCAGCCTCTGCAGTGCGACTTGAAGAGGCGCGCCGCGCGTCCCGCCGTAGCTGGAACACGAAGATGTGCGTCAAGGGCATGAAAGTGTCAATTTATTCAGTGAAAAGAATTCCGCTCCTTTTCGGACCAGGAAAAACAAATACCTACATGTGAAAGACAATAGCACATTGTTCACAGAAGCGAGAAAGTGTCTGATTTCTATCGAGTGTGTCATATGAGGCCCGACGCGACGTCCCGTCCCCCCCAACCCCCCGTTTTTCTTCCTTACAGGGACTATGGCGTCCCAAGCCTTCTGACTCTCTAATCTACAACTGTTTTTGCTAACTTCCTCCTCATCTCAGCTCAACAGCCTGTATTGGTCCACGGCTGGACGCAGACCTCCCCCTATTAAGCGCCTTTTGGCTTTTATCTCATGGGGGTAGTTCCCGAAATCCCCACGCTGGGCATGCGGTTTGAGGACCGCAGTTCGGTGGTAGAACTGTTCTGCAGGGGGCGCTGCAGCCCGCCCCCCTACGAAAACAAAATGACTATCCCTTTTCAGAACACCTTTGATTGATTGCAGAGTGCCCATGACAGTGCAAGATGTTTACAACGTCGCGTCGTCTCCAAATTGATACAAAAAAACCATCCATAAGATTCCGAGCTCGCAAGATCACCTTGACAAAACATTTACATACCAAATAGCCGTGAGGTAGGAAGGCTCTAAAACAGGTAGTAGCTTGGGTATACGTTTCTTGTAAACACGTGCATCTCACAATTTTTGAGTGACCCATTTTTTGCAGTGTGATATCAAAGATTTTTTGATTAAACTCTAGATTTGGTACTAGACAGTGCGTTTTCAAATATAATTTTAATTTGACCAAGTTTTTTTGTAGTTCCTTGTATTGATTATTCATTCAACGGAAGATTTGTGATTTTATCGTTAAATTCAAGTCAAACTACCTGGTGATTTTTTACCGCTTAGGTGCATCATGTTATTTTAGACTTTGAGAGAACGTAGTTTTCTAGACACCGAATTGAAAAATCTTTGAAAACGCTATTGTTAGAGAGCTTATTTACCTATAACACGCGACATAGTATGTTTGTACATAATTATTTCAGTGTAAATAAGTTGATTTACGAGTTGTTGATATCTAGTTTCCATGGTTACCAGTGATCGATCATAAAGGGCAATAGTTCAAGTGTTAAACTGGGAACCACCGCATTTGTATAATGTTTGTACCTTGGGGACTCTCGCCGTACATGTACAATATTTATCCGAAGCCTATACCTCCGGTAAGTACCTATCTAACTCTTTTTTAAGGCTATCAATAATTCACGGATACAGTAGTTTAGTCATATTTTACGTCAGATCAGAAAAGGCGTAAAATAGGTTAGTTTACTTTCTGCTTTTCTAGTGATTTGGTTTGATAATACAAAAGTCTATTCTGGAAGATTGCGCATTTTTTTTTTCGTTTTGTGTACTGTTTAAAGAGCCAAAGATCGTTGCAGCTAAATCTAGAGCAGAATCTTCACCTAGAATCATTTTGTAGAAGACAGCGAATGACATTTTAGGTAAGGTGACATTTTTAAACATATTATTTGTAATGATTTAAACATAACACAGATTGGCAAAGAACAATGTTATGGATATTAGTATTAACAAGCTCAGGTTATTGAATATTGCTAACCATTCATGACCACGGAATTAAAGTAAGGGGAAATGGTAAGTGGGCGTGGCACGCGTGCTACAAGTACGCGCTGGTATGCTTATTCGACCCCAGTCGGGTTCTAACATCGCGTGGAGTTGCTAGTCTCGCAACCAATTCATTTTTTCCGTAATCATGCCGTATTGTTCGATTTTAGAGTGTAAAAATGATAGTAGGAGAAAAAATCTTCAAAATGGAGGTGTCTCGTACCTTCGGGGAGAACGGTTTTTATTGTTTTGTAATAAAATCTTATTTTATTTCAATTTGTCAATAATTTAATAGAAGGGTTAGTCAAAATCAACCTTATGCAATTAAGATAAAGTTGATTTTGGATTGATTCTATTCTTCGCTACTCAATTAGTGATGTAGTCAAGTCGGATGTTGATTTTGTCGATTGATATCGATACAAGAAATTCAATTTTAATTTCTAATTTTAATGTTAATGTTAAATAAGTGATTAGTATTATTATGTAAATTAATTATTTATTTAGTATTTAGATTACAAGTCACTAAATTGACATCATTAGGTCCTCTAACCTTTATCTTAAATATTTGTAGGTTTCCCAAAGATACAAACGTCAAGGAGAAATGGATAGATGCAACGGGTAGAGTTAATTGGATGCCAACCAAATCAAGCACGATATGCTCTGAACACTTTTTGGAAGTCGATTTCAAAATATCAAATAAAAGATAATATAGATATACAATTACGAAACATACAGCGCTTGTATCACTGAAAATCGTTAAGTTTAAATATATAAATGTTCACATACACCATTTACTAAAATTAAACATAAAACTTTCCAAACACCAGTTTCCTAATAAATACGTTTTATTTCAGGGGCATAAACAACATACATTTATTTTTACCTGCCTGTCTGTGTCTATTTATAAATGGTTTAAAATATACAGCTCTTTGTGTGCCAAGTAAGTAAATAAACTACCAACAAGTTCATTTTTTTGCGAATTGAACAAAAAATCGGGTATCTATCGATATCGATAATGTACTTCAATGTGCTACCTGGTGCAGCTCTAATCGAGTAGCAGTCGATGGTCGACCTATCACGCGAATGTCAATCTTAAGACTGAGGAAATTAAGTTTATAATTGCGACCACTGAAAATACCGCCATCTATGGTCAAGTAGCGGAATTAACTTGTCAATCGAATGTTTGGTTACTATAGACCGTAAATACGTTCTGATGCTAAAGTAAAATAAATCTTATCTGTAGAAGTCAAGGTTTATTTCCAAATCAGTGACGTTGGCTAGTTTTGACTAAACTTAAACTACCAATCAAACGAATTGTTTCTTTGTAATGCATTATATGATTACTGGTTTATTTGTGTGAGTTTGGCGACACCGGTGCCCTTAGTAATTTTGTTGCATTGTCCTTCCACTCTAACTTCCATTTCCGTGTTCATGACCATCTGAGTAAACAAAAACTGCAATAGCTAATGAATAATCCATACTAAACATAACTAAGTATACTACTATATGTATACTAAAACATACTGCATTTAAACTACGTCATTCAAGTTCGAAACTCTGCTATAACAGACGTAGGTTGCTATATTTTTTACCAATGAACGAGGTAAGTATTTAGTTACTAGAGTTTTTTATGTTTACCTCAAAATAATGTATAAACGTATATGATCGATAAGGCTGGCTCAAAGTGTATGTACTCTACCTACTTTTACTATTTAAAGGCACAAGTTTTCAACATTTTCTAATTATTATGTCAGCCTTTTTTAATATTAACTTGATCCAGTTACTCGCCTGAAATACTGGATCAAGAAAACCCAGCCTTAAATATTTATCTGTTCGTTATCCTAGCGTTATCTCTCAGATATCCGTTAGCTTTCGCGCATTCATGTTGTTCTAACTTAAAATCCACTGTTGCTGTTGTAGAAATCAAAAATGGCGGATCTGGCGCCTAGCAGCCAGAAAATGCAGATTAACAAAACGGAGTCTGAGTACAACATGAAGTCTATAAGATTTCTGTTGTTGACTATCACGGCTTTGTTCATGGTAAGTTCATTTATATATATTTCACATATTTTAAAGGTTAAAGAGGTTTAAGGGATATCGTGTCAAACCGCGGCCATACCTAGCGCAAGTGTGTAGATTTAAAAACGCTACGTGTATGAAACAACCAAGCTAAAGGCAAAGAAAAGAAATTAACAGGCCAAGGAAAGAAATTGAGACACAGATTAAAGATTAATGAGATTACGATGGCCATGGTTGGATTAACATCGACCGTCAATCAGATAAAATGGTCAAAGCTAAGTAAACACACATGAAAAGCAACATCTTTGAGGTCACTTGGTGTCACATTGCTGTGAAAACAAACCATCACATAAAACAATAAAAACGTCTGATAGCATTATCTGTTCTACATTTTGCTGAGGATTAATAGATCCACTTGAACAAGTGCCTCACAGTTTACGTCAGTTAATGTTTAAGGAGCTAAACAATTAATTATGTCTGGTATTAGTTGTTGTAGTTTTACATTTCCATGTATTTTAACATGCTATGGCTTCAGTAGCTCTAGGTTTGGTTGTTTAGGTAGGTACCTAATTTTCGCGATTTGATCACGTAATTTATTAATGACTAGACGATCGCCTCGCGGTTTCACCCGCGTAGTTCCCGTTCCCGTGGGAATTCCGGGATAAAATATAGCCTATGTCACTCCCTGAAAAGTAAGCTTCCTAACGGTGAAATAATTTTTCAAATCGGTCCAGTAGTTTCGGAGCCTATTCAATTCATACAAACAAACAAACAAACAAAAAATCAAACCTTTCCTCTTTAGTATAGATAGTATAGATTAGGTATTTAAAGAGTATTTATCGGGTACCTTTTATAATTATTTCCCCAAAATGGACGTCTAGAAGACACATCTCTGCCTACACTATACAAAATAAAACTTTTGCAGAGGCATTAAAAATAAGCTTATGATAGGTATCACAAACTGCAAAATCGATTTTTGAAAATTCCTTCGTTTGACACAATAAAAAGATAAAATAGGTGGTGGCGCTGATTTAGGTCAGATATGCGCCTTAAGATCAAATGAGTCTTCTGAGAATGGACCCAATTAATTAAGAATTAACCCACTGAAATGTTTTTTTTTTATTTTAATTTTTATTATTTTAATTACGAAACAAGGGTTTTGTCATTTAAAAGAACATACAGACAAATTGAGAACCTCCTCCTTTTGGTTGAGGTTGAGGGCGAAGGTTCGACTGCGACGTAGGAGGTTGCGGTTTCGATTCCCGCCTCGGGTCTTCCGAGTCCAATGTCTTTACGATCTGCAGATATTCGTTCCGAGTGTGTTCCAAGCACAAGCTGCTTACTTTGGGGCCAGATGATTCTGTTCTGTGTGAATTGTCCAGCATTATTATTTATATTTATATAATTATTTATTTAAGTTACTGTGTCGGTCTGTAATAGGTGGGTGCAGTTAGCACCAGTTATTTAAATATTATGTATAGACAGCGTCAGAATTAAGTAACCCCCCCAGGTTGAATTGAAATCCAAACCTGTTAACTGTTACCGTAAGAGTTTGAAAAGTCGAAAATAAATTATATTTTTATTTAGGTATCATAAAAACAGAACGAATAGATATAAAAACTCGGATTCTAGCCTGCATTGTGCTAAGCAGGGAAGACACTTAATTCTGACGCCGTCGTCTGTAGACCAATCTTTGTTAAAATAAATAAATTAATTCACTAATAGAGACTTTCCCTTCCAGGTGATAGCAGCCCTAATGGTGGTGCTTGGCATCACGGTCTACAGTCACTACCACAACTTTACGTTTTTCTTCGACAGCGCGAAGACAGGTCATTTCATCACGCCGTCGGTTCTCTGCGTGTTCCTCGGACTCGGGCTGCTGGTGGTCTCTTTGTTTGGATTCTTTGGCAGCTTGAAGAGGAGCACTTGTATGGTTAACACGGTCAGTTTAAATTTAAATCCATTTAAGTCGGAGACAGAAAAACAATGGTAACGTTTTTAAAAAGCCTCAACTAGATAGTTAGGCGTCTACTTACAGTTTACCTACTATTGAAAACGGTGCAATGTCGACCTCAATTTCAATCAAGCCATTACAACCGTGTTAGGTTTACTCCACCAAAGCGGAGATGTGTGGAGATGTCCGAAGCGAGACGAGAAGAGACGCTTTTGAGCCAGGGTGTATCCACTGAACCTGTGCGGGAGATGAGTACCTACTGGCTAGACTGGAGCGGAGATGTGTGCTAGCTAAAGCGGAGATGCATGCACATCTCTTCCTATCTCAGCTGCGTGCCGTCGGTTGCCAGTTTGCGAGGCACAGTTCACATACCTATATTTATGGCCATACGAATATGATACATCTCCGCTCGGTGGTCTCGGCTGAAGCTGAGTGAAGACGAGATGTGTGAATATCGACGTTCTATTGGTTGTTTAAAACACTTCTCTCCTCTCGTCTACGCTTTGGTGGAGTCCGGCCCTTAGCCTAAGGTCCGAAAGTGTAACATAATCGAACCATAAGTACCTATTATATTTAATTCGAGACCACGACTCGGCAAACGTAGTGTAGGACGCCCTCCGGATCTGCGAAAGACTGCAGGCAGATGCTGGATGCGGCAAGCTGAAGTCAGGGCGCTATGGCGCTCATTAGGGGAGGCCATGTCCAGCAGTGGACTAATATAGGCTGATGATAATGATGATGATAATGATATTTAATTCAGGTTTATTTTCATTTAATTTCGTTTCACCCCAATCCGACCCCAAGACTATTTGATCTACTGATTTTAGCGCATTTAAGAGTGCTTATATGTATCTACAAAATCGTTAGGAGAATCTAAATTGGCATGAGATTGTGTTTGGAAAAGTAAACACCCCTTTAAAAAATTGCTCTAATTAGGGACTTTTACCTTTGATAGAGTTTGTGCCAAAGAGCTCTTTTCCCCCTTACACAACCTTTACCAGGTTTTGGTATGAGAGACGGAGAAATTAGGGTTGCACTATACCTATAATCTGGCCAGACTCAATATACAATGTTTATAAACATTGACGACCTCTGTGGCGCGGTGGGCGAAGGTCTGCCTGCGACGCAGGAGGTTGCGGGTTCGATTCCCGCCTCGGGACAAATATTTGTACGATCTGCAGATATTTGTTCAGGGTGTTCTGGTCGTTTTCTATGTATAATAAAAAATATCTATCTATGTACTCGTATATTATTATGTATATCAGTTATCTAGTACCCATAACACAAGCTCTGCTTACCTTGGGGCTAGATAATGCTGTGTGAATTGTCCAGCATTATTTATTTATTTATTGATGATGTCCAGCCGAATTTCGATCACGGCGGCCAGTCTCATCGGAGACTACCCATATTATAGTGCACAAGTGTGTGTGCAAACACAGGTGCACTCTCTTATACCTCACTGTAAACATTGTTGATTTTTCACAGAAGTTGCACTATTTGTCGATTAAAGCTCTTTCCTTCAATGCATATTGCTGACAATTAAGTTTCAAAGTCGATGCCATAAAGATAATTTAGCATTCTTGTGCAGTAAGTTGATCAAGAATGATCCGCGTAAACAATCGATTGTTTATTCCTTCCAGTATGCCCTACTCCTCGGCCTGATCCTCATCATAAAGATGGTCGTGGTGATCCTGACGCTCTCCCTCAAAGAGGATGTCATCAGGAACTACATCTACATACCCATGTCGCAGTACACCCAGGACCCTGAGGTGCAGGTTGAGATCGACACTTTGCAGACCAGGGTATGTGCAACCTTAATACTTTACCTACATGTAAGCTTTGGTTCTTACTAACTCATATGAATCAACGAGTCGTTTATCGTTGTACCAGGCAAAGACACAATTCGGGTCGTTGATAACGACCCGATTGTGTCTTTGCCTGGTACTTCTCCTCTATACATAGAAGTGATTTTCCATAAGGCAAGAGCGAAACCCTCTAACACAGGTATCAATTAAAATTGTATTAAAGCAATTTAAAGATTTTTATAGATTAAGTTAACGCATTCACTGCCCAGCCTCGGCGTTGCGACTCGCAGGGGCGCGCCGCCACCACACGAGGGTCGAGAGGCTCGTTTGCGTCTTGGGCCATGAAAGTGTTAAAGACTATTTTATTTTATTTTTACCTACTACCGGGTGTTTGGTGGAATGATACAGGGTGTTTGGTGGAATGATACAGGGTGTTTGGTGGAATCATGTAGGGATTGAAGGAGCTGATGAAGGAGACCCATGTCCTCATTTTAAACCATGTCTTATGCTATATGCTGTGGTATTTTTTTTTTAAAAGTACATTATGAAGTATTACGAGCGAGTTGGGGAATTCATATTTCCTTATACTTGGGTGGGTCTAGCAGTAAAGTATGATTTTAGACCTTCTAACCGCTGTAGTATGATACTATAGAGCATTAACTAGTAACGATTAATCATCCGAAATTGCCCGAATGTGAAAATGCCTACGAATCAGCAAAAACAAGCTTAGTATCTTATCAGCTGATGTCTAAAGCCTAAAGCGTGTCGTAGGCGATGTCTTCAATCAATAATAACAAAATTGTATCTACAACTATTGACTCACTGAAGGCATAAGCCTCACTGAGTCATAACAATTTTACTAGTTTAGGGGAATTCTAAGATATTAATTATTAAGATACTAGCCCGCGGCTTCGCACGCGTTCTTTCTATAGAAACATTTGTGTCCGTCAAGGTAGCGTACACATAATCGATATCACGTTTGTTGATATGCCAATAAACTCATAAACAGTGTAGAATTAGTGCAAAAGTAAAATAAATACTGCCTCTTTGGTTTAAGAAATAATGACCATTCTTAGTGGGTACGCTAGCTTGACGTCAAGGCAGCGTACCCATTAAAAAACGAAATAATTCCTATAGAAAACGAGCTTTTCTTATTATAAATGCTATATGTAAAAATACTGCGAGAAATACTGCTTCTGCCTGTGGTCATACTTTATGCAATTTCGTAGTGCAACAATATAAAAAGTTGATGTGAAGTGCTAGGAACAAATGCATTTTGGTACAGTCGCACACAACAAATAATAAACACCAATGCAAAATCCGGATAATACGCATTTCATCATTCATAAATCCGGATATTAATTCGAATGAAATGTTAAATTTAAATAACATCTTTTAACTATCTCTTGTTTGCGGTTTCGCACGCAATTTCTTAAGTGTCAGTAGTTGGTATAGCGTGTACCAGTTTAGACACTCGGCATTACAGTGTATCTGGCTATTCAACTAGTCTTCAACTACTTTCAACTAGGCTATTCACTTGAAGAAGGCAGTTAGCCACGAAGTAGCGTGTGAACCTTTTGAACCCACTGAAAACTCATTGAACGACTACCTGAACAGATATGTGCGCGGGAGACGCGGTGTATGGTGTGGCACGGGGCTACCCCCGTCGTATTTATGCTTAATGCCTACGCAGGCATTAAGCATAAATACAATACGATATATAGGTACCTATGTACGTAGCCGTGCAGCAAAACTGGAGTAACCGGAATAACACGAAGAAAAAAGCAAGGAAAAAACACGAAGAAAAATTATAATTCTAATTAAAACTTATTTACGAGCTCTATTATTTTTGCCTTAAACAATAATATTATGAGTATTATTACAGTTATCTACTATGAGTATTATTACAGTTATCAGAATTATCGTAGCATAGTTAGGCAAATAAAAAGTAGGTACTTACGTGTTAAGATTAATTAAAGAGTAGATAATTAAAATCATAATGACTTATAATACCTACTTACGTAGGTAAGTATAGGTCCTAGGTAGGTATATGTCTAGCCTCTATTATACCTACACAGCAGTAGGTAAGGTACAGAACAGACATGATTATACTTACATAGGTAGGTATGTATAACAATAGCATGTACGATCTACCAATAACTTAAGCACGGTAATATTAACTATATAATATACTTACCTACCGTAACAAAGGCATTCAATTCTAAGATAAAATAGGTACCTACCTACTAGAAAAAGATATCGCGACTATTCGGCCGAATCCAGCTCACTCACGCACGTGTGGTTTTACATCGCGTTGTCCCTCACGCACGATGCGCATACCGGTTTGTTTTTTATGTTCTCTGTTTCTGTGATCTATTTTCGTTTGGGTTTATATAGAGATTGCAATCCGGATTATTCGAAATCCGAATTATTCAGAAAAATTGCCATTTTTATTTATACGGATATATGCATCTACATCTACCAAATACATTACTGAAAGAAATATTAGTGCAACAAACTTTGTTGCCAGGTAACGATCTGTTAAAGACTGTTGGCATCTGCCGCTGCTGGAGGAGGCCAGCTAAGGACAAGGTGCCTAGCCAGATACACTGTAATGCAGAGTGTCTAAACTGGTACACGCTATACCAACTACTGACACTTAAGAAATTGCGTGCGAAACCGCAAACAAGAGCTATTAAAAGATGTTTTTTAAATTTGACATTTCATTCGAATTAAAATCCGGATTTGAGAATTATGAAATGCGTATTATCCGGATTCTGCATTGGTGTTTATTATTTGTTGTGTGCGACTGTACCAAAATGCATTTGTTCCTAGCACTTCACATCAACTTTTTATATTGTTGCACTACGAAATTGCATAAAGTATGACCACAGGCAGAAGCAGTATTTCTCGCAGTATTTTTACATATAGCATTTATAATAAGAAAAGCTCGTTTTCTATAGGAATTATGTCGTTTTTTAATGGGTACGCTGCCTTGACGTCAAGCTAGCGTACCCACTAAGAATGGTCATTATTTCTTAAACCAAAGAGGCAGTATTTATTTTACTTTTGCACTAATTCTACACTGTTTATGCAGAGTTTATTGGCATATCAACAAACGTGATATCGATTATGTGTACGCTACCTTGACGGACACGAAACATTTTGAGGTTATTTCTATCGCATGGGAACTGATTTATGGGATAAAAAGTCGCCTATGTTTGATTCCAGGGTTAGATTTAGGTACCTATATGCAAAATTTCAGCCTGATCCGTTCAGTAGTTTTGGCGTGAAGAGGTAACAAACATCCATCCATCCATCTATCCATCCAAACTTTCGCATTTATAATATTAGTGTGATTGTTAGTTGTCATTTCGACGTATAAATCGCCATCATGAAACCAGAAAAGAAGGTTCTCGATTGATTGCATTTCAATGGGCGTTTTCTTTATTAATTTATCTTGGGCAAACAAAAATCTTTATAATTAGAAAATTATAATTTACGAGTAGCTTGTGGTGCGAAAAATTTGGTGCGAAACAGCGCTACACCAAACACAAAACACTAGAAAAGGGGTTTTAGATTTTGGCCCTAACATCAGTCACCATTTTGTTTTTTTTTTTTCAAAATCGCTGCGCACATTAAATTTTTGTATTTGGATAGACGTAAAAAATGTCTAGTAAAATAATGTCCTAAGGTGTCAGGTTTCTGAGATATTCACAGATAAAAATAAATAGATATATTTTTTCTTTTTAACTAATATTCTTTTTATCTTTATTATTAATATTTGAATATCTCAGAAACCTGACGCTTAAGGACATTGTTAATAGAACATTTTATATTTATTTTAGTGTCTTCTTTCTATATTTAAATATAACTTTTATTATGATTTTTGCATTGAGGGTGGCCCTAACATCGGTCACCATTTGTTTTTCGTTATTTTTATTAAGACTGGACAAAAAGTCCTGAAATCCCCGAATATGAGGATTTCTGTTCCCTGCGACGGAATAAGCCGAATCCTACCACGGTAGCGTTCACAGCCGGTCGTAACCATTAATCTTGTTATCCTATTTAAGACCCCTGCATTCCTTGAGCACTTGCAGTTACCTATATCCCTGTAACCACCTTCAAACGCAACCTTTTTCCAGCTTGGCTGCTGTGGATTCTACTCCTACCTTGACTACATAAACGCAGAATTCACCGGCAACCACAGCACGGTCGTGGTGACCAAGGAGAACGAGCTGGGAAGTCAGGTGACAATGGTGCTGCCAGCCAGCTGCTGCGTCACTACCGGGGAGGTCTTCTGCTCTAGGATGTGGTCTACTAGCTGTCAGGTGAAGTGTTTTGAACCGTAATGCTCTACTATACACAGTATATACTATATACTATTCAGATATACACAGTATTTCAGTATTTTTATTTATTGCAGTCATACAAGCTGATCTCTTATTGACTAGGTATGTAAAATTATGGTCACTGTATGTAGTATGTACCATAACCTCACCACAATATATGAAGGAAACAATTCAAAACGACAAGGAATGTACATTGCGTTAATAAATAAAGTTAATACCACAGTGAATTTTACTGTAGATATGGGCGGTTTGTTTATAAACATTTCACAAGGGACTCTATCCTACTATATAGTAGGATTTATGCCAATTTACTTTGCGACATACTTCTTTCTTCCTTCGCGAGATCTCAACGTGAATCAGCAGTACATCATACGAAGACGACTTTTGTCCTTTTGTCCAACTTTCTGATTATGAACTCTGGTTAACTTAGGAACAGTTTAAAAATAGTAAGTAAATAATTTAACATAAGACTTGTTTTGTATTGTCCTTTACAGACGGCGCTGGTGGAGGTGTTGATTCAAAATGCTACTGTCCTTGGAGTCCTCGGCATCTCCGTAATGTTTATAAACGTGAGTCTTTACTTTAATGACCTATCTTAACTTGATGCTAACTCCTATGTTCGTGGATATGGTCTACCGTGTATACCAAGCAGAAGACAGCGTGAAAGCGTTAAAGTTACAGCCATTTATAATTATTACTAGCTTCTGCCCGCGGCTTCGCACGCGTTGTTTCTATAGAAACGTTTAAAGGTGATTTCTATCCCGTGGGAACTGATTTATGGGATAAAAAGTAGCCTATGTTTGATTCCAGGATTAGAATTACCTGTATGCAAAAAAAAAAATTTCAGCCCGATCCGTTCAGTAGTTTTGGCGTGAAGAGGTAACAAACATCCATCCATCCATCCATCCAAACTTTCGCATTTATAATATTAGTGTGATTTTTTTATATGGAACAGTTGAGCTACCTGTAGATTGTTTGCAACAGTCTGCAGATAGCTCAATTGTTTCAGTTATAAATACTAGTTCTAACTTTCGTTTCTAATCAATTGTAATTATCTTTAAGTCATTAATTTTATAATTAGGTAGGTAGACCGGCTTCCAACAATTACTTAAAATTGTCTGTAAAATATTAACAAAAAAAAATCAGCTAAAAAATTAAACAAATTCTAACTAAAATGTATTCATCTAACTAGTTATAATTAAAACAGTTGAGCTAACTGCACACCGTTGTAACAGCTAGTATTGATTTGGGTTCACAACGCGTTCTCAAGTATACCTAATTACTTATTTTTTGGTACAAAAGTACAAAGAAGTGGGTATATTTCGATTTGTTTAGCAAATTATAATATAGTAGGTATAATTTGACTGTAGTAGTTACTCGTAAATGGACCCGGATTTGTCGATCGAACACGTCCGAATCCGAATCGAAGCCCAGATCCACACAGTTCCAATCGCTCGCTGTTACATTCATTCGACTTGATGGACCGAGACCGACGCGTCCAACGTGTCCGCGGACACGCCACGAACGCTAATCCGGAGCGGAACCATACGGCTCCAGGAGCGGACACGACTCCAGGAGCCGTTTGACTCCGGATCTACACACCTCTATGACTAACATAACCAACAATTAAATGTCTCTAAAACTGTTGCATAAACTGCAGGCAGCCATTAAGTCTGACAAGTCTTCTATTAAAATTCAGGGGACGACAATCTTATGTCACTGTTGAGCGCACATTTAACCTATTATGGTTTTTCTTTTTATTCAGCCTATTTCGTCCCACTGCTGGGCAAAGGCCTCCCCCGCACCCTTCCAAACTTCTATAATATAATAATAATAATAATTCATTTATTTCAGACTATAGAAAAGATATAGATCTTATTTAACTTATTCTACGGTCCATAGTAATATATACCTTAAAACTAACATACATAAAATATAAAAAACTTAATTAATATAATAACACATTGTGATTACGGCGTCGACGTGTAGATGACGCAATCAGGGTGTCAGCTGACGACGGTGCACGGCAGTGTCCCCTTGCAGGCGGCCAGTGAACCTTCGGAACTTGACACCCTTCGGCCAAAACTCTGCGCTTAAGTAGGTCGATAGATGTTGAGTTGGAACTCTCACCACAAATGAATTGAAGCTCACATTATGGCGAGAGTCCAGTCTTCATTTTTAGGTACTCCTCCACAGCCTTGGTCTCCACACTGTAGTGGACGCGTGAGACGTACAGCTGGGTAGTTGGTACTTCCGCTCGGAAACCAGAGTTCAGATCTTTCGGCCCAGTACCGCACTGGTTGCGGCTAGTAGGCTTACGGCTCTTGCGAACTACCACGGTGAATTATACCTACGACTTAATTTTTGTACTTTCTTTTCCAGTTGCTCGGCATAATATTCGCGCTCCTTCTCGCCCGCTGCATCCGAAAGAGCAAGAGTGAGAAGACCCTCATGCAATGGAAGATCAAGGAGCAGTTCATACTGGCAAGAGAGGCCGAGGAGGCCTTGAAAGACCACGTGGTTATAGAGCACCAGGCCTCTAGTAACGCGTAGGTTGTGGACCTTTCAGAGATTCCACAACTTTTTGATTTGTCTTCATGTACAATACAATATATTACACTTTATTGCACACCAAGAAAATACAGGAAAAGAGAGATAACAGAGTTGCACGTTGGGCGGCCTTATCGCTAAGAACGCGCTCTTCCAGACAAACTTGTAGGGCATAGATAGAAAAGCGAAAAATGCATTTTAAAGAATTTTCCACAATTATGGTTTTGGCATTTACAAAGCTTAGCACTTTCAATGTTCACAACGCACACGTCCATCTGCAGGTCGTTCTAGCGGCCCTAAGGGTCACACCCCGGAGGCTAGGCAGTAGGTTTTTCAAGTTGCTTTACAAGGTAGATTAAAGATTTGCGTTTGGAACGAACTAAAACAAATAGTAGGAATCTTTTGTCCTCGATTCTAATAAACAAGCTATGGAATTACGCTTTTCATAAACACACACCAGAACTTGCCAGTTTAATATTCAACTTTCAAATAGTACCTACTGGCTGTCACCGCAAGCCGCGTCTTTCTGGGAGAGGCTTAAAGATTCATGATTTGTCAAATACCCTGCACCTCATCTTTTAAGTATTGAAATCATCGATGTGAGTAAAGTTCGAGAGATTGGGCACTAGCTTCTCGAAAGTGGAACGCTCAAATTAGGTCCAATTAGGTGCACCCACCTCAGTCAAAGTCGGACCGGCGCTGCCGGCGTACGTGTTTCGTGTGTATTGTTGTCTCCATCGCACTCCGGTCTAGATACGTCTTTCCATCATTGTTGTTAATTAGGTAGGTATATTGCAATAGATTAGAAATAGCGTGTCTTTCCGTTTAGTTGTAACACAACACAGTCCATTTATTGAGATAGCGCTGGGAGAACGTACCATATCTACAGAATTTTACTTTTATTAATGATTAAAATCCATTAACTTAGCAACGATTCATGAGGGCAAATAATAAGAATAGGTAAATTTTAAAAACAATTCTTTAGTATGGCTGTGGTTGTAGATATAGTAGGGTATAAAATACATGTAATGTGGGTATGTAAGCTTACACCGTGAATTATTAGCATAGTAGTAAACTAGCTTATTTTGGATAGCAATCCACTTGATATAAAGGCCTGGTTACCGTACCTAAAAGCATTTGATAAGGATTGATTAATCATTTTATTATTAGTAGACGAAGATAGTTTCGCTTATCAAGCAATAAATTTGTTGTAAATATTAAATACATAGATCATTATTTTGTTTATTAAAATTTTAAATTAGCTGTGGTGTTTTATTGATGAACTGTCAATTGTGATTCCTTGTTTCCCCTCGAAAACCATGCATAGGTACTTAGTATTTAGATAATTTTCGATGTAGGTAGTGTATGTTTTGTCTGTCTGTACTATTTGTCAAAGCTAAACATGCAGGCAAACCTCAATCATGGTCTCCTTCATATCAGCTTTTTAAGATAATTTTATCAGGCTATGTACCTTGAAAAACATTATCTATACATGTATTAGCATTCCTTCCATTCGGAATGACCTTGAATAGAATGGGGCTATGTGTGTGTATGTAGGTTTGTATACCTACGGCTCAATGCTGTCATTTGATATAGTCGATTTTACGTAGGAACCGTTCCACAAAAGTTCGCTTTTGCTTCATTTCACGCAATAAACATAAGATTAGTAAGGAAATCATAATAAATGTTGACCTATATTTAATTGTTCCAAAATAATTTCAGTACCAACCCAGGTCAATTCATTACACATGAAACTAAGAAAAAGCGACCGTACAGGGAACGGTTCCTAAGTGAAAAGGACTAAAGTTATATCCACATTCAGGGAACTGTGTCTAAAGTTAATAGAGGGGCAACAATGTGGTGAAGACAATCAAAAGAACATCCATTAGAATATTTGTGTATCACATCTATAATAAATAATCTGTATTATTGCTTAACAATACAATACTTTTAAGACACTTTTACAAAGTAGTTTCCCCATACCATTTATCATTGTCAGAACCAACATTATACCTTTCTTTATGGTTCCAGAAAAGTTTAGACCTCTTTATGACCTCCTCGCCTTTGTCCTGATGAATTCCGTTAGGCATGTACGGAGGGGTGAACTCTCGATATGCTATACAAACTCTTCGGGAAGTTATATCTTCTCGGAGAACTGCATGCTCCCAGTGGTAACGAGGCTCACCATAGATGACAAGCAGTGAACGCCTGAAAATAGACAAAAATAGATAATAGACAAAGAAACTGTACATACAGTGTATATTCTTAGTACTTCAAATCAAACTAGGTTTAAAGTTCATTCTTGAATTGAAAACTACATTTTTGTAGATTTGTCATATCTTAGTAACTAGCTCATGATATATGGTTAAATAAATAAATAAATAATACTGGACAATTCACACAGCATTATCTAGCCCCAAGCTAAGCAGAGCTTGTGTTATGGGTACTAGATAACTGATATACATAATAATATACGAGTACATAGATAGATTTTTTTTTTTTTATTATATATAGAAAACGACCAGAACACCCTGAACAAATATCTGCAGATCGTACAAATATTTGTCCCGAGGCGGGAATCGAACCCGCAACCTCCTGCGTCGAAAAATGCTTTACAGACATATATAGACAGAGCATAACTTATTCTAGCAGAACCTTACCTCGGCATAGGAATCCGAACAATAACATCCGATAACTCCCGTGGCTTACAAGCTTCAAGCATCATTTTTCCGTTCTCATCATGAATTGTTATGAAATGACCAACATTATCCACGACTGGTAAATATTCTTCTGCACTTGCAAGGTTGTATCTCGTTTTACTTCCCAAGTACGGAGTCATTGTAAGTACAGAATCTGACAAACAGTTGACTGTCACTATCCTCTCACCCCAAATCCAGCAGTCATCAATATGAGGGTCAATAGAAGCCCCTTTATCAGGATCATACTCTAAAGAACATTGCTCAATAACACCGTAATCTTTCAACAAATCGAAAGTTTCAAATCTGTCTTGTAGATACTTTGAAAACGCCGGGAATCCGTCGAAATTGCCGGGAACTACCTTCTGCTTTTTGAAATTGGTTTTAGGACCGAAGTTTTGCTTTCGGCGGCCGCTTTGAGAGATGTCCCAGGGCATTTCGTCGAGGTGTTTCATAAGTTCGGTTTCTTCTTCCTCGGAGATAAAATCCAGTTGGATGAACACTCCGGGATAGTCAATAGAATCGCCTTCATGGTTCGGATGCTGCTTGTAGACATCCAGGTCCCAGCCACTCCAAGCTTTATTGCAGAATGGACAGTAGACATAACCTTTGGCTTGATCAAGTTCAAGCTGCAGTTTCAACTTATCTGCACCGTACTGAGTTTCACATACAAGGCAAGTTCGGCAGCCTTTACAGCCGCATGGGCGAGGTTTCGTCATGACTTGACAAAACCTCTAATCACTCAATTATATTTCTTAGAAAAGAAAAGAAGAAAAAATTTTACGTTTGGTTTGCGTGTTGTTTTGTTTACAAAACAGCTGACATTGACAGAGAGAGCTGACTGATGTGAAGAGTCATGCATTTCATTTTTGAAACAGGATGTCAATGTCAACTTGATTGCTAGAGATGCGCTGAGAACTAGAAAATGGTAAATGATTATTGAAAACCGGTACAACCGGTTGTCTGCAACTTGATAATACCTTTTCTCTGCAGGACACACGCTCCGTCTTGCCTGCGCAATCCAACAGCGTAGTCCAATCTCGAGATGGCAAAGATGATTGCACAAGCTGTGCCGTCTATACCAAGGAACATTATACTCTAACGCACGTTCTTGCCTGCGCAAACTGGATAGTTCAGGCATGCTCGCTATAAGATTTAGTAGCATATTTATTTATTTATGGACTCCCAACAGAAAAATCACATCACAAACAGAATAATAAATAATAATAATAAATAATAAAAATGTTTATTTCTCTCACAAAGGTATCTTATCTATATCAAGCTTACATATATCTATAATTCAGGCCTATATTAGGTAGTGTTAAAACTATTGAAGAGTAGATACATGAGTACTAAGTGTGCATAACCACCTGTGTTGTGAGAGACTGGTGCCTGTTAAAGGTTTATGAAAAACCTGTAGCACAGGTCACCAGTGTACTCATTCCGTGGGAGGTAAACATAAGAAAATTACTCAGAGTATGTAAGGTAGTAAGGTGAGTTACAGAGTAGGCTTAACATAGGAGTAATTTAATAAGAATACGAGATAGATCTTTAGAATAAAAAATAAAGGTAAAAAAAATAAATAAAGGTAAGCCTATAATAACTTAATACGAAAGGGATCTGATAGCGTCCAGCATTGGAGCTGCTCTCCCGAGGCACCAGTCTCATGAGAGTCTGGGCAACGGGAGAACAGTGTGTGAGTGCGTGTGTGTGTACGTGTGCGTGGGTGGGTGCGTGCTTGTTCTCCCGAGGCACCAGTCTCATGAGAGTCTGGGCAACGGGAGAACAGTGTGTGAGTCCGTGTGTGTGTACGTGTGCGTGGGTGGGTGCGTGCTTGTTCTCCCTAGGCACCAGTCTCATGAGAGTCTGGGCAACGGGAGAACAGTGTGTGAGTGCGTGTATGTGTACGTGTGCGTGGGTGGGTGCGTGCTTGTTCTCCCGAGGCACCAGTCTCATGAGAGTCTGGGCAACGGGAGAACAGTGTGTGAGTGCGTGTGTGTGTACGTGTGCGTGGGTGGGTGCGTGCTTGTTCTCCCGAGGCACCAGTCTCATGAGAGTCTGGGCAACGGGAGAACAGTGTGTGAGTGCGTGTGTGAGGGTGTGTGTGCGCGTGTTAATAATATTAATGTAATCTTATATAAGTTGGAGTGTAATCGATGAACATGAGCTAAGCGGGGGGGGGTTAATAACTGTTCAGTTTTATCATATGAGAGGGTCTTGAGCCACTCTGAGACTACCTTCTTGCATTTATATCTGGGCAGTGTGTAGATTGATAGCTCTTTATTCACAAGGTTATAGATGTAAGGGCCGAGAAAAGTGAAGAAGTTACTCGAGCGTTTAGTTCTGAAGGATTGGGTGCGACAGACCTTTCCCTTTCTTCTCTTGCCGCTCGTGGTATTCGGGTTGAAGGTCAGTTGGGAGTGTTGGAGTAAAATAGTTTCCTGTAACATTAGTTGCCTAACGGTTAGGACTCCCCAAGTGCTATAGAGATCTGTCGTTGAGAATCGGAACGGCAAACCTGCGCTTACCTTCAAGATGGCTCTTTGAGCTCTTTCTAGTTCTAGTAGGTATGTCTTTGCTGCACCACCCCAAGTTGTAATGCAGTAGCTAATGACGGATTGCGCAAGTGCTTTATAGACCATAAGAATTATCTTACGATCTGCGACATGTTTTAACCCCCTGAAGATGTATATCATTTTGCGTAACCTGTTAGCCAGGGTGTTTGTATGACGTCTAAAGGTAAGAGTTTGGTCCATGGTAACCCCGAGGTATTTTGTCTGATCAGTTCGTTTCAGGGTAGGGCACGAGCAGTTGCCATCTGCAACTGGCGGGCAGTTGTGGATGGTAATATTCAGAGTTGATGGCGGGAGATGATCAGATCTTAGTGCGAACGCCATGTAGTTTGTTTTGCTAACATTAAGGGTGAGAATATTGTCTCTTAGCCACGAACCTACCCTATTCACGCCAGCTTGAGCCTGGTGGAAGACTTCATCCCAAGAGTCACCACTAAAGAGAAGTGCAGTGTCATCGGCAAACGTTAGTATTTTGCCATTTTGTAGTTGTGTATTGCAGAGCCCGTTAATGTACACTAGGAATAGTGATGGACCTAGTATACTACCCTGGGGAACTCCACAGATGATCGGCTGGTCTTCGCTGACCACGCCATCTATTTTCACTCGCTGTTTTCTATTCCTCAGGTAGTCACTAAAGAGTTTGAGGGGAACTCCGCGTATCCCACAGTGTTCCAGTTTCCTAATGAGGAGAGGGATAGAGACCGTGTCAAAGGCTTTCGCTAGATCGAGATAAACTACTAAGCATTTCTTTTTCTCGTCAAGTTTAGTAATGAGAGAGTTGGTGAGCTCGATCACCGCGTCGTTAGTGGACCTGTTTGGGCGGAATCCGAACTGGGAGGTAGACAACATGTTGTTGGATTCAAGGTACTTAGTTAGACGGACATTCATTAATCTTTCCAAAATTTTTGAAAGAGTGGGCAAAATTGAGATTGGCCTGAAATTTTCGACACGGTCTCTCTCGCCATTTTTGTGGATTGGTTTGATGACAGCTGTTTTAAATGCCTGCGGAAATTCCCCAGTTGAGAATGCTAGGTTGCAGATGTGAGTTATTGGTCTAGTTAGCAAGTGAGAATATCGTTTGATTATAGCGCCAGGTATCTGATCAAGACCTACTGCACATTTTTGTTTAAGATTGATTATCAATCGGAAAACTTCCTCTTCATCGGTCGGAAGCATGACAAACGAGTTACTTGGGGGTGAGGGCATTGGGTTGTCCAGGATGGGTGCCAATCCAGCAGCAGAGGTGTTTGATAAGGTAAGTTTTTCCGCATGCTTTTTACCAATGTTCGCAAAGTAATGATTTACCTCATTAACACTAGCCTGTTTATTGACACTATTAAGCAGGTTTGATGAGTGATCTACTGGCTTTTTTAGTCCACTTATTTCCTTTATGACCGTCCATAGGTGTTTTTTATTATCTTTAGCAGTAATTATCTGTTGCTTTTCATAGTTCTGTTTTGCCTTTTTAAGTTGTGAGTTACAGTAATTCCTATAATTTTTGTAGGTTAATTTTAGAATGTCATTTTTAGGATCTTTTTTGTGCTTTTTATGGAGGTTGTCTCTGTTCTTCATACACTTAAGCAAGCCTTTCGTTGTCCAGGGTTTGTATATTCGCTGCCGTCTTGGTGTACTGTAGTTTTCTGTGTTTTCTTTAATGGCTGTCATAAGGCTGTTAGTGAGGAGGTCGGTAGCAGAGTTCACGTTGGTACAATTCATGATCGATTGAAAGTCAATATTATTAATTGAATTGTCTAGGCCTTCGTGTGAGATCCGTGACGTAGTTCTGTTTATGTGTACTTGTTTATGATTGATGTTAATCACCAGAGCAACACATTCATGGTCGGTGATTGATGATTCAATCAAGAAACAAAAGGCGTCTAGTTTTGTCTTAACCATCATATGGTCAAGACACGTAGAGCCATGAGTCGGTAAGGTAAGGCCTGGAAGTAAGCTATGGCTGGCTAGCAAGTTAAGGTACTCTATGGAACGGTTATCATGGGTATTATTTGAAATGTCAACATTAAGGTCACCGCATAAAACAATGTTCTTGTAGCTATGAAGTCTAGTAAGCAGAGTATCGACACTATCAAGGAACTTACAGGTATTTTGTTCTGCGGGGGGACGATAGATACTAAGAATGCAGGTGTCCTTACTTAGCTTTAGAAGTAAGCAGTTAGCGTCCTCTACCTGCGGTTCTTCATACATTGTCCTTAGATGATTGGCAATGTATACAACCACGCCCTCATTTTGTGTCATGTTTCGTGTAGTGGAAATAGAGTAAAAACCTTGGAGTTCAGGAATATGTCTGTTAGATGGAAGCCAGCACTCCGTTAGGACAATGACATCCCAGTCCAAGTTGGACCTAAGCAATAATGTTACGAAACTATTTAGATTACAATTTATACTTCTTATGTTTTGTGATATAATTTTAATATTGCGTATGTTATTATGTGGTAAAAAATTCTTAACCTCTTCTATGTCACACGTTATAGTATTAGCGGTCGTTACTGAATCCAGTCCCTGGTTTATAAATTCAATATTATTAACATCGATCATATTGAATGACAATGTGTTTAAATCCCCACAGTATAGGGAACTTGTTAATAGATTTTACATGAGATAGTACAGGGGGTGGATTCAGACGGTCGTGACTGCGGTACTGAGACTTGTGAGCTTTAGATATGAAAAAACGAAGAGGTTTTGGATGGTTGATAAAGTATGTATGTTGGCCTACTCGCTACTGATCACGATAGTAGTGTAAAGTATAAACATGTGTAACAGCGGCAGTATAAATGTGTATAATGTATATGAGTTGTGGTGTGTGTTTTATTGTGTAGTAGGTATAAGTGTTCATCGAATATGTTGAGTGAGATTTTAGTAGTGGGACGTTATCAAATTGGCTACTTTGGCTAGGAAAACTCTTAGCAAAACAAGAAACATACATGCAAATATTATTACTGAAAAATGAGAACAAACTTAAGTCTAGTGCAAAGTACATGGGCAAGGATTTGAACGTTAACTCTAAATCTAGTCATTGTTGAGTAAGTTTCAAAAGTTCCTCTTCATTATTGATAGGAACCGGAGGGGAACCTTCTTCTTTCTTCGCTAAAATCTTCCCATGGGACGTCCAGGTTGCTATCAGTTTTTTGTGTTTAACTGCTTCTCTGGCCAAGTAGAAGAGGTGGCGGGCTTTGTTTGTGAGTGACTCAGAGATATAAATGGGGCTGTCTGAGCCTGGCAGTTTGATCTGAGCCGTGCTAAGTTGCTGCTCCTTATTTATTTTACGAGATTTGTTATATTTCTTGAAACTTGTGATAATTTCCTCTTTCCGGGTGGCGCGCGTAAATTCGACTAGGAGCGAGAACATAATATAAATAAAGTAGTTTTAAGTCCAGTGTTTTTCTAAATAAAGGGTGCCACAGCGTGAGCAAATTATGAGGTCGACTGAACAACAAATATTATAATACAAAGACAAAGGTCAAAACAATAGGAATGGAGTGGTAAAATATTAAAGTTAGACAATAAAAATACTATAGGTTAAGATTACACGATAAAAATGTAGGAAAAAGCTAAGGAAAATCTTGTAAACTAGATAAAAACAACATAATATGTGTGATATAGGTAAGGTTGTTGGCAGCATTCGACATTTCTTGAATCTCTACAAGCTACCTAAAAAATTCAAGAAATGTCGTATGCTGACGTATCAGATAAGTGGAGGTTTACCATTAATGATAGAGCGTTATAGTGCTTAATCACTTGAGAAAATCAGGAGCGAACAGTTTACCGTGGTTGGTACTAGAGTATTGTGTTAATGAAGTAGAGTTATGATAATGACTTTGGCGCTCCTGAGGACACCGGTCTTTAAAGAGTCCGGGCAACGGGAGCTACTTGAGTGTGTGTGTATGTATGAGTGATGTGTGTGTGTTTGGCGCTCCTGAGAACACCGGTCTCTTAAGAGTCCGGGCAACAGGAGCTAACCAGGGTGTGTTAGTGTGTAAATGTGATGTGTGTGCGAGTGTTTGGCGCTCCTGAGAACACCGGTCTCATAAGAGTCCGGGCAACAGGAGCTACCAGGGTGTGTATAATGTGTGTGTGGTGTGTTGTATTCAGAATGCCTAAGAGTGGTTAACAGTACTTCAATTCAAGTAGGTACATAACAGTATAAAATTTAAAACAGAGTTCTGCATAAAAATAAATTAACTGTTTATACTTTGTGTTTGAAATACAATTTCACAAAGTTTCTTTTTGTACTTAGGTAGAGGTTCCGTGATGTCTATGTCATCTCTTTTAGAGATTGTATTATAATGCCTACAGAATCTTGACTTGACAGGGAAGAATACTTTCCTAAGTTTGTGTTTGAGAAAGAGGTGGCAAATAGGTTGTAGGCACTTTTCCTAGGTAAACGAGATGGGGAGTTAATACTTAGTTTACCAACTAGTTCGGAGCAGTCTATATGGCCGTTAATGAGGTTGTGTAAAAATAATAAATCTAACATTGTTCTTCTAGATGAAAGCAAATTGATTCCATAGTTTTTTAACCTTTTTCTGTAGCTACTAAATTTTTTGGCTTGATTCTCACCATATGAGACGTGATACAAAAAACGCCTCTGAACGCTTTCAATTCTTTTAGAATATATTTCATATTTGGGGTTCCATATGAGACTACAGTATTCCAGTATAGGCCTGACTAATGTGTTATAAAGTTTAATTTTAGTTGATGTATTTTTGAATTCTTTGCTGTTTCTTATTACGAAACCCAGAGTTTTGAAGCATTTAGAGGTAGTTTTTAGAATGTGACTGTCAAATTTCAGAGAAGAGTCAAAAATTACGCCTAGGTCCCGAATTTCGTTTAATGTTTTGACGTGACAACGTCTTATAAATTGGTTGACCGGGTGACACTTCAAGAAACTGCGTTACGCGTTACGCTCCGCTCACGTTATGCGTTCACAATGAGACTCAAAGTCGTTGTCACGTAAAACTTTCGCCCGTATACCGACTTTACAGGCAACCAATTTTTTAATTTAGAATCGTTAAGCGTGTATATGGTGTTATTGGGAGTTTTGTTTCGACTGAAGTGGATGTGGAAGCATTTATTAACATTAAGTGGCATACTATTGTTTCTCGACCAGGAGGACAGCCTATTTAAATCGTCTTGAAGTGCCAAGGTATCATTATGCGTTTGAATTGGTTTAATTATTTTCATGTCATCAGCGTATAAATATATTCTAGAGTTGTGGAAGCATGTGGTGATGTCGTTAATAAAAGCATTGAATAAGATTGGTCCTAAGTGAGAGCCTTGTGGGACCCCTGAGCTAGCGCAAAATGGTTGGGACTGATAGCCACTGATCTTTACCTTGAGTTGTCTGTTGTGTAGGTATGAGGAGATCTACTTGTGGAAACTACCAGATCCACGCCTAGTCTAGACAGCTTTTGCAGAAGAATGAGGTGATCGATTTTGTCGAACGCCTTACTAAAATCGGTATAAATAGCATCTACGGGAGTTCTACTGTCTACATAGTTTTTCTGATCCAATCGGGCAACAAATAAAACAATCAAATTAAAGTTATCGTTTATTAAGATTTCAAGACTAGGTACCATCGAACGCACATCATTCTTGTGTTTCACTTTTAAAAAGTATTGTTAGTAATTTTTGTTCATGTAAGTACACAATGTGCATGGGTAAGATATTAGTGAAAAATTACTAAGTAGTTCGATCCGACTCCAAAACCGCTGTTACTACAAATAAAAACAAGATTTTGTGTTTTCGCATGGTCCCTTGCAAAATTCAAACATTTTGATACGCTTTTAAAGATGAGTAGGTACTTATCTTCTCCGTCGCAGTGAATGACGGTGTTATTTACGAGGTTAAATTATAGGTAGGTACTTACCTAAAAAACCTATGGATTTTAAGAAAAATGTGTGCTTATTTAATTATAAATTTAGTAAGTACATAAAAGTGGCCTGCCACGTTATATCTAAATCCTATAGTATAGTAGGTACTTATCTCCTATTAAAAGTCTAGATTGTTTTTGTCTCAAGTACCACAAAAAGCTATTAGATACTGTCTGTGTGTAATATTTTCTTCAATTTGATATCTCTCAAGATTATAAATACTATTCCCTATTGATCAAAATTAGCACTAATGTGCTCAAAGCTTAGTTTTAATCTATGTAGCATGCTAGATACGAAATTTTAATATTTATAAGCGTGTTTCCAAGCCATATAGGTACTTAGATAAATATCATCCATACCATTTTATAAATCGCCAGGTAGGTACTAATACATGTAGATAGTTACCTACAGTAAATCTAACAACTTATAATTTAACAAGGCTAGATGATTAATGGCAGTGACTGTGCTATAGACTTAACGGGGTCTCACAATTTAATTAAGTACAATCTAATTTTTAAATTTCTTTGGATTATATTTCCAAATTAAGTTATGATATTGGCGAACAGAAATATCTATAGGTAACCTAGTACCTGCTATTGGAAGAAAAAAGAGCTACTATTTATTACGAGGAATTCACATCGTTACAGTTCATTGTCATTTCAGAAAGGTGTCAATCACCTAAGTGTTTTGTCGTGTTATGTTCAATTTTCAGATCTTCTTAGCAGATCCAAATTAAACTCAGTGCATCATTAGGACGCAAAATCTCCGATAAATTTAAACCCCAGTTTCATTTGAATTCCTTCAGTCGAGTTCATCAAAGTCCATAACTCGGAAAGTGGGGTGTGAGACGAGCGCGAGGGGCGGAGGCGACGGCGTCGGAGGCGCTACGTACACCGCGGGTGGTTGGAGCCCCGGCGCTTCGTGATGCTATTCATCCACCAGCTCCCACAGCATGAGAGCGGCGTCGGATCCACCGGAGCTGACCATGCACCGGTCGTTGAAGAGGAAACGTGCGTTGTTGACGGTTCCACTGTAGGTCTTCATTTCGTTGTATTCTGATTTGGGACTGGCGCAAGGATACCTGTAAATAACAAAGTAGGTACATTTAATTTTTTAACATTGAAGCTATGAAATAGTTCTAAGGTAAAGTTCTGCAATTAGTCAAGGTCAAGAGCACGACTTGTAAAATTACCTAACACTTTATATAGTGTTACATACAAGATACAAAATTTATTAACTGAATAATTTACACGATTACTTTAGTAACTACATAAAATAATTCATTGTTAACGTGTCAATATATAGGCTAAAAATTGTCTTTTAAAGGAGAAATCAGAATCTTATATGGAGGGTACTTAAAAAAAGTACCTGAACAATCGCAAGTATCCATCTGTGTCTCCGCAAATGAGAAGATCGTGAGCAGCAGATCGACTGGCAGTGGCTATCAGCGTTGTCATTGGGTAGAAACGGTTGTTCCACATTCCTGCAAAGAGAACGAATTCATTAAAAAAAATCGAAACCGATAACTTCGCTGTTTGGATAGTAAAAATCAAATAATTTTAGTTATTTTTAAGGCCGGATACCTGAGACAAGGAATCCGACGGTAGAGTTGTAAGTTGACCACTTAACATCTTTCATAGCAATCGGACTCTTTTCTGGAGATAGTGATTTGATGTCCCCTGCAAAAAAAAATGATTTCAAACAAAAAATCTTTAGGCATAGGAAATTCTATTTAATGTTTTGAATGACGCAATTTAACTTACAGAAAGCAAGATCATAATCTGCTGTAACGGTTTGCAGATAATTTCCGTCCAGACTCCAATCCAACTGCATCAGAGGCTGAGCGCCTCTTATCTTGTTAGACTTCTTATAAGAGAAGCCGTCTCGTGATACCCGGAAGAGGTAGATGCTTCCATTTTGAGATCCGATAGCTAAGAAATCTCCAGCTGCAAAATAAAATTAAATGATTTGTAATAATTTTGACCAACGAACGTAACATTATATAGCAAATATTATGTAGCAAATGGTAACCTTGCGCAGATTAAGTTTTGTTTAGTTTGGGTATGTTATAGTCATACTGTGATTTGGGTCTAGATAATGCTGTGTGAATGAATTTTCCAGCATTATTTATCAGGGAAATAATTTATACCAGAATTATAGGACAAGCAGTTGAGTGGGGAGCCACACACTCGGAGAGTAGCGACATGAGCTCCTGCATCTGCGTTTAGAACCACCAGATGCCCTTCAGTGCTTCCGGCAGCCAAAGCACCACCCCCTGGATGCCAGGCTAAAGATACGCATTCGTATCCCACCTGTAAAAACGCAAAATCTTTACATTATAGGTTTTTTGTCTTTATGTCATACACACTTAGGGAACTTGATAGCGTAATTGGCAATGTATTCCTGTACAGAGGGAAGGTTGCGGATTAAAGTTTCGCCTAAGTGGCTAATTTTTGGGACATATAAATTCTTAAAATTTTTACACCGATTAATAACTTTACATTTCGACTGCAACCACGTTGAATATGCTTTATTATTTGTCTTGCAGTAGGTCCACTTTTTTACATCATGTTCTTGAGTTCTTTTTGTGCTTACCTGAGTAGCAAACACCAATTTATGTCCTTTCCACAGAGCTATATTTTTGTCATGTCCGGCAGTCGCAAACATTTCATCATCAGGATGAACAGCGAGACCCATAAGTTGCTTGTGATGTCCGAAGAGTACCTGAAATTAACATGTATTAATAACAACTGAAAACATTATTCGTGAGGCCTATTACCAGAAGTGATATAATTCTGCTTATGGATTACGGATTATGACGATATTAAGGTGACACAAAAAAATTCAAAGTTTACCTACTTGGTTAAATCTTCGTTGAAGAGAGCCCTCCAGAATGTGGTTTCGTGTCGTACCAACGTACAAATTACCATCGTTTCTTCCTGGCCTTTGTGGATAAATGCTTCGAACACCACCAGCTGATTCTGGAAGCTAAGAAAAAATATTTTAATTATTTAACTAATAAAATACTCGATTTTCTAATTATATGCAAAAAAGGTAAACAATTCCGCAGTACTTAACCTAGGATCAACTTTCTTATTGTTGATTTTTAAACACAATTTAAAGTACTCGCTTGTCAATTTGAGATCCTTTATTTAAAAGATTATTGTTAACCATTTTGTCTTTACCCCGACTTCAGGCACGTGAATTTTAGTTTTATTTTGTTCTGGTTTGTTGACGAAATTTGCAGCTAACTCTAAGATCGACTGTAAGTATTTTTTTTAAATGCGTATCACAAAACAAAAGAAATGGTACCTTGGTTTCTGTGATTCTTTTGTAATTTTGTAACGAGTCCCAAGCTGCTATTTTTCTGTCCTTTTCTCCGCCAGATATCAAAGTGCCTTCTGACAACATTACAAGGGAACTTATGCCTTTGATATGAGCCTGAAATAAAAACAAAATATAAACATAAATCTATGCATAATGAACAAATTTTCGATACACCTACCGCATCCCTACCGTTACTAATAGGTACCGGTTTACTCACTTCAAATTCCATTCGTACAAAGTACGCGCCGTCACTGTCCACGCTATAAATTGTGATGAACCCATCACTATCAGCAGTCACCACATCGCCGTCTTGCTCGAACTGGAGCGCTGTCACGTGAGCGCGAGAAGGCTGAAAATATTAATTTTAATAGAAACAGACGAGATAATATTGCAACCACATCGAGCAATCACAGCATTAATGTAGAGAAGTATTGTTAGTGTTGCTCCTAAAATGTATAAAAATACCTAACGATTGCGAAAGAGACATATTATGGCAAACAAAAACATCTTTATCTTTAAAAACATTTCCGGAGTTCAAAAGAAGTTTCGATACATTTTCGGAACGAACCGGTTTTCACATCGATATATTATTTTCATGTTAAAGTTTTACCTCAACTCTAGTTGTATATGTGCGGCAAAATCATATTTTAGCGCGCTGCACCAGTGAAATATGAGTGAAAATCTTGCTAAAATTGATTTCGTAGTTGCCAAAAACAAAATAAAAATAGTCTTGTCGATCTTACAGGTTTAATAATGTCCGTGCGTTCAAAGAAACCATCCTTCCGGCGGTTCCAAAACGCAAGATGTCCCTTTCCGTGTGTGATGAGCAGGTTATCGTCGAGAGGGTGGAACGCTGCTCCAGTGAGTTCTTCTTGTAGTGTCTGAAACAACCACCATAAATTAAGTCGGGCAGGTAAATATTTACTTACGTACATATTTATGTACGGTGCCTAGGTACCTACTAATTAGATTTTATAATGCATTTTTTCTACAACGATTTCTAATAGATACATGCAGATACCCTAGTTCTCTAGTAGAGACACCAGTACCTATGTAGGTATGTACCTAGTAGCCTAGGCACCTAGGTACCTCCTACTTAAAGCATGTTTTACCTAGGTTATGAATAAAAAAATAATCCTGGACAATCCACACAGCATTATCATATCAAGTAGGTAAAGCAAAGCTTGTATTATGGGTACTACTAGATAACTGATACTGTATATTTAATAGTACATTATAATTATACAAATATAAGATATTTTTTTACTATAAATAAAAATACCCGGAACACCTGGAACAAATATTTGCACATCATACAAACATTTGTTCCATCCGAGGCGGGAATCGAAATCTCCTGCGTCGCAGGCCGTACTTGGCGCTGATATAAGTAATTCATAATCTACCACAACCAACCTACTTCCCCAAGAACCAAGCTCAATCCATCAAAACAACAGCTAAATTACAAAAATCCTGCAGCTCATAGAAATATGAAACAGCGCAAAAAAGCACAAAGAAAAATAGTACGTAATGTCTTGACTTGACACGCGAGTAGCGAAAGGTTTTGCGTGACCGATATGAGTTGGCGCAGATTAATAGTCTGGACATGGCGTCCGGTCACGGATATGCATTGTACCATTGTACCGCTCTACTGAAGAAAGAACGGGAAAATGGTTTTATTGTAGCACTAGCCTGCAAGCCATGTAGGTAGGTATACTAGGTCCAAGAATCCTAGATATATTTTGTAAGCAAAGGGGTGACACCCAAAGAAATATTGGTGATAAAAAATTGACGAAATTTGAAGAAGTTCGAAACACTTTTTAGGGTTCCGTACCTCAAAAGGAAAAAAGGACTGTCTGTCTGTCTGTCCGTCTGTCAACCCTCTTTTCTCAGGAACGCGTGGACGTATAGAGTTGAAATTAACGTCAAATACACAAGTCCGAAACCTCTTGGAGCCGCGATATAAATAAAACTTATAAGTTAACGCACTCAAAAGTTACAGCCTATATGCACACAAAACCTATAGGTTACTTCCCGTAGACCTTGATTCATGAAATTTGGTGAGCAGCAAGGTCTTATAGCTCAAGTAAAGGAAAAAATCCGAAAACAGTAAATTTGAAGTTTATTCTTTAAAAAAAAGGTATTTTGATTCTCGCCATGGACCAAAACCTATAGGGTACCTACTTCCCTTTGACGTAGAATCATAAAATTTGGCAAGGAGCAAGGTCTTATATTTAGCATTTTTTCCTTTATTTGAGCCCTTGCTCAAGTATAGGAAAAAATTATTTCAATCTTATAGCACAAGTAAAGGAAAAAATCCTAAAACCGTAAATTTTTAGTTACCTAATTCAACAACAAAAAAAAACTTTGATTCTTGCTATAGAGCAAAACCTATAGTATAGAGTACTCCCCGTTGACCTAGAATCATAAAGTTTAGTAAGACGCCAGGTCTCGTAGCAAAAATAAAGGGGAAAATCCAGAAACCGTAAATTTTACAAAGAAATTATGACCAAAACCTACAGGGTACCTACATCCTGTTGACCTAGAATAATGATAATTTGGCAAGACACAAGATCTTACGGAACCCTTAGTGCGCGAGTCCGACTCGCACTTGACGTTTTATTGTGATTTTGTAAGCTTCCATTCATTCAAATTATTTATTTAGATAAGACCATAACCATTACAGATATTCATGCTCGTCCACTTCAGAACTCGAATTTACGCATGTTTTGCTGCGCGTGTGCGATTATGAGTTGTTGAAGATTTGTTTTTAGTAGTTGCCTTTCTGTTTTGTGATAATGTTATCTTTTTTGTTAGGTAGATAGGTAGATAGATAGAAAACACTTTATTATACCACACAAATACAGGAAACAATACAGAGAAAAGCTTAGAAAAAAAAGGAAGTATAAAGGGCGGCCTTATCGCTGAAAGCGATCTCTTCCAGGCAACCTTGGGATGGACTGGAAATTAAAGAACAAAAAAGACGGTGGCACTGAATAAATATTTAAAGAAAACGAAACAAATACTTACACTACATACCTACAAAGATACAGGCTTAGGCTTTCATACATAAATGTCATTTTCATACATAAATGTAAGCGGGTTAACTACGAACCTGGTTTGTATTGGTAGAACACCAAAGTTTCATGAATTCGTCAGACTACGAGGTTTTTTATGATGTCTTTTTACAAAAACATTTTGGTTTCTAGAACCGAGTTTCGTAGCTTTTCGTACTTAGGTAAGGTTATAAGTTACTTTCTGGAGTGCATTAATATTTAGGTAAGTACCTACTTAAATATTAATGCACCCCAGAAAGTAACTTATACAGTAGGAGACCCTAAAAGTTTACGGGGTACAAAACCGGATCTAAATCGGTTCGGAGCCTTTTAATAACTTAGCCTAACTTCGTGGCTGTTATGATGCCATATTACGAGTAGATATAGGTAGACGTAAGTTTTTTAAATACCTTACACAATTTTAAAGCGAAGCGAATTCATAATCCCCATATTAAAATGTGCTGGATTTCCCTAGAACTGCATATAGAATTTCATAATCAATCTCTTCGTTTAATAAGCAAGTCAAGTATGTTCTGGTAAGTATTTAAAAAGCATTATTTATTTCTTTTTTATTTGCACTTAGCACGACTACTCGATCATTGAACTAACAGAAGGTATAACAAACCGAGATTATTATGGTCATTAATATAATTCCAAGAAAATAAACACGCCTCATTATGTAACGTATAATAACTAAACAGTCGCTCATAAAAGAAAATAGCCAGTTCATTTACTCAGAAGATCCAATTATGCGACTTACATTTGACTGAGCACAGCATTGCGTGGCTCTAGAAAATGAAGAGAAAATTGAAGTATTATGCGTCAGAATAAGTAGGTACTTATAATATAAAAAGGCGTAGTAATCATAGTGCTTTAATAATACGCCTTTGTGATTATTAACAAGAATGAATTAAGTAGTAGGTATGTAAACTGTTTATCATGGTCAGTTTTTTACACGACTTCCCAAAAAAGTAGAGTTATGATTTCAGTGTTCACGTGTGTGAATTGTCCGGCATTATTTATTATTTATTTATGTGAATGAGTTTGTTTATTCCACCATAACCAGCACATTTTCTAGTTTAACCACTATATTATTATTTATACTGTGCTATAAGTTTTAAATGCCTGTACAGATTTGGATGTGTATCGGTAGAATCCTTACATCATCTCGAGTGGCACTTAGCTATAAATGAATAATAAAAAAATCTAATAACGTTTACTTCTTTAGGCTTACAAAATAAGCTCATAGACAAATTACTTTTTATAGTGCGATTCTACCTTAAAGGCATAATTATTGATTATTTATCGGGTATTTATTGCGTCCCTTGTGTTATTATTTGCGATGGAAACGTATGAAGTTTCCATCGCGTTACAGCGATCGTGGTCACGGGGCGACTGGATGAACTCGGACTCGGAGTTAACAGCCGAGAAATTGACGGCAGTATCCACGACTACCCTCAATTCAACTACAGAATCAGGAATTTCCAAGTTATCATTTACATCTGTAAGTTTTACTTACGTAAGTCACTTACGTAAGCCACTTACGATAAATTTTCAAGTGTAAACACTCATTGTAAGTGACTTACTGTAATTTTTTATTACTTTCGTAAATTGGAAAATTACAAGTCTAAATGTGTTCGAGTTTGTTTACGGAAGCGACTCCCAGCTTATCGAATTAAATTGATAAGTTGAGAACTTCCAACAAAATAATGTCCTCTCAAAAACAAAATAAAAACTGAACACCAAACGAGGTAGAAACTTTAATTACCGCTTTTGAAGCACGTCCCATACCTACTAGTGGGACAATAAAAATAAGGACTACATAAACCGTGTAAAACAAAATTCACTACATGTTGAACCAAGGTCTTACCCAGCATTTTCTTTCAGTATTATTTTTCTGTCGCCTTATATTGGATAAAATTATATTTATATGCAGCAGTCGCTTGAACGTGGCGTCTATGAGAAGGCATTTTTATAACTGGTTGATTCATTTACTGATGTAAATGGGCGTGTAATAATTTATGTAAGCTTAAACACACAAAAATTACGTGAGCATTATTTACTGTAAGTTTATTTTAGGTGTAAATGCAACCATAAGTAAGTTACATAAATATTACGAAAGTAACTTACAGGTGTAAAGGCGGCCTTACGACACACTACACTGACCGTGTCAAACTGCAGTACAGACTGATTGCGACGCGCACACTTAATAACCGAGGAAGAGAGTCGAAAACCATATTCACGATTAAAAATACTCATAATTTTGTTAAAAAATTCCGGAACTTTAAAATTTTATTTACCTTATGGCAGTAAGGCAGTATTTTAGAGTTTTTGGTACATGAGTAAGAAGTAACAGCTAACTTTTCAAAATCGTAACTAACTAACATTGCTACGGTATGGCTACGACAATGCGTAGAGGGTCTACGCAATCGTAGACAGCCGTAGCACGAGCGTAGCAAACAGCTATTTTGTCTACGACACGGACGATAAGGTTTGCAAAAAGTTTGACATGACCTGACTTACTCAAATGAAATAAAATAGCATCATCAAATTGCTGGTTACTTATCAAAAGAACCTACATGTGTGGTATTTTTTGTTAGTTTTTGAACGCCAGCGAAGAAAAAGCGGGTCCATGTTAGAATGTAATATTTAAGATCTTTTGTACAACATGCTAACAATCATTATCTAGGCGAAGCATATTTATGGTAACAATAAATACTTTGAAAGTTTAACAAAAGCGTTATCAAACTTTCAAAGTAGCCTTAGTCAAAAACCAAACAATCATACTTCTGTCCTTGGAATAACAACCTACTATTGCTACAAGATTTAAATCTCTAATGTCCGAATTATACGACATCGACAACATATTCAAAAGTTTCAAACGTTGTTTTGAATTGCATAGATCGCGTTTAGCGACAGTACCTTTTTGTCGAGTAAGTACTTATAGAGTCTACACACCAAGTCGGCAACGCTGCCGATAATGCCCGGCGAGTTGATATGGGCAAGATTATTTCATAAAATCACTAGCTGCTGCCCACGCCTTCGCACACGCTTTTTATTGGGCCAAATTTCATTGGGATCCGTTCAGCCATTTAGGCGTGAAATGGTAACAAACAGACAGACAGAGTTACTTTCGAATTTATAATATTAGTATGGATGTCGGCGACAGTTCTCGCCGACTTCTTAAGACATGTCCCCGACAAATGCCAGCGACGCGTCTGCCTGCTTCAAATGTCGGTTTGTCATCAATAAATTAAGCGGTATGTCTGCAACACTCCGCGTCAAAAGTTGCTGATTTCATACCGCCGACAATTTTTACCGACTCGGCGGCTCTGGTGTGTTGACTCTTAGATTAGAATAGTAAAAATAGTAGTAGATATATAGATATGTAGTTGTAATACCCAGATTTTGCACGACGCAAAGGTAGAAATACTAGTTAAACATATTCCACCATGTACCTTATTAAAATGTATTTGGTGTCATAAATTTTACTGCAATTTACTTTAAGTTTACTACAGTATATGGTGTTAAATTAAATAACTAAATACTTAGATGTGAAGCCCAATAGGCCACCAACCTCCAACCCGCCGGTATGTGTCGGAAACATTATCGGCATGGGTGTGTAGGCTCCTTTACCATCGCTGTCGCTAAGAACCTTGAAGGTTCACACGGGCAAGGCTAGACTGGACTTTATAAGAACTTTCAACTCTGCTAATGAATAAAATGTGCATTTCTGATGAAAAACTGTTTATTTTCACGGTCACGTTTTGGTTGGTGACTGCAGTCCTTATTGTAAATGTATGCTAATGTTTTTGACGTTTACGCGAATGCAGTTGGCTTAAAAATTCACTACCATCAGGTAAAACATAAAAATATATCAAACAAATGCTGAAATTTTAATATCAAAAAGACAAAAGTACCTACTATGGGCAGCTTTATCGCTAAGAAGCGATTTCCTCTATCTAGGCAGGTTTTGGTGTGTATAAGTAGAATAGGTAAAAAAACAAAATAAATAGTCGTTTGTTTTCAAAACTAAGTCGGGACCGCGATTGTATAGTCTTATGCGATTATTGACGTCGTGAACGTTAGTGAACGAAAGTCTTCGTTTCAGGTCTGGCCAAAATGGCGTTTTTGTCAGTATGTCCGTACTCCTCTACAGGTCGTATTTTACAACCGATCGGTATGAAACTTTGTGTACAGATTCTATGATTTTATAGAATTTTATTGTCGTCGGGATTTTTTGATTAAAGGCGTACTTCTTCCACAATAAGGCAAAAAGGCGGATTTGGAATATCTCCACTTCAAGAGATCTGATTTTGATGATTGTACTTTTAATTGAAAGGTAATAACTTTATACTGTTATTATAAAAATTTGGTAAAGATCTGATGAGGATTTTCGGCATGACGAGCAGAATAGCTTCGCAAAATGCAGTAATATGCAAGAGAGCATTTACAGTACAGCGCCACCTATTAGAACATCTTTGTAACACTTCGAGAATTATTTGAAATAGCGCGGCCGCATACACCGTCGTCGTCGGTTAAATAATAAAATAACAAAAACTTTGGGCTGATGGATCAACGCCATCTATTGATACTAGGTACAGAATTTCGAGCTTTGCTGAGGAACGTAACTTAGGTACTTTGTATGGACAATTGGTCTAATGGTTGATGTGTTTGTGCAACATTTCGTTCAAAAATTCCGACAACAATCGTATCGCAAGTGAAGTGATCTGTAATACCTACCTACCTTTCCAAGTGCACCTTACCTACCTCACCTACCCTACCCACAAACAAGATTGAATCCGTTCAGGAGAAACAGACGCCTATTCTTGCACGGTGGGCATTATTTCAAAGGTAGGTACCTAAGGAAATCATTTCATTAGTTTTGAGCTAGGTATATAATTATACCTACTAAACAATTACCCTCACCTACTTACCTACCACCTAAGGTTGGTAAGTTGCCCAATGCACACCACACTAGCGTAAACCAATATTTAGGTAGGTACCTACCTACCCATAGGATTTTTCTTAAAACGCGTCCAAAAGTAAGAGGCACCGATAATTACATAGATATTAGGTACCTATAATACTTATGACAAGTTTTGCTCCGTGATAAGATGCTTTCACACTGGCATGGCGATTTGCAAGGAGTCACCGCGTAAAAACATGGTAGGTACATATACCTACCTAAGTACCTAAATATCCCGTTTTATATAACTTTAGTACTTAATATAATATAAGTTACTAATATGTTGAAAAAAAAGTTAGTGCTTGCGAGGTCTACTGTTCGTAGAACTGCTAGAACATCATTGAACTACTAGAACATGTACAAGAACTTTTGAAAAGGTGTTAGTTTTATAAACTTCTCAAAGTATATTTTTCCTGTAAAATAATAGATCCATATCCACAAACGCTACATAGGTAGGTACCTAGGTACATTTCAGATGGGTCGCTAAGTCGCTATGCAATCTTCGGAAATGGGGGGGGGGGGGGCTAAAGTATGAACCCCACTGAAGTTCTCATTATATAGGTACCTACCTAGGTACCAAAATATCCCGTTTTAAATAAAATTACTTTAGTATATTAAGTACCTATTATGAAAATTAATTCTTGAAAAAAGTTAGTGTTCGCGACGTCTACTGTTCGTAGAACTACTAGTTATACAAAAATACTTACGGCCACTTTTCCAAGAAGATGTCCCCACTGCCACTGCCAAACTGAGAGGATGCTCTCCCGCCCAGCGTCCACAGCCAAAACGTAGCTGCCTCCGTTCTAACAAAAATAAACCATTTTAAAAATATGAACAGTTATATACGAACAGTTGTACATCGTTACTATATCAAAAACATTGTAGGTAGAAGTGGCACTTGGCTATCGTAAACTTGTGATTTTAAAACGTCTTTTAAATGTCACGAGAATATAAAATAGCAAGATCGAGTTATTACTTTGAAAGTACCCATAGCACCTACCAGCATTATTTTATTTTGTGATGATCGATTCAAGCTGGAGTTGATACGGCCCGTTAACCATGTGCGGCGAGCGAGCCACTCGCCTTTACACAGCGCGAGGCGAGCGAACCAAGCCGATCTCTCTCATATAGCGTGGCGAGCGAATCGAGATGCGTTGTGGTCTGCTCTCCAACAGCTCGTTTTACGTATTCTACTGCGGCTGTGTCCCTGATACAGCCTACCCGATTTTGAGGGTACAGACCGAAACCATTATGGTCGCGCTCTGTCCGTCCTTTTTACCTAATCGTCTGCCGCGGCCTGCGCGGTGACCGATGGCTACTAGCACACACTCACCAGCTGAGAGAAGGCCACGGCAGCCACGCCCGCCTCGAACTCCGCCATGCCGAACACGTGCAGCGTCTGCAGCGTGTCCGTGCTCCAGATGCGGACATGTGCCTGCGCTCGTCTGCCGCGGCCTGCGCGCTGACCGCTTGCTACTAGCTCGCGGGAGGGGTGGAGCTCCATACTGTTGGTAGAAAACAATCAATAGGTAATTCAGGGATGTCAATTCTTACCCCAAAAATTGCGCAAGGACGCTTTTCTATACAGTAGCAGCCTACACTGACATGTGCACTCAATAATGCAGAATTTGGTGCACTAAATAAAACAGAATTTGATAGAATTGAGCTTTGTAGCTGAACACAGAGGCCCTGAATCAACAGTCAGCAAAAACGTAATAGAAACGGTACAAAAACATACCATTGTATATCCTCAGTGTGTCCGATATAGTGTCTCTGGGACTCCTCGTCGCGGTCGTACATCACGGCCACGGCTGCTACGTAGTAGAGCAGCTCTCCGGTCGGTAGCACCCAGAGGTTGCGCCGGGAGTCGGATCCACGGTAGCCGTACCTGTGGTTTAGCTTGATTAATAACCTGATTGGTAATAAAACATACTAAGTATAACCAATTGGGCCCCGTAAACAGCCCGTAAAATGCTCCCATACAGTTCCAAAACCACGAAATTTTAAATATTTCTAATTTTGTCTAGCTAGGCGATATGAAAATACCGGCCTCAGTTTGATTCTGATAATTATTTTCGTGGGCAGATGCTGATATTTGATAAAACAAATGAAGTTGGAACAGCGACGCGATCATTTGTCTCGTTTGTTATTTACCAGAAAACAACAAATTGTTAGGTAATGTTTATTCTCAAAGAAAATTACAAATAAATAATTAATTTTGTAACTACTGAAGATCGTAAAACTTACACCCATTCGAGCTGCATCTTCTTATCGGGCGGCGAATTGTCGATGGGCGCGTGGTGGATAGGCGGGTAGAAGGTGCGTCTCAGTCCACGGATCGTTACCCGGATCGGTTCCTCCTTCAGAACCTCGAGAAGTGTGTAATCTGCGAACACGATGGCTTGGATACAACAGTTTCAGCGGAACAACAGCTTCAGTGTACCTACCTAATTGATGAAGAATCTATATCGGTAACTCGGACAGCAAAAGTTTTACAAAAATGCATGGTCTGTCGGACATGACATGCGTTCCCGGTTTTTACGGCCAGGTTAATAATTAAAAACTTATTTTTATTGACAGATTTTTATATACAATAGGAACGAAGCAGCATTTGAGCAACCTCTGAAATATCTGTGCAACTAACCAGAATTGCGAACAATTTCCCCTTCAGGAGCATAAAGGACCCTCGGCCGGCTTTTACTCCTTGCCCTCCTACCTCGAAGGTCTTCTGTGACCGGCACCGCTGCCACTGCGGCCCTGGATCGAGATCTGAGAAAAAACCGTCACGAAAGTTCAAACGGAAGAGCAGAGAACGCTGCTGTCCTGACTGGACCCCTCTATATGTATTATATACTACCTAATCTAGATTTCGTGCCCGTTATACACTATGCAATACATGTATACTGTTACAGCAATGATAAAGCAATAGAGATACAAATACCTGGAGGTTCCCAGAGGAATTCTGAAATCGAGTGAGGATACAGATCCTCACTTGTTTTTCACGTTCACGTTTCATGTAGGAGGTATGGAATACAAGGTAGGTAGTCGATTAGGAATTGGAGTGCAAATAATTTAACTGACAATCATTTTGTTCGATATTCGATATCGAGATTAAATGACAAACCTTCGCACAGGAGACTCAATGGGTAACGGGGCACTGATACCAGGACTCACAGCCGGAGCCACCATCAATGAGCCGAGATAGAACGTCTCTACATCAGCGAATTCATTTCTCAGCTGTGAAAAACTCCGCACCTAAAAAAAACTATCATTAGATTCGATTCTAAGAAGAAATAAGGAGCAACCAGTGAAGAAAAAAATTCAAAGTATAGACCTCTTGCCCAGTGATTGTGTACATCCTCTTCGCTCCACTCATTTTCAAAACTTGTCCCAAGTCTTCGAGCACTTCTTCGAAGGGCTGTGTCGTCCGTAAGTTCAGCAAGACTCGACACTAAGAGGAGGATAATTTATTTGTAGAAAACCTGATAAATGATGAAAGACAAGATAGAGTTCCTCACCTTATTTTACAAGTCTGCTGAATCCCACTGCTAAACAAAGGTTTTCAATCCCTATCTCTATACCTACATTTTGGTAGAGATTTAATTCTCTAGTCTGAGCAATACTTTTCGTTATCTTATAGCAGTTTGATAACTCTAAATAGTCGGCGAAGAAACTGTTGCAAGAATTACAAGGGTAACGGAACTTAATAGTTCCGTGTATCGAATGGGTCTTCATATACCATATACCATTCGATACACTTCAAAATTAAGGTCAAGATACAGTACATTTGAACTATAAACTGCACCCTCCCAACTGATGCCGGCCTCAACTTCAAGTCCAATCGTAATGACCGACTATTTACTAGCCAAGGTTGCGATGTAATGGGTGGGGCCCATTGCCGGAATGAATCACTAAATTTACTGTTAAGCCTTCAAGCAGAAGAACGTTTACCTACCCTTCCAATTTAATATTTGGTAGGTACATTGCATTTTGATAAAGCAACCATTGCTGAAGAATATCTTTTTTGTGCTCTCCGAAGATATTTAAGTGTCTTATTTTAATATCACCAATAAGCAGTTTTACTACACGCGAATACTCATAAAATCAGATCTAGGCACGTCTCAGTTCACTATTTTTTGATAGTTTTTTTACGACACCAATGTGAACGTTTCTGGTGTCGGAGGCCAAGATCCACTTTAGGTCACTGCGCCACCCCAGTGAGTGTATCGCGAAACTGTTATTTAAAAACCTTCAAGAACTCACCTGAATAGAATGATCCATGTTGTTGATAATCCTGATGACTCGCCCACTGGTGGGTTTACCACCTCCTGGGGGAGGTGCATCAGACTCTGCCACTGACTGCTTGCGAGTCCCAGCCCGCGACCAGCCACTGGCAGCGGTGGTAGGCGCCACCGCAGTGCCACCTCCGTACCACATGCCATTCTTCTTACCGTAACTCGCCGCCTGTTATTGAAAAGCTTGGAAATGATTCGTGAATTATGAAAAGCATGCTGAAAGGAATAGTATTGCGAAGGATATAGATAGAGTGTGAAGTGTTAAGATAATTTGATGCGTCCTGTCATTGAGTAAGAACCAATTTTAGAAGATAAATTGTTAAGCCTGAAAAATACCTAGGTAGGTAGGTACTTTAATGTAGGCAAGTCTTAATTTCCTCACCTGTATGACTACTCGTATAAACAACAAAGCTAGCCCTGACACGAAAATAATGAATGTGCAAACGAAAACAACGGGCCAAATCTAGAGCAATCGCTTTCAAGATTTTATGTCTAACTCGATAATTTTCATTAGGTAAAAGAAAAACCTTGGACTACTTATATCGAACTTAGCAACTGGTTCTTTGTTTTAATTACAATAGTTACGTTTACGTATAGCTTTCAAGCTTTCATTTTAGTATGTAAATGTAGGTTTTTCCAACATATGGAAATGTGTCAGCATGTTAATAATCTTTCATAAAACGCGTTGGTATTCTAGAATGTTATGGGTTTGCAAGGGAATTTGCTCGGTTCCGACGGAGTGGTTTTTCTGAAGAATTTCCTTCAATAAGTAGGTAACAGCTTAACCCACTTTATTTTGCTTTGTTCATAATTCCAAGAAATTTTTAAGGAAGTACAAAAATTTGTTTCAAGAATAACTAGATGAGATTGGTCAAGATGATAGATGTCGTGAGAAGAATGTATCGCGTGAAGAAGATGCGAGAAAAGACAAGAAAAAACCAACCCAAGGTGAAGAAGTTTGAACATGCAAAATAAGTTCGTGAAAAGAGTAACACTTCTGAAAGTGCGATGTTTCCAAAACGGAGTGACTTGAAGAGAAACTATAGACATCCAATCCTGATTTAACAAATTACTTGAAATCATATTCATTTTGATGAATTTTTGATTCAACTCACCATAACGGTGACCCTCAAGTCTTCAGCGCTTTTATTGTGCAACCGTACCCTGAGTCGAGATATTTTGCACGATACCAACGACTACCGTGACAGGCGTCACCCGTCGCTACCGTCCAACCACTGACGCTGATTGCTCCAACACCTACCACCAAATTATGCAGGGCCTTGGTTACTGACCGCTCTCCAAGGACGCTTTTTATATTGTGCGTGCAATTAACATACGGCGACCGATCTGATAGACCCTTACTACCCCCGCGAATATTCACACACATGTTAGTTCCTACGATGTTGGAGTGATTCTGAGGGGTCTACGTCGGATGGTCTGTGTACATTACACATACGATCCGCCCAGTCAGCGGCACACGTGGCCAAGAGAATAACCGACGCGAGCGAGGTCGCGTCTCAAATTGCTGCATAGAACTGACTGCGGTGTTAGTGAAATTAATACGTCTGAAACTTTCAGTTCAGACTTGGAATTATTGTATTAGCTCATGCAGTGACCTTTGCAAGCATATCTACACTGTAATTCGTTTCGAGCATGTCTAGAACTTTGAATGTAAATTTAAATAATAATGCATCGTAATAGTGCATCGTCCAACAACAAATTCTTAAAAGATATTGCAAGCTTTTACTACCTATTTCAGGCACTTGTGTGCCTGAAATGGTAGGTAGTAAAAGTCAATGATGAATACTGCTAGCCGAATTTCGGTCCTGACGGCCAGTCTTAGCGGAAACTAGACATCCCATCGTATTATAAGAGTAATAGTTAGTATTCTTTGGCTAAAACAAGTTGAAATTGACTAACTTCTAAGCATTCTTGACGGAGAAAATTCGAACAAACTAAATTGTGTCAGGGACACACACACAACAGGACTTTCGCACAGCAATAAAACTAAAGTCCTATAAAACTATCACTTAGGCCACGCATTCATTAGCCCACTTGAACGATACCCTATCTTAACGCACAAATCACGCAATTCATTTGAATATTTACGAGCAAAACATTAGATTATGTAATTTACTCAACTTCGTGCCGTTAGTTATTAAACTATGTCCAAATACTGAGCCTAATATATTCTGAAACTTTTTTTACGATTGTTTAAGTGCTAGGCTGAATAGCCCTTTTTACATTGTTGAGGTAATATCGCAGGCATTCACAAAGAAAATGTTTACTTGAAGGGTTCTTAACAAAGTTTATGGACTAACAAAGTAACTAGCAGTCAGATTGCAGAAACGACCTAATGACTTTTTTAATGTCTAAACAACCTGCGTGAGTGTGACCCGAGATAAGTGACATAACATACCATCGAGTGGGGGCTGGAAAGGGTTTTGAATTAATTTTAAAATTTGAAATGCAATAGGGTTTTACTTTTTAGAGTAAGGCTAGTTTAAAATGTGGTGTGGTTAATGGAGAGATGTTTTTATGACAAAGGAATTTTTTGACGTAGACCAAACTAACAATTTTTTTTTGAAACACATTTTGAATTGTATAATGCTAGCTTAATTGAATATAGTAAATCTTTGACATATTACTTTAATAAAGCCTTAATATTTAATATTTCACGCTTCGACGAGGCAGAATGTATTGGAGTTACCATTATTATTAAGAGCTTTTGTACCTACATTCCTGTGAATAAATGATTTGATTTGATATATTTTGTTAGAGGGCTCTATTTGCCGTTGCTAATATTTGTTTCCGCCATTCAAATTTTTGTTCCATCAACAAGAATCATTAAGACTGCCAGCGCTCAAAATGACTTTGATTTTATATGTGTTTAATGTTTGTTGATAATGTGTGAATTATCAGTACAACTCTCCTAGCGTTATACTGACAATAAAGAAGTCTTGTTAGGAACTTACTGGAGGTTCAGACGAGTACACCGGCAGTGAGATGACAACGAACGGCTCCTCATCGCTGTCCATGGAATCAGCACTCTGCATCCAGCGGTACCGGCTCGGACGCCACACCTTAATGGCCACTTTGAAGCCCCTAATGTTTACACCTCAAGGACTGTAAACTCCTTTGACGTGCCTAAGTGCTAATAGAATCTAAGTGAAAGGTTAAAACTTAAACCTTAAAGACTACAGGACTTTCGTGCCGGATGCACAGGTACCAAATGCTAAGTGAAAAACATTGATTAGGTACTACATTTTTCTTAGATTGCAATGAGAATTGGGGAATTTAGATAGAGTCCACACTATATTTTATATTTGGATGCAAAATACGTTGGTTTTACTTTGCATTGTTTAAAAAATATTTGGATTCAAATCACTCTGGATCTTGCTTCAAAAACACCGCGAAAAAAATGTGACAGCGCGATTTTTTCAGTAAATAGAGTTGTTTACATTAGTGCGTACTGGATGGTCTCTGAGACTGCGTCCAAATGTCACTCGCGTTCACCACCCCGTGTCAAGTTCAAGTACCTAACTAAAGCCCGGACAAACCTACCCGTCTTCGTGTCGGCATGCAGTTACGTTTTGCATATACCCTGATAGCTGCTTAACATATTGTGTCGCGCTGACGTCTGTCCGGTCCACCAGACATAAATTAACATAAACTTACAATAAATGCACCGAGATTGTGATTTGCAAGGGTCTAATTCGATAATTTTGTTTGTATTGGGATAGGAAAGCTTTTTGGTAACTCAACTCTGGTACCTATATAGCGGAGAACATAAGAGAATCTTCAAGCGCAATGTTTAGGTAGGTACTCAGTTTTTACATAGCGCAGCAAAAATCAAAGCCTACCCACATTATTCTGGACCCCAGAACAGGAAAATATGTATATAACACCTCATTACTTGGGAATTCCAAATAATACAATTAGATCAAGCTAATAACTTTATATTCATGTGAAAGAACTAGTTTTTAAATAACAACTATAGGTACCTACTTTTAGAATCATTACATGACGCGAGACAGTCTCTCGATCATTTACCGTTAAGGAATAAATCTTCGTTCTACCCGCAAATACAATGACATCTTCCCAAGCAGGGGTACCCGCATTTTGGCCTGGATATATAAAATAGTCAAGCGGTAGATAAAAACCCTTAAAAACAGACAATCAATTTCCAGCATCACCACTACAAGAGAACTATTATTGATTTGTTAACATGATATTCTCGAGACAAACCGAGATGGTCTAACTGAAATGTACATAAACGCGAACCTGTAATCATCAGCTACCACAACATAATAAAGCTACGGCAAGTATAACCCATCACTTCACAGATCTAAATTTCCCAATCTTTTTGTCAAGCTATAGGTATAATAGGTAGGCGCTACTGTTTCTTTATGTAAAGTCATAGGCAGTTCTTATTAAGTATTTGGAACTCAGTAAATTCTTTAGCAGTAGGTAGGTACCTAACTAGCCTATTGTCATTTTAGTTTTTAAGTTGTTTGGTTGTATATTGTTTCTATTTAATTTTAGTGTGCGATATAGTATTTTCTATCTAGTAGGTTCTATATTCTATCTAGTAGGGTCTTATTAAATCATTGGATCGGTAGCATCTCAGTAACGTGAATATAATATGACTGACAATTATTTTTCACGAGAGGTCAAATACTTACGAAAAAGGGGAAAAATACCAGCACAAAATATGAATAGGGAAAGTATCTCTGAACGGAGTGATAACTTTATTTATATAACAAAGTCCAATAAAGAATTTGTGTAGGTAAGGTATTCTTTTCAATTCGTTTGCAATGTCCATAACACTGCTGCACAAGGCATAGAAAATTAAGTATGTTTAGTATTTCAATACAGCTGGCATTATTGCTGAATTTGCCAGCCAACAAATTCACTGCTGCAAATCGTTATTTATTTTATTCACTTTCTTTCGCTTTACTACGAAGAAACCGGTTTGTTTATGATGTTGTCTAGAAAACTCAGGTTAGAAAAACACGACGTTTATCCGAGGCACTACATAAAGCACTAGGCCGCACTATCGTCAGCTGACTAATTTGCAACAACAAAACAAAGCCTTCGCGAGACCACCAGAAATGACCGAACAGACACCAGGCAGACAATGAAAACCCGACCGTGAGCTCATAATATTAAGGTATCGGATCAAACGGGCGGAATATCCGCATACCACGGTTAGATGAGGCAGACTATTCGAATTTCATACGGCTAGTGGTGGTTCGGTAGAAGGAGGGGCGGCGTCAAGGTCACTCTCTTCGGACTTTAAATCCACGCAATCGAGTAACCAAGCGTTAGTTGTTGTGGCCGATATGCATCGAACCAGACGCCACTTAAGAGCCTCACGTCGAAAATTATAAGAGCACAATTTGTGGTCACGAGCTCTGGGACACGCGAACCGATAACAACTAATTTCAGACTACGCATTAACATGAATAATAGGTTGAATTAAACAACCCGCCCTTGAACTATTTAAACATTGTTTTTTCTTATAAATCGTTTCAGTAATGAGAGGCATACCGGACCGCACGGAGGCGAGTCTAGAAAATGATGTCAAAGTCACGCATTTTTCTAATTTATTTTTGGCTTCTATGTATTTTTAACTTTGGATTTCCATTAGTATCCAATTAGAAGCAATATTTGTGGAAATATTTAGATTTTATCGTTTGGTCTAGGTTTTAGTTAGATTTTCATTTTGACGTGGGCGGAACGGACCTTATAAATTTAGGTAGGTATTGAATTCGCTACAAAAATGATTCGATTTGACAAATCTTTCCCTCGAATTCGGAAGGCATTGTCACCCCATCGCCAAGAGGTCAGTTTTAAAGCACATAATGAAACTAAACGCCTTGCAATCGACAATTGTCGGAAGCAGCGTTTGACCTATATCCCTAATTTCGAGCTGCCATGTTCAATATGTTCATAGCACGGCACTGTCCGAATCGCGATCGACGTTTAGCGGAAGAAAAGTGCAATTTGGGCATTTCCTACAAGTTTTCAGCAACGGAGGTGGAGTTTTTAGTTTAATTTTTAACGGTTTACGTTAACTACGTTATGAATGGAATAAGACCAGATTATTGGGCAGATTTTGACGATATTTTGTATGCGTAACCACCCTTTTAGATTTACTAACTTTTTAGTTGTAAGTAGGTATCTAATGACGCGCGCAAAGTGCTATTCATTTTATTAGCTACATTATTAGAAGGCACTTCACTATTTCACCCAGACTACAGTAATGACGTCATAAAGTGCGGTGTCCACTGCCAGAAAACAGGTACGAAATGAAGTCGCCATAATAATTTTCCTGAATGTTTTGCATTCCGTCCGATTTTCCAAGTAATAGCAGTCCGCTAAATTGAAGACATAATTTACAAAACGAAATAAATTCCCCTTATTTCGTAGAGCATAAAAGTAGATTAGATAGAACAACAAAACAACTTAAAAAATAAGTGACAATTGTCTTATGGCTCAAGAGCGATTTCAATTTCTTTTTTGCAAAGTAATTTATTTTTACTGTTTATGGAAAACGTGAACAATTAATTTTTTTTTATTGGAACACACGCGAAAAAAATAATACTTTTGCATACATTTTGCCGACTTCCCCTTTTTTACGATCCGTTATGGTTACGTTCATTACGTCTTTTATAACTAGGTTTATTTTCTAAAAGAATTACGAGTACAAATATCAATTTGCACTAAGCCCCCACCTAGGTCGTTAGGACACTCCGTTCTGTTATTAAAATGGAAGTTCTAGTTTAGGTGAAGGTATTGTAAATTTCCTATTACAAGCCAAGCCTAGGTAAATGGATGAGTGAATCAGTAGATTAGACTACAACTGAGAAAATGATGCTTCTTCAGTAATTCAGATTATGTAAAAGCAACGGCGTGTAGGAAATAAGTAAGAAGTTACGTGCAGTAATCATATGAAAATACTGGGAAACGAGACGTTACAATTATGTAGGTATATCAGTTATCTAGTAGGTACCCATAACACAAGCTCTGCTTACCTTGTGGCTAGATAATGCTGTGTGAATTGTCCAGCATTATTTATTATTATTATTATTAATTAATGGAAAGAAGATTAAAATATTTACTAGTATTGAATATGAAATAAAAGAATATTTAACATTACTCGGCCAGCATAAACCTGAGCAAGATTTGAATGTGTAAATTTAAACTAGCAAAAAAGTCGTAGCGCCATCTCTTGAAAGACCCAAGAAATGCTAGGTTCTAAACTTTCAAGGTAGCCTAGGTTTGTATTATACCTAGAGCTAAAGAACCTTTGTTCTTTCAAGCTTTCCAACAAATTCAAGAGATGGCATGACTTACATTTACCTAGGTACATTAACTTAGGCACAGATATTATAATACTATACTAACTTAGGTACTCGTTCACTGCATTTGCAGTTTATTTACTTTAATACCTACTTTAAGTAAATAATTTGAAACTTGCTTTTGGTTGAAGATCCAGAAGAAGACCCAGGACATAATGGAATGAGTGCCAAGCTTCCGAAGGCACCGGTAAGGATAGAGCGAAATAGAGGAAAAAAATCAAGAAAGCTGGCCTTGGGATGAATAGCTGAAAATAGGGAAGGAAAAAGAAGGAACATTTGGAACATGCATTATTCACAAATAATATTAGTACCTATCTCATACTGATATTAGATATAATTATATACCTAATATATATTTACTGCTATAGGTACTGCCAATTAATGAGTACCTAGCTACAGTGTATGGTTTATTTGAATAACTTTATGTGCTAGGCATTTTTGGCTTGATGTGATGTGAGTAGAAATCAATCTATATTGTAAAGAAGTTCAGAAATGTGTGAGATAAATCAACAATCAACTTTCCTTATGGAACTAAGAATAAAAATTTGGCATTTAAAAATCGTTGTGCAAGTGGGGGCTTAATATTTAACCACGTATTTTATACTACATTACCTATCATATATTACGTTATGTTACGTTAGCATTTGTGACAACTTGCTATTCGTAAATTAAATTGCCGCGGTTATGACAAATCTCACAGAATTTTTCGGCAAAATACCCCAAAAATGCCTGTGGCAACCCATTTACGTCAGCACGATTTAAAACTGGGCCAGACATAAAGAATTGTTGTTTGAATTTTTGACAGGCGGAATAATTTTGATCACAAAACTAGCAAGTAGGTATGAGAAATGCCCAACAGGGTGTATGTACTAACTTCAGCCATAATAAGAACTTAAGCTACCTACCTATACGTAGGTACCTACATATTTGCAACGAATAAATGAATCTGAATTTTCAATCAATACCTAAATGAATCTTGAGTATATGCGTTTATGCTTCATCTTTATTTCATTTTCATGACATTTTTATTTACCTCACAGTGGTTTATACGCATTTCAAGTCCGCATGTTTACAGGTTTTTGCGAAAATTGTTGATTTATTCTAATACCTACTTGGTATTGATTTTGTTTTATTGTCGACGCATTTTAGGCAAGATTCGGAAGACCTATACTCCGGCCAAACTCAAGATATGTTTGTAAACGTGGCTCACATACTTAAGGTAAAAATCAAAATTGTTGATTTTGTGTGAGGACTATTTGTCGCTTTAAGCTCTTTCGTACAATGCATAATGCTACAATTATTTTTCAAACTCGACGTCAAAAAGGGAATTTAAATATCTATATTGCGAGTTGTTTATATATATTGGATTTTAAGAATGGCTCGAGTATACCTAAGTTGCCCGGACTCTTAAGAGACCGATGTCCTTAGGAGCACCACTCACAAACACACGCACACATCACACACGCACATACACACACACTCATGGGGTCTCCTGTTGCCCAGACTCTTACGAAACTGGTGTCCTCAGGAGGCCCATCACATAATGTATATAATTACACACTTGTTCTTACTTAAATATAATATAACGTTCGCTTGATATGTATTATGTAAAAAACCCATGGAAGGAGATCCCCAAGATACAGGTTTATCCTGGTTTGGGGATCAACGATATTTTAAGTTTAAATCTTTTCCAATAAACGTTATTATATTATTATATTATCCATCCCTGCTATTGATATAAATTCAGATCATCTTAATTAACACCGTTGTATCCGATAATAGGTAGATACCTACTTCATGAAATAAGTGATTACTAGTTACGATTAGGTATGATTTCATTTCTTGTAAACATAAAATGTAGGTATCTTTCACGAACAGTAAAAAGAAAATACAGTTTCTTCAAGTTCCAAGTGCGTATAAAGTTTCCGTGAGTAGTAATCGTTGCCTTGATGCATAATAAGTGCAAGGTGGTGCATTGACCCCTGGTTGTCGTTGCCAACGGCACTTACGTTTGCAGTCGTGGGCAATGGACGGATTGTGGCATATTGTGTATTGTCCTGAAATAGAAACAGGGTAGAGAATAGAACTGTTTAGCTGAATTGAAATGAGAGAGGTTTATGTGGGCTTTTTGTGAGTCTGATGTAGTTTATGTATTAATACCTAATGTGTTATGTAGTTCTACATTTTATTCATACGTCTGGTTAAGAAGCGATTTAGTTTGAAGAATATTATTTTGCTGTGTATATAATACTGAAATATCTTATTGATTCATTCAATTTTAATGATGGAAGACGAAACGTGCAATATTTGCAAATGCAAGGCAATACATTTAAGAAGAGATTTTTGTCGAAGAGGCAAAAACTTTTATACCTACTTAGTTTTAATTAAAAGTCAATTAGGTACCTACCGAAAATAGAACATGGCTTTTTCTAAAATCTCTTATTATTTGCCTAAACCATTACCTATGTCGGTACGAAAATGTGTATGTTTTGTTCGACTGCAACATGCGCCTGTAAGGCCTGAACTGCGGTTTCTTGAGGTTCTTTATGGTAATTTTGTTTGAATGTGTTTTGCATTCGCCTCTAGGTATTTAGTCTTCCCAATATTTTGCATACACACGCAGATAATGTGTAGCCGTAACTTTACCTTCTCTACCCGTATATTTAACGTTAAGTAGGTATTTAGTATACGCATAAGCAATCTGCTTATTCGACCCGCGTCTTTGATGGGTCATGATGACAACGAACTTAAAGCAATTCAGTTAACGCGCAGTTTTTGATATAGGTAAGTGAATAAGTATCTAGTTTAATCTAAATTTGATTAGGCCAGAGGTCGGACTATTTGCAATTCCAATCTTATAACGCACTTTTGATTACACCAATTAGAAACCAGCAAAAAACCTTTTTTCGCAATCAAACCTAAATTGTTTTCCTTTCCGTTCCTATTAAATAACTAACGTATACTTTACGCAATTAGCCGTTATCGGCTGAATGAAAACAAAGTAAAGTTTTGTGTGTAATCAAAATGCAAATGAACGGTGCGTGCTTATCCCGCGACCCACATCTAAGACCTAGCCAAGGCCGCGGCCTCGTCTCACTGCGACAATATTCGACGTGTTATAAATTTACGTAATACTCAAGTATTTACTTAATAAAAATGTTTATTGGATATACAAAGTTGTTAACCCACTTAGGGTTCTAGGAGTTCTACGAATCTCGTAGCGCAAAGCTACGAGATTCGTAGCAGGGATATTCGTAGCACGTGTATTGTGAAGCGTGTGATAGTGAATGATACAGATATATCTAAAATACGAATAGAAACACAAATTACAATTTAAAAACAAATACCTACCTATCATGAAGTTTATTTTAATTTTTGCGGGTAAGATTTTATTGTGGAACTTGTAAACGGTGGAAACGCTACATATTCCATAACACTATGTATAATCCCAACAACAAACTTCAACACGAATAAACTAATTAAATCGAGTCGGTTAAGTTACATTTACGTTGCTTGCAACTGTTTGCAGTTAGCTCAATAGTTTCTTTGCCTTCAAATAACAAGACAAAATTAAAATTTTAAAAAACCCGCCAACTATTATTGGCTGAAAGCAGGTACACAATGGGACCATTTTATTGTAAAAGTGATGTTGTCAATTAAACATTTGAGCTATTTGTGCGGGTGTAGCTGCTTGCTACGCAGTGCGCTACACGGTTTGCTACGCCGTAGCAAGTGCGTAGCGTTATGCTACAGGTACAAAAACTACGCATCACTACTACAATTTTTCTCTCGAGAATAAGTTAAACCAAATAGATAATACAACCCTTAAAGAATAGGTACTTCCGTTGAAAGCAGTAACTTCATTGTATCTAGGAGGCTGAATTAAGCACTACTTTGAAGAGAACAAAAGTAAACAAAGCAACTCACCTTAAAAGTCTTATAGCTCGACACCACATACGATGCTCCATCTTCCAACTCCTCCAGCCTGTACTTCCGATCTCCATCCATTCCAAAAATAAACCTGGCACCTCTCGGCAGCTCCAGTCTTTCCGACAACCGATCCAACAGCGCATCAAGCGACGCGAGATCCCGGCCCGGCTTGAAGCGAAACTCCACTCCTGGGTGGAACGGGTCTCCATTGCGATAGAAGGTTACTCGTCTCGCTTTCCAGTAGTTTAGATTCGCGTATCGGCTGGTAGGTTCTTGTCTGACCGGTCGCGGGGGTTCAGATCCTTCGGAGATGTCGTCCGGTCGCTGTGGCGGTGAAGGAGGCCGCGACGGTCGCCAGTCTCCAGTCTCGCGTTCCTCGTCGGATGGTGGTTGTGGGTCCGGGTCCGGTGGCGGCACGGGCTCCGGCGGCGGCTCGGCCTGTCGAGAGTGGCGTGGTAGGCGGGCTCGACGCGACATGGCTCGCGACCACCCGCTCACGGACTGACGCCCACCGCGCGCCCCAATCAACTGATAGATGTGCCACGTGGCTCATTCATGCCGGGTAGGCTTGATTGATTGGGACGGGCGTAAATAGTACTATGCTAATTGTAAATGAATGAATACCTGCCTACTTTGTGGAACAAAGGATGAAAAGATTTGGAAAAGCTTTGCTAAGAATTTTATAAGCCCAATTGTTATAACATTTGTTTTTAAAGTGTGTAGTTTCGTAGGTAGAGTATGTTTAGGAGTATGAAGGCACAGAAATACCTACGTCATTTTCAGAGATATGCTATACAATTAATTTGAGTGTTAGGTAATATTTGGATTTTATGGTGTTTATTGTAATTAGCAGTGATAGGAATAGGTAGCGCAATTTCACGGGACTTCATGAGGATATCATAATGTGGACATGTCTTACAAGTCCCGGGAATTTAATGAGAAATGGACACGCCATCGTATGCTATGGCGGCCAGAGAATTAATTGAAAAAATATTGTTTAATACTATGTAAAAGAAATATTTTAAATAGACATTCTTACGATATTATCAATTCATCGATATTATGAACGAAGTTAAACTTGCCGCCATATTGATATTTATTTCAAGTTAGACCAAAAATATGATGGAATGTATTTTTTCGGCATCACAAAGGCAGAAGGATAAGATAGAAGGAATCATAAATGCAGTCAGCGAAGCAAAGTTCGTGCGTTTCGTTTACTTTACTCATGTCCTTCATTGAGTGCGCATGTTGCAATTTTAAGTTAACTGATTGATTTGATTATTTTAACGACTCCTTGGCTTGTTTTGTGGAGTGATTTGATCTCTGTGTCCATTTGGCTTTGCCCTTACTTTCGGACCTCTGATTTGCCCTTACTTCATAATTAAATTAATTTGTGCTACTGAAATCCAATTCAGTAGCACAAATTAATTTTACTAAAGTTAAAAGTTATTTATTTATAATGTTTGAGGTATCATCAACCCTAAATTGCACTACCTATTCCTATCTCTGGTAATTAGACACCTAATAGGCACTTGAACATAATAAAGTTTGTAAATACGGTCGAATTTAAGGTCTTATGGGCCCTAAAACTAATTTAGTAAAATCACAAATGGCGTGGCGAATAGATCTTCTAGATAAAAGCTAACGAGTTGTAGGCGTTAGGAGCATGACTAAGTGATTGTAGTCACGATCATCGCGGTTCATAGGTTATTATGAAGGTTAACACTGTGATTCATATCATTATGAATCATATTTTCTTTGTCTTAGGTGTTAACTTTGCTGTTCGCGTCGACTTGTTACAGTTTCAAGTATGAGCTTTATCGTAAACTCATGAAAAATTGTTATTTACGTACATAACTCACAACTTTTAGATCTTGATCACAGACCACAGTTTTGTACTAGTTCCCAATGTACAAGTTCTTACCAACTCAATTTTTATATTTTTTTCCATCCGTTTCTACTCTGCCTGCATTTTATGCAAGCACCTATCCACATTTAAATATTTTTGTTTCGATGTAGTTTTGGTACCTACCCACACAAAATAAATAATTTGTACATAATTAAGGTACTTTAGACTGTACTGTTAGACTGTATTGACCAGTCCATAAATACCTACCATGAATACTGTCACATTCATGCAATGCTTCAGTCATGGGTAATGGAAGTGTTAGTTAGTGTCTCATCATTTGTGGCGTCGTATGGGGAAGGCTCAATGTCCACCAGTGGACATGTCTACACTGATATGATGTTGATGAAACCTATTACGAAGGATGGCTCATGAACGTGCCACAGTACATAAGTAAACGACTGAAGTAGTTACCAATGAACTGGGCAGGGGTACACGTGTCATTAATCGTTTTCGTAAACGCTTGTATGAGCTCATGCTCGTATTCAGTACCTACACGTGGCCAGTACAAGGTCTTCAAGGTAGATAAGCCCCATGAGGTTCAATGTAAAAACCACCTAAGATAATGGTAGGAACTTACGAAAACTGCGTAAGAAAAAACCTGGGATAGAATGATAGATCATCCTTATAGTATTGCTGTAAATGGAGGCAATAATCTAACAGATAATAGTGTACTCAGTGAATTCGAGAGTAGGTACTTAAATTCGAAACATTCGTAAGGTTATTAATGGTGGTTTAAAACATTACAACTTATTGTTCCTATCTGCGGGGAATCTATCAAAAGCCATCTCATTTGTAAATTGTACGTAGGTACACTGTGCTTGCTATTAAGCAGGTATCTAGTGGTAATAGGCCCAATATTTGTTTTAAGATTGTGTTTTGTTTCTTACAAAAACATAATTACGTATGGTAATTTGGGTCAGGCGCAATGAACTCAAACCCGAGGGTTGCAGAGTGCAGACGCTATCGATTTGGCGCGAATTTTCTTTACACGTGAAACCTGGGACGGCTAATTACCTAATTATGTGGCACGATATGTTAGAAGAACCATATTACCTAGATTCGCAGTAAAATATTTGCCAATTTCTGATACTTTTGAATTTTCCACATGCCATTCTGAATAAGGAACTATACTTGACACCTACTTTTCAATTAAAATAAGTAAACAATACACCATCTATTTCACAAAGCTAAGTCAAAGGGTATTTAAACCTCATCTTATCTACTCTCTCAAGGAAATAATGAAGTAGGTAACTGAGACATCAAAAGGGAAAATGTAAAGTTTTTCTTACCACAGCAGCCGCTGCACCATCTGCCGTTGCCATCTCACAAACCTATCAAAACACTATCACCATTCACAACTAAAATTTTCTAAACCATCCAAAAATTGTAGGTAAGCCAAGAAATAATCAAACAATAACGCGGGAAAAACTCACTGTCTCTACAAACGCCGCTGTTCTAAAATCTCTGTTTTAATTAGCTTCTTCTCAAAATTGCGACAGATTTTTCTTCAAATCAGTTTAAATTACAGGATAACTAAGTAAATAAATAATTAAATGAAGTATAACAAGTGCTCAGTCGTGCGGTTATGTTTTGTGAAGGTAACGGAGTGACGGCGAGGCGAGTGGCGAGGTGGCGGCCAGTAAACCCGGCGTGGCTGTGTGCCGTGACCACTGGCAATCGATTGAATCATCACCATGTAGTTTTACAGGACGAAGGGTTTCGTGATACGGCTTTTGTGCAGTTTAGGTCAACACTTCAAAGGTTAATTTAGATCGTCGAATTCATCTATCAAGAAGGCTTTTTAACGACCGGCTTGTACGAGATACTAGAATGTTTATTATAGGTAGATGTTTTTATCTATTCTATATTAAGTCATAACAAAGTTTAGGTACTAGTTTCGCCACGGGTTCGCATGCGGTATTTTATGAGCCTATGTCCTCCCCCAGAATGAAACCTTATTAGCGAAAGTAGAGTTTCTCAATTTGCTGCATTTTCACGACTCTACTTTCGCTAATAAGTAGGTACCTATAGAACTATCCTATCTCAATGAATGGATTTGAAGTGAAATTTTTTTGCTTATGTACAATTTTACCTTAAGGTACCCTAGCTCAGTGCTCGAAACTATTATCACAGCCTATTAGTACCTACCTATCAACCAGCTCCGCGGTTGTTGCAGGTGCCCATAATGCAATGCAAGTCATAACGTTGACTAATAAATGTTAAAAACCATTTTAACGATATTAATTTCCTTAAAGCTGTAATAAAACAACAATTCAATATAATACCAGTTTTACTAGCTTCAGCTCGTGACGTCACATGCGTTTTTTTCTTGAAAAGTTGTCTATGCTATTGCTCATATTCATATTTAGTTTATTGCATCCATAATTATAGGTAGGTTCATCACACTAATATTATGTTTGGATGGATGTTTGTTACCTCCTCACGCCATAACCACTGAACCGATCGGGCTGAATATAGGTAGCTCTAGGCCTCGAATAAAACATAGGTTTACTTTTTATCCCATAAATCAGTTCCCATGGGATAGGAATAAGCCTCAACGTTTCCATAGAAATTACGCGTGAGAAGCCGCAGGCATAAACTAGTATAATATACATATAACAGGACATCTCTGTTCACGTTTCCGTAGAGCCTTTTAGACATGAAAATTAAACAGACAGATAAATTTAATTTTGTTCTCTCTGTATTTTTCTCTAATTATTTATGTAAGTCCTTACATGGCATGAAAGATCCGTTTGTTCATACTTATGTATGTCTTATTTACACACATATTTCTTGTTATTAAAATAGAAAATTTGACTCCTTATTATTTACTGTAAAACAGAAGAGAAAAGGTAGGTACTTACTATATTACAGAGTCCCAATAGATTTTTCAGGAGCATACAAGGATAATTACATACCTACATATTTTTAAAGTAGTCAGTAACAAGCAAGTTTTCTCGTTAACTGTACCTATTCACGCGTTAATAATGAGTGTGGTATTTAGGAACAAAAATGCAGGTTACTGGAATTTAACTTTGCCCAGTGCAAGCTGCATAGTGCTATAATTACACGCCAATTTTGCGCAATTTTTCAATACCTACCTGCCGTTGTAAACGGTTTTGTCAGGCAAACATTAAAACTAGAGTCTTGCTTCCCACGACTCGAAGTTGCAGGGCAGTTGTAGAGGGCTTATTTGCAGATAGTTTGCTTTATTCAAAGCATCGTTAACATAATTTCAGAACGTTGGCACCCACCGTTGGGTAGTTGTCTCCTTTATAATGTACCGTCATTCCGAAATCGTGTCTAGTGAATGTATCATAAACTTACCTAGAAATAAATACAACCTCTAGAATTTTTAACAAAAGTTAAAAAATGCTGTTGGAAAGTTGTAGTTGTTTTTTTAACTTATAGTCTATAAAGTCTCTTATAAGGTCCAAGACTGCACCTTTAGAAAATAAGCTATTTGACATTCGGCTACAGAAATTCCAAAAAACAGACCGACTTTTTTAGTTGACCCGTTTCAGCTTTGTTTATATGCAGCCCAGTAAAACTACATACCTTATGGTTAAACAAAACAAAGTATGAGCAAATTGTTTTGACCTGATAATAGAAATTATGCTAATAGAATGGGCACAGTTTAGAGACCATTAAGTTCCTATTACACGAGAGAAAACGTAAAGGTTATGTTTTTCTAATGATATGTTTGAACTACTTTCCGTAGTAAGTACTTTATGTAGTCCACATTATGATTTTAAAAACTTAATTCCACGCTACTCGTCATTTCTAAACTGGCACAACCATAAAATTTGCACTAGAATAACAATGTGCTTATACCTAGTACCGAGCTATGCTAAGCTAGCTTAATTACCATGGTGAAAATCAGGCTACATGTGCGTACTTGACCTAATAATTTAATTACACACTTACATGCTGAAAAAAATTAAAAAATGCGAAAGAGTTGATCAGTATCGCGATTTGCAGTGAGTTCTACAAATTCCGTAGCGGGTCTACGGCGTAGCGGAAACGTAGAGGCTGCATAGCATATAGTGAATGGAGCAACTTTAGGCGGATGATCGTATTATTCTCCATTTTGTGAATTGCGAATTATAAAATAGCGGATTTTTAAAGCTCTTGAAGTAAAAACCGCCTAAATTTAGGTTAGTAAAAATAAGACATGCAAAATTGCAAGGTTTGATAATGTCTGAGATAGAGAAGGGACCAAAAGCGTGCCTAATGGTTCGTATGAAGACACTACTGCTATTGAGTCGCCCGTTTCGTTCCGAACTTGGCTGGACACTCTATCGCGCGTCTCAATGAGGATGTGGTTTTTATGTTTAAAAATAAGGTGCATGTAGAAGTATTACGTCCTAGTTGTGTGAATAATGATCGCTTCTACCATGACGGACCAAGGGAAAGTTAAAAACCCATGATTTATTATAAGCTAAAATCTAGATTATTCGGAGCTCATTTATTATTCTTTATAATTATAACTCACCATAACTCTCAACGAAATAATTATGTTTCTTTACATAACCGAAGGATAAACTCGCATTTACAGAAATACAGACTTTATTCATTACTCCTAGTAACATTTACGTATAATTGTCAAAATTGACATACATTTGGTGACAAATCGGTTATTTTATTCTTGAAACCTGTGCGTGCTGGCCTCGATAATCATTATCGCCAGAGATCTTACCAGATGCGTTTTTCTTTTGTTTTACAGAGAGGTAGGTACACCTACCTAATTCCAGGGTTGACGTGATCCAAGGGCAGGATTAGGTAGTGACTAAACCGTTGTAATTTTGGTGATTGGAGTCAAGGTAATAGGTTTATGGCCTTATTCAGTTAGTTCTTACTTTAATACGAAATAATAAAAGTTACTGTTAAAAGCAAATTATGAGACAGGTTAATAGTCTAGAAAGAAATACAAAAGTTAAAATAAATCTTTAAATAGGTAGGTACTTCAAAGCGAATTTTTTTGTCATACCCATATTGAATCAACCAATAGCGGAAGCTCATTATCTCGTTATCTTCCCCCACAGAAGTAATTTCCGCCTGTATCACCTCACAGTAAGGCTCAAAGTTAAACAAACGCGACCAGTGACTGGCATTGAGTGACACCGTTGTCATAATATTGAGCTTCCGGCCAATCCAATCAAAGGACAGGCGTAGTACCGCCCGCCTAACCGACACGCCCGCCCGCCTAAGAGATACCAATACCTACAGATTATTGAGAAAACTCGCGTTGCCTAGCGACTGGGCATGAAATAGGTACATGGTTTATGGGTAAATAGCAAACTTAACCGTTAGGGCTCTGGTCCATACACGGTTTTTCGCCGTAAAAATCTACGGTTTATTCGCCGTGTGTAGGATCACTGTGGAAGCTTATTGACATGCGGCGGCTGCGCTACGGCACGGCATCGCCGCCGTATGCGCCGCGTGACGCGTGACAGCCCATTCCCACTTGTCGGGTCGGCCCGACAGAAAATCCTACAATACATTTTAAACGAAAATGGTGTGACGGAAAGTGTGAACACCTTCGTGACACCTTTATATAAAATGATCTGCCACTAGAGCAGCCGATTTTCTGTCGGGGCCGACACCCGACCAGTGGGCACGGACTCTGACACGCGTGATTTTCATCAGTGTTGTATCGTTCACGGCACGGTTTCTTAACCGTGCGCCTTGCAGGCCGTACGGTTAAGAAACCGTGCCGAGAACAAAGCAATTTAAGCTAACTAAGTTTACCTTAGCTTGCATACCTGTCGCAGTTTTTGATACGACATTGCTTGCAGTCTACACATATGTATGAAAACATGCGTCAGCTATGAGACCTACGCCAAAACTAAATTATCGTAAACGACAGCTTAGCTTCTACAATCCGCATTAAGCGCATAGGTACTTTACCTACTAGTTACTTATAATGTTGTATTCTCTCGCTAGATAAACTAGTACTGTACCTTAACACTCTACAAACAAAATGTAAAGTTACTGCAGGAACCAGCTGTCACCAGTCATCCTACTTATCATGGAAAAGAAGTCCCGTCTTGGACATGTTTTTCGACAAAAACCCTAAAATTCGGGGCACATTTACAAGTCGAAACCAAACAAAGCAAAGCGATGCTCTGGTTGTGCGAGGCTTCTGGAATTTACGTATGCTTGTAGGTAGGTACGTATGCTGCGAGTTACTTGAGAATATGACTAAGGCCACTATTATTAAACCTTGCTCAGTAAAAAGCGTTACTCAAGCGTATGGCTTGAGTAACGCTTTTTATGGAGTAACCGTCACTAAAGCATTTATGTATCTACTATGCCTGAACAAGCGTTCATAATACGGGTCTGAGAATAACAGACTGCCTACTACCTACTACCTTAGAAAACTTTACAATGATCGTGAATGTGGCTCGGACAGACAGATAATATTACCCCCGACTGCTTCGTTGGTCTAGCGGTCGGCTTGTTCAACCGCAGATTATGAGGTCCTGGATTCGAATCCCGGGTCGGGCCAATAGTTGTTATTAGGGTTTTTCTAGAAAGAATAATTTACAGTAGCAGCCCGGAGTCATGAAGTTGGCGGTGTTACACCCCCGTGCCTCGGAAAGTACATTAAGCCGTTCATCCTGCGCCTGACCTCTCACCGGTCGTGTCGGTCTGTCGTCCCATCGGATTATGAGAGTGAGGGAATAGAGAGTGCACCTGTGTTTGCGCACACATTTGTGCACTATAAGATGTCCTGCGCATCTGGCTGGTCTCCGGCGAGACTGGCCGCCGTGGTCGAAATTCGGCTAAGACATTATTATTATTATATTACCTCCGAGGCCCGAATACCTACTCGAACGCAACCCAAACCTTGATCTCAGGTCTTGTCGCGATTTTTTGACAGTTGCCCATGTTAACCAAAATGACGAAAAATCGTCATTTGTGACTGGCTCAAATGTAATTTGCGTTGGGGTTTTCGGACATAAATCACATCAAACCTAACCGAGGCGTCTTCTCCACAATTTTAAATAACTACAGGCTGCTAAGTTTTTTTTTCACGTTTGTCCAGACAACCATAAAAGGTGTGACCCACTGCAAATTGCTGAGAAATCCGTCTGTATCTGAATATTATGCAAAATATTCGAGAAAAACGGAACAATTCACTTGGCGAAGAAAAAATAAGGGCGCACGAACGTCGTGACAACATAGCGTGAAGGAAACACTTTGTGGAAATTATACCTTAGTCATAGAAGTTAGGGTTTAAATTGAAATGGGAGATTTAAACAAAGAAAAAGTCGAGTAAGTTCGAAGAAACCTGGCTAGACGAAAATTATGAGTCCTTATGACGTTTGACCTACATAGATCGGATTTGTTTGTATTGAATCATATTTTGTGAACTGCTTTACTTGGTTTTAAAGGATTTAAAGCTGTACGTAACGACCAACTTTCTGCAGATACTTATTCCATTCTTTCAAAACCTAATAAGGGTTTTGAAAGAACTTTAGTCCAACTAGTTGGATGTTTTAAATTTAAAAATATACTTTCCTGACTCTGTTGTTTTTGTAGAACAAGATTAGTGAAAAAACTGTTTATAAAGGGGAGGTTTGTATTAATTAATGTAAAAATCATAAAAAATCAATTCATCGCGCAATTATTTCGCTTTCTTTTTCTTAGATTTCTTTTCTGTATGTTCTGAAATGATTGAAATGGTTTGAGTTTCAGACGATGCGGTATCTTTGTTTTTGTCCTTTTTCTTTTTCTTTCTTGGTACTTCTGTAGTTTGCTCTACGGAAAGATTCGCTAAGTTTTCACACACGTCTTTTATCTTACGCTTTTTCTTCTTCGATTTATCTTTATCTATATTTTCTTCGAGTTCATCTAAATCTTCTGTATCTTTCTTTTTCTGTTTTTTCTTCTTTTTTGGCACCTCGTCAACTTCCATTACAGAATCGGCTTTGTGTTTTTCCCTCTTTTTACTTTCACTATCATCCAAACCATTCTGATCACCTACTTCTGAGCTTGCTTGGGTGATTTCCTCCAAGGAACTACTCTTTTTACTTTTCTTTTTATTATCGTAATTAATTTCGAGCTGACTTTCTTCTAAGTCTTCAGAATTAACGAAATCTTCCGCGACAACATCACTCTTATTTTTCTTTTTTTTACTCTTACCTTCAGCTTTCTTAGCTTCCCTAGCACTATCAATCTCTTCCTGCCTATAAGCTTTAGCTAGATCCTTATCATCTCTATCCAGAACAGCCAGGAAAAATCCCGTGGTCAGATCCTTGTCTGGCTTAGCGTACATGCATCTAGAACCCATAGAACCGTACATGCAAGAGCCAAAGTTGTTCCATTGCTCTTTTAGTAGGGTTTTCACTTCTTGTACTCGCCATTTAGCTCGTGACGTCTTCACAACATTGGAGACCACTCTCTCATTCTCTTCAGGGTACAGCGAGCAAGTGCTGTAGATGATGCGCTTGGCTTTGGGGAATGCGTTCATTGCGTGTTTGAGGAATTTCTCTTGGAGCGATGTTAGTTTTGCGAGACGGGTGTCTTCTATGTAGCTGTGCATGCAGTAATCCATTCCTGGGAAAAAATACAAATTAAATATGCGACTTGATTTCTTTTTTTTTGTGATAAATATCTTTATTCAAAAAGAAAATGACAAACAATGATTGTAATTTTCTTTTTTAATAAAGATATTTGAGATTTGATTGACTAGATATTTTTCAATATACAACACTTAATATAAGAATACCGAACACCGAATATCCCGTTATGAATGACTAATTTCTGCCCGCGGCTTCGCACGCGTTGTTTCTATGGAAACCTTTAGGTTATTTCTATCCCATAGGAAGTGATATATTATTGAAGCTATATAACTGAAGCTATTATTGAAGATATATAACTGAAGCAAGTATTATTGAGAAAGTAGCCTTGCTATGTTTGATTTCAGGTTTAGAGCCTCTACCTATGCAAAATTTCAGCTCAATCTATTGAGTAGTTTCGGCGTGAACAAATAACAAACATCCATCTATTCAAACTCTCGCATTTATAATATTAATGTGATTGTAGTATGTATAAATTCGAAATTTTCTAATAAACAACTTATAATGCAAAAGATCTTGGTCTGAAGTCAACTTATCTCTTTAAGTGATTACGTCCGAAGTTAAAACAAGCTTGAAGCAAAGTAATCCATCACTTCTTATTTGCATATCTGGTCGGAGTGATTGTTAATTGCCAGTGTACGCATAGGTAGTTCTGTGATTTTAGGTATCGGTTTGCGGTGAAGATATGTAAATTACACAGAGCCATTAACCAAGTTTTGATATGTTAATTATCGTCCTGCGTTGGATGGAATCATCTCAAAGTAGAACACGTCGGTCGGCAGTTCGTTTCATGCGATATTTTTTACAACTATAAACTTAGATGATATTAGAGACTATATTTATAGCAATAGGCTACAGTCGTTCTAGTTAATTAATAAATTATTTTGTGGATACAGACAATCAACAACAAACAATAAACAAAAACAAAAAAATCAAACAAACAGGGATTTAAATACGTACGGTATCACGGGATCGAATTCTCTAGTTACGTTGTGTTCCGCTGTTCATGAAGGAATAACGAATCAAACCGTTCCAAAAACGCGAGTTAAGCGGGCTATTGAAACTACCATGGTTGTTAAATCATCTATACTAATATTATCTATACTAATATTATAAAGAGGAAAGATTTGATTGTTTTTTTGTTTGTATTGAATAGGCTCCGAAACTACTGGACCGATTTGAAAAATTCTTTCACCGTTAGGAAGCTTACTTTTCAGGGAGTGACATAGGCTATATTTTATCCCGGAATTCCAACGGGAACTACGCGGGTGAAACCGCGCGGCGATCGTCTAGTGGTAAATATTCAGATTAAAGTATGTATTCTAGTCATGGATATAGGTAAAATTCTGTAGATATGGTCGACGTTCTCCCAGCGCTAACTCAGCAAATAGCCTGTGTTGTGATACAACTAAACGCAAAAACACGCTATTTCCAATCTTTTGTAATATACCTACTTACCTAATGAACAGCAAAGATGTAAGGACGTACCTAGACCGAAGTGCGACGGAGACAACAATACGCACGCGAAACACGAACGCAGGCGGCGCCAGTCGATTATGACTGAGGTGACACTGTCAAGAAGTTAGTACCCAAACTCTCGAATTTTACTAACATTCATGATTCTAGTTAAACATGAGTACATACCCGAGCCAGAGCAGCTAGGATCCAGCAGTATATACTCCACATCTTGATAATCGCTCTTGAGAGCGAGCGAGTCCGCGTTTACCGTGTTCACGCATTTACTGCCAGTCTTCTCCACGAATTCGCACAGCGTCTGGTATCTCTTCTCATCGCGCTCTACTGCATAGATCTTTCCCTGGAAATAAATTATTTAGTTTATAATGTGCTTATCGCTAGGAATTTGAGCTTTATTATTATTATGAAAAGTTGTCTAACCATATTAATTCTGTTCATTAATTCGGTAGGAATATGCTAAAATTGTGAAGATTTTACAGTTATGTTATTTTTCTACCTAACTTTTATCCTTCTTAGGTAAATTTATATAAGTAGATATGTTGCCGGTGTACAGATAAACTTGCCTCCCCTGATAAGAGCCAAAAAGACGTTTTTCAGGAAAGACCTAGGTCCAGCAGTGGACTGGTAAAGGCTGGTGATGTGATGTGTCACGTGTTACAGATAAAATTCCAGATAATTGGACTAAAAATGTTATAATCAACCAAGTCAAGCAGCTCCAAGGGTCCTACTCAAATACCTATCTACTTCAAAGACTTAGGCTGGTCAGGGCATGCTTAGATTGGGAGATTATTGCACAGTATCTACATTCCTAACAAGCAAATAGTAGTTTTCCCCAATTCGAATTAGAATTTTTCCATCTCTACTCCTCCATATTATATTAGATCATAGCTCTTTTTCTTCTCATTGCTAATTTACCTCGTTCCGCAGATAAGCAGCAAGTTGCGTGGTTTTCATTCCGGGGGCTGCGCACATGTCCAAACAAACGCTGCCAGCGGGCGGCGCCAGCAGGTGTACCGCCATTGCTGTCGCCTAGAAAGAACGAAGATACTTTATTGGTTTTTCGGCACGCATGGTGTAAGTATACCTACCTACACGAAACTTGCCGAAAACTAATAACGTTGAACAGGCATTTGAAAATATCAGGGCAATTAAAGTAATACCTAAAGTGATTGTGTTGTTCCAAGTGTTAATTTAGTTACATTTCACACAAGGCACAATTAAGCGACCATATTTTTTTATTTTTTTCATTTATTTGTGATACACAGGCAGCTGTTAAGCTGATACGTGTATATCTGAGTCTTTGTCAATGCACTTTAAATATTTGTCCAGTCTATTTTTGAAAGAGTTCACTGAGGGGGCACTGATCACCGATTCTGGTAACCATTTACGAAAGAAACTGCGACAGACTGAGAGGTGGGTTGGATGGCGTACGTTAGTGGTTCACACTTATACAAAGTGGCTAACCACACACATCAGAAATAAAATGAAATTATCCAGCAGCCACATTCCGATATGATAACCAATCGCTTTACTATGACAATGATATATAGTTGCAGAATCTTCCATGGATGTAAGAAAGTCTAGATAGTCCGTGTGGTGTTATTTCCACGGAGAGATTGAAAATGGTTTCAACTTTGACACTTTAGCACCATCCATGTGTAGTTTCTTTCATCAAAGGTAAAATGTGCCATTCTGAAACCATTGTTATGGCGAAGCGATTAATTTTAGTGCCAAGGGCATATGGCTTTTAGGAATTAAACTTAGCACCAACCTTATCCTGAAGAATAACTTTATTATCCAAATACAGTTCATGATCATGCCATTTGGTTCCCGGCGCGAAAACGAATATTGTTTTAATATGGTAGTCTTGCGTGAAGTCATATTCTGTCAGCTTCTGGATCTGAGCCAAATAATCTTCATAGGACCCAGATGTACACCTGATGAAGTTATAACCTTCATCCTGGAAAGCTCTAATGGCATCGGAGGTGGTAAATAGGTTTGTGTTGATCCGTACATATCTTGGTCTTGGGGCGACTGAAATATTAGGTATGTGATCAGGTTAGGTTAGGTAGTCTTAGCATGATGAGTACTGGTATTCAGACAGATTTATATTGAGTAAACCTACCATGAAATGAATTGGGTTTTGCTGGTGCCAGTAATATGCTGCCTATCAATCAATCAGTCATCTAGTACCCATAACACAAGCTCTGCTTTGTGATGCTGTGCGAGTTGTCCAGCATTATATTTCATTTATCATTGTATGTATGCAAAAAAAAATTAAAATGATTGTTTAAAAACTTTGTTTTTAGAACTCTTTAGAAGCTGTGATTTGCAAATGCTTGACAATCAGGTTAAAGTTTTTGTTTTCTGTTTCTATTTTAATTGTTATTATTTTACTAGGTCTATGGAATATTGGTAATGGCTATAAAGAAAATAGTACAAAAATATTATTTATTTTGTTTTATTACATACTCATAATGAAGGTAACATTTGGGTATTGAAAGCTAACTAATTCTTACATAAAGTTAACCTTACAGACAGATTAAGTAAATAAATGCAACATACTTTTGTTACTTCCTATCTTTTTATGTCTATCTATTTTCATAACTTGTTTTTGTGAATTGTCTAGCAATAATAATGTTTTACTTAAATACTTAAAAGTCTACAGAAAAATGGTAGTTATTCATGTAACATTTATAATTTCACTTCAAATATTACATACAGTTGTGATGAATTATGAAATATGTCTGCCAAAAGCTAAAATTTTTTTTACGATTTCTGATCCACTGTTAATACTGCATTGGAATGAGAATAAACAGCTCAATCTTCTTTCAAGTTAAGGCTGCTTCTGGTAGATGCAGCAGGCCGGGCTGTGTAATCATGCTGGTCTATTTCATTTCCATCATCATCATACTCTTTTTCATGGTATGCTCTGTATGCATACACAAAAATAATAATGTTCACCACCATCACAGCAGATACAACCGACCAAATTGTGACCATAAACCGATCCACAGGATAAACCTCAGTTAGCAAGTGCCTCGTGCCGAAAAATGCAACAAATGGAAGTGTGAACATGGCAACACTGTGCAGGAACAGTTGTGCCATCACCATCGCTGCCCGCTTCGACTGTTCCGATATAAGTGGACCCTCATTACTGTCAGCCATTGTAACAAGTTAGAGATTAACAGATCTGAAAAGAAATAGAACATTACCTTCAGTCTTCAAGTCATCTTGATGTTCAGAGACATATTTCTCAAACTGCTCTTTATAGGATAAGATTGTTTGCTCCGGCTTGCTCTTGCTTGGTAGGGTCTTTTTGCCAAACAACAGCTCTGTAGCGAGAACTTTTGCTAGCCAGGGGTCTAAGCGAGTCTCGGTTTCTAGCAGCTGACAATGTGCGAATAGTTTATCGAGATCAGCTGCATGTTTGATAGTTTCTGTTATGAGTGCATAAAGCACATTTGTCTTCTGCAAATGTGAGAGACAGGTATGAATTTCCTGTATATGCGAATAGTTCATAACAATAGGTTATTTAGCTACTAAATTGTTACTTACGAAGTGACGAAGTTTGTTATCGTAAAGAAGTGTTTTAACACTGCCGCCTTCAGTGGAGACTTGTTTAACAATATTGGCCACTACTTTAAAATGTCTTGGCACCTTTACTGAGTGTTCAAACATTTTATTTGTTGCAAAAAATTGAAAAATTATTCAGCAATTTCTACATTGCATTTTCCAAACAAATTGTTGTCACGAGACAAATGTCACGTGATGAAGTGAATGTCATTGTCAAATTTTAAGGTTAGATTGCATTCAAATTAATTTGCAATAGGTATGTTCAACAAAACTGAAAATCATAGGGATGGATCTTGCAAACAAAATCATTCGAAGTGGAGCGGCGCGGCGGCGGCGCGGCGCGGCGGTGGCGGCGGCGGGGCGGTAGCGCACAGTGGGCTGGAAAAGGTCAACAGTGGACTTACGGGTGTGTGGGAACAAAACTTTCGTAATGATATTATGATTGATTCGGATTCATCTCTTCAATACAAACATAAACTTCTGTTATCCATCCATCATTATATGTGATTAAGTAAGTATCATAGTTATGGCGATCTAAAGATTTTTTTGTATGGCCAAATTGGCTTAATACGAGCGAAACTCACGTTACCTCAAAGATTCGTGTATTGATTACTAAAGTAATCGTGACGAGCTACAAAAAGGGCCTGCAGCCACAGTGCAATATTTTCGCTTTGATTTTCAGATTTTTCCTAGCGGACTTTCGGGTGCATAAAATTATTATGATTGATTCGGATTCTTCGCATCAATACAAACGGACAACTCTTGTAGGTATTCATATTTCTGATTAATAAAGGACTTTCATAGTTATAGCGATCGAATGAGCCAAATTGGCTTAATTTTGGCTTTTTGGTTCACGCCCTAACCTTACTGTACCTCAGAAATTCGTGTACTATTGATTAATATAGTAATAGTGACAAGCTTCAGAAAGGGCCTACAGACCGAAATATTACAATTTGATTTTCTGATTTTTCCTAGCGGAATAAAATAATAATGTCATCCATGTATTTATGAACATGTTTTTTTCACTTTCTCTGTTCCACACCGCCCATGAGGTCTACCTCATCAGAAGCTACCACCAGTTCTCTAGAACTAGGAGTTTTATTTTGTAGTGGTATCCCCAGTAATGAACAAATATGCATTTTAATTCCTGAAGATTATGTTCTTATGATTTATTATCTAAACACAATTCATATAAACCCATGAATGTGTAATCTAATGAATGTGTAGGTTTGTAGTGTAAACTAAAACATGTTAATGCTTATTGTAAGAAATCAAATAATATCGCAAAAATGCTTATTGTGATAATGTAAAAAAGTTAAAGTGATTTTATGTAATAAAAATAATGTGTCTTAAAGTAAACTTTCATTTTATTATGATTATTTTACGGTCCACGCTAAATAATGCTTTCGTCAAAGTAACATTGTAAACGTAGTAATTGCTATAAGCATTTCTAAAAAGGCTTTAAGATTTTCCTTGTTCACCTTCCTTCTGATTTGGTTGTTAGGTAGTACTAACTAGTTATTTTTCAGTCATTATTTTATAAAGCCCGAGTATGTCTTTCACTCGTCTTATACTAAAACAGACTTGGAAAACTTAAAACATCACCAATCATTTAGTTTAGTCATTCATTTAATTATAAATTAGAACACCGAAATAACCAATTTATTATGATTACAGACAAACAAACATAGTAAAACATAAGTGCAAAGACATCTAAAAATGTCTGTTTTAAGTGCCCTTGTTCAGTTATCTTTCGCATCTAGTAAACAATCAGTTAGAACATTTTCATGGAGATGATACAGTGAAAATAATAGAACGCTTTTACGGTCTTGTTTATGTTGTAGGTACCATTACCATATTTTTCAAATATACAAATAAGCTTAAATACAAAGAAAAGAGCCACAAAATCAAGCACTGAAGAAGCAACCAAACAAATGCTTTGAAGACTTGTTGTCCCATTTACTTAAATGTTTTCCTGAAGTGAGCCATTGTCTGCAGGTGAGCCTCTGTCATTGCAGAACGCTCTTTTGCAGTCTCGTCCACACAATTTCCAAATCCTGGCACAGTTATGTTCCATGTTCTTTCCAGATGCATTTTCATGTCCTTCAGCTCTACAGTGGAGGAGCGCCTTTTTTGAGCTATGCGGCAGACACTGTCCAGAGATGAATCAATAAAATTATTTGTTAAATACAGAAGCAACTCTTCAACGTCTTCATCTAGCCGAATCATTGGGTCAATTTCGTGGGCTATCTTTTGAAGGAGACGTTTATCGACTATCGACGCGTTTCCACCCGAATTGCTGTTACTATTACCAGCAGCACTCATATGGCTGTCCTGGTCTGGGTCAGCGATGTTTCCTTGGTTGGCTGGCATGATCCCACCCAGGAACAACAAGAATATTAACACTGGTAGGGTACTACGTCTCAGGAATCAAAATTGGGGTGTACTTGAACGAAAACGAGGGACACCGACGACACACGCAGTAGGTTCGATCCTTCAACTTCTACAATTTCTTCGTAAATAATTCATGGGAGAATTATTTGCTTTTCTTTGTAGCGTGTGGGTATCGTCGATCGATAGATGATTGCAGTGTTGCCAATTGTTCCATCATCTCAGTAGCTAGATCTTGTGCAGAAAGTTGCCAGATCACCACATATTATAGACTTTTAATCCAGCTAGGGAATTTTCCATAGTAATGGGCTTAGTAGCGTGTTTAAATTAGTCCGTTTTGAGAACGCAGAAGATCATAATAATAACTACGTGGAATTTGAATGTTTAATGTAAGGTAATGTGACTATCAACGACAACCAACTACAACAGACAGTTTTCTCCGAAAAAGCTGAATAAGAGACAAAGCTTTTTGTTGTTATGAGAGAGTAAGCAAAATGCTCCGGGGCACCGCAAGTGAACCTATTTAAGGAAAGCCCCTTGCTTGGGCGAGTTCCGAATCCTGCACCCCTTGCGACTCAGTCTATGGTATTGCTTTTGTACTCCATGACTCTGTACAAAATGCCGGCTACACACCATCACTTCTACAGGCATAGTAATGTAGGTACATCACGTTTTCTAGGGAAAAAATACATTTTAAATTGCAACGCATAGTAGATCTCTGCTTGTACTTCTCCGGCAGAGTGCTATTTTTCTAACAGCGGTCTTTGAATTTTAAGGCATCTCTTTCTACATTATGCAAACTGAGCGAGACTTCAGACTCGGATAGATAGATTACGCACTGCAAATGTAAAGCCCTATTAAGACTGTCAAACTAGACTGCCACAGATCAAAAAGAAATCTGAAAATCACACAGGCGTCCCTTAATTAGGTTTTCTATAAATAAATGACGTGTGTATGTTTAAATGAAGTCGCTATTTTGATCACATTAATAAAAAATGTAAAAAATAAATAGCCAATAGCTGACTGAGCTGCGAAAATTGCTAGATCCAGCCATAAAATTGCTAAGTTGACATCACTGGAGATTGACAGAGCGTGTCACAGACGTCAGACCTGTGTTGCCAGTCGAGTACAGTCAAAACTTTGACGAACAAAATCACGAGTGAAAAGGTACCTTAGTGGAATAATATTTATAACCTTCTACTAAAAAGTATTGTAAATGCAAAACTATGCGTAGATGTTTTTACCTCACTACACGCCAAGCTACTCTGCAGGTTCAATGCTAAGTAAAATCAAACTCTTTTTTTCAATACATACTTATTATGACGTGCCAGTAAAACTCCGTAAATATTAACTTTTTCAGAAAATGTTATCTATACTAATATTATAAAGAGGAAAGATTTGATTGTTTGTTTGTTTGCTTATTTGTATTGAATAGGCTCCGAAGCTACTGGACCGATTTGAAAAATTCTTTCACCGAAGCTTACTTTTCAGGGAGTGACAAGCTATATTTCACCCCGGAATTCTCACGGGAACGGGAATTAAGCGGGTGAAACCGCGAGGCAATCGTCTAGTGAAGCATATAGTAATCATTTTGATTTTATGAATCTAATCCAATTTTATTATCCCTTAGGCAGTTGTCCCACCGGCAATGATGAACGAGTAGCGAGCAAAGCTTGACTGTAGAAACGAGTCGTGGTGCCGCGGGGAGCGAGTGCGTAGTTCCGATAGCTGTGTAGCTCGGCTATAAGCGAGTGTGCGAGTGAGACGAGCGATTACTCGCATTACTCGCTCGCCGCGGCCAAACGATAGTGGAATAGGAGAACATACTGCTAGAGAAATTACCGCTGGTTGCTCTCTCGGCGTGAGTTCTGATCGCTGAGTGAGAGTATCGCTGAGGCAGTGTTATCTTTCCTAGCTCTTGTCGCCCAGCGACAAACTAGTGAAGCGAGTCCTCGCCGGCAGTGTGAACAGTCAGCGATCAACTATTTGTTTATGCATCTCTTTTGTTTACACGGAATGTATATCAATTGTACGTTTCTTGAGCGAGAAAATAGCCGATAGTTAGTCGTTTTCTCGCTGGCCCTAACTTTTAATAATCGTGCCACTGTGCGGTGGCACGTCAACACTAGATGTTTAAAATTTTAATAGTTTTACGCACGTGTTAGACCGTTTTGTTTATGGCCATATGCATGTTTGAGAAAAAGATTTTTGTTGTAATCCCGAGCTAGCCAAGTAAGTAGCAAGCACAGAGTGCGAAAGATGTGGTACGGCGGCGGCATTCTGATTTCCAATTATGTTTTGAACATATTAAACCGTATCCGCGCGGCCTCCGCCGCGCGCCGCCGCGCCGCTGCCGCGCCACGCGCCACCGCCGGCCCGTGCCTTACGATACGGCTAGTCTATGTGTGCACCTGTCTTGTTCGAGTTGTTCGCATTGGTTTCGAAAATTCGACGCTTGAATCGATTTTGAAGGCATTTCGTGGCGCGCGTGAGAAGCGCGTGAGTGAGTGTTCTCATCTCGACTGAATCGACTCGTAGTGATTGTATTATCTTTGGACTCGTGGTTGTGTTACTACGGTACAACTCTATTTTCCGTATTTATTTCGTTTCGTCTTTATTGTTTTCTTGTGTGTTGTTCGTCGAGAAAATCTATAAAATCTATCGATTTCACGTGCTCTTTCGTGGTTTTGTTGGAACTTTCTAAATAATGTAAACAGTTTTACGACGAGGTAATTATAGAAAGTGTGGCCATGACCATGATTTCAATGTTGTTTGTGTAATCTCGCTGACAGTTTCATTTCGAATGGAGATTTGCTCCTCGTAAAATACCAGGAAATGCTATGATTCAGTCGCCGAGACTACAACAACATTCTGTAGCGACCCGTGTTATTTTCAGTCGGAGACAGCGACCGGGTCGCTGCGAACGCGGCTTCCCAGTGAAAGTTCTATAATGTGTCGACAGTTTTTGTAACCTGTGAAAATATTATCATCACAATGGTTCCTGCACCGAGTTGTCCTGATAGATGGGACTACTGGCAGAACGCGCCGTCTGATGAGGTGGAGCTGATGTGCCTTCTGCCCAACTCTATGTACGTTCCTCTCAGCACCAAGTGGGATGCCACTCTGCAGAATGTCAAAGAGGTAAGTGACAGGAAGGAACATCCTCTGTGAGTCATGGCTCTACTGCTTTACTAACTCAAAGAAAGTGGGTCAAAACCCAAACTATTGAGTAACATGTGGAGATTGATTTCTTCCTTTTAGAAAGCATTATAAGTAATTGTAGAGGTTACATAGGTTTTATGATGCTAATTATCAAATAACTTAGATGATAACAATGGTTGATCTTGGATTGAAGTAACATAATACTGAGTTTTAGGGAAACCAAAGTCAACAATTATTATGATAACAATAGTTGATCTTGGATTGAAGTAACTTAATACTGAGTTTTAGGGAAACCAAAGTCAACAATTATAATTTGATAGTAAGCTATTTTCAGTTTACCATGCTCAAGAATTATTCATTACTTTCCTTCCTTTTCAGTGTCCTACTAAAAATTATAAATAGGATAGTTGAATTTTGCTATTGCATTTTAGTTTGAGATTGGATGCAACTCTGTAAGAGGATTAATTGAAGCAAAAAAAAAAAACCTTTTTTGTTTACTCAGTTCTGCCCATAGCTCCATTAACAATGCTCCTGCTTAAAACATAGCCTATAGCACCATCTCCAGCACTCAGGGTTAATCGAGCAATCTATCAATGATACACCTTTAAAAATGGAACCAGTAGCTCGGGAGCTTACCTTTACATCCAACTCAACAAATTTACCTCCTTTTAATATTAAATTAGATGAGGAAAACATTTCCAATAACATTCAATTATGAAACTTATCTACAGGCAACTAGAACTTTCTAAACTCTTGTGATTTGTTAACATTATTATTCTTTCAAATACTAGTAGGTACTTCAAAATAAGGAAATCTTTCTAGAAACTTTGAGATTAACCTGTCATTTTTGATTATAAAACTTAATTACATACTGCCAACTAGAACTTGCTAAACTTTCGCCATTTCTTCACGATTATACACTGTCAACTACTAGTACTTCAAAATAAGGAACTTGTTTCAGGAACTATGGGACCGAGCGATCAACTACCCCTTATTTGGCTTGCTCCACGAAATGACCGCCTATGTGTTTCAATTTGTTAATTCACTGGCGGTACTCGAGGAGGTGGACGATGAAACCAAGAGAATCCGAGATATTAAACCTGTGTTCGGAGTTCTGGTTATCATCGAGAGATCTGTTGAAAGACCTGGAGAACAGCTTTTGAATACACAGATTAGTCATTTAATTGGAAAAGGTATGTTGATGGGACTAAAGGAACACTGATTCTGAGCCTGGCTTGATTTGGTACCATAATTTTGATAATGAATGAGCCTTATCACACTGGTTAATTGCAAAGCGAGGCGAGTGCGCAGCGAGCACGCTGCGATGACGCCGCGACGACGCCGCGACGACGCCATGACGACGCCTTGAGCTCGCCGTGATTAGCTATCAGTTAGACCTTACTAATATGTCAATTTAAATAAGATTCCACATTTAAAAATGCTTGTGCAACTGGGCATGACTGTATGATATGTGATTCTATAGGATTATCTTACAAAATACTGGGCTTACACCATATGTGAAAAGATTTAGATCCACAACTTTTTTTACTTATTAAAGTTAAAAAAGCATGCAATTGCAATAAAATTGATGATGAATTTCCTCTTTCTAGGTCTAAATGAATTTGACAGCTTACGAAGCTCGGAAGTAAAAGATTTCCGGCTACGAATGAGGGATCTCGCTGAAGAGAATATGCTGAAACGGGCTAAAAGCGACCCCTTGGAGCGTCTACGATACCGCTTCAAGCCCCGCCTCGCAGATAAAGACAAGACCCCTGTCACCCTGCAAAGTCACTTGAGCAACAACTGTTTTCTAATCCTCACCATGTTTGCTAATACTGATGTAAGTTGCATATTTTTTTATGCATTGCGAATAATATTTGCTTTTATTTTATGGTCTGGTAATTTATTGGAACTGTTTGAGGTAGATAAGGTTAACTGAAAGTAGATTTAGGGCAAACAAGGCAAGAACTATTAGAATTAACTTTTAGAGAAATTCTCGTTTTCATCATCATCTGCAACCTGAATACACCCACTGTTGGGTATAGGTCTCCAAATGTATGTTCATTTGGCCGTTCTTAATGCATTCACTGCCCAACCGTAGCAGTACGACCTGCAAGGTCGCGCCCGGGATCGAACATAGAAGTGCGTTAAGAGCTTAAAGGCTTGTATTATGAAAGCGTGCTCAGTCTCCTATGCTTAAGGAACACTTTTCTATGCCTTAAACGTCACTCAAGAATATATCTTTCATTATTACGGGTCTCCCCGAATATTCAAACGTAACATAGATTTATGCACGTCTCATGTACAAGCTATCGCAAGTACATGCAGTGGGTACATTTTAACTAGATTTATTTATTATTTTATTGATTGAACTTACCTTGAATTGACCTCGATAATCAACTAATGTGGAAACAATAAAAGCAGTGTTCAATCATCAGTCATCACATCAATCAATGGGTTCGGTTATTTTAATCTCTTCGGAGTTGTCACCGTCAGCTAGCTAGCATCCCTTAGCGATTTACCCCATTTTTGACAGATTTTCATTGAAAACTCGTATATAATCACTCATAACTCATAGTCAAAAAATCGCGACTTGAGACGTGTATTCGGCCGTAAGTGTTTTAAAGCTAAGTTAACAGTTACTCTTGAATACTGGGTGGTTATTTGTTAAGTTTGCATCTAAGGCCGTATATTGTGACGGGCAATTACTTATCCCGACACTGAGCGTGGCTCGATTTTCTACAAGTAGTCTAAACTGGCCCTTAAACCGTGAAATCATATTTCCATACTATCAAACAAAAAGCCCCATTCTGAGCTCGCATTATTGTGATGGGCAACTATTTTCACGGCCGGATTAGGCCGGGTTTTATTTAATTTTATCAAAATACTAGTTTCTGCACGAGGCTTCGAACGCGTTGTTTCCGCTCTTTGTCCGTGGTCCCGTTCAGCTGGTCCCGTTGACTGGACTACCGAATATTATTTTTTCGGTAGCCCAGAGATCCACAACTGTACCACGGAAGATTCTTTAATTCCGTGGTCCCGTCAACGGAACCACCGAAAAAAAATCTTCCGTCCTTTCCGTCAACGGGACCAGCTGAACGGGATCACGGGCGAGGAGTGGTTGTTTCGCTTGTATGGAAATGTTTAAAGGTTATTTCTTTCCAATAGAAATTGTATTATGGGATAAAACCTATGTTTTATTCCAGGCCTAGACTACAACTGTGGAAAATTTCAGCCCGATCCGTTCAGTAGTTTTGGCCTAAAGAATTAACAAACATCCAAACTTTCGCATTTATAATATTACTAGCTGATACCCGTGACTTCGTTAGCGTGGTAGATAGGGTATCTATGTAATGTACCTTACTAAAGGATCAGTTAACAGAGAAGAACATCAGTGAACGGAAAAAACATTTACATAGAAAAAGCGAATACCTCTGTGACTTCTTACACAGGAAGCATTTATATTATCTATAGAAAGTACCTTTACGAATTAATTGAATTATTTCGTTTCTTTGCTGGAGAAAAACATTCTGTTTAATTTTAATGTAAATCACTATACAAAAATAGACAACATTGCATAGACAGACTTTTTATCTATGTTTTGGTTTCTCGTTGGACGTCATGTGTAAATTATCAAACCCTTCTTTAAATTCTAAATCGGGGGCGTAGCCCTAAAAAAGTAACCTATTGTTTAAGTTAGGCTACATTCTAAATGTATGCGAAATATCATTAAGATCTGTTCAGTAGTTTTGGAGATCCTAGGTAACAAACATTTCACATTTCACAAACTTTCGCATTTATAATATTAGTATATGATTTAACTTCTATGAAACTCTACTAATGCAACTTATAGGTCAAGATTATAGGCTAAAGTTAGGATTTCTTATAATAAAAACGAAAGCAACATTTTGTTAATTAATGTAGTTATTTATAAATATATTTTCAGACTTGTCTAGACGTCATTACGGGACAACCGCTGGCAATGAGAATGAAATAGTGGTGTTTTTAGATCACCACCACACCAACTATCGGCAGACACGAATCTATAAATTGTTTGGTGACAGTTTCATTGCCGCTATACAACTATACCCAAACTCGAAGTGCAATGTTTGTAAACAAACCACGACACAAATAACAAACTCGCTTGCTTGGCGCCGAGATTCAGATATAAAAATAAATAAATAAATAAAATAAATAATGCTGGACAATTCACACAGCATTATCTAGCCCCAAGGTAAGCAGAGCTTGTGTTATGGGTACTAGATAACTGATATACTTAATACAATACACTACATAGACAGATATTTTTATTATACATAGAAAACATCCAGAACGCCCTGGACAAATGTCTGCAGATCGTACAAACATTTGTCCCGAGGCGGGAATCGAACCCGCAACCTCCTGCGTCGCAGGCAAGCAATATTTATTAAAGGCTCTCAAATCGACAAGTAATATAAATTGCGTATAAAACTTAAGACAGGTTAAGTATGGGTGGTTTGTTTGCAAACATTCTACATCGAGTTTGTCTAGTGTATACATATTCTCGGTCTTGAAATCCTAGTTGTTTTTAGGGTTCCGTACCTCAAAAGGAAAAAAGGAACCCTTATAGGATCACTTTGTTGTCTGTCTGTCTGTCTGTCCGTCTGCCAACCCCCTTTTCTCAGGAACGCGTGGAGGTATCGAGTTGAAATTAACATCAAGTACTCAAGTCCGTAACCTCTTGGCGCCTCGATATTAAAAAAAAACTTCTAGGTCAACGCGATCAAAAGTTACAGCCGTTTATGTCCGAATATTTTGAAATTTCCAAGGCAACCACATTCACACAAAACCTATAGGGTACTTCCCTACGAAATTTGGCAAGAAGCAAGGTCTTAATAGCACAAGTAAAGGAAAAAATCCGAAAACCGTAAATTTGAAACAAGGTCTTACAATTAAACGGAACCCTTAGTGCGCGAGTCCGACTCGCACTTGACGTTTTATTTTAAACAAGGCCCTTCCGCTGCTCAGATTTTTTTCAATCGAAACAATAAAATGATCCTTACAAAGGACTGAGTCGATTGGCATCAAAAAAATTTACCAACTTGATTCATTTTAAGGCGCTACTCACGCTTGACCAAAAAATTTTTAATGCCAATATATTTTTCTCCAAAAAGGAGCTGATGTTTCAAAAGAAACTGCACCTGTATCTCCTCTGGTTATGGGTGCCCCCGTACTGTCCCAGTTAAAAAAAAACACTATGTATACTGATGGTGCAATAAAGAAATAATCTATCTATCTACTAATATAAATACGAAAGTTTGTGAAATGTTAAATTTTTGTTACCTCCAATACTACTGAACAGATCAAGATGAAATTTGGCATAGACTTAGAACGTAACCTAACTTAATCAATAGGCTATTTAATATATACCGAAAATACGTATGCGAAGCCGCAGGCAGAAGCTAGTCCTCTATAAAACTGCAAAAGAATCTTCCAATAGTCCTTAAGTGACAAAGAAACGACGGACGTACGTAAAAAATCATACATTATAGCCGAACAGACCCTCAAGTCTGTTAAAAATAACTGCAAACTGGATGGAATCAATTGGCTATTAGCATAAGACTATGAAAGCCATATTTTCAGCCGCATCTTGTCATTGCTTTTTAAACATATTATTATTAACCTTATGCCTACTGATAAAAAATAAAAAAACATTTGCTGTTAAAATATCATGTTACGCGCAACTAAAGGAAAAAAATGCTACTGTAAAGAGTAAAATAAATAATATTATATTTCTAAAGCTTTGGGTCTCTTGATCAGTACGCAGTACGCCGCGCTATGAGGAGCAACATAATGTAAATAAATGACAATTCTGGCTTCTAGATTCAATTTAATCAGTTCTATTAGTATGAAACTTAATTTTCTGTATGACATTAATGTTATTGTTTTAATTATGCAAGTATTTTAGACTATTTGACATGTGTGTAAATAAAGTCGAACTCAGTTTTGCAGTGCCCTTCCAGGGTGCATGTACCTAGCTAGTGACAAACTAACTAACTAGGTATTCACTAAGACCTATATACATGCAAGCAAAAATAAATAAATTGCTTTAATCGAATTCAGAGTCGAGCGAGTGCTGAAGTGAATGAAGACGTCAATAGTACAAAAGTATCTTATTTTACTGAATCGGCATATCTACGTTCATAATAACTAGTGCGACACTGACCGCGACGCGATTCAAACCTATGAAGGAACGTTTACTTTGTATGTGTTTTTACGTGTAACTACTTCAATAAACTTTTGAAAGGTGATCAGGGATTTTAATTTTGCATAAGCAGCGTACTGGTGTAATGTACAAGAGACCAAGCCTTAACGCCCTCGATAACCAGCTGTGGTTGGGACCGGGCTGCCATCCTGCCGATGACGATGGTTATCAATCAACCCGTTCCTCCTCCTCAAGAGCCTCTTCTTCTTCCTCGTCGTTTTCACCGTCTTGCAGCCACTGCATCATCAGCTCCTTAGCTTCATCTCTGAAATATGCAATCTTGCTTCAATCTTGCAATTATTTTTTAAAAGTGCTACTTGAAATTAGGTATACTTATTACGTTCACATCGTAATAACTATATTCCTTTATTTGTGTTGGAAGAACACCAACGTTTCATCCCTTAACGAGGGACATCTTCAGGGTGAGTGCGGTTCTAGACGCGCGCGTCCACCTCCCTCCGAGAAAAATAACGTCCCAAAAAATACGACTTTGACGGAGGTTGTAGTCCCGTCGAATATTATTTGATAGCAGCTTAGAGGTCACTTATACAAATAAAAAATATCATGTAACATAATGTCCTAAAGCGTCTCGTTTTTGAGATATTCACAATTCACATATGAAAAAATCATGAGAGCAATAGTTATTTTTATATGTGAATATCTAGGACATTATGTTATTAAATTTTTTATTTGTTATATGACCTCTATCCAAATATAAGCTTCATTGCGCGCCGCGATTTTGAAAAAAAAAAACGCAAGTGGTGGCCGATTTTAGAGACACCCTCCATACAAAAATCTTCAAAACCCTTGGCACGATGCTTTTGGATATCTTCCCAATAAGGCATTTCAGGGACTCTTACATACTCTCAGCCTAAAGATGTCTATGTGAGACATAGGCCTCTCAAAAAGTGAATGTTTTTGGAATTGCCACGCCCTTTAAGGCCCTACCGTGTACATAAACCATGTTACCTCTCCTCCGGAGTAACTACGTTCTTGTTAAATCTCTTCAGCCTCGGCAAAGCGGCGAGCACCTCCAGTCGTATGTCGTGGTCTTCCTCTTCCACTCCACCCTCAGCCTCCTCTTGCCCAGTGCCGCCCAGGTATGGGCAGCCCTTCATTACCAGTGTCTCTAAGCCTGGGAGCGGCTGTAACCGTTAAAATAGTTGATTTCAAACAAAAATAGGCAAATATTGTGAATTTGAGTGACATTCAATTAGATGTGGGGTTACGAGGGCCCGTTTCAGCCATTTGCGCGAATAGTATAGGAATAGGATTTCGCGTTCATGGGAACGTCACAGAGAACTTTTTGGAAAGGCGTAAGCGCAATAATCAAATTTTTATTTATTACAAGAAAAGTACAATACTACGAAACTACTACTAAAGTACGAACTAAATGTAACTTTAGTCTTTGAACAGGATTGGATAAACTTCAATGTTTCCCCTGTAGGTGTAGCTAACGGCGCTTGAGTCCGTAGAAAGTCGCAAAGATTTTCGACTCCCACGTCACTTGACTTCGTGGTGTAGTTGGTTAACACATTCCCGTACTGAGGGGAGGACGCGGTTTCAAGCCCGTCGAAGTCGAAATTTTTGCGATATTATTTGATTTCTTAGAAAATAAAAGTACAATAATTAAGAAACTGGCTTAGGAGCAGACAAATAATATGTAATAACCAAAACATAAGTCATTTCAATATTTTCAGCAAGGTTCCTGAAGTCTCGACCATATGATGTGCGAAACAGTGCAGTTTCATGTCTTTTTTATCGTATTTTTTTTCTAAATCGTGCTTCCACATTAGGTGAACCATAGAATAATGTTGAATTTTATGTAATTAGTTTTTTTTACAACGGGGATCCCCGTGAATACTGAGATCTAGGTCTAGTTCGTTCCCTCTTAACGGTTTTTTTTACTGTATTCCGCAAAAATCATAGGTGCGTTCACATACAGTAGTTTGCATCCAAATTCAAAACCCGAATGACGATTTCGAACGGATCGGTCTTTTGCAGGATAACGTAAACACGATACTCGTGTGACTGCTAGTATTCAAACACGGTAAAAAACGGGATCCTGCAAAAAACCGTACCTGCGAAAAACGGGATGTTGCCTTGGGAAAAGGTTGTTACACATGCTCATCATGAAATTACGACAGTACGATAGTAAAAGGATGACATGTAAAAGTTAAAAAAATAAGTAGTAAAGGTCTCCCCCATCTCCTACTTCTTGTGGTTGCCAGCATTTTCTATGACCTAAATATAAATTACAAATATTCAATTGGAATACTTTCCAAAACGTATACGGAGCTTGTTTACTTTCCTCATTCCGTCAGTGGTGTTCTCGTGATTGTAAATGTTTTTCCCCCTTTCTCAGTTACTTACCTCACATTGTTACTCTAAAACTGGCGTTATCTTTTGCAAACATGTTGTTCCCCATGGTCAAAGAAGATTGTCAGCTATCGTTGTTCGATGCATGTCTCGATCATTTTGTCTAAATGACTAGTGATTGTGTTTGGTGCTTAGCTATTGACGTTTTTTTACAACATTTAGAAGAAAGAAATAAAATAATTGTGTTTACATTAAAGCGCAACCCCGACCCAAATCATCCACCAACTATTTTATCTTATTAAACGAAGGAATATTAAAAAATCGATTGGCCAGTTTATGGTACCTATGATAAGGTTTTTTTAATGCCTCTATAAATGTTTTAGTTTGTATAGTGTAGGCAAAGATGCGAAGTTTTAAAAAAGTTTACAAAAAAAGTTTACAAAATAAAACTTTAACAGAGGCATTTAAAAAAAGCTTATGATAGGATTCACAAACTGGCCGATCGATTTTTCAAGATTCCTTCGTTTAGCAGATATATTATCTTATATATAAAAATGAAACCCGTTTCGCGTTGTCACGGCATCACGCGTGAACGGCTGGACCGATTTCGCTAATTCTTTCTTTGTTGTGTTTGTTATTGTCAGGAGAAGGTTCTTATGAAAGAAAAAATTAAGAAAGTTGGAAACATAAATTTCCACGGGGGCGAAGCCGCGGGGCGCAGCTAGTAATAAGATAAAATAGGTGGTGGCGCTAATTTGGGTCGGGGTAGCGCCTTAAGGTAGAGCTCGTAACACACAATGACTTAAGACACTAAATCAATCCTAGGCTTTGCTGCTTATTCGAGTGCGTAGCAGGGTTCCGGGCTAAAATGGCTTACTCGTTTGGGCTATCGCCTTCAACAGTCCCCATGGTATTGGACCCGTCTACCGTTTTTGTCTCAACTGCAATATATTTTATTAACAATTAAATTGATTACGTACCCGTAGTTTCTTGACCTGCAATAGAGTTTTTACCATGCAGTTCCGTAAATTGACGTATTGTAGTTTGGTCAGTTTTGCGTCGAAACCGTCCAAAATCTTGATGGGATTAAATCGCAAATGGAGAATCCTCAAGTTGACTAAGCGCCCTATACCGACCACGCTCTTTATCGCGTTCCCAGCTAAATACAAACTGTCCAGGTTAACAAAATTAATATCGCTGATACTTTCTATGTAGTTGTAGCGGAAGTCCAAGCATCTTATATGAGGCATTCGGCCTTTGAAGGCAATCCTCCGTATCTTGTTGTTTCCGACTTCCAAAGTGCACAACTCTGGTTGATAAACGTCCTTAACTGAACTCAACAGATTTCCGTTCAAGATAAGAACTTGAAGGTACTTGCACTTCTTCAAAGCTGCGGAAGTGAGTAGATTCTTGTCTGCGTGTAGAAGGATCAGATAGGGCAGGTCTGTGATTGGCTGCAAGCTCGGAAGATCGAGACTATTGTTGGAGACGTCTACGAACTGTAGATGCTTAAAATTCTTAATTGCTAGCACGTTTGTAAGGCCCTTGCCTGTGCAGGTCATTTTGAGGTATGTGTACCTGGAAGTAGAAAGTGTTGTATTTTATTCTGACGTCAGATAGAATAACGGATCTCGCAGGCAGACAGCCTGCGCTGGCGTACCTGTACAATTTACAAATAGGTGTTGTTAAATTGTACTGGCCGCCACCGCAGTCCGCGTCTGTCTGGGAGACCTAAGGGTCTCCGCCTCACCTCACCCTAACAGCCTGTATTGATCCACTGCTGGACGCAGGCCTCCCCCTGATAAGCGTCTTATTGGCTTTTTCTTATGGGGGATAATGACCATAATCCTCGCTGGGCATGCGGGTTGGGGATCTCAGTTCGGTGGTAGAATTGTTCTGCAGGGGGCGCTGCTGCCCGCTCCAGGTGGATATCCCTTAGTCGCCTCTTACGGCCCCCGCGGGAAGAGTTGGGGTGGTGCAAAATCTAAGCCGGCGCCGCCCCACAGCCGGGCGATCCATAAGAGGTGGATAGTGCTAATTGCCACCGCAACTTAATGTCCTAAGCGTGAACATCCTTCAGTCAGTTTAAATACGAGGTCCGTAATTTTTTCATATCGTAAATAGTTGACCTTCGTTTGACCAAAATCTCATCTGATGGTGTGTGAGTGTGACGATTCTGTAGGCATTGTTTTACGAAGGTCTAGAAAACACTTAGGCCCACTTGTACCAAAAGTTGGAGTTAAATAAATTACTCGAGGCACTAACTCAGTGTTACTGTTTTGAATTTTCAGCTTACAGTTTATATTGCACCCGTAGAAATTAACCCAGAGTACCTATTAGCTCAATTGTTTCAATTGTAAATACTAGTTCTAATTTATTTCTATTTAGTATTTGATTGTAATTTTCTTTGTGAATACATGTACGCAGAGTAAACTAACCGGAGTTAAATGTCAAGTTCATTCATTATTTTTACATCCGGCCAAATATAGTAGGCCAAAGTTCTACGCTACTTACCCATCCCCTTCAGCGGTCTTCCCCAACAAGCTTAGTCCAGAGCTTATCTCCTTCGCTCCCAGAGCCCTATCTTGTAGGACCTCCTGCTCTGGTTCTGGTGCTTCCTCGTCCTCATATCCTGTTTCCTCTTCTACCCCTCGCACGGGTCTGTTAGAATCGGAACTAGGTTTTAACGTTTTCGTATTGTATAAAAATTCTATGTAAATACTATCTAGGCATACGGATAAATTCTTTTGAAAAACTGCATAAAATATCTAAAATAATGTAATTTATTAATAAAACTGGATATAACTTATAAAGACACGAAAAACGGCGATTGACAAATTGACGTAAGACAAGTTTTGACGTTTGATAACGAAAAGATTGAGTGCGCGTAGGATGTTTGCATCAACGATGACTGTCGGAGTGCAAGGAAAAATCACGATGGTCTCCCATGTTTGTTAGTATTATACCCAGTAGGTACTTCTTACCTACGACGAGCCCTTTCACTTTTGCATGCAATGCAATACCAGAATTGTATGAATACTCTTGCATGCAAGCTCTAAAAGTAAGTTCCGATTGTGTGTATTTTGAATACAAGTTGAATACAGAAAATTGCCGGTGGGTGACCGATGCGACGGCACTAAGTTCTTATTAGAATCATACATTATACTGGTAAATTCACGGTGGATCATCTAGTCATATAGCATCTCTAAAACTCAGCAGAGTGCATGCATGTACTATGGGAACCACGATAAACAATCAATCAAAAAAATGCATATAATTTCTCGTACCTACTTTTTTTTTTTTTTTTGCTTTTTCTTTACTACTACTTCGTCTTCGTCCACCTCTTCATCATAACCAATGTTAAAATGAGATTTTAGCATTTTCTTTGATCCTTAACGAATGCTATCAGTAAATCAAAAATTACACCAGTGACACGACTCAAAATTGACAGTTCAATTCTTAGGCTTTTGATGAAATCTTGACATAAGCTAATCATTTGACAATTAAGCGAAAAGGTTTTATTGTATCGAAAAGTTTTGCGTCTGCAATCTCCTCCAATAGAATAATCATAGTTTAGGAAATTAAAGTGAGGCCCAGCTGTGGGTAACACGTCAGCTGTACACAAAGAGAATACAAGACTACTGTATCTTCGACGACCTTTGTGGCGCAGCGGGCGAAGGTCTGCCTGCGACGCAGGAGGTTGCGGGTTCGATTCCCGCCTCGGGACAAATGTTTGTACGATCTGCAGACATTTGTCCAGGGCGTTCTGGATGTTTTCTATGTATAATTAAAAATATCTATCTATGTAGTGTATTGTATTAAGTATATCAGTTATCTAGTACCCATAACACAAGCTCTGCTTAGCTTGGGGCTAGATAATGCTGTGTGAATTGTCCAGCATTATATTATTATTATTATTTATCAGCATTGCCATACAGCGTGGCAATGCAGCCAGCGCGTCTTGGGGACGCTTCCGACTGGTGTTGATATGGATCAGTTGAGCTATCTGTAGACTGTTTGCAACAGTCGGCAGTTAGCTCAATTGTTTCAATTGTAAATACTAGTATAATTTTCTTTGTGAATAAATGTCTGTATTTCCTTATTATTATTATATCTCTAAATAGAATAGAAAAAAAGTGACACGTACTTTCCCTTTCGTACACTCCCATGGGCCACATCTTTAATATTTTGTCGTGAGACTTTTCTAGTTCTTTTCTTTTTTTTTATTTCAACAGTTTCTTCTTCTTCTACTGTTGTTGTGATAACTGTCTCTTCTACTTCTTCTCTAAGTTCTTCCCATGATTTAGTCTTACTGACATTGAAATGGGTGACTAACATATTGTCGCTTAATCTATCAAGTACTAACCTAAAATATTATAGTGTAATATAAACCTTTGCACGATTCACTTACTTAGTAACTTACTAATATATTGTAGTCTTAGCATAAGGACGAAATAATTTACGCTTATTTTATTTGCATGACACAATACGACTGTCGACCAAAGAGAAAAAAAACACAGAAACATCTGACGACTCTGACGACTTTTTGATCATAGAGATTGTTTTCTTCTTTGAAGGCATGAAAGATTACAAAGAGTCCTCTCTTTGTTGATCCTTGTCTATAGCCTCACTATACACTAGGAAAACTCGATGTGGCATGTTTGTAAGCAATCCACGATGCAAATAACTTGTTTGGCGTCGAGATTCAGTAAAATTGTCAGAGAAATTTATTGAGGATCTCAAATTGAAAAGTAATGTAAATTGCGTATAAAGAGCCGCGTAAACGCGAGTGAATTTTGGGTTTAGTATGGGCGGTTTGTTTGCCAACATTCTACATCCAGTTTGGCTAGTGTATAGCTACATTTCTCCTTCTTAAAAGCGAGTATACATTAGGCGCTTGAATACCGATAAGCGCGCGTTTGGTACGCATGTATCGGTAATCTCTATGTTATAGGCTTTGCCAGTGGCGGATTTGCCGTAAGGCCCAGTAGGCCCGGGCCTAGGGCGGCCAGATATTAAGGGCGGCAAATCGTGCCAAAAAGAAGGAAGATTTATAAAAAATATTAAAAAAAAAAATTCTACCACAATGGTTTTCTATCGAGCCATACCTGGCAACATTAAGCGGCCGCCCGCATTCTACCAACCTTCTAGCAAGGCTTATTTTGTAAAAAGTTTGTATGGAAACGTGTTCTTTTTGGTTCTTTAGTGGAATGATAGGCTAGGCTATCTAACTATAAAATAAAACGTACACTGGACATAAAAACAGTAAGAATGAATTTTCATGATTTTTTTTTAAAGTGCTATTTTCAAAAATTTTACCTGAAAATTTGAATTTTTTAAAAAGTTTTGTTTTACCTTATTACTTACGTTACGCATCTTAACGTACGCCAAATTTCGTCTTGATCCTGTTCAGTAGTTTTGGAGAAATATAACAAAAAATCAGATTACACAAACTTTCGGCTTTTTAATATTAGTAGGATTGAAATCAAATAACATCGCAAAAATTTTCGACTTCGACGGGACTTGAACCCGCGTCCTCCCCTCAGTACGGGGATGTGATAACCAACTACACCACGAAGTCAAGTGACGTGGGAGTCGAAAATCTCTGCGACATCCTACGGTCTTATCGCGCCGTTAGCTCCACCTACAGGGGAAACATTGAAGTTTATCCAATCCTGTTCAAAGACTAAAGTTACATTTAGTTCGTTTGACGAGAGGTGTCGCGTAGCTTAATTCTAAGGTTTTTTGTTATTATAGTGCGTAACCCCACACTAAGGGTAATTTCTAAGAAATCAAATAACATCGCAAAAATTTTCGACTTCGACGGGACTTGAACCCGCGTCCTCCCCTCAGTACGGGGATGTGATAACCAACTACACCACGAAGTCAAGTGACGTGGGAGTCGAAAATCTCTGCGACATCCTACGGTCTTATCGCGCCGTTAGCTCCACCTACAGGGGAAACATTGAAGTTTATCCAATCCTGTTCAAAGACTAAAGTTACATTTAGTTCGTTTGACGAGAGGTGTCGCGTAGCTTAATTCTAAGGTTTTTTGTTATTATAGTGCGTAACCCCACACTAAGGGTAATTTCTAAGAAATCAAATAACATCGCAAAAATTTTTTTTTTATATAATAACTATAATATTATTATTTATTATACTATAATAACAAAAAACCTTAGTAGGATTGTATTGTAGATGACTGTCTACTCTCTCTAACGTATAACGTGCCCGTGTTGCACATTACATTCGATTTGTTAGCAGTTCGTCCAAAACGCGATTCGTACAATTACAATTTAAAAGCATTTCGTCCAAAAGGCGTTTCGTCAATACGCGGTTCGTCCAATAAGCGTTTTGTCTAACACGCGTTTCGTCCAATACGCGTTTCGTCCGACACGCGTTTCGCCAAGAATCCATACGCAGTTCGTCCAATTCTTACTAAGAACTTTTACTTTAGAATTATCCAAAATAGTTTACCTACATTTCAGCGAAAAAGCGTTGAAGAGATGAACAATCCAATTTCTGTGTACATTACCGTTTAGTGGCTTTAGGAATGGTGTGGTGTAGCGGTTTCTGTTGAGTCTTCATCTGTCGATCGTTTTTGGCGGTGACTGTACATGGTGCGTCGTTGAGGCTGGGCTGTGAATGAGCTAACCGATTCACCTTAAAAAGCCTACGAACCTCTCCCAAATCTCAACGGCCGGCCCATGCGGATTTGTTGTTGTTTCATGTCGAATGAAATGGGGCGCGTTATGAGTGAGAAAGCGCGTCTAACCATCAAATGCAAATCTTTTAGAAAGTATTGAAGGAAAGGTAAGGAAATTAGAAGGAATTTCACCATTTTACATATTATTTCGTACTTTCCGATTCATTTTGAATAAACGACTGATTTCAGAAATATTTTTGATTACTTCTAATGTTGAATATGTAAATGTATAATGTTGAATAATATATCAAAATATGGCATATTAATTTCGCTCTCATTTAAAGATTATAATGTTTTTTGAAAAACTAAAACGCTACAAACATAGTTATTTCTTATCCGGTTATGTATATAAAATTTCATTTAAACCGGGCATGTAGTTTCCAAATGAATCGAAAACTACGTTTGTATGGGGGCTAAGGTATCCGCACCGTTCATAAGGGGCGAACCTTCTTTGTCAAACTAGGCCTAGATCTCGGTACTCACGGGATCCCCGAGGTAAAAAACTAGAATTACATCAAAATCAAAAACCGCTTTCTTGATTGGAGAACTCGATTGCGCGACAAAATAACGAGAAAAAAAACATGAAAGTGCAGCGCACTTTTTTTTGTACCTAATTTGGTCGAGATCCCAGGTACCCTGCGGTCAAATAGACAAGATTTTTGTTTTGATTCGTAGGTTATTATTATTACTAATTCTTTGGTTCCTTTGAACAGTTTCTTCATACGTTGTGTAGTTTTCTTGTCAATAAGCAAAAACATAATTTTCGCGCTTACGCCGCCGTTCCAAAAACGTATGCTCCGTCCCGCTCCTATGAACGCGAAATCCTATGCCTATCCTTTTCAGAAAATGGCGGGCGACGTAACAACGACTTATAATTCGATAGAGCCGGCTGCACGCACGAAAAAACATGACGTCATGAGGCGTTACCTCAACATGACGTCATGCGGCGTTACCTCGCTCTGAGGCGTTCTATGTAAGGCTTGAAGTGCAAGCGAGAGCGCTCGACAGCCGTCTCTCTCCTACTTGAGTGAGCGATGCGTCTGCGTTGTCACGTTCAACTATCGTCAGTAAACCGACTTTACAGACAACCATTTTTTTTTTATTTTTTGAGCCACTGTCCTACTGTAGGCCTAGCACGGGGATTGTTGTCTAGGGTAGAATAGAGAAAAAATACGTTACATCGCCATCGACAAATTACGCAATGTATGACAATGCGATGTCATTCTTCTCCTTTCTACCCTAGACAACTATCGCTGTGCTAGGCCTACTGCTTCCACTCAAGTTACTTATTAATATTTTATTTTCAGTTTTCATCACATTCAAGCGTGCCTGCCACGAGAAAGCCTCAGGAACACATCGAGATTGTTCTACGGAAGCCGATCGCCCACTCCTTGCCTAAGCTAGGACATGCCTACAACTATGTACTTAAGGTAATTCCTCCATCGTCAACAGCCTGTAATTAGTCCACTACTGGACGCAGGCCTCCCCCTGATAAGCGCCTTATTGGCTTTTATCACATGGGGGGGGGGGGGGGATAGAATTGTTCTGCAGGGGGCGCTGCTGCCCGCTGCTGGTGGATATCCCTTAGTCGCCTCTTACGACACCCGCGGGAAGAGTTGGGATGGTACAAATTCTAAGCCGTCACCACACAGCTCCACCACACAACAATTCCTCCATATTCCTCAAGGGACAATTCACTTCTGTACTCATCTGTACTTTATGTAATATAATTATGTAGATGTTCACAGTCAAATATCTCTTAAACCGCAGGAGGTCTATTTCTGAGCTTTGCAGGAGAACTAGATACTGAAAGGCACAGTTGCTTGGCATAGTTCATGATTCATATCTCGCTATATGTAGATTCGTCGAAATCAGCGGGGCTGCCAGCTTGACGACAAGATAGCAGCTACAGTGAAAGACCTAAATATTTCCTAAAGTACTGGGGCATTATTTATTTCACTTAGGGCATCGTTATCACTACTTCACGACACATTTATTGGCATAGTTGAAACCACTAAATTCCATGGCGGGGCTGCTAACTTGACGGACACAATACTTGCAGATCATACAAACATTTGTGCCGAGGCTACAGAGTTTTGTCTTGAATTTACTAATCGGCAGTTCTCGTATGTCTCTGAATTTTGTTAAATACTTTTACCGTCATTGTAATTTTTCCCACTCAGTGCAGTTTTGTGTGAGGGAAATATAAGCCATCTCTATTTTTTATAACAAAGTTATTTTTATCTTTATACTGGTTCAAGAATGAACCGTGCTCTTTTACAAAACAGCCAATTTGGAAGATGTATAAACTAGCGAGCGTTAGAAGTTTATGTTTCTTAAGAAGAGTCATGTAAGCCTCTCTGGCTTACATGACTCTGGGCCTATTCCAAAAACGGCTCTTAGCGGTTCGCTCGACAGCCGCTGAAAATATGAATATTTCCAGGTTTGCGGTCGCGAAGAGTACCTATTCGGAGACTACCCTCTCATCCAGTTCCTGTACATCCAAGAAATGCTGTCTACCGACGGCGTACCACAAGTTATGATCGTCAGCATAGATAAACTACCTCTGTCAAGTACGTTCATTTTACTTCATAACTAGCTGCGCATGTTTTAACATTTTGTATGGGAGGTTTTTATTATAAATTTTAAGGAATTTGACGTCTTCACGAACATGTTTGTAATGATAGTGAAATTTTAAAAGTGTGATACTAAGTTTTGCAGGCCAGTGCATTACTATGGACTGTAGAAGAAGTTGAATAAGATCTGTTACTTTTCTATAGTCACACTAATATTATAAATGCGAAAGTTTGGAGGGATGGATGGATGGATGTTTGTTACTTCTTCACGCCTAAACTACTGAACGGATCAGGCTGAAATTTTGCTTACAGGTAAGTCTAACCCTGGAAGCAAACATAGGCTACTTTTTATCCCACAAATCGGTTCCCATGGGATAGAAATAACCTCAAAACGTTTCCATAGAAACAACGCGTGCGAAGCCGCAGGCAGAAGCTAGTCTGAAATAAATGTACTTATCATTATTATAAAAAACCCTTTTACTTTCACAGTGAACCGCGAAATAACATTCTACGGCTCAACACTCCCTGAGCGCACGCGTCTTCCCTCCGAGCATTCCAACACGATGCGGATGAAGAAAATTGAGTCCTCGTGGAATATAGATAGAGACTATACTTGCACGGTCGTCTCTATCAGCAGGCCTAACGTTGAGCCCGGGAAGATTTCAGAGGTATAAAGGTTATGAAGGTCAAAAGTCGTCTGGGTCACCTTTAGAATACCTACCTACCTCCTCTGCATCCACTGCTGAATGTGCCCCTCCCCCTACTCTTCTTTCTTACGCGTCGGGCGGCGGCACCTTCAAACTGGAATATGTATCACACTAATCACACTAATATTATAAATGCGAAAGTTTGGATGGATGTATAGATGGATGGATGTTTGTTACCTCTTCACGCCAAAACTACTGAACGGATCGGGCTGAAATTTTGCATACAAGTAAGTCTAACCCTGGAATCAAACATAGGCGACTTTTTATCCCATAAATCAGTTCCCATGGGATAGAAATAACATCAAAACGTTTCCATAGAAACAACGCATGCGAAGCCGCGGGCAGAAGCTAGTTTTCTATAAAAGTTTAGTACTTACGAACCAATCTGGAAGGTGAAATTTAACTCGTCTCGCCATCACAGTCTGAGTCACCAGTCACAGACATTTTTTTCCCAGAAAACATCGACTATATAAATATACATTGGTAGCGATTCTGCTGGCACAAAACCTAAACTTGTAGAATTGTAGCCGCCTTTTAATACGATCGAAAAAAAAGGACAGTAACAATTTTAGGCAAACATAACTAGTTAAGGTTTTGGTGCCAACAGAATTACTATTATTTCAGAATTACTATTACTATCATTGTCATGAATTTTATAACCATGTTTATAGTGCTTTGCACAAAAAATAGCATTCTTAACAGGCGGACTTACGCCTGTTGATATGCCAGGAATTTCGAAAGAACCGATCAACAAATCTTTTATGCATCGAGTTACACTTCTATAGAGTCCCAATCTCTAACTGACAACACTCAAAAAGCGCCGAGCGCCGTTCTACGTATCTAAAAATATATGAAACATTATCCTTTTTTCGCGCGTATCTGCTGTTATTTTGGCAGGAAATCACCGAACACTTTGGCATCACGGACGTTGTGCGATCGCGGTCGCCTTACAACTAAACAAAATCTCTGCGCACAGCGTAGCGTGCGCCGAGTTTTGGCGTGGACATTTTATTTCTCTATTTGGCACTCAAGATTCTAATTCGATGTTTTTATAGTTATTGATTAGTGTGACTTTATGAGATCTTGTTCTCGACTAATCTTATCTTCTTTCCCTCGTAGGTTGTATGCCAAGCTGGGATATTCCACGGCGGCAAACCCCTCTGCGAATCACAGAAGACGCGGGTCGCCACCATATCTAGTCAAGGAGTCGCTCAGTGGAACCAAGAACTGACCTTTCCTATCAAAGTTCATAATATGCCGCGGATGGCCAGGCTGTGTTTCGGAGTTTATGAGATCACGAAGGCTACTAAAGGAAAATGGCGGGGGAAAGATGCTAATAAGGTATGGTAAATGTTCTTAATTAATTATTTTCTTAAGTCATATAATAAACCAAAATTGGTAGGAATTTCTCACCTATCTGTAAACAAAGTTATAGATAATATTTTAACCATCAGTAGTCGTCCTGTAACTTTCTTTAGTATCATTTTCAGTCGCTTTTTGTGGAAATTTTTAATTAGCCTTTAGTATTTAGTCACATATGTACCTACTCATAACGTACCAGCTATTCTCGAACCGAATGGTCTGTTGCGTGACGATGGTAAGAGGCCCGACGGTATGACACTAGTCCCATGGGAGTTGGGGAGGCCCATTGTGTGGGACGCTACATGCGTCGACACACTTGCGCCTTCCCATCTTCCGAGGACATCCGTGAGGGCGGGTGCGGCGGCAGATTTGGCCGAAGATCTCAAGAGGCGCAAATATGCAGGTCTCGACAGAGCCTACACATTTGCTCCCCTTGGAGTCGAGACCCTAGGTCCGTGGGGTACCGAGGCTCTTCGGGTTTTCAAAAAACTATCTGAGCGTCTTTTCGAAGCGACGCGTGACCCGAGAGCTGGTGAATATCTGGCATAGCGTATCAGCATTGCCATACAGCGTGGCAATGCAGCCAGCGTCTTGGGGACGCTTCCGACTGGTGTTGATATGGATCAGTTGAGCTATCTGTAGACTGTCTGCAACAGTCGGCAGTTAGCTCAATTGATTCAATTGTAAATACTAGGATAATTTTCTTTGTGAATAAATTTCCTTTATTTTCTTTTATAAATAAACAATACCTACTCATTATGTTAGTTGTTAATTTCCTGAATATTGTTAAAATAAAATAAATTATAGAAATAGTGCTGTTTTGACTAATCTAATTTTGTAATATATAATCAACATACATCTATTTTAGCAAAGTTTAATAAATCGAGAGTCAGAAATAAAAGTCTCGCATATTACCATGTTTCTACAACGAAGTATCGTATGGTTTATATAGATTGTTGATAAATATTGATTTAAAACAACAATGATAAATACCAAGAAGAAAATATAAAAATGTAGCTTAGCAAGCAAAGTCCTAAAAAAGTGTAGTTGTAAGTAAATGTAGACTAAGCAAAAGTGGTAGTATTAGCGTCCCATATTGCTTATTTTTCCGAACGCAACCTTTCGAGCGATATTGCAGCGTTCATGGGCTACAAATTTCTGTAAAGCTTCACGAAAACACCTAAAAAAATCGAGCAGAAACAGCTTCAATAACCTCACAATTTTCTTTTTATTTTCTAGTCTAGCTAGGTAATTCAGGATTTTAGATACTACGAACCAAAATCATGTAATGTCTGGACCCATAAACTAAACTAAATCTATCTTTTCTCAGGAGGCTACAAACAAACTAGCGTGGGCAAACGCACCGATATTCGACTACAAAGATCAGCTGCGTACAGACGGCGCGACGCTCTCGATGTGGACGCACGTGGCAGACGACACGCAAGACGATCTCATACTGCACCCGCTCGGGACAGTCGTAGACAACCCAAATACTGACTCCTGTGCGGAGTTGCAAGTAAAGTTCTCTAAGTAAGTATTCGACTACAAAGATCAGTTGCGCACAGACGGCGCGACGCTCTCGATGTGAACGTACGTGGCAGACGACACGATCTCTAACCACTGGTTTCTGAAAATAAATGATTTATTTATTTATTTAAAAAGATTAAGTTATACTGCACCCGCTCGGGGCAGTGGTAGACAACCCTAATTAGGGTTACAGACACGTGCGGGGTTGCAAGCGAGGTTTTATACGTAGGTAAGTAACCTTTGCTGGAATCATCCGAGGTATATTTTATTTCTGACAAAAATTAGTTTACTAACTTTAACTTTGTTAGATAGGAAGAGCAAAGTCTTAAATTAAGCCTTCCACGACAAAGCACATGCATAATTACCACGACTGTATCAAAAAGAAACAAGCATCCATACTATCAAGTATGGATCTTAGATTATTTTTGACATCAATAATACTAAATAATAATACCAATAATAATAAAATATAAATCATATGAATACTGGTACTTTTATCCAGGAAAAAACACTACAAGGCAAAGGCCTTTCTTTTCCTACATCGATTTCTATTGCGGACAATTTGCGGTTTTATAATGCATACCGTGTGCTAAATTAATATTTTCTTTTCTCCTATTTCATTTTGAGGCTACTCTTTACCTCCTCTAGTTCACCCTACTGCGAAACCACTCTAATATAAATTCCCCCTTTGTTTCAGCTACGACTGCAAATACCCGATAATGTTCCCTAAACGCGACGTAGTGATCGCCTTTTCCGAGACCGTGGAGAAACAGTCGCCGGAAGTGATGGAGCGATTGTCGCGCGACTTTGAGCGGTTACGCGCGACTGCCGAAAAGGACCCTATGTATGAGATGCACGAACAAGAGAAAAAGGATATCTGGGCAGCGAGGTAGATATTGCAAGATTTAATAGTTAAAAATTAACAATAATAATAGGGCTAGACAGTCCATACAGCATCATCTAGCCTCAAGCTGAGCAGAGCTTGTGTTATGGGTACTCGATGACTGATATACAGTACATAACATTATGTAGATATATTTTTACGACAAGTCACGAAGATGATAGTTCGTCAATTGAATCCATTTGACATCAGCAATCGTAAGAAGTATCAGCATACGATTATTCTACAAATTATTACTAAGCCCCGGATTCCACCAAGGTTGTGATATATCGAAAAAAAACCAATATCTAGAAGCATGTGTATTTTGGCACTGTTGGTTATTTTTACACGTATATTTTTATTTTATTTATTGATTTAAACTTGACTTACAGAATGTATGTGACATTCAAAAACGTCAAACATTATTATAAAATCTAAAGTAGGTCCGTAAAATCCTATCTCCGGTTGTCTTTGCATTGACGGAAACCAGGCGTTACACTTGCTATCTTGGTTTTAACAATGGTGGCAAATTGCTATCGTTCCTCATTGGTTTAGTATTCATCGCTTTACCTACCTTTTTTGCGACTTATTACGCGGAAACTATTCGAATGAATTACCCACATTGCGTGCGTAAATCTTTTTCGTAAATCGTTTATAGCTGGATCTTTATGATCCGTAGATTTTACCTGAGTAAATTGGATATCTCATTACTTTGGCATTTAGTTAACCTTATCCTATCCTCCAGAGAGCGGTTCCTCGAAGAAGCACCAGAACTCCTGCCCAAACTGCTATCCTGCGTGGAATGGGGCGAGCGGGCCGAGGTAGCCAGCGTACTGCGAATGCTGCCGCGGTGGAAACCCTTCAAGCGAGTGGAGTCTGCGCTGGAGCTGTTAGACTACGCGTATGCTGATGCGGGTGTCAGGAGCTTTGCTGTCAAGTGTTTAGAAAGCATCAGGTGAGACTTAGATATGTGACAAGGTACGACATGTTATTATGGCTCTATTTCAGCCTTTGCAGCGTCTGGCAGAGTCCATAAATGTGGCGTAGGTATTCTGTTAGGGCGTTAAATTAAGGCACAGCGAAAGAAAAGACATTCGAAATGAAAAAAAAACATTCCCTTCATTTGCTCTTTTTCTTGAAGCAAACAAAAGTATGTCAGGTTTAATTGCACACCCTTTAAATTCCCGAGATTTTACCACGTTACAGCGGCTGTTGCCACGGCACAATAAATGTGACAGCAGCGAGGAATAGTACATTGTACATCTAGGCAAGAAAGTTCCCAATTCCTATCGAGTGTGGCCCGAGGCGTACGCAGCCGAGAGCCTTAAAACTCATGAGGTATGGATCGCACTCTCTCCCGAGTGATACATAGTGCTTTACTACACCTTAGAGGAAAATAATCGTTTTAGAATCTTCAAAATCACTATTGAAATTGTAAACTCAAATGTAGCAATAAATACTTGAATTGAATTGAATTGAATTATTGTTCCGAATACGGAAGAGGCCGACATCATATGGCGGGTTCGGAGTAAAAACATTTTGTCGTTTGACCTATTATGAAAATAACTATAGCTACCGGCTGATATTTCAGAAATTTTTAAAAAAGAACACATTAGAAATGGATTTCCATACACTTCTCTCCCGCTAGACGCGTGAGAAATGAAATTCCATAGTTTTCCGTCCCGCATTTTAGTACGCCTGCAATGACGTACATTATACCTTATGTTTAGAAAAAGAATAAGCAACTTTCTGAGCAGGTGTAGTATAAAAACAATTTTTCTGTTGGTATTTGAGGGATGATCGAGGAAATCTGATTATTTGGTGACGCTTTTTGAAAGCCAACATATGGCTCTGACGGAAGACCAGCGTTGGTTGCTAGCTTGCTAGTCAACCAACCCATGCTGAGGCAGAGCCATTTTGTTACTGAGTTTACACTTAATTTTAATTTAGGTTAATTATGTATTTTAGTCTAAGCTGTGTAAATTCTGTAACGAATAAATTTATATTCTATTCTATTCTATTCTATTCTTTTTATCAAAACCAAATAAGTCATCTTTTAAACACTTTCATGTTCACAAAATCCATAGATAGATAGATAACTCTTAATTTATGTTATTTTTCAGTGACGATGATCTCCTCCTTTATCTGCTGCAACTGGTCCAGGCGCTGAAACACGAGTCCTATCTGATGTGCGATCTCGCGAAGTTCCTGCTATCGAGAGCGTACAACAATATGACGATAGGACATTATCTATTCTGGCATTTGAGGTAAGTTTTTATCTCTAACGCTTAGGTATCAAAAAGTATCAAAACGTCAAGCATTTTTGATAAATAATAATAATAATGCTGGACATTTCAAATAGCATCATCTAGCTAGCCCCAAGCTAATGCATCAAACATTTTGATTCTTTGATCGAGGTAACTTAAATCAAATAAATAAGCCGTTTATTTCCAACAAAGCCCCCTGCAGAACAATTCTACCATTGAACTGCGATCCCCAACCCGCATGCCCAGCGTGGGGATTATGGGCATTACCCCCATGTGATAAAAGCCAATAAGGCGCTTACCAGGGGAAGGCCTGTGTCCAGTAGTGGACCAATTCAGGCTGTTGAGGTTTCCAACAAAGTGACCTTGTGAATATTTTTTCTGAAGGAGTTGGGCGTTGACACTTCCACAGTTTATAAAGCTTCGGTAGTGTCATCGTTTCTATAGGTATCTATGATCCTTCATGTAAAAATGCTCTGAATAAAAGATTTATATATTTATTTTTTTCCAGATCCGAGATGCACATAGCGAACGTGACGATCCGCTTCGGATTGCTGTTAGAAGCCTACTGCCGAGGCTCGCAAGACCACATCACCAGTCTACTCAGGCAGATCAACTGTTTAGAGAAACTCAAATGTAAGTCTTTAACTTTTATTAGAGACATGAATCCTTTATTGCACGGTTGTTCCAGGTCTTCACCTAATTCTTAGGAAAATTTCACCCTGATGCTCTGCCCAATTCTGCTACCGAGCACTCACTATGACAAGGGTAGACTGAATCATCACGTCAATGATGAATCCTTAGATAATAGAAACTTCAGAACTGTAATGCTATTAAATAAAATTTTCTATTTCTATTTGCATGGAGCTGAGACGTGGACACTCACGGTAGGGCTGGTCCACCAGTTCAAAGTCGTTCAGCGAGCTATGGAAAGAGCTATGCTCGGAGTTTCTTTGAAGGATAGGATTCGTAACGCAAAAAAAACGACAATCGCTGGGGTAAACGTGTTCTTGAGTGGAGACCACGACTCGGCAAACGTAGTGTAGGACGCCCTCCGGCCAGGTGGGATGACGATCTGCGAAAGACTGCAGGCAGATGCTGGATGGGGCAAGCTGAAGACAGGGCGCTATGGCGCTCATTAGGGGAGGCCTATGTCCAGCAGTGGGCTAATATAGGCTGAAGATGATGATGATTTGCATGGAGAGGTTGATAGAATGGTTTCAACTTTGACATTATTGACGGGCGTCCCTCTCCCTCCTCAACCTCAACCTCAACAGCCTGTATTGGTCCACTGCTGGACGCAGGCCTACCCCTGATAAGCGCCTTATTGGTTTTATCTCATGGGGGTAATGCCCATAAATCCCACGCTACGCATGCGGGTTTGGGATCGCAGTTCGGTGGTAGAATTGTTCTGCAGGGGGCGCTGCGGCTCACCTCCGGTTGATATTCCTTAGTCGCGTTTTGAGACACCCGCGGGAAGAGTTGGGGTGCCGGCACCACACAGCTCTCCCTCCATCTGTAGTTTATTTCATTATACCAAAACGTGTCTTTCGGTGACGATACCACTGTCGTTTAATCGCTTCTCTATGATAAAGCAGAATAGGGCTTCTTCACGCAAAAACTATCGAGCAGGAGGTTCAATCGTTTTTTGCGTGAAGCACTAACAAATAACCACCCATCCATCCAAAGTTTTTTGTATAATACGAGTGTAATTTTGATAATTTTGTTTGCATACAGGGTTAAGCAGAGCGGTTAGTGAAAAGAGGGATATATCGAAAGCGCGAGAAGCCCTGAAAAACCACTTAGAAGAAGGACACTGCAAAGATGCGCTCTGCGAATTCGTGTCTCCGCTTAACCCTAGCTTCGTTTGCAAGAGGATAAAGTAAGTACCTACTTAACTAAACTTTACTTCGGACAAACTCAAGATACAATGTTTGTAAACAAAGCCCCCCCTACTTATCACTTTCTTGTTGATTTTTTGACAGAATTTTGTTTAATTGACAATTTGACCTTTACTGACAATTTTTTTCAAACACGTCCCAGAAAAAAAAACTTATTTTGTGTTCTGAGTAGTAACAAGTAGGTATCACATGTTTCACTACTAAATATTGTTGTCGTATCGCCAAAATCCTCATTAAGCTAATGCCTGCTCAACCTTTATAACTTTACAGACCAGACGAATGCCGAGTAATGGACAGCAAAATGCGGCCGCTACTACTCGACTTTGAGAACATAGACCCAACTGGCAAAGACATCCGCATCATCCTGAAGATAGGCGATGATCTGCGGCAAGATATGTTCACGCTGCAGATTCTGAGGATCATGGACCGGCTGTGGAAGAGCGAGGGCTGCGACTTCAGGTCAGTTAGAACATTCTAGGTGTATCTAGAACTTTCTAGAATGTCGCGTTATGGCAAAGACATCCGCATCATCTCGAAGATAGGCGACGATCTGCGGCAAGACATGTTCACGCTGCAGATTCTGAGGATCATGGACCGGCTGTGGAAGAGCGAGGGCTGCGACTTCAGGTCTGTTATAACATTCTAGGTGTATCTAGAACTTTCTAGAATGTCGCGTTGTGGCAAAGACATCCGCATCATTCTGAAAATACGCGACGATCTGCAATAAGACATGTTCACACCACATATTCTGAGGATCATGTACCGGCTGTGGAGAGCGAGTGCTGCGACCTCAGGTCAGTTAGAACATTCTAGCTGTATCTAGAACTTTCTAGAATGTCGCCTTGTGGCAAAGACATCCGCATCATTCTGAAAATAGGCGACGATCTGCAATAAGACATATTCACACCACATATTCTGAGGATCGTGTACCGGCTGTGGAGAGCGAGGGCTGCGACTTCAGGTCAGTTAGAACATTCTAGGTGTATCTAGAACTTTCTAGAATGTCGCGTTGTGGCAAAGACATCCGCATCATTCTGAAGATAGGCGACGATCTGCAATAAGACATGTTCACACCACATATTCTGAGGATCATGCACCGGCTGTGGAGAGCGAGTGCTGCGACTTCAGGTCAGTTAGAACATTCTAGGTGTAAGTATCTAGAACTTTCTAGAATGTCGCGTTGTGGCAAAGACATCCGCATCATTCTGAAGATAGGCGACGATCTGCAAAAAGACATGTTCACACCACATATTCTGAGGATCATGTACCGGCTGTGGAGAGCGAGTGCTGCGACTTCAGGTTAGTTAGAACATTCTAGGTGTAAGTATCTAGAACTTTCTAGAATGTCGCGTTGTGGCAAAGACATCCGCATCATTCTGAAAATAGGCGACGATCTGCAATAAGACATGTTCACACCACATATTCTGAGGATCATGTACCGGCTGTGGAGAGCGAGGGCTGCGACTTCAGGTCAGTTAGAACATTCTAGGTGTATCTAGAACTTTCTAGAATGTCGCGTTATGGCAAAGGCATCCTCATCATCCTGCAGATACGTGATGATCTGCGGCAAGACATGTTCACGCTACAGATTCTGAGGATCATGAACCGACTGTGGTTCTAGAATGTCAAGTAAAGGCAAATAGATCCTGTAGATTTAAGTATTTTTGCAGTACACTTATGTTATTTTTATTAAAACATTTTATTTTGTTCTCAGATTGAACCCATACACGTGTATATCAATGGAGGACACAGTGGGAATGATAGAAGTGGTGGAGGATGCGCAAACCGTTGCCAACATTCAGAAGCAGAGCGCGCTCTTCAATGCCGCCTCTACTATCTACAGAGCCACTTTATTGCGTAAGTTGTTTCTATTATAACGTATCACATTTGTTGGCTTGGCGTTCATCTAAAGGCCTATTATCAGATTATCTAGAAATATCTAGAGGATGTACATTTATTGTATTTATGAAAATAAAGACTTTGACACGTGTATTTGCCGCTATCCGCAGTGGTAGCGAACGCCGAGTGGGTATGCGGTACATACAAACTGTGCGGCGGGTTTTCGCGTTAAACTAAGACTTTATTGTGCTGTCATATTAGTTTAGTTTTAAGGTTTTTGTTATTTAGATCTATACTTGTTCTAATGTTGTCTGAAATAAATGTATTATTATTATTATTTAGTGCGTAAGCTATCACACTCTGGGTAATTTCTAAGAAATCAACTAATTTTTGGGATATTATTTGATTTCTTAGTTTAGTTTTATTTTGACACCATCACTTCTTTTACCATTAGAAACGTCTAAATTTCACAGAATGGCTCAGAAAACAATGCGAGAACCAATCGGAAGCGTTCAACAAAGTGGTCCACGAGTTCCGGATGAGCTGCGCGGGATACAGCGTCGCTACATACGTGCTGGGCATCGCGGACAGACATCCGGATAACATCATGGTCAAGAAGAGTGGACAGGTAAAGGAAACGTTATTAGACAATTTTCTCACCCAACTCCCCCTTTATCACCAATATTTGCAGGGCAATACATCTATATTAATAATAAATATTTATAATGGTATGATTGTTTATTGTGGACTTTTTACACTATTGAATTAGGGGCCCCTGTAAAAATAGTGTAAGTATTTTAATAAACAAATAATAATATAATAGCCTTTATTAACAAAGATAATTATACTAGTATTTACTATTTATTTTAATTGAAACAGTTGAACTTACTGCAGACTTGCAAACAGTCTACAGGTAGCCCAACTGATCAATAACAATACCAGTCGTCGCGTCCCCAAGACGCTGGCTGCATTGCCACGCTGTATGGCAATGCTGATGCGCTGCGCCAGATACTCACCAGCTCTCGGGTCACGCGTCGCTTCGACATCTATATTAATATTATAAATTCGAAAGTAGGTCTGTCTGTCTGTTTCCTTTTCACGCCTAAATGGCTGAAACAAAAAGATAAATTTGTTAGGGAAGTTTATGTATCCCGGGGACGAACATAGGCTATTTTTTATCCCGGAAAGCCGCGTGCGAAGTTGCAGATAGAAACTAATCTCAAATATATTACACAACATTCAAGAATAATAGCGAAGTCTCTATCTGGGCCGCGATCACGGTGTGGAAAGTCTTGGCATTGTGGCTCAAACGTTAGCAGTTGAAACGTTGAGGTACGCGTTCACAAGCCGGCATCGGACAATCCGCACTGGAGCCTCATCAATGGTTTGCCATAAAAGATCCGCACCGCACGGAGCGGACTGACGGCAATGCCGCCGGCGAGGTTTCTTGAAGGCAACTTTTCCGTTTATAATAATAATACATTTATTTCAGACAATATTAGAACAAGTATAGATCTTATTAACTTATTCTACGGTCCATATGAATATATACCTTAAATCTAGCATACATAAAAATATAAAAACCTACTTTAAATAAAATTGCACACGTTCTAAATTTGCGGCGGCGACGTGTATGACGAATGTTTAGTACGAATGACGTCATTCGGATTGCCGATCAGTGGACCGCACTTGTCAGTTGATTGTCCGATGCCGGCTTGTGAACTCGCACCCCAACGTTTCAACTGCTAACGTTTGAGCCGTAATGCCATGTCTTACCACACCGTGATCGAGGCCCTGGTCCCTATACGAAACCCTCGGCGCGCAGCCCACATTCGCACTTCACGGATCTTGTTTGTTAACTAAAAGGTGACTTCAATGAGAGACTTCTATTCTGAGCTATGATTGACGAAAGTCAGCGCAACCGTTATTTATTTATTACTAGCTTCTGCCCGCGGCTTCGCACGCGTTGTTTCTATGGAAACGTTTAAAGGTGATTTCTATCCCACGAGAACTGATTTATGGGATAAAAAGTAGCCTATGTTTTATTCCAGGCCAAGAATTATCTGTATGCAAAATTTCAGCCCGATCCGTTCAGTAGTTTTGCCGTGAAGAGGTAACAAACATCCATCCATCTATACATCCATCCAAACTTTTGCATTTATAATATTAGTGTGATGATGGTCAGAGTCTCGAACTCAAATCGGTTTTCGATGCTTTATTTTGCTTGTCACTTTGTTGCCTAAAGTTTCTAACGTTTAATTTCCTTCCCCCCAGCTCTTCCACATAGACTTCGGCCATTTCCTCGGCCACTTCAAACACAAATACGGCTTCAGGCGCGAGTGGCAGCCATTCGTGCTGACCCACGACTTCATACACGTGATCAATAAAGGACAGCGCGGCTCGGGGGACAATGAGCCTATCGACTTCAAGATCTTCAAAGAGCATTGTGAGAAGGTATGTTGAACAAAGGTGAACTTGGATAAAACTGGCAGAGGACTGTTTCATGTTTCATTCATATATTTCTCATAGGCATATTACACAGCACATAAGAAAGTCTTAAAAATAAATTAAAATAATATGTAGGTGTAAGTACATAGAAACAAGAAAAATTGCTCACTCCTGCGATGTCGTTCCAAAAATTGTGATCTGAGAGATAACCCTTTATTTAGTAAGCTCTCGGTGATGAGTGATTTTTTTTATATTTATTTTCATACGATGCCTCTCAAATCTGAGTCTATTAGGCTGTGTTATTTTTTTCCTAAGATAAGTTTATCTAGTTTATATAGTAAGAGCTACTTTCGAATTTATCAGAGTAAATCACTAAAAACTAATATCTGCCTACGGTTAACGGACGGTGACCGAGCGAGTGACGTCACACGCACCCGCGGCGGTCATTCAGTGAACTTCGCTAGTAATTTAGTCATAACTTCGTACGTAATGGTTCGATTTGGATAATTTAAAAAGATATATAATTCTTATGTCATAAAGAATAACGTGGATACTATTCTATTGAAATTGCTATAAACGTTACGGATCCTCATTGGTAAACATTTTTGACGTGTATGATTTCTGGCTTACCAATTTGTTCATTAGGTTAATGTTCTTTCAGGCATTCAAAATCCTCCGGAACCACGGGCACCTGATCCTGTCTCTATTCTCCATGATGATATCAACGGGTCTGCCGGAGCTTAGTTCGGAAAAGGATCTACAGTTCCTTAGAGAAACACTTGTAAGTATTCAGCTTATAGTGCCTTTTCACATGCATACGGTCAAAGTAGAAGTAGAAATGTATGCACTCAATAGAAAGCTTTCACATGGCACGCGACCGTTCCGTGACCCTGTGTCGCCCTTCCCATCCATTTCTACACACGGCACGGCGGCGACCGTGTCGTGACTGTATGCATTTAAAAAGGGAATAAGCCCCATGCATAGAGTCCACTGCACGGTCGCCGTGCCACGTAAAGTAGAAATAAATGGGACAGGCGATACACAGCCACGGCACGGTCGCCATGTGAAAGCTGTCTATTGAGCTCATTCATTTCTAAAGTCTACTTTACACGACACAGCGACCGTGCTATGCATGTAAAAAGGACCTAAGTTTACTGGCCTTGCATGCCTTTTGGTGGTTTAGGATCACTATAATGTGTACTACACAAAACGTTCACTTTAGAATATCTTTTTGTGGATGGCAATATATTTTCATACCAAAGTCATTTACAACGGGATATTTCAAATCATGGTAAGTATGCCGTTGTAAAGTGTTAATGACCATGACGGATTAAAAAAAATCATACTAGTTCCTCATACTATGCCTATACTATACTATGTATCATACTAGGCCCGCGCCTTAGCTCACGTGGTATCTAGATAAAAATTAGCCTTCTATTGCACTCCAAGATAGTGTAGTTTAGTAAACGATTTTTGGCATCAAATTGGTAGTTTCAGATCACAAATAAACAAGTCTCGTAGAAAGTACTTATACCATTAAAATAACTAGGCTTATTCGAATTTTGAAACAGTGAGTCTGAAAGTCGTTAACAAGAAAAGAATACGCCATCTGATCAATAATCCATTCACAGGTAATGGATCTACCCGAAGAGAAAGCAATGGAGCACTTCCGAAGAAAGTTCAACGAAGCGGTCAAGAACGCGTGGACGACCTCCTTCCAATGGGCCTTCCACAACATAGACAAGAACAACTGACAATGGTCCGTCAAGCGGCTCAAGCGGTCGCCCAAGACACTATAGACCCAAAGGACCCGACAATAAGGTCGGTTTTATTCGTGAATTGTCTAGCTTCAGCTGTGAAATACGAGGGCACCGTGCGCGGACATGAAGCTGCTTTTTGAAATCTTAGGTACTTAGGAGGCGTTTTCTAAAAAAAAACAAAGCTAGCAAATAGTTCGACAAGACTGAAAAGAGGGCGCTGTAGCGTGACTGCGTGTCCTCTATCGTCTATGCCCGGTCTATGCCATTAAATCTTTTCTAGACCGTACATAGACAATAGCAGTCGACTCTTATTTGATTTGACATCCTCGCCTTGCTGAGTTATAAGGTAAATAGAGTTCTGTTCTTTTTAAAACGCCTCATTAGTTGAAGAACTTAGCTTCAGCATTTGAACTGTATGGATAGCTTGTTGGAGGTTGGTTACACAGAGGTTCTTATTCAATTTCTCTATCATAATAATTACTATCTTCGAACTCTTGTATAGTTTGTCTTTTTATGGTCTATGAATTTATTGTTCTGTAAACTTTGTACGACATATCTAGGCTGGGGTGAAGTTAGCTGCAGAATACACCGAAATATAGTCGTTCTTTTCATCGTCATTATTATCCGCAGCTGGATTTTACCCACTGCTGGGTATACTCAGCGCTATAGGCCTCACGGAGTTGGTTTTGTTTGTTCTTTTAAGTTGTTATGGACATCTGTGTTTCTGTGCCTTAGTTCACACCGGTCTAGATAAAATGTGGCTAGTAAATCTATCAGCAGCGGGAAGATGAGGTTGTCCCAAGACTGATAACAGAATTGCATTGAGGAGCGATGCAATATAATGGAATAGTTTTAGTTGTACCTATGAATATAAAAAATTAGTTAGAATGTATATTCGATTTAAGTATACTAAGACGCTAGAAGTGTGTTTGACCGGCACAAGACCGGCGGGAAAATTAGTAAATTTTTACCAAAAACATAGAAAAACTGAAATTTAAGTTATTTTTTGTGAGAATTTTAAGCCTAGAGCCGGGTGTGTGGATAACTCTCTCAAGATACGTAAATATTCATTCATTTTTAGGCTGTAAGCTTGTTTCGTACGCTCATCATTATTTGAGTTATACCCAAAACTTTTAATATACGCAAGCATAGGCTCTTCTGTTTATTATTTTTAAAAAATCCTTATTTTTGGGCATATGCCGAGCCTATACGAATTTTTATTGCCAAGAGAGCGGTGGCCGTTTTGGCTGTGATATAGAAGAGAAGCGTTGGATAGTAAAATGTAGCTAAGGGTATCTTACTTTTGTTTTCCATTTTTCCCTAGATTTTCTTCATTTAAAGTTTTTCTGTCAATTCTAATACTATTTTACTACGAAATTTTCTCTCGATTTCGTCTCCGTGGTTTTTCTTTACGGTAGGTTCGATATTTCTTCTTGTCTTTACTGTTACTTTCTGTTTTAAAAGTTTAGATGTTAGGCAAATTTAGTTCTGTTAGAACTTTAGGTAAAATTTAGGTAAGGAATGACTTGAAAGAGACGAGAGGAGAGGTCGCCGCTCTCTTTCGCACCTGATTGTAATTTGTAGGGAATAATGCTCTCATTTACCTAATGTAGTTTTAAGTAACCATCATAATAAATTTTACATTGCAAAAATTTGTTGAAATTTCTATTGTAATAGCCATAACATACGGTATGATTATTGACGGCGATATTTCAAAAATATTAATCGATACAAAAAGACTACTGATGATTTAAAAAAAATCTAAGGTAAGGTATAAATAAACTACAAAATGCAATCAAGATAGGGGTACGGAGGTCCCAGCTCACTAATTATGTATAAAAAAATTGGAGAACTTTATTGTTGCCAGTGATAAAAACTAAGTTAATGTTTTTGTAATATCGCTGCGTCAGACACATTTAAAACTTAAAGTAGGCTTTAGCAGTATTATACCGATGTCTAGATTTAGAGTATGCCTTAAGTTATCTGTCTACCTCACGTCACCGTGTGTTAGGTACGAGTTGTTTGCCTTAAGTAGTCAGTTCTCTAAGTTTAAAAACGCTAGATCAATTTTCAACTTTATGAAATAGATGATAGTGAGTAATTTAGCACTCGTTCGTAAGCAAGTCTGGAGGTGGCCTTAGAAATAAATATCTACTGCCGTTTACACACGAGTAGCTTTTATATTCCGTTTATGTTATCAAATGTAATAAACATAAAATTATTACTAATACAAGTCTGACATTTATAGTTTTGATGCCTCAAAAGATTATACTTAAATGTTAAATTTCGGTACGATTCTTTGCCCAATATGCATGTAAGAATAGCTGATCTTTATAACTATCGACCGTGGGTTTAATTTTATTTGATCGGAAGTCAGTGCCACGGTCCCATATTCATGCCGATATCTAATCTCTTCTCGTCCATATTCAACGGTCCTAATATGTATTATAATGATGCATTCGCCGTTTTGTGTTCAGAGGTTATATTTTGACAGGTCGTTTACTTTTCTGCAAATTTGACCCCACTTGCTAAGACAACAGGCACGAAAACCCTACCATCATCACATCAGCCTATAACAGTTCTCTGCTGGACCATAGCCGCCTTGATTTACGAACAACGCCCGATTTTGATGATTTTCTGTTGTCTCCATTTAGTCTGTGGATGTGATTTAAAACTACTTAGTGTCTAATACAATTAATTTACGAGCAACAAACTGGTCATCGTGTTGTTTCTTACTCAATATTTTGTACCACTATTTGCTTTATAGGCCGTCATTCATACAGTCGCAATCTTAACTGTTCAAGTTATAAATGTGTAAGAATGTGACCCAAACCAGTCTGTCGACTTGACGTTAATAATCAGACATCCGAATTTCTAATTACTCGTTTCTATTATTTGATTGTAACTATCTGTCCATTCAATTTGGTTAGATACTCACAATTAAAATTTACATATTACTCCGTCAATAACAAAGGTATTCCTCAAATCGCTCTAAATTTAAAATACTAAAATCCTTAAATTGCCTGTGATCCCTCCCCTTCCTAAAATCCTCACGTAATAAATGGACTATTCAATTTATTCAAAAGACAGAAATGACTAGAATCTTATCTAACCCAACCAGTCCCCTGGATCACACAACTACATTCCAGTCAAATTCGATTTGAATGCTAAAAAAACCTAATAAAACTTTAGAGCTGTGTTTCAGAATATTGAGCATTATTATTCATTGAAGTAAAGATCTTAAATCGGGAAGGAATGTAAGTTGCGTATAAAAATACACGACAACAAAGTGTTTTTTGGTCAAATATGGCCTTTTTTCACGTTTCAACGTTTTAAGTACATTGAATATGACTAAGTATAGGTTTACTATTCTTCCAAACATTTCGCTCCAGAGCGTCAGAGGAACGACTGGTCCTTTAACGCTCTAGAGCAAAATGTTGGAATGGATGCGAGCAATGAATTTTTAATTCGTTCCACCATCTGCACCTAGGTTGGCCGCGTGGCCACTGTAATCTTTCCACCCCGTGGCTTTAGATCATTTAAAACAATACATGAAAACATGAATCAGATTTGTTGATAGCATTGGTAATTTTGGTTTGGAACGGATTATGTTGGCACAAAATCTAAACTAAAACAGCGTAAAAATAAGTAAAAAGGGGTTTTTACGATCGAAAAAAAGGGACGTCAAAATTTTTAGGCTAGTTAAGAATCACTACCAATGTGGAAATATGGCATTCTTAAGGCGGTCTAATGATTATCTAGATTTCAAACTTTTCTGACGCTCTATCGCGTAGCCGTAATACTCTGCATAGCCTTAATAAGAATGTCATGGGAATTTTATTTTGGACGTCTAAACTAAAACTTTAAGTCCCCTAAAGATGTTCAATTGACATTTCACAATCTTTAGTAACATCAGAGTAGCAAGATCACTAGAATCACTTAATTATCATAACCCGTCTGCTCTCATTGCCGAAACCGAATGAGTTCTATTTAAATGAATTCATTGGGATTATTTGAGATATTTGATCAACTTTTATCGACATTTCGCATTTTTTCTAAGTTTACTCCATAGATTACCTGTGGCAGTAAAATTAACAAAGTTCTTTGTTAAGGAAACTGCTCGTAACTAACCTTATTTTTTGGTATTGATACCTACTCACGTGTGTACATATGTATACATATCTTAATGAGAAAACCTAGCTTCAAGACCATCCGCTAGGATAAATATATCTTGACTTATATGATATAAAACTGTCAAAATCATTTAGTTATGCTTTATAACCATAATAAGCAGTTTCTCGGTGGGCCTACGTCTTAGCAATTTAGGGTTCCAATGTTATCTAGACCAAAAACTCCAGTGATCCGTGATAGTGTAATAGTACCTCGCTCTTGCGGCTTCGGTTGGCATATTGGATCGAGTTTTTGGGTCACAGTACTCCGATACCGACGCATTTTCTAGTTCAAGTCAAACGGAAAATCGAGTTAACTATTGGGCACATATGGTGGACGTGTTCATCGTTGCCGTATGGTTTAAAACTTTACTGAAAAGACAATATGTATATACACGATATAATTTCGTGTCTTAAATTGTCAAAATACCTGCTCAAGCTTGTCTTCATGTTTTTGTACGAAAGTATGTTCGTTACTGTACATAATACAGCCGTTATGAAAAATACTTATCGTTCCTACCAATTATATAGATATTACCCTACAATAAATACATTCACTGCCAATAATGTAAGTTAGAGTTGACTGATCGATCAAGCAAGCCTTTTAAATGACTAATTTTGCACTAAATCAATGTTATTTGATCCGTGTTCGGATCTTTGAACACATCACCAAGAATCTTCCAATAGAATTAATTTTATAAGAATAGTTCATCGTGCAAGTCAATATCATTACAAAATAGGGTTATTTATAATAGCTATCTCTAATTCAAGTAAGCATGAAGAATACGCCGTAGAGCTTGGCGCTTAGACATGTATATCCACTGATGCAACTTTTAACCAGCGTGCAGTAATATTTAGGTAAAATGTCTTATTTTATGTAAAAAAGTTGCCAACGTTGTTTAAACAATAGAAATGAATAGTACCTAATTGAAAAGGCCTAAGTTAATGACCATTAATTTATTACTAAGGTCCTAGTAACTGGTAAACTGAATGCTTCCTATCCTATCCAGTGCTAAATCCAAGTAATACATAACTACGAACACGTTTAATTTTATTTCCGAATGACCGTGGAAGATCATTCATAAGTTATCTATAGTTTTTATACATTTAGGTGATTCATCCCATTATGGATTGTAAATAATTAGAACAAGAAGAGAGCTTAACGTTGCTAGATATTTAAATATTGTAAACATATTGTAAATGCAATAATAATGCATTTGTAATAATTTTACACGTGATTTGAAAATATAAACCTGATTTCATCCTGATTTGTTAACAGCAATATTATATTCAGCAAAATCGAAAGAAAATAGCGACTTTCAAATGTCACGTGTAGAATTAGCGAAAAATATAATTTTATCACCAAATAATAATGGAATGTCTGTTATCGCTGATTGTGAAATAATGTAAGTATCATAAATAATTATTATAGCCATTATTACGAGTGGCTAGTGCATTATTATTTTAATAAGAATCATAAAACCATCTTAAGTCTACATCAATAGTTCCTTTGTCATGTGTCATTTTCATTATATGAATAACGAAATATTCATTTAGGTTAGAAAGAATGTAAAACATAATTTACCGAATAATTATTTGCTATCTCAAATAAGTTTTTTTTTAATAAAAATGTACATACTTACGAATATAATGAAGACTATTTATTTATTTCAAGCTTATGTTACCTTGAACACAATCCTTTAGTACCTAATTATACCTAAGTATAAAAATTTGATTCATTTTTGGTCAAGAATTAATGTTAGCAATGAAAAAGAAGGTGCTTACTTTTATTTTAATCGGATTTATGAGCAACTAGATTCTGCCCGCGGCTTCGCACACGTATTTTCGGTATAATAAGTAGCCTATTATAAGTAAAGCTTTGCTCTAAACGTACGCCGAATTTCATCTTGATCTGTTCAGTAGTTCTGGAGATCCTAGGTAACAAAAATTCTGATTTCACAAACTGTCGCATTCATAATATTAGTAGGATAGGATAGAAGACTCAAGATCCTACTTCATGTAAATACCTACGTCGTAATAAGTATCAATTACTTTACACATAATCAAAACTACTGCCAGAACAGAGCTTCCTCAAACAATGTTATCAAATCCAAAAGTAAGTTTGACGCCGCTGATTCACAAAGTAATTAGTTAGAATAGATGGAACGCGAGGCATCGACTTGTAACTCCGACATTCACTAGCAACCTAGACGCGCCTTGGAGATCTCACGCGCTCTATTCCCGCCCAAAAATAAAATACAACCGAACAAACAGTGTGTTTACCGTGAACGTGAAAATGAATAGTGTTTTATAAGTTTTTTTGTTCGGTTTTGTGGATAAAAATCAAAATGACGGCCGGAAATGAAGAACATGAGCCTCTGATTTCATCTTCAGTGGATAATCAGCGTGTTGTCTATAATACCACACCTCCGGTAAGTTTTAACATGTCATAATCAAATCATAAATAATATAGGTATATATATATATATAGATTTTTATTTTTAGCTTAATTTATGAAATTAAAATTAGTACCTTCGTTTATGCGTCTATACGCGGAGAATTTTGTAGCTTTTGATGCAAATGCTACGGAATTCTCCGGCTGTTCATAGTTTGTAGTGGAAAAAATTCGGCATTTTTGGCTTGCTCTACCTAAGGGCCTCTAGGGAAAGTAAACCGGTTAATTTATGACTACACCCACCGCGTTGAAAATACCAAAGAGCACATGGTAGATAGATTTAAAAGAAAAGCATAGGTAAGTATGAAGAAGCTTTTGTAGGTTCCTTAAATTTTCATGTATTTTGTGTTTCCTACTTGATTCTGACATCGTACTTTAGAAGTTCATAACTTTACACATTCAATATTAGTACACTTATTATTTAAAACGTGGAAATTATGTTGTCTTCCTAGATAGGAATATAATATAGATATATTATACTATAATTAAAAGTACCAGCCCTGACCTGGAGGTCTAGATGCTGAAATAAAGCTATCTTATTACGTTTTTTACGTTGCTACAATTTAGAAGCATTGAACCCTTTGCTAACGAACCAGAGAAGCTTGAACATCCATTTGATTTTAAGACGATAAAGCTACGTCGTCAAGGCTAGAACATTATTTCGTCTGTTACCAAACGACAAAAAAGGCAGAACTGGTTTTTCTATGCACCGGTTTTGGAAGGTTTTATAATTCTAATGTTTTAACATTCTTAAGTAAGAGGTACTGTGAATTTTGATAATCGAGCTTACTGGGTGATAATGAGCACTCTAATTAGTTTCTTTCGCAATCATGTTTAGTCATACAAAGTAGTTTTGATTTACAGGGTAGGTAAACTTAGCTACGTAGGTGTCTAAATAAAATTAAGTAGGTACTTATCTAGAGTTTTCGAATATGTGTAGGACGGCAGATATTTGTATATCCTGAAGGTAATATAAGTGAGACATGTGAGCCTTTGCATTTATATAAAATAAAACAGCTTTGTTTATTCTCGACGACCTCTGTGGCGCAGCGGGCGAAGGTCTGCCTGCGACGCACGAGGTTGCGGGTTCGATTCCCGCCTCGGGACAAATGTTTGTACGATCTGCAGACATTTGTCCAGGGCGTTCTGGTTGTTTTCTATGTATAATAAAAAATATCTATCTATGTAGTGTATTGTATTAAGTATATCAGTTATCTAGTACCCATAACACAAGCTCTGCTTAGCTTGGGGCTAGATAATGCTGTGTGAATTGTCCAGCATTATTTATTATTATTTATTTATTTATTATTTCATATAAAAAACTTTTTGGACACCATGCAATTGATAGTTTCTATTCCACTTTGATCAGCTGGATTTATTCAAAATAAATTACACAGGGGCTTATAGGATCATAATTCATTATCTAATTATTGAAGCGATGACGCTTCTTAATTTATTTATTTAATTATACTTGATTTTGTTGTTTTCGAAGAACAAACAGTTTTACACACTATAAATAAGTAACCATTTATGTCTCCTCACATATATGTACTAGAAGCTAAGAGACTGCATTGCGGAGGAGAAATGGAGAAACAGTTCTGTCTTGTTAACAACTAGGTAGTATGAAGTAAACCAAGAGTAGGTACTTAACTAACAATTAACAAAACTTATAAAATATATAAGGAAAAGAAACATCTACCGAAGCTTTGCAACTGTGTTGCAACTGTGCGGTCGGTTCTTTCCTTCCTCTGTTAAATTCGGTGGAGATCTTACAAGCTAGGCCTGCGATCTGTGTTCTATTCAGCCAATCATTCCAATTCGTGGTGATCGGTTATATCCTGCCGTTTATATCCTAGCACGATACGTGTTAAGGATTTCTTAGAAATCAATGTAGATAACTAACTTCTGCTCTCGGCTTTGCTCACGTTGTAGAGGTACCTGGATAATACATAGCCTATAATTTTTTTTTGAGGCAATGGGTAATAAAAAATATGACCGGCTTAAGTCGTTGTTTCAATTCAAATTTAACCCTTTGGGTTTACCACTTACATGACCCATGACATGGACGTCTTCCGTCTCCTGGAGATGCGACACGCCCTATCGGGTCGTTGCACCGCAGAGGTTGGGCAGTGAATGCATTTAATGCGCTCTACGCTCTACGGTTCTACAAATGGCTAATGTCCTTCCGCCTATTGCTATTTAAACAAAGGTGGCCTATAATGACTTGTCAGATGTTTTGATACTTTGCTGTGAACATACATTAAAATTAATAAACTTAATAGTTAAGACCTTGTACCATAGTTAAAGGTTATAAAATGTTAAACTATGCGTTTTATCCACGCGACGCCGCTGCCGTCACGGTATAGTTTTTTGGCCTATTACGAAATAGCCTTAAGGTCCCATGCAATTAGACCATGATTTGATGTTGAATTGTATGTTGTAGACTCTGACCAAAATAGTTTTAATATAAATACCGTTTCTGTTTTAAATTAAATGTTAAGTGCGAGTCGGCTTCGCGCACCAAGGGTTCCGTAAAAAGACCTTGTTTCTTGCCAAATTTCATGATTCTATGTCAACGGGAAGTACCCTATAGGATTTGGTCCATAGCGAGAATCAAAAGTAATTTTTTGATTTTTTCCTTTACTTGCTATAAGATCTTGCTTCTAGCCAAATTTTATGATTCCAGGTCAACGAAAAAATACTATACATTTCTCACGTATGAAATAACTTCCAATAAGTTATGCAGGGGTGGAAAATGGTCAGTAAAGTCAGTAAAAGTCAGTTTTTTTGAAAATAGTCTGTAAAGTCAGTATTTAGAGGATCAGGGGCTACGTTCCCACAAAAGTGGTCTGGTTTCTGTAGATTGAGATGAAAAGAATGCTGTTTTGGAGTGGGTGTCCCTTAAAAATCTCATAACATATCTTTTTCTTTTCGGTAGGTAGTAGTTCCATAAACATAGGTACCTATAATTATGAATTTATTCTCTAAATCCTTCTTTTTTTTGATAAACTATCCCTTAAAAACAAAAGCACACATCATAAATTATTAACATGGTACTTAAATAACTGTACAGGGGTGGAAAATGGCAACTAACATTCGTATTTTAATGTCCAATTGAACGACCGGGCGGCTGTATTCTAGAGATTTGGTCAGTATTTTAAAAGGATATTGTCAGTAAAATCGGTATTTTTGGCCATGGAATCACTTTCCACCGCTGGTTATGTCAAACTAAAGAAATGGCTAAAGACCTTGACATAAAAACAACGTGTGGGCTTCCTATGCCCATCAACATTACTCAAACCTTCTCATGAACATGGTGCAAAGTTCTAAATCTAATAGTACCTATAAAGTTACTGATAAAAACATCTTGGAAATCTCGCAACAAGTATGTAATACAATCCGTAACACTTTCAAAAAATACCATAAGATGATCAACTTCAAAAGAACCGCCTTACAACAGCCTATCAAATAACATATTTGTCCATAACAGTGTTAATTCACCGCATAATAAGTGTATTACCACACTTATGAAACCCGATACAATAGGTAGGCTACACCCGGATATATCGGATCGGAAGGAATTAAGAGTGATAGAGTAATGACCCCATAAGCCTAGGTAATGAACACCGAATTTCGGCTATGATGGGTTTCCTCAATTGATAGGCAAGTTGGGACACGTGGCTTGGTGGCTTAAAGATAGCAAACAAAAATGTCACCTTGATGACTTCGGCCGGAAATATTTTGGAAATAACTTAGAATTTAAAACAGTAGGTGATCTTTACTTGAGAGGAGTGAAGATGTGTAGTAACACCCAATAGAATCTTCCCTTTCCTATTCTTTTTGATTATCATGAACTTCTACAGAACTTTGTTGTATTTTTTTGGTAGAGACCGGCTCTTACCCCTCAGTCATTTGCAGGTTTTGTGTCGCTCTAGTTATTTTAATTCAAAAAGCTTTATGCTATCGGTAGAGTGATTAATCCTTTTGCCCAGATCAGAGACCTGAGCGCGGATCATGTCTCGATATTATCGTGAACGGTACTGAGGACTCAGGTGTTAAGATTGTAGGTAAACATATCAAGAAGGCGCGGTTAGAAAACCGTAAAATCGACCTGAAATTGATACGCAACGGTCTTTACTACGGAAACCCTAACTTGTGGTTTAGTTAGTACGTCTTGTGGTTAGGAAATCTAGCTTTTCAGTTCTGAGAAGGATTATCGTTGACGTTTACTTTGTTGCATTTCTAACGATGAAGCGCAGTCTAGACTTCTCATCAGTAAGGCATATTGTGTTGCTTTTTTAAACACTTAGATTCTCTCTCTGGTCAAGGTACCTATGTCAAAGGTTAGACAAATCACTTAGATGGTGTTATGCTAACGCTCACAATAATAATATAAGCATAGCTCTAAAGAGCCTACTGAAATAGTTAAAATAGGGGCATGTTTCAACATACTGACCTTGGATTATTTCATCCATGAGACATTCTACTCTCATTATAATAGGCCTAGATGATGCGGTCTGAAATTGTTTTTATTTATTTATTTATCATTGCAGGAACAGTCACCGACCGATTCACCCCGAATCAGCGAGGGAGAGGTCACTCTCTCCATCCCTCCTAAGAACTATGGCGCTATCGGGGGCGTTGAGAAAGTCACCTACACATGGTCGGATATCAACGCTTTTGCCACAGAGAACAGGAATAGAAGTCGAAGGTTCTGGAACTTCTGGAAGCCGTCGTCGAGTGGCATGTTCCAGCAGAGGAAACAGCTTCTTAGAAATGGTATGTTTGTGATCAAAAACATTTCGTAGTTAGGGACCTAAATGTCCCTTTCAAAGTCCAAGGGATCGATCGAAAGTTGTTATGACAAACCCAAACCCCGTGTCATTTTAAGGACTTCTCGATAATGCAGGATTTCGTTTGATCCTTTGATCAAACTAAGTAGAATCGGTCCATCCCACTTCCTTTGACCATCTGAGATTGGATCCATCTGTATAATCATCAAAATCATCACCCGCAGCCTTGTCTTACTCAATGCTGAGTATAGGTTAGAACTTTGTTAAGCACTTATCGATTGCCTAATTTATACAAGTCTTCCCTGCCAATTTCATTTTCACAGTTACAATTATAAAACAAAAAAAAACAAACGCTTCCCATTGTATCAATCTTGAAGATTGATATTGATCTGATTGATTTGAGAAGATAAAGTGCATCATTGATCTATTTGTAATACTTTGAGTTGGCCGAGTGAGCTCGATTCAATGCATCAATTACTGCCCATTGAGTCCTACAATGTCTTCCTGTGCAAAGTAGGGTAGGGGGCTATGCGACGGCTTAGTAAATCATTATCTTCAATGAAATTGCACGTTATCTAGAACATATTTGTAAGTTGTACAATTGTACATTTTTCTTTTCATTTTACTCGTAAAAGACATAATGAGGTGAACAGGTGATTCAGTCTTATCTTATCTTTAATCTTGAGGACTATTTTGAATGAACTTAAAAATACAGACTCACTGTTTTTTACAAAACAACGCTAGATTACGTCTTACCTTTACAAGCCTAAATTATTATGCGTACCTAAAGTATACGCTCAAATACTCAAACAAATCTATAACTTGGGGTCGCCTTAATGTTAAAAATATAAACCTAAAGCCGCATAGTATTGTTTCTATAGTAGGGTTTCTTATAAGTTTGTGTCCCAACACAGGGTACCCTTCCATTTTATGACTACTTTAGTCAATCGGTCGCTGTCCCACGGTCGTCTCGCTATCCTGCCCATCTCTCCTTTATATTCTAGTCATTTATTAGTTCCGCTTCGTCAACTTCCCCGTGTGTTTTAAACGTTTTAGGTAATGGTAAATAAAAGAAATGCCAAAGCCAAACCACAGGCATTCCTGTGGTTTGGCTTTGGCATTTCTTTGAATGGCCGTAAAGCGTTGTCTAGATATTTACATGTAAAACTAGCTTCTGCCCGCTGCTTCGCGCATTTTACTAGCATAAAAAGTACATCCTACGTCCGTCCCTGAGATACCGACTGCCTCCTGCCAAATAAAATGTGTTCAGCCAATTCAATAAGATGTGTTCAGCCATTTAGGTGTGAAAAGGAAAACAGACAGACAAAGTAACTTCCGAATTTATTATTGAAAAGTATTGATAACCGAAATCTTTCCTCAGTAAACGGCGCCGCCTACCCCGGCGAGCTCCTAGCCCTGATGGGTTCATCGGGCGCCGGTAAAACAACCCTCCTCAACAGCCTGACCTTCCGCACCCCTAGTGGAGTGGTCTCCAACGGAACCAGAGCTCTGAACGGACAGCCGGCGACTCCAGAGGCGTTGTCGGCGCTGTCGGCGTACGTGCAGCAGCAGGATTTGTTTATTGGGACCTTGACTGTGCGCGAGCATTTGGTATTTCAAGTGAGTATTTAGTAGGTACCTACTTTTATTTAGTTTCTTTAATTGTCTATACACTAGCCTAACTCTATGTAGAATGTTTGTAAACAAACCACGACACAAAAAACTAAAACACACTTGCTTGGCGTTGAGTTTCAGATATGTATACAATATTTATTGCAGGAAGGATCTTAAATCGACAAGTAATGTAAACTGCGTATCAAAAGACGTGGTAACTGAGTAAATTTTAGGTTGGGAATGATGGGAAGCTTGTTTACAAACATTCCGCATTGAGTTTGGCTAGTGTATACTACGCATAACACAAGCTCTGCTTAGCTTGGTGTTAGATGATGTGAATTGTGTTCGTTACACAGTGTAAAATTATAAAATATTTTCTCGCTAGTCGTGGTGAAAAGTTGTTAAGCTCATGGGCAAATATTTCTCGTTTAGTGCCTTATAAATCCCTCACTGTCTCAGCAGTCTACTTTAGAGCCACTCGCTACGCTCGTGACTCTATTCTAGACTGCTTCGCTAGCTCGGGATTTAATATTGGCACGTTCAACAAAACATCGTCTTGCCCACTTGTTGAACAAATTGTTGAAAAACTTGATGAAAAACTATTCATTGACTACTTTTTACAGGCTTTGGTTCGCATGGATAGACACATACCGTATGCTCAGCGCATGAGACGAGTCAACGAAGTCATTCAAGAGGTAAGCTTTTACCATACCTCTGCATTTTCTGTGTTCAAATAATATATTTTTTCATAGATCTTTCCATTCAGATTCTTCCAGAGAATTTTCATTAGGGTCATCATTATACTGGGAGAGCTTCGCGGGTTTCAAAAATCAAAGAACTAAAAACAAAACATTTTTCGTTTCCAGCTGGCCCTCACAAAATGCCAGAACACAGTAATCGGTATCCCCGGCCGACTGAAGGGTATATCAGGGGGAGAGATGAAACGCCTTTCCTTCGCCAGCGAGGTGCTAACTGACCCCCCGCTTATGTTCTGTGATGAACCTACTTCAGGGCTGGATTCATTCATGGCGCAAAATGTGGTTCAGGTGAGAGTAGACCTTATGTTTTAAATGTGAAGGTGGAGGTTCGTTCGACGCCGCGGCTTGGGCGGTATATCGGGGGAGCGATGAAACGACTCTCCTTGGCCAGCGAGGTGCTAACTGACACACCCACCGCTCATCACTTCGGGGCCGGATTCGTTCATTTCGCAAAATGTCGTTCAGGTGAGAGTAGACCATATGTTTTGTAAGTCAAGGTGGAGGTTCGCTCGACACCGGCCAATTTGAGGGTATATCGGGGGAGAGATGAAATGACTCTCTTTGGCCAGCGAGGTGCTAACGGACTCCCGCTCATGTTCTGTGATGAACCCACTTCGGGGCTGGATTCGTTCATGGCGCAAAATGTTGTTCAGGGGAGAGTAGACTTATGTTTTAATGGTGAAGATGAACATTTGTTTGACGCCGGCCGATTGGAGGGTATATCGGGGAGAGAGATGAAACGTCTCTCCTTCGCCAGCGAAGATCTGACACTGAAGAGTGTGAGTTTGTGAGAATACTTAGTCTACTTTTATGAAAGCTTGCTATGTCATAGATCAATGCTTGAGTGACGTTTATGTCTTAGAAATCGTAAATTATATAATTTACGATTTCTAAGACACAGGTGTGGCATGCCAAAGTATGGCATGCCATGCAATCAGAGAAGGTAAAGTTGAGTCTGTTTTTTACCTTCTCTGATTGCATGGCATGCGAATTTGTGGGAGGGCAGGTGCACGCGAATTTCATTTCGTTGGATTTTGTCAGAGAAGGTTTTGCGTGGAATTCTTACTAAATATTAAACAGAAAGCGTAAAGTCAAAGAGCATTTCCTATCTTCATAACTGTTGTATTTTATGTATTTATTATAAATATTATACGTATGTAATTATTGTATGTATATATTAGGAACATAGGTATTGTTTTTTATATATTGAAATAGATGTCTTAGACATAGTGTAATAATATGTAATAGTCTATGAATTATGTAGTTAACCCTCGGTTAGTCGCGTGGGGTCTTTAAAAGCCCAGGTGTTACAAAAATGAAAAATTGTAACAGTTTAAACTATCCCAGCCGTTCAATATTTTGTGTACCCTCCTAAGTTGGATTATAGTTGCCGCGAATCATCGCTTACTTTAATTCGCGTGCAAGCACTGTGAGTTATAGAAGTGTTTTGCGCGTATGGGCTTTGAAAGACCCCACGCGACTAACCGCGTGAGTAAAATTGAAGCTAAATGTATTGTTCTATTTCTTTTGTAATATGTGTTTTCTCGATATTTTTTGCTGTTTTTGATATAATTAACTTATAAAATGTACGAAAAACTACAACGTCGCACTTAGAGCTGGTTGGAACATGAAAGCGATGAATTACTGTGAGTTCGGATAACAAAATGACGTGAAATATTTTTAAAAAACAATGGGTTTAAAATTATATCATCCACAATTGCGATCGCGGGCCACCTTTTCAACTTTGGCTCTAGAATCGAAACAGACTATGAGACAATTTTTACCTCCTCTTCAGAATGTTCAACCCAATGAAAACAATTTCGTTCCTTTGAAAAAGCGTTGTGTTCATTGTCCAAGACAAACAGATTGAAAATTAAAATCCGTTTGGTATTTTTGCATGGATAACATACGCCCAGTACATACTAAATAGGGATGTAATGACTGTGTTCAAAAAAAAAGTGAGTAAAAAATTGTCTGACTTCAATTGGTAAAAGTATATACTTTTTTTTATTAGAGGATTCCAAATTTTACGTAAAAGTCTTCGTTATTCCAGCGTTATCGCTTCAAAACGTATTAAAAAGATACATTCTTTCATTTAGTAGGGTTAAAACATTTTTTTTATGACTATGATTACAAAGAAGAAAATTTATGTTCCTATTTTTGTACTGTCAGTTTAGGGCAGCAAACAAACAATATATCTAGGCAATTTGTTGTAGTTTTATTGTTATATAGTTAATAATAAATGACTTTATTAGAAAATAAGGAAAAATTTAAGAAAAATGTGTTTATTAGCCTGTTTATTTTTGGGATCTTCAGAGACCCCATGCGACTAACCGCGTAAAGAAAAAACGCGCGACTGACCGAGGGTTAAGTAGGCCATCTTTTCTCTAAGAAATTATGCACATGAACCAACATAACGTTGTCTATCTCTCCCAATAAGGTTTGCTGGAAGAGAACTCTTTTTAGGGTTAAGCTTGCCTTTGCAATTCCTTCTCTAGTTTTATGTTTTATATGTATGTTTTATTTAGTGCAATAAAGAATTAAGAATTAAAATATCGTCACTCAAGCAAAGACCGATGGCTGAGCAAACTTTCATAATACGGGCCATAGACTTTGTTTTGTGTCACAAAGGTGAATATTGATAGGCTAATTAGTTCTAGTTTCTAAATAGTTTAGTTCTCTTGCGTTAGTAAGCAATTTCATTACATTCTTCGTCTGTTACATGAAGGTACTCTATGTAACAAAAACCAACGCATGCGACTTGAGCTAAATCACGTAGAGATAAGATAGAGTGAGTTTACGCTAGACTTGTGTTTCATGTAAATTATGAAATAATGTGTGTCATGGGATTTAGGTACTAAGCCGTAAGTTTGTTGCCCTCGGCTCACTATTTATTTATTTTATACACAGTAAGCCACATAACACACATGTTAAAATGTAGTGATAACAATTACATTCTAGCCAATTTTGATGTAAAAAGAACATGGTTAGGGTTGAGTTTCAGACATAATTGTTACCATTATTTATTGAAGTAAACTCACGGTAGGGCGGGTCCACCAGTTCAAAGTCGCTCAGCGAGCTATGGAAAGAGCTATGCTCGGAGTCTCTCTGAAGGATAGAATTCGTAACGAATACATCCGACAGAGAACCAAAGTTATCGACATAACTCAAAGAATTAGCAAGCTGATAGTGGGCCGGCCATATCTCGCGAAGAACCGACAACCGCTGGGGTAAACGTGTTCTTGAGTGGAGACCACGACTCGGCAAACGTAGTGTAGGACGCCCTCCGGCCAGGTGGGATGACGATCTGCGAAAGACTGCAGGCAGATGCTGGATGCGGCCAGCTGAAGACAGGGCGCTATGGCACTCATAAGGGGAGGCCGATGTCCAGCAGTGGACTAATATAGGCTGATGATGATGATGATGATGATTGAAGTAAACATCTAAAATTGTAGTATGGTGAAGGAATGTGAGTTGCGTATAAGAAACCTACGCTTTTCAAGGTATTCTACAAGCTTTATCATGAAAAATACCGATGTAACTTGATACTTTTAGTTTATGTAGTAAATGTAAAACTTAAAACTTCTTTAGACACACAAAGAAATGCAAATAATATAAATAAATTAGAACTAGTGTTTACAATTGAAACAATATAGCTCACTGCAGACTGTTGCAAACAATTTGCAGGTAGCTCGACTGATCTATATCAATACCAGTCGGAAACGTTCCCAAGACGCTGGCTGCAATGCCCCGTTGTATGGCAATGCTGATGCGCGGCGCCAGATACTCACCAGCTCTCGGGTCTTCGCTTCGACCAGACGCTTAGATAATTTAAAAAAAACCCGAAAAGCCTCTGTATCTCACGGACCTGGGGTCTCGACTCCAAGGGGAGCAAATGTGTAGGCTCTGTCGAAACCTGCATATTTGCACCTCTTGAGATCCTCGGCCAAATCTGCCGCCGCACCCGCCCTCACCGATGTCTTGGAAAGATGGGAAGGCGAAAACTTAAATGTAATTAGATTGAAAATAGCAAGTTGATCATAATGTCCCCGGTACCAATAAAAGTTTAGTAAAATAGTTTTAAGTGATTTTCGCCATAGTTCGCATCTGACCATAGACAGATGTAGTATAGTAGAAATATCACTGAAATTTGTATTTTTATAACCTCCAGGTACTAAAAAGCCTAGCCCAGAAAGGCAAGACCGTAGTCTGTACCATCCACCAGCCGTCTTCAGAACTATACGCCATGTTTGACAAACTCCTCATCATGGCTGACGGAAGAGTCGCTTTTCTCGGCACTCCAGACCAGGCAACCGACTTCTTTAAAGAGTAAGTTCTGTGTTTTCTTTAGCAGAGATATTAAGAATGAACCTGATGATCCAAGTGGACGGACCGTCCACATGTTGGCTTATACTCGGTTCTATAGTCCAAAATATTTTATGCCAACAAATGTAGGTATATATGAATGAAATGCATAATAACTGCAAACAATAACAGAAAACAACAAGGTAATAGCAACTTAATCACTAAAAATAAAAACACAAACTTCAACAATGCATAAATGCAGCGAAATAGGCTCAAATTCGAGTTTGAAAACGTACGACAGACGACAGAAATGATAAAAGAAAACTGTCAAAAATAATAAAAGTTTCGGACTTCTGCGATTTGCTACAATAATACCAGTGTCTTAAAATATTTTCCACTACAATTTATTTGGTTTTGTAACTCCAGGCAGGCATGTTGTACAGACGGCTAAATCAGTCGTCACATAATGCGTGTGCCCCAAAAAATCTCCATATTATGGAAGGTGTATTGTTAAATAAGCTACATTGCAGAAAGACCGTCAAATTGCCCTATAGACAAAAATAAAACATTGCATTTTGTGCACGAACACATCTACAAGATCTGATTTTTATTCTTGCAATTGACGCTCCAGCAAAATTCGAGCATTTTCTAGCAATTTCTAGAGTTTTTACAGAGCAACCGGAAAAAACTCGTTCTCTTTTGACCTAAAATCTTTTAATCAGTTTAGAAGACACCATGATTGATTTCCATGTTGAACATTTGATAATAATTGTGTCTAAAATTAGACTTGTGAATGAGCTTATGTTGGAAGAATAATTATAAACGTTACTCATTGAATGAGCTTATGCTGGAAGTATAATTATAAACGTTACTGATTTCTGATTAACTCATATTTTGTTCTCCAGACTTGGCGCAGCCTGCCCTCCAAACTACAACCCAGCTGACCACTTCATTCAACTCCTGGCCGGCGTCCCAGGCCGTGAAGAGGCAACTAGACACACCATCGACACCGTCTGTACATCTTTCGCTAAATCAGAGATGGGCTGTAAGGTGGCAGCTGAGGCGGAGAATGCTCTGTATCATCAGGTGAGTCCTTAGACTATGTCAGACCATCTAATCCAACTCCAGCGGCAACCAGACATACCATCGACACCGTCTGTACATCTTTCGCTAAATCAGAGATGGGCTGCATGCAAGGTGGCAGCTGAGGCGGAGAATGCTCTGTATCATCAGGTGAGTCCTTAGACTATGTCAGACCATCTCATCCAACTCCAGCGGCAACCAGACATACCATCGACACCGTCTGTACATCTTTCGCTAAATCAGAGATGGGCTGCGAGGTGGCTGCTGAGGCGGAGAATGCTCTGTATCATCAGGTGAGGACTCACTCCCTAGGAAGATCACCATACCCAACTCCTGAGGCAACCAGGCATACCATCGAGACAGTTTGTACATCCTTCGCTAAATCAGAGATGGCTGCTGAGGCAGAAAATGCTCTGTAACATGAGGTGAGTGCGTAGACTAACAGACCACTTCATAAAACTTAGCACTATGGCAGACTACTTTAACATGGCAGACCTTTTCATCTAAAGTTGCAGAGGCTGGCAATGCTTGGTTATCACTTTCTAGGTTTACTAAAGTTAGTGCCAAAAAGCTAAATCAGTCAATGTGGAGATGTTTAGGGGAGGCCTATGCCCAGCTGTGGACGTTGTTCAGGTGATGTGATGATGATTGCCAAAATGGTACACTTTGGAAATTAATAATATACGGAAGAATTTAAATTCAAAATGTTACAGCATAAACCAAGGATGTTTCATAAATTAAGCTAATAATAGATTTCATTTAAAAATAGAATAAATATTTATGTAAACTTCAGATAAAGTTTTAAAAATAAAAAACCGGAATTGATTTTTTCTCGCAAAACTAGGAACAAAGACAATATGTGTGTCAAACGAAGGTCAATTCGCAATAAAAAAAATTACGCTTCAAAAATTAATTACTTATACATTTATTGGTTTGGAAACTAAGTACGATGCCACAGGCAAAGTACTACCCAGTTACCCCCATTTTCTCTGTTAAATGATTTTATGAGTTTTGGTGTACACAGTAAAGTGGTTATCTACAAGTCTCTACCCAGGTGGACACGTTAAACTAGTCCTGAAAGAAAGCACCAGGAAGCGCAGAAAGCACTAGGCTTTCTGGAGTCAAGCGGCATATGCGCGCCATTTTATGAAAAGGATAGGCATAGGATTTCTCGTTCATAGGAACGGGACAAACTATACTTTTTTGGAACGGGATAAGCGCAAAAACACTAACTTGATTGTTTGTTTACAAGAAAACCAAGCAACGTTTCTGTGATCTTGTGCAAACACGGGGTTTTAGAGTCCTTATCTGTGTAGGCGCAACCGTACATGCAGTAAAAATAAGCATACCAACTGCTTAGACGTTTTTAAACTGTCGCGAATTGTTTCTATACATAAAAGGAACGCGATTAATACCCGACAAAGTCTGGTATGAAATATTTGACGTGTCCAAGTCCAAATGTCCAACCAAATGCACGGAACCCTTATCGAATACTTGCTCTTATGCAGAAACCAAGCACTTTGACTTGTAAGCTTGTAACACGCTGTAACCTCCGACATTAGGCTAACCTTCTCTGGTTTATTTAGTGTCTTATAACAGTATAAGTTTTTAATTAATAAAAAAGCACAAGAATACATGAAATTCAAACTCAACAGTTTATGTGATGCCTGCCTTATTGGCTTTTATCTCATGGAGGGCCATGCCCATAATCCCCACGCCGGGTATGCGGGTTGTGGATCGCAGTTAGGTGGTAGAATAGATCTGCAGGGGGCGCTGCTGCCTACCCTCGGTTTTAAACCCTTAGTCGCTTCTTACGACACCTGCGGGGTGGTGCAAATTCTAAGCCACGCAGCGAGAACTAAACTAATTCCAGAACTAAGAGGAAATTCAGCAACTAAACTAATTCCTTCGTTCACTTTAATCAGTAATACTTCATTGTTCTTTCAGCGCAAGATAAACTCAGGCTGGGCAGATGCGGCCTGGACGGGCGTGGCAGCCATGAGAGCCAGTCGGTCGCCATACAAGGCGTCCTGGTGTGCGCAGTTCAGAGCAGTACTGTGGCGGTCTTGGCTCTCTGTTACTAAGGAGCCTATGCTGATCAAAGTGCGGTTTCTGCAGACTATCGTAAGTATCTACAAAATTACTTCATAATCTACACCTATTTAGCCAACCCACGAAACTACTGGCTGGTTTACTGGCTCTCAAACCAGTCGGTCTCCGTTCAAGGCGTCTTGGTATGCGCAGTTCAGATTAGTACTGTGGCGGTCTTGGGTATCTTTTGCCAAGGAGCCTATGCTGATCAAAGTGCCCTTTCTGCAGACTATCGTGAGTACCTATATAACCAAACTAGTTCAGCTAAATCGTGGAGATTAAATCCAGAACTCTACCGAAGATAGCTTAGAATCTGTCAAGCCTGAAGAACCGAACGACGGCGACAAAGATGTCCTGAAGCCGAGAAGGTTACGTGTTCGATTTCTCGCGAGACAAATGTTTGTTTGTTTGTTTGTACCAACACCCGGACTTGAGTGCTAATGAATACGTACTTATTTTCAGATGGTATCAATCCTCATAGGAGTGATCTACTTCGGCCAAAACCTGGACCAAGATGGAGTGATGAACATCAACGGAGCTATTTTCATGTTCCTCACCAACATGACCTTCCAGAACATATTCGCTGTTATAAACGTAAGTTACTCTTCTCTCTACACACGTTTCTACCACAGAATAGATAACAATTGTATAGCGACTAGATAACATCCTCAGAATAAATAACTAACCTTGTACAGAGTAGTGGGACTCTGTAACTCTTAAAAGCCTTCGGTACTGTAGAAATGGACTTTGGATGTTATGTTCTTATTTTACTATAAAAATTATAAATAAATAAACCATTGTGCCCATTGTGTGGGACGCTACTTGCGCCTTCCCATCTTCCGAGGACATCCGTGAGGGCGGGTGCGGCGGCAGATTTGGCCGAAGATCTCAAGAGGCGCAAATATGCAGGTCTCGACAGAGCCTACACATTTGCTCCCCTTGGAGTCGAGACCCTAGGTCCGTGGGGTACCGAGGCTCTTCGGATTTTCAAAAAACTATCTGAGCGTCTGGTCGAAGCGACGCGTGACCCGAGAGCTGGTGAATATCTGGCACAGCGTATCAGCATTGCCATACAGCGTGGCAATGCAGCCAGCGTCTTGGGGACGCTTCCGACTGGTGTTGATATGGATCAGTTGAGCTATCTGTAGACTGTTTGCAACAGTCGGCAGTTAGCTCAATTGTTTCAATTGTAAATACTAGTATAATTTTCTTTGTGAATAAATGTTTACTAATAAATAAATACTCAATATAAATGTGAGCGATATAACTTCGAACCTTATTCGTATTTGAAGAATACTTACGTTTCATCCCGTAATGAGGGACTTCTTTTCTTAGTTTGGTAGTAACATACAAATAAAACAGTCAACTTAGTTTATCCCTTTCAATAAGGAAAAAAATGTGGGAATCTAGTCCTCATACAAATCAGTGACATTTTTCGTTTAGAAGCCGGCCTAGTTACTACACGCACAATGACGTGCAAATTTAATAACCTGATCCGGTGTTTTAGACCTAGGGCACCAGTCTTAGGCTATTATTATGAAAACTTACTCAGTCATTAATCTATGCTTGAGTAAAGCTTGTAAAGAAAATCCTTACTCAAGTATAGACTTATGACTGGCCGGTTATCATAATACGGGCCTTATTTCTAACTCCTCGCTCGTGACTACACTTGTCAAGTAGACGCGAGAATCTCTAACTCGGCAATAGCTTTTTAAGGTTTTATGAAACGGCAGAGTCACACTTTTTATAATCATGCGATACAGCGGGTTTTTCCTCTATGGATGTTATGTTTTACAATAAAACTTTCGTAAAAATATGTTGGTTCTAAAAAAATATGTATTTACACGCTTTCTTTATCCCCAGGTATTCTGCTCAGAACTGCCAATATTCATCCGAGAGCATCACTCAGGGATGTATCGAGCCGATGTCTACTTCCTTTCAAAAACTCTAGCGGAAGCGCCAGTGTTCGCAACGATACCGCTGGTGTTCACCACCATCGCGTATTACATGATTGGACTGAATCCAGATCCGACGAGGTTCTTTATCGCGTCGGGATTGGCTGCTTTGATCACCAATGTTGCCACTTCATTCGGTAAGTACTGTCTCAACAACCTCTATACTAATATTATAAAGAGGAAAGATTTGATTGTTTGTTTGTTTGTTTGTATTGAATAGGCTCCGAAACTACTAGACCGATTTGAAAAATTCTTTCTCCGTTAGGAAGCTTACTTTTCAGGGAGTGACATAAGCTATATTTTATCCCAGAATTCCCACGGGAACGGGAACAATGCGGGTGAAACCGCGAGGCGATCGTCTAGTGTTTAATATACTTCCTCTTTTCCTTGATAGAAATCGTTTAGATATAGAATGGAATGAAAACGACAGCGGGACGTCTGAGTCTGAGCGTAGGTCAGTACGATTAAGAGCAAGCTTTGAGTATTGATATCTTGATAATACGCAATAATACCTCAGTTTTCTTGCGTATTCTGCCTGTCAAGTGACACTAGTCAAAGCGTGGCTAGTGTTTACCACCATCGCGTATTACATGATTGAACTGAATCTAGATCCGACGAGGTTCTTTATCGCCTCGGGATTGGCTGCTTTAATTACCAATGTTGGCACTTGTTTGGTGAGTAACTATCATCCTTCAATAAGCTTATTTGGTACATTTATTGTTCCTCTTTCTTCGCGACAATACCGCTAGTGTTTAGGTTTTTTTTTTTTTTTTTAATGCTGGACAATTCACACAGCATTATCTAGCCCCAAGCTAAGCAGACTACAGACAGGTACTACCATCGCGTGTTACATGTAGAGGTGGTCGTTTTTACTAACACCGTTGTTGACCAACGATGTCAGTGTACGTTGTTCCCATCGGATGGCGAATAGGTGAACAACGGATGCCTACGACAACGAGATGCCGAACCGAGTTATGCCGATCGCCACATTCGCCACCGACAACAAACGAACGTCACACCGACATCGGAAGAGCGGGGAGGTTAGTGGCGCGGCATCGGATGGCGAACAACGAAGTCAGCCGAGTAATGCCGATTGCCAAACATAAGCAACGAACATCCATCCATACCTCACCGCCCGCATGCCTGCGTGTGTGTGAGCGAGAGGAGAGGATGCTAGAACATAGAACTGAACGTTTTATTATATCTAACTAGATATGGCATGAACCGTGTACCAATGTTATTTATTTAAAAAAATACGATATCTAATTTTTTTTATCAAATGTCTCGTTTTTACTTGTGTTCTTGTTTTGTTTTCAAAAAACGTTGTAGGGGAACATTGATTGAATTGGCAACTGGTAGTTGTCTAGTTATCTACTGCAACAACCTAATGTCAGTGTTGTGTTAGCAACCTGGCCGACATCGTTGGCGGCAACATCGTTGTTCACAACGGATGCCATTCTGACAAAAACGATGCGCATCGTTGTGGAAATTCAACGACATCGCCCATCTCTAGCTTACATGATTGGACTGAATCCAGAACCTTAGAGATAATATAAAAGCGAAAGTAACTCGGTCTATCTGTTACCTTTTCACACATTTATCTTTACATTCATGGCCCAAGACGCGCAGTTGTCAGTGTGCTCCCCCGTGTCGCGGCGGCGGCGAGGCTGGGCAGTGAATGCGTTAAACGGCTGAACGTTCTTAATTAAATTTGGCAGGAAGGTAAGCAATATCCCAAGGACGGACTTAGGCTACTTGAAAAGCGCGTGCGAAGCTATACCGCGGGTAGAAGCTATACAAATAAATACGGAAGCGTATGTAAGTTGAGGTAGGTAAAGATATTGACAGTTAAAATACGTTGCAACAACAATCTGAAAAAAGCTATTTACATGATATATAGATCGTATGAATATGCAACCACAACGTTATAAATTATAAATATTAGCAACCTTGCATTAATATTTTAAACACGTGTATTAGCACGACCTTCAATTTTCCTGAATATTTTTTTTGATTGTTTATTACGCAGTTAACTTTGAGATTATTAATGACTAAAATGTCAGGAATTATAAATACCTATAATTTAAATAAAAACGATTTTTTCAAAAACTTCCTAAACAAGTTTTGATAAATTTATGTTAAAAAATTTAAATAGCCAAGAACCTTCAACTTTTTGGGTTTTTATGATATGAAATGTCAAAAATATTTAAATATTTTTTTTCAAAATAATAAACATATTCAAGTCTGAACCCGGAAAGTAATAATTAATTCAGGCCTACAAATATCAAAATGAGTAGGTAATTTGGCATAACAAAATTACATATGGCACGAGGATGCATTTTTCATTCTTTATTTTTCATTAATTAAATTACCTTTTAAATTTACAATAAATGATCTATTTTGATCTACAAAACCGCATTCAATACTCTGTAACAGTAAATTGAATTTTAATTCGCTTTGTTTTATTAAAAAACTAGTTTATGCCCGTGGCTTCGCACGCGTTTTTTCTATGAAAACGTTTAAAGGTGATTTCTATCCCATGGGAACTGATTTATGGGACAAAATGACAAAAAGCGCCTATATTTAATTCCAGGATTAGAATTACCTGTATGCAAAATTTCAGCCCGATCCGTTGAGTAGTTCTGGCGTGAAGAGGTAACAAACATCCATCCATCCATCCAACTTTCGCATTTATAATATTTAAAAAATACACTTCTTAAGTATGTCTTTTAATTGTATGTGGTTCGTTACCGATTTTTGGCCGAGGCTACAAATTCCCTATTCTCAGAATTTGCCCCTCAATTAGCTAATTGATCTCTGTTAAACTTCGCAACCGTGACATAGGTACTTTATGTCTGTAATATAAGTAACTAGAAAGAACTATAGTCATTATCATTTATAATAATTATGATGTCTTTTTAATTAACTATCTCGTCAGTCATTAATGAATAATTGCATAACTGATTGAAAGAGTAATGCAACATACGCCACTTGCAATTTTATTTAAGGTTTCACTAGTTGCCGCGGCTTCTCACGCCCTATGCCTCGATAAAAGAAACCAAAACAGTGAGCAAGAAAAGCAGTAGGCATTCAAATTGGACATAGTTTTGTAAAAATCATCGGGAACAAACAAAGGCCCGATTCAGCTAACCAATGGCTTAACTTTGACAATGGGATCGTTGTAGAATCGTCACGTAGAATCCTTAAGGTATCCAGATTAAGTACCATGTTAAATAACATGTTAGATAACTAAGTCATGTTTTGTTGCTTTGTGCAGTACGTGACGTGATTTTATCCGTCCCGGAATGGGGACGGATTGGGTCAACTTTTAAACATCGTTAATACAAAAGTAAATATATACGCAACGGGAGCGTGGAAGAAACGAGGCCTATTCTTTTGTAAGTATTTTATTTTATATTTATTAAGGTAAACCACAGCGTTAATATTTCCATATAAATACTTACAATATACATAACACTAAGGCCAAAAAGGGATTACACCGATATTAAAACAAGACCCGTCAAGTGCGAGTGTAACTCGCGCGCCGAGGGTTTCGAACGTTTGTGAACAAGTAGGTATGTACTAAAGGTACCGGTTAGAAACTCCGAAATTTAATGAAGACCTAACACTAGTAGGTACCAACCTACATTTCAGATGGATCTCTCTCCATGCTTCGGTGATAGGGTGTAGCGGTAATTTTTTCGACTTTTTTCAAAATTTTTCAAAAAGTATGAAACCTACAGAAATTTTAAAAACTGTTTTGAAATGTACAAACCGATACCTTTCATATGATACCCCACTTAGTGGGGTAGCCCCCCCTTTTGAAAATTATCCCCCCTCTTTTTGACCATTTTTCAAAAACTGTTCATTTTACAGACTTCTCTATATTTTTCCTGTAAAATATAGATCTATGTCTACAAGCGCTTGATACATTTTGAATGGATCACTCTGCAAACTTCGGAGATAGGGGGGGGGGAAAGGGTAAAATTTCGACTTTTTTCAAAATATTTCAAAAAGTATGAATACTACAGAAATTTTAAAAACTGTTTTGAAATGTACAAACCAATACCTTTCATATGATACCCCATTTAGTGGGGTAGCCCCCCCTTTTGAAAATTATCCCCCCTCTTTTTGACCATTTTTCAAAAACTGTTCATTTTACAGACTTCTCTATATTTTTCCTGTAAAATATAGATCTATGTCTACAAGCGCTTGATACATTTTGAATGGATCACTCTGCAAACTTCGGAGATAGGGGGGGGGGAAAGGGTAAAATTTCGACTTTTTTCAAATTTTTTCAAAAAGTATGAAACCTACAGAAATTTTAAAAACTGTTTTAAAATGCACATACCAATACCTTTCATATGATACCCCACTTGGTGGGGTAGCCTCCCCTTTTGAAAATTATTCCCCCCTTTTTTGACCATTTTTCAAAAAGTGTTTGTTTTTCAGACTTCTCTATATTTTTCCTGTAAAATATAGATCTATATCTACAAACGCTCCATACATTTTGAATGGATCGCTCTGCAAATTTCGGAGATAGGGGGGGGGGGAACGGGTAAAATTTCGACTTTTTTCAAAATATTTCAAAACGTATGAAACCTACAGAAATTTTAAAAACTGTTTTGAAATGTACAAACCGATACCTTTCACATGATACCCCACTTAGTGGAGTAGCCCCCCCTTTTGAAAATTATCCCCCCTCTTTTTGACCATTTTTCAAAAACTGTTAATTTTACAGACTTCTCTATATTTTTCCTGTAAAATATAGATCTATATCTACAAACGATTCATACATTTTGAACGGATCGCTCAGCAAACTTCGGAGATAGAGGGGGGGGAGCGGGTAAAATTTCGACTTTTTTCAAAATATTTCAAAAAGTATGAAACCTACAGAAATTTCAAAAACTGTTTTGAAATGTACAAACCGATACCTTTTATATGATACCCCACTCAGTGGGGTAACCCCCCTTTTTGAAAATTATCCCCCCTCTTTTTGACCATTTTTCGAAAAGGGTTCAGTTTACAGACTTCTCTATATTTTTCCTGTAAAATATAGATCTATATCTACAAACGCTCAATACATTTTGAATGGATCGCTCTGCAAACTTCGGAGATAGGGGGGGGGGAATGGGTATTTTTTCGACTATTTTCAAAATATTTCAAAAAGTTTGAAACCTACTGAAATTTCAAAAACTATTTTGAAATGTACAAACAAATACCTTTCATTTGATACCCCACTTGACTCTGTAGGTCTCTTTTAAAATTTTGACATGTCAATTTGTATGGAAAATGTTCATTTTCATTTTTCATTTATTTTCATTTTTTTTTCTTAAAATCTGTACAGGCACACGAAATGTATTATTATTTTAAATTTCAAGTTGATAGCTGCTGTAGTTGCTGAGTTATTAAGGAGGGAAAAAAGGACAGACAAAGCGAGACCATAAGGGTTTCGAAACCGATCTTCGAAACCCTAAAAACAAACAAATGGAACAGTAAGTTAAGGAAGAAATTTGAACAATATAAATTATCTTAGAAGTAATAAGTGATGAAAGAAACTCTGGAGAGAATGGTAACAATTGATACTTTTGACGCACTTCCCTCCAGCTGTAGTTTCTTTCATCTAAAAGAGGATGCCAACATGTGTTTTTCATACCTATGGACTATGTTAATAAGAGAACTTTGTAATATCTATTCCAAAGAGAATAAGGTTCTGTTAATGAATATAAACGGCTTTAATGACGTGGTGAATAGGTACGGAATAATGAAATAATGGATTCGAAACCGCTTTTAGTGCTCTATTAGTTCTGTGATTTGAATATAATATTTTATTAGTTGTTAAACATGAACCGGTTTTAATCCTAAGACCTGTAAAACACATAAATGAATAAAGATTTTATTACCCACTAGACGATCGCCTCGCGGTTACACCCGCGTAGTTTCCGTTCCCGTGGGGGATGGGAATTCCGGGAAAAAATATAGCCTATGTCACTCCCTGAAGAGTAAGCTTCCTAACGGTGAAAGAACTTTTCAAATCGGTCCAGTAGTTTCGGAGCCTATTCAATACAAACAAACAAACAATCAAATCTTTCCTCTTTATAATATTAGTATAGATGTGAGCCTTTTGGTCAACATTCTCCTTATCCTTTCAAAGGTTGTCTCGACGAAATCACTTCTAAGCGATAAGGCCGCCAATTGTACTGTTGTTTTTATATTAATGTCAATGTTGTCTTTTATTTTGTGGTGTAATTGTGCATTGTATTGTATCTGATCGAAATCAATACAAATCGGAAGCGTCCCCAAGTTTATAATTTAATTTAATTTGCAGGGTACCTGATATCGTGTGCGAGTAGCAGCGTCAGTATGGCAGCCTCCGTGGGGCCGCCCATCATCATACCTTTCATGCTGTTCGGAGGATTCTTCCTCAACTCTGGGTGAGTTAACAGTCAATATACTCTGGTACCCGACTCTTATGAGGCTGGTGATATTGGAGATGGACAACCTTACGCATACTGCAAACAAACTCATACTAGGTACCTCACATACTCTACATACATACAAATTATTGAATGTTTGTTCATTTTGTCATGTTATTTTACTGTATTGTTTTGATTAATTACTTTTTACTTAATTACTTACTTTTAAATATTGTTGTGCATCTAACTTATAATCTGTGAATAATTCTGGCAAGAGCGGTGTCCTCTAATACAAGCAAATTTAGCTTAAAGGGGGACTCCAAACCCTGTTTGTATAATTTTATAAGTTATCGAAATAAACATTTATTATTATTATTATTATAACATTATTTATACCATTATTTATTATTATTATTAATATCATTTCATTTATAGCCGGAAATATGGTCTTAAAACAAGGTCTTGAACATTAGAATAGTATCACATACTTCACCAAAACACATTGGCATGCAAAATTTCTTAAAATTAGGTTCCTATATAAATTGCATTTAAATGATTTTGAGTAGGTAATAATTTAAAAATCATTAAACAAAAATAAATATCAATAATGTTTTTTTTAAAATAGCCTTTAGTCACAAAAAAAATTATACTATCTATAATGTTGATTACCTACTAATTTCTTAATTTTAGGTCCAATAAGTTCCTTAATCTATAGAAAGCTTTTACAATAAGCCATAATTTTAACTTTTTTATAAATAATTTTAAAGGTAAATATTTGACATCACTTGGGATTTTATCTATACTATAATATTATAAGGAGGAAAAATTTCATTATTTGTTTGTTTGTATTGAATAGGCTCCGAAACTACTGGATCGATTTGAAAAATTCTTTTACCGTTAAAAGCCCACATAATTCCTGACGAACCTAGGCTACTTTTTGCCGCGGGAAAATGCTTCATTCCTACGGGAAAACGGGTAATAGGACAACGGGTAGTAAGAATAATAATAAATAATGCTGGACAATTCACACAGCATTATCTAGCTCCAAGCTAAGCAGAGCTTGTGTTATGGGTACTAGATAACTGATATACAAAATACAATACACTACATAGATAGATTTTTTTTTATTATACATAGAAAAACATCCAGAACCCCTGAACAAATATCTGCAAATCGTACAAACATTTGTCCCGAGGCGGGAATCGAACCCGCAACCTCCAGCGTCTGCGCCACAGAGGTCGGAGAATGCAGTTAGTTATACATATAGAGCCACACATGGCATAACAGTTCGCACAACATTGTGTATGCTGTGCACCCAAAAGGGCATAGTAACAGGAGTGAGACCAGATTTCGTTCTGAATGTGAGCGGGTTAACTGCTAAACTTTTCCCAACACAAACTAGCTTCGTAGTTAACCCGCTGTCATAATCTGTTTCTTAAGATTTCTCTTACAAGCATTTTGGTTAAGTGAAACGCGTTGATGTCTTTTGTATGGGCTGAAGGCAAGATATGATTTTTGTACGTCTCAGAGAGGCCTTTAAAGATAGGTAGGTATGTGTTTTACAAAATGTTTAATGATATCAAAATCTGGAGATATTAACATTATTTTACTGCAATTACGAAATAACAGACGTTCATTATTATAATGTTTTGTGCTGTAATATCCCATCTACGTCATTTGTGTTTTTATAAAAAAATGCTTTTCTAAGGACCTCAACAGGTCTATATTGCTATATTGCTCCCCCTCATAAGCGCCTTATTGACTTTTATCTCATGCGGAGTATAGCCCATAATCCCCACGCTGCGCATGCGGGTTGGGGATTGCAGTTCGGTGGTAGAATTGTTCTGCGGGGGGCGCTGATGGCCGTTCTCCGTATCCCTTGGCCGCCTCTTACGACACCCGCGGGAAGGAAATACCCATAAGGCTCCAATTGTCTCTTCTCCACAGATCCGTACCACCCTACCTTGGCTGGATATCGTACCTCTCCTGGTTCCGCTACGGCAACGAAGCTCTCCTAGTGAACCAGTGGGCGGGGGTGGAAAGCATCGCTTGCACCAGGCAGAACTTTACGTGTCCTGCTTCCGGGCAGGTGGTTTTGGACACGCTTAGTTTCTCAGAGGTACGTTTAAAAATTAAGACTAAACTATTTAAGCAAAAAAGGCATTAGTACGCTTCCTTGGAGCAGCTCATTTTGCACCTGTAGCAGTGGAGACCTTAGGCAGCAACAGTTGGAGTGGGGATGCGAAGTGCTTAGTGGGAGAATCAGGCCGTAAAATTAACGAAGTGACAGGAGACTCCCGCTCCGGGTCGTTCCTGGTGCAAAGGATTGCCATCGCTATTCAGCGAGGTAATGCTGCAAGCATTATGGGCACCTTTGCACCGGGAATGGTCAGGGGCCGGTTATTTAGGGTGTTTTCTCGTGGTCCCATTATTTTGTCCCATTAATGGGACCACAAGAGATAGTTATTGCTCGTGGTCCCATTGCTTTTAGGTGTTTTAAACTTTCCATTAATGACAAGTTTTTTTTGTAGAACTTCTGATGACATTTACATAATTTTAATAAATATCTAGTATGATACTCGGTTATAGAATCCTAGATATTTTTTAGCATTGATATTTGAACGGTTTATTTTTGTGTTGTTATGTGTTTTCCCGACACCACATTTACCGAACAAATGTACAAACCGCACTCGCTACAAATGTGTCTTGGTGTGCGTGATTACTACTTTAAATGTGTCGCGTTTAAGGGGTGCCACATTTATCGCAATGAGGATCCGTTACGTTATAGCAATTTCAATAGCACTAGTATCCACGTTATTCTCTATGACATTAGAATGATATATCTTTTTAAATTATCCAAATCGGACCATTACGTACGAAGTTATGACTAAATTACTAGTGAAGTTCACTGAGTGACCGCCGCGGGTGTGTGTGACGTCACTGGGTCGGTCGCCGCCCTTTAACCTACGGTTTTGCCTACGGTTAAAGGGCGGCGACCGACCCAGTGACGTCACACGCACCCGCGGCGGTCACTCAGTGAACTTCGCTAGTAATTTGGTCATAACTTCGTCAATTTCTGTCGTAGAACAATAATTTTTACACTGTGTGTTATGGATTTCTTAGTTCTATACATTTGCATTCAACTAAAAACGTTACGGATCCTCATTGTCGTAATACAAGTGTATGTCTGGTGTGCGGCCTCACTTAGGTTGCTACATATAGCGCGGTATATGTTGCGAGGTAAATGTCACGTCGTCGTCGAGGTAAATGTGGTGTCGGACTGCGGCCTCACTAATCCTAAACTGTATTTTCCTGTAATGTATAGTATTTATTAAATATATTAGTAATCTAGTACTTACCCATAACACAATCCCTGTTAACTTAGGGCAAAATGATGTTGTGTTAATTGTCCAGCAATATTTATTTTATACATATTTTCTCATTTTTTACAGGCGGATTTCACCATGGACGTGGTAAACATGATTCTCCTCTTCATCGGATTCCGGCTACTGGCTTACATCGCGCTCGTTTTGAGAGTGCGTCGCGCTAAATAACATGCTGGCTATTGATGATAGATAAGTTTAGTTTTTTCCCCACTGGTACTGTACCTATTAGTTTTGTACACAAGTGAAAAAAAAAAATATAAATGTTTATTTCTGTACATGAGTTATAGTGCGTTGGGGTATAATCGGACTATAATCGAAGTAATAGCCGTTTGAAACTAAGTTTAGCTGAATAAAGCCATATTATCTAATGCTTCCAACATTCTAGAATGTTATAAATATGATCGTAGCATTCGATCATACCCCGACTTACCTTACAGTTACCTAAATAACACTGGTTGGGGTTATCTTGCAAGAAATACCTGTGTTAGAGATCCCCGCTCTTCCCTATCGTTGGTGACATACAGACATAGAGCAAATACAGCTCTATGCATACAGATTAGAAATTATCAGCTATACAAAATTAAAGAAATAAAATTCTAGTGATTGTAAATTGGGGGGAAATAGTTACGGACATTATTATGTTAGGACTCGTCACCATCTTCTTATCTTCTGTAATATAACCCATGTGGAGTTAGAATTTTGATAACAATAAGTACTAATACTGTAAAAATCAAATATAGATTTCCTTTTTATTCACTTGTCGTTTTTTTATCAACCCTTGACGTCTAAAAACTTGGGAGTTGGTAGACGTCGAATGATAATCAAATAACGAGTGCCGATATTAGAATCAAGACTTCTGAGAGAAGACAGAGAGAGAGAAGGCAGAGAGGGTTCTTTAGAATTAGAAAATGGATGTCATGTAAAGTATGTAAATGCTGTAAAAATTGTCCATGATTATAAATCAGAAGTCTAACATACTCATTGCTACGTTACTTGCTACGCCGTAGCACGCCTACGCGAAAAAATATTTATGAAAAATGTGACCGGCAATAAACTTCAGAATTTCGTCCGAGTTCTTAAAAAAATCATTTAAGAATTAAACTATGTATTTTTCGGAATTTGTTGAATAAATTCGTTATAAACCATGTTTCACTTACTATTTTGAAGTCCGTGAGGTCACTTATTCAGAACTAAGTCATTCTTATAAATCAAATAATATATTTACGACGGGACTTGAACCCGCATCCTTCCCTCAGTACGGGAGTGTGCTAACCAACCACGAGGTCAAGTGACGTAGGAGTCAAAAATCTCTGGTCCTACGAACTCAAGCGCCATTAGCTCCACCTACAGGGTAAACGTTGAAGTTTATCCAATCCTGTTTAAAGACTAAAGTTACATTTAGTTCGTTTGAGAGGTGTCGTGTTGCTCAATTCTGGGCCATAATATTGCTGAACATAGGGCTCCCGCAAATGATGCGTGTATGAAACATTTTTAAAAGCTGGCGCGTGATGAGAGTTTGTGACGTCAGCGTGGATAATTGTACGGAAAAAAAGACAATCATGCCAGCTTTTAAAAGAATATCTTGTGGATTATGTTTATAAGTATAAAACTACTAGAATAAGCCTTTGAAATAATCGGCGTTAAGTAGCGAAAATGATAAAATTATGAAAAAACAAATATCATGTTAATTGTGTATGACGACAATGTGGCGCAGCGGGCGATAGTCCGCCTGCAACCAGGAGGTTGCGGGTTCGATTCCCGCCAGGGAAAAATGTTTGTACGATCTGCAAATATTTGATGCGGATGTTCTGGGCATTTTCTATGTATAATAAAATATATATATCTATGTAATGCATTGTATTAAGTATATCAGTCATCTAGTACCTAATACCCATAACACAAGCTCTGCTTAGCTTGGGGCTAGATGATGCTGTATCCAGCATTATTTAGATACTTTTACATAATCACACTACTTATATCAACCTAGTAATTTATAAGAACATTTTCACATTATATTTACATACCGTCCTAAGCTATTCTTATTTCCATTTTTATAAGCTTTTTGTCTCATATTAATTTGTTTTGTTAGATTTGTATACCATAAGGTTAATTACAATTACATCATAATAATATTAGCTGTATGTATATGTTACGTAAAACGTTTATAATATTTGTATCTGCCAAGATTTTATTGAAAAGACGCTGTTTTGTAAAATATTGTGACATAAAACTTTTAAAAAATACTGTGGTTTTACTTCTATATTAATCTTTTATACCTTCTATCTATGCATTCAAAGTTAGGTCCATACTGTGGGTTTATATACCTACTCCTCGACAGCCTATATTGGTCCATTGCTGGACGCAGGCCTCCCCCTGATAAGCGCTTTATTGACTGTTATTTCTTAGGGTAGTGCCCATAATCCCCACGCTGGGCATGCGGGTTGGGGATCGCAGTTCAGTGGTAGAATTATTCTGCAGGGGGTGCTGCTGCCTGCCCCCGCCGGATATCCCTTAGTCGCCTCTTACGACACCCGCGGGAGGAGAGTTGGGGAGGTGCAAATTCTGAGCTGGCACCACACGGCATATACCTATTATTGATACCTAAAAGAAGGTACCTTTCAGTATGCACCTCAATGGGTCAAGTCAAGCTAAAGAACATCTTTGTGTGCGCAGAGAAGGAAAAAATTGCATATTTAGAGCTTTCACTCAACAAAACCTTAAAAAGATTTTTTACGATAGGTACCTTACCCATCTATCGTACCTACCTTAGGTAGAGTACCTCTCGAACTCAATTGGTTGATGTAGATGAACGAAAATTGGTAAGTATCAGATAATCTGTGCCCGTAGCCTGTGCCTGACGGGGCGAAGCTCACGGTTCGGCCGTCAAACTAGGCCTAGATCTCTCAGTTCCTACTCACGGAATCCTCGTGGTAAGAAACTCGAATTACATGTACATACATTTCTACATTTTTTATTTGATTCCTTGACTGCGAAAGATAGATAGATAGAAAATTCTTTATTGCACACATACTGTAACTATTAAATGTAATAATATCAACACTTATAAAACTGACATTAATCTTGCTCTGACATCGATAATAGAATGGTTGAATAATAATAATTTAAAAATTAACATAAACAAAACTAAAATAATTAATTTCAGACAACGCGATAATGCAGCATTTACAAACCTTGACATCCAATATAATAATGACATGATTGAAGAAGTTATGACAACAAAGTTCTTAGGAATCCACATAGATGGAAAATTAAATTGGAAGCCTCACGTGGAAAATGTATGTAAAAAAATAAATAGCCTTGTTTACGTTTTACATAAATTATCCCCAATAGTGAATGAAGAAACCCTCCTTACTGCTTATCACGGCCTGATTGCTTCGAACATCAGGTACGGTTTATTATTTTGGGGGAACTCTACCGACGTCGACAAGGTATTCAAGTTCCAAAAAAGATGTATCAGAGCTATGTTCCGTATTAAAGTAACAGATTCATGTAAACCCCTTTTTAAAAAATACAACATACTAACTCTCCCTTCGCTGTATATTTTGGAAACGGCTATGTTTGTCAGACACAATACGCACCTATTTTGTCGGCAATCTGACGCCGTGCAACGCAATAGGCGAGACCAGTTTAAAATTTGTACTCTTAAATGTAAAAAAGAGGTTTTGCGCAAAAGTTTTTTTGCTATGGCACCATCGGTCTATAACAAAATTCCGCTTCTGATAAGAGAACTGCCTACCACGATGTTTCAGAGAAAGCTTAAAACCTTACTATATGATAAATGTTACTATACAATAAAAGATTTTATAAATGACAAAAATATTGACAAATAATTAAATTAATTCCTATTTTCTATTGACTATTAATCGTATTTCTTTAATTTGACACTATGTACCTTATTAATTTCTCTTTCTGTTATTTAATTTTTTTTTTTAGTTTTAGTTGTCTCAATGCATGTAATAGACAGATAATTGCACGCCCATAAAGGGTAAATTACATTGCAACACTATTATTTCACTGTACCATCTATTTAACATGTAATTATGCAATAAATATACTTTTACTTTTTTTTACTTTTACATAAAGATAGAAACAATACAGCAAAACAGCTTAAAAACTAAGTGACAAGTGGCGGTCTTATCGCTCTTGAGCGATCTCTACCAGACAACCGTGGATGGATAGGATCATTGGATAGTATTAGGGGATCTGTGTGCTCTTTGAAGGTTTTATAAATAAATACATTTAATATAATACTACATACATAACATTACATAGTATATACTTACATGAACTACTTATATACATAGGGACATAAACATAAATATCTATATTTTATAAAGGGAAACAAGCACGATAAGCACGATTGACAAAAAAATTATGAAAGTGCACTGTTTCGCACGTAATTTGGTTGAGATCTCAGGAACTACTATTCGAATGTTCTGGTTCGGTTATTACTGATAATTTGGTTCCTGGAACCAGTTTCAGCGTAAGTGGTGTGGTTTTCTTATAAATAAGCAAAAACTTGATTTTTGCGCTTACACCCTTCCAGAAACGTATGCTCTAGCTCCTATGAACGAGAAATCCCATGCCTATGCAGATTAGAGCTTTTATAAAAGAACGCATATCATTAGGCGGTAAATATATACAATAAATTACCCAGTGACTTAAAAGTTTTATCATTTAATTTATTTAAAATAAAATTAAAATTATGGCTGATGGATAAATGTTTTTATGACATTAAGGAATATTTTAATTTTAAAAATTGACTTTTCATGACCTTATATTAATTTTCTATTTTTTTTATTCTCATTTTATATTATTTTAAATTTTATTAATTATTAGTTATTATTTTATTATATAAAGCCTTAGTTACAAATTAATTTTGCACGCCTAGACGAGGCAGAATGTATTGGGAGTGTTATTTTTAATATTAAGACCTATTTATTGTACCTACATTCCTGCAAATAAATGATTTATGATTATGATTATGCTTTTCACAAAAAGTCGCGCATTACGCTCTCTTAAGAATAAAAGCGTAGGTGGGTGGAGTGGGTTTGCTTATTTGCATAACTTACCTACTTCATTCGTCTTCTCGATCACTATCGGCAGAGCTATATCGACAAGTTAATGACTTCGCACATTCTATTTTCGGTCTAAATTTTCTACTGACATTTTCAATAAGTCTATATTTTGCTGATTTACATAAGTAATCGTAGAGAAAAAACTCGCTTAGCAATCATAATGCTACAGCATCCAAACTGGTCTGGTGGGTGCATGCCTGCTTTTTACCTATTTGTCGGTTTACATCGTAAAGGAGCCCGTTCAAAGTCGCTCAGCGAGCTATGGAAAGAGCTATGCTCGCAGTTTCTCTCAAGGATAGGAATCGCAACGAATACATCCGTCAGAGAACCAAAGTTATCAACATAGCTCTCAAAATTAGCCAGCTGAAGTGGCATTGGGCCGGCCATATCTCGCGAAGAACCGATAACCGCTGGGGGAAACGTAGTGGAGACCACGACTCGGCAAACGTAGTGTAGGACGCCTTCCGGCAAGGTGGGATGACGAACAGTGAAAGACTGCAGGCAGATTCTGGATGCGGCAAGCTGAAGACAGGGCGCTATGCCGCTCATTACGGAAGGCCTATGTCCAGCTGTGGACTAACATAGGCTGATGATGATGATGATGATCGTGAAGGAGAGGTTATTTGTTTTGTAGCAAGTCTGTACCTATTGCGGAAGTTTAACCATAACTTCTAGGGAATTAGGGTTGCTAGGAATTTTCAGTTGGAACTTATTTATTTAGGTAGAGCAAAATGGAAAGAAGAAAGGCAGACCTTGTAGTGGGAAAATGCGTAAAAAAAATTAATGCTATTCGTTGGTAAGCTTGAGAACGGATAGATTCGTTTTTAGGTATCCGTACCTCGAAAGAAAAAAAGGAACCCTTATAGGATCACTTTGTTGTCCGTCTGTCTGTCTGTCCTTCTGTCAACGCTCTTTGCTCAAAAACGCGTGGAGGTATCCAATACAAATAAACATTGAATACTCAAGTCCGTAACCTCTTGAAGTCGTGATATAAATCAAACTTCTAAGTCAACGCCATCACAAGTTACATCCGTATATGTACGAATATTTCGAAATTTCCAAGGAAATCACATGCACACAAAACCTATAGGGTATTTCCCGTCGACCTAGATCCCTCGGTGCACGAGTCCAACTCGCACTTGACGCTTCATTTTATATAAACACTAGCTGCCGCCCGCGGCTTCGCACGCGTTGTTTCTATGGAAACGTTAAAAGGTGATTTCTATCCCATGGGAACTGATTTATGGGATAACAAGTAGCCTATGTTTGATTCCAGGATTATAATTATCTGTAAGTATACAAAATTTCAGCCCGATCTGTTCAGTAGTTTTGGCGTGAAGAGGTAACAAACATCCATTCATCCATACATCCATCCATCCAAACTTTCGCATTTAAGTATAATATTAGTGTGATATGTGACTACCAAATAGTCCGACTAATATATAAGTTTATAGGGAAAGACAAATTCGAAAATTACGCTAGAAACTTCGGAAAATCTGAAAGCTACGTTTTTGCCATGCTTTATGCATTTCCCACACTTAAACACAGGGCATATTTAATTAGGCACGAATATTGTTGGCATACCTATTTAAACATCGTCGGCAACCCTAAATTTGCCCGCGATCCGTTGCTCGATGACCTGTCCACGGTCTGTATCGAATGTCTCATATACGTTACAAGAAAACCGAAGCCCTATAATGTAGCTGTCACATCGTTTTCCATCTACCACCGATCCACTGTTTGGGTAACCCCCGGCAGAGACGTAGTGAGTATAGTCTAAGGAAGAAAGGGGGCAAAATCAATAGTTTTTTGCAGTTTTCGTAATTTATCAGAAACATCGCTAAAGTTTGACAATGAGCTACTAATGTCCTCCTAGCTGAATTTCGAGGAAAGAGGTAACAAACATCTAAATTTTCGCAATTATAATAATACTAGCTTTTGCCCGTGGCTTCGGACGCGTTCTTTCTATGGTAATGTTCAAAGGCAATTTCTATCCCATGGGAACTGATTTATAGGATAAAAAGTAGCCTATGTTTAATTTCAGGCTTAGAGCTACACCGATGCAAAATTTTAGCTCAATCTGTTCAGTAGTTTTGGTGTGAAGACGTAACAAACATCCATTCTTCTATCCATCCATCTATCCATCCAAACTTTCGCATTTATAATATTAGTGTGATGTGATAGTAAGACTTAGTTTTTTACCTTGTGTTTTTACGAATCGTGAAAGCTTAAAAAGTTTTAGTAGGTAACTATTATAAAGAATCTACTTTTTCTTCACGCCCTGTACGTCTCATCCTAGCTCCGCCCCCGACCTGATGATGTCTAGCCCTGAATTAAGGTTGCTTCCGTTTGAGGACATTACAAGATTAGCCCTGTTCCATACGGTTGGGCTGGCAATATATTTTTTGGTTAAAGGGGTCGTTGCTCCAAAAATATTGGATCTTAATATACCTAAGTTAATATAATAAAGGAAGGCTTACACCCAAACGTGGGACATTGTGAGCTGTGATATGTGACATGATAAATAAGGACATTTTTTACCAATATATAAAAAACTAGCTGCGCCCCGCGGCTTCGCCCCCGTGGAAATTTATGTTTCCAACTTTCTTAATTTTTTCTTTCATAAGAACCTTCTCCTGACAATAACAAACACAACAACGAAAGAATTAGCGAAATCGGTCCAGCCGTTCACGCGTGATGCGATGACAACGGAAAACGGGTTTCATTTTTATATATAAGATAGATGTCCTTGGGTAGTATCTACTAGTAGGTCTACAGATGTAAGATGTGGTGGATTGATAGATAGAAAACACTTTATTATACCACACAAATACCGGAAACAATACAGATAAAATGCTTACAAAAAAAGGAAGTATAAAGGGCGCACTTATCGCTGAGAGTGATCTCTCCAGGCAACTTTGGGATGGAGTGGCAATGAAAAACAAAATAGACGGTGGCACTGACTACGTATCTTACTATATATAATTCTTCTGTGAGTGTGTATGTCACTGAACTTCTCTCAAACGACTGGACCGATTTTGATGAAATTTTTTGTGTGTGTTCAAGGGGATCTGGGAATGGTTTAGATTCATAATTTTGTTTAATTAACGCGTGCGAAGCCGCGGGCAGAATCTAGTATATAGATACTTAAAGAAAAGATAATAAAGACACTACAGACCAATACCTGCAAACATAAAAAAAAAACTTACATAAACATAAAATAAGTTTGTCGTCAACTTTTTACAAGGATATAATTACAATGCTCGCGAAGCAGTTTTTTGCATGATTTCCATCTTAGTATATTTATAATGGGTGAACGAATCAACCTCCAACTTTCCGACGGTTCCTATGTAAAACGAACTAGAAGACCGGTTTTTTTTATTTTGTAATATTCTCACTAAAATACCAATAATGCACGTATTACAATACGGCTCCACCTTCCATGGTGTCTATTTTAATTGGTAGAATTTATTATATCTAATAACGAATACAAACTTTAGGTAGAGCATTTCCTAAAGCTCTGTGCTATTCAATTGTTTTTCAATAGGTATCGCTACCACCCAGCACATGAATGTGCTTTCAAATATAGGTTTAGTCGTTATCTTTAAAGACATTTCACAGCGATAAAATGGCTTCCCACAAGCTTCAATCAAACCAGTTATCCGCGAGCTGTGTATCATCGAAAGCCGTCAATATAAAATACATGTAAATGTTACGAGTTAAATCCCATTTATCAATGCGCTTTTTTGCAAATGCAGCAGTGCTTTTCAGGTGCGCTACAAACTGCTGCTTACAAGCTTAATATGGTCTTCTGAGATGTTATTCTACGCCTATTTTATGCAAGTTTTTGTATTTCTTTTTTAATCATAATTTATTATATTCTTATTTCTACGACACTTTAAACCATATAAGGTTTGTCTAGTGTCGACAGTTGCAGCGTGTTGCCACACATTTGGCATGAAGTTATAGAAAACAAAATTATCTTAAACATACTAAGTTTAAGTACCTATCTAACATTATCAGCGATTGAAACAAATATTACCTACAACTAATATTACCTATAACTAAAAACCAGAGCATCAATACACAGTTTAGGTACCAGTCACACTACCAATAAGTTATTTTATCGTTACGCAGGTTTAAATAACTTAAGTAAATTAGACATCGGTCACCACTTACCGTGTGTATTTAAATGAAATACTTATCATCAGGCACTGAATATTCATTAAATTCCTCATCCGGTTGCTTAGCCAAGTCGGCTCTACATTAGATACTGTGTAAGTAAAAATAAAACGTCAAGTGCGAGTTGACATCGCGCACTGAGGGTTCTGTACACGATTATAAGATTTTGCTTCTTGCCAAATATCGTGATTCTACCATACTGCGAGCCCAGCCCGGGCGCAGTGGCTAGGGCTAAGGCGGGCGAAGTATCAAACATATGAAACCGCCGTTTGCGTTCATACTAAGTGACTTATGCGGGCGCCTAGCGTGATGGGCATGAGCAAGTTAGCACGCGAAATTATCAAACGCACCTGAACTAGGCTTCTCAGTATGGTTGAAGCTAGCACTCCGGAACCGTGGTCCCACTGCGATGTTCCACTGGTGGGACAAAACCGTTAGGAGTAAGTTAATGTTGACCCCCCCCCGCTTCGCGGGGGTGGGAGGATGTGGACGGTCAAGTGTATGTTTGGTGGGACCACGAAAAAGTGGACATCGCAGTGGGACCACGGTTCCGTCACTAAGCCTAGGTCAACAAGAAGTACTAACCCTGTAGGTTGTGATACCTTGCGAGTATCAATTTTGTTTTTGGTGAACATACTACAAATTTACCTTTTCCGGATCCCCCCCCCCCCACTTGTTTTTTAAGATCCAGCTGGTTGCCGAATTTTATAATTTTAAGTCAACGGGAAGTGGATTTGTATGCAAGTGATTATTTGGAAGTGTTAAAAAAAGCGGGCATAAACATAACGGCTGTAAGTTTTTTTAGAGCTTCATCTAAGGTGTTATTGAGTTAAGTATTCAATGTTCATTTCAACGGTATTACCGTTACTCGTTCCTGAGAAAAAGGTCTTGACAGACAGGTGGATAACAAAGTGATCCTTTTGAGGTACGGAACCCTAGAAAAGTAGAAGATTATCAAATTGAAAACGAAATGGACCGATCCGGTTTCGCCCATAAAATTCGAAATAACGAGAACTTAAGCAAACACATATTATGGTCACGCCTCAGAGCACATTTGCTAATTTGAGAGCTTTTAATATCTATGAAAAGTCTACTGGGCAATTTAGGAAAAGCCCACTAAGTATTTAAAAAAATACTTGTGTTAAAGCTTAACTTCTCTTTATTTGGTTTTAAACAGCTTTTATTTTTATTTAAGCCCCTATTTGCAAGTAAATTAAAATTTAACGCACACCAAGCTGTAATAAAAAGCTTAAACAATTCCTACCATCCGTCATTTAAAAGCTTAAAATTTTACAAAGATAGAGCTACTACTCTACCATAAGTTGACTGAAAACCATGTGCAATCCAAGATCACACACCGGTCTCCAAACACCTCATCGGTATCCCTCTCATAATTTATTTTATTACTAGCTTAATGTCCTTCTCTCTCTAATTATCCGCCGCACCGCTCTAACCCGTAGAGAAACGCTAAACTATCGTAGATTACACCGAAGGCAGTCGTCTCCGTATCGCCTCGATTCTTACAAAACAATGTTAGTTGTAAAATGAACGCGCGAGTGCTTAAAAAGTTTACCCAAATTCCAATATAATTATATTACTTATCAGTTAAAATGAGTAAGAAATCTTTAATTGGTAAAGGGAGTAAGAAAAGTGGACCCAAAAGCAGCCCTATGGATTTTTCGTCTCTAGATGTAGTAAGTACCTTTGTTATATTTATTATTTGAGGTGTTGAAACCATGCTTTGCTTGTTATAATTTTTAGGCAGATAGAGAAAAGAATAGAGTGATAAGATTTTTTCTTATCAACAAGTAAATAAAGACGTTCTAGTGAGTGAATAAATACCTTCGATGAAGCGAACAGTCACAGGTATTATTATGCAAACCAGTTCTGCGTGGATTTAATTCGAATTACCAGCATTTCTATGCTTTCCTTAAAACTTTAAACTAAACGCTGTTGGAAGTAGAGCTTTTAAAACAAACAAAAAATTACGTCAGACTTAAATCAGAATACCTAGGACGTACTTAGACTTTTTGATAACATACGAGCCTACATGAAGCCCACATAAAGTTTGATATAGATTCATACCTGTATTTATTTTAAAATGGATTTCATAAGTAAGTAAAATTATAAAATACGAGAAGAACAAGTTACGGCCTTGTGGGACATCTACTTTTTGACCGATAGAAATTATCATACATAATAGAGAATTATTATTCCAACGTCTGTCTGTCAATTTCAAAAACAATCCTTTTCTGAGAAGGTTCTAATTATAAAGTCAACCAAATGGTCCCACAGATTTATAGGTCCAGCCTATGTTCTGCTGTATGTATGTTTTTATTATCTTTGATTTCTTCGTCAATTATACACCGATTTCGATAATTCTATTGTATAGAGAATAATCTAGGGGTGGTCCCCAAAAAAATTTATTATTCCCGAGGGATTAATATTAAAATTTGTCGTACATAATACAATGTAAGATTAAAGGATTCGAAATCGTTATTAGTTTTCTCAAAACAGTCAAATTATTCTAATAAGTATTAATAAGAGTATCCCAAGAAATACAGACGACATCGCACAAAAAGTAAGATAGGCTCAATCTTCAATTATATTTATTACTGTCAACACATTAGTAGGCTTGGAACAGTCTAATAATTTACTTAGAGATGGTGTTTATACCCTGTATTTATTTCTAAAGCTCTACTCTGCCTGCTCTGATTTTGGTTACAAGGTTTCTGTTTTTATAGTGCTGTGTGGTGCCGGCTTAGAATATGCACCACCCCAACTCTTCCCGCGGGTGTCGTAGGAGGCGACTAAGGGATATCCACCGGGGGTGGGTAGCAGCGCCCCCTACAGAACAGTTCTACCACCGAACTGCGATCTCCAACTCGGATGCCCAGCCTGGGGATTATGGGCATTACCCCCCACAAGATAAACGCTAATAAAACGCGGAAGCATGCGTCCTGCAGTGGACCATTATAGGCTGTTGAGATTGAGGTTGAGGAGTGCGTAAGACCTCACTTGGAGTTATTTCTACGAAATCAAGCTGACTGAGGGAAGGTTGCGGGTTCAAATCCCATCGAAGTAAATTTTTTTGGGATATTATTTAATTTTTTCGTTTGGTTGCAGTATCATCAGTAGGAAGGTTGTGGTGGTTAGAAGATATTCTATATAGAAACTATTTCAGGAACTAACCTCCACCGATCTCATATCAATAAAGGGTGGCAAACGCTTAGAGCAGTCTAAATATCACCCCCTGGGGGACGAGGTGGAAGATATCTTGGGGTCGACGAGCTCCCCGCGGCCATGCACGCTCGTGTGGAGAGACGTCAGTGTTCATATCACACAGAAGGATGGCAAACTCAAACGACTCGTAAACAATGGTGTGTAACCTTTTTGTTACCGTTTGTAACCTTTAAATTAAATTATTTTGCTAATTTTCTGTAAACAACTTACTTTAAGGCGAATAGTAGGGTGGATAGTGGCGCCACTACATATTTAATGTTATAATTACGTTATACAAAGGAATTATCAAAACATCGGACCGCGCGTAGACGATATCTATCATAAGCTTTTTTTAAAATGTATCTTTAATAGTTTTGTACTGTATTATTTAGGCAGATACTTGTTTCAAGAGTTTAGTTCCTATTGGTGGCCACCAAGCTCTCCAAACAAGGTTTTTGATTGAATAACACAAAACAAAACTATTACAGATACATTAAATAGAAGCTTGTGATAGGTATCGTCTACCAGCGGTCCGATTTTTTAATAATTCCTTTGTATAACTTAATGATTAAAATAAATATGTAGTGGCGCCACTATCCACCTTACTATTCGCCTTAATAGCAAATGAGAATATTTTCTGAATGATTTGCACAAATTTAAGAACGTCGTATTTGAAATAAATATGTATTTTTTTTTACAGTGAACGGTATAGCAAAACCAGGAACCTTAATAGCCCTGATGGGACCCAGGTAAGCATCGTCACTCGCTTTTAGTCAATCATTATAATTAATGCACCTAATTAATAAAATAATAGCTTAATGATGATAGCCTTCTGCTATTTATGAAAGCCGTAGAATACACTTTTTTGTAAACATAAAAATATAGGTAATGAAATAAATATAGAAAACTACACTCAAAAAATTTTGATGGCTATTTCTATCATGAGAATTTACATCGCAACTGGAGAAAAAACATGACAATGAGTTGCTTATTCTTTGTTTGCGTAACCTTTTAATTTAATATCACAAGTCAAGTCTTTTTTCGAGCATATTTCTAATAACCCTGTTTAATTGAATTGAAAACAACCAGTTTTACCGTATATATTTTTACACATTTTTTATGATAAGAATTTATTGAGACAAGATTGTATTATGACTCGTCAGATATAAAAGGTTCTAATTAATGTAAAAGATACCGATACAATCAAAACTATTAAGCAAGGCAATACAGTTCTAATGTGTAATGAAGCGTTTTACAACCATATAGGTTACTGAAAACTTTCTAACAATATTGGTTGCAATCGATACTCCACTGTTCGTATTATAGCGGTATCAAGTTTCGTACTAAGTCTTGGCACCTACATAGCTTATTGGCTGTCCGGACAGTTATCATCAGACTGAAGAAGTGTTCTGTTTATTCATGTGATAAGTAGATTTTTATGTATTCTACAACTAGCTCTTGCCCGCGGGGTCGCACGCATTTATCCTGAATAAAAGAAGCCTACTTGAGACTTACATTCATGCAAAATTTTAGCTCGGTCCGTTCAGTAGTTTTGGGGTGAAGAGATGACAAACATCCAAACATCTAAGCGTCCAATCTTTAGCGTTTATGATACCTAAATATTATTATTCTGATTAGTGTGATAAGATATTTTTTATTGCAGCGGAGCTGGTAAAACCACCCTGATGTCAGCCTTGGCAAACAGAAGTCCAGGTAAGATAAGTACCTACATTTCATGACTTATTAAATAAATAATGATGACAGGTCGAAGTTAAAATTAAAAACAGACAAACGAGTTAGGACGTGTATTCTCTAATATCCAATATATCCATTCCACCCATCAGCCTTTTGGCCTGTCGAAAACCCAAAACTCAAGTGCTTTATTTCCTTTATTTTTCAAACCTCAGACAATACTCAGCAATGAGGCGTTTGCCAAAAAAAGAATTTTAGCCTATTTCCATACAAAAATATTCCAACACCTTGATACTCAACCTTAGGAATTTGATCGCTCAGCTAGAGGCTCAGCTGAGTAGTAGTGTCATTAAACAAATACCTTTCTTTTGTAACAAAAACCCTGTATTTCGTTGACAGCACGTAGCTACTACGGTACTCACACAATCGTATGATTGAATGTTGCAAGTGAATGGCATTTTCTCTTCTCATTTTGGATGGATATCGTCAAAAAATTACAAATTTTATATTAGTATTCGAAGTTACATTACCGGTGTAATGTATTATCTTTCTATTCTAGACGTAGGAGGCTGCGCGTTCGATTCCCGCTTCAAGACAAATGTTCGTAAGATCCAGAGATATTTGTTCAGGGTGTTCTGGATGTTTTATATGTATAATAAAAATATCTATCTATATAGTGTATTGTATATCAGTTATCTAGTACCCATAACACAAGCTCTGCTTAGCTTGGGGCTAGCTTATTTCATGATCAGTGATGCGGAAAATAGCTCCAATAGCCTAAAATGAGAATAAATAAATAAATAATGCTGGACAATTCACACATCATTCATCATTCATCGAGCCCCAAGCTAAGCAGAGCTTGTGTTATGGGTACTAGATAACTGATAGACATAATACAATACACTACATAGATAGATGTTTTTTATTATGCATAGAAAACATCCAGAACACCCTGAACAAATATCTGCAGATCGTACAAACATTTGTCCCGAGGCGGAAATCGAACCCGCAACCTCCTGCGTCACAGGCGGACCTTCGCCCGCTGCGCCACAGAGGTCGTCCAATACTGCATACATTTTTGCATCATTTTGTAAAACAGTGGGCACAATCGTCGACGGGCAGATTTCAATGAACGGACTTGCACTGGGCGACTTCATGAACCAGGAAAGCGGGTACATGCATCAAGATGACCTGTTTGTAGAGAACCTCACCGTGATAGAGCATCTTACGATCATGGTAAGTTTATTTATCAGTATATATTATAAAGGAGACAAACTGACAGACAACGCACAGCCCGAACCACTCTGGTTCAAGAGGCTTGAAATTTGGAGTGTTTGTTCCTTTTAGGGTGTAGGGGTGGTAACTATAGTGGCTAAGGAATTTTGAAAATTCGCGCTCGATAATTTTCAGAATAGGAGAAGAAAGTTTAAACAATAATGCTCTGTATTTTAGCAACCGTAAGCGATAAAACTACAACATTTTACATGTAGATTCCCCTTTCATAACGATCGCACGTTTCTTTCATTGTTTTCTGAAATTCTGACGGTCTTTTCCTACATCCAAGTTGCAATGAAAAAAACTAAAGTTTTATTTACATTCCGTGTCAATTTGAGAACTTTTCTTCAACAATATCATAGATATAATTATTATATTTGAAACTCAACGCCAAGTGTAATGAAAATAAATAAAATGTTTCCTAGAAAATGGACTGAAGATTTGACAATTTTGAATTAGATAGACTAAAAAGGATTTGACAATCCGGGAATTGGACTAAACGGTTATTAGACCTTTCGGTAATTAGACCCCTATGGGTTTCACCTAACCGGGAATTAGACGTACATACTATACCAAACAGTAAACTGGAACTAAGGAACCTAATGGATTTTTTTCTGTGGTTTGTTTACCAACTTTTTTCATCGAATTTGAATAGAGTATAACTTAGAGATGTACTTATTCAGAGGATTTCACTGCATTACACTACACACTGCAAAAATACGCAATAAAAAGATGTACCTACTAAACTGCGCTATAGCGCTCATTAGGTGAGACATATGTTCAACAGTGGACTAATATCGGCTGGTTATGATAAAGAACATTTATTTATTTGACTAAAGCCATTTGACTAAGAATATTTTAAACTGAGGCGCGAATTAGCACGACAATAAAATTTCCTTCAACACGTTCACCACTCCGCCCGCTCAGCTTAGAGATTATTGCACAATGTTTCTCAATGATTTTATGGTCATGGTGTTCAAAAAGATTTGAGTCAATTGGGCGGTGAATAGTTTGAATATTCTGTGGCTGATTGAATGATTGCTCTCTGTTGGCAGGCGGTTGATACCTGGCCCGAAGTCTTAAAAACGAAATTGAAGTATCTGATTCGTTTTCGTGCAACGCTAATCTTATGCAAGCTACTTATGAGCCCACTCTTAAGTGGCTTGCATAAGATTAGCGTTTGTCGTGCAAAACCTATTTTGCACGACAACTTAAACGAAATTGCAATTTGCCTTTTCCGAGTATGCCTCCTGCACCAAGGACTAGGAGTTTTTAATTTTGTTTAGTGTAATTCCCTTCTGACATGCCTTGTATAACGACCTATGTTATAAATGGTAAATACATAATAAAAAATAATAATAATCATGCTAGTCAATTCACACAGCGTTATCTAGCCCCAAGCTAAGCAGAGCTTGTGTTATGGGTACTAGTTAACTGATATACCTACTTTACAATACGATACATAGACAGATATTTTTTTTACTAAACATAGAAAACATCCAGAACACCCTGAACAAATATCTGTAGATCGTACAAACATTTGTCCCGGAGCGGGAATCGAACCCGCAACCATCGTTCCGCGTTGCAGACGGACTTCGCCCGCCGCGCCACAGAGGTCGTGAATATAAATAAATAAATACAATACTAAACTATTTTACGCGACTAGCGCTCGCTCTACCACAAAATATTCTAGCACCACGTCTGTCTGTATGTTTTGTAAATATTTGTCGAGGGCCTGCTGGATGTTTTAAATATACTCAATATGTAAGTAACGTAGGAACCTTACCTATAAAGAGATATTTGTGAAAAATTTAGGTCATTTGGTGCCCTTGCGACGCCCTGATAACATAAGGACTAGACGAAGATAACGTGAAAATCTAGTATTAGGTATTTTGATATAGATAAATCTAGATTTAAAATTAATTCAGATAATAATTTATGGTTAACTAGGTATTAATCATGCAAATATAAATTCATGCTAATTGTAACCTTGCCAAATATTTTTTTCGTATATTTTTTAAAAATAAACAAGACGAAAAAAATCTTTTAAGCCGTTAACATTGTAGTTTCCGCATGCAGATTTAAAAGTTTTGCATTTATTCATAGTAATTAATTTTTAAATTTTCGATTAATTACTCTCCAATCCAGCTAAATGATTTTTAGAATTTGAAATATCGATAGCAACTCACCCAATATGCAAAGAGTTTTTTAATTTTTTTAATCGATTATTTATTTCAAAACATTACCGAAAAAATATGACGAAGCCTACGAAAACGTACGAAATTTTAAAAACAAGAAGCACTCAGTTTCGGCTGATTAAACCATTCGTGCATGCATGGTTCTGTGACGTCATACTGCACATTTTCAACTCAATGCGCTTCTAATTCTGCGTTTATTTTTCAATCAAAATAAAATTAGATACAAATAAATGATAAAAACTAAAATTGTGTTAATATGAATGAAAGATAAGAATCTTCCATTCAGATAAACATCTACTCATTCCACTCGTTTATCTTTCTCCAATGTACATTTGATCAAATAAGATTATAATCTATTTATCCGTCCACAGAACACGAATTGGCCGGGTCACAAATTTCGTTTATTTTGAAAAATAAAGATGAGAGTAGATTGGTATATCTGCCAATGGAAACTGACTTGCAGTGCCACTAGTTTTTCCACGAACATGGCGAATGTAACTAGGATACTAGTGTTCTGTGATGCAACTATGATGAAATATTGGAGAACTCGAAACAACACAAATTTACCAATATTTGTGTTGTTTCACATCCCGTTATCTACCTATGACTTTAGCCTGTACGTATGGGCCTGCGAATGGACTATTAAGTAGACTGTGATTTCCCTGCCAACATCTCATCAATGTCGTCTCTTCCAAAAACTAATATTATTTTCCCCGTCCACGGCAGGCTCGTCTTCGCATGGACAGCCGCACCACAGCCCTGGCGAGGAAAAGACGGGTGAACCAGCTCCTCAGACAACTGGCGTTGTACGAGTCCAGGTTCACCAGGATCGGAGGCCTGGATGGACTGAAGACTCTGTCGGGAGGCGAGAGGAAGAGACTCGCTTTTGCCACTGAAGTAAGTTACGTTTTTTTGTTTAATTTAGGAATAACAAACTACATTTTAGTTTTATTACGTCTAACTGCTGTTTTGAAACATAAGAGAATAGACATTGAACAGATAATTGTTTAATTAGTCGTCATTTGAGAAGATTCAGAGAACTGCAAATTGAGGTTGAAAACCTAATTAAGTAATAAGTAAATTAAGAATCGTAAATGGATGGAATTACGGAATTTTCTAATAATAAAAAAAAATTATATTGATAAAAGGAAAGTTAGAAGACCTCAACCTCTTCCTTTTGTTGACATAAAGTCTGAGTGAGGAAAAGCAGCTGCTAAGCAATACTTATAACTTAAGTGGCCAGATTTTTAACGCATTCACTGCCCAGCGGTGCGACCCGCAGGGGCGCGCAACTGCTACACGGAGCTCCAGACGAGCGAGTGCATTCAGGGCCATCAAAGAATCTTCATACTTCTTCCAGCTCCTAACAGACCCAGGCCTTCTCTTCTGCGACGAGCCAACAACCGGCCTAGACTCCTCATCAGCTCAGAAGCTGGTGACTCTCCTACGAGCGAGTGCTGTGCAAGGCAAGACGGTGATCTGCACCATCCACCAGCCATCGTCGGAGCTGATGGCGCATTTCGACCGGTTGGTGCTTCTGGCTGAGGGGCGGGTGGCTTTCGCAGGCAGCGCGCAGACTGCGCTCAGCTTCTTTGAAAGGTAAGATTTAATCATTCAGCAAAGGAGATTATACGACAGAATATACGAAGGTAGTTTTAATTATTTGAAAAAAAGTTTAATTGAATCTGTATGAAAAATTAAAAGAAACGTTTCAGCATTTGTGAGAATTTAACGATCTGATATAATATAATAATATGTATATTGCCGTTCTATGGGAATTCAAAATGATCAAGTTTCTTCAAGAATTGGTATGAAACATAAGTTCGAATAAAATCAGGAGCGTTATGAGAACTGGAATCTGGGCCTTGTTAAAAACAAAAATTGTAGATCGTTAATTTATTGCTTAGATTTTTAGGAAATAGATAAAAGTGTTTTTTTTCTGTTATTGTAGTTTTTTTTGTTAAAAAATTAATGTTTTTGTCCGCCTGGATGATGAAATAATTGCAATTTATTTTTCTATAGGCTATAAACGAAAAGAATAGGCTAGTCGCAACTCAAATAAAGTTCAGTTTTGCTTACTGACTGATCCTTACGCAGTGGATAATTATTCAATAGAGAGCCGATAGGTACAATCGAGTTTCATCATTATGATCTTGACTAGACGTCTGTCTGTGACCCTAATAGAACATCCTGAATATTCTTGGATTCATTGGCCATTAGATAAGCGCATTAGAGGGACAGATGTGTGTATGTAACGGATATTGACGTTTTCTATTTACATAAGTACTTCTAATATTTAGCAGTAATAATGAGACAGCGAAGAAAATTCAGAAATCAATGTTACGAATTTTCAGTATCAAAAATTCGAAACCACAAGAGCCTGTGTACAAATTGTATAACTATAGAAAAATGTATAACGATGTACTAGCCAAACTCGATATACTCGACGTTTGTAAGTAAACCACCCATACTTTTTATCCACAATTTACATTACTTGATCCATCCTTCCAAAACTATTGCTTGCATATAAATATATAATTATATCTGAAACTCCGTCGATTTTACGACGCAAATAACTTAAACTCACTAACTTGGCGTCCCAAGTAAGTGAGTTTAAGTTATTTGCGTCGTTGTTTACAAACATTGAACATCGAGTTTAGCTAGTGTATATAACCTAAATAGTAATTTCATTATGAATCGTCTGGATAACATAACACAGCTCTGCTCAGCTCGACATCTCTATTTGAAATCTATGGCCTTGATGATATTAATTCAAAAATTTTAAATAGCTACCAATATAACCTGAGCTCTAATTAAAACGTTTTATTACGCATGCGACGTGCATTTTAATATTCAAAAATATAGGGATTAAAATTTGTTTTTATTGTCATTTGGCAACTGGCATTTGCAACTTTAGGAAATCCTTCAAAATATTTTTTATGCGGTAGTTATTGTATAAATTATGCAAAAAATTTCAAAAATATGTAGGCACCCAAATTAATTTATTTGTTCATATTGCATATTTTTACCAAAAGATATAGCTGCGGCGTCAGTAAATATTTTTTTAGTGCATTATTTTATTTTGTCTGCCATTTAATTTGCAATGATTTACCATTAATATTAATTAGAAGCTAAATTGATAAAATATTTTTTTAATGCTTCTTTGATCAACCAAACCTTCTAGGTTATTTGCATAACGATAATTGCATAATTTATAGTTCTGACGTCGATGCCATCAGAGGAAGGGGCTAGTGGACATGGTATTTTTTGTTATGTTTGTTTTTATTTTTAGGTATTTATAATGTTGTCAATATTTATTTAAGATTGCTTATAATTGGTACACCCCTGCCGTTCTCAAATTCACATAATTCTTTCCATCCAAAGGTTGCCTGGAAGAGATCGCTTCTAAGCGATAAGGCCGCCCATTGTACTTGTATCTTATGTAAGGTCTCGTGTTTTGTATTTTTGTTGGTGTACAGTAAAGTATTTTATACTGTATTGTATTGTATTTTTGTAGTTTGCTGGATCGCCCCGTAGCTGCGTCAGAGTAATTTGTACGGTACCTTCCCTCAATACCAAGTAGCCTAGTTCGTCCTTCATATTATCATACTATTAAAAATCCCTTATAAAATTATAGGTACTGTTCTGTATATAATTTCATAGAAAACTTTCAAATAAAAATAGACTAGAAAAAATTGATTTTACTGTTTTGTATACCTACAAACATACACACACACACACACACACACAGACACACCCTCACACGCATATACACACACGTTCAAACACTGGTAGCTCCTAAAATTATTTTGGCTTTCGTTTTTTCATTATTGTTTAATAAAAGTTTAATTAAGTAATATTATTTTACATGAACGTAAAATCTCCAAGACTTTGTCAAATAAAAATGTTATAAGCATTTACTTACCTAATTGTTAAATCAAAAACTATAGATATTATTACTATTATATTATAGATATTATTAATATTATACTATGCTTTCTGTTTGGTGAATTAAGTTTTAACCATATCCTAAGTTTAGGCGCTGGGAGGTGCGAGTTTTTAACTTATGCGCTTTCCAGTGTTCCATTGTATTTTAACTACATTATGTATTTGTTCATTCAAAATAAATAAAAAATTTATATTTGATTTAATATGTCCTGTGCACCTGGTCCTGCGCACCTAGTCTCCGTTGGGACTGGCCGCCGTGGTCGAAATTCGATCAGGAGAACATGACAATTGTTACGGTTTAGGGTGTTTTCTTTGTAAAATAAAAATATCTATATTCTTTTAACTGTGACTAGATAGTCACACTAGTTCTGCTTACTTTGGGGCTAGATGATGCTGGGTGGATTGTCCAGCATTATTATAATTTACTGTTTAACTAGTGTGTTTTTTCCCCAGCCTCGGCTACCAATGCCCTCTAATGTACAACCCCACCGACTACTTCATCAAGGTCCTAGCCCTGACACCGGGGTCGGAAGGTGCCTCTCGCCAGGCCATCAAGAGCATTTGCGACAGGTTTGCAGTCAGTGACGTTGCTAAGGAACTGGATATGGATATACACTTGCACTGTCATTTGATGGATAATGATGAGGAGGTAAAACAACTTTGTGTTATGGATAACGAATAAGATCTACCAGCAGGTTGTGATATTCGAAACTTTGATGAACATTTTCATTACAAATTGTTGTTCGTCGCTAAAGTTGAGGATGTGACCATAAACTTAAATTTGAATGATATCAAATACCTACTCAACTACATTTAACACGAACGATTTAATAAAAACCAAATCACACGGAGCTCCTAGACCCAAATTAGAATTTTGGAGATGCTTGAGGAAGATCAGGAGATATTTTTTTTTTTTTTGGTAAAATTCGCCAATTTCTAATTTCCAGGAAAGAAGGCGAGAAAAGCCAGACCGGCGCCGATCACCATCATTCCTTGTAAAGATCATGTGGCTCGTCTACCGACACATGCTCATCATCGTGCGAGACCCGAGAGTGCAGATCATTCGGGTGCTGCAGAAACTGGTGAGGATAGTGTTGAGTTATTGGTTACACATGCTGTTGCTAGTTCGATTCCTAATGGATAAACGGCGAGAGAAGCTCGAGTCATTCCTGGTGAAGAACGTGTGGCTCGTGTACTGAATATCGTGTGCTATCCACGGTTTCAGATCACTTCGATGCTTGCACTGGTGAGATTATTATTGATTTGTTGGTGATGTAGATTACGGGTACGATTTCTGCTACTACACTTGCGAGCTTTAAAATGGAATTGCTTCATCGCGAGTTGATCAAAACAATTTTTTTACAATTTATGTACAATGAACTATAGATTGTGGTATATCATTTGAAAGGTAATTTTGTTACCTTTCAAGTGATATCAAGAAGATTTAAAATTAATTAAATTGGCTACCTAAATTTTGGGAATTATTGCAATAGGTCGAAGTTGCATCTATCGGCTTCTATCGGCGCCGGAGCTAATTTCTCCCTCGTATCCGCTGTTTTAGCTCGTCCCACATATGCCAGATTGGGATCAAGCCAGGAATAAGGGCTGGCCAGTCTAGTGTGGGAATGCCGACATGGAAGACGTCTGTCGGTACTGTCTAGTCACTGCTGCGGTGTGGCAGCGGACATTATCGTGCATTAAATCAAAATTTATCGTCGCCAATAAATCCTGCGTAAGGGAAAACATAACTTAACTCATAGTTCACTGCAAAGAAATTGTAAAAATTAGTCTTGAACAACCCTTGAAGCGATTCCAGTTTAAAGCTCGCAAGTGTAGTTGGCAGGTGAGGGAAGCCAGACCAAATTAGATGAGTTCATCAAAATTTTTGCTGCGGTGGGACTGGATGAACTGGTTTTAACGCTAAAGCACCGTTCGTTTCTACACGATTAAACCATTGGTATTAATGATACCTACCTAAGATGAGTAGGTATTAAAAAAAAAGTTTTATAACTGAAGGTTTTTTCAATCAGAAATAAGCAGTTAGTAGAAATTTCTAGATCATTTAGTAATATAATCATATTACTATAAGATAAGTATTGTGATATTGATATGGATCAGTTGAGCTACCTGTAGACTGTTTGCAACAGTCTGCAGCTAGCTCAATTGTTTCAATTGTAAATACTAGTATAATTTTCTTTATGAATAAAGGATATAATCATACTTTTATATAATTCAATAATTATATTGAAGTCAGGACCACTGATAGGGAAATCACATTATTGTGTCTTACCTAAAAAGAACTTAAATATGTGCATGTGAACAGAAAATTAGTACTTATACCTTTGAAAATTTACGCCGTCACCAAAATACCGATTCACCAGGCAGAGAGCATAGTTAGGTAATTTTTCATAAAAACGTGGAGTTTTTTGGAGAAAGCTGTATGTGCACAGCTGTGTGGTGCCGGCTTTGACACCACAACTCTTCCCGCGGGTGTCGTAAGAGGCGACTAAGGGATATCCACCGGGGGCGGGCAGCATCGCCCCCTGCAGAACAATTCCACCGAACTGCGATCCCTAACCCGCAAGCCCAGCGTGGGGATAATAGTCATTACTCCCATGAGATAAAGCCAACAAGGCGCTTATCAGGGGGAGGCCCAATACAGGCTGTTGAGGTTGAGGAGGTTGAGGTTGAGGTATGTGCAAATTAACTTGTAATAAACAAGCTCTCACCACATTTTCTTCCACTTTCCAGGCGATAGCCCTCACCGCCGGGCTTTGCTTCATCGGCACCATGCGGCTAACGCAGGCCGGTATCCAAGACGTGCAAGGAGCGCTCTTCATCATCATCGCGGAGAATACCTTCAGCCCCATGTATTCAGTGCTCCACGTGTTCCCAGAAGAGTTTCCGCTGTTTCACAGGGAGTTACGGGCTGGACTGTATTCTACGCCTGTTTATTATATCGCTAGGATGATTGCTATGGTGAGAATTTTAGACACATCTTTACACCGTTCAATTTACACACTCTTATAATTATAAGAAAATAGACGTAAGACAGTTTATAAGAAAAAGTGAAGTTAAATAGTATATAGATTTGAGAAGGGGTTGCGATTGGGGAAGAACCATAAAATAGACTTTTTGCTAACGCAAGACGAATTTTCTCGGCAGTGGAGGGAAAAGGAGGCACTTACCACCTAAAATCAGTTTTTATGCTTCAGTGACTCCCTTTGAATATACCTACAACTTAAATAAATAAATAATGCTGAACAATCCACACAGCATCATCAAACCCCAAGCTAAGCAGAGCTTGTGTTATGGGTACTAGATATACATAATAAAATACATTACAAAGATAGATATATTTTATTATACATAGAAACAACCAGAACACCCGGAACAAATATTTATAGATCGTACAAACATTAGTCTCAAGGCGGGAATCGAACCCGCAACCTCCTGCGCTGCAGGCGGACCTTCGCCCGCCGCGCCACCGAGGTCGTCCTTGACTGATTTAATATTGTTGTTTGTTTTCTTTTGTTTGTTTTTAATAAGTTAAGGTTATGATAGGACTGACATACTTTGCAAAGTAAACGTTCTTAACAATAAATATGATTTAGAAAACTTAAAATCAGTAATATCTAATGTACATAATACCTATTTTTATTATATTATTATTATTTATTACACCCATAATTTTAGAATCTTCTACATCTTCATGAAAACTTGACAATATAGGAACGCTTTTCAGGCAGATATTATTAACCTACTTTAGAAAGTATTTACCTTTTGTTAATTTCAGTTCCCTGGTCTTCTGATTGAGCCAGCACTCTTCACCCTGGTGGTCTACTGGATCGCGGGGCTGAGGAACACCTTCTACGCATTTGGTTTTACCGTCTTCATCTCCATATTGGTGCTCAACGTTGCTATTGCCTGTGGTGAGTACAAAAATAAAATACAGTTCAATGAATTTTAAACACATCTATATTAATAATTTCGGACCGGTCTACGGTAAACTCGAACGAAATGCACATCAAATTGAAAAGCGTAAAAAATTAGTCGATCCGAGTCGACAACTTATAGGCGGAAAATTCGGATTATCGAGTAGTTTCAATATGAAAATTAATAAATTGCTAAAAAAATTGTAACGGCGTTGCAAAGTAAACATGTCAATTAAGTATAAACATGTCTATGGTTCGGTCTTGGTACCGTGGACGGAAGAAATCGCTCCCCAGGGTATATAAATACTCCTTGATCGTAGCTTGGTACATATATGATCTGTGGTTCGGTCTAATTTCTTTGAATGAAAACTCTTTGCTCTTTGATTGAGAAATCATAATATGTATAATAATAATAGTAATAGTAGTATATCATTGCACCCGTGCGAAGTCGGGGCGGGTCGCTAGTAATATTATAAAGCCGAAAGTTTGTGAAATCTGAACATTTGTTACGAGGATCTCCAAAACTACTGAACGGATCAAGATGAAATTTGGCGTACGTTTGGGGCAAAGCCTAACCTAAGCTAGCCTATTATCTAAATAATAGGCTTATTATACCGAAAATACGCGTGCGAACCGCGGGCAGAAGCTAGTTTACGATATATGCATTCTTTATTCACAAAGAAAATTACAATCAAACAATAGAAATAAATTAGAACCAGTATTTACAATAGAAACAATTGAGCCAACTGCAGACAGTTGCAAACAATCTACAGGCAGCTCAACTGATCCATGTCAGTCAGTCGGAAGCGTATGTAGGTATACTTGGTTCTAGAATTGTATTTTTGTAAGCAAATGGGTTACAAAAGAAATATTAGTGGAAAATACAACATATCCGAGGAAATCTCAGAAGATCAGAACAGTTATTGTTACTTTGATAGCCTATTCATCATTTAATTCGTCTCTTGTCTGTTTTCGAATATAAGTTACTTTTCGCTGCATTTTGTAGAAATTTATTGTTAAGTTCTTTTATACTTAAAGGGTGTTACAAAACATGTGTACTACATGTGGGTATAAATATGTATACGAGTATACGTTGTCGAAGTCTTTGTTTTGATTTTTAGTGATTACCTTGTTTTTTTCTGTTATCATTGTTAAGTTTTCATTCACAAATGTTGACATAAAATATCTTGGATAATAGAACCAACTATGAGTACCTACCTTATTTACGTTGACCTACAGTATTTTATAAATTCGTGTATTAATATTGTGTATTATTGCATCTCTTCAGGATCATTTTTCTCGTGTGCTTTTGGATCAATGCCAGTCGCCATTGCTTATCTGGTGCCGTTTGACTACTCTCTGATGATGACTTCTGGACTTTTCATAAAATTAAGGTTGGTATCAATATCAGCTAATGACTGGTTAAGATTTTATCTCACTTGTTTCTCGCAAAATACAGGGTGTTTGGTGCATCGTTTGGCAAAATAAAATGAATCTAGAGGGGCACCCCCTGTGTTCGCTACTTTTTGCCCCACGGAGGTTTTTATGTCGATATTATTAATTTTTATTTGAAAATTTACAAAAGTCTGCATTTAAACATGAATAAAAAAATAATATGCGGTGTAGTCTCCAACTTTGTAGGGTAGAATAGATAATAATGACATCGCATCGTCATACATTGCGTACATTATTGAAGTTGAAGGAATTAATCTCAAATAATTTACGCATTCGCTAACAAAGTGACGTAATTCACTATTCTAGGTAATCTAGTATTCTTCGTGCACGCCCTACTGTAGGTAGACTCCATGAGAAGTTTTGTATTATGTGGCGACCGACTAACCATCACACTGTCTGTCACACTGGTGTGAAGGTACGGAATAAAAATTCACTAGTGTGAAGGTTAGGAATTTTTATTCTTATCCTTCACACCGGACACGATTCTGCACCCTAGTGTGAAGGTTAGGAATTTTTATTCCTGACCTTCACACGAGTGTGACAGACAGTGTGATGGTTAGTCGGTCGCCCAATATGTAGGTACTTATGTTAAAGTTAAAGATATTATTCTGTAAGCGTCACTGTTTCGTTTTCAGCTCACTACCAAAATACGTGGCTTGGATCCGGCACCTCTCTTGGCTGATGTATTCAAACGAGGCAATGAGCATCGTACAATGGGATGGAATATTCAATATCAGTGAGTTTTCATAACTACTGTAACCTACTAAAATTATTTTAAAACCAGTTTCTACCCGGACCTTCGCACGCGTTTCCGCATTCCTATGGAAATGTTAAAAGGTTTTTCCCATGGGAACTGTTTTAAGGGGTAAAAAAGTAGCCTGTGTTTGATTCCAGGCTTAAAGCTACATCTATTTTTTGTATTTCATCTATTTAAACATAAGAATTATAATCATAAAATAGGAACAAAATAGAACTAGTATAAATTTACAATTGAAACAATTGAGCTTAATGTTGCGAACAATCTACGGGTAGCTCAACTGATCCATAACAATGTCACCAGTCGGAAGCGTTCCCAAGGAGCTGGCTGCATTTGCTGTATGGATATAATTAAGTATTCCATTTAAATATAGACAGGTCACATAATTTTTGTTACATTGTAACAAAAGCTAAATTGCATGCACATTTCACTCCATTCTTTAAATCCCATTGTTGAACTATCATTTGTATTCAATGGGAGTACTTTTCTAATGTCCCTACGGCTATTAAAATGTGATTTTGTCCTACACCATCTGTCAGAAAAAACCCAGGTATGAGTAGATTTGAGCAGCGTGGCGCTTACTCGGGGGTATTCCCATATTCTAATGTCCCTACGGCTATTAAAATGTGATTTTGTCCTACACCATCAGTCAGAAAAAACCCAGGTATGAGTAGATTTGAGCAGCGTGGCGCTTACTCGGGGGTATTCCCATAAAAAGGGTCTGGCAGGTACAACACAGATCCCTCGTAGTAGGTTACCAGGAAATAGTATTTTTTTTTATTGTTAATTATTGGGGTCTGAAATGTCCTGAATACAGAACTGTGGGTTCTCGGCTTTCGTTTATCTGAGAGCAAGATTACGAAAGGTGATTCGGTGATCGGCGAAATATTTATATTATTTATTTAGTATATTTATAGCCATACAAAACAACATTTGGAAAAAAAAAATAGCACTCCGGGAGTGCCGGCAGAAGTGAAAACTTACATCTTACGATCTTACGCTTTTTCGATCAGCATCACGTGACCCTGACGCGAGTTTGAAAGTTTTTACCCATACAAAAAAAGTGCTCAGCGCCGCTAAAGAAGTTTTCACTTCAATAATTCTTATGATTGAGCCTTTTGATCGGTATCGTAAAAATACGGGTGTTGTTTTACAATTTCTCCGGTTCAATTCCCGGTTCAGACTGGTGATTATTAAAAAATCTTTGAATGCAGTTAATTGGTTTTTTTTTTATCAAAATGAAGTCTTGTGTCAGTACTTTTTTTTTATAGATACTTCCCCTTTATGTGACATAGCCGTGGAACGCCCTGTATTGTTTACTAGTAAATCAGATTCGAGCTTTCCGTTACATGTCAATGATATTAGATATGCAAAATTTTAGTTCGAGCCAGTTAATAGTCAAAACATCTTCACTATGGCACCAGTTTCCGCCTTTATTGTAGTTAGTCTATATACCGAAGCAACAGAAATCAAAAGTACCTATCACTTCACTTCCGTGTCAGTATTTAATTTTATTATTTCACCTTTACCTAAGTGTACATTTATTGTATTTATGGAAATAAAGAGTTTTTGATTTTGATTTATTTTATTTGGTTGTATTTTCTTTGTTAACAAAGCATTAACATAACTAACCTTTCTTTCCAGCCTGCAGCGCAGAAGAAACCGGCATTCCCTGTCTCAGCACTGGCGATGACGTTCTGGATATGTACGACTTCACGAGCACTCACCTCTGGATGGACGTCTACGCCCTTCTCATCTTGTACCTCGTCTTCCATCTCTTGGCTCTTATTGCGCTGAGGTATAGGACTAGGAGAAAATAATTTAATTGTTTACGAACCCTATTCCCCATAACTGCTGCTCTGCTAACTAAAGGCAAAAAAAGTTTGGATTTTGTTTGTGTAACTCTTGAACAGGGTAAAAATGGAACGGAAAGGTTTATGAAACTTATGGAAATATTAGGAAAGCAGCTTTTGTGACATTTTAGATAATTGGCTACTCTGCTAATTAAAGTCAAAAAGATTTCGTTTGTTTATCTCTGAACACGGTAAAAATGGAACGGAAAGGTATATGAAATTTAGCAAAATATTGGAAAATCACGTTTGCTTTTATATAAAATTTTAGATAATTGTATGAACCTTATTATTACCTACCTATCTAGCTAGATACTCTTACACAATAACTCAGAAAACAAAATCGTGGTCTATGCTCTTATACTTATCTTCCACTTGGGATTTTTGAGCGTCACCTCGGACTCTAGAGATCGCCAGTTGTCCCGGTCCCTTCCCGTTTCAGTCCGTCGACGGCACGAAGTTCATGCAGGTCTTTTTCAACTTCGTCACTCCACGGACGACCACGGCCTTCGGCCACTTGGGAGACCAATGTACGCTCTGTTGGCTGCCCGATCCTCCCCGATTCGGACTACTTATCCTAGCCATCGGAGTCTCGAGGATCTCCTTTGATGTGCGGCTCGGACACTAGATCGTTTACTTTTTTTATTTTTCGAAGTCTCCGGCTGCCACCTTCCCGCTGGGTGTTTCCCAGCATTATAAAAACTAACTTATGTACATTGACGCCTATTTGCAAATACCTAACTATGTTGATGTTTTGCCATAGTCTTCGGACCTTTTGTTATGCGTTAAATCTTGATTTATTGACTATTTGTATATAATTTAGAGTGTTACACACATTAATTATTTCAGTTACCTTATGTAGTTAAAATATATAATATTGGTGTTATGGTCCTTTTCAGTTACCCTGCTAGTAATATTATTTTAAAAATAATAAGTTTAGATAGGATTGAAGAATTAATGAACAAGATATCAGCTTTTGTTTTATTGTGTCTGCTACATTGTATTAGAGTGATGTAAATAATTAACTTCAAATAAAAGTTCTAAGTTGTTATTAGTTTGGCGTTTTATTTTATTTTTAACCCTCGACGCAAAAAAGGGGTGTTATAAGTTTAACGTGTCTGTTTGTGTATCTGTGTATCGTGTCTGTGGTATTGTAGCTCCCAAACGAATGAACCGATTTTCGTTTAGTTTTTTTATGTCATAGATAATTTTTATCCCGAGTGTTCTTAGCCATGTTTCAAGAAAATCTGTCGGGAGGTTTTTAAAATTTTTAACTTTGTTCTTTTGCTAATAGTTATGGTTTTAGGTAAACAGTCAAGACAACCTTTCAAATAGTCATGAGGTTTAATTTAAAGTGTTCAAACCTTTCTTTACTAGTTCTTCAAAAAAAATTTCACAGAACAACTAAACCCATCTAGAGCTTCTTGAACTAAGCAGTATCCTTTCCGAGCCAAACCCAAGAACCTTCACTGGCTTAGAAGTCTCCTTAAAAGGCAGGTAGTGCAAGGATAAGTTCGCGCGGTTTCAGTAAGATGGCAGCACTATCGGAATGTTTTTGTACCTGGTCGCGGGCAGGCTCCGCAGCGCGCAAGCGTAGCGAGCTAGTTCGAACCCATCCGCCATATTAGTCGCGTCACCCGGAGTGCACTGCACAGCATTCACATGTTTTATCGTAAATCGCATAAAACTTGAGACAAACCAACCATCACAGTGCCTCCGCCGGTATAAAACTACTTCAAATATGCGATCGGAGGAAACCCCGAATCGAAACTCGCGTCGTTTGTTCAATAATAAACGTGCAACGTACAGTGCATTCGTGTGTTTATGATAACAATTTAACAGTACTCGATCGTATTGTTCTAGTGTCAAAAGCTTGGTGTTATGCAAGGCAAAGCCGTGACCTTCGTGTCGTGACCGTGCTAAGGTGCTTTTTGAGGTTAAAATGCAGCTTGGATTATGAGCGACTGCGCCGACCCTTCAGGTTAGTAAGACGTCCAGTTACTTTATCTGTGCTGATAAACCAAGAAGTGTTTATTATCGTTGTGTCCCACATTCGGATTCCTATTTGATAAATGTTGTTTATCTGACTTTGGACAAATAAGTTCCGAATTCAAAACAAATCTAATCCGTTCGGAATTTTAAAGCAATTACCGGTCGTTCAACGGTATCCGCCGTGCATCTGTTTTTTGTGAACGGAGTTCATGGTGTTAACAAATAAACAGGGTGCATTGTATTGTCGGACTAATGCCGGTTGCGCGGGAGAATGGTGCTGGCCTGGAGGCTTGCATTTGCTCGGCATTATACTCGTACCTACCTACCTACAGGAACGCAGAGAATGCAACCTCGCCACGGGAACCACAAAGAGACTACAGCGAACCAAGGACGAGTATTTCGTTGCCCTAAATGCTATCCTCCTTTTTTTAAGGACGTCTTAAGCTCGATCGAGCTGACTTAATTTCGATAAAGTCAATCCTCAAATTAAAATTCCCGATTGGTTCTGATAGGCCTTCATTACGTAACGTCTAGTTAATGTATAATTCATAAAACCCCATTACGCAAGTTGGAGGATGTTCGTTTTTACAGACAGTATAAGTTATAGTTTAAGAGACAGCGATAAGATCACGGCTCTGAATGCATTTTTAACGATGTATAAATTAATACAGTTTCAAAAAGCATGGGCTTGTAAGTTGTAGATGAAAAAATTTCAAAAGATAAGTTCTACCAACTGACTAAACCCCAACTTGAAAATACAGGTAAAGTACCAAAGAGAAACCTCCAGTCGAGGCCAGTAATAAATCAATTAGCCAGTAAATGAACGCAATTGAAGTTACTATCTGCATTTAATCAATGATGAACTTGTCTTGAAAGTAAATCATGAGACTCAAGTGGCCGCAGGTTCATAGTCCGATGACCCAACAGTCTTAGAATAGATGATGACCAAACGAATATAAACCAGGTGATTTGAAAGTCATAAAATAATACGCGGAAAACAGACAAATGGGTAGGTAGCTAGAAGCTACATGAAAACGCTAGGTAGTTCGATAGGGAAGGATGTTAACATTATGATTATATAAAGAAAACTAATGAATGATGGCATTTCAAAAACGGTAGGTTTAAAGATTTAGAAAGTTTTATAACTGCTTATTGATGAAAAGAAGACGAAAAAAGCGCTTAGAGTCTACATATTTTTATTGCAACATAGGTACACAGATCAGATACGGTCACATTTAAACCGTTCTTCATTTATCGCGCCGACTGTGCTGTTGACATTGAGGCCGTCAAATAAATTTGCTTCGAAATGAAGCCATCAAACAAGAAGTTGAAGTTGAAATACTATACGTATCTTATACCTACGTATAGAGAATCACTCAACTTGTTATACTCTCGCGTCTACTCATAAAACAAAAACAATTTAACAACACAGTAATAAAAAATACAATCAAGTAATTAGCATTAGCAAAGCTTATCTCGAGACCCAATTGTACCACAAACTAGTAATGTACATGTAAACAAAGGCAATTTTAACAACACCCAAACTTCCTGTTGGTTTGACTATTCATATGCTAGTGTTTACTGTTGCAGTATTATCAAAACACCTATTGTTAGGCGTTTAAACATATGGCATACCTTTATTCCATTTGCTACAAGAGTTTCACTACGGACAGATGTTCCGAAAATTTTGTCATTCCGATAAAAAGGCGATGTAAGTTCATCTACCTATACAATTATTTGACTGAATTATTTATGGGAGTGCCTTTCATTGAACTAATCGACATCAATAAAATTAGATTATTCCCTAAAACATTATAATAAATTGCTACATATAGGTATTACTAGTATGTCTACAAAAAATTTAATGCAGCGAGCGAGACCTTATACTTCTTTCCTGTTATTGTGCAATAACCCAGAAAAACAGAACCTGTTTTTTGCCTTACGCAACCACCATCGATTTGTTATCTGAACTTTACGGGTACCGTATCCCATCGATAGCGAACCTTCTATCAGTAGATAAAAACACTTTAGATAACCTATATCCGCTAAACTGAGGCTTTTGGTTGACGTCATTGAAACACGAAACTTTAACCGCATCTGAGTAACACAGATACGAATAGCATCGGTAGACCGCTAGACCATTTAAATCTAGGTTGTTCACTTCCAACTCAGAACAAGACGTGTAATTAAGTGTTGCGATTTGATTATTCCACTTCTGCTGCCTAAGAACAGTTACTTTAACTGAATTAGAATCTCACCCAGTAAACATGAAACTTCACCATTTATTACGCAAAATGATAGTCCTTATACGCTAAGATTTCTAAGTAAAGAGCCCAACAAAACAAACCAACTCCTAAATTAGCCTTCTGCAAATAACACAATCAAGATAACGTCTCAGCTGGGACTAATTGAGCCGAGTCACGGCATAATGTCTAGCAAATAACTAGAAAAGGTCGTACAGTAGCTCACAAGCCTTAGAAGTTTGCGTGTTGCATCGACTTCACCAAGACCCGAGGTTAACCAGTACTCAGTACCAACTGCGTTAAGGTTTGCATACACAAGCTGCTCTATAAAATCTTGAGAGATATCAATTATCAACGTTCTTGATGCTAATGCAGCTAATTCTTATTCCGGATTGTGGGCAGGAAATCAATGGATAGGGTTCATTAACATCCTTAGAAGCTGTATGTGAAAATGGTTTCTGTAATAAACTTGGATAACTTGAATAGACTGACCGTTTCACTGTAGCACATAATACACGTAATAAATTACTATCACCATACCAACTTATTGAAGTAATATGAATAAGGATACTCTTTGAATGCCTGAAAGAAAGTGTCTCATAAAATATGGAAATTATTGTAGCAAAAACTGGTTAGAGCAAATCTGCTTGGCATTTACTGGAGTAATGAGGCTACTTACTCCGAGGCGAGAGTACATGCCCCTGCCGATTGCAACAACCACGGATGTGATTCATTAAAATCCGAGCCTAGATTTCCGTTTTAACCTGTTTGACCGGGATGGCTATTTAAACTGTCCTCATGGAAATATATCAGGCTAAAGCTGAACCAGACATTCTGGTTCAGAGGAGTCAACTGTCGAATCTGTGCAGTTTTCAACGGCTTAAAATGTCGTTTGGTTTTCTAATCTAGTCTTCCGGCTTGCGCCTGAGATTAATGACACGATGAATTATCGAGAAAACTCAAGAGTTCCGGTACCTACTCAGGTACGAAATATTTGTGTACAGTTTAGCTGGAAAGAGTGGGCTGTGTCTGTCGGCACGAGCACTGAGTCAGAGCTAATGACGCAATGCTACTGAAGAGATCAATCTTCAGCACATTCTGCATTATGTCAGAATTGTGCAACTTTTAGACAAGGCGAGTGTATGAGATATCAATTGTCAGACCTATTTGTATCAATTAGTTTGATAGACTTTGATGCAAATTCCAAATAAGGACCAACATGGCATGTAACTGACACGGTGTCAGTTGATCTAAGTAGGTTTAGCGTAAAGACCGATGAACTCGGTAATTAGCGTGCACGCTCCACGAAGGTGAAAGGAATCTCGCGTGATAAGTACTCATTTTTTGTCGTAATCCACTTATGGTATTATAATGAGAATAATTTCGCCGTTTCTTGGCCGGAGCCAATTACTATGGTATCGTATCGACCACAGACAAGTGAAAGTCGATAATTGTAATGATTTACCGAGAGCTCATCGCAACTTTTAAGCGCTCGATATTTTTTTGGTATTATTTGAAGACCGTTATCATTGTTATGATATTCCTTATTGATCTGTTGGTTTTTCATGGGGAAAACTGTGGTGAATTTATATTTACTACGAGTTTGGGCATGACTCGTGGAAATGCTGAACTGGTTTGTAGCTCGTTAAGACGCGCCGTAGAGTCTCACGTATCGGAACAAAAAGCCTGGAACAGGGAGGGAACGCCACAGGAGTGTGGCGTTATTTCACTAGATAGATAAATAAACGATTTATGGAATTCCGTTAAAATAACGTGAAGCAGCGATTCATTTACAATAAATTTTTCTTAACGATCGCACCGCAACGACGACGCAACGAAATCAATAACTATCTATTAGTCTTAACGTTTGCGACAGTGAGTGAATAGTGAATGCGATAAGTTCGTTTTGCTGTGTTTGAATAGTGAATACGCTAGTTGCGTTGTATCACATTTCATTTGTTATTGATTCGTGTAACGATTTACTGTTATGTAGTTATTGTTGATTGAAAAGTTCATTCTTGATTCAACGAAATGATCACGTTGACACCCCACATGGTCTATATATCTCCCCTGGATACAGAGATAGGGCGTAATAAGTTCTTTACATAGATGGGGAGGGGGGAGGGGGGCAAGTTTGTCGCTCCATGTGGTAGAGCTTATTCTTCTGTCTTCGAGACCCAAAAACGTGGGTCTGTACAAGTGGTTCTGGAGTTATGACGGTTTAAAAATTCCCTAGGAGCCAAGATGTAGAGGTTCATCTGCTGATCATGTAGAAACCTCACACGATGGGCCAATCACGCCATTTCGCGCTATCTATTAGATACGGCGAAATGGCGTGAGGGGTTTGTTTTCTGGCTTATCCACCTATATTTATTGCAAGTTATGTTGTCCGAAACCCGGAAAAAGTAGGAATTGAAGTTTTTACACAACGCCATGCTCGACATAAACTCGTTTCTTCGCGGTTTTTAACGTTAGTTGAACGTCAACATTCACGAGTTTAGCTACGTCTGTCGTGAAATTCTCAACGATTTTTAACAGTTTTCGTTGCCCATTAGATAGTTTCGTGAAGTGAATGGCAATTCTGTTAACGACATACTCGACTGCCGACTCGTTTTGGACAATACTAGACTGACACTTGAATACCCATGCGTTTATCGTGTGGCAGCTCGTAGAAGATTGCTCGAAAAATGTGGAGAGACAGACATGGGATAATCATCTGGCTGTTTCAACTAAACAATGTGACTCGCTCGTTGGGTTATGCAGCTTTGGACGTGGAATTTCCAACGGTAGCGATTTATAGTTATCATGAGGACTACTAAAACAGAACTAAAACACCCACTCGCGAACCTACGCTGGTAGTGAGAAACTCGAGATTTATCATTCCATCCTGAAGGTCAGATGGAGCTCTGGAGATAAAAGCTGAGTATGCACATGATATATATTTCAGAAACTTATCAGATTAGAACAAGTGCACATGTTTTATGGCTTTACCATATATGGATAAGATTAGCGTTTATATTCAGTTGAATAAGTGCTAATAACACTTCGTATTTGGGTAGGTATTTGAGTTGAGACATGACGTACCTACGTGGATGGATATTTACGCTACCATTGTTGCAGAAGTGTTTCTGTTTTTGGTATTGTGGTATGATAGATACGACGTAACCTGTCTGTTGTATTGTGTATCACACAGCATGTCGTCTGAAGCATCCATAATGTCTTTGTCTTCTCCAGGCTTATTTGTTGCTGCCTACAGCCAGCGCAGTCAATGGAATCCTGTCTATTAGTTAGGTTATTAACATAACTTAGATCTGCATGGTTACATTAATCTACATAGATACATATCCTACTGTAGGTAAGCATTCATAATAAATAACCTACGGGTAGGGCGAGCATGTTGAACTATGCATGAATCTGTGTGTAGTCCAGTTGGAAATTTAGCACTAGCGCCATATAAGGTCATTGACCCGCGCAGTGCAATGTTCCAGTAAAATTTCTGCATAACAAGCCTTTATTAAAGTGCTCCGGCTTCCTCGACGATGTTCTTAATAGTTTTATGGAGGGCAACGAACCGAACGGGATTCAAAGGTAATGTCGCCAAAGGTTTTCCCAGTTATTTATGAAGATATTTTATTTATAGCTAGCATTGACGAACGCTGATTGGAATGACTAGACTCTGACTACCTTAATGTGAAGATCAAAAGTTAATCAACAAAGGTTAGCGAAACTAAACGAACGTTTTGCCTGTCTGCAACACACACCGGATAAGCCAAATGAAGCCAGGTCACTGCGACTATCAAGTGACTGCTGTATCAATTTGCACACTTGGAACCCTTTAGTGGAATGCCTTTCGATCGAAAATTGACGACGTGAATCAGTTCGATGAATCATCCAATTCCGATGATCTATCGCTTGTTTTTTGCCCGAGGCTCTACAGAATTGCTGTTTTTACGTCCAGTTTCGCGTTTTTGTGTTTCTAAAAAATCTCATCTAATATCTCAACAAAAACCTGACGTTTGAACCATACATACTCGAGCTAGAAACCAGTGCTTTTGCTACAGGTAATGGTAGTTGCTTGCTACACTGTCAACGGTAGGGTGTACAATAGTACCAGTAAATATAATACAACCAGTTCCAAATGTCCGCGAACCTGCACAATAGAGATACTAAATAACGAATCTCCTGCAGTTACTTTAATCCAAATAAGGAAGTGTGAATGTGGAGTACCTAATTGAGCCAGGAAACCACTTAAAGATCTCTCAGGTTCATCGATCATTTTAGCTTTAACAGCTTCCTTTTAAGTGAAATGGAAGGAAATCTCATGCGACACTTAACCAACGAGATTTGCATTAATGAATGGTGAAACGGCCAGTTTATGGCTATGGTTTACTAGCGTTTGCTCCCAGTTTTAGTCACATTGGTGGTTTTATGGCAACCTATTGAAAACTAAAGGTTTTTAGGACGTAGGTTACAAAATTAAAATGGAATTAATTATCTATGTTTATTTAAATCCAGCAAGGTTATTAACACTAGTCATTTACAACGGGATATTTAAGTACCATAATTTGAGTTTTGAGTTTTCCAATATTTTGGCACAGTTTCATGCGCCATGATCACGGAATAACTGAAAAACAAATCATGGTCAATATTCCGTTGTAAATGACTTTACTTCTCTATGTTTTGTTTTGATTGCGAATTGACATCCAAACAGTTGACCACGATGATTTAGACTTTGATTTTCACTTTTGGTCAGACATTGATTCACTGCATTATGTTATGATGTAGAGAAGGATGTTTACCGATTATAGGTACTGAAGTAACATAGTAGGTACTAATCCTTCAAGAAGAAAAAACTACGAACTAAGAAAGGCAGGGGATGTACCAAAATATTCTTTAAAGATATTTAAGAATATATTTGGTAGACCCCCTGCTTTTCTTCAATTCACATATTAATTCTTCTTCGCCCTTTGTACTTGTCTTGTGAAATTAATGAATGTCGTTTGTATTGTATTTTTGTTTTTGTACAATAAAGTATTTTGTATTGTATAGGTATTGTATAAAACTAGAAGTTTTGAAGTAATCTGCGCATTATAGACTAATGGCATTATCTCTTTGCTTCTTAGATCCAACTAGGTACGAAAAGCATGGTGAAAAATATTCAAATACCTATATAAAATCTAAATGGGCAATAAATTCAATGTGTACGGCCTGAACTAAATAGCACATCTATGTATCATTGACGTCATATATCTCATACCTACGTGTATCATTGATACATAGGTATGAGGTATATATTATTTATTTCAGGCTGTACACTTGACTTACAATAGAATAAGAGGTTTTAAAACTTTACGTAAACAGCGACCTTAATGTAAATAAAGACTCATAAAAACGCAGCAAGACATCACGTCACAGCACGCAACATAATATGAAGCATCGGGTCAGATTGGTATCGCCACAGTCAGAGAAGGCAACAGTCGCTGAAGCAAAGGCCAGAGTTCGAGACAACATCGTTGATAGCCAGCGTGAACCAAATGAATTAATTATTTAAAGTTGAAGATGGAAAATAACCTACTTATCATAATAATAGTAACTGGATCTGTTTATAACAAATCCGATTGTTTCGAAAGACGATTAATTCTTCCTTATTTATTCAAATGACATAACAAGACCATAATGTTAGAAATTTTACGCGATTTCGTTTGTGGGTCGTATAAAAATGCCCCTTTATACACGACATCCTCATTCTTTCTGTGACATCTAACCTCCAACTATATGTTCATCTTCAAAGTCTATACGCATGACACGAGTCTGAACGCCCCGCAGCATAATATACACAGATTAATCAGCTCTTTTGTTCATCAACACACATTGTTTATGACCTTGGGCGATAAGCGTATGCCTCACGACTCGGCACAGTTTGTAGAACAGCTATAATCATCTACCTAGTACCTACTAGTTGTACTTTTATTGAGCTCGTTATACTCAGTAATTTCCTGTTAAATAGCTCATAATGAGTAGATAACTGATCATTAGAAGACATTATTATACATACATACACATAACTGCCTTCTTTGCGTATGTATTTTCTTTGCGTATGCATGTAATGTTATAAAAACTTCAATTGATCTTGAATAAGGTGGACTCAATAGAGTGTTATACAAATTAGTAGAATGTCATCATTAATATTTTGTGTGAAAAAGTGATCGAGCACACTCAAATTTAAAAAAACGCTAATATATTTTATCTTATATTCCCCCCAGCCTATAATCATACCGTGCCTTTCGTTCTAATATATCTACCATATCGAAAAGTTGCGTAGACTGAACTGCAGTTCCACTTCCTTATCGTCTCACGTTTTTTTTTTACCTTTGCCCGTAGATAGCACATGTTCTGTTGGACTAACTTGTTCAACCATTTACTTTGAAATTATGTTTACTTGTAATTAGGTGCATTCATCTTTAATTTACATTGATTTATAAACTAGTTATTCTTGATCATTATAATTATGTTTATTAGGCATGTGTTCTTCGAAAAGATTTTCAGACTGTTGACGTTTTTGACAGAAGTTTTCATAGAGTAAACGTCAATGCTAACTAACGAAGCTGCTAGTTGCCCGATTACCTTTCAAATTAGATATTACGATTGGTTGATAAGTTGGATATTTTACCATCATGATGAGTGATTCTGCTTCACGTCTCATGGAATATTATCATCTAAGGTTACTCAGCTTGCGGTCTGACCAAACCCAGTGGAAATGCAACAGCAGCGCCCGTATACCTTAATATACGATTTTCTGTTCGCTTTAGAATGTTTCTGTTCCCTTCAGTCCAAGTCCCCAGGGACTTAATTATTGGACTGAAGGGACTTTATACGTTTGTATAGTTCATTTTACTCAATCTTTTGATTTCTTAAATAGTAAGTTGCTATGATAAATTAAAAGACTGTCGGTAAATCGAGATCAAGTTGCAAAACAGGCCTGACTATAATAGGAACAAATGAAAAAATTACACAATAATAAAATATAAGTACATAAAGGTTTATTTAACTCTTAATTATGCTATTCTTTGCTGTGAACTTATTGTAATACGAGAACCTTGACTCATCGCACTTCAAATATAAACACCAATAGTATTTTAACCACGTCTTGGTACTTACTTGAAAAGTTTCTCTAGCAAGCCTATTGGTTTGACAATGATTTGGCCTTGTATTTCAAAAGTTCCGAGACAAAAGTCTTTGTTTGCATTGTAACTTTGAAAGCGACGCAACTGTGACCATTTCAATGTGTGTGCTACTTGTTTTTATTGAATTACCGTCGATTGGTCCTTCTTATGAATCATATCATAGAAGTCTCAAAAAAGGTAAGTATGTATTATGTATTAGTCAAAAATTGATTTCAATATTGCTTAGATCCACAGCATAGTTCGTCTACCTAAGTGGTTTACCATTTGTATTCATCAATGTATTTAAGGCTCCAAAAGTAGATCATAAACCAATCTTTTCCAGTACCCATCTCCTTGTCAAGTTAGAAACTCAATAAGGGCTACCACGGTACGCAATTTAGTTGCCTCAAGGTGAATACATTAACTGGTATCTGAAGGTACACTATCTGAATTGCTCTAAATATCTGTTTGCTATGGCTGATCGATGGCTGATAAGGAACTTCATAATAATATACGTTACATATAACCTTTGATTTTTGCATTTCTGATTCTTATGTTTCTTGCGTCAACAACTAGCATATCGGAACTTAAGGAGATATGTTTATTACCAAAGTCCATGTGAAAATCTCCCATTCTATAAATCTCTAAGGATCCATTCTTGTGACTGTTCACGATAGTAACACAATCTATTTCGAGAGATTTCAAAGAGCTAGCTTGTCTGGCCCCTTTTTGAGAAGCAATAAGACTTGAAGCTGGGAACCTCAATAGATCAGATAGTCTATTGTGTGATGGTAACTGCTATTTGTGGAGTTCGATGACCTCGTCCTATCAAGTAGTGATCATATTCTCTTTATTGATGTTTGAAGATGTGTTCATTCAAATAATATACAATTTAGAGTAGGTACATAGCTAGAATAAATAATAGTGTCGGTATGTAGATAAAGTTAAACTGAAAATTATCAAATTAAGTATAGTAAAGAAAATGAAAAGAAATAATGCTCCCCTTCGAGTCGAAACCCTAGGTCCGTGGGGTACCGTGGCTCTGCTGGTTTTAAAAAAAAAATCTGAGCGTCTAGTCGAAGAGACGCGTGACCCGAGAGCTGTTGCGTATCTGGCGCAGCAGCGCATCAGCATTGTCTTGCCATACAGCGGGGTAATGCAGCCAGCGGCTTGGGAACGCTTCCGACTGGTATTCATATGGATCAGTTGGGCTACCTGTAGATTTTTTGCAACAGTCTGAAGTTAGCTCGATTGTGCGTATTCAAGTGTAAAAACTATTTCTAATTTCTTATTTGATTGCAATTTTCTTTGTCTTTATAGAAATAAAATCAATGTAAATTAGGAAAATGTTTTATTCCTTTGTGCTTTACCCTTGCGCCGTCGTTGTTGCTTTGGACAAAAGGTTTCCGATCCAGTGGGACCCCACTCATCTGATACTTTAAAATCTTTATTCACAAAAAAAATTACAATCAAATAATATAAATACATTAGAACTAGTATTTACAATTAAAACAATTGAGTTAACTGTAGACTGTTGCAAACAATCTACAGGTGGCTTAACTCATCCATATCAATATCATCCATAGTTCCATACCCAAGACGCTAGCTCGATACTTAAAATAAGGTTCTATAAAATATTGTTTTACACGTTGCATAGCTTACAAAGCAGTCCATCTAAAACATGTTCTACCTCCCTCACGCACGTACGCATTCCTCCAGAATTTATGGCACCCACCACTTTCGTTTTCAAAGTGACTCCAGATCAGTAGGGCGACACCCACGCGGCATGCTAGCATGCCCACAAGTCAAAACATATCAGTCTATGATTGACCACACATAATCCGTTGTTGGCAAGCTTTTTGTTATGAACTTATGGGTCAATCAAACACGTCTTGATCCCTATTGATGTACCTAAGGCACCTATAATATGTACCTACTTCATCTAGAATGCGGCCACTAAAAATTTTATCAGATAAATCAAATGATAAATCAGATTTGAAAAGAGGAGGAAAGTAAATAGGTTGTAAACTAGAAGTGAACTTGTGGCGAATCGATAGACTCGCACGTCACAACCCTATTGGCAGTGTACATCCCTAGTCGGGTGACAGAAAAATATTCATCTGGGTTTTTCCTCTGGTAACAACACAATCACATTTTATTGTAAACCTTTTGTATTTTGAGTAATATCTCTGCACCAATAAATCCCAGTGATCGAAGACGCTGTTTTATTTACGTGGGAAGAGTTTTCCCCACAAACTCGTCATTTTTCGTAAGTACCGAATCCCAGAAACGAATGCGGTCTACATTGCTTTGATATATTGTTTTCAATAAAGAAGTCACTGATGATAGTGATGAGAATCAACCAAAATCCATTAAGACAAATTTGAGCGGGTAAAAAAATGCCATTTTATTGCAAATGCTACGAAATATCAACAATTTATTATTTAAGCAGTTGAGATTGAAATCAATGAGATTAAAATCGAAATGCGACTTTTATTTTTATGGAGTGCAATGCTGACACATGTCCAATTATCGACATGGCAGCATTTACTGTTAAAATAACGAATATTTGATGGTACTTTGAGCTTAAGTACAGTAATAATAAGGCTTACAGTTAATCGAAAGTGTTGCCTATCCCAAAAGTAGGTTGACACGACTACGATGTGGTTGGAACTGTCGGATCAATTTCAAGGCTTTGTGGTTATTTCATATATTTTGAGGACAGGCTAATATGCGAGCTTTCATATAATTTTCTACTATGAAGATAATTCTAATTAACATTATCATCTAGAGTTTCCAGCTAAAGTAAAAAATAAACTTGACTAAAAATTAATTAGGTTCTTGCTAATTTTGCTGTAGTTCGGCCGGCAGTATCAACAACAACACTTTGTTCTTGGAAATTAGCGAGTTCTCTTCACTTGTTGCTCAATCCTTCATTTTCATCGAAATTCGCTTTGAGAATTACCAGTTTTAAAATTGTTTTGGTTTTGACTAACTCTGAGTTTGCTTTTTTGTCGTCATTGTCTGCTATTACAATACCCACGAATTGACCATGTAACGTTTTAAACAAGAAGATTATTGTATGCAACTTTGTTGTTTCCATGGCTATTATCCTCCTTGACCAGTTGAGTTGACCCATTCTTAAACAACGTACCTTCACTTATTTATATTTTTAACGATTATGCGCATTTATTACACATTAACTTATTTATTATCATTGATCGGTGTTTAATTTACGACATTATATTATTTAAAACCAACCAACTTACATTGTGTTCAACAACGACCAAGAGTTAGTTTCAACTCAATAAGTGAGTTAAAATCTTAAAACTAAAGCTATCTAGAGGTAATTCTACATTTTATGAATTATATCCCTATTTATACAGGGTGCCTCAAAACATGTGTACTAAGCCGAAAGGGGGTGATTTTGGACCTCGAGGTGATCAACTTTTGTTCTAAGAGTTTAAAATTTCGATTTTTTTTACTCATCTTAAATGAAATTAGAGAATTTTTATAATATCATTATTATTTTTATTTTGAAATTTCTAAGGACTAACATAATTTATTGTTATAATTTCATGACAAAAAAACACTAGTTTTGCTGAAAAAAACAAGCAAAAAACATTTGTGAAATATTTAATAATGTCAAACGATGCAAGAGTGTAACTTTAACTTAATTATTAAAAGACTAAATTAAAATTATTCAGAAAATCGTTATTAACAAGTTGATCCCCTTGGGGTCAAGAATCACCCCTTTTTAGCTAAGCACCTACACATGTAGCACCCTGTATAAATAAGTATAAAAGCCACAATAGTGCTTTTCATTCCACAGAGATCGAACGTTCAACGCAGTGTTAACACAATGTTTGCAATAAGTCTGCCCTAAGCCATTTCACCTTTGATGTGGACTTTTATAGGTTTGTAAAGCGGAACGTTTTTATTTGCGGGTATTAGGTTTGTTTTGTGTTGCCTGTCGTCGGCGGCGTCTCTTGCTTTGTGTTGTGAATAGTGATGTGCTCAATCTATGTGTGAAAGATTTACATGCAATCGTTCAACCGCTCTATAGAAAAGACTTCAAAGCTCTACTGTGATAATTAGGGTTACGTATATTTCATAACTAAAAAAATCGCAATTGCGCATACATCTAAATTCAGAATGAAAACTTTCGCTTTTATTTGCATAAAAAACGAAAAATATCGAAAAGTAAGCAGCAGTAAGCAGAAAAGTTGGTTAAAAGCAAAGATCGTGATTGTCTATACATCGGTCATTTAAGAATATTGTAGATAGGTACTGAAATAATCTTCAGCATGTACACTGTTGTTGGGCTACGAACACTTTGTGTAGCTGCATTTGCGAACCTAAGGTTGCAACATTTTGATCTAAGTAAAATCTGCATGACGTTAGCAGGAGTTTCTTGCTGAACCACATTGACTAGTTGTCTATGGAATCGTCGGTATAAATATAAACTATAAAGTAAATAATGAATCACATATTTTTTATTTTTACAAAACTACCGCTAGAGGGTGTGCAATAAATTTCTGAAATATCCACGAGCAGCTACTACGAGTATTATGAATGCGAAAGTTTGGATGTATGGATCGACGTTTGTTACCTCTTAACGCCAAAACTACTGAACGGATCGGGCTGAAATTTTACCTACAGGTAGATTTAAGCCTGAAATAAAACATAGCCATACTTATTATCCCATAAGTCAGTTCCCATGGGAAAGAAATCACAATAAAACGTTTCCGTAGCGTGCGAAGTAAAGCACGGCTAATAATGTCTAGCTAGATAGAAAATTAGATCCATCCACCGTGTAGCCAGGATTCGTAGAATTATTCTGATCTACAAAGTAATTTCAAAATTTTGTAGAATATTACTTTTACTTACATGTACCCATGTAAGTAATCATAATCACACCCAATATTTTCATATTTTCAATTTATTTGAGTTCGTTCCTATCCAATGCGTAACTTCTAGGATCGTGTGTAGGGCACCTTGTTAGATAGTACTTAGGTATAGAATAAAAAAATATTATCTAAATCTAAAACTATTGCGTAAGTTCTTCAACGCCGTGAAGCCGCGCGTTTAGACTGGAAGAACTGAACAGCACTATGCGAATGTTTAAATCGTTGCACGTAAATGTTTTATTTGATGAAGTAGATTTGGGTTCGACGGCCGAGTAGGGTGGTCCGCCAGCCTTGTTTCTTTACTTTTGTATTTATTTATCATTTGCTTTTATGTTTTTTATACTGACCAAAAATAGACTTTCAGATAAACCTTCTGCTCGCTTGTAATCAAAGTCTTGACTCAGTGAATAGTCGGAGAAAAAATATACTACAAGTTTACAACCTTCCTGGAGAACTGGACTACAAACAGTACATTATAGAATTTTTTCAAAAGAAAACTGCAAAATTCATGTTTAATGCAATGCACACATGAATTTTGCAGTTTTCTGAAAGAAAAGTGAAAAGTTATTACGACAAACCAGATGCAGAGCTATCAGAGAAGAAGTTGAAGTTAAAGTTCTGAAAATTCATTCTTCGGCATTCAAAAATGTGTTAGTTTAGTTATATGGTTATAATAGGTAAGTTTAAGTAGTCTCATTTCTTTTTTCCGATGTTTTCCCCGTTTACAATTGTCCCATTTGCAATTGTTTCATAATTGTTTTTATTGGTAACAAAATTGCAACAGCACCTGGCTAATCAAATTACATGCAGATTGTGAGTCTTGACTTGAATTGCGCTATGTCATCGTAAATAGATACCTGGCATTACATGACTCAACAATTGTTACTAAATGTTCCACTAGATTAGCCACAGAGCTTTTAAGTTTTTATGTTATCAATTAAACTCAATCAAATAACTCAAATTATAAATGTCTCTGATGAATGTGAATTCCAATAATAGACGTAGGTGACATGACATGTGACATGACACCACGCCCCTCTAAACTCGCCGGAAGTAGACTAAGTTATCCGGTTTACCTTATTTAGGTAGTCTCTAAGTTTGCTTATATTTTAGGATAAAATAAATAGATCCCGTAAAAAATTTTATGTGGCGAAAATTATCAAATAGGTACTTACAATTTTACTAATTAATGATGTAAAATGGACTTTGTTTGACACGAGACAATGCTAAAAATATGAAATTTTGCACTCATGTAGTTTTGGAACTGGAATAACTTTAGCCGCAGGCAGAAGCTAGTATTAAATTAAATACATACACACATTTGATTTCATGATCAATTGCCTCGGGCATGATCATGAATGAATCCTTATACCTCATCTCACGTTTGCCAATGTTATTGTAAACACTTATGACAAGTGATGCTAATATATGAGGATCGGCCCACACTTACGTATATTACAAAGAAAATCTTGGAATCACGATCATCTGTGTAAATAATTTACGCAAGTTCTTTCTGTTTATTTATTTTATTATACAAATAAATTAAACAATTACAATATAAAACACGATCTTTTGGAATGTTTTTGTTTGCTGAATTAGGTCACATATTCGAAACATTTTATCAGTTTGTTCTTGATTGTAATCATTTTGAATTCGACAGATGCACAAGGCGTGGCATTCCCTAAATGGAGAGAAAATAGCCACACACTGACCGCTCGCTGACCTTTCGCGACATTACAGCCATTGCTTTCCATTTCGTATATCGTGTGAAAATGCCGGATACGAGTAGTGTTTGTATGACATGTATGATGCTGTCATTGCCTTCGACGAGTTTCGACGTTCATTGTACGGACTAATGTGTTTTTTGCAGGTGTTCATGAGTCGTAATTTTTGTGAATTGTTCGAATGGCCTACGTCAACACGTGTGTGTGATACGTTACGATGTGGAATAAGTACGAGTATGTTATGTATAAATTTCAGAGTAGTTTCCTTTGAGTACTTTGATGTTCGTAAATAAGAAAAACAGGCCTTTTCAGTTTGATAGCGAAGTTTTGAGGTCTTGTTGTACTTACTAACGTTATTCACGAAATATTAAGCTCTAATGATACATTTAAAGATCCTCAACCTCAACAGCCTATATTGGTCCACTGCTGCACGCAGGCTGCTCCCTTATAAGCGCCTTATTGGCTTTTGCCCATAATCCCCACGCTGGGCACGCGGGTTGGGGATCGCAGTTCGGTGATAGAATTGTTTTACGGAGGGCGCTGCTGTCCGCCACCCGGTGGATATCCCTTAGTCGCCTCTTACGCCACCCCCGCGGGAAGAGTTGAGGTGGTGCAAATTCTAAGCGGCACATTAAAAGATCAAACACCAGCAAGACTGAACAAAATTGAGTCATAACACCAAATTGAATTCAGGATTGAAGTGATAATAGTATCATTTCAATGGAGCAAGACAAATAAGTCTATATCAGACCAAGTCAAAGGTGCCGCAGAGTTGACCGACAATGTTAGGAACACTAAAGTGTATCAAGTTATCTGCTTTGACTTAAATGGACAAAGGTTAAAATTTGCATAGACTATTATGTTGAATGAGATAGTTTTGACTTCAAATGAGAATTTTAGGTGAACGCACACCCTTTTGAGACGGACATATCGAATGAGACGCGGCCACGACTTTTCTAGGGTAAAAAGTAGCTTGTTTTATTATGTTGCTGGTATTATGTACTTAAGCAAAATTCCAGACCGTTCCATTCAGTTTGGCGTTACAGACGTGCGACAGCGTGAATGTTTTGATAGATAGGGTTATCTATCAAAACATTCACATCTATACTATCTTAATATACATAAATCACGTGTCACGTTGTTTCTCCGCGATGGACTCCTAAACTACTTAACCGATTTTGTTTCAATTTGATTCAACTTCAAAGATAGGATAGCATATTCAGGGAAGGTTTAAAAGATGAGAGCGGTACGAAGTTCGCTGAGTCAGCTAGTAATATTATAAAAAGGAAATATTTGATTGTATGTTTGTATTGAATAGGCTCCGAAACTACTGGACCGATTTGAAAAATTCTTTCACCGCTAGGAAGCTTACTTTTCAGGAAGTAACATAGGCTATATTTTATTCCGGAATTCCCACGAGAACGGGAACTACGCGACGTGAAACCGCGAGGCGATCGTCTAGTTTATAATAATTATGTTAGAGTGATCCACGTTACTTTCCTGACTGAGAAGTTTAGTTACGCTGTTTTTGAACACCTAAAGTTAGTGCCTTACTCCGCCCGTTATTTTGTCTCCATGATAGGTGTCTTATGCCCAACACCAATTTAGTTCTCATCGTAAGTCTTTCATATTCGTTCGACTGCAGATATGGTGAACACGTTTAATAGGTACACTTTGCATTGTGGTAACAAATTGCATATAACACCATAAGAATGTTCCATAAAGCCATTTACAGCATTTCACAGCAGACATTTAGATATATATTATAGATTTTTTTTGTTTTTTTTTCTTCTACTATTTAGACTCAATTTTTATCATAGTTTAAGTCTCAGTTTAATCACGTCTTTTTGTCGTTGTTGAACTTGTGTTGGCAGGCAGAATAGGCCATCGGAATTATGCCCACCATTTGTGTACTTTTAAAATTGTGTGCAATAAGATATTAAATAAATAAGCCACACCATAAGTATGTGGTGATTTGTAAAATTCATAAAATCGAAACCTAATAAAGTCGGTTGTCTGGCAGAGATCACTCTTGAGCGATAAGACCGCCAATTGTCACATATTTTGTAATTTTTGTTGTTTATTTTGTTTGTAAATTATTTTGATAAATTTGTAAAAAAGAATTACCTATCTATCTATCTAATAGTCGTTTGCTTATTAATGTTCTACTATGCGTCAGTTCTGGTAAAACCGATGTTCAAAGGCACTACAATACGATTGTTTTATCGTATCGGTGCTTAAATCGATTCACGGTTGGATCGTTTCGTGCTGGGATCGAGACAGGTTGAGCAATCAATTGTAGCCGCACTGTAAATAAGCATAGAGTTAAGCCAAATTTTATTCAGTTAGGATTTAGAATAAAATGAGATTAAGTCAGGAATGGTTCAGCGCTTTCCAGCAGTGGACTAGCATAGGTTATAGGATGTTTAGATTAATGTATTTCCAAGTCAAAGCACAACAAGACCTACATGAGAAACATTGTGCCTTGCCTACCTTTGAAATACACATTCATAAATCGGAGGTCGGTAAAATTATTTTAGTGATTTATAATGTTGATATTTCATGCCTTTGCCAATTCTGTTTTGTTTAAGTATATCTATGGTATTAATTGTTCAAGCTATTCATACATATTATGTACCTAAGTATTTTTTTGACCGGGTAGCAGAACGCACGTACTGCGAATTACTTGGTTGGTTACTCCAAAATAACGACGCACGAAACGAACTGCAACGAGCCCTTTCTGGGCATGTATTAAATAAATAATGTTGGATAATTCACACAACATCAGGACCATCTAGGATGGTATTCACAATCGACGTTGTTCTTCCGAAAAAAGTGTTTGATGACGTCACGGTCTCACGAAAGATGAAAAATGAAACAAAAATATACGTTACCAGACGATCGCACCGCGGTTTCATCCGAATTCCGGGATAAAATATAGCCTATGCATAGGCATAGCTATGTCATCTCCCTGAAAAGTAAGCTTCCTAACGTGAAAGAATTTTTCAAATCGGTTCAGTAGTTTCGGAGACTATTCAATACAAACAAACAAACAAATAATCAAATCTTTGCTCTTTATAATATAAGTATATAGATGAATAAGGAAGAAGCTTCCTACCTAATGTGCTTATGAGTAAGTATGGTACGAATAGATTTTGGCGATTATTTGATAAGCACCTTGTTGTCTGCTATAACTTTGTCTTTTTTTTTGTTTCCTTTAAATCTGAGATCAGCCTTTTTCGCAATGCAGTCAGCAAGAACAATGGCTGGAATACACAGAAAAGGTTGCGCTCGCGTTGATTTCGTAAACACCGCGAATTCAGTTTTGCATTTCCACATCTTTTGCATACTTATCGACACTTTGCAAGTAAGGTAGGGACAACATTATTATTTTATTCAGCATACTGTTTTCTAAAAATATTTGCTTGATATGGACAGCGGATAGCGGTAGTACCCAACGCAACTCCATAACCTACGTACTCCAAAGTTTAATTATAACTCTTATTAGTATATTATTCCAAGTAAATCTTCTATAAAGTTCACATTCGCCAGCAATTGTTTGAACGCTTGAATGGTCTGATCAATATTGATTTAAAATACAATATTGATTAAATATGTAATTAAAGTGTAGGTACTATTTGTAAGTTTATTAAAAAAAAATTGGTTGTCTGTAAAGTCGGTTTACTGACGATAGTTGAACGTGACAACAAGCCTTACATGGAACGCCTCAGAGCGAGGTAACGCCGCATGAGGTAACGCCGCATGACGTCATGTTTTTTCGTGCGTGCAGCCGGCTCTATCGAATTATAAGACGTTGTCACGTCAAAAAGTTTCGTTATTATGTAAATGTTACTTTCAGATGCATTTATGAAAAGCTGCTATTTTGACATTATGACATATCAAACAGACACGTCAATTTTATTAATTTGTGTAGATATCGTTGCATTTTCCATTATTTTTTCTCGGTCAAGGATCAGTATAATAAATGACGTAATTTAAAGTAATTGTATTTTATTTGTCAAGCAAATTAATTGCAGTCCATTAAGTATTAATGCAAGCTGCGGTGGTTAAGTATACATGTAAAATTATTTATGGACTGTAATTTTTAAATTATTTTATTACAGCGGCAATTATAGCTATAATTGTTAAATTAAATTTAAAACGAATTAACCTCATTTCATGCGTTCCAAGAAAAATTATAAATCTGGCAAGGCAAAACATTATTCCGATACCGGGAATCGAACCCGAGCCTCCTGGGTGAGAGCCAGGTATCCTAGCCACTAGACCATATCGGATACTGAAGACTTTAACGAATTTACAAATCTAATGTCGAGTATATGGAACTCCGTTGTCAGTTGCCCAATATCTGTAATCTTTACAGCGTCTATTAAAGTTATCACTTTGACCCAGTCAGATAAGTTTGCTGACAGTTTTCAGTTTATCCATTCAAATCTCTCAGTGTAGCCAGTGTAGCGATGCAAGCGGTAGATTATGTCGTGTTATAACGCTATTAATGCGTATGAACTTATTTAGTGCACGGATAACTGTTAGCTGCACTAAGGGACTAACTCCACAGATGAATTTCTCGCGGCGAGCTAATGCAATGATGATTTTTGCGATTCTAGGGTTTTTGTTATTATAGTGCGTAAGTCCTCTCCTCACACTCAAGGTAATTTCTAAGAAATCAAATAATTTCCTAAAATTTTTTGGGTAATTGATTTCTTAGATTTTTGCTATGATAAGACGCAGTTGCTCCGTTAATTTGTTTAAGTTCAGTATTTCATCATTCATGACACTAATATTATAAATGCGAGAGTTTGGATGGATGGATAGATGGATGGATGGATGTTTGTTACCTCTTCACGCCATAACTACTGAACGGATCGGGCTGAAATTTTGCATACAGGTAATTCTAATCCTGGAATCAAACATAGAAAACTTTTTATAAATCAGTTCCCATGTCATAAACATCACCTTTAAACATTTATAGGTAGGAAGTAGGTAAATATGTTAAAATATTTGTATTCAGTATCCTAAGATTTTGAACGTTTACTAACAATTTGAGAACGTTTGTTAATTTTAATGATCTGAGTCCTTATATATTGTATGGAATAAAAAAGCACTTACCATAAACTATAGGAACCCAGTTACCAATATTTGTAGAAAGGATACCGCGACGTATAAGTTCATGAACCTTTGTTCCCTGTGCGTCGAAGCGTAGGAAAGGAAACGCGTCTATTTCCAATGGTTTACTGCCGCGGTCACCATTCATGGTGAATTCCTGTGGCGAATTTTTGAAGCCAATTGAAGGGTTGAAGAATTGGCGATTGTCCATGGTTCTGGATTACATAGTCAGTAAATATTGAATAACTCGTAGCGTAGACACGTTTCCATCAAATTCTTTTTGCAGAAAAAGTACAAAATATTATTGATTTTATACCTAAGAAAGAAAATCGAAATCAAATGTTTGAGCCTTGAACGAGATCGCTCGTATTTTTTTGAAGTGGAAACTTCTTTAGCGGCGCTGAGCACTTTTTTTGTATGGGTAAAAACTTTCAAACTCGCGTCAGGGTCACGTGATGCTGATCGAAAAAGCGTAAGATCGAGGGAAAGGGAGAGGAAGTACTTTTATACTTATAATTAAACACAACGTTAATATTGAAGTTTTCACTTCTGCCGGCACTCCCGGAGTGCTAGCTTTTTTTTGGTAGGTATAGGTATACCTAGGTAAACGGATTTCCTTCCAAAAACTGTCGCGTTTTTTACCTATTAAGCTCACTGTTAAACAGCTTGAGAAAATCCCAAAACGCCAACAGATAATTTTTAGCTGAAGTCATCACTATCGTCATTATCAACCGGATTTAAACCACAGATGGGTTCAGACCAATCATCAAGCCGCAGTAATTTCCTCCAGTGCAAGAGTACAATGCTTCCTCTATGATCTCATGCGAATAGGCATGTCCATGCGGCACGCTCCATGTGGGTCACGCCAATTGCACCGTTTATGAGGATGCGTCTAATTGGGATTTCAAAATTCAACGTTCTCATCTCACTAAATTTACTGCGATTAACGAGAGTCTTGCGGCAAGTCAAAATAACTACTTATTGCTAGATGATGTCGCCGTGTGGAGATAAACTGGCAAAAACAATTTAAAGAATTTAAAGGCACGGCTAAACTGCAAATAAACGGACGTGTAGGCGATAAGCTCCATTGTGATCGCTGCTATTGATGATGATGGCGATGACGGTACAAAAGTAGATGTTGAAAATGTAAAGCACAAACGTGTTGAATTAAATAACATTGAAGTCGGTTCACCGAACATCGACGTTTTATTTGTTTACGTTACCTTTACAAACAGCGGTGTGTAAACATTAAACAAGCTATCATTCAGGTGGGCTTTTTATTTCTGGTTCTTTTTCTATTCTAAGGACAAACGCACCCGTGTCTGAGGCTAAGATATCAGTTGCACGCTTTAAATAAATTCTACACGGTAGGTATGTTTCACTTTTCAGAAATCTAAAATCATCATAACGCCACAGATATTATAATACTAGATAACGCGAAAGCATTCTAAACATAAACCCTGCCTAACACAGGTATGTAAAAACTCACAGCAAATGTAAATACTGACGTTAAAGAAACATCTATACTATCTATACTAATATTATAAAGAGGAAAGGTTTGATTTTTTGTTTGTTTGTTTGTTTGTATGAATTGAATAGGCTCCGAAACTACTGGACCGATTTGAAAAATTCTTTCACCGTTAGGAAGCTTACTTTTCAGGGAGTGACATAGGCTATATTTTATCCCGGAATTCCCACGGGAACGGGAACTACGCGGGTGAAACCGCGAGGCGATCGTCTAGTATAAAATAAAACAGAGACAGAAATAGACGAGGGCGTTCAGGCATCGGTGATGAAAGACACAGTCGGCCATTCATCATCAATCAGTGATAGCTCTATGATTGGTATGATGATAGTCAAATACTTGCCAATCTCTCTGTGTTTGATACATCAATCAACTTTAGCTCCCAACGTTAACAAATTTTTACACGTTATAATAAATACACATATTTCAGGTCGTCTGTAGATGTGTCTTCCTTATGCCGTCGGCCTTATGACCGTGGTGGAAGTCTTCAACAGGAGATATCTACACATGGGCGATATTGGACTTTAGATCATGATAGCGAATTACCGAAAGGCAAAAAGAATAGGTAAAGGCAATCTTTGACTCACTTCTACGAGTATAGCTTGGCAAAGTACCCTAGATGTAGGTATATATCTGTTCTTTAACCTTCATAAAAGTTCATAGTGATGCTTGAACCATATTTCGTTACAACACCGTTTAAATGTGTATTTCAGTTTAGTTTATTGGCTGCACTTCAGTTCATTATTAATAATAGAGCATACCTACTCATTGCTTTAATTTTAGATGTCATTTGTCAAGGAATCGGAATGAGTTTCAGACGGGTGCCAAACGAGTCTTTTGTACTCTGCCGGTAGATAAGTGATTCATATAACATCGCTATTTGTTTCAGTTTTTGCCACAATTTGTTGAAATGTGATATGAATTAATATTTTGCTTTCGATTGATGTATCGGATTTCAAAGCTGTGAGCAAGACACTCGCATTTGTTGATTGAAAAAAAAAACTATTGGTAGAAGGCATCAGAAAATTTAGAGCCATGCTGCAGGTCTTTGAGGCACAACAAACAAGTAACATTTTTCGATTAGCTGTCATAAATAAAAATTTGAGAGAAATCGGTGTCTAAAAAGAATCTGGTGTTATTCTAACGTCGCCCACGTGTCGAACTTGATGTCATAACACGAGTCCGGCGGGATTGGCGAATACCTGAACCACCTGTTCTGTGGGCGGTCAGGGTCGCCCGAAAATTCTATTCGCCTTCTTAGAACATGGATTTTGCTCGGCGTTAGTACTTGAGAAAATGCAGGTGTACCCTTATCTAGTTTTTTCATGGCCAATCTATGTACGGATGTCGCTGTTCAACGTTATCAGATTCGCTTCCGATTGGTATTCCCAGTATTTGTATTTCAACGTTATTAATTTAATCTGTAAAATGTAAATGGTCATCATGTAACTTGAATGTAGGTACCGTCTGGCTTTTTAGTTTCCGGTGCGACCTGATGCTCGCATATCATTGTGCAAATTCTACGACCCCCTGTCTGTAAATTTATAAATAATCCCAGTGAGCCAGTGGCGGCGGCGGAGCGGCAGACCGCGGACGGCGCGGGCGCGCGACGTGAGCCGCCCTACATCATTCTGATTTGATCGACCATTCAATTGTGATAATGGCTCAAAAACATGCAATTGGCTGAATGCATCAAAAATTCCAGTGCCCGGTTCAATTCACTACGTTGTTATATCAAGAAGCCAGTTTTTTGTGATCATAAGTGCTCCTGAAATATCAATCAGTGAAAGTTTTGTGACACAAACAAAGGATTATTATAAATATTTTAGTTTGAGGTAGACGACCAGTCATCAAATTTTTTCACAGTCTGATTAAGAGCAGACATCTCACTTCCAATTTACTGGAGATAAATTGTCGCCGGAGACACTCGAAAAATTTCGTGTCGTCCGTGAATACGTCTCGTTTAAATTGTAATGAATGTGATCAATTTCCTTTGGTCGCTAACTCGAGGACGCTGTTACAAAGTCATATTTAAATCGCAATCTACCCACTGAATACATGTCTAAATCACGTCTGTAAACATAAAAACATAATATATAATATAGCCTGACAATAAGGATGCAAGCTAATGTATGTAATGTACATAAAAACCAGGTATGAAGATTTAAGACGATTCAACACCTTACACAAAAATAATTGTTCGTGTCCAAATGGAAAATAATAAATAACATGAAAGGACGCACGATGCAAAGCATAAAGATGGTACGCTTCAATAGTGCCGCTTTCGCATCTTAGCGTTTCCATTGCTTCATTCTTTGCTCCGTGATTCCACTGTAAATTTATTCTGACGTCTCATTAGTGTCTTCATTTGTGTACCTACCTACATTGTTATTGGCATGTCTATTTTTACGTGCACGCTCGCCGACACAAGTTCACCATCTATACGATGGTTTTAATTACGTATTCACAAATGGACGAGGATTGTGGATTTCTTAGCATCAGTCTTCAAATTAGCTTTTGTTAGCTTTCTTGCACATGTTTTCTGAATATATATTCTGTGACGTTTTTAAGCGTCTTCTGTAACACATTAGCTTTCCTTTTTTTGTGTCAACTATTGTTATTTATAATTTTGATTTCTTGTGTGATAGATGATTGAAGTTTACCTTTGTGTAGGGCTTAATTCAGAAATTTCTAGATTCTAGGTTTAATCTTAACAAAATATTTTCTTTGTAGACATACAGATTGTAGCGATTTTTAAAACAGCACATTAGACAATTAGACTTACTAGACTTCATACTGGTCCTTTTCAGAAATGAATAATGTTTTCAGTTATCCGTTTATTAATTCTGAGAACATGTTAAATCTATTCTGTGCCAAGAATAATAAAAACATGAAACATGCATAAAAACATGTAGTTATTTTTCTCGGGATCGTTGTCTGAGCGGAATTACCTGAGTTCTTACCTAAAACATCAAAGTAGGACACTTGATGCCCCTCAGTAACTCATATAAAAGCATTATCATTGACATTATTCTAAAATATTTTGTATTCTACGCCCACGTTACCAGCACATTACCAGTTTCGACATTACTATGCCCATGACGCGTGCATGTCGTGTAGAACACGTTGTTTCGGTCAGTCCCAAATCCATTATGTTCTAGTCGTAGGCGTCAAGGCATTACATCAAGATACTTGACCTTGAATCTTATCCATCATTTACATTTTCAAATCATGGTTATTGTGTTTTTATCTCACCTGTGATATCTTGTAGGTATATTATATTGTGTGTTTATTTCAAAGACAATGCCTGGACTTGTTTCATTGTGGCGTAATCGGTCTCTAACCCTTACTTATTCGTCCTCGATATATCGTGTTTCTTTTATTTATACAGTAACAGTATAGTTGCACTGCATTCCGCGTGGTCAGCCATTTGGCCTACTCGTGTCCAATGTAATTGCTAACATATAGTTACGCAAATCTGATTGATGATAACCATCGATCTACCGTTAGCTCCATCTAGCCACTGTGCTGTCTTTTGGACGTTGACCTTAAATAGCTTTTTATCAGGCGATAAACCATCTCTTTGTTCGACGTGTGGAACTAAAAGATGACTGGTCGTTACTTTAAAATGATGTGTCAATTTAAAATGAACAGGCCTTATTGTCACGGGCAATGAAACAATGTTCAGTTTTTGTGAAGTGAAATAAAAAATAGCAAGATGATGCAAGGATTGCTGGATTCGTTGTACAGAATTTACTCAGGTAATTTTGTTTATGCTTTGGTAAAATGTTTATTGTAGTGTGCGTTCTATCGTTCGTTGGTTTACTTTCAAATTGCTGTGTCTGCAGTCTTTCTGCAATTGATAGGTGGTACAGAAGTATGTATTTTGTTTTGTAGGTACTTAATTTCTCGGAATGCTGTCATATGATTGCCAGTTGCCCAGGCTGCAATATCTTGGCTTTGACTTTCTGTAATTTCAGTATCAACCATAACCTAAAATACTAAAATTTCTCAACAGGATGAGTCTTTACAGTAGAAAAATAATCATTCCTCTTAAAACTCACATGCGACATTATTTTAAAGCTCACAGTTCAGTGCACCTTTTCTTAAAGTACAGGTTTAATTAACCGCTGGTCTCGGTCACGACTGGGATTCGTCAGGGCGGGCCCGCGATGAATTAATGTTTAGTCGGTAATTTGCCATATTTTTTGCTGCGAGCTAATCTTTAATGGGAATAGCGACCTCAATGAGGGTTTGGAATTTGTTTTGACTTACAGTTAGGCTAGCTAGACTGTGAAAGACCACGAGTGAGATCAGGGTAGCTCACCAGAAATTTACACGTTCGAAGCTAAATAAAGTCAGAGCGTTCCAAACTATTTGTCAAATAAAAAAAATTGAAGTAAATCTTCATTGTTGATAATGATTAAATTATCATGATATTCATGATCAAAATCCTATTTGCAGTTTCATAAATTATTTTATTTATGAAAATCTAAAAATCTAAATACATCGATGTCATTTATTATATTCAGGCGTTACTTTACGGGAATCTGTTGCAAAGTATTAGAATTATATCCTTTAGAATTATATCCTATCCTTTTCTGATAAGATTCAACAAAATCCGGGCATTTTATTGCATCTTATCAGAGAAGACTTTTACGCAGAATTGTTATTAAAGTTTTTTCATCCTAATATTTTTATCTCGATGTTATCAAGCACCATGCATGTCTGTCGAACATTTCGCGTGACCTTAGGTCAATGTCGGGTTCCTCATGAATTTGATGGAGATAAATCAGTTGTGGGCGATCTATGAGGCTCATTTATACCTGTCTCATTGTGTTTACAGGTCTTCCATATAATAATGAAATATATCTTGCATTCACCAAACGATGTTGCATGATAGGAAGAAACCAGAAAGGAAAGTTTCAAGAAGTTTAGTGTCGGGGCTAAGCTCCACTCAATAACATTTCTAATATCCCAAAAATCTCATGAGCGCCATGTATGTTGACTTCTCTTATGTAATTACCTGCGCAGACATTTTCTTTCATCAACATGTTGCCCGATATTCCTTTTTCTGAGATCATGCAAAGCTCCTTGAACTTTGGGAACCTAAGTTTTCTTCGGTTGAGGTAGGTGCCTACGTGAGATCTCTATACGGCTTGTACTAGTGGCATTTGTTAACAATCGTGCCCATTCAATAATTCAAATTCTAGCTCAACTTACACATAACATGACACACCTGTCTGAACCCACAGCAGCCCTGAATCACTTAGTTTGACTGTGAAAACAAAATAATCTTTATGATGCTGCAATAAAATCCAATATCAATTGCAACTTTGATTTGTATGCAGGGTTGTCTACCAGCATTAATAGCTTTAAAATATGAATTTGTGAGTAGATCATCAGCAAAAACAGCATTGGGTGTACCTATGTATCTGCCCAATGTTAGTCAGGTAATACTAATAAGACTCGTGTAAACCTTGCGGGTTATGCACGTAGTGCCAAACCGTGCAAAAAGAATTGATACATTTCCGTGTTATTTATTTGTATAACATTGGGTTAGATATGTTTATAAATATCCGTTAAAACTATTAGTTCTTCTATGCTGTAAGGGAATGCAGGTGTGCAAGTCGTGATCGAACCGGCAAGGTCGAGAACCGAGAACAGAATAGCCATTGTTTTCAACAATTAATGTGAGAATGCGTTCCAACGCCGATTTCTATCAAGATATTTTGTGGTACTCTTTTCGTTTCTCAAGCCTTGGAAGAATAAAGGATGCAGTATCAGCAGTAGATTTCTGAGACATACAATCGGTAGGCGAAATAGCGGCAATTTTTTATTAAAAATATTTGATTGGAAAATATTCCAATCGCAATGAAACCGAAAAACCGATGTTAGCCAAAAGCTAAATTATTCAAATCAATATAGCTATAATGATTCAAATAATTTTGCTTTCGGTTAGTTCTTTAAAAATCTGAATAGGTAAATTGGAATGAGTAACTTTACTTAGGTACAATTTTCTTGTAGAGCTATCTAAAGCCAACTTGAACGTGATACCGATAATGCAACAAGTTAACATGCGTGTTTTTCCGCGGCTTCGCGTATCGATATCGATTACACCACAAGCAACACTATCTATCAATACATTCAAATAACTAACATCCTCGTTCAAATAGTGCGTATCTTATCGATATTTTGTTGGTTGATGGGACTTTTATGGAAACTTGGGCTTATGTTAATATGGATAAAGGAACTTTTATAATGGTTTCTAGAAAATAATGTTCTAGTAAATTTTACACACTATTTTTGGTTCTATTGGTCTCCTAGACATAAAAAGGTCAGAGAATAGTTTCTACTTGCTCAAGTACATTATATTCTCAATTTGTGAATATAGATTTTTATAATTTTTTGTGATATCAGCAAGAAATCCCTGGAGTGTGTGATTTGGCCCAGTGACGTCAATTGGCAAAGCACAGGTGTTTTGAACGTTAAAGCTAAAATAAGGATTCACTGTTCCAAAACTGAAACGGGCGGTCCGACAACAGTTTTTTTCAACCTATGCAAAAGAAACTTCTAAGCTCTAGTTTCACTTTACTAATGATTTCAAGGATTGTCCTATTTTCTTAACAAGGGGAAAGTGAAGGCTCAATCAATTGTAAAAACCTCAATTTGCTCACTAAGTAATTAGCATTTATAAACTTGGGAGTAAAACAGCAATTTGAAGCTGTATAAAAGAAATCGTGATGCCTGCAACTTCATTAGCCATTGCCAATTCTCCAATCAAAATAATTGCAGACTTGTGAAATGACTACAATGATTGTCTGTTCCTCGGTGTTATTTAGATAAGAAATGTTTTAATTGAGTGAACTCCTTTTTATTGTACTTTATGCATCGATCAAGTATGCGGCCTCCCCCGTATATACCTAGAACCTTACAAGAATGACTCTCAAAAGTGTCCACGTTTTGTTTTGACGCAGACAGTTTGCGCAGAGCCTGTCAAGTTTTTTGCATGCGGAACAAGAGATTAGTGGAGTCGAATTTATTTTATTTTATTTTGTAAGTAGGTAGGAAGGTACCTAAAAATAATTTATACACTATTTATTTTTATAAGAAATCAACAGAATTCAGGTAAAGATAACGAATCATTTATTGATAGTCAACAAACAAAAGGGTCATTTCGGACATACAATAATATAAATAAGTTAACAAAAGCTAGTGAAATAAACCTAAAATACAATTTCAGGCAGGTACTTTAAATTTAAAAGAACTAGTGTCTGCCTGCGGCTTCGTAAGAGTTTTTATTATTATTATTAAATGTAAAGCTAAAATAGTTAAAAACAATTGCGTTAAATAAAATAGACATACTGTTTGAGGAACAGCTGTCTTACGTATTCTTCTTATGCCTGTTTTGGTGTTGTAGCCATCACATTCTTTAAAATGCTTGGAACAAATGAGGCTTTCACGGCCAGTTTTAAAACATGGTTCACATCGCTGTTGTGCTAAAATGGACCTCCAATTTTCCCAACGCACAGGATCTCGAGGGTAACTAAAAATTAAATACTAAGTTGATTAAATCTAATACTTTTGGTAGTCTTTCTTTTATTAGAGAATCCACGCAAATAAAATTGAGGGTGGGTCAGCTAGTTATTTTATAAACCTCAACCAGTTATTTTAAATGTCTTTTCATGAATTTTTTTTTATCACTTACAACTTACCACAAATACCTAAATAAAATAAAAAATTAGAAACAATAGCCGCTCCATTCATCAACTTAGAACAAAATAAATATTTTTACATAGGCAAAGCCAACAACAATATTTAATGCTGATTTTTCAAGTATATAAGGCTCAATTGGCTCATATCACAATACACAGGTAAAAATACATTTATTCTCAAAGAAAATTATACAAGTATTTACAATTGAAACAATTGAGCTAACTGCCGACTGTTGCAAACAGTCTACAGATAGCTCAACTGATCCATATCAACACCAGTCGGAAGCGTCCCCAAGACGCTGGCTGCATTGCCACGCTGTATGGCAATGCTGATACGCTGTGCCAGATATTCACCAGCTCTCGGGTCACGCGTCGCTTCGACCAGACGCTCAGATAGTTTTTTGAAAACCCGAAGAGCCTCGGTACCCCACGGACCTAGGGTCTCGACTCCAAGGGGAGCAAATGTGTAGGCTCTGTCGAGACCTGCATATTTGCGCCTCTTGAGATCTTCGGCCAAATCTGCCGCCGCACCCGCCCTCACGGATGTCCTCGGAAGATGGGAAGGCGCAAGTGTGTCGACGCATGTAGCGTCCCACACAATGGGCCTCCCCAACTCCCATGGGACTAGTGTCATACCGTCGGGCCTCTTACCATCGTCACGCAACAGACCATTCGGTTCGAGAATAGCTGGTACGTTAGCGGTGACAAAGGCCCGCCGGATGATGTCGTTAAGGCTAGCGTGGCGAGATATCCGACCGGCGGCCCTAGTGCACGATAATCCGTGATGACCAAGCTGTTCGACAGCAGTACCGCACTGGCATTGATGAGGCGCGCAACACCTTGCACCCAACCGGAGACGTGTTGCGATACGGAAAGTTACGGGATCCAATAAAGTACCAGTGTTATATGAAGGAAATGCTTGCAACCAATGTCCTGACTCCCATTTAGAAACGGCCAGGAGGCGGGCACGATCTGCAGAGCTGGAGCACGTTTGTAACAAACAGTTCCGTGTCAACTCACACAGAGGCCCGTCCCATTGCCGTTGGGACAAAAGTGATTTTGGGGGAGCAGCATCGGGGCAAGCTCTATGCCAAGCCGTTCGAGCTTCCTCTAAAAATGAAATTTTCAACATAACATAACAGGTAAAAATTACATTTTAAACTTACTGAAAATAAGAAATTCCATTCTTTTTCTGTTGCTTGGTCGGTCGATTATTGCATTTTTTATACGAGCACTTGACCATGCTTTCGGTCCGAGAGCTAAAATGACACTAGTTGAAAAGGTATCCCAAAATGCCAAATGGGATACCTTTTGATACTGACGTTTTCAGGGCGCGCATTGTGCATCTAAGGGGGGCCGGCCGGAAATTTTTGATCGATGACTTTATGTCATAAAGCCTTAGCGATGCAAACTACGCCGTCTGCTGCTCAAGTCGAGCTCCAAAATGTATTTAAGTATGAGTTTTTTGTAACATCCAAGTGGCTTTGTCGGTTTTTACAAAAATTACAGTTGGATGGGCACTCACTCTTTGAGTTTTACAACTCTGCATAGATACTTATACTTTATTTTTTTCTTATGTAAGTACGGTACATAATATTTATGATTCTTTTTCATTCCGGATTTAATGCTCTTTCATGTACTTCGATAACACTGATTTCACAAATGTCTCGTAAAGTTCTTTAGCTTTAGTTACGAAATCTAATTAATGAGTGTCCCATTGTTAAAGTGCTGGGTGGCACGACCGTTTTAGTAATTGTGAAATCGCCGTGCAATGGTCTACAGGTTCCGAATCTTGCCAAGTGAAATTGGAGACAAGAAGAGTGACACGATTTTCTACAGAGATTCTTTAAAGAGTAGTTCTTTCATCATTTCAAAATGTATGCTGAAAATATAAACATTAGGTAAGTGTTAAACACAATATTGATCTTCTTTGATTCTTATCAAAGACGACAGATCGAGGAGTTGTTGCATTGTATGCAATGCAATTGAAAATGTTTAGTGCTCATTTGCAACATTCAAACCGTGAATTTTCCAATTGAAATCATGAATCACTAGAGTAGAGAGTCCATGAACTTGCTAAGTGGCCTCCAAAACAAATGCCCTTGTGTCTTTATCTTTGCATAACGTAGGTAATAAATTGTAAAAGACGATAAAAAATATTGTTTTCTGTTTGCCGATGATTCAATGTGTCGTTCACCTTAGATAAGTATGACAAGGAAAAATGTCTACGAGTATGCAAGGAACTTTCGCGCCGAAACCTCACGCAGTCCCGACCCGCCATTTTGTTCTTATTTGAAAGTTGGTTTTTAATCCTCGGTGGCCAGGCCAATGATCTGGTTAAGCCTTTGTATTTTATTTTACAGACGGCTCCTGAAGACTGTGTTCTACTCAAATAATAATGTTGTTTATGGCGTGGGTCCACCTTGTCAAAGAATATTTAATAATTGACCTTCATGGTGGGTACGCGAGTAATACAAGTAATACACTGCCTACATATAGACAAAATATTGAATATATTGTGATTTTTATGAGTAGGTGCTATTTACAGGGACAAATACATTAACTACTTTGATATAAAATCAGTTGCAATACATTTACAAAAACAATTTACATCAATATTATCCCTGTCAAATTGTCGGTCGGATAGCCCGGGGAGACGTGACGGAATGCTCCAGAAGTCAACAATTGTATCGTATTGCCAAACACTTTTGTTATTAGATATGGAGCATATTACCAAGAGATAAGATCTTTTATCGGTTGGCAGTGTTATTACAATTTTTGACAGTGATTGCCTGTATTGTGTATATCGATTCATTTATAGCGGTCAACAGGCCCTTCAGCCGAGCAATGACTTTGAGTGCTATCGAATCACTTTATAGAAGTGTAATTTATAATCATTAATTTGTAACAGGACCAGTTTTATGAACAGTTATACCGAAGCTTTGTGAGACTTCAATCACAATAAAACCATCTGAGAAGTATTTATGGTCGAAATAATTATTCTTAAGACGTTTGATTCTATGCTGCAGCCATATATTTTAATATATAAGTACTGTAGATTGGTTTGGATCTCTTATAATCAAGTACTTACCTATTTTGTTCCAACTGTAGCTGTAAGTGCAATCACTCTACCAAATTGCTAGAAACAGAAACAACAGGCTAATGTTTTGTGTTTTGTTTCAGGTAATGACATTCTTCAACTTCCTTCGATTGGAAACGCATTAAGGCACTTATGCAGCTACTAAGTCTTTATCACGATAAAGACGATAAACGGTGTACACATCTGAACCCACGTATGCGTTCTAAACTTTTTTAGTCGTATGTATATGTATTTGTTCTTTGAGTCTATTTTACTTAACCGTTATGATTTTTATATTTATCTTAAGTGGTCAATAGACGAATAAGTACCTATTAACATACCTAGCAGTTATTCTTTAAACCCAGTTTCTGCTATCTAAAGATCTATAAAACTATAAAGATTCCCCAAACACAAAAGCATTTCTTTGTTATTGATAAACTTAAATCTATTAGTCAGCTTTATTAAGTAGGCACAGGCATTACAAGATCCTATTACTTGAGCTTTTTATCATCGTTGCATACTAGCTTGGCTGTTACAATCCCATGATGTTTGTTATGAACGCTTACCTATGTATTTCATGAGATAAATATAACGTAAACTAACGATAATATCGTTATCAATCACTTAACTATAAAAGGCTTCAAGGTCACTTCTTTACGTGCAACTACATAATTCCTTATCATAATTAGATGTCAAAAGTCAATCATTGCTACTTGTATTCCAAACTGATCATTAGGCACATTAATAAGTATATCATTACTTTGCTATCAGATCTAATCCGTCATAGACCTTGGTTTTGATACTTTAACTACATTTAAATTAACTTTACATTTGAAGATATTTCTTTTGGCACTTTGATTGATGGTCTGCTTATTGCCGCTAACATTTGGTACTCACCGGACGTCGAGTTCTTTGTTTTGAATTCTTTTGTTGTAATTAGGTACGCTGGATTTTTTTTCCAATTATGATGCAAGGTCGTAAATCTTGAATTGGATTTAAGTCATCTTTTAAAAAAAAGGTGTTTATGAACAATTAAATATTATTGTAAGGATGATGAAGTCAAAAGTAATATTTGCATATTAAAATACTCTAGTCAGGAAAACGTATAATTTTTAATGATTTTAATTTTACTTTTCGTACTTACTGCAGCTTTGGAAATGTATATCAATTGACTCTTTGTGTCAAACTATACAATGTGTCCGGTCACCGGTGTCGGAGACTTTGGGGGGGTGAAATACGATAAATTTTATCGACAAATCACTATGCCTATTTTTTTTCTCCTAACAAAATGGCTGCCATTTTATCATGGAGAGAGAAAAAAAGAATAGGGATAGTGATTTCTCGATAAAATTTACCGTATTTCACCCTCCCAAAGTCTCCGACACCGGTGACCAGACACATTGTATATTTAGGCACAACTTAGGTTCATGTACTCGTATCACGGCGTGAGAAAAGCGTGCGTGCTTGTTTTATTTGCATAGTCCGGGAGCCGACTGCAAAAAACCCTACCTGATAAAAAAATAGAAAATACCTACTCTGTAGGGGTAGCTGACTTTTAGTAACTGCAACTGCTCTTGGTCGGCCGCGGCTTAACTTGGCAAATTTTGTGCAAATGACAAAAAAGTGGTACAAAAATTCATCAAAAAAAACCTCATCGAAAAATAGAATGAAACTTGTATGGTAGAATAGAGGCTTCGGAGGACAGTAAAAAAAAAGTGGTCGGCCTAATCCTGCGTTGGCAGGTTCCTGTGTCCGACCGAATTTGTGGTACCACGTGACAGCTGCATTTTACCTCATCGAAAAATTGAATCAAAAAAACGGATTATATTAGCTAAATTAAACCTGTTGACGTTTGTGTCGGTCGGCCTCACCTTAGCCTGGCAGTTTTTGCAGTCCGACCACATTTATAAAAAATATTTTTTTATTTCAACAGTGAAAATAATGGTTTCTTCATTGCTTCAACTGAACTGATAATGCTTAATTTAATGAGTAAGAGTAACATAATTATATTCATAACCATGCCGACCTACAGAATATACTAGCCAACAAAAAGTCATGCCACCCGCCTATATAAGTGCGTGGAGGGTTTAGAGGGCTATACAAAAACAAATATTGAGTTCAAATTTTTATTCTTGAGTCAAAATTATACAATAACGCTTTTAATCTTCAAGAGTCGAAGTCTGACGAACTTTCTCCAGAAATTGACTTCAAATTTAGGTAGCAGCGTAGCACACAAATGAGTGGCCCTGACTGACTCAGGCGGCGCGCGCGGTGCCTTTCGAGGAATATAAACAAACAAAGGAGGTCTGGTTTGGTGAGCGTCTCTTCCTTTCTCATTCACTCACAAGTTAAAAAACTGAAACAGCAATAACGCGCATGCAGCCTCGCAGATACTGGTCGGTCGGCATGGATTTGTATGACTTAGGATGACTATGCCGCCGTCGTGATTCATATAAAGGCAGTTAAAAATTGAACTTAAATGAAATGGTTTTGAAATTGTATAAAGAAGACTGCCTTTTAAAAAAGCACGGCAGTACATTGCGATCATCATCATCATCATCATCAGCCTATATTAGTCCACTGCTGGACATAGGCCTCCCCTAATGAGCGCCATAGCGCCCTGTCTTCAGCTTGCCGCATCCAGCATCTGCCTGCAGTCTTTCGCAGATCGTCATCCCACCTGGCCGGAGGGCGTCCTACACTATGTTTGCCGAGTCGTGGTCTCCACTCAAGAACTCGTTTACCCCAGCGGTTGTGGGTTCTTCGCGAGATATGGCCGGCCCACTGCCACTTCAGCTTGCTAATTCTTTGAGCTATGTCGATAACTTTGGTTCTCTGTCGGATGTATTCGTTACGAATTCTATCCTTCAAAGAGACTCCGAGCATAGCTCTTTCCATAGCTCGCTGAGCGACTTTGAACTGGTGGACCAGCCCTACCGTGAGTGTCCACGTCTCAGCTCCGTAGGTCATGACGGGTAGGACGCACTGATTGAAAACTTTCGTTTTCAAGCATTGCGGTATGGATGACGAGAAGACTCGACGTAGTTTCCCAAACGCTGCCCAGCCTAACTGGATCCTCCTCTTGGCCTCCTTCTCAAAATTATTTTTACCTAATTGCAGAATTTGCCCAAAGTAAGTATACTCGGAAAGAATTTCGAGAGGGTGGCTATGTACGACGACCGGTCCCGGATCAATGAGGCCATTGATCATGACTTTGGTTTTATCCAAATTCATGCCAAGACCGATGCGTCGCGAGGCTGAGGCTAGGCCGTCCAGCATCTGGTTTAGCTCCTCTAGCGACTCCGCCATTTAAAGTATGTCATCAGCGGATCGCAGGTGTGAGATGTAGCCGCCGTTTATGTTAATGCCCTTACCTTTCCAGTCCAGCGTCTTAAACATATCTTCCAACGCGCTCGTGAACAGTTTCGGGGATATAACATCCCCCTGTCTCACTCCTCTGCGCAGTTGGATGGGTTTAGACTGCTGGCCCTGTACTTGGACACTCATGGTAGCGGCCTCGGTAGAGACATCTCAGCACCTCGATATAACGATAGTCTACTTGGCATCGCTGTAAGGATTCTAGAACAGCCCAGGTTTCGACAGAGTCAAAGGCTTTTTCATAGTCCACAAAGGCCAGACACAGGGGCTTATACAGGATGGAGTTCTCCCACTGTGAAGGACGGTGTTGAAGAGGTTCTGAAGCTACTATATTACAGGGGCACCTCCGGTTTTCAAAAGCTCCGAAGTTATTCCGTCCTCACCGGAGGCTTTTCCATTTTTAAGCTGCCTCAGAGCTAACACGATCTCGTCTTGACTGATGTCTGGCAGTTCGTCGGTATAGTGGCGTGTCAGGGTGGCTCTAGAATCATGGTCGTCTCGTCGGGAATGGGAGGCATGTGCAGCGTATAAACGGCCATAGAAATCCTCTATCTCGGCGGAGATCTCCGGCTTCGACAATACGGTCCTCCCGTCGTGCGTTTTGAGCTTCGTCAGGTGGCTCCTGCCAAGCTGCTGAGTGAATACGTTGGACCCTCGGTTTCGCTCTATCGCCTCTTCGATGAGGCGTGTGTTGGAGCTCCGAAGGTCGCGTCGTACCATCTTCGCAATTCGCTTGTTCAGGTCTGACCTCTCTGACGAAGTCGCTTGGGGGGTTTCCCGTCTTTTTGTCATCAGCCCGAGAGTCTCATCCGAGAGTTTGGATTTCTTGCCTGTGCTCTGCTGTTTACAGAACTTGATGCCCTCATCCCTCAGCGTTTCAACCAGATTGTGTAGGGTCTCGTCAGCGTCATCAGTGGGATTCAAGGCAACACATCTATTCCCGAGAAGCTGCTGGAACTTCTCGGTGCCCGCCATGATTTGGATTGGGTTAGGTCGGAGCGTGGACTTCATCAGACGGTTTCTTTCAAGCTTCAAGTTGATATTCAGAGAGCCTCGGAGCAGTCGGTGATCAGATCCGGTATTGAACCTGTTGATCACTGAGACATCTCTGAATATGTGCTTGCTATCCGTCATGATGAAGTCGATCTCATTTTCAGTCACAGTGTCGAGGCTTTGCCATGTCCACTTCCTATGAGGTTGTTTCTTTAAGAAGGAGTTCATTAAGAACAGCCCCCCTTTCTCAAGGAAGTTGACAAGCATTTGCCCCCTGTGATTCCTAACTCCATAACCATGCGGGCCTATCCGGGATTCGTTGCCAGTCTAAGTTCCCACCTTGCCGTTGAAGTCCCCCATAACAACGTTGAAATGTGCCTTAGTGGTGTTGTGTAAGGCTTTGGATATGTCTTCGTACATATCCTCCACTTCATCATCCGAGTGTGCCGAGGTCGGTGCGTAAACCTGAATCACCTTCATGCTATACCGCTCGGACAACCGAAGGATCAGGTACGCTACCCTGGTCGACACACTGGAGATTTCTTGGACGTTGTTAGAGAGGGCCTTATTGACGAGGAAACCTACGCCACCCTGGGATGTTTTATCACCCTCGCGAAAGTAGAGAAGATGGCCCGAGTCTAGGGTTACGGTGTCCTCTCCCTCTCTACGGACTTCGCATAACCCCAGAACATGCCATTTAATAAGAAATCAAATAAATCGCAAAAATTTTCGACTTCGACGGGACTTGAACCCGCGTCTAAAATCTAAACGCGTCTAAATTTTTGCGATTTATTTGATTTCTTAGAAATTACCCTTAGTGTGGGGTTACGCACTATAATAACAAAAAATGCCATTTAATATTCTCTAACTTCACTTCCAACTGTGCTAGATGGTGGTCAAGCCTCAGAGTGCGTCCGTTAAACGTTGCCAGGGTCGGTTTGCGTAATTAATGGTAGCCTGGGGTAGCCCGGTGATTCCTAGCACCCCCTGCCCCGCCGTTACCATGGCCGCTACCTTGGCCAGGAATAGCGAGGCGGCCGGGACTTGGATGCCATTTTTTGTCATGTACAATCATTGGGGGTAATGCCCATAATCCCCACGCTGGGCATGCGGGTTGGGGATCGCAGTTCGGTGAAGTTGTTCTGCAGGGGGCGCTGCTGCCCGCCCCCCGGTGCGTGTGTCCCTTAGTCGCCTCTTACGAAACCCACGAGAGGAATTGGGGTGGTGCAATTCTATGCCGGCACCACACGGCCTAACATTGCGATAGTCGTATTAAATTAAGCATTATCAGTTCAGTTGAAGCAATGAAGAAACCATTATTTTCACTGTTGAAATAAAAAAATATTTTTTATAAATGTGGTCGGACTGCAAAAACTGCCAGGCTAAGGTGAGGCCGACCGACACAAACGTCAACAGGTTTAATTTAGCTAATATAATCCGTTTTTTTTATTCAATTTTTCGATGAGGTAAAATGCAGCTGTCACGTGGTACCACAAATTCGGTCGGACACAGGAACCTGCCAACGCAGGATTAGGCCGACCACTTTTTTTTTACTGTCCTCCGAAGCCTCTATTCTACCATACAAGTTTCATTCTATTTTTCGATGAGGTTTTTTTTGATGAATTTTTGTACCACTTTTTTGTCATTTGCACAAAATTTGCCAAGTTAAGCCGCGGCCGACCAAGAGCAGTTGCAGTTACTAAAAGTCAGCTACCCCTACAGAGTAGGTATTTTCTATTTTTTATCAGGTAGGGTTTTTTGCAGTCGGCTCCCGGACTAGCAGTACAGATTTCATGGGAACAAATCGCGCTGATACCGAGTTTATCTTGTTTGTTAGCATTTCATTAAATTCACATCAACTCGTTTGTATCACACTAATATTATAAATGCGAAAGTTTGGATGGATATAGATGTATGGATGGATGTTTGTTACCTCTTCACGCCAAAACTAATGAACGGATCAGGCTGAAATTTTGCATACAGGTAAGTCTAACCCTGGAATTAAACATAGGCGACTTTTTATCCCATAAATTAGTTCCCATGGGATAGAAATAACCTCAAAACGTTTCCATAGAAACAACGCGTGCGAAACCGCGGGCAGAAGCTAGTTAGGTATTCATAAAGTTTCGTGTTTAATTCGTTCTACTTCTAGTTATTGTTGCGTTATTTGGTTATTTAAAAGGAAAATTATTTTCTACCCACATTAAAAGAGCTATCCAATTCTACTTCATAAATTCTTCAACTTTCTATTTCAATCTTTGAAAATGATTTTTGTAATACTAGCTGCCGCCCGCGGCTTCGCACGCGTTGTTTCTATGGAAACGCTTAAAGGTAATTTCTATCCCATGGGAACTGACTTATGGGATAAAAAGTAGCCTATGTTTGATTTCAGAATTAGACTTACCTGTATGCAAAATTTCAGCCCGATCCGTTCAGTAGTTTTGGCGTAAAGAGGTAACAAACATCCATCCATCTATCCATCCAAACTTTCGCATTTATAATATTTGTGTGACTAGCTTCTGCCCGCGGCTTCGCACGCGTTGTTTCTATGGAAACGTTAAAAGGTGATTTCTATCCCATGGGAACTGATTTATGGGATAAAAAGTAGCCTATGTTTGATTCCAGGATTAGAATTACCAATGCAAAATTTCAGCACTATCCGTTCAGTAGTTTTGGCGTGAAGATGAAACAAACATCCATCCATCTATACATCCATCAAAACTTTCGCATTTGTAATTATTAGTGTGATAAGTGTGATTAATTTGTGTAATCATCGAAAAGAAAAAAAGGAACCCTTATAGGATCACTTTGTTGTCCGTCTGTCTGTCTGTCCGTCTGTCAACTCTCTTTTCTCAGATACGCGTTTACCTATCGAGTTGAAATTGATACCAAATACTCAAATCCGTAACCTCTTGAAGCTGTGACATAAATTAAACTTTTAAGTCAAGGCACTCAAAAGTTACAGCCGTTTATGTCCGAAAATTTTGAAATTTCCAAGGGAATCACATTCTCCCAAAACCTGTAGGGTACTTCCTATAGGTTTTGGGAGAATGTGATTCCCTTGAACCTAGAATCATGAAATTTAGTGAGCAGCAAGGTCTTATAGCACAAGTAAAGGGAAAAATCCGAAAAACATAAATTTGTAATTTATTCACTAAAAAAATTACTTTTAATGCTCGCCATGGACCAAAACCTATAGAGTACTTCCCATTGACGTAGAAGCATACAATTTGGCAAGGAGCAAGGTCTTATATTAAGTTAGTAAGTATTTGGTGTCTTATAGCACAAGTAAAGGAAAAAATCGGATAGGGTACTTCTCGTTTACCTGGTAAGGAGCAAGGTCATATAGCACAAATAACGATAACAACCTGAAAACCGTAAATTTGTAGTTTATTAACTAAAAAAAAAACATTTTGATTTTCTCCCTCGATCAAAATATACAGGGTACCTACTTCATGTTGACCTAGAATCATAATATTTGGCAAGAAACAAGGTCTTACAATTAAACGGAACCCTTAGTGCGCGAGTCCAACTCGCACTTGACGTTTTATTTATTAGATAATTTATTAGTATTATACTCGTAAATTATAATATTGACTAATGTAAGGTGGGTATTCTTTATCCATTCTTTCTTTCGTTATTGTAAGTATTCTCACTTTGAATTGTATAAATTTAATTGTAATTCCTGTATGACTAGTGTAATTGGAAGTGTATTTCTATACTAGCTCAATAAATAAATTGATTAACATACGTTATCCGACATCTGGGAAAATGTTTCCCCCACACTTTTCCATTTCACTTTTTCCCTACGCGAGTCAATTTAAATTTAATAAATAAATAAATAATAAATAATGTTGGACAATCCACACAGCATCATCAAATAAAAAAGATATAATAGAAATGGTTATAGAAATCAATACCACGATAATGAAACCAGTAGTTAACAAACCAACGATTCTGAATGACGATGAATAAATAGTTAAAGAAATCAATACTACCATAATGCAACCAGTAGTTAACAACCCGACGATTTACATCACTGTAGAGGCAATCTACATTACGGATCTTCAACCATCTCATCCAATTAGTGAACCAGTAAATACACAAACTAATGTGCATCATTACCTATAAATATTGGCAGGAGATTATTAAAATGATCTTCTAAAGAAGCCCATATACAGTCCTCGAGAGAATCATGTTTACAAATATGGATACGACCTTATTAGACTTATCAGATGTTGGAATTGTTTCTTTTGGTTCATATTGACTGAAGCTTATGGGAGAAAGTAGAATGGTCGTGAGTTTTGACGCGTTTTATTATGATTCGATGACAATCGTGAATGTTTAGCGCCTGTTTAACGTAATGTGCGTATTGTTGTCCTATAAGTACATTAACGGATATTATTTTTACGGCTGGCAAGAAATTATTTTGTTGAACACTTATTTTACCGATATCGTCTCTCTTATTGTGTGTTGATCTAAGCTTAACAATTTATTCGGCTATCTAAACACAGCTTTTCGTCACTACTCCATATATGCTATGACAAGGAAGTTGAAATAGTAAGAAGGATTCAAAATGCCTTAGGCCACTAACTACGTGTACTTTAACAAAACGTCCATTGTCGGTGTTTGTTAGTTTTTATGCAAATAAACTTACAAAAGCGTTATGCTACAATTTACTACTCTTTGTGCTTCCACGTTGAAAAGATAATTAATGATTCACGACAAAAAACGCCATGACTTGTTCCAAGGTTGAGTTTTTGCTATTCAAACAAATCACTCTACTGCGTCCTCGAGCTAACCACCTCTATAATTTTTCATCATTAGGTACGTCGTATGAGTCCAAAGCTGGACAGTGATTCATGATTTACCTTCTTTATCCTTATGTTAATCAACTTACTTACAAATAAACGTAGATCCTACAGGTTAACTGGTTAAGTCTGCGAATATTTCTCCATAATAGTTGAAACATTTTACTACGAAACGTAAAAGTTGAACCATTCACACCTGAACTGAACGGATTTTTCTTAACCCCTATAGTCTATTTTAGGTGTAGGTACTAGATAAATACAGCCATCTGCTGTTGAATAACAAGGAAGTGGCTTAAACATGCTGTCACTTACGATGCTCTTTTATAATATTAGTTTTCTACTACTGATAATAAAACTACTGATACTACTGATAAGATACTTATATAACAGTGCGAGATTGCCCTTAAATATCGCCTTACATCTGAAGTGCTTTTTTATTGTAATCAAAATAATCGTATCGGGCATCCCACTTGGCCCTGGCTCTTGAAGTGATGAAATAAACGCTTTATGTTTGTTTTCTGGTTCATATGCTTTTATTTGCTTTGCGAGCATTGACCTCAGGAGTGCTATCGCATTGCAAGGTATTCCAAAATCTTTGAAAAGTAAGTACATAAATGAAATTTGCACGGCTGTTTAACAAATTGGCACAAATAAAACATAATATAATGCATATTCTGAATTTAAAATCCACAATATTATTTTTTGCCTTTTTTGGGGAGTTGTTTTTATCAAATTCATTTCCAGCGTTTACGCAACAAATGAGTAATCGCTTCCACAGAGGCAGTAGCAAAAAGAAAAGGCCGACAGTAAAAACGAATCGTGTCACGTTTTACATTAAGTTTCCTAAGAATTTTGATCTCTACTTATTCAATACGTCTGGTACGAGCAGAAACTTAGCCAAGCGCTTGTAAAAGCTTACACTGAAATAAGCTTATAGCAAATAACGCCTTGGCTCGATTATAGAACAGTTTTTGTTTAAGGTCACTGACCGGTTTAATAGCATGGTGTGGCACAAGGTGGTGATTTAGATCCTTTTGATTATAAGCTGTATATTTAGCACTACCTACTTCAATAAAGTTTAAATTGGTTTGAGTAAGTTAGTATCTATATATAAAAAAAATTGGTTGTCTGTAAAGTCGGTTTACTGACGATAGTTGAACGTGACAACGTCTTAAGAAAATACTGATGGAATGGTAGCATTTGATACTCGATCAAAACTTCAAGCCTTACATGGAACGCCTCAGAGCGAGGTAACGCCGACGTCATGTTTTTTCGTGCGTGCAGCCGGCTCTATCGAATTATAAGACGTTGTCACGTCAATAAAATAAGGTGAAACCAAATGTAAAGCCTAGCATAGCACTAATGTATAATGTATGTATAATATACATACATTATACATTATTATAATGCTGTAATCAGTCAATCCGAATTCTTAACATAAACTTTTATTCACAAAGAAATTTTCTTTCAATCAAATAATAAAAATTAATTAGAACTAGTATTTACAATTGAAACAATTGAGCTAACTGCAGACTGTTGCAAACAATTTACAGGTAGCTCAACTGATCCGTCGGAAGCGTCTCCAAAGCGCAAAAATTTCAACTGTAGAACTAGTGCTGTTGACAGAAGACTGGAACGTTGGTAGGGCTACACTTAAAATTTTGCGTATACCTAAGCCTCCCAATTGTGCCCAGGCCCTCATGAGCCTGGTGTCCTCGGGTGACCAATCACGGACATTGCAATATCCTTAAATATTGTTACATTCATTCATATTATTTTATTCTAGTGCAATTTTCTTTGTGAATAGAGGCTTCTGCCATTTATTCATATCAAGTTTAATGATATATTATAATGTTATTTGAATACATCATGGGAGGGGTGTAGCTCCTGGCAACCATTATAACTACTGTTACTAAATATTATACCCACTTACCACTTAGCTTAAAGTAATGTATAACATTCTCATAATGTTTTTCATTATTCATACTAGCACGTAAGTATTAGAAGTATTGGGATGTGTAGGTACTTAACTGGCATCCATTCTAAATATTGTTACTAAACATTGCACATAATTACTACCTATAGTACAAAATTTAAATTCATAAGCGTCATAATCATAAAACAACCGTGTCAATCTGAATCAGAACACGTGCCCGTGTCTCCCCTTATGATGTCAGTCACCGTAATAGGGCACAAAATATGGTTACGGAAGATAGCCAGGCTAATGAGAATATTGCGTATGATGATGAATGATCGTGATTTGTATTGTTTACGCCTGTTTCCTGAATCTTAGCTAGGCACTACGATCGCAAACATGTCTTTTAATAAAAAAAAATTGTGGTTTTGTTAAATTTGACACAAAATTCTTCTTGAACAACAGGAAAAACTTATTACGAAAATAAATCACGTTGATTTAGGTATTTTTGTTTATTAATAAATACTGATTATTCTTTATATCTTTATAACTTTTTCAAGATAATATTCTATTATTATTGCTAGTATTTATCATAAATCATTTGCGTTTTTATTAGTTTTTCTCCGCTTTTCCCTAGTACCTTGGATGTTCGTTGACGGAGTGGAAAACTGGACGAACCTACTCTTAAATCTGTGTTAACATCTTTGCTCACTATGTTCGAAATTGCCAAGGCCCGCTTCAAGTCGTCAGCGTTTGTGGTACAGGCGTCTATGAGTGTCGGTGTCAGATTAGGGTTCTTGTTTACAGCTCGGTCATAGTCACATGTGCTTTCGTATATTACACCATCAGAGCCACATATTAGTTTAGACTGGCACGCTGATTTCGCTCCAGATATGAACATCGTTACTGCAAGTTGTTTAAGAATACAAGCTAAGCAATTATGAATGTAAGCGGGTTAACTACGAACCTAGTTTGTGTTGGAAGAACACCAAAGTTTCATCCTTTAATGAACTCACCCTGATGAAGTCCATCGTATGAAAGTTTTATGGTAAAATAGTTCAAGAATATTTTATTGGTAAGTAGGTACTTTGATTATTTATATGTCATATTTATAATTAAAGACCCACAATCACAATACAATCTTGGTAGAGTGCTCCTACAACGCACTTGTAAAATAATTATGAAATTGCACTCTACTCACGTAATAGTTTTAATACAAAGCTATTCCACATTGTCCAAGGTCAACAATATAAAAACTTCTTGAAATACTGTTTTTTTATCTGCAACGTCTGTATTTCATTTCTTTTCTCAATTAATATCGGAAAATCTTATATTTTCATAGCCTTTTCCATAATTGATTCGTAAAAATTGAACACGAGTTTTGATGAGGTATTAATTTCCATGACTTTTGTGTTAGGTATGGTGATAATTTTTGTTACTAAGGTACAGAAACCAGAAAAGCTTTTCCATAATTGATTCGTAGAAATTGAACACGAGTTTTGATGAGGTATTAATTTCCATGACTTTTGTGTTAGGTATGGTGATAATTTTTGTTACTAAGGTACAGAAACCAGAAAAGTTCTACAGTTAAACTTCTACCTTTTTTATGATCGTGGCTAGCTTTTAATCCAGCAGACCTTTTAATCACAACCTCACCTAACCCGGAAGAACCCGGTATCCCGAAAGAACACGAAACCGCAGAACGAAATTCCGAAAGCACATAACGGAATAGCGGAAGCACACACCACCAAAAAACTGTAGACCGAACGATCACAATCTCGAATCAACGCTATACCGAAAGATCACGAAATCGAAAGAACGATGTAGAAATGTTCTTCAAGGTTGTACGTTAGTCCGTTTTGCGGTTTCATGTGCTTTCGGTATTTCGTTCTGCGGTTTCTTGTTCTTTCGGGATACCGTTCTCTGGTATTTCGATTTCCGGTGTTCCGTAGTACAGCCAAAGACAATATACCTACCAATGGTAAATGTCTAGAAGACACCTAGGTATACCCTGTTGTCTCGATGAAACCTACGTAAATAAACCTGACCGATTACACAATGAACTGATAAAGGTAACTCCCATTTTACAAAAGTTCATTAATCACTTAACTTTCACATATTCTTTTGCGCCTTTATGCGATACAAATGATAATGGTACCAGAGAATTGTCTTCAGGCTTACAACCTGTTACACGAATGCAAATAATCATAAAGCAATCCCATGACGCCCTGTAGCGCTGTTTCGGCACACGTTGTCTCATTATCTCGACTTATGTGGTCATATTTATACGCCATAAATGGTTACAGAATCATAGTTACGGAAGATGGGGAAGAAAATAAGAAATCATATTCCGAAAGTCTAGAATTTCTAGTATATCGAATATGCTTCGAAAATTTTGAATAAAAATGTCTAGATTTCCAATGATTCCAAAACTAAAAAATATATAATGTTTTCGTCTCCCTTTTCTTTTGTATTCTGTCGTAACCAAAAGTGCCATTCAAAATTTAAGTCCTTTTGACTTGAAGAATAACCAAAAACCAATTTACACATTTTTTTTCAGGTAAAGGTAAAAATGTAATCGACCAAAACGTCTGTGTTATCTCTTTTTTACGCGTGAAGCTTTGTGCCTGAAGCTATGCAATTATGCAAATCTGTATGCGATTAGTCAAATGACTAATCGCAATCATTAAAAAATATATATTACAAAAGATACAAATATTTTATTGACTAATTAGTAAAAATGTTACGTACTTATAAGTTTTAGGACTTCTGCAGCTCAGATCTGAGTCAGATCCAAGCTTCAGCAAGGTTGAATTTAAAAGCGTAATATAATAATTTATATAGTAAGCAACTACATAGAAGAGCAAACCCCTCTATTAGATCTATCTCGGACTCTTATCCAAAATTTCAATGGCAGCTTCATCTCATTTGATAGCTAATCGATCCAAAGAACTGATAACGTCCATCTTCCTGGAAGATATTCTTGTATGAATAGAAGCAAATTGAAAAGGTCATTTATTGATGTTTGAATAGCTAGATGAATGTATGGTTGTTGCAATGTCATTTGATTGCATGTGCAATTTGATCTGGGATTGATTAGGTCGGTAGTATTTGAATTAGATCCAGTGTTACGAGTACTTCTACATACATATTTTATGTACCTTCTTCAATAACTGGTTGGTATATTAATACGAGATAGTATCGATGTGTACCTACTCTTGTACGATTAAACGGCTTTTAATAATACTTCATAGGAATTGTATCCTAGGGAAGCTCATCGAAGTCATGGAAAGAAACTAGATTTACAAAAAAGGCTAATAAAGTAGGTATTACTATTATTTCTTCGTGTATGCCTCTTTTAAGTTATTGTTTCAAATGTTATGAAAATTCTGCTTTAAGTAAGCATTTTGCAAAATATTTAACGTTTACGCAGTAATAAGGTTGATGTAAATCAATCAGTGTGCCTGCGCAATGACGTCACAAAGACCCGCCGAAGTCATTGGCAAACATGCGCAGGGAAAAAACGCAAAAAACAAACCTTTCTGCGCACTTGACAAGCATGAGCAATTTACTGCTAACACACAGCAAACTCAATAGTGTAAGGAATAAGCGCTAACATATTGTGATTTGCCTATAATTTTGAGCATTATTGTGGTAGCCTTGAACAATTCCGTTAAATGGTACACGTTTGACGGATCTGTTTTTAATGTTGATAGTTAGACGCGTGACCCGAGAGCAGGTGAATATCTGGCGTAGCGCATCAGCATTGCCATACAGCGGGGAAATGGAGGCTTCTATTAACTTCCTTTTTAATTTTGCAGTCACCACCTCCAGCCGCAGTACCAATACTAACTTAGTTTTTGCTTCGTTCGACATTAGATAATACTTAAACCTAACCTAGGGACTGGGACTCGCTTGATCTCTTCAAATAGACTATAGTTCTACCATGCCGTACCGGTGTACGGCACAGCTAGTCTATTTGAATAGCAAAAATGATAAATTGAGGAAACCCTCAACTCAACCACTCTACAATGGTAGTTGACCACAATAATGGTCTTTTGTTACAGTCGGTAAGTTAGGTAGTAGGATACCTAAAAGTTTTTAATTTATATTAAAAAATACTTACCTACAGATAAGATTCAATACACTTACCTATACTTAACCTACCCCTATTACCGTAGAACTTTATCGGCAGTAAAATTCTACTTCCATCAACCATCACCACAAGAGAAACATTGCATTCAAGATTGAAAACTCGCTTTCTCACAAGAATTTGTTCGTGACTAACCTTTCGAATCATTTCCAAACCACGACACAAGTATCTATTGAAAAACCCCAAATAACCATGCGGTTGCCTTTACTTTCTATTGCGCAAGATACACACCGTGATAGCGTCTGTGGTTCCTCCCAACCACAGGGGTCTATCCGTGAAACTTTAAATTAGAGTACGTAACCTACGATATAGGTAATTGAATGAGTGGATTTCACGGGGTCGAGAAAACAAAAGGGTCCGAGGACGAACCTGTACTATCGATTACTGAATCATCTGAAATAATAGTACAACATTATTAACTGTAGTATTTGAAGTAAATACGAGTCAAACATGCAATAGTTTCTAATAATTTAGTTACAACATTATTGTAGGTATTTGCTAAATAATTGCTACATCTTTATTAACAAAGAAAATGACAACCTTAGACCTAGTATTTACAATTGAAATAGTTAAACTAACTGCAGTCTGCTGCAAATAATTAAGAGGTAACTCAACTGGTCCAAATCAAGTTAGTTACAAAATAATCACTATGATTTTTGTAACATTAACCGCAGTATGTTATAAACAACTCTATATAATTTTCTTCGAAAGTCAGCCCAAGCACAATCGTTAAACTGACAGCAGCTGCTATGCTTCTTGTACGAGAGTAATTTTACGATGTTCATCGTTTAATTTAAAAATGACTTTATTTTAAAATCAATAAATAAATTATACACTTGTTTAATTTACGAGAAATCGTTAAAGTATTAGAAGTCTACGTACTACATTTATGTGCCTATATTAATATTAACTAAGATTAAAATGATTGCCTATAAAACTCGAAGCTTTTTATAGCTTGATTTTAACATTGGACTTAGGTTTCATGTTTTCTATTATCATATTGTCATGGTCTATTGACTTTGGTTGCATAATCTCTTTTGTTTATAGGAATGTGTTGTGAAGTGTTATATGTAGTTACTAAAACTTTGTATTTCTCTTTGCTGCTTGTTCTCTTGTATTTTATGATTTACTTAACTTTGTTCATTAATTATCTCATGCAAATAAGCTCCATCAATGACATGGGGTGCGTTGTATCTCCTTAGTACAGGGGTTGAAGTTATGTCACTAAGGACTTTGCTAACCCTACTTGTTAGGGTGAGACCCCTTGTTTTGTACCCTTGAGTATAAACATAAATATAAAGTTACTAGAATAGAAAACTTTTTTGTCTTGCATTTCGTTTTTCATTTCAAATCTTGATCTTTTCATCAATAGAAGATACTTCATCTACTTGCAAATAAGCGACTTTAATCTGACTGACTATTATAAGCAAGAAGTTACTTTTCCCGGCGACATGGTGTACAATTGGTTCCTATACCATCCTTTCATATTTGACTTTGGAAAACTCCTGCCGAGGATTCATTGACTTTAATTAAATATCCAATCAGCGTTTACATTCTGTCAACAATCATCACGCATCTCTTGGGATTGAGGTTTTTCAACACATCCAGTGCAAGTGGTTGATACAACAAGTTACTTTGAACAAGTGCATAAAATACCGTTTTCGATGACTCACCGCGCCCCCACTTATTTTGAAGCGCCACCAACGTCTCTGTCCGGGTCTGCAATATTAGCCGTTTTTCTATTAAATAAGGTACTTTGACAGAAAACGAGACGACATAAGAGCCTAGATGCTATAGGGCAGCTTGAATCAGTCGATCCTGACTGCTTCATGCTGCTCTGCAACAGCATAGTGAACTATGCAACTGCTCGAGTTGTTCCGTGTATGCCTGTAAATAGATGATTGTAGTTCACTATGCAGTGGATCCTGACTGTTTCATCGTACCATCAGGGTCTACGCAGTACGCAACTGGTCGACCCGTTCCATGTACATATGTCTGTAAATCTAAAGCTGTTGTATACCATGCAGTCGCCAGCTTGAAGCAGCCAATCCTGACTGCTTCAACCTGCCCGTGTATCTAGGTCCTTCTCTTAGGTGATATAATGTAGTTGTATATGTCCACCGCTATAGATAAGTGAAGAGCTATGGAGACCGGAGCTTAGTGAGACAGTCTATTCAAGTCTAAACGAGAAGTCTACTCAAATACCTATCTATCTGGACCATTAGCAACACTTTCAACAAATTTGTGGCACCTCCTCTACAAGGATGCACGTGGGTGTAAATTGTGTTGGTGATATCATTGTGCATGTGCATTGTGAAAGTGATGTCACTTGAAATTTACTGGATTTTATTGGCAATTGGCGGAAGCGAAAGTATTTATAGCACTTTCTGAATTCTTGTACTCGGTGCTATAAACCTTGTTGCTAAGGGCGAGATAACATATGAATGTTAATAGCTTTATGTACTTGTTTTTGTCGAGTTGCTAAGTGTTTCGATCCCAAAATATAGAACGGGACAAGAGAACAAGATAACACAATGAAACTTATAGGACTAAAAATAAACTAACAATAATGGTGGTCTGAACATTCCGGGCGCTAAATGTTTGTCTATAGACCAACATTTCTAGACAAACCGCTAAAGTATTCCTTTGTAATAAGTCTAGCTAATACAACTTTGTAACTTCCTACGGGGCTATATTTACTGCGATTCGCGTGGGTGCTCCATTGTTACAATAATAACCATTATTCCAGCTTGATAGAGTTATAATTCAGTCATCTTTCACTGCTCTGTGACGATAAGCTAAGACGAAAGATAAATGGTAGAATTTGCTTTAATAAATTTGAAATATTTCTTTTGAGTTTATAGTAGAAGGGGGCGTGATCTCGTGCTATGGTTATTTCGATAAATATGTAAATCATGCCTGATTTTCCATATCTCATAGAAGCACAGAAGACCTGAGTTAATAAAATAAATTCTTGCAAATCTGATAGCACCACAGATTTTCTCATGCTTTTCGTCCATTTCTGGATCAATAAAATATTTACAATATTTATATTAGATACTTTTAAACGAAGCCATTACTAAATTTAAATTTCTTTTTCAATTTATTTATTCAAACAACTTTACAGGACAAACCACTTAAGTCTACATATATCTAAATCAACTTAACTTAAAACTAAAATTGAAATCTATACTAATACAATATAATTATTAGGATAATAATGATTTACCCTTAGAAGAAAGGGCAGAAGAAACAAGATATTAGAGAAGTATAGAGGTGTTTTTTTAACTCAAGTTACTGAACAAGAATTTGACTTCCGAGATCTGAACCGACAAAAAGCTGGAACTATCTAGCTTCTAAGTACTGATGAAGCCTGCAGATACCTCCACTAGGCCAAACATCTAATAGACATCAAGAAAAGAAAGATAAAAGCCACCGATGGCCATCGATTCGTGTTATCCAACCTGACGAGACTTAATGAAGCCATCGCAAAGACCCGCCCAGTTAATGAGCTCATCATTAGCAACCATCAGATTAAACCTCTCACCGCATCAACTGTTACATAATCTAGACATTTTGCTATAATAACTGTGAAATAAACTGTGCCAAATGCTATAGAAGCTACTAGGTAGGCAATGGTCTTTAGAGTGGATATTGGGAACGGTGAAAGAGAAACGATTTAGTCGACTGATGAAGTGAACGAAGAAAATAACATTCCTTAGTTTTGTTGTTGATGAATTTTTGTTAGGGTTATAAGAATTATCACATTCTGAAAATATTATTGTATCTCTGTGGTAATTTTTCAAGCCGAGGCTAGAAATCAGAAAATAACTTTTTAAAACTAAGCACTTAGACAAGTCTAATTTACAAATATAAATTACTTCGCATTCTTACTACCCGTTGTCCTATTACCCGTTTTCCCGTAGGAATGAAGCTTTTTCCCGTGGTAAAAAGTAACCTATGTTCATCAGGAATAATGTGGGCTAATGGTAAAAGAATTTTTCAAATTGGTCCAGTAGTTTTGGAGCCTATTCAATACAAACAAACAATCAAATCTGTCCTCTATATAATATTAGTAAAGATGTTCAAATCCTATCCTACTAATACTATAAAGCCGAAAGTTTGTGAAATTTGAACTTTTGTTACCTTGGATCTCCAAAACTACTCAACAGATCAACATGAAATTTGGCGTGCGCTTGGAGTAATGCCTAACTTAGATAATAGACTAATTATTATACCGCAAATACGCGTGCGAAGCCGCGGGCAGAAGCTAGTAAGAAATAAAGTCTTCACTTGATTTTTTTCTCCACTAGTGGAAGAAGCGAAAAAGAGGCCAGAGACAATAGAAGCAGAACAGAGTGCACCCTTCAAAGAGCTAGCCTACCAGTTGCTGCAGTTGACTTCATCACGCTAAAACTACCGAATTTTGAACCGTGAGGAACGCGGATCAGTTTATTAAGGAAAATACATGCAAAACTATGCCTAGCCTGAAATAATTTAACGATAATTCTCAACTGAACTACAAAATGAGTGCTAAAGAGACAAAGGCTCGCTGGACCGCAATTCACAGTTTCAGCTGGTTAATTGTTTCGAGTCAGCTGTCGATAACGGTGCCTGCGCTTGCGCCTACTTCCGATTAGTGCTGCCAGAGAAAAGCCGGACAAGATTTATGAACGGTATACGGTTCACTTGGTTCGTTGGTAGGTAGGTAATCGAGCAGTATTGATTGAAATTTGTACTGGCTTTTGTCAGGATCTTTTCCTGACCCGTCATAAAATAGATAGGACCGTTGTTTGTTCCGTCTTTTGTTTAGATTAGATAGGTAATATATATATATTATATAGTTGTATGTTATTTATTATATGTATTGTATATATATTATATTCTACCTATTACGCATTCACTGCCCAGCTTCCATGACGGAGCTGGAGATGGGGATGTGCGTTGTGCGTATGCCATGAAAGAGTTGGAGACTTGGCTCAGGAAGCTATTTTAACATTATAAATGTTTACATCAGTAGATGATAATCTTTTAATGTCTGTCTGCTTATCATATATTTCGCATTCTTTGGGAAAAGTAGGACTATTCTTTATAACCAGCATGAACATGAATGCAGCGGAAGCCCGTCGGCAACTTTTCGCCTAAAATAGTGCTGGCTATAGTCTAAACCTAGCTCTAGGTTCGAATATGTCGGTTCCGTGCCGAAACAGCCAGATATCGCCCGGCAGCCGCAATTATTGGAAGTGTTTAAAGCGTTTATTGCTTCCTAGAAAGATATTAAAAAGGAGCACGAATTCTTGTGAAATTCGGTGAAGTACAATTTGGAACTCATGTGAAACTTTATATTTTGAAAGTGCAAACAGGAAGTAGACGATTTATAAAGTACAAAATTAATGAGCTTGGTAAGAATAAAAGAAAGGCTTACAGAATACGCTCTTAGACAACTCAAAGTTTAAACTTAAAAAATATTATAAAATAAGAAATTGTGTTATTTGATTTTCTCTTCACTTTTGTCAAGTAGTGGAAGAAGTAAAAAAAAAACACTTGTTTGTTTTGTCTATCAAAATTTAAATATTTTGTGATTTTGGATATCTAATTATCTAAGCACAATATTGAACTTCTTATTACTATTGTTGATAAAAACAAGTGCCCTAGATATTGTAGCATTAGTCCTTACTGCCCAATTTTAGAAACCAGTTTATCTATTTATTGAACGCGAACAATATATCACCAACACAGACTGATCCTAAGATCATGTCCGTTCATTAGTAAAGCTTTTCCGACAAAGGAACAATTTGCATACGCACAAAGCTATCCATCAGACTTGAAATGCACAAACAGACCAAAGGGGAACCCTTTGAAAACTAATCACATAATGTCGTATTTGTGTTAGGGACATCTGACGAAGGTACTGGTTAATTATACTAGGGGTGGTGTAATTTCAATCGCAACTTTTTAACAAAACAGACGATAGAATGGCACACTTAAATGATAATGGTGCAAATAATAATAGAAGTTTACCTATTCAGTTTACGTATTTTTATAACATTTTAGACCAGACCAGACCTAAAAGACGTATAAAAGGCTTCAAATATAAAAAGATTATGTTAATGAAGTCATGAAATTCAGGCTGCATTTCAGGCATGAAAGAATAGATAGAGAACAACAAACAGAGACCCAAAATTAAGTAAGAATAATCTACTTAAATAAGATCAACGTAATGTTAGTAGCTCAAATGTAGCAACAACGGTGTGAAAACACTCGTTATAAAGATGGTATCATACACCCTAACTTCAGCTTTCTCCAGATAACATTTTTATGCGACGTGCGGTGTTAAAAGGACAAAGGCGATGGCGATTAAGTGAAATTTCGCTACTATTATGCAACTGGAGACTAACATAACAGCTGAATGGAAACATCTGGTTCATTACAAGGTTTCAGTGCATTTTTCAAAAGCAGTTCACTTTGGAGAGTCTTTAAGTAACTTATAATCATTGTTTAGGAAGACTAGTAGGTAGGTATTTGAGATCCCTTTTGACTGAGGAGCAGGCAGCTGGAAGGAATCTGCTTATTGCGAATCTTTTAGGAGCAGACGCTAGAACTTCGCGGGTGGTATGAAGGCTACTCAGCATAAACAAGCTCATAGCTCTAGGTGCTACTGGTTTGATGCACTAGCCAACCTTCACGATGAAACTGTCCGAATGCTGACAGAGAAATGAGCACGTAGCATAACTCGGTAAAAGCTAGATTGAGCCTGTGATTGCGTCGAGGCGAGGAATCGAACGCCTTTCTCCCGAGTGCTAACAAATGAGTGGATGCAATGTGATTTATTCAAATCCGCCAGGGTTTGATGTCGGTCACGTCTGCCTTGACTTTTGTAGTCGGGGCACGAAGTCTTGATCTATGTTATTGTTGAACAAATAAGAAATAGAGATGAAACTGGTGATATAGAAAAATTCGCATTATAAATTGGAGTTTAAACTTAAAACGGACGACAAACCGCAACATAAAGCAATACGCCTTGATTCTTCGAACCGTACCTTTAATAACGCCTTGAACTCCGTTCTAGAATATAGCAAAATCCGTCAATATCAATAGCTCCGAAAGCAGCGAGTTTTTTTGAATTTCGTGATCGGTTTTGTCTGTCCTTTTTGCCTTCTTTAATAACTCAGTGACTACCGCAGCTATAAACTTGAAGTTTAAATAAAAATACATTTCGTGCGCGCCTGTACAGATTTAAAGTAAATAAATGCAAAATTAAAATGAAAACTCTCCCTACAAATAGTGATGTTGAAATTTTAAAAGAGACCTTCAAGGTCAAAGGTATCAATGAAAGGTACCTATTAGTTTGTAAATTTTGAAATAGTTTATGAAGGTTTGATGCTTTTTGAAATATTAAAAAAAACTTTTCATTCCATCATGAGTAATTAACAATAACACTAGTCATTCTTTTGAAAAAAGGTGAAAAATTTATCATTACCCCCTAATCACCAAAGTATGCAGAACGATCCATCTGAAATGTAGATTGTTACCTACTGTTTTTAGGTAATCATTAAATAGCGAAGTCTCTAACCGGCACCTTTAGTACATATTTGTGTAATTGACAAACGTTCGAAATCCTCGGCGCGCGAGTTACACTCGCACTTGACGGATTTTCTTTTCTTTATAGCATCAATACTTAACTTAGTTTCATTTCTAAGTGCCTTCTAACCTCGTCGTTACTGTTAGTTTTATAGTTGGTTAATTGGAGCTTCCGCAATGTATCGTAATTGCATTTTATTGAGCATTAAATTGAATTGGTTGAACACGTATCGTTATCCGAAGGGCGTGATATTGAATGTATATTGGATAATTAGTGTAGTAAACCAGTTTACTTGTACTTTTAAATTGGAGATGTGATGGGAACTTCTTGTTTATATCAGTTAAGATTTGATAATATTTAGTTCTTCTTACTTCATCATCATCATCCCGACTTCACCGATACAAGCTTCTTTTAATTATTTCCATTAACCTCTAACTTCTGTTTCTAGTAACCTATGCTTAATTTAATTGGCTTGAATTTGGCCTTCACGTAGTAGTCTTTTGTCTCCCTCATGAGCGGGTAATCTAAAGAACGAAACGTCCAAGTGACATTTGACTTCTTGACAGGCTCAAATAAAATCGTAAGAAAAACTGACTACTCGACAAAACAGATATATAGATAGAAAGAAAATACTTTAGATCACAGAATAGAGAATTCTAATTCCGTGATTTAGGTACACAAAGAATCCAAATACTTACACTACATACTATAATACCTACATAGCCTACAAACATTAGAATAAACTTAGTACACAAATATAAAATAAGGTCGTCTAACTGTTACAAGCATAAATAATGCTGATGAAGCAGTTTTTGAAGATAGGCAGTGATTTGCACGTCTGATGTCCGGAGGGAGAGAACATTGTTTTCATCTTTCATCATCAAATAAATCAAGGCCATTTATTGTAGGTAGGAACTTCGAACAAAGATAAATGCTGCTGTTATTGCATGCATCTAAATTCCTGACAAATAATTGCACGCACAGCTTATAGTTTCGACACCGGCATTTTCGCCGCGCAGCACCCGAGGCGGCTAAGTAAGGCATTTGATGAGAATTGCTTTGGAATGATTGCAACAGCCTACACCACACTTACCTACTTAGAAAGCAGGCCTGCAATGCCAGCAGAAAGCAAAGCTGTTGGCAGCATTGTTCAATCGCTAGTGCGTTAAGGATCAAAGAAAGTTTTTTCATTCGTTTTCAAAAAGCGGAGAGAAGAACCCTACATATAAATTACAACTTATATAATCTCGAATGCAAAAGGTGATGATGAACCAAGCGCGTTTGGAGTCTCTGTCAGGCAGCAGCTCTGTTTCTTTATACCAATGCGGAGAGAAGATGTTTAAAACTCTCGAACGAACACAAATTGACTTGTGTGAAGCTAATTTGACACCATCCTCTTCGTTATCTTACAAACCTCTTTTGCTCAACTAAAATACTAGGCGTATGAGATGCGTTGTGTGATTGGCTTAAAATTTATATAGAGTTGATTTTTACTACTAACTATATTTTTTTCATTAAGTTCCTAAGCTGTAAAGTGATTTCTGATCTTGACCACGTGTTAGAAACCGCGGATCTTGAAGTCACACACAGGTGTCATGTTGCGTTCAAGGCATTAACATTGCATGCTTGCGATTCACTTCCTTTGTGACGCAAATGAACATAATGCCCAAACGTGGTGGCATGACAGCGTCAAATTTTATACCAAAGCACAGATATGTTGCAGTAACTTCGTTGGCAGAACATATCTGTCCTTTGGTATAAAATTTGTAAAATTTTAGGTACCAACCAATATCGTGAAGTGGGTGGAGTCATACTCGAACATGTACAGGAATGCGGGGTTAGGCAGGGGGGGGTCTCTTCTCCAAGTCTTTTCAACTAGTACATGGACATATAGGTACATATGGACGTACCTTGTACGCACGGTGGTGGTTAGTAGATATTTATGACATTTTACTTTGTGTAGATAGGTGCCTACCTCATCTTATGTTTTTTTCATCAGGAATACAAGAAATCGAATCATTATATCGTCGCCGTAGAGCGAAAAGTCACTAACTCGCTATTTGGCCCAAATCGAGTTAGATGTGCCATCAAAATCCCCGATTTTTTCTGCATTTTTCAGTCTGACAACCGTATCCCTAGCTATCACGGTTTTCATTTTAGGTTGTGCAAAAAATTCACTAACTCTACATTTGGCTTACAGCATTTTAGTCGAAAACCAACTAAGTAGGCTTAGATACTTTTTTCCTACTTGAAAGAATTGCAAAATATAAACCTAAGTCGGGTTGGTTACTTTCTTTTCTAAAATAATAACTTGTTGCTAGGACCCAGTCTAGTCGAGAAATAACTAAATATACTTGATTAGTTATGTGGTAGCAGGTTTGATACACAACTTGAAAGCGAAAACTAACCAAGTCGACTTAGTGTCTTCTAGATCGCTATTTGCGATAATTGTACTTCATAATTTTAAAGCAAGAAATCATTTAACATGTTAAGTTAGTTTTCGCCCCAACATTTTGACTACAAAGTTTGGTTTTGAATGATAGCTAAAGTGTTTTGTTGATTTATTAAAGCCAAACTTTCGTACGTCTGTGTTAGGGTAGACAATTAAACGTGCAATTTAGTTACTTTTACGCTCTTGATTTTGCTTACTCGGTGGCTAGTGACTTATATTAGGCCGTAGCCACCTGTCCAAAACGTCTTCGCTGGTTCATCAACATCGTTAGTCTACTGCTGGACATAGGCCTTCCCTTAATGAGCGCCATAGCACCGTGTCTTGAGTTTGCCGCGTCCGACATCTGACTGCAGTCTTTGGCAGGCCGTCTCCACCTGGGTGGAGGGCGTCCTACACTACGTTTGCCGAGTCCCGGTCTCCTCTCAAGAACACGGTTGTTGGTTTTTGCGAGACATGGCCGGCACGATACCACTTTAGCATGCTTATTCTTAGAGCTATGTCGATAACTTTGATTCTCTGTCAGATGTATTCGTTACGAGTCCTATCCCTTAGAACAGCTCCGAGCATTACTCTTTTAATAGCTCGTTGAGCGACTTTGAACTGGTGGATCAGCCCTAAGGTGAGTGTCCACGTCTCAGCTCCATAGGTCATGACGGGTAAGACGCACTGATTGAAAACATTCGTTTTCAAGCATTGCAGTATGGATGACTCTTTTTTTCTTTATTTATTTTAAAGGAGTTTTGTCAACATGACCATGTCACTCCCGTAAAGAATGGATGACTCGGCGAGGACTCAGCGTAGTTCGCTGTGTGGTGCCGGCTTAGAATTTGCACCACCCCAACTCTTCCCGCGGGTGTCGAAGAGGCGACTAAGGGATATCCACCGGGGGCGGGCAGCAGCGCCCTTGCAGAACAATTCTACCACCGAACTGCGATCCCCAACCCCCATGTCCAGCATGGGGATTATGGACATAACCCTCCATGTGATAAAAACCAATAAGGCGCTTATCAGGGGGAGGCCTGCGTCCAGTAGTGGACCACTACAGGCTGTTGTTGCCTTCTCAAGTAGTGCAGCAGTTTAAATAATATAAAGGAATGTTTCCTTTCAGTAAAATTTGCTAACTTGAATATTTCGGGTAACTGCCCTCCGTCCAGGTAATGTTCGTTTGTACCACACTGAAATGTATTTCAGAGGCCAAGAAAAAAAACCCGTTGATATGCGTTCGTCGTCTGAACTGGACCATTCCCCGTTATCTTCATTCATTGTACGAGTACTCTCTACTTTACAGCTACACACAAAGATGTTGCAGAAAAGCTTCTGGTGCCCGATGCCACTATAAGGCCGTATTGTGAAAGCTTACTCAGTCATCGGTCTATGTTTGAGAAGCGATTATGCCATGGAAAAGCGATAATCATGATCATGAATTACGACATTCACAATGTTAAGACTCACTGGACCAGAATGCTATCATTAATCATTTTAATAGGATTTCAATATTTAAAATCTTAACAATACGTCAAAAACATTAATTTACTTATAACTTGTTCTGAATGCGTTTTTTTGTATTTTTCAAGGAAGTATGACAACTGCATTTGATTATTTATCATTTTCTTATTGATTACCTGATTCGAGAAATAGAAATTATATAAAATTAAGCAGATAAGAGCGTTAGAAAAATTACTTAAACACTAAATAAACTTATCCAAACACGGGTGAAAAGTCAGTTGGTGACTTTTAACAAATCATTGTCTCACAAAGTTAGTACAAGATTTGAGGGCGAAAAGTAACTAAGTCAGTTATTTTTTCATTTTCCCTGAAAATATCAGTCATTCATTGACTGTAGTGAATTGACCTTAAGAGCTTTTATATTTCCTAACATATGAGACCATAAAATTAGAAATATCCCATACCGAAAGAAAGTTATGATTTTATTTTGTTTTTCAAAACTTTAAACCTTCATAACTCAAAACACCAAATGACCTAGTTAGTGACTTTTCGCTCTACGGCGACGATATTACTGCGACGAAGGGGGTTGCGGGTTCGATTCCCACCTTGGAACAAATGTTTGTACGATCTGCAAATATTTGTTTCGGGTATTCTGGGTATTTACGATAAAAATATCTATTTATGTAATGTTTTAATTTAAGTACTAGTTAAGGGGGCTTTTACATCTCGGCGCAACTTTTTTAAGCTCGCGTGGTACTGAGGGTAAATCGCCGGCGTTCGCCGGCGCATTGAAATATATACTACTTTTAAATAATTCATAAAAAAAATAGTGGTGATTTATAAAATGAAAACAGGTCTCCGAGAGTTTTTGCCTGAACATGCATCGGTAGAATGATTATTATAAAATAAACAAATAAGTTATCTAAAATTTATTAAAACAATTAAAGAAAAGGAACTATTATTAACAAGTAATTGTTATTTCAAGCAACGAACGAAAACAATATAATTTGAACCAGGTAACTGTGGGATTTCGCGTTTTTTTTGTAATAGCCACCTTAAGTATATTATCTGTTACCCATAACACAAGATCTGCTTAGCTTGGGTCTAGATGATGCTGAGTGGATTGTCCAGCATTATTGATCATAATGTGAGCCTGTCTTTAGATGTTCCTGTATAAAAACGGTTAAAACCAAAAGTAGAATTAACTCACGAAGGTAGAGACCACCTCTGGAAGTCTTGAAAAATTAATCTCGGCACCTTCATTCGAAAGACGTCAGCAGTGACACCTAACGGTAGATTCGACCCTTTTACAACCTCTGCATTTCATAAGTCCGCGGACACAAAGCGAGAATTGCGGAAATCCCGTTATTAAAAATTTAGGCGAATATTCAGTGACTTAATCTGACCCATAAATTAATGAGATAAAAAGCTCGTAAGCTTACGTCCTGTTGATTCCTGGGTATCGATTCTGGGGAATATTATCTTCAAACTATAGCCACAACAAACAAAAGATTTGATATGAGGCAGAATTTACATACCTTATCTTTTGTTTGACTAAGTTTACGACAGGGCTTTCGTCACCTATCTATAGACTTTCAAGAAGTCCAACGACATCGGCTGTCATAATATCGGATGTAACTTTGATATAACCCGTGACCTCTTTATTTCCTAGTTTTACGAATGTAATTTACAATTTCCAAGACAATTTATTCACAAAGAAAATTATACTAGTATTTACAATTGAAACAATTGAGCTAACTGCAGACTGTTGCAAACAGTCTACAGGTAGCTCAACTGATCCATATCAATACCAGTCGGGAGCGTCCGGACGCTCCCGACTGGTATTGATATGGATTAGTTGACAGGGACGCGTCCCCAAGACGCTGGCTTTATTGCCACGCTGTATGGCAATGCTGATGCGCTGTGCCAGATACTCACCAGCTCTTGGGTCACGCGTCGCTTCGATTAGACGCTCAAATAATTTTTAAAAAACCCGAAGAGCCTCACGGACCCAGGGTCTCGACCGGCTCCAACGGGTGTAAATGTGTAGGCTCTGTCAAGACCTGCATATTTGCGCCTCTTGAGATCTTCGGCCAAATCTGCCGCCGCACCCGCCCTCACGGATGTCCTCGGAAGATGTGATTTAATTTCCAAGTATTATGTCTGGTCATGCCAGCTCTAATGGAAATAAAGCAATCGTTGTGAACAATTTTCGGTCTACCAGAGTCGAGGCCCTGCATTCTCCACTTGCTAAAGGTCGCAGGCATTATCGCGTCATCTGGATGAAGCTGTTAATATTCCATGACATTAACCGCTTTGTGCCGACCGATGACTTTATCGTATCGGTGTCACAAAAGTCGTCTCTGAGACGTTAATCTAAGTTCTGTCGCATTCTGTAGATATTCATTCTCTTTTCGAGTCTGCTGAACAAAGCATTCTGTTTACGAAATGGAAACAGAATGCTTTGTTCAGCAGTATTCGCATAATAAAGAGCAATAATCATCCTAGTCGGCGATTTATCTGGAGCAGATATGATAAAAAAAACGTAAGCGAATTTTTTGAAAAAAATATCCTTATACCTACTTCAATAATATACTTACGCATTTCAATAAATCCTGGAGTCAGAAAGTCGGCGGTGTACACCTCCGTGAATCGGAAAGCTGTTGGTCCTCCACCTGACCTCTGCCCGGTCATGTCGGTCTGCCGTCCTATCGGATTATGAGAGTGAGGGAATATAGAGTGCACCTGTGTTTGCGCACACACTAGGGCACTTTAACATGTCCTACGCGCCTGGTTAGTCTCCGTTGAAACTGGCCGCTGTGGCCGGATTCGGCTAAGAGGACATCATCAATGTACGCATTTTATGTAAGTAATTTTTTGCTATTGCAATCAATCCTTGTAAAGAGTTAGACAACCTTATTTTATGTTTATGTAAGTTTATTACTAATCTTTGTAGGTATTTAGTGTAAGTATTTGTTTCGTTTTCTTTAAATAGGTACATATCTATATATTTATTCAGTGCCACCGTCTTTCTGGTGCAGTTTAACAATTAAGAAGAGTCTATGACGAAATTAGTCTCTACTCTAAACTTAACGGTCGACAAGGTGCACGACGACAAGAAATTTGGCGTCTGCTAGACGTTGAGTCACAGTCTGACGAGTCGTCTTTTTATGTCAATTTGAAATTGTACTACGCAATAAAAAAGTTCCCTAGAAGGACATTTATGTTAGCTCTCGTGGGTAAGGTGAAACTTTCAAATATTGAAAATGTTGTTATGACCTAATACAAATTAAAGTTGTGTAAGTGGTCTTAAATTAGGGCGTTATGGCGTTGGTTGCCAAACTACCTGTAACTTGAGATTCTGAATAATTTCATGTTACTTGATGGGTTATTCCAGTTTTCCCCCCTTGAAACTGGATTACCTACTTGCCACGTTAATTCGTAGTACTTCCATCGCAACCGAATCACTTATCTACCTAACCCTACATGACACTCAATAAATAAATTATCTCTCATAAGGTCGGTTCCTTTGATGACTACTATCAACCCTTCGTGCGTCGTGTCATTCACCGCACGTCCGATGGGGTGTCTATCAGACTACGTTGAACGGCATCTACATTCTACGGCTCAATTGCTATCCATAATTACCTGTGACATGAATACGGAATTAGATTTCTGTCTTTGATCTTCGCGAATTCGTATTTATGCTGTATTATGTTTCGAAATTACAATTAATCATCTTGGTAAGTACTGTTTTATATTCGATTTGTACTGGTTTTTTAATTTAAATTTCAAATTTCGGGATATTTAATTTAAATAATTTCTAAGTTCGAATTCCGTTTATTTGATTCATCACTTATGTATTACGTAGTACAATATCTAATCTTGTCGTTTATATTCGAAATTACCATGAAAATAGGTATTATCAAAATCTTTGTTTGAGTAATAACGCATTTAAATGGAATTTCAATGCAGATTATTTCCCGACGAATAGCAATAAATAGAGATTACACAGTAGGTATCTAGAGAAGCTCTATACACCAAATAAAATATAATAATTATGTGGTCATCCTTGCATTGCAGCTTATTTAAACTAGGGCTACAATGTAAATATACATTTAACAACCCCTAAAATAGACTAAATTTATGGATTTTGGCATGACTTACAATTTATACCATCCGCTCTACCTGAGTATTTTATTTCAATTATGTTTGCTCATAACTCTAACGATATCAGATCACACGGTCATTAAACAGGTTGCCAGCGACGGTTTCCTAATCAACCCGGTCCTAGTAGCTTTTCTCACGTCTGTTGAAATTTATCATAATCCCGATAGAAAATTATGAGCTATGAGGTTTACCACCTCACAAAATGACCTAGCGTCTCCAGTCTATCATTACTTGCCTCATCATTACGGGGCATCTTGAGACACCGGTAGCAAAAATGATGAGCAATCTTGATACAAGAAGGAAATGAGAAACATTTCCCCTATGCAATCACCCCATGCTTCCACATAATAACACTAGGAAAATTGTTGCTGCAGGCTATTATTGGAACGAACACTCAAACTGAGACACGCAACTTTAAAAAGTTAAAAGATAAACTCAGTTCCGGTTTCATAAAGTTGAAATCTAAATTGCGGAAAACTGTAGCATCAGTATTTGAAGTGCAAAGCGCATGCGTGCATTTTGGAGGGAAAACCGTACACAGTGTTGTCATGACGACCAGTTATACTGCACCTCGATTTCTTTGTCTTTATTGTGTGCTTCAATCGAAAGATAATTGTGATAAATAAAAACTGTCAATATTTTACTTGCAATCGTGATTGTTCTTTTGAAGGCCTTTTTGGGTTGCGGTGAGTGTTACCTGTGTTGCCCTATAGCTTTTTTGTTACGTGGATGTACACTGTATTGCGGAGGAATATAATATTTAAATAGTGAGGCTTACAAAGGTACCTACCACTGCATCAAAATATTATTTTGATGCAGTTTGAATAATTGTTGGTGATCTGACTGAAACATAATTTTATTGATGAATCTGTAGCAGTAGTTTCTACGAAACATAACAACAGCATAATAAAATAAACCGGCTGGGAATTGAATCAGTCAATAACAATATTCTGACATAATTGCTAGCCTGGTCCTTTGACCTTAAAAGCCGACAAAAGAATTGGACTTTTAATGACTTTGAAAACATTCGAATCAGATTGAAAGTTCCTTTTATTTTATAATTTGTATCTATCTGCCACATGACAATCATGAATAAAAAATTTCCCTTCGGTTTTGACTTGGAAAATTGTGTAGGTACCTTTTTTGTTTACAGATTTTTTATTTACTGTGTGAATTCGTTGTGTATATTATCCAGCATTATTTTTATTATATCTTATAATTTCTAATCAGTCTATCAATATTGTAAGTTGCACAAACCATCCTTTAAGTTGTCTAATTTGACAAGCAAAATAATCAACTCGCTTAGAAACATTAACAGCAGCTTAGACTTGTAGTCAAGTTTGTCTGGTTGTTGTGCTACAAAGCTATGTGAAAGAAATGTTGTGCCTTCATAGTAAGTGTCTATCTAAGCTAAGCCCCATCTTAGGTAAATAAAAATAAGAAATCTTTAGGTACTAAGTCATGTAAATATAATTTATGTAAACGTATTGCGTTATGAATAATTTTATTAGCATTCTATTCTGCAGCAAACAATTCAAATTATACTAGTATTTACTTCTTCAATTGTAAATACTAGTATAATTTTCTTTGTGAATAAAGGCTTTACAGCTACCCAAAAAAAAAGTTACATAAGTACATGTAAATATTTTAAGGACAATATATTTATTTATGTAGACTGTATCTGTAGACTGTTTGCAACAGTCGGCAGTTAGCTCAATTGTTTCAATTGTAAATACTAGTATAATTTTCTTTGTGAATAAATTTATTCCATACCTGGATTTATGTAGTAATTTTTATCATTTTTGTAATCATTAGAACTACCGGTAAAAATAAGTGCGATAACAATCTAACTAATGTAAATTTATATCTTTGAGATAATTTTCTCTCCATCATTCTATTGTCTTCTACCATCTACTTAGGCCTACTATCATTTTGTTGTATGGATGTACTCTTTATACAGCCATAATGAAATAACGGAGCGTAAATTATTCCGCTAGAGTAAATCTTCCATCAGATACGGCATGCAAATGTCTGAAAAGTAGGTGTAAAGTAATGGAAGAGATTTATTTTGATCTACCAGTTATCTAGGCTCCAATCCCGTTACATGGCTAGAGCATTTAGTTTTGTGTCAATTTCAAATGACGATGGTTTATTGTAATTAACGGAGTCTGTGAGACCACCTAGACCGCGTTAAAGGTTAACGTGGGTTACAAAACAGAATAAAATGAGGTTTTCAAGATGATAAGAATACCTGAGCATAAAAATTAACTTTTTTTTTAATTACGTCTACTAAAGGTTTTGATAAAAACGAAAGACCTGATATTATTTTTCAGTAAAAACAATGTACCTAGATAGGTACTCATAAAAAAAAATAACAGCATTGGTAATAATTATGGTAATCGGTAAGATCACTATCGGTATCGGTAAAATGCAGATTATAACGCTACCTAGCGGAGCCGAATAGCGCGCGTGCGTTGGCAACATGTTTACTTGACCACGTGCTTACTGTGTTCCGCGCTTTTCGGATAGATGGCGTGAAGTGAAATTTTTAAAGAAATATTTATTTGTTTAGTTGCAAGTCTGCAATTTTATGAGTCATGCGTGGCCAACCGGGTTAAAATATATGTTTATACACAGCCTGTATGAATTTGTCGTAGGTTACGAAACGTCAACAAAGTAATAATTACACATGATAGGTAAATTTATACCTACAATTAAAACATTAATTAAGTTTTATTTAGAGAGCAAGAAGACATCAAAAACCCTATATCCACAGTGCCCATCTAATTTCTAACCTCAAATTTCTTGTCAACAGATTGGCGCGCACCAATGACAGATGAATCGGAGGCGGCGCGGGGTCGGCGCGCGCCCGCACCCCCGCCGCGACACCCCGCGCGCCCTGAACCTCGCCCCCGTACCATGGAACCCCTGCTCCCTGCACCACCACGGCTTATCCGACCGTCGGAACACCTTGCGATAGTCGCCAGAGAGCAAAGACACCAGCACTTGATACCGGCAGTCACGGTGGTGCAGGGTCCAAGGCCAGTGGTGCCGCCTCCGCCGCCGCCCGTGCCGGTGCATAGACATGTGCCGCCGCCGGTCATGAGGATGCCAGCTCCGAGGATTGTGCAACCCAGGAGAGAACAGGTAAGATTATGTCCTTCTATTTATGACGTAGACACAGTCGCTGGGCACTCCTGGATGCGAAAGGTACTAGACAGAGGAGGCTAGCAAGATTTAGAGGCCTATACCAGCAGTGGGCGACAAGATCTCTTAGATTGCAGAATATTCTGAAACTGAGCAAGGGCTCCAATAACAAAACTTGAAAAATATAGTCGCCGTCAATAGTCAGGCATAGGTACAATCGTTTTGAACCTTCTTCATATTTAAAATTCAGCAAAAGGAATGTGCTAAGTTGTTCGACGACTGAAAGCTAGGTTTCTTGCCACAAAACAATTGACAATTTCCTTTGATATTGCACCTTATTTACGAGTTCATTTGAATATGAGTCTGAATGAGTGCTACTATAATATTGCTCAGTCACTTTTCATGAGCCCACTATTTAACACAAATCTGCCATACTTTATCCACTTCCCTGTTCAGGATCTGGCAGCGTAAAATGAAAGCCCATTGTGGTGTCCGCTGGCACCCACTTATAAGCTTATTACAATAAGAAAGCCGTCAATGACTCAAACGGGGAAGTCTTGTCTGAGCGGATTATGCGAGACATGGGCGTATTCAGAATTTAGTTACAAAGTCATTGCATTGCAAACAAGACAAAGAGAAATGGCACAAGTCGTTAGTCACATTAAAATGTAAAAAAAAGAGAAACAATCAGAAATTCACCAAATGGAATAACCTTTTTTAAGTAGGTACTTGATCAAATGAAACCCAGTTGTTGTGCTGTTGTAGAGCGTGTGGTGCCGGTTTAGTATTTGCACCACCCCAACACTTACCGCGGGTATCGTAAGACGCGACTAAGGGATATCCACGGGGGGGGCGGGCAGAAGCGCCTCCTGCAGAACAATTATACCACCCAACTGAGATCTCAGCCCGCATGCACAGCGTTGGGAATATGGGAGTAATGCCCATAATCCCCACGTTGTGCATGTTGGATCATGAGATAAAAACCAATTAGGAGTTTATCAAGGGCGTGGCCTGCGTCCAGCAGTGGACCAGTACAGGCGTTGAGGTGACGAGGCGAGGTCGTGAATGATGAGATTTAAAAGTTAACCGAAAAGTCTGTAAAAGAAGCAAAGGGCTTCGATGACATTCATAAAATAATCAAAAATCTTATTATAAATATTCATGAAATAAATACCCGAAGCCTAATTACATCCATGGCAAATAGTTATTAAATTATTACACCCAACAACAATACTTTTACTCAATTAGCTTTCCACTCTGAGTCATTCCTAAGCACCTAAGTATTATCAGAATATTGCGTGTCATGATAATGTCGCGATTAGCATAACAAGGATCGGAGAAAACTACGCCTACAATCAAAGCGATGAAAACAAGAGAGCACAGCAATTAATGTGAAAGATATTAGATATCGTAGGACAATGTAAGACAAGCGACAATGTTTAGAACTAGACTTAGAACTAGAATCAGAAATCTAGAAAGAGACCCTGAGAAATTTTAATATTACGTAGTAACTACAATACAAAATTAAAAGTGTTCATACGCCTCAATCAACGTCAAAGAAAAGTCTCAGTATGAAATATTTTTGCATTTCAAAGGATTTTCATCAACGTTCTACATGATGTGATAGGGTTCTCTTCATTGCAAAAGTTGCTTTATCAGAGTTCCGAGAATTCATCTCAGTAAAAATTTACTGGTCTAAAGAGAAAATGAAGTCGTTTCATAAAAAGATGAGAGCTTTAAAAGGCTCAATTTAAAAGCGGTTCCGTTACGAATTCAACCGGCTCCTGTATTACGGCAGCAAACAAATTATGCACCGCATTCAGACAACATGAATTCACGGAACCCTTCCTGGTTACCTGTTTGTGCCTATTTAGTGAACGAAATAAACTTACACTTCAAAGTGTACATTCATTAGAATAAAACGTTAAAATAGTGGCTTTCTAAAGAACTGGAAACTTAGTAACGTTAAACGAATCAGCAAGTCTGGAATGGAAAATGTAGAAATGGATAAAAAGCTGCCGACATTTATTATACGGCTTTTTAAAGATTGGGCTCATTATTATCGAATACGAGAATATAAAAAAGCTTATGCCCCCATAATTCTAAGATTTAAACTCATAAACCGATTAGAATAAGAAAACCCAACTGACAATACGAATCAAGGTTAAGTGTGAAATCAGCCCATCACAAAGGCAACTGTAATAAAAAGCTATCGAATTCGGCCGACCCAGTTTAGGGCTCTGTAATGTAATGACATGGCGAGACGGGGCGGAGCGCACCTTGGCCCAGTCTATATGGAGCAGTTTAATGCCGAATTAATGGTGAAAGTTTGCTTCTACTTTTAATTGGTGGCAAATGTGGTAATTATAAAGGACAGGATCTTTGTAAATGGTTAAGTAGAAAACTTGTTTATCAGATGCAACTTATGCATAACTTTTATATACAACATATTATATTTGTAATGCAATTAAATAAATTAAATTAAATTAAATAATGCTGGACCATTCACACAGCATTATCTAGCCCCAAATTAAGCAGAGCTTGTGTTATGGGTACTAGATAATAGATATACATATAGATATACATAATATAATACACTACATAGATAGATACATTTTTTATTATACATAGAAAAACATCCAGAACCCCTGAACAAATATCTGCAGAGCGTACAAACATTTGTCCCGAGGCGGGAATCGAACCCGCAACCTCCTGCGTCGCAGGCGGACCTTCGCCCGCTGCGCCACAGAGGTCGTCTCAATTGTGAATATCTTGTAATCCAATTGTAAATTGTAATCCATTCCTACAGCTGATAATGGACTGGGTAGGGTGGACGTAAATGAGACACTTGCTGAATAGACATTTGAACCCGCCGCTTGTTTGCACCGACGACACTACTTTATTTCTTAAGTGTGGACGCATAGACTCAAGCACTATGTTAAGAAACAACAGGTCTACATTCATTCAGTGGTATTTTCATCAAAACGTAATTGGGAACGAGCTACTTCACAGCAGTACGAGTATCTCGGCCTATTACACGCTACATTTGACGAGCAATAAACGCCTAGTCATCGCGAGCCAAATCATTAATGACGGGCTCATGCGAGGTACAGACCATCGAGAAAACTGTAACTTCTTTTTCCTTTTGCGTTAGTTTTTGTTGAAACCACTACTGTGCAAACAAATTGTAATTGGAAAGAAATTATTCGTCAATACTACACTTGCGAGCTTTAAACTGGAATCGCTTCAAGGGTTGTTCAAGACTAATTTTTACAATTTCTTTGTAGTGAACTATGAGTTAAGTTATGTTTCCCTTACGCAGGATTTATTGGCGACGATAAATTTTGATTTAATGCACGATAATGTCCGCTGCCACACCGCAGCAGTGACTAGACAGTACCGACAGACGTCTTCCATGTCGGCATTCCCACACTAGACTGGCCAGCCCTTATTCCTGACTTGAACCCAATCTGGCATATGTGGGACGAGCTAAAACAGCGGATACGAGGGAGAAATCCAGCTAATCCAGCTCCGGCGCCGATAGAAGCCGATAGATGCAATTTTGACCTATTGCAATAATTCCCAAAATTTAGGTAGCCAATTTAATTAATTTTAAATCTTCTTGATATCACTTGAAAGGTAACAAAATTACCTTTCAAATGATATACCACAATCTAATAGTTCATTGTACATAAATTTTAAAAAAATTGTTTTGATCAATTGATCAATTCGGGTTCGATTCCCGCACAAATGTATGTATGATATGCGATATTTGTTCCGGGTGGTCTGGGTGTTTTCCATCTATAGTAAAAATATCTATCAATGTCTGTAAAGCACTAGGTAAGTATATCAGTTATCTAGTACATAGACCCATAACAGAATACCTGCCTACTTTGGGCAGAGACTATATAATAATACTAATGCTTTGGGGCTAGATGAAGCTGTGTGGATTGCTCAGCTTTATTTAAGTACATATTTATTAATGAGTCATCAATAAGTAAGGAATAGTCACATTGTGCTACTGCAGAGCTTTCTTTCACTTTTTTCTGTCCCTGTTGTCCCTTGATGTTCTGAGTCAACCTGAAATGACTTTAGAAAATAGAGTTTCTTATGACGGGGGATTAAGAGTGCGCAAGGACGCGGTAAAGGGATGAAAAGTTGGTGTTCTTCTAACAAAAAACTAGGTTCGTACTGTTCGTAGCTAACCCTCTTATATTAATAATGAACTAGCTGCGCCCCGCGGCTTCGCATGCGTTGTTTCTATGGAAACGTTAAAAGGTGATTTCTATCCCATTGGAACTGATTTATGGGATAAAAAGTAGATTCCAGGATTATTATTATCTGTATACAAAATTTCAGCCCGATCCGTTCAGTAGTTTTGGCGTGAAGAGGTAACAAACATCCATCCATACATCCATCCATCCAAACTTAAGCATTTATAATATTAGTGTGATTCGTCTAACTACCAGAATTTTTATAGCAAAATAGCGTTTCTCATTAATATCAGGAGTATTATCGCCGAAATTTCTATTGTGTGTTCTCGGCTTATTTTGAATCAGCGTTTGACCTACAAAAAGGGCCCGAGTATGCGTCCTAGTTCCAACCGTCGTTGATTGAGTATCGTACTGAAAAGCGAGTGAGGTAAGAATGGTTATTATACGCTGTAATTATTTTGCTCTGTCGATTTCGAGGTTGATCTGTTTAATGATGGAGATATTATTATGAAAGTCCATGAATGATGGCTGAAGTAGCTTTTATTTCACTTGCATTGTATGTACCTATGATTGTACGGGTGGAATCTTGCAACTCAATTTTGAAGCATATATCTTCAACCGATTGAGCTGAAATTTTGTATAAGTACACGTTTAGTTTGGATGACAATGCATTAAAAGCTTTAATATTTAAAAAAAGGTTTTTTAAAATATTTGCCATGTTGCGAAAATTTAGTGCGTTCTATATAGTTTTGGTGACATCTGAATTGACATTTTTCACATATATACTCGAGAGCAATGAATCCGGGTCACTCAAAGAATCCAAAAAATCTCGGAAAGTAAGAATGCTAGGTTAATGCAATAAATTGTATTTAATAGACAATTTAATACTCCTTAAATGAAAGTATTAAAACTTCTTAGTTATTGTAAAGTTATATCATAAAAAAATCAAATTTGAAAAGGGAACACTGTCGAAGATGGAACTACGAAATTACAGGATTTGTTTTTGCTTTTGTTTGTAATCTGTCATTTATGTTGGTACATAAACCAGGTTGATAGTGCTCAATATTCATTATTCAAGCTGAAATCATGTCGCTTACACTTGAAGAATGCACCAGAATACTTACATTGGTGGAAACCGGCCGGAGTCAGCGCGATACAGCCAGGACTGTCGGTGTGTCGCTGTCAACAGTACAAAGAGTTCTCCGACGTTACGAAGAAACTGGTTCTAACCTACGCAGACCAGGAACGGGCAGAACTAGGTGTACCACAGCACGAGAAGACCGATACTTGGTGAACACCATGCTTCGAAATCGCTTTCTCACAGGAACTGAACTCACAAATCAGTTTCGACGCCTCGGAGGAAGTAACCCAAGTGCATGGACAGTAAGACGTCGGCTTGCTGAATCTAACTTAAAACCCCTTAGACCTGCAAACGGCCCTAAACTGGAGCGTGGCCATCGTATTTCAAGACTAAGATATGCCCAGAACCACGTAAATTGGAGTATTGAAGATTGGTCGAAAGTTATGTTCTCCGACGAATCAAAATTTATGCTCTACAAGCACGATGGAAGACACAGAGTGTATAGAAGACCAGGGGAAAGATTCAAGCAAGCATGCATCGAAGAAAAAGTAGCCTACGGTGGTGGGTCTGTACTTGTGTGGGCCGAAATTTCCTCTGAAAGTCGCACAGAGCTGGTGATCATAGAAAACGGCTCTTTAACTAGCGTAAGATATGTGGAAGAAATCCTCAACGAACACGTTGGTCCATTTATGGTCAATTTGGGTGAGGATGCTATATTTATGCATGACAATGCCCGCCCTCATACAGGTAGGATTGTGAATGACTACCTTCAAGAGATGAACATTACTTGTATGGAGTGGCCAGCGCGCAGCCCGGATATCAACCCGATCGAGCATGCTTGGGACGAGCTAGGGAGATGCGTAAAACAACGAAACCCTCCCCCAATCACGCTTCCTGAGCTCAAAATTGCTCTCACAGAGGAATGGGAGAATATTGCCCAAAATCGTATAAGGAACATGGTGTACAGCATGCCAAACCGCGTAAACGCAGTAATGGAAGCACGAGGAGGTAATACGAAGTATTGAAATTCAAGAAAATCGTCATAAAGTTCAAAAATTTCATGTTTCCTATTTTTGTTTTAAGGAGAGATCAGCAGTTTTTTTTCTTTATGTAATTTTGTGTAAATAAAATGTATGGTGACTCATATTTTTTTAACTTTCATTTAAGGAGTATTAAATTGTCTATTAAATACAATTTATTGCATTAACCTAGCATTCTTACTTTCCGAGATTTTTTGGATTCTTTGAGTGACCCGGATTCATTGCTCTCGAGTGTACTTTGTTTTTTCATTGGAATGTAGTTCAAAATTTGATAGCAAAAGCACCAAATACAATTTTCCATACATTCTAAAACAACATAATCTGAACCTGCGTTTAAAAACCAGAACAACAAGCACAGTTTTCTCAGTAAAATTAAGGTTAGTTATTATTTATTTCTGTGCGACATAATTAACTTAAAGACCGAGGCTCTTCGGGTTTATAAAAAATTTACTGAGCGTCTACTCGAAGCGACGCGTGACCCGAGAGCTGGTGAGTATCTGGCGCATCGCATCAGCATTGCCATACAGCGGGGCAATGCAGCTACGTCTTGGGAACGCATCCGACTGTTATTGATATGAATCAGTATCGCTACCTGTAGATTGTTTGCAACAGTCTGCAGTTAGCTCAATTTACTTCATTGTAATTAACTGATTTTATCACCTGGAGAAGCCACTAGATCCTAAACAGTTTTTAGTTTCTTCAGTTCAGGAGCCTGTGGACTCGTTACTGTTTGTAAAACTTTAATATGTCACTAAATTATTTATTACTTTTACTTGTTTATATTATGCAAGTCGAGATGCAAGTGCTTATGCAAAAGCAAGTACCTACTTTAAAGTATGATGAGAATCCAGTACCTACAGAATTTACTGCCAATTAAGTGTTCTATTCGATTTACTATTACGTAGTAGCCAATTAGAAGGACATGTTCAGTCTGCAAACGGTAAGCAAGGTGCACGATTTCTGCAGAAATTCTAACAAGTGTTGACCTGATAAACTGTTGGAAGAGTATAATATTGGTATTTTCAGTAAAACATTGCTACTTCACAACTATAATACAAAAATAGCCTTTGTTCACAAAGAAAATTATACTAGTATTTACAAATGAAACAATTGAGCTAACTGCAGACTGTTGCAAACAGTCTACAGGTAGCTCAACTGATCCTTATCAATACCAGTCGGAAGCGTCCCCAAGACGCTGGCTGCATTGCCACGCTGTGACTATTGTTGACTATTGCTACCTGTAGACTGTTTGCATCAGTCTGCAGTTAGCTCAATTGTTTCAATTGTAAATATTACCTAGTATAATTTTCTTTGTGAAAGCCTATTTTTCTTATTAAAAAAAAATACAAAAGTAATTCAGACCTCTGACAATTTTAATGAAAAAACGGCAGTTTCTAAATTCAGTTGAAAAAGTCCTCTGTACGAGTATGTCCTCGTAATCTATTTTAACTTCAATACTTTTCTATATCTACAATATTGAACACTCACAGTATAAAATGTGATATATCATATTTTCTCCTGTGAGTATTTAATGTCGTATTTGATGTTTTATTCCCACTCATGAAATACCAGTAATAATGATGATGATGTAACTGAACTCACCAATAATCATTTATTTCGAAAACTACAAGAATAAGACGTCACTTCACCATCATCAGCATATTATTAGTCCACTGCTGGACATAGGCCTTGCCTTATGAGCGCCTTAGCGCCCTGTCTTCAGCTTGTCGCATGCAGCGTTTGCCATGTTACATTTATTTTACTTAATTTCAATCATTCGATTTTAATCATTTGTTTTTTTTATTTAATATTTTGAGTCTTTATGGTGGCAGGTCCAACCTGGAAAGACCTCGACAATTCTGATTTATCTAACGCTTACATCCATTGATTTTAAAGAAACATTCTCCTCAAACGTTTACAACCATAGACAGATCATTCATCATTATCGACTATCAGTTAAATAGATTTGAATGGGGCATATTAATAAAACATGGCCGGGGATGCGGAGGCGGGGATATATCTATTGCTTTACTATTTTGATAGTTTGTCAGTTTATCGAGTCGTCGGGTTAGGTAAGGCTGCTGGTCACTAAAGCGGATGCAAATTTTAACGTAGATCTTCGTAGCACGTGCTACGACGCTACGACGGACTGGCGTAGCATATAAAAGACTTCAACGCACACCCACTTTTCTACTACACAAGAACTAGTAGACCTTAGCCAAAATACATTAGCCTTTCTGGCCGGAATAGCTTCAACGCAAAAAGTTCAATTCAGCTTGTACTTCTCCATTAGATCGTTAAATGGCTAACAGCTGTCTTTCTGCATTGAAATAGATCTCTTTACATACATATATGTATATCTTTCGTATACCTACATCTCTTTCTACTATGCAACCTGAGCAAGAATTCAGTCCCAGTTAGTGCACTAACGCCCTATAAAATTTTTTCTCGTAATTTTATTTCGCAATTGTGTTTTTATCTTAAGGAACCAAAGAAAAAAATTTGAACTTTTTGTTTTTTACCACGGGAATCCACGGGGTTCGGGTGCGTTCGGTGATATATTGAAATTGAAATTCATAATACATAGAAAACTATAAGAACACCCGAAACAAATATCTGCAGAACATACAAAAATTTGTCTCGGGGTGAAAATCGAAACCGCAAACTCCTGCTTCGCAGGGGAACCTTCGTCCGCCGCGCCACATCAGTCGTTAAACTATGAATGTATTAGCATCACTAGATAACCCTTATCCTTGTAGAGTCAAGTATCGATCCAAAATATCAATGTCACAGACAGGGACAAAGCGACACCGGGCAAGAAGTTGAAGGGAATTGTAAAAAGGATATTTTGAGGAATTTATTGAAAGGCACAATATAAAAGAAAAACACTCCAAAAACAGGGTTAAAGACCATGTTCTAAGGTAAACAGATTATCATTAAAGTAATGTATTACTTGAGAGGGGTGTTTGAACTGATTTGATTATAATTTGGCTTGTTTTTAAAAATTATATAACCTCACCTCAACAGCCTGTATTGGTCCACTACTGGACACCAGGCCTCCCCCTGATAAGCGCCTTATTGGCTTTTATCATATGGGGGGTAAATGCCCATAATCCCCACGCTGGGCATGCGGATTGGGGATCGCAGTTCGGTGGTAGAATTGTTCTGCAGGGGAGCTGCTGCCCGCCCCCCGTGGATATCCAAAGTCGCCTCTTACGACACCCGCGGGAAGAGTTGGGGTGGTGCAAATTCTAAGCCTGCACTACAAAAATTAAAAATTATAAACCAACTTCTAATTCTTTTAGTGGCGACATCTAGTTAAAATTCGACTGTAATTTAATTTGATGACACATTGAGGTATACCCTATCCAATAAAAAAATAATTATCAAATTCGTACTACTCTGTAAAAAGTTATGAGAACCTCCTCCGTTTCTCGTCGGTTAATAAATTTTTGCAGGTGCACTTTCGTAGACTGTGTGCTTTACTTTATGTATCGTATTATGATCGGAACTGTGTCTTATCTGTGGCATTATGAAGTGCATTAGCCTTTTAATTGTGTATTGTAGGATCACACCCACGTATAGCTCTATGTACGGGCATTGGAGTTTCGAAATTTATTATGTTATAGACACTGCTTGGCAAATCTGTTTCTCGTTTCTTATTGGTGAATCATGCTAAGGCGGAAATGAAAGAGAGGTTAATTATCTTCTGCGATTCGATAAACGGTACCAATAGCTTCTGTAATTGTAGTAAATAGTATAAAGCTTATTAAAGACATGTTCTTGTTTTATTATCTTATGGAAAATATATAGAGCGTATAAGAGGCTTGACATTCAGGAAACTCAATACGCGTAACTCTATACGACCTACAAGAATAAATAAATTTTGTTCCTACTGCCATTTTTATGGCAGGTTCGTGAAGAGCCAATAAACGGGTTCAGATTTCATTCTCTGTCTTGCCTGCATAAAAATAGGACGAGAGATTGTCCTCGTTTCACGTCAATGAAAAGTTTTGAAACTAGCAAATATGGAGGACTAGCTTCTGCCTGCGGCTTCGCACGCGTTGTTTCTATGGAAACGTTTCGAGGTTTTTTGTATCCTATGGGAACTTATTTATGGGATTAAAAGCCTATGTTTGATTCCAGGATTAGATTTACCTGTACGCAAAATTTCAGCCCGATCCGTTCAGTAGTTTTGGCGTGAAACAAACATCCATCCATCTATACATCCATCCATCCATCCAAACTTTCGCATTTATAATATTAGTGTGATTTGTATTATGATTTTTTTTATATTTATTTAGATAGCTTAATCACAGTGCAATTATGTCATCTTACTAATTACCAAAAAAGAATAACAAGTACTTATAAGAAACTTAAAAAAACTGAACAGATTAAACTAACATCTACTAAACTAAATAATAAATAGGTCAGCTCCGATCGGTCTGATCGGGTTTAAACTTAATGTTGGTACAATTTGACTAGATTTTTAACTTCTTCCGAATCGGGGTTTGATAGGGTTATGTTACAATCAGAAAATTCTTTTAAGAAATATTTACACTTCTCTGTCCGGAAGGTGTCATTCTGGACACACTCCTGAGAACATGCAATACGTCCTCCAATACACCGCACAAATCGCAGTTAGGAGAAGGAACTTTTCCCGATTTTAAAAACTAACGTAGAACGAGTGTAACCTATTAGGTTACATTTTGATGTTGAAAGATAAAAATCCCATTTTTTTCGCAAACAAAGTAAAATAAATATAAAAGGCACTAACAATTCGTGACCGGCCAGTACAGCAAAGAAAAAGTCTTTTAAAATACCTTTCAAATAAAACACGGTAAGTACTTTAAAACGATTCGATTCAGAAGTTAAACATGCACACTGCGGGCAGTAAAGTTCACTGTTTACAACGCCTTAATGTTTTAACGCCGCAAAGTTTACTGGACGGACTGCTTTCCAATGTCAACGCATAATCTCACCCACGCGAGCGCCTGATGTGATTGACAGCCGATGGCGCGTGCGTCGCTGTTTCCATTGCACGATACGATATTTTGCCTCGATTTAAGTTTTAAATAAAAACGTTCCAAATTCATAACATGAAAAATAATGCTGTACAATACACACAGCATCATCTAGCCCCTAAATAAGCAAGGTTTGTACTATGTGTGTGTACCGGTAACTGATATACCTATCTACATAAGACATTACATGACGTGTATTAGCATCATTTTAGCCTCAAACCATAATCTAGCTGATACTCACTTACCTACAACGTACAAAGTACATACCTATAGTCAAATTCAGAATCTTAGATAATTTATGTAAACAACGGTGATACCATATCAAAAAAAATGTTTCGAAATAGAAGTTCATAGAAGATTACTAAATTTTTCTAAATACATATAGTAGGGTTTATTTTCTAATCAATATCCATTGAATGGAAAATAGCAATGGTTTTGTGCTACATATTATATTTTATTTCATTTGTTTAACAAAGTTATAAAATGATGAAGAAATATTAGCAGAAAATATTTTATGACACTGGTATTACCGGAGTAAAATGGGCGTAAATCACAGAGGTTCGAAACAATTTTCGCATTTTGTCATTGGAGGCCATTTTATTTCGTGTTTGCATTGTATGTATTGTAATTTCATTCGCCTCTCGTCCGCCGAAGTCGAATGTGTTCCTTTTTCGCTGCTCGTGTGCAATTGTGCGTTGTTGAGTTTTTGTTTTGTTTTCGTTTTGACATTATCGTTGTCTGTTATTGTTATCAGTTTTTGTTATGTTTTAAACCTTGTTGTTGTTGTTGTGTCACACAACATGGAACCGCAACCCGCGCTCGCGCCGCCGACGGCGGAGATGCCGGGTCCATCGACATCGTCCACAAGTGACTATCTGTCGCCACAAAAAAAACGTCCGAAGAAATCTATGAGTTCTACAGAAAAACTTATGGTGATGAATGTATTCAAAAATACATATAATATATAAATTGGCCACAGGGTAAAGTCTGGTCTGGATAATTAATAATTATATGTATTATAGCTCCGCAAGTTAACCAACATTGAACTTATAAATACCTCTCATATCAATCACGATGGACGTAGTGTTATGATAGGGATATGATGATATGATATGACGTAGATTCTGAGATGTCAGAATAATGTAATATTTTTTAAGCAATAAAAATATGTAATTATTTAAATTGTTTTATTTGTATTTCCTTACGGTCACAGGGAAACGAGGCCGCGACAATGCCACATCCACAAGTAGGGTATCTTTCGTATCGCACAAACAAAACCGCGCGCCAGTGATCCATGGTAAAAAAATGATTTCTACCCCTGACTTGTCATTATGACAGTGATATATCATGACATTTCTTTGTTTACATAAATTATCTAAGATTCTGAATTGGACTATAGTTAAATAGTTTTGAAGTTTTTATGCAAAGTACCTATCATTTGTTAGTGATACGGTTGCCTGACAGAAATTGCTTTAAGCAATAAGGCCTCTTATTGTACGTTTTTTTTTATTTTATTTAGACACAAGTTATTTTATTTATTTTGTTTATACAATAAAGTGTTCATTCATTCATTCATTCATTCAGTAGGTACCTTATAAGAAAAATCCCAAGTACTTTTCAGTTATTATCTGTACTGAACTTTGTAAGGCCATTCATGAAAAAAATAAATTACATCTATTTTATTTTTTGTAAACTAAAAAGGCCTGTATTTAGTCGGCATTGCATATTTGCTTGCTTGGAAAAATCTGGTTAAGCTGTTGATTTTTGCATTTTTGTCAAGAGCATTCGATTGTTTTACACATGCTTAAACTATGAAAAATTAATCTAGAAAATAATATCACTTTGAATTAGGGATATCTATTTAGATCTCCTTACAACATAAAATTCTTGTAACAGGATACATACAATGATATCTGATGTCTTTAATTACAGGGGTCTATATTCTCGGTCCTTTTTTTACTTTTGGTTTATCATTAACGACCTAATAACAATCACGAGATTTTATTATGTGCTGATAGATAACCCATTACTTTTGTGATTATGAAAAGACATAACTTTTATGGTTTTTTTTATCCTTTATATAAAATAACTAGCTGCGCCCCGCGGCTTCGCCCCCGTGGAAATTTATGTTTCCAACTTTCTTAATTTTTTCTTTCATAAGAATAAAGAATAAAGAAGAATAAAGAATAAAATATATTTATTTGTAAACAGGACAAGTACTCAATAATACATATACATAAAACTTAATTTAACGAGAAAAAATGTGTACTTAGGTCAGTTTACAAAATTGAATAAGAACCTTCTCCTGACAATAACAAACCCAACAAAGAAAGAATTAGCGAAATCGGTCCAGCCGTTCACGTTTCAGAAGTATATCAAAAATGAAATGTGAAAACAAATTTAAAATATATTTATTTCCATAACATTCAAAAATATCACACAGAAATGTCACATACGTTAATGCCTGTTCGAAAGAGTTGACGTATCGTGTGACAACAGAAACACTCACCGCACATTGCGTGCGTACGCTGTGATTATGCAAATATTGTCTTTACGCATCTCGATACAATGCCTATACAAATCGCTGCATGTAACGCGAAGGAAAGTATTTTGCTTTTGTTATGGTAATACTTATTTACTCTAAGTTATGTCGTGTAATGTGTATATTCGACGCTAACGTAAATATAGTGTAGGGTCTATAAAATAAATTATTCAATAGCGGTGGACAAAGAGGAGATTAGCATACGTTTACGTCTTAAAACTTTACGATTCTAAAATAAAAAACTAAATGGAACAGAGAAACGGTAAAAACGACACTTATCATTTGTATCAAGTAGGTGTTATTCAAGTGATAAGTTTTTGCGACAAAGAAACCATAATGATGAGTCGATGACTTTTGTTATGTCAACTTTAAAGCGACAAGAGACGAATGTTAACGGATAAACTTAAATGTAAGTATCGTAAGTGACTTTTACGATACTTACTTTATCTAAGCTTAGCCAACTGTACTTATATACTTATCAGTCATTGCCTCATTTATCTTTATGATCTTTCACACCCATAAATAATTTTCAACAACTTTGTAATGAACATGTCCATTGTTCATCGTAACGAAGAGTTTCTTCAACTAAGAGTTGTAATAAGTATTTTATGAGATGGATGGGCTTTCGGACCCCTTTAACCTATATTAACTGGAGGCTAAAAATGTTTTGTGTTTAATGGAAAAAAGCGTTACATCCTTAAAACAGCATGTCATTAAAACGTTGTTGGAAACAAGAGGATAACGGGAATGAAGTTCCGGGAAACTCAAGTCTAAATAAAACAACACAAGACTGTCCTACTAAATATTATAAAGACAGAAGTTTGTGAGTAAAGCTATGAACATATTCGCTACATGTTAAGATCGCAAAAACTACAGAACAAATCAGGATGACGAACAGTTTGTTGAAAATTAACCAGACCTATAAAATAGGTTACTTTTTATCCGGGAAAAGAGCGTGCCAAGACCAAAAATTTGCTTTATGAGTCAGATCAAAGAGAAAGTCACTGTCATGTCGTATAAAGAACTAAAAGACATTGCATTGGAGACAGAAAAGTGGAGGAAATTGCACCATAACACCGACAAGAGCTAGGCTCTTTAGTTTATAATAGAGCGTGCCAAACTGCTTCTGCTAGTGCTTGGCACTAGTGGTAACTAGTGGAAGACCTAAGTAGCAAATCGTTTTACGTGCGTACGCGCGTTTCCACAATAAATCCATCACTCTGTCGCCACCCACGGCACGGTAGGAGCAGGTATAAATTTCTTGGCGTCGATTCTTGGCTGGAGGAAAATGTGTCATGCAAATATTTGTACCTACCTAATTACTATGAAATGTTTGTTTGTGTGTTTTACGGCTCAGCGGCTGAGAATTTAAATATTTTATTATTTGTTGTTATAGCGACAAAAATAATAAATTTACATACCTACTCTGTGAAGATTTCAACTATTAAATCGATTCATGAGATTTTTACGTACAACCCGCAGGCCAATAGGATCATCTATCTCGATGGCAACATCAGTCTCTGTTAGTCCGGACATAGGCTTCTCCTAATGAGCGCCAGTCGCGCTGTCTTCAGCTAACCGCATCCAGCATCTGCCTGTAGTCTTTCGTAGGTCGTCATTCCACCTGGAAGCCCTTCGACACTCTTATCAACGACAACAGCTCTCTACTGTCCAATAAGGGAAGAAAACCAACCCCATAATGATTGTCTCAAAGTTTTGCCGGCTTTTGTTATAATTTTCTTTGTGAATAAAGGCTATTCTTTATTCACAAAGAAAATTATAATAGTACCTATTTGCAATTGAAACAATTGAGCTAACTGTAGACTGTTGCAAACAGTCTACAGGTAGCTCAACTGATCCATATCAATACCATTTGGAAGCGTCCCCAAGACGCTAGCTGCATTGCCACGCTGTATGGCAATGCTGATCTGTCTATGTCTTAATGTATTTTAATAAAATTTTGATCATCTATTTATTCATTTTGGTAGCCTTACTGGGTCATATAGATCTAAATCTAAGATTTACAAATAGGAAACATTTGCTATTTGTTCTGCCGACAAGGAATCAGTAACCGCAACAAGCTATTACAGTTAAAGCTCGTAACATTACGCAAGCAAATCTCATACGTTATCGATATAATTCGATTCCGTCCGATTTCTAATTCGATTGCGAATCGATTCGATTGTAATGATAGCTGTGGTACAATCGTAAATTACGCTGGTGATTTGGAACTGTAGGAGTAGGTACAGAATATGGAACAGTTCTGTGAGTGTATGTCGTGGCCATATCCTAGAATTGATCACTTTATGATGTGACCGACCATTTCAAGAAATGGTAGAATTTCATGAAATGGAAAATATGCGCTGGCCACATCATGATGTAGTCAGGCCAGATCAATGAATAATCAGCGTTTAACGATATGAAAAGCTAAACGCACGGCTACTTCATGATAAGGTCAAACAATATCATAAAATAGTTACATTATCCACCGTTAGAGGCGCTGATATTGTTTTGTTTTGTTTTTGACATCTGTGGTTTTTGAGTGTTTGTTTGTTTCTGTTCTGTGATGCAGCATGTCGGCGGACAATTATTTAGTTAAAAAAGCGAATAATAATGTGCAAATAGAAGACAAAAATGAAGTAAGGAGCCGTTACGATAAAAAACTACAGGAATTTTATAAAAGTCACTCGAAAAACGAGCATAACGTTTAAACTGAAAGCCAACTGCATTAAGCTTAAATTTTTAAATATAAAGTTCCTTTCTAATTCGAATTTTTCATTAAACCTTTTCATCATCATCATCAGCCTATATTAGTCCACTGCTGGACATAGGCCTCCCGTAATGAGCGCCATAGCCTTAAACCTTTTGATGTCATGGAATCCCTACATAAATGATATGGCCAAACGTTGATGGAAATATCATTAAACGTTGATGCTTAAACGATATAGTCAGTTTAGCTGGTCATGTCATGAAATTCTACCATTTCATGAAATGGTCGGTCACATCATGAAGTGATCAATTCTAGGATATGGCCACGACATGTATATGTAAATTATATTGACTATTTGTGGGGACAGACAATCAAAACTAGAATGGGCCTGAATTCAAGGGTTGATAGAGAGAACTTTTCAAACTTTCGCGATTTATTTATCGGGTGCCTATGTTTTGCGTTCCTTTTGTTTCATTTTCAACAGACGAAAAACGGAGTAAATGTACGCTTAACTATTTACAGAGAAGTCCGACTTCGATAATTCTTTTTTATTGAAAAGGGTGTACCCCGAAAGTGGTCCTATTTAAATTTGAAAAAAAAAAACAACCCTAAGGGTAGGAAAACAGGGGATGATGGATTGTTCGTTCATTCATTGATTGCAATGTTTGACCACGCATAACTTTTTACAGAGTAGTCAGATTTTTTCTTTTTTTATTGTATAGGTTATGTATAGGTTTTGTTATTGTATATAGGGTATGCCTCGATATGTCATTAAACTAAATTAGACTCGAATTTTAACTAGATGTCGCCACTAGAAGAATTTGAGTCGGTTCATCGTTTCTTGTGTTAAGTACACAAGAAACGATGAACCGACTCAAATTCTTCTAGTGGCGACATCTAGTTAAAATTCGATTAGTTATTTAAAACGGCATATTTAAGTAGGTACCTACCATGTTTTTGGTAATTCCTGTTTGTAGGTAGGTATATAATGAGAGTTTGCCCTTAGGGCACAGGAAATGTTAATTCGTAACAGATACCTTACTTACTGGTTTTCACCTATCAACTTTGAGCCTTAAAAGGGTAGATATAATGTTCCTAACTCTCTGCTCGCTGTTAGCGAGACGGCTCGCTCAATATTCTGCTCGTCATGCCGTAAATCCTCATCAGATCTTTACAAAATTTTTATGTCACCAATTTAAAGTTAGTACCTTTCAATTAAAAATATAATCATCGAAATCAGATCTCTGAAAGCAGAGATATTCTAAAGAAAGTCCGTCTATGCAATGATGTCTATTTTTGTCAAAATAGTGATTGAATTTCTGATATTGTCGTGGTTGACATAATATCTCCTTTTTAAAATATGAAAATTAAACAGAATGTTTTTCTCCAGCACAGTAACGAAATAATACAATTAATTGCTAAAAGTATAGATAATATAATATTTAAAGCTTCGTGTTTATGAAGTCACAGATGTACCTATTCGCATTTTCTATGCAAATGTTTTTTCCGTTCACTGATAATATGTCCTTTAGTAAGGTAGGTACTCCTTTAGTAAGGTAGGTACTTGTCCTTTAGTGAGGTGTAGCGGGTTGTCAGCGGCTTTATCCCTTAAGCCGGCCTTCACAGGTAGGGGATAAGAGTTTAAAAGCGTTGACAGCCTGCCAACTCCCACCAGTGGCTCCCCGTAGCTGTCCTGCATGCAGCGGCCACACCTCGGAGAACCACGTCGGCTCGTGGGCTAAACCTGGTGGGGGGGACTTAACTGCCTCATGGCACTTAAGTCTTCGCGGCTGACCCCCGCATAGTGCAAGAACCTCGGCATTTATGCAACCCTCCTACGGTGGCGAGCACACAGGCTCCGTGTTAAGCCTTAAGGTTGACGATAAGGGTCTGTAGCAATCGTCGGCCAATCACACTGAAAAGAGAAGGAAAACTTGAAACAAACCCGACTCGGTGCAGTTGTAAAGCACCTGCGACGGAACCGATTCCGCATGTATTGACTCTGTCTTTCCTGTGGGTCCAATCGGGGAAGTGGAGAGGGTTGCGCAGGTTCTTGGGAAGTCTTGTGTAACCTATTTGAGTCCCAGGCGTTGTAGTGTTCGTGGAGAGGTCACTCCGCTCACCTTTGGCCTGCCAGGGTGTAAAACAACACGGGGAGTGACAGTTACCGGTGATAAGCTCGCGTAGATAGACGTAACGCGCGGGCGCCAGGGGTCACTCTCGTCAGTGGGAGGGTCCATCGCAGGCCCACTGATAAGGTACCGCCCGCTTCGAGCTGGGCAATCCCCGGCCAATAAGGTCCTTATCCGTCTCGGTGCTGGCTTGTCCCCTCTGGGTGAAGGGAGCACTAGGATAAAAACTAGACAGCTGGTGCCGTCAACGAACTCACCTGCCGCTAACAAGAAAAATAATAAACAAAACCACACAAAAACTCACCAGTCCATGCGTTTTGGGACATGGAATGTCCGTACCATGAGGACAGGCTTCCCGACCATCGATGGAAGCTTAAATTGCGTTCAAGACCTACGCAAAACTGCAGTGATTGACATGGAACTTTTAAAACTCAATGTTTCCATAGCAGCTCTTCAGGAAACTAGACTGGCAGATGAAGGGTCAATAAAAGAAGCACATTATACCTTTTTCTGGAAAGGCAAAGCCACTGCAGAGGTTCGTGAACACGGAGTCGGTTTTGCCATTCGGAATGAGCTTCTGTGCGCTATGGAGACCCCTAGGGGAGTATCGGAGCGTATCATGGTCTGTCGCTTAAAGACTAATAGCGGATATGTCACACTCATTGCTGCCTACGCTCCAACGCTAACATCTTCTCCTGAATCTAAAGATCAATTTTATGAGGACTTAAGTTCCACTTTAGGTAAGGTTCAGTCAGGGGATCGCCTTGTCATCTTAGGTGACTTCAATGCGCGTGTCGGGCAGTCTACAACATCTTGGCCTGACTGCATGGGTCAACACGGTATTGGTACTATCAATGAGAATGGTCAGCGACTCCTTGAGTTTTGCTCTCGAAATGCGCTTTGTGTCACAAACACTTACTTCAAGGGAAAATTTATGCGTCAAGTGTCTTGGAAACACCCCCGCTCGGGCCATTGGCATCAACTCGACGTGGTCCTTACGAGGAGGAGAAACCTTAGCGACGTCTTGCATACTCGCTCCTTTCACAGCGCAGATTGCCATACAGACCATTCACTGGTAGTCAGTATCTTCTCCTTTAAGCCCCGTAAGATCCACTCAGCCCGCACTCCCGGTAGAAAGAAACTCAAAGTTCCATCCCTACATAGCACTAATTTAATACAAAACTTCTCAAACCTGGTAAATACAGAGACAGCTTCCTGGGATCCTCAGGTACCTGCTAGTCAGGAATGGGCCAGAGTAAAACACCTCCTTACTAATACTGCTGCGGAAGCATTTGGCTATCAGGAATCATCCAAAACAGACTGGTTTCAGGATAACATCGAAGTTTTTAAGCCTCTCCTTGATGCAAAACGTCAGGCTGCACTTAAATTTAAGGTAAATCCATGTAGCAAAGCAAAAGAAGAACTGAGTAAAGCGAAAGCTGTACTTCAGCGCACCACTCGTCACTTTGCCAATGCTTATTGGCAAGAGCTGTGTATGAGCATACAAGCATGCGCGTCTACAGGGAATTTTGCCGGGGTTTATTCTGGCATTAAAAAAGCTCTAGGTCCAAAACCAATATTTACTGCTGCTCTCAAGGAACGTGATGGCACTGTGATCACGAATGCAGACCGACAGCTCAATCGTTGGGTAGAGCATTACACCGAGCTCTACTCCCAACCAGTTGATATTCACCCATTAGCTACTGATCCTATTACGAGGTTGCCAACTCTAAGAGAACTTGATGAAATTCCCACAGTCGACGAATTTCATTCTGCTGTCGTACAACTCAAATGCAGGAAAAGTCCTGGCAGTGATGGTATCCTTGCCGAAGTTATAAAAATCCCATCTGTTGCTCCAGTCCTTTACAATCTTTTTGTTAAATGCTGGGAGGAAGAACACATTCCTCAGGATATGCGTGATGCAAACATCGTTACCTTATACAAAGGTAAGGGCGACCGTGGAAACTGCAACTCATACCGCGGCATTTCTCTGCTTAGTATAGTCGGCAAATTGCTTGGTCGCATCATCTTGGCCAAGCTGCAAAAGCTGGCAGATCGCGTCTACCCTGAGGCTCAGTGTGGTTTCCGAGCACAACGATCTACCACAGACATGATTTTTACTATCAGACAGATCCAGGAAAAGTGCAGAGAGCAGAACACTCCCTTGGTCATAGCCTTTGTAGATCTCAACAAAGCTTTTGACACGGTTAGTAGGGAAGGCCTGTACAAAATCCTGAATCTGATTGGCTGTCCTCCGAAACTTCTCTCCCTTATCAAATACTTTCACCACGATATGCAAGGTGCCGTCGTGTATAACGGCAGCACGTCTGAGCCATTCAGCATGGCCAGAGGTGTCCGTCAAGGTTGTGTTCTAGCTCCAACCCTGTTTGGGATATTTTTCTCAATGCTCTTCAAGGTAGCTTTTGGAGACTCGTCACAGGGTATTCACTTACATACTAGAAAGGATGGTAAACTCTACAATATTTCACTTTTAAAATCCAAACGACATCGCGAAGATCTCTTTGTCAACAGCCTGCTTTTTGCCGACGATGCAGCTTTTGTTGCCACATCACAAGAAGAGCTCCAAGTTATGATGGACAAGTTTGCATGGGCTTGTAAACTTTTTTCCATGTCCGTGAACACCAAAAAGACCGTGGTGATGGCACAGGGACTCATCGATACACCTAAAATTTTATTAGAAAACTCACCTCTGGAAACTGTGGACACTTTTTGCTACCTGGGCTCCACCGTCTCGAGTAATCTCTCGCTGGATTCAGAGATCAATATACGTATTGGCAAGGCCTCTACGATGTTCGGAAAGTTAAGTAGAAGAGTGTGGGAAAATAAACACCTGTCAGTAAAAACCAAGATGACCGTGTACCAAACATGCATCTTGTCCATAATCTTGTACGGGGCTGAGACCTGGACATCGTATGCCAAGCAGGAGAGAAAACTCAATAACTTTCACATGCGCTGTCTTCGGAATATCCTGCAAATCACTTGGAAGGAAAAGATCACAAACGAGAAGGTACTTGAAACTGCAAAACTGCCCAGCATTTCCGGCTTGCTGAAACAGCGTCGGTTACGTTGGCTTGGGCACGTGTACCGTATGTCACCATCTCGTTTGCCCCGTCAAACTCTACTGGGGGTGGTAGCTGACGCCAAAAGACCCGTCGGTAGACCGAGACTACGCTATAAGGACTCTGCTAAGCGTGATATGCTAGCTTTTAAAATAGACCTGTCAAATTGGGAAGAGGAATCGGAAGACCGTGATCGGTGGCGCAAAACATTAGCGGAAGGAGTTATTGCTCATGACGTAGCATGGTTCCAAAAGCTAAATGAAAAGCGAGCACTGAGGCACCAACGGGCTGCGGCGGCTGTCGCAGACCCACTACTATCCACCGGGGTTCACAGATGCCAATACTGCGGCCGCATGTGCCATTCCCGCATAGGCCTTACAAGTCATCTACGTAAGTGCCGAAAAACGAACACTACATAAACCATCCTTCGTGGATGTAAAGGCCATTGATGATGATGAAGGTAGGTACCCTACCTACCACGCTAACAAAGTTGCTGGTAGCTACTAGTATCTAATAAAATACAGTTCAAAACCAAAGCACAGAAATGGGTTGATTACAATTAATTTTAATGTCTTATCACAATATTGTATAGGTAGATAATTATTCTCGAACCTAAATAGTAGATAGGTAGATAATTATTCTACGAAATAAAAAACACCTAAGACTGAAATAAGACCATAAAATTATATTTTAATTAAGATTTTACCAGTTTTCCGCTTTTCTACCCGTCTTGTTTTTTATCATAAGCAAGTATATTATTATCTTTGTGCTGGTACGCCTTTCTGCTGCCATAAATATTTGAAGGAGACACTAACTGAACTGAACAGTGAAATTTGACCTAAGCCGATAAGAATAGAAAATAATAAAAAAGAAGCCCAACTCAATAAAATAAACAGAGATAAAGTCAGATTTATTGAAAAGCTTCAGTTACAACATTTGAAATACCCGTCGATATTTTCAAATACGTTAAAGCTCGTCGTCCATTACACCATGACCACAGACCACATCGTCATAAACGCAGCACCCACGCATTTGCGCGTCCAATCATAAATTGGTGTAACAAACAACGTCATAACCTTGTAGACCCTACCGTAGTATGCAGATTACAGTGTCGCAACTTTGTAAGTTTAATTCCGTAAAGTGACATGAAAGCTACCTTAAATTACCTACCACCCACACCCTACTTCAATGGCACACATGATAGAATAGAATAGAATAGAATATAGATTTATTTAGCACACAAAACACCGAGGGAAAGTAAAAACAAAAAAAAAACAGAAAAAACAGAAAAAGTAATACTAAACACAACAATAGAGACTATAAAACAAACAAACATCATAAAAGATTTAAAAAAAAAAAGATCGATACCTACGTGTAGAGTCGATGAATGAAATTGGTCTTTCCCTAGTGCGTGGCTAAACAGGTCCAGCCTCAGCTTAATGTCGCTACCGCCTGAGGACGGAAACAACGCTGGTTTTCAGTCTGAACCTCTGGGTGACGTCACATTACAAGTCTATAGCTTACATAATCAATAATGAGTAACAAATTTTAACAAACTGGAGTTTAGGTGATCTGCTTTTGAATTTTGTACCTATTATACTGGTATCAGTAAAATAAAATAGTTACTAAACTAAAGTAACCTAGGCACATCAACCTCAAAATGGGCTGTCTTCTGAGACGTCGACCCAATAGCTCGCCGCTTGTTTCTGTCTAGCGTCATCCATCACTCGATGATATTTTCAATATTGATATACATACCTAGCTGTGTGGTACCGGCTTAGAATTTGCACCACCCCAACTCTTCCCGCGGGTGTCGTAAGAGGCGACTAAGGGAAATCCACCGGGGGCAGGCAGCAGCGCCCCCTGCAGAACAATTCCACCACCGAACTGCGATCCCCAACCCGCATCCCTAGCGTGGGGATTATGGGCATTTAGCCCCCATGTGATAAAAGCCAATAAGGCGCTTATCAGGGGAGGCCTGCGTCTAGCAGTGGACCAGGACCATACAGACTATTGAGGTTGAGGTATACATATCCAGTGGCCCTACAAAGAACACAGCGATCTGCAAATCACACTAATATTTATAAACGCGAAAGTTTGGATATTTATATGTATGGATGGATGGATGTTTGTTACCTCTTCACGCCATAACGACTGAACCGATAGGGCTGAAATTTTTCATAGATGTAGTCTAAGCCTGTAATGAACGATTGGCTTTTTATCCCATAAAACAATTTCCATGAAATAATCAACCATAAAACGTGTAGGTACCTACATAGAAATGGTGCGTGCGATGCCCCAGGCAGAAAATATTAGTACATAAGATCCTGTTACAGTTTCTCTTGCACAGATTTTGAATCACAAAATAATGCTTTCTACCAATGTTATAGGATATGTTTTTTTCTTTTTCAGGTAAGATTTAAATCACAAGGTAATTTCGAGATCGGTAAGTGCTTCAAATACTTAAAACGAACATACTATTAGATTGTAACGACAAAGTAAAGTAAACTTTTTGTGGTAAGTTCAACAATAGTGAATTTAAAGTTGTGACTCTACATTTAAATTTTACTCTGTTGCGATGTACCCTGGTGTTGTGGAAGAAACATTGCGATCAGTTGATTTGGGTTTATGTTTGTCTATTATTTATATTATGTTGTTGCTTGTTGTGTGCAAATCGGGACAAGATCGGGGGATAGCTGGGCCTACGCAGTTTTGTACCGGTGTCATCCCAGGGAACGATGCAGTACAAATAGTACAATACAAACAAAACATCGATGTCTGATATTCAAACTTGTTGGAGCTTTTTAGATGTAGCGACACGACTTCTTACAGTCAAAGCAAGACACAAATACTAGAACAAATTAAACAAGATTTTTATTCAACAATCACGCCAGCCGATCGACGATCACACCTGGACAGAACATAGGCCTGACCTAACGCAGAGAAGATATAATAATACTAACGTAACTAAAGATCGCCACAATGACCGATCCTACGCTGGCGTAGGTTTCCAGCTACCTTCATCAGGTTTAGATGCTTAACACCATTTAAATAAACTTATAATATTTCACTTTGCAAAACCTGCGTACTTAGAGAACAGGATTGATAATGACGTCAGTTCTCATGCTGTACTGCTCGGTTCGAAACCGATCTTAGCGGGACTGTGTGAGAGATGACGTCATTCTCGATCCCATTCTTTGAATACGCTGGTTAAAATAATGTTTTCTGTCATACGATTATACAGGGTAGTACAAACAAACGTTACCTGGACGGCAAGTAGAGACGTACAAAGGAGTCGGATATAAAGTGCGTCGTCTCGTCCCGGTTTTGGCTGATTTCATAGTGTTCCTTTAATTTAATATGCAATGTTTATTTCGACAGATTTGATTCCTGTGAATGACTCTACCGATCAGTGTCATAAAAATACAGGTTTAATTTTTTTATTTTGGTGGATTCGAATAGCTACTTACCGGACAAGGCCAGACATTTTTGAAAATTCTGTGAATGCATTTCGTATTGTTTGTAAAACTTGCTATCTTGAATATTTCGGGTACTTGCTGTCCAGGTAACTTTCGTTTCTACGACCTGTATACTAAAAAATTCATGGCCCAAGACGCACTTGCCCGCCTCCAGCTCCTGGTAGCGGCGGGAGGCGCGCCCCTGCGGATCGCACCGCCGGAACTGGGCAGTGAATGCATTAACGCACCTAATTGCACCACACTAACCTTGCTCACATCAGATAACGAGACGACCCAATAACAATAATCTTGTAGCAGAGGATAATATCGAAATTATCGAGTACCATGCACCTACCGCAGCTTATATTACTTTTATGACTTTCCGGTACACGATTCCGATTAATAAGCTTCCTTAGTGTTATTGAAAACGTGTGATGTACAATTATCGAAGATGATTATATCTGTTGCATTGCACCTTGTTGGCTGATAGGGAGGATAGGCTTTTGTTTTTTGGCGGATAAAACACGAGCTTACTTTTGACCCGCGATGGAACGGAGACGGTATATCATGGGATAATGTAAGGATTCGGTAATCCCCCTAAATCGAAATCTGTACAGGCATTTAAAAGTTATGGTGGACCTTCATGGTAAGAAGAAGAATACCTTACACTCCTTTTTTGGGCAGTCATGTAAAGTATACTCTACCTACAATGCCTCTGGCCAGGGGAGAAAAAGTTGCAAACTTTGCAAAGTTGAGAAACCGAATCATATAAAAAAGTATCTGGTGGCAAAGCTATAATAAAATATAGAAGGTTGACCTAGAAATGATCTCTCAAATTAAAAAATTAAATACCTAACTAAAATTATAGTACTTCTACACAAAATCGATGAGCGTTTTTCAACTAATTTCAAATTATTAAGTTCTACGAAGGATTCGTTTAATCCCCAGGTGTTCATATTGAAATGAACCGGTTAATTAAACGAAAACTTCAAAATCCTGATCACCCCACGTCTCAACCGCCATGGAGGTATCATTTACAAGGTTTTTAAGAAAAAAGTAAAATAAATATTTGTCTCATCATTTCAGAGCAGATGGTCAATCATTAATCATTTCCAAGTAGCCTCGGAAGGAGTGTCATTTTGTTAATGATATTGCACGGGTCGGGAACATATCAGACAAAATTTTAAAAAAGCCGAACATTTGGATGATCGCTTGTAGGAATCATTTTGATACCTCAGTTACTACTGTTCGAATGTAAATTTTAACACTTTCACGGCCCAAAAGGCAGATGTCCTACTGCAGCTAAAGTGAAGCGGCTGGGCAGTGAATGCGTTAACTGGACCACAGAAAAATATTGTTTACTGTGGTATACTCGTACAATCAATTGTACCTACCGACTAACGAAAAAACAAATTGCGTTGCGTTGGTCTTTGGCCATGAAAATGTTATTGATTCTTTTGTTCTTCTTACCAACAATGTCAGCGTCTAATTTTTTAACGGAATGGGTTAGAAAGCTATTGGTGTTTATTTTATAATTGTTAATTATATCCATATTGTTGGCCGTGTGGTGCCGGTTTAGAATTTGCAACACCCCAACTCTTCCCGCGGGTGTCAAAAGAAGCAACTAAGGGATAACCACCACCGCAGCGCTTTTTACGGAACAATTCTACCACCGAACTGCGAACCTGCATGCCCTGCTTGGGGATTATGGCCAATAGATAAAAGGCGGTTAGCTTTTTTTTTTTTTTTTCGGCTAGGACATTCATTTACATAATTATATAAACTGGTCTGGGGGCGACCAGAATTATGTGGGACTCGACGCCCTGAGAAGGACGTAATACCCACTAAAACCTCTCCGATGTCCCTCTCTCGCCATTTTCGCCGAACCATGGGAACATTTAAAACCTCCTACATACTGGCTACATGGCCCACTCATACGTCGTCACATCTATCCCTCCTCATGGCGCCGCCGTGCCGGGACACTGATACGGCGACCACCCCTCTCCTCTTCGAGCGCCAGTGGCCTTTTCACAGGCATCTCTCTGAGATCAGGGAGAGGCCTGCGTCCAACAGTGGACCAATATAGGCTATTGAGCTTAGGGTAATGTCGATGGTATTGGTGAGTGTGAAGGAGTGGAAGAGGATGGCACAAGACCATGGCGTTCTAGAGAGGAGGCCTATAATACCCAGTAGTGAGTGCTCGCGGGCTAGGGCAGATGGATAAGGGCCTAGGCTTCATTTTTTTTTATGTAAACGTGTTTCATAATGTAGAAACAGCCTGTTTACCCCGGGCTAAGACCGCAACCACACCAAAAGGCAAAAAGTAGCCTGTCAACACAATTGCGCATTGATTTTTTGCGTCGAGGTGGCCGTCCTGTTTATAGCCATAATCGAAGTACTTTACTTTAATCATTATGTTTTATCAATTTAAAACACGAACTTGGTATTTTGTGAAATTTATTTTAACAAGATTTACCTTTTAATCGGGTCCTGGGGCGAAAATGCTTTTTTTATTTCAATGATCTGAACGGAGAGGGTTTTTACGTAACGTATTACGAATTAACAGGAAGTACCTAGTACTGGACTTTGCCCAACTTTGACCGTGGGGGGAAAAATGCTATAAAATGATGAAAAATGATACGCTTCCTGATAATTATTAAGATTCAAGATTCGAAGTCTGTGAGGCTTGTACGAGACCCATTGAACTTATGTGCAACTAGCTTCTGCCCGCGGCTTCGCACGCGTTCTTCCTATGGAAACGTTAAAAGGTAATTTATATCCTATAGAAACTGATTTATGGGATATAAAGTAGCCTATGTTTGATTCCAGGCTTAGAGCTACACCGATGCAAAATTTCAGCTCAATCTGTTCAGTAGTTTTGGTGTGAAGACGTAACAAACATCCATCCATCTATCCATCCATCCATCCATCTATCCATCCAATTTTTCGCATTTATAATATTAGTGTGATAGAGAAGGCCTAATATCCACCAGCTGAGTGAGAGGTTGGACCAACAGTGAGCACCTGACCAAATGTAAAGAAACTAAAATCAAAAAAACCCTGTAGACAACCCGTTTCCCTAGGGATCAACTCAAATTCTCATTGGAAGAACACATCCCTTAACGAGGGACATCATCAGGTTGAGTGCCTGTACTGCGTAAAAGACTACCGTTTACGGTAGATAGAGCTAACAAAATAATATGATTGTTTTGAAAAAACTAAAAAAGGTATAGTTCAAAGTATCTACCTCTTAAATTGACCGATCGCTACATTCAAAGCCAATCGCAAGCCACTAATTCAATACCTCTACCGGGCAAGGAAATTTTCGCCAAGTAAGCGAAGCAGCTAGAAAGTTACTAGTCATTCACAAGGAAGACATAATGAAACTTCGCCATATAAAGCTACCCAGGATTTATTGTTCAAGGAATAGCAACCAGAGCGCATCCATCAAACGATTTATGATATTTTCACTGGAAACACTGAGCATGAATGGGTAGATATACGATTTGAGTTGTATTTGGGGATAATTTTATGTTGCTTTCAGTTTCCCACTAAGTATAGAATCAAACACTAAATAGCGCTTCAATTCTTACCAATATTCAGTTTTAAAATAATTAAGTTTTCTAAATGGCATGCACCGACGTGTAGGATCATAAGTTTTCAAATTTGGAATCTTGTATAGATAATTAAGACAGATTTATTTATTAGACAGAATTTCATGAAACATGGCTAAGAACACTCGGATAAAATTATCTATGACACAAAAAAAAATAAACGAAAATCGCTTCATCCGTTTGGGAGCTACAATACCACAGACAGATACACAGATACATAGACAGACACGTTAAACTAATATCACCCCTCTCTTTTTGCGTCGGGGGTTAAAAAATTAGGAATGCTTAGGTTTCTTTTTTTTAATCTTATTAATTTACGTTCGAAAAACAAAAGAAGAATTACTTATCTCAAAACGAAAATACAAATCAAAAACTCATTATTTTAAAAAAAGACGTGATCACGATTAATCGAAATCGTTTCATAAATGATGGCGAAATCGACGAGTAAACATAAAAAACACAAAAACATGAAACTTCCTCCTTTTTCGAAGTAGGTTAAAAATGGCTTTGTGTCTTATCCTTCCTTAATGTTCCTTCTCTTTCGTGATCTCAGGAAGCACTCTCTCTGACCTATAAGATGCTGTTATTAATGGACGCTAGCCGAAGCCTATGAAATATAGCCCTCAACTTTCTAACCGAGGAAGTGTTGAGAAAACAATTAAATGTGCACAATTAATTGGTATTGTTAATTAATTGTGTAGATCAGCTTCGTGCGAACGTGGATCTTAATTAAGAACTGCTTTCGTTGGCAATCGAAGAGAGGAAAAGTTAGATCCAATATAATGATAAAGTCACTTGAAAGAGTGCGGCATTAAATTTTTATTTTTCATTCATATGCCTTCAGCGCTTCAGATCAAAAAGGATCACCAATTCATAATTACTGTCCAATAAACGATTCCTAATCCCTAAAATACTTTTTGACCTGGTGGATAGATCCCAGTGTACCGGTCGAGATTAGAAAACGTTTTATTTTGCCCCGTTTGACGATTTTTGATTCTGTCAAATAAGTTCTTTACCAACTAAGCTGGTTCTATGCGTAGGCACAGAAAAGATTTCAATAATTTGCTTAGCTAATTGAAGAAAGGAAAGTTAATTCAAACCCATATATCAGCAAGATGCACCTTGTAAAACTGGTAGCCACCTATCATCGTTTTGTATCTAAGAAACTTACAATCACTACATGAATCTTCAAGCGTGTTGGCTTGTAAGGTTTTATGCAACGCTACTTTCTTATGTTATCTGTCGTCTGTGACTCTACGCTTGCATTTTTGCGATAGTCTATCTTCTATTGCAAACATCATCGAACGCATAATCTTTCGGAGCTGAGATGTCATCATCATCATCAGCCTATATTAGTCCACTGCTGGACATAGGCCTCCCCTAATGAGCGCCATAGCGCCCTGTCTTCAGCTTGCCGCATCCAGCACCTGCCTGCAGTCTTTCGCAGATCGTCATCCCATCTGGCCGGAGGGCGTCCTACACTACGCCTGCCGAGTCGTGGTCTCCACTCAAGAACACGTTTACCCCAGCGGTTGTCGGTTCTTCGCGAGATATGCCCGGCCCACTGCCACTTCAGCTTGCTAATTCTTTGAGCTATGTCGATAACTCTGAGCTGAGATGTGCTTGCATATAAATAACTTTTTTTTTTTGCAAAAAACAAGTTTGATCACATTATAGATAGATTCATAAATTACAATTAGAGACAGCTTGGTATTTGAGATTTGTTCTGTAGTATCTACACTAAGTCACGAGACTTGTGCTATAGATATCACGTCCCTTCCATGCAAGTTTTAAAACAGTATTTCATAAATAAATAATACTGGACAACCTATACGTATAAAATATGGTATACTCATTATATTTATTCGACGTAGGAGCACAAGGCACAATTGGTTAAGTCAATTTACATTTCATACTATAATAGAGATAACTAGTACGACAAAATAAATAATTATAGTAAGACGAAGATATTAATACCCATAGGTATTTGCTGTAAATGGGCATTGGACGACCTCTGTGGCGCAGTGGGCGAAAGTCTGCCTGCGACGCAGGAGGTAGCGGGTTCGATTCCTGCCTCAGGACAAATGTTTGTACGATCTGCAGACTTGTCCAGGGCGTTCTGGTGGTTTTCTATGTAATAAAAAATATCTATCTATGTAGTGTATTGTATTAAGTATATCAGTTATCTAGTACCCATAACTCAAGCTCTGCTTAGCTTGGGGCTAGATAATGCTGTGTGAATTGTCCAGCATGATTTATATTTATTTATTGTCAATTATCAAGTAAATCAGGATAAGTATAAGATAATTAATAGAGCTGCTGTAAAAGAGCAGTGTCAAAATTAAGATTCTAGATAAAAATATAAAGAAAATATCACAGAAGGGTGGTACCAGGTTCCTAACAATAATAATAATAGGCCTGATGTTTCCACTACACCTACACGAGTCCTGGATGCAAATCTTAAAAAAATTGCATCCAGGGCTCTTACTTGCTGGAAGCTCTTGCTTTTCCTAGTCATTGTGTCAATCTACTATACGTACTAGCATTTGGGCAATTTGTATGGGTTGCTAAGAAAGAAGGTTTTGCTTGCTGTCACGCTCACGGCTCGACTATAGAGAAATTTTAAAAGCCGGCACGATCCCCTTTTGTTTTTCGTATAGGACATGGATTTGTGACGTCAGCAAGGATAATTGTATGAAAAACAAAAGACATCGCACCATCTTTTAAAAATTTACATAGACAACCATGTAAGTTTGATTTCTGTAATTATTTCACAGGTATAGGTATAAAGTTTATGTTAACAAGAGCTATCAAAATCCGGATGGCATTGTACTTCCCAGGCAGAACACAGGTCAAACAGTTCACTCCTTATAGCTTCATCTTGAACAATCGCAAATAAATATTCATTAACTTAACCAAAGGTCGATCAAGCGGTGTTTCCAGCTGTGCCCTAGATTATTATAATAAAAATAGCTTTTGGTTTATATATTTGGTCTGTTTGAGATAAATCCGGAAAAAAGATTACCTGCCATGTTACCACCACCGTGTTTTAGTACCTGTATTAATTTCATAATGTCGATTATCAGCAGCTCATTCAAAGAATAATCAAAGGATTTAGACATTTAGTAATTAACACCGTACATGCATTTTTAGCCTTTTATAAAAATTCTTGCGGCTTAGTCGATATTCCATTATCATTATTGCTGGCAACACAGCCATCAAGGGTTTCATTATATCGTATGTGATTATAATTCGAGCGGCGACAACGTTGCTAAGTACATACTGTGATGCTTCAGGAAGTCGCTAAGGCCACTTCCTTGTCATTTAGCTCACTTTCACCTGAATGTGGCTTAACTACGGAAGTACCTAATTGCCTTTAACATGTCCTAACGCTAATGGCTCCTTATTCATCTTAATTGCTTCATCTTCTCTCCAAGTCAATACATTATTTTGTTAAGTGAAATAGTAGGTTTTGTGAGAGGAATCTGGTCTTTCTTTTATTCATTTCTTTAATGCACTAACATTCTCCCTATATCTATTTATCTAGTTATCCGATTATATCAAGTTGGGATTAGATTTGCTAATCGTCTCCTCTTTTGTCCTTGACTTTGTTTAGCTTAATTACACAAATTGATCAAGTTGAGATTCTACAGAATTGAAAACTATAACAGATATCTACCGTTCCTTTTTACCTTCATAATATTTAAGATTTATTTTCACTTCGACACGACACGATAGGTTATTTCTGATTCCAATCTCTTACCGTTCTGCAATTTTTTTCTCATCCATTTATTTCTTCGATCATTCATTACCCTAGATCCAACTCCTGTGATTTACTACCGCCGAAGGCACTCCTCTAATAGATTTCTTCATTATGCTCGATAGGTATTACAGAGATTATTCTGTATATCACTCTGTCCCCTTCGGCTCTGTGACGTGATCGTATCGATCGGATCGATTGTAACCGATAGATTAACGGTTTACGATTAACTGTCATACTAGCATAACGATTTTGAAATTAAAATTGCGGTATTTATCGATAGTTTTATTATCCATGATTAGCAACTACAACAAGATTATTGACCAAAAATGTTGATGGCAAATCTAAATTGATATAAATTACGATAATGACTGTAATAAACATAGGCTTTAAGGCACTTCTAACCGAAATTTAATGTTGTTTTTGATCTGAATAAATTATTCTATTCTAAACATGAACTATGCGTTTTTTTCCTGCGTGGAACAAGACAACAAACAGCAGACATATTTATGCACCCATTTAAACCACTTTGCCAGCCAATGCTTGGAATTTCACAACAAAGAATTTGGAGTAGCGCTCTCGGTTCACAAGTGTATTCATAACCAAAGAATTACCATAATGCGTGGATGATGATGATGTTATCTAGTTGCGATTTCTAACCGTAGAAATGCCCTCAATATCAGTTCCCAGAACTCTCAAGTGCGTTGCCTAGCCTGCGTTTGCGCATTAAGCAGATATGTCTATGGAACAATAATTATTTTCATGAAAGCGCACGTCGATCATGCTTATACCGTGAAGTTTAGTTGTAACGCCTATCCATTCAATTTAGAACCCTGTCACCCTTCAATGATTTCGCCTGAGAGCTATATTCAACTTGCTTTGCTTTTCTAAAGCTTCAAAGGCTTTTGCAACTCTTCTTGAATGATCACCCATTTTAAACGCTATCACTTTTTCACAATGCATTAGGCATACTTATTCCTGTTTGCAAGCCCTATTTCCCGACAATCTAGACCTTCTTTCATTTCATTTCATTTATTTGTTGCAAATATGTGCATAGATAGTATAATATAAAGTTAGTACATACACCCTGTTGGGCACACCAATTTATTCATTAATTCTCCTGTTTGTCATTTGATTACTTTCATTTTAATTATTTATTAATTACACAAGTCTCTTAACAGCGAGGTAGAATAATACGTTTCAATAATTTTACAGAATTTGTTAGGCTCAAATATTTATAATTGGTCGAACATTTCCTTTAAAGGAAGTCGTCAGTGTTCGGTATAAATAAATCCTCCACGCATTAGCGAATTTTTGGTTCACATTTATCCCTCTCTAGTGTTCAGATAAGCTATCTTCATGTTTCATCAGCCTAACAAGCACACACAATGCACTTACAATGGTGTAAATGCCTGACAATAGAGGTACTGCCTTAGAAATGCCCTTGTGGAGGCAGTGGTAATGCTATTGTGTTCTAGAAATATGTTGGAGAGCAAACGAAATGTTTGTTGTGCTTCCCTATAGGTGATTTTCGCCGAGGGAATGTAACAGTTTCCAGTAGGACCTGGACGATTAAAGATCCGTTTATATTTCAGACACAACAGACAAGCGTGCCAGACAAAAAATATAATTCTATACAGAGTGAGTGGTATAACGTATTTATAACTAATCCACAGACACAGATCATGCCCTCGGAAATAATATGTAGTCTGCGCGACAGGGTTTGACACGCACTGCGTCGGTAGAAGTAAACAGACCTTTTATTTAAATCGGTCGTTTTATAATATCCAGAACCCATGAATGTAGGGAATTTCATTTCTAGAATTTTAACCTAAATCTTTCATTTCCTTAATTTTTATTTTCCTTTTTTTCACAGTTGCATATAAATTATTTTATCCTGAGCTATTTTTTATGGAGATTTGTAGACTCTTTTAACCGGCTTGCAACAGACTTTGCAATGCAATGTTATCGTAAATGTATTGATTGATCTGTTCTTGTGTAATTGTTCTTGTAATTGACGTTTTCCGATAGCACAGACCAGTTTGGTATCAGCGACAGTCCGTCTGCCTGCCACTGTGTCAGTGGGGTTTCCTTCGTTAGTAGCTTTTACCTTTAGATAGTCTCGGAAAAGTAGCAAATTGGAACAGCATTTTTCAAATACGTGGAATAAGAAATTGTCGGTAATTATAGGACGTTAATGTCGTTATAAATCCTTGCCTACCTAGGCTTCTAGGCAGGATACATTAGATTAAAAACATAACTTAGGTTAACCTAGATTTCAGATAATAAGCTCTGCGCAATACTTATAGAAATTACGTGAACTTTAGTTATGATACTGTCTAAGTGCCTAAAGAAGCAAAGTTATGGAAAGCGTAGTAAAGTTATTGTAAGCCTAAAGAAATAAAGTTATTGAAATCTGAGAGCCCTAACAAGGCTCTTAATACTTAGCTGAATGAATGAATATTTTTAGACCTTTTACACTGTATTGGGAGTTCAAACATAAATACTCCTACTTGAATACATAAATTGACACAAGCTTATTTCGATTACTTCATATAATAGTTTCAAAATTATGGATTTGTCTGTAAGGCGTGATTGATTCTGCTAGTAGGTATGTTATGTTGTAATATTTCTTAGAATTTCGATAAGAATTTACTAATGCCACCAGCTGATTGAAATGGACGTGACAAATAGTTTACGTCAAATATGGAAACTCGAATCACAGGAACATGCTCGAAACATTTTTATAGGCCCACTTTCAGCGGCGATTTCTAGATAATTGCAATCGATACCATGATCTACGTAGATACCTATCTAGCAAAATCTAAGCCTTTTAAATGATGATTTATGGCACCAGGAAATTTTTCCCATGAAAGGTACTACGAGGACTGGGATCTTGGGCATGTTTCTTTTTGCAACAACAGACTCACCCAGTGTGGTAACTGTATCAACAAAATTATGACCCTAACGATGATGTCGTCCTAGCCGAATTTCGGCTACGGCGGCCAGTCTCAACGGAGACTAGCCACGTGTACAGGACATATTATAGAACACAAGTGTGTGCACAAACACAGGTTCACTGTCCATTCCTCCTTCAATCTCATAAGGTCAAGCGCAGGACCAACGGCATAACGTGCTTTTCAAGGCACGGGGGTTTGACATCGCCAACTGTCTGAATTTCTGTCGTATTTATGGAAATAAAGAGATTTTGATTTTGATTCTGATTTCCATTTCTTGGCCCGACCAGGGATTTGAATCCAGGACCTCATTATCAGCAGTTGAAAACGCAAGCGCTTGACAAACGAGTTACTTACCCAAACGATTATAAATGGGCTGATCGAGTAACAGCAGATACGCGTAGAAAAACTGATCATCGAAACACTAGGTACTCTTTCTTTCTCATGTTCCCATCACAATCCAACAAACTACCAGCGAAACTTCTCTATGCAAATCGATTCCCATGATATCGATTTCACGATTCCTATGACGGTGGTAGAGGTCAGTTGGAAGAAAGTAAATTGGAAACCGCTTATTTTGAGCTGGAGTGATTTGTATGCGTCCAATGGTTATGGTTTGCACACGTGGCTCCGAGACCTTTATGTCTTGATGCTGTAAACCAAAGTTGCCTTTAGCTTGTTAGTTTCAAGGGGTTGTTACACCATCCGATAAGTTATAAGGGTCTCTCTGTTGTTGAAAGTCCTCGATTACCTACTTCACTGATAATCAGTGTCATCTCACATTTTCATCATCACACTCGCTGCTGCAAACACTTCTGCCAGCCTTGCTTGTCATATGCTTGTCGTAGTCAAGTGCACCCTGCGACATTGGCGATATCGTCGACCCATCTTGCAATTAGCGTAAATTGTATGATTGTTAGGAATACCAATCACGATTCTCCAAAAGAACCACCATAAATTGAATATAAATTATAGCATAGAACTTGGATTAAACTGATTGGATTGGAATTAGAATTTGGAACGAATCATGGGTCAAAAATCGGATATCGGAAGGTGTAACAATTCCAGTGGCTTCGGAATAATGCTCTGGCAGTAAGTGATGGATGATTTGACGCGGGACGTGGCCCGGCGCGGGCGCAGGTTAACCGCCCACTTTGTGCATGAACGCTTGTATTGATTCTGCCATCGATCACGATCTGTGTGAGCAGCAATCTGTTGACCTTTGGGGAAACTGTGGCTGTAACGCGCGGCTAAAGTCGAGTGGTTGCTAGTCGCCATTGTTAGTGAAGACTTCTGCCATGTGTCAGTGCCAGTGCCCAATTTGCAACTTGCCAGTGACCAATTGTAGTTAGTACCCGATCACATGGCAGAACAGATTTTCGACAGCAATAAATTGTCAACTATCTAACTAATAAGATACCGTATCTAAATATTTTACATTTTGAGAGCTATAAATCTACAGCGTGATATGTTTTCGCAAAACAGATAGAGACATTTTTACTCTCCATTCCATTTTGATCCACTGAGCTAATCCACTAATGGATTATTATAATTTTTTTCCACTCTACTCTTCAAATCTTCACCCCACTTTTTACGTCAGCCAAATAAAAAGTTAGGAAGAAAAGATCGCACTTTATTGGCGTCGTCAAGAAAGAAGATACATCCAGAATTATTGAGGAAAAAACCAGCGGGTCTCTTTGAGGATTAAATTGTCGATGTAGATAAAGACAATCACTGGACCGACACGTCTCATTGGCTTACAATAAACCATCTTATAGAAAGCTTTTAAATCAAGTACTACTTACTGATTTACGATTACTTACTTACCTTTTTGTTTCAACAGTTCCATTTTCTAGGCTTATAGATTTTGTGATCTTTGCTTGTGATCTTAGGTTCCATTCTCCACTGACAAGGCCTTTGTTGTTCAGAGGATTGTATCTTATTGACCGCAGAGGCTTTCGATTTTCGGCTTTTTCGCATAACGGTGTCTCCGTCCAATTTATTTGGTTCTAGAATAGTGTTAAAAGTATCGTTAATAAATATGGCCCCAGATTTTTGTTTCCTTAGCCTACTTGCTTTATTTGCATTGAGCTTTCATTGAATTGTTAATTTATTTAACTTTCGTCAAAATGAATTGATAAGTGTAAAAGTTGTTAAGAAAAAAGTTAGTGTAGCAAGTCTGTAGCAGTTCTTATTCTGACTGACGCTTTTTTTGAGCTTTGGTCCCATTTTTATAATAAAAAAAAATAAAAGATGAAAGAAATGTTTCGGTCCCAGTGTGGCTTTTTATTTAAACTGTCTATAAAAAGCCACTGGGACCGAAAACTAAACTGTCTTAGAATCTGAAACTGGTGAGAATAATCCAAATTCTACGACTCGTTGTTCATTATTAGGTATTTATTTAGGAACCCCGCTCCATCTCTATCTCTACTTTGTTACTTTGACCTATGTCTAAGTAGATAGTCATATCCCAATTACTAACCTCAACTTTGTTACCACGAGATCGTAAAACCATCAACCTTTTCTCTTATCAATTCCCAACATAGTTGCAAGCCATCTAAATATCAGGCCACCCTCCGCGCCGCTAGCTTCCTCATGCAAATGATTGTAAATGGATGCTTTCGTCAGCAGGTGGGTAGCTAGGTAGCTATGAGCTGAACTTTGCATTGTTTTAGGAAATAGGAAGCGCATCAAGATAGAGTTATGATGGTTTATCTGTTGAGATGAGACCTACCGCAGTAAGTTACCTATTGTTGACTAAAGTTTTGCAAACAGTTGAAGGATTTTCTCTGACTTTTTCGACGCAGATTTTAATAGTTGTCTAGGTAACTGTGAGCTAAAATTTCCATTGTTAAAGGAAATAGGAAGGGCGTCTGGGTAAAGTTTTGTTGGTCTATCTGTTGACATGAGACCTGCGCAGTAGGTGTGGTATTTGTTAGCTACAATTTGAAAACTATCAAAACTTTCTAGAGTGTTTTAACGTTTTGAAATCTTATAATAAATTAAATATACACAATAAAATCTAATGATACCTGAAGTACTATCGAACGTTTTATGAGTTCCGTCGTTCAGTTATTTAAGTTACATGATTAGTTTAAAATCGAATGTGATTTATTATTTAATTGTATGATTTGAAAGGAAAATTACCTCATCACTGAAGCAGACTCATTAAAACTCTATAATACTGAGCAATTTACAATAGCCAATTTAAGTGTTGCATTTCACGGTGCATAATAATATTATTAACATTCCCAGCGACTTTCATAAGTTTCACTGGTACATTCACTTAGCTGAAGATTACCATCAAGGGCATTTCGAAAGGGAACTCTGAGATAGGGTCAATTCCTTCAAGTACAGTGTTAGGTGAAGGGTAGGCCGTTCGCTCACGGGCGGAAGCGATTGTTCTTTAAAGCTTTTAACACACTCACTGCCCAACTACGGCGGTACGACCGTACAACCTGGCTCAGCAAATCAAGGACCATGTGCGTCTTAGCCCCTAAAGGAGTTAAACCAAGAAATGGCTTTTCGGACCTGAGTGGCTGTCCCGGCGTAAGAATTGACCTCTCCAACTCTGCACGTGGATGGTGACATCCACGTCATCCTTATCCACTGCACGTGTATGACACGTTTATCCTAAAAGCGACTAATGTAATCTACTAGCTAGAGGAGAGGTCAGCAGCTTCTGTCTTTGTATAGCAGAAAACCTCTACTGCGTTCAGCAACACGCAAGCCCAGCGTGGGTATTATCCCTTAATCAAATAGAATACTTTTTGTGAGATAAATAAAAACTGAGATCGGTTCTTAGGTGAATTTTGCGAGTAGATTTCAAATCTTATGATAAAAACTTGGAAAAGTGGGGGGAAAGGGGGGTTTTGCGGTGGGAAATAGTTTCCCCTTGTTCATAACGGCATTGCAAAATATCACCAAGTGGGAAATTATTTCCCATTATCCGGCATAGGTTACGAGTTTTTCAAGAATTTTAGTACTGTTTTTATACTAGCTCCTCACCCTGCTTTGTTTTATATTTTATGAATACTAAATATAAAATTAAAAATTCCAACATGAAATTGCAAAATTTAACAATAATGTTAGGGTTACAATGGGTTTAATGAGAAAAATACAAAAATACAAATACCGCTTAATACAGCTTCTTCGAGATACTTCTTGGTAAGTACTTTTGGCTTCTTTTTGGCATTCATTTTTCAAAGTTGCTAGGGATATAAAATAATATAAATCAAAAAGGAACTAAAATAGTAAACATATTCTGTTCAATGAACTGAAGCACATTTTTTATATAGTTAAAGTTTTTTGAAGACAGGGACAGACAAAGGGAAATTATTTCCCACTAATTCAAGATGAAAATTCTCCAAGAAATCTAATTGTTTTCACGGTTCTTTTTCAGCTAAACGTTCGGAAAATAAGTCTAGTTTAGTTTATTATAACGTGTACTCACTTACCAGATTTTTTTTTTCAAAAAACTTTCTAAAATTCGTAACACAGCAAGTATTTTCGCGGAAAAATCACAAATTGTGAGTTCGGCTTTGACATACGACGTCAGATTATCAACTTCTTGACAAATGTTGCCATTAATCAGTAAAAAATATATCCAAGATTATTTTTCTCTATGGTTGGCACGGCTAAGTCTAGTCATTTAAAAAAAAAACGAATTTGCTAAGCCGGACGAAGTGGGAAATAATTTCCCCTCATTTTATTAAGGGTTATAGCATGACCCTCTAATGATAAGAGTCAATAAGGTGTTTATCAGTAAAGTCTATGTCCAGCATCCACTGCTGGCCATGCTACTCAAGCAAGGCTGTTGATGTGACGAAGTGCAACCTTAATACGTATAAATTCATCATTACCTTAGTCAATCTATAAAACTCTCAGGCACGTTCCTCTACTAGAAGATTTTGCTTCTAACAGATAATTTTTCACGTTGTAAAAAGAACACAAAACATGGCACATGGCTTGAGCCGAAATTCGTCGATGCATAAAATAACAGCTTAACTTCGAACTATATATTTATTCCGTGATCATGGCACATAAAACTGTGCCGAAATATTGGAAAGCTCAAAACTCAAATCATGGTAAATATCCCGTTGATCATGATGGATCTAGAATATTGTCCCTTTTTTATTCGGCGAGGAAATTCGTTTACGAATAAACTGGTCTGGGGAGGACCAGAATTATGTGGGACTCGACGCCCTGAGAATGACGTAACACCCAATAAAAACCTCTCTCGCCATTTTCGTAAGTTAGATTATTAAGGTTAAAACTGTTTAGACATAAGGGCTGTTGATTTTGTTTTAACAATAAAAATAAAATAAATAAATAAATTTTCGCCGAACCACGGGAACACTTAAAACCTCCGCGGCTAGAATATTGTCCTAAAGTTTATTAACTTGTGCAAGGAGTTATTAGTGTGAGATTTGCTTACCTGTTGCAAGAAGGACACTTGAAATGAAATACACGATAAGATTTTCTTAATTGTGACTTATGAAATAAAACTAAGTTATGTTATGTGACTAAGTTAAGGAAGTCCTGTGGTCACATCTCTATGGTGGTAAGGTTTCGTCCCCTCATACCTCCGGAGGTATGGCCTCAGGTATGGTGGGTCCCCAGTGCTAAAATCGCTTTCGCTTATAACCATAACCACTCTATAGCCAGTTGAAATGGCTCGCGGTAGATAAGAAAAAGCTAGCCGAGATAAAACGGACCGGTGCATTCGCTAAACAAAGATTTATCTCGTGCAACGTTAACATACTGCTACAAACTTGTTACCACTACATACATCGCAGGATTGCAGGTAGATAAGAATGCGTTAGGTTTTATTTATAGGCTACAAGTGTCATAAGTTAGCTATTTTTAACCGACTTCGGAAAAGGAGGAGGTTTTATGTTCGGTTGTATATATGTGTTTTTTATATATATTCATCGATTTCTCCGTTAATTATGAAGTGATTTAAAAAAAAAATCGTTAATGTATAGAGAATATCTCGTGATGTTCCCATAAATTTTTTATTTTCGGTGGATTAGTATTTATCAAGTTAATTTTAACCTACAACTTGACTGATTAGGTAAATTTTGTTGTTTGTCTCTTTTGTTTGTTGTTATTAAGTTTAGGTTATGATAGGACTGACATTCTTTGAAAAGTAAAAGTCCTTATCAATAATATGATTAAAAAAAAGTTAATCTTAAGAAAAGTCTAATAATAAAAAGTCGGTTCTTCGTTTCTTCAACACGATCAAATTATTAGAATACTTGCGCTCACTATAACAATGCTGGACAATTCACACAGCATCATCTAGCCCCATGCTAAGCAGAGCTTGGTGTTATGGGTACTCGATAACTGATATATTTAATACAATACATAGTTATGTAGATATTTTTTTAATATACATAGACAACACCCAGAACACCCGGAACACAACTCTGCAGATCGTACAAACATTTGTCCCGATGCGGGAATTGAACCCGCAACCTGCTGCGTCACAGGCGGCCCTTCGACCGCTGCGCCACGAGATCGTAAAGAATGCGATAGGTTTTATTTACAGGCAACAAGTGTAATAAGTTACCTATTTTTCAAACAGGGCTTACCTGGGTTCATTATCATCAGTATCATTAACAATGGCCTCCGCCAGTATTTCTTCAGTCATGCCATGTGATAGAATATTTCGTCAATTGCCTTTTGCATTTGCTATGTTATCTCGCCAAATGGGGTGTGGCGCTGTTTTGCTCCACAAATTAATTGTTGCCGTTTCATACCACAAAATGAAAGAGTTTCAACCCAAATAAAAAAAATGGTCGGCGTTTCTATCCAAAATAATGTCCCGTCGCCCTTTAAAACTCAAAACGAATTAGGTAATTACCAAACAACAAAGTTCGCAGATGTTATTCCTTTCACATTTACTTTACGATATTTTCAGCAGAGCCTTTCGCTAGTTTCCTGGCTGGCAGTAATTCCTGCTCACACCGTGGGTGGTAGGAAGTATCATGTGGACACCCACGGCCCTTCATCGCCCTGTGATTAATGTACGTGCTTTAACTTTATTAACTAAGAACCTGGTGCAGTGTTTGTGCAGTGCAGGAGTGCAAGTTTGCAGTTTTCAAAATAGGAACTTACATTGTCAAATTTTGAAACGTTAGAATATGAAATAGATAAGAAAATTTGGTCATTTTTCACCAGGCTCAAAATAAAGAATTTGGTCAAAACAGTGTTTAATTCACTTTTTTAATTTATTTAATTTTTTTTTACTCAAATGTGAATGTAATAATAATAAAGAAAAGAGCCTATGAGTTACCGTCTCTGTTTTTATCAAGGTAAGCTGAAGATCTCCGATCTTTCAATCAATTGGAATTTTTATTGGTTTTTAGGGTTCCGTACCTCAAGAGAAAAAAAGGTCTGTTTTCTCAGGAACGCGTGGACACATCGAGTTGAAATTAACGTCAAATACGTAACCGCTTGGAGCTGCGATATAAATAAAACTTCTAAGTCAACGCAATCAAAAGTTACAGCGGTTTATATCCGAATATTTTGAAATTTCCAAGGGAATCACATGCACACAAAACATATAGGGTACTCCCGTAGACATAGAATCATTAAATTTAGTGAGCAGCAAGGTCTTAAGTATAGCACAAACGAAGAGAAAAATCTAAAACAGAATTATCTGAACAAGGTCTTACAATTACTTAAACGGAACCCTTCATGGGCGAGTCCGACTCCCACTTGACGTTTTATTTATAATCAGCTCAATATATTTTTCTTACATTGACATATGTATTTAGCACATAGAAAATCACATTAACAGAATAAAACAATAACGACTAGTATATACACGTATATCTATTTCATAAAAAATCTAAGCCGTCACCAGAAGGCAGAGTGCCCAGAATGCTAGCAGCATTGCCACGTTGAATATATTTTTCTTTGTTTCATCTGCTACGTCTAAAATAAAAACCCTAACATCTTTTTCTTCAACTTGTCCTCCTGTTTCCCTACACCTGATAAATTCTACCAAGAGCCAGTCTCTGCATATTAGCTGACTGGCGTCCTCGGTCCACAGGGCTTTGTCAGATTTATTGGCAGGTTTGCGTGCTGCCATTTCTTACACGCGAGGCAAATTGCTCACACCATAATTGGCTTTTATGCTTTGAAATTAACGAAAAAGCACTACCTTTATTTATTTTGTGAAACAATTTTAAAGTTTGTACAATTTAGACCGAAAAAGTATAAATTCATATTATCACTAGCATCCATTTCAGTGTGACCATTGAGAAAATACAGAACCTGCCATACGCTTACTGAAAATCTGCCAAAATCTGCCCAACACTCCAAGAAAAATGCCATAAAATATGCCACATACTTTTTAAGTGATTCTTTGATTGGAAAACAAAAAAAATACTTATTAATATACTCAGGTGCCTTATTAAAAAACATTAAAACACAAATACATAAAATTTAAATTAAACAGTAAGTATTTGCTTATAACTTCATTCAGTAGGTACTACTTTGAATGTCCACATTCGCTTCATATTCTTCGTTCTTTTCGTCGTATTTTGATTCCAAGCCCATCTGTTTAGTCATTTCCTATATGCCTTCTTTTGTGGTTATAATGGCAGAACTTACTACTTATCTAGAAAAATACTATGAAAAAATTCGTTCTTTGATGTAAAATGCGATTCGGTTTAATTTCATTTCAGAAAGGTATTTTGAAAAAAGCTTGTGGCAGGAACCTAAATAAATACTATTCAAATACAAATAATAGCAAACCATGGTGAAAATGTTCTTAAATTACAAATCATTTTGGTACTACGTTTGTATGGGAAATTCATCCTCCGCCGGACCCTTAACGTAGAGAATTTACAGTTGATGATTACATGGCGTACAAATATCAACAAACATTGTAAGGGAATTCCCCTTAAGGACTACCTCGGACTAGGAGTTGCCAGGTGTCGGTAAAATTATTTCCAACAAAATTTAATATACGTAATATTTTGGTCTTACTATAAAATTTAATTTTTTTGTATAAGTACGTATAATCTCCAAATATATAAGAAGGTACAAATACAAATACAATATAAAAAAATTCATTTATTTACCTTTACAAAAAGCTTATACAGTTTACTGGTGGTCCCCGCACTAGGTTCAGAACCTGTATCGCGGGAGGCCGAATTACAAATAGAATTACTTATATAAATTGACTGTATAAACAGGGCAGCAGGTCACAAAGTTTTTGTTCCCAAATCTGTCAAAATCTGCCACATTTCTATTTCGTCAACGTAATATGCCAAACTGAAAATTTCATAGCCAAATCTGCCAAAATGGCAGAAATCTGCCACAAATGGTCACACTGATCCATTTGATTGGACATCCATTGCTCAGCGAGCTATGGAAAGAGCTATGCTAGGAGTTCTCTGAAGGATAGAATTCGTAACGAATACATCCGAAAGAGAACCAAAGTTATCTACATAGCTCAAAAGATTTGCAAGCTGAAGTGGCAGTAGGCCGGCCATAGCTCGCGAAGAACCGATAACCGCTGGGGTAAACGTATTCTTGAGTGGAGACCACGACTCGGCAAATTTAGTGTAGGACTTTCTCCGGCCAGGTGGGATGACGATCTGCGAAAGACTGCAGGCAGATGCTGGATGCAGCAAGCTGAAGACAGGGCGCTATGGCGCTCATTAGGGGAGGCCTATGTCCAGCAGTGGACTAATTTAAGCTGATGATGATGATAATCCATGATGTACGTGCTGTTGTTTTCATTGCTGTTATATAGAGCACTAGCTCCTGCTCTCGGTTTCGCACGCTATTATCCGGGATAAAAAGTAGCGGATGTCCGACCACGGGATACCGTCTGCCTCTCTTCCAAATTTCATTAAGATCCGTTCATCTGTTTAGGCGAGAAGAGAGGTAACAGACAGACAGATTACTTTTGCTTTCAAAACATTATGGTAACTAACTTTTATGGTTACTAACATGGTAGTACAACTAAAAGGTAGTTACCGTTAAAGTTAGTTTAGTTTTAGGTAGTACTAACATTTATAGTGAAAAAACGAAATAAATAAATTGAATTGAATATAATATTAGTGTGCTTAAATAGTGAAGGACCCAACAATATCTTGAGTCATCATCAACATCAACAGTATTTACCAGGGTTATTCCATTTTCCCGCCCTGAAATCCTAAGGAGAAAACTGGACTTCAAAAAAATGAATTCCAGTTTTACCCCTTTATACCACTTCACTGAACTTAGGCCTCCCCTGATAAGTGCCGTATTGCCCTGAGTCCTGCCTCATCTAAATTAAGATAATGCAATTCAGCTCATAGATAAAACTTAAACAGCCTACAAGTCTATGCAATTACGTATCACCACCATCAACAGTCGATTATCAGATAGATACGTTGTCGTTAAGAAAAGGGTGCGTGTAGCCCTTGGGACATTTTTCACCGCGGCCGGGGAAATTATAGGCTTTTTACTAGTTAATGCGCCAATAAATAGACGATAAACATCATGGTTTAGCTTAGCACGCGCGCGGTGGCTGGTCTGAAATACAAGCTGATGGCGGTAAAAGCATGTTCAATAAACGGTTAATAAACTCTAGTCGGCGTGAAGTTTTTGTCGAAAGCGAAGTCTTTGTGGATCGTGAAAACCTGAAAAGAATACGAGATATTGAAGCGAACATTATTCATCGTTAATAGGCCTCTTAATTGGTTAAAACATACAGAAATTACGTGGTTGAACTTTATGCTTGGGTTTACATTAGATCCCTTATAGTCCAGTCAATGAATGATTGTGGATGGAAAGGTCGAAATCAGAAAGTTTGACTTCGGAATTTTGTTAGGAGACAAACATACTAAAAGTCCCCACCCCAGGAGGTAAGCCTTAGGGAGGGGGGCACTAATTTCCCGTTTTCTTTGTTTTTTTGGGGCTATTCTAATTCGATCAGAATCAAGTTTCTGACTCTGAAATATATCGCAAATATATTTGAATTTCTGTATGAATTGAAGTAAAATGTTTAACACGTCCACATTACAAAACGTCAATCATAGAAGTAAAACACGCTTATACTTGTATCACAGCAGAGGGATAGTGGCACTCAAAAATTCTCTTTTTTTTTATTTCTTTGGAAGACAGACAGTACATAGATATATAACGAGATCCAATTAGAATTTTCTTAGACCAGTAAAGTCTCCACTATAAACTAATTTACATATAAAAACTGGTAAACAGACTTTTAATAACAAAGATACAACACTATTTCAAACTTCTCTCTTGATTTTGAAGGCGAAACGAACCTATGTGTGAGTTGACAAGCATATAACTTCAGTGCTTCCACGCACACGAACGCACGTATACAAATAGGAAAATGAGACATCGCACTTTTCTGGCAACACCTCGCTTGTGTCTACTATCATTCTAAGCCTTTTTCGTCTAAAGCGTCAATGGTTCTCGATTACTTTTATCGTGATCTTAATTTATCCGCCGGTACTAAGCCTACTGACATTACCTCTAGTTTTTTTTCTAATGTAATTTTTACAACAGGATAGCCTATTTTCTGTACCTTTTATCTACTACATTTTGATTGCATTGGTAATAAATGCTTACTCTGATATGTCTGTAGCTACAATATCAACTCTCATGTTTTAATTTACCGCGGCTGATTAAAGTTTTTTCATTATCTCCGAATGTCCAGCTGGTCTATCCAAATGTATTCTGAAAATCGTTTATGTGATACACTCACGTATCACATAAACGATTTTCAGGTGCCTTTTAATTACGAATAAAAATTATGAACATCAACCAATAAGCGGTGAAAATAGAATGAGTGCTACACCACGAACCTTATTGACCAGCAGAATACACCCTTAAGGCGGTTGTATGCCTCAAACTAGCGCCACCGCCTTTTTTTTTTTAATTACGTTAATCAAAGGAATAAAAAGTGCATTGTACAGTTTATGATATCATAAGCTTTTTTAAATGCCCATAAAATAATTTTCTTTTATTTCCTTTATGCAGAATAGCGAAGTTGCACTTGGTGGTCACTAAATTCTGTTTTCGCATCTTATACGAAACTAAGCTATTTCAGAGGAATTAAAAAGACTTAGGATAGGTATCACAAGCTGTACAAAGGATATTTGAAACTTCTGGTGTTACAATTTGAAGTAATAAATTGGCGTGTTTTAAAAAACTATAAACCGACTTCAAATCTCCCAAGTGGTGACATCTAGTTAGGATTCGAGTCTAATTTAGTTTGATGACACGTGGAAGATATTTGATGACACACGAATGATAGAAAACCTAAGATCAAGCAGCCTACGGCCGAGCACGCAGTGCGATTAAACTAGGTGGCGGAGCTAGTGTGCGGCATACAACCTCAGCGACCAGTTGAAAGCTTAGGCGGGAATCAAACTTAAGGCTAAGTTTGATTCCCGCCTAAGCTTCCAACCTACGCCTCCGCCCGCAAAGCCCAGTAGCAGGCTACTTTCACTGCCAGCCACAGAACACGAAATTCGACTAATAATTTGAATTATTGCATATCTCGGCATAACTACAATTCCGCTACTTTATGTGAATGCAGAGAAAGGATTTTCTTATTGGAAATTACTATTTCTAAGGAAATGGTTTTCGCTTTTATTGTTATGTTGTTTTAGCACCTACGATGTCCGTATTATTGTTATTTTGTGTAGAGGAAGTAAAATACTTTCTTGGGTTTATTACACAGGTATTACACTTGTGTCGCCCCCCATTGCGCTTATTATAGTTGCATTTTATTTTCCTTCCTGCTTTAACTTCAAGTGGTTTTGTTCAAAATGAAAGCCTTTCGTGTTATTCAAAAGCCCACAAAATACTTATTTTTTACTGAGCCCTATTTTCTAAATTGTTAGCATTAAAATAAAGAAGCAACTTCTTTGTGATCCATCTTTTGTATTCCGTATAACTACATCTGTTTATACTTTGTACACAAATTGTAAAGTTATACTTTTCAGCATTCTTCCGGTTTTTGAAAACGCACACCCCTACCGCACACATTTAATCTTAACTGCATCTTCTTTCGACAAACATTACACGCTGTATTCACCTTTCAACTTCACTTTTAAATGACAACGAGCAATGTAAAGCAAAGATAACATTGTATTGATGTGGCTGTTTCCAATAAATTACATTAACAATTGGTAAGTTACCGATAAGGAGGCACTTTTTTAATTTAACAGTCAAGAACTCACAGTACCTGACGAATATTTATTACTTGTACCAATTGTATCGACGTAAGTAAATTTACATACAGTGAAATGCAGTTGGGTCGGCATTTAAAACGGTTTTTTCACTTTATTGTCAGTCACATTGAATATAAGTTTGCGTTAATAAAATACCCCCAACGACCCAAAGATTCATTAAAACAATTTTACAATGTTTTTATTTTCGTTTTGTAGTTTTTCATCAAAAGTCCCTCTTGTGATATCCTTATTGTGATACGGAATACCGAACGCACGCGTTGATGTCTTCTGTACACCCAACATGAATATTCATAGCTTTACAGTCTTAAACAAAAAATAAACAATTATTGAAACTTCCAAGACGCGCAAATAGCCTTAAATCAACATCGCAATAACAATTACTGTTAACAATAAGCCAATTGACCGGTTGACGGAAGTAGTCACACAAAAACATATTACATTTTAAATCGATTTATTGATGTATGGTTCTGGTATTTTACGTATGCCTGAATACTGATGAGCTAAAGTGTCAGGGACAAGAGATTTTATGAGTCAAGTTTTTGCAGGAGACTATTCTTTCTGTGGAGTTCCCACAAATTGTAATTGGTTTGTAAGTCACAGTTATTTCATTGCGCACCTACTGTTTTATGTTGTGGGTATTTTACAACACTTCCGCAACTGCGAAAGGATATTTGATTTGCATTTTATTTTATTAGGTAGATGTCAGGAAATGTTAACTTTTATTGAGGTGAAAATAATAATTAAATTATGATGATACCTGAAAAAAGTTTTAAGGTGAACTTTTGCTTAGAATTACTAATCAAAGTTTGGCTGCAAAACTGCAAAGATAGCAGTGAAGTGAGGTTAGATTCAAAAGTTTATTATGTCCGAAAGTTAGTTAATAACTTACACAATAAATGGCAAATTTAAAACGCAAATTTGCGTAAACTCACGAACAAAACACTCACAAATCACGATACTTATCCCTTTATAAGTGCCTTTAATGTGCAAAAGCCAACAAATTACTCCCAACAGCTTGGAACTGACCTAATTACCCGACCCATTAGCGGCGTTGGCCCATCCCTGTCCCACTGGTCCACTCTCATTGCCTTGACCGTTGTCCTTGACATGAACCCTTCGGATGATCTAGGGGTGCCTTCGGAGAAAGGTTTTAGAAGAACATTAGGCCCTCTACCTTGGGCCGCGGTAGGTTTTAAATGTTCCCGTGTTTCTGCGAAAATGGCGAGAGAGGGTTACCGGAAAGGTTTTAGTGGTTATTACGTCCTTCTCAGGGCGTCGAGTTTCACATAATTCTGGTCCCCCCAGACCTGTTTATTCGTAAACGAATTTTCTCGCGGAATAAAACAAATAAAAAGGGCCCTGTACCTTCTGGTGACGGCTTAGATTTCTATAAAACTGATATAAGTGTAAATACTTGTTGTAATTTGTCTCTATTACTTGAAGTACTTAAATACTATGGCGCTCATTAGGGGAGGCCTATGTCCAGCAGTGGACATATATAGGCTGATGATGATGATGATGATGACTTGAAATACTTTGCTTTGTAAATATACGAATATCACGTAGAGGTAAAAAAGGACATGAACATTACTGTTAACAATTGACTATATCTCGCGAAGAACCGACAACTGCTGCGGTAAACGTGTTCTTGAGTTGAGACCGCAACTCGACAAACGTAGTGAAGGCCTTTGGCCAGGCAGGATGACGACCTACGAAAGACGACAAGAAGATAGTGGATCCGGCAAGCTCAGCATGGTACATGGAGTACGTCATTATGGGAGTCCTATATGTCCAGAAGTTGACTAATATATTCCGTCGATGATGTTCATAATGTTTTAGGTATCTAAGAAATATATATCTATCCATCTAAAGACATATTTCTTAGGTATCTAACGTAATTTCAAGGGCCCGTATTCTCTATTGCCATTTGAAAGCCCTTTGAATGGCCTTGAAAGCCCTTTGAATGGCCTTGAAAGCCATTTCCATGGCCTTCGCCATACAATTGCAAATTACGAAGGCCATTCAAAGACCTTTCAAATGTTAATATAGGATGGGTGGTTTTTGCGTAATTCCACCTCCGACCCATCAACCGACGCTGACACTCCACTGGGTTCTTGCAGTTCTGGCCTTAGCCGTCGTCCTTGACATTAGGGTTACCCTTTGGGGGCGTGCAAAACATTCTCAATCGTAGATCCATTGTTTTACAAAGTATAAGGCAAATAATATATTCAGGCGTTACTTTGCGGAAATCCATTGCATAATATTAGCATAAAACATATTTAGTAACTATTCCGCCCAAAACCTTCTGTGATAAGATCCAATATAATGCAATTCGCGTGCAACGGCAATTTTATATTGCGTAAGTCTTTTTTACCTTCTCTGATTGCATGGCATACCAATTCTGGGGGCCAATTTGTGGGCGGGCGGTAGAGAAGGCGGAATTGTTACTAAATATTGTTTTGTCCTAACATTATAAAGTATAAGCTGTTTGTGGAGTCTTTATTCGCTTATTAGGTAAAACTACTTAGGGCCGCATTCGCTCCACCCGACTTATTAATTAATAGTATAAATGATACCGACCCTATTAACCGATGCTGGTCCATCCCTGCCCTACTGTTCCTCTCTCTTTGGTTCTGACCTTGACCTTGTCCTTGGCATAAACGCTACACTTCGGGTGCGGAGAAACATTTTCAAATGTTGAAGATTATCCTTTGTTTTGGAAAGTTTTAGGCAGTTTTGGGAGCTCGTATCCTCTGAATAGGTAAATCCACTTAGGGCTGCATACTAGAGCGGAGTTTTAGCGCAGATTAGCTAATGCTTTTCGTGATAAAGGCCTCATTGTTTATATCCCGGGATCAAGTTTGTTGTGTCTGTCTCGAATTTTCGTACTAAGTAACGTGAACGCAACCCTTTAGTTTAGGAGTGATCCGTTTTGCTTAATTTAATCAGCCAAAGACGGTTTAGCAGATGCTTACTAGAGGTCGTATCAAGTTTATGTAACTGCATCGATACAAAGGGTCGATGCACCAATATTTCTATTCATATAGATACCTATGTGTATCTCTAGCAACCTTGACTTTGACAATGAACTTCCTATGCGAAACTCATTCAGCATTGTGACAATATTGCATGGGAACATGCAACATTCAATGTAAATAATTTATGTTACATACACATTTACAGTATAGAGGTGACAGGAAGGTCTCGCCATACCTCTCGATATGGTCAACCCCCAGAGGTATGCCCATAGGGGTAGGTTGGGAAACTATTAAATTATCAAATAAAACCCTATATGTACACATTACTCGTTAGATAAAATGATTATAAACCTAGAGATCGAACGAAATTCCGTTTTATCTCTGCAAAATTTTCTTCAGACCGTTTATTCAAATAAGCTGAAATCTTCGTTCGTTTTCTACAACACGCGGGTATACCACACCACACCTAACGACCATTAGCAAGTTCAAGGTTCGGCGCGAATCGATACCCAGAACCTTGGACCTTGACCAACCTTGGTGATATATCCTCACGTGCCTTAGCTCTCATCGATTTGTTTATACCTTCATGTTTCAATTATGAATCACGTAATGTGATGAAATGTGCTATCTTCTTGTCACTTATGATAATTTATTTGTTTCAGGTAAGCTAAATAATCGATACGTAAAACATCCCTTCAGACCTTGAGCATCTGCCAACAGAATGAATGTAAGTACGTGCATTGTAATGATTTGCCCAAACTATTGTTCAATCTATAAAGAATCCGCCTGCCTACTAATCTGGTCTGTCTGTTCTTCTTGTCACACCTATTGATGAAGACTATTGAAGAGTTATTTAAAGCCTTTTCATGTGAAAATAAGTACACGCCAGGTGTTTTGAAAACGCGCTCCATGCACCAAGGTGAAATAGCTCAGGTGATTTAAGTTTACATCACCCTTCTAGGGTGGTATATAAATAGTATTTATATAAGATATGGAGCAGCTGTTTTTTAAAACGCGCTTTACCTAATGTGTACTAACTCTATTCTATGGGTGCATTTTTACGGGACAATGTGAGTAGAACTATGAGCGGATTTTAAGCAGTTTAAAGGAATACTCGCTTGGCGGGGTATTTTTATTAAAATCCGCGCTTGCACTGGGAGTAGGTACTGTTCTGCCCACTAAAACCGCACCCTAAGCATGCCTTAGGCAACCACAAGATTTAAAAGTGGCTGACGTTGTATAAATCATGTAAAATACGTGTAAAAGCCGGTTTTTAAGCTGATTAGAATTAGCAATATCAATAGGCTAATCACCTACGCCTACACGTCTTCACCGTTATCTCTTCAGGGCATCTGGCGATTATCATACAACTAGTTATATGATAATAATGCCAATATGCAAGCGACTTGGTCGCCGACTTTAAGTCGTTGCTAATATTCTCATTATAAACGACAACTCTACCTTCGCCAGATACAAGCAATTGATCGTTGATGAGGACGCAATGTATTCGAAAAACATGTCCTACTAATTATACATTTAGGTACTTAGAGAAAACCAGATTTGTCATTTTTATCTTGTATTAGGTAGTACCTTCCCTCAAACTAGCGCCGCTACCTTTTTTCTTATTATTAGATACGTTGAAGAAATGAAATTTAAAAAAAATACTCTGGGCAGTTTGCGATACCAATAAAAGTGTTTTTTAATGCCTCAGTTTTATTTTATATAGTTTAGGCAGAAATACAAAGTTGCCCTTGGTGGCCACCAAATGCGAAAATAGAGTTTGGTGGCCACCAAACTCTATTTTCGAATCTCATAGGTGGCGGCGCTAGTGTGCCTCGGGGTACCGCCTTATACTCGTAGTGTAGAAGCTTCCTAAATGTATAAAGATATATTTTGTCGACTCCCCAATTTTCAATTTAAACAAGTTCTCTGTTGACTTCTATCAGCACAATATAAGTTGCCAATTTGTCGCTGAATCAAAGTCGCTTCTGTGTACCCCAAATAAGGCTCTTGGCAAATTGCGGGGTCATTATACTTATTAGTTACAAACATCTACGTCCTGTCACTCTTCAGCTTTTTCAATAGTCAATAGTGACACATTAGTAGTCTAACGTATATTCACAAAGCAACAATAACTTCTCCACTGAGGGCTGATTGTCGAAGTAACTTATTTCAGAGAGCAATTGTTTCCATTGTAGGTAAATACTTGTATAATTTTCTTTGTGAATAGAGAGCATAGGTTTTATTATTAAAATATGCTTAACCCGCGGAATAACCACTTTTTGTATAGACACATGTGTGACATATATGCTTTTTTACAAGCTTTAAATAATTTTATTCTAATTTGGCTAAATTCGTCATCAGTAATTCTAATTTGGCTTGCAAGATTTGATCAAATGTATTGTTAAATAAACGCTTGTAATACAGGGCGATTGGTAGCTGGGTGCTAAACTTCAAGGAGAAGCTTTATTGGACCATTTAGAACCATTTGAGCCATGGTCACCTAAGACGAAGTCTCACTACATATTGATATTTGACGAATTATTTTGATTTTTTAGGGAATAAGCCCAACAGTTAAACTAAAAATTTCCAGTTTAAACAATAAGTGAACTGCAATTGCTGAAAAGTGAATAGTGAAACTTCGTCTGAGACAACCATGGCTGAAATGGTTCTAAATCGTCTATTCTAACTTCTCCTTGAAGCTTTGCACATAGCTAGGTGCCAATCACTCCGTATAATAGTATCGCTGCCTGTTTGTTGATAATGAGAACTACTTGTGTAGGTGTAATATCAAATGTTATGTAAAAAAAGTTTCTAAGTTTCTAGCCTCTAGGTGCCATTATTTATATCATTATTTGATTTAACCCACGTTAAGCCAGTTATAACGACAGCATGCTTATTTTGAAGACATCGTTATGATTTTGCCAAACACTGGATAGCCTGCAGCGTGCAATGTGGCAATACGAAGAAAGAGTAGCTTATAGAAAGACAAGGCTTAATCCGTAATACTTTATTGCACAAAATTGGTACAAGTAGAACATTTACCAGACAAAATAATGGCAAAGGCGAGCTTCACCCTAAAAAGAATTCTCTTCCAGCAAATCTTACTGGGAGAGAGAGACAAATTTGTAATAGTGGGTAGTAGTGCTTAGTACCTTGTCGCTTTAAAGTTGCCTTAAACTTGACAAAATCAATACTTAAGTAAATAGTATCTCTTAAGTATGACAAGGTACTAACGTGCAACTTACTGCATCGATTTAATTTTGCGCTGTGGTCTAGCGCAGTGGTCTATCAGGATTATTCCCGCTGTCCACCACCGAGATATCCCCCACTGGGGATAAAAATCTGTGATAAAAATAAATATAAAGTACCTTGTTAGTCCTAATCAGCAAATAAGTATTTCCATGGAATGTAAATATCAACGAAACTCTAGCTTTTCAGTCCTTGGCTTAAATGCCAGGTAAAGGAATTTATGTAAATGTTTTATTCATCAGCACATGAGTGTCCACTGCTGAACTAGCCTCTACCAAGCAAGCAAGGGAAGTTTAGCCATACCTCAACCTCAACCTCAACAGCCTGTATTGGTCCATAGCTGGACGCAGGCCTTCCCCTGATAAGCGCCTTGTTGGCTATTCATGATCCCGCATGCACAGCGTGGGGATTAAGGGCATTACTCCTATAATCCCCACGCTGGGCATGCGGGTTGGGGATCGTAGTTCGGTGGTAGAATTTTTCTGCAGGAGGCGCTGCTGCCCGCCCCCGGTGGATATCCCTAAGTCGCCTCTTACGACACTCGCGGGAAGATTTTGGGTGGTGCATATTCTAAGCACCACACAGATTTTTTAGCCATAATAATAGGTAAATTTAGCATTCAGTATTACGACCCCACAAAGAATCCCTCAGTTTTCCCCCTTAAGGGGGATTCCCCATCAAGGGGGAAAACTGGAATAACCCCTCAAAAGGACCAAAAATTCCACAACCAACTGCAAGAACTTCCTAATTACGTCATCTACTTGCTCTATTTGAACATTAACTTTCTATTGTAAGCGATTAAGCCATAAACCACTAGAATAGTAGTCACGGTCGATCGAGATCGTATCTAAGTAGATCGCTTATACGTTCAAAATCGATTAAATCGATAAGCGAAAACGTTATCGATATTGCCCGCTCGATAACAACTGTAATGTTCGGTACTTACATTGTTTGTTTTTGGAATTGGCGATTATGGGCTTTATAGTTTGTGGATTGCCTTTTAAAATATAAATTGGTATTTTTGCAAGGTTTTGGATAATATTGAATAAGAATATTGAATCGTGGATAAACACGCTAGGTAGAATAGGTAAGCTCGATATTTGATTTGTTAGAGAAATCACACTAAATCGCAATAAAATAAATCCGAAAGTTAGAATTGGAATCGACGAACCGCGATGCGTGTTGAGTTGAGCTAAATCATACAAAATTTTCCAGATTCAGATTAATAACACGACGCGATGAAACGTCGGGTGTTTAGAATATGGTACTGGGTCGCGTGGCGTTTCAATTCAATAGTGTGTGTAGCCCTTCTTGCCACTACTGTCATTATAAAAAGCAAATTAGTTTACGACACTCCTTACTGACACTGGCAGAGTCGTAGCGAAAAGCAAGCAGCGCCATTATAAAAGAAGTTGAAGTTGAACTGATGCTGCTTGTACATATTCAGTTACTGTAACTACAGAGCCGTCTGTTGTCAAAACAGTCACGCATGATCGATGGCCACGATACGCTAATGCGAACATTGTCGTAAATCATTAGACGTCTAATGAGCCGTGACGCGTGCGCAGGACGTCGCGTGATTTGTGACGATGGCGGGAGGAAGGATTTTAGGTGAACAAGTAACTGCTCAATCTTTTCACTGTTTTAGTGAAAGACCTATAAATAAATAAATATTGGTAGACAATTCACCCCGCATTATCTAGCCTCAAGCTAAGCAGAGTTTGTGTTATAGGTACTAGATAACTGATATACTTAATACAATACACTACATGGATAGATATTTTTATTATAGGTACATAGAAAAAATCCAGAACGCCCTGGACAAATGTCTGCAGATGGTACAAATATTTGTCCCGAGGCGGGAATCGAACCCGCAACCTACTGCGTTGCAGGCAGACCTTCGCCCACTGCGCCACAGAGGTCGTCAATAATAAAGCCTAGCTTTAAGGAATAGTCCAAGAGGATGATTACCTTGAGTAATTGACAAGCCTCCATTTTTTACCTCTAGTCCAGGCATATGACGGAAGCTTGTAGTGTTCCTAAAGCATGTTCCCCATAATAGATTCTGCATCATAATCATCATCATCAGCCTATATTAATTAGGCCACTGCTGGACATATGCCTCCCCTAATGATATAGCGCCCTGTCTTCAGCTTGCCGCATCCAGCATCTGCCTGCAGTCTTTCGAAGATCGTGATCCCACCTGGCCGAAGGGCGTCCTACACTACGTTTGCCGAGTCGCGGTCTCCACTCAAGAACACGTTTAGTCCAGCCGTTCTTGGTTTTTCGCGAGATATGGCCGCTCTCTGCCACTTAAGCTTGTTAATTTTTAATGGCTCGCTATCCTTTTCTATTCTCGCTATACAAGTCAGGGAGCGCCTAACCTCTCCCCGGTCGTGTCTGTCTGCCGTCCCATCGGATTATGAGAGTAAGGGATAATGCACCTGTGTTTGCGCGGTCACTTGTGCACTATAATTTATCCTATGCGAGTCTTTCATTATGTTATTTATTGACGCGTTTATGTAACCAATGAATTCGACTTCATCACAGCTATAAAGATTGTTATTTGAAACTAAAGATAGAGAATTCTATTCAGTGGGTTGAACACTTCCTTGATATCGATTTTTAATAAAGCAAAACTCATAACTTTTTAATCAATTCGACTTCCTACAACAGGGTTTCAAATCACATTAATTTTCTTTTCACCTCACTAACTCACTGAATGTGGAATCCAGTTTCAAACGCAGCCTTCGGGTATTATTATTTATTTATTTGCGCATTCAGACGAAGTGAATTCAATTAATTTGATTATGGCAATGAATAAAGTTGTCACTTTAACTGACTCTATATTACTGAATCTGGTATCTGATAGGTCCACTGTCTGTTCAATCAATACGTACTATATAGGTATTAGGTTTATAGTAAAATTCGAAAAAGTTTTGATTATTGTTCGAGCAGCATACACTAGGGTTAAAGTCCCATCTAGGTTCTAAATTATTCGGAAATAATATAAATTCTTAGTACCATATACATTCTCGATACCTTCAAGGATAATAGACTAATATGTTTTTACCTTTGATGTCTCGATTACTACCAAAAATGCACTCTAGCAAGCAAGCGGTATGCCGTACTTTGCAATAAAATTATTTAACTGAAGTGCATAGACAGTTTTATTTATAAACGGTAAAGCGTTTAACCACAACCTCTCTTATGAAAGTGAATAGGCATACGTAGAGTCTCGGTCTGTTGAAAGACAATGAAGTCATCGTAATTAGGTAATTACTGTAGCCCATATCTGCCATTAGCATGGTAGATATAGGCAACGACGCCACTGATTCCCTGCGTGTTCCCTTTTTTTTCTACCAAATTGCCAATCCTCTAATTTATTGCATAGAAAGTGAATCTAATATATTCCATCGATTAGTTCTAAACATTGGCAATAAACACGACTACTTGTTGTCATTCGATTTTCTAAACTCTTAAATTTATAGCATTTTTTACAGCTCGCCTAATACCAGTTTTGTGGTTTTTGGTCCTTTCTCTTTCAAATGCCGTTCGTTTTATTTTTGATTTATTATTTAATTTGTACGATTGTGTTCCAAGATTTGAAAGCTATATTTTGGTAGATAATAAAATTGTTTTATTTGACATTATGCTGATTTATGTTTGTGATGATATCCTATTAATTATTTCGAGCCTTTTGAGTAACATCTTTGTTAACATCTCGAGAAATGTTTTTTAGATTATGTAAACAGTCGTATCTCAATCTGTTTCCATATTTGTTTTGCAAGTCGATGTCATTGCCGTGATAATTTCTACTGATTCGCCACCTATGGAGGTACCTTTTGAAGGATTGATTCTTTGTCTCAATGAAGTACTTTACTTACACCTTGAGTAGGAAGGAACAAAGGTGGAGCATGAATATACTTTAAAAGTAGGGCTATCTGTAAATCTCTCATAATTTATTGGCTTTAAATCGCTTCCTACGCATTAATCTTACATCGAGGGGATTACTCATTCATTTAGGTATTTACATTATTATTTTGTTCAATATTTCTTCTGTATCTTTATAAGCTGACCATTTTAGTTCCGTCATATAAAGATTAATGACATGATTTTCTCTTTGGAACCTTTTTGATATCACAAAGGTATACTTACGTACCTATCATGGCACATGGTATGAGGTACATATGTCAGAACTTTTTACTTCTTTCATAGATTTTTCTTCATACACTAGTCGAGAAGAGTTGAAACCACTTAATAGTTGTTTCAACCAAAGTTTTGTTTCAAGTCGTTTGCTGGTATAAACGGATTGAAAACATCTGCTACACCCAGAAGTGCCTTATGCAGCTGACATTTGTCTTTAACGACTATATTGTTCTAACCTTTAAATGTATCCATTGCTCAATATATCCTCTCAGCTCTTGCCATAAATTTTTCACTCCCATAATGTTAGATCTATCCCACAGATATCACGGGTGGGAATGAGCACGACCAAATGCCTTTATGAGCTTTACGCACAAACATCTTGCAATGCCAAAATGGGGGATGTTGTCTTATTGGTTTCAGCTTTACAGTTTCAGCTTTACATGCGTTGTTTTTATATAACACAGTGGTCTATTGACGAGTAATTTGAGGCTATCCTCAATATGCACGGTAGTGTCAATGTCGTCAAAAAAAACATTTTTATACCATATCATGCCTTCTTAGAAAAAAATATGATGAATATGGCCAGTTGAGCCGTTGCGCAAAAAATTCGAGTCGGGCCAAATAGGTAGAGATGACTTCTAAAAACCAGTGTACACATAAAAAACTCTATTAAACTGTAACTAGTTTCGTGTTTTCGTTGCCTCGTACCTACTTGTGGCTAATACATTACGTGACTGGGTATTTTCCGATTGTTGTCTAAACCCCATATTATGCGCAATTAGATTTTGTTATGTTGTAACCACTTGCCAAAGGTTTAGCTTAATTTTACCGTGTGAATGTGAGCGAGAAATATTACCAAGTTCAAAAGATTTCGTCACTGCCAAGATAATTAGGCCCTCGTTGGTACGACATCAATAACAACCAATGCAAGAACCAAAGCGGTATCGCAACGTTTAATGTAGGTACGATAAACAAAATATGGGCTGATAATTTTATCCTCGGATTTTCGTGAATATGACCTGATAAAAACTGAATTCTGGAAACATAATTCATGTTTTCAAAGTTTTTATTATTCGTTACAGGTGACAAAGTGATTTTTCCAGTTTTCAAATGCCATAGTTAACAGATATAATAGATGACGAGACCATGCAACGTTTAAAATCTTTTAAACGAGTACATCTTGAAGTTTTGTCTCTCCTTATGGAGTCCGTCTGAGTTGCGACGCGCTTATGCACTAGGGGGACAGTCGTAAGCTTTTCTTTATTTCTTTCTCAAAGTACTTATCTCGAGCCAAGAGGGTAATAAATCGATTCGGTCGACATTCGCACTCGAGTACCATACATCTCGCGTAGGCTGGACAAATTCTCGAGCGATCGCAGAATAGGGAATAAATCACGAGATATTGCCTCCAGTCTTGATAAATGAACTTCTTACGAAAGGAGTAAGGTCACAAGGGACTATAAATGCAAAGTTATTCTTAAGACTTTCTTATTCTTATTCTAAAGTCATATTAACGATGGTTATAAAATTCAAACGAACTAGGTATCCAGAAAATAATGCATGATATAGGTGCCTACTCATAAGTCAGTTTGGTCAGTTCAATTTTATTCTCTGATTGTAAATCTATAGAATGAATTGCTTTGCAATATTTCTGTAAAACGTGGCATTCAAATTGAAAGCTTTCTCCAAGGCTGAATTATGCTATTTATCTATTAGGTAGACACTGATTTCTGTCCTAGCTGCGGCTTAGAATTTGCACCACCCCAATTCTTCCTACGGGTGTCGTAAGAGGCGACTACGGGATATCTATCGGGATCGGGTAGGAGCGCCCCCTGCAGAACAATTCTACCACCGAACTGCGATCCCCAACCCGCCTGCCCACATTTGTCTTTAAGCTGTTGAGGTTGAGGTGAGGTTGATTTCTGTCCTTGGATTCATCGCTCCTCTCATTAGTTTAGTTTCAGTTTAAGTTTATTATTCAAAACGTTTTAGGTTACGGGTCAGTTCTTAAATATAATTTACTATTACCTTGTACACTCATACAGGTAACGCAAAAAAAAATGTTTATTAACATTATTTCAACGTTGATTGAAGGTACTGAAGCTAAATAAATACACATCTAGGTATCCTATCTAACCCTAGTAAACGGATTGAAACAAATGAATTCAGACAATGTCCGATCCTTCGTTCGGTTGCACCAAAGCTGAGAGGAGACGAGAGAAGAAAAGATGTGCGTAAAACACCAATAGAAGGTCGTTATTCACACATCTCGTCTTCACTCAGCTTCAGTTCACCACCGAGCTGCGATGAATCATTATTTGTTTAGCGCGATCGAAGCGGAGATGTGTGCTGTGCCTCGCAAGCTGGTAACGTCACGCAGCGGAGACGGGAAGAGATGTGAGCGGCGTGCAGCGAGCAGCGCCGCTAGTACTCATGCATCTCAACAAACATCCGACGCTCCCGGCACGTAGCTCAGTTTCACCCTAGCCAGCACACATCTCCGCTCCAGTCTAGCCAGTACGCATCCCGCCACAGCTTCGGCGGAGACACCCTATCTGAAAAACATCGAGCAAATATACCCATTGGATATGTGCTCGATGCTGAAAAATTTCTCTTCTCGTCTCCGCTTCCGGACATCTTTGCTTATCTCCACTTTTTGGAGTCTGGGCCTTGCTGCCTTAGCCTACCTTTATAACACTTGCCAGAAGAAAATGACCATGATCAATCGTGAAAGTTGAAGCAATCATGCTGATTTCTTTGAATTGCGCAACCGACCTTACAACTTGCAATCCCTTAGATCAATTTCAATAATGGCGACCTTTGAAAATCTATTAACGTTTCGCAAATGTACTTGTCGAATGTCTATTCTTTGGGCATTTGTGTTGAAATCTGTTTATCTGTTTGGGTTATGACAAGGTTTCATGTTGCCCTTTATTCTGAAATACTTATCGGGTAATTTATGAGTCTGTTGCTGACCGTTGGGTCTTTGGTATAAAGTCGTAAGATCACGTCTTATTTACTATAGAATTGTAACAAATGCTGAGGGAAATAGGTTGTTCATGTCAAAATATCTATTAACCCAACCCAATAAGCGAGTCAAAAAGGAACAGAGTGGGATAAAAAGGATTCCTGTATTAGATTAGGACAGATTTTAATTAAAAGTTTGGGGTGGGGTGTAGTCTACGAGTAAGTGCTTGGCTATCAATATAATCCATGTAAGTCGCAGTATAACCACGTATCAATATCTTAGTGTGCGAATAAAATTCATAAACATATCAGCTTAGCAATGAAGGGACCTAAAAGAGGTTATAAAGATGTTATGAAGCAGTCCTATTAGGAGGAGAAAGCGCAATTAAACTTTATGTAGAATTTCCAGGTACTACGCGTGTTGGGAATGTGTTTCTAGAAATTAGCCTTTACCACTTTACCTATCATATGTAGGTTCGCGTGATAGCGGACAGTACCTTACCTACTCATAACGAAACGTAAGATAAATTGATTGTAACTAAAAAATATACAAAAGAAAACAAACGGGTAATGGTTGGGTAAACAAATATATCGGATAATAATGTGTTGGGCGGTATATATAAAAACAGCATGCCTCAACCGATTCCACCTCCGTTCGGTCCCAAACTGGTACAGACTCGTTTTGCAAGCAAAGGCTGGGCAACAACTATTCAGTTGAAGGTCAAAAATACCAAGTCTGCTCAGGACGGCTGTCGGCGATAGAATGAATCCGGGAGCCGTTGATCGAGTGTTGCCTGGCTCGTCGTGCGTCCCCCACTGTGTTGCCAGGCTGATATACAATTTTACCCAGTTATGTTTGATGGTTATTATTTACCTAACAGCTCGGCCATCGGACCGTCAACGAGTGCCTTCGTTGCTTATAAATATTAACATTTAAGTAAACATTAATTTATTTTCCAAACAATCATTGATTTTTCAATTTGAACTTTATCTATCCTTGCGGACAAAATATATATTTCATCAAAAAAAAAAACAAAAGGTAACGAATAAAAGACCATATTCTTACAAACGTATGCCAAAGAGATTTAAATCAAAGAGCACGATCCAGCTAACAAAGCTTAGAATCCCTTTTGTTCACATTTAGGTACGGCAACCATTTATTTATTTATTAGATTCGAAATATTTCTAATAATATCTCTCTCTAATGAGCCCGTCAAATAATAACAATATATAATAATAACAAAAATAAGTCTTGGATTTAATTGTCTCACGATCGCTCGAACAGCTCTCTTCTGCATCCTAAACGCTCGCTCCCAGTCAGCAGCTCTGCCCCACAGCTCCACGCCATATTGAAGGGGCGAGTGAACGGATGCAAAGTAACAGCTTCTGGTCATCCCTTCTTCAAGAGTAGCCGATAAACGCCATAAAGCGAAGCAAGCCCTTCCCACTCTCTCGCAGAGTCTGTCGATGTGTAGCTCCCACGTTAGGCTTTGGTTGTTAAGTTCGTCACTGCATTCCTTCTCATTTCTTAGCTTTGGTTGCAAAGCTTATCACTTCATTTGCTTATAGTAAAACTATTAGTGAGAATTACTATTTTCATCAACTTATTGCTTTTCACTGAGCGAAACATGCCCACAATAAGTAGATCATCACTCAGGCTGTTAACTGCTTCTCGCTGGGCGGCATGCCCACAATTAACAATCTGTCATGCCATTTGGTTAATCTTACGCTAGAAATAACTCACGCGCAACATAACCCAATTGCTTTTTATTATTTATAATACCCAGACTGTTAATTGCTTTTCATTGGGCGGCACATCATTGTGCCTGGCATGCCCACAATTAACAACCCATCATGTAATATCATTTGGTTACCCTACGTTAAAATTATTTCACGCGTAAAATAACCAAATTGTTCCCTTTTTCACTGAGTCTATTAACTGCTTCTCGTTGGGCGGCACATCGTTGTGCATGCCCACAGTTAACAAGCTGTTAGTCAATTATATTAATTTCACCTGACTTAAAAATAACTTATCGTTTTTTTTCACTCTGACTGTTAACTGAGACTCTTTGGGCGGCGCATCATTGTGCCCCGCATGTCCACAGTTAACAACCAGCGGACTAAGTTCGAATTAAACGTGGACAGCATTATTAAGTTTATTATCATGAAATGCATTGCATACCTGACTATTAAATTGTGTGTCAATAAGATGTCATTGTTATCTTCTGCTAAACTATTAGCAAAACGTTTACGTATAATATCCAATAGAATATCATGATCAGTGCAGCAATAATAATGATTTTCATTGTCAATGTACCTACAGCTACAACTTTCAACATCATTGTTTAAATTTACATTAACTACCCTATATTGGATTAGGGAGTTCAAATAGACCCAAAAATAGAATTTGATAGGCCTAAGTCTAGTAAATTGTTACTAAAATTATTTTTGTAAGACATTGCACGACTTCAAGTTATCTAAAAAAAAGGACTAGAAAGTCCCGTTCGACCTATTTGAAGATACTTTAGTATAAAAGCATAATTATTCACCGCCGCTCCATAACGACATATCAACCAATCGAGGATAGCCTAGTTTGCCTTCAATTTCCCTTCCCGCTCAAACACTGGTCAAGATTCCTTAAACCAACACAACTATCCAAAAAGCGCGATTTGGCTGCAGGTAGGAGAACCTTTACACAAGTAAATGAGAAAAGTCGTCGTCACTAGTAAATTAGAAAAATCGTCTTCTAGTATATTACATTTTATAGGTGTTGTAAACCTAGGTGTGTATTTTACCTTTAATTTTATTTATTTGAGTATGGTATTAACTCTGTTTATTTTTAATTGAACCTATTACAGTCCTAAATTCATTTGAAAAGTCGTAAGTAGTTTACTTTGGAAACTCAATTTATTTTATTATGCCAGCAGTAACTAATTCTCTGATCACGGTCACTGACGACCCGTGTTTCAATTGCGTCTGTTAGTAAATATAAATACCTTTTCTATTATCCTATTCGATCCTACTCGATTTTATTCGATTATGTTCGATTCCATTCGATTCCATTCTATTTTATTCTATTTTGTTTATTATGGACTTAAACAACTTACGAGTACTTATATCGTTTTCACCGTTTAAACTCTAATTAACACGTAGGGTGTAACAGTATAATAATATCGTACTAAATAATTTACCTACCGAAAACCTACTCGTACTCAAAGCATAATCAGGCATAAATATGTATGTAATTGATACTCTGCGTATTAACGCATTCGCTGCCCAGCTTCGGCGGTGCGACCCGCAGGGGCGCGCCCCGCCGCCGCCACTACACGAGGGTCGAGTCGAGAGGCTCGTCTGCGTCTCGGGCCATGAAAATGTTAGTTTAAAGACCTACGTGGGAATCTTCCCACAATATTTAGTTTAAGCGTTTGATTTAAGTATATTATTTATTGTTCATTTTATATCATCTACACTACATTATATATTTACACATTCACACACTGTTGACTTTTATGAAAAGTGTGGTTCTCCCGTTCATACTTGCTTAGCGTTCGTACTCTTACATCCTGTTCATACTCTCTACTCCTCTAATCCTACATGTTTACTTCACATTTCTTTTCGCTACCCTCAATGATTTCTATTCGATATTTTATTGCTTCATTTATATGCATTATTTACACGTAAGAAGTTTGCCACCTGAATGACAAAATGTTTGGTTAAGGTTGCATGTGAGTCGCGGGCATCAAAAGTGTTAGATTAAGGAGCTGCCATAAATTGTTTTTGTTTCAATTCTTAGTTTTTATTCCTTGTTCAAAAAAAATTAGTAGATTGCGAAGACTTATCTTAGGTTTTGTCTTCCAGTCGTCCATTGCAATAAATAATAGTTTGGATGATCAAAGAAATGACTTAAACCAAAAAAAAACACTAGAATTTGTGTTTTGTTTTTATAGGTAGGTACCTTCCTACGCTTTCTACGTAGTTTAAATCGGAATTCCTACAAAGGCTCATTATTATTTTACATATAAATTAAAGTACTTAATGCTTGTCATGCCTCAGGCCCCGAACAACCATCCGGAAATCGAACAAATACCTGCCGCGCCGCGGGAATCGAACCCGCATGTTCTCACAAAAGTCCTATTTTGGAAACCACCGCGAGCACGGCTTCGTGTCATGGTTTTATTAACAGAAAAATAGAAAGTGAATGATCTTTTGCCACCAAAAATACCTATAAATCTTGGAACTACTTATCGAGGTTTTGGTCATCTACAAATCTATAATTAGGTAGGTGAGCATTGTTTCAAGACTATGATCGAGTTTATTTAAATATTATATTTTCTCTAGCAAATATTTCATGAATACGCTGCAATCAAAGGTGCATTCGTGCATTGGTATGTAGGTAGGTAGGTCTAGAGAGAGATAGGTAGCTAGTTGTGTTCATGGGTTTGCAAACTGAGCATGGATATAATATGACGTTGGCATGGCACCTATCCGTTTAGACTACAAAGTTCTTAGCGTAAGTAGCCAAACGTTCGTTATTATCAAGTGAAGTAGCAAATATTTTAAGTAAACTGCTTTGTTTGTGATTAGCATTTTCACCGACAACTCAACCTGAAACTCGTCGCTATCTTGATCGGTTCAAGTGCACTCTGATGCATACCTATGCAACATAGGTACTACGCACAGAAATATATCTAGATATGTTTCTGTGGTACTACGACTCGGAAACGGATCGTAAAACTAAAAAAAAATATTACAGCTCCATGATTTCATTTCATGCTTAACTTAGAATTAGTGCCTACGTAGATATATCAAATTTGTCCCTATTCCTTATTATGCTAGGTACCTACTGTAGTTATTCTGAGCGTAGATATTGCGTAGGTACCTGTAGAATGTATTCGTTCTGAAGGTTGGGTAATTTATAAGGTGGTCAGGTCACTAGCAGTAAATATCGAGGTCTTTATTCTATCCCATACCTACATAAAGCCATGAAATCTTCATCATCGTACACCTATCTACATCGGTTAGTACATAACGGAGCTAATCAAAATTTAATAAATGGGTTGGTATTCTTTGGTATCACGATTCGGTGAGGCCCACCAGATTTGGTTAGGGTAAAATCTAAATATTTTGTAGTCCATTGAAGAAGTGAGGCATGGCATGGATCAAAGCCTATCAACGGATTTTGACATAGGTACATAATATCTATATCTAGGTACTAATAAAGTACACCTTCAAATACATTCCGATTCGATTCACGAAGTTCACTATAGTGCCGATTACGACAACGGCTTCGAATGTGAGGCGCAACTAGCCTCTCGCTGCGACGTGCTGTTCTAGGTACGCCTGCTTTGGCGCTTCGATTCTTCCTACTATATCAACGGTTGCGTGAAGGATTTCGAGTAGAATTACACGACTTACCTCGCTTCTCGTTGCATCGTCCATCGTTCGCTGGACGCTTCTCAGCACAGCCATCACGATCACATTACGTCAGCATCTATGGTACCTGGCTGGCTGTGTTCGTCGCGGCTCCGTCGATTGCTACGGCGCTTTGGCGCCTTATGGCGACGGTGTTCTCTGCTACGGTGGTGGTCACGCTAACTGCTTCCATCATTCGCTGTTAAAAATTATCAAGCATCAATGTTCTTCAAGGCATATTTCCATTTCATCTGACAAGTTAATGCGATCATGGATCACTGATAACCAGAATCCAAACAAAAGTTTATAAATTTCTCTTGGGGTTACAAAAAACACGTTGAAAAGGAAATCCAGCCAATTAAATTGCTGAGCCCGCGTTCAAGCTATCATAGAGTAGGCGACTAGGCGGGTACCTATGTATCTTGGCCAAACGCGGCCACGATCACAGATTCGGTAGGTACCTACCTACTTACTTAACGGTGAACCCGCTACATGTTATCGAGCAATCGCTATTTAGTGTACTTTAACATATTGTCATTAGTATATTAATCAGAATTAACCAGGCACGTACCGGCGTTACCAGGGAGTACCCTGGCCAAATGCCTACACAAATACCGATCACTTGCAAATCATTCCGCCAACACTGTCAGGGAGTAGATACCCTGACCACGTGCTAACAAACAGGCTTTCAAACTAACCAAAAATGCAGGTAGGTATCTAGTAAAATCACTAAGTACGTGACGACATTACCAGGGACGGCATGCCCTGGCCGAATGCCTGCACAAACCCGCACTTCTAAATCAATCTGTTAACACTATCGGAGTTATGTACCCCGATTACGTGTTAACAAGTCAACCCTCAACACCTTGTGGGCAGGGTGATAACAAGATAAAGAGCAGTAATTACGAATAATTATAAGAAATCTTCACTTTACGTACCTTGCTATCGGAATCCCTCTTCTGAAGTTGTTGGGCGGTATATATAAAAACAGCATGCCTCAACCGATTCCACCTCCGTTCGGTCCCAAACTGGTACAGACTCGTTTTGCAAGCAAAGGCTGGGCAACAACTATTCAGTTGAAGGTCAAAAATACCAAGTCTGCTCAGGACGGCTGTCGGCGATAGAATGAATCCGGGAGCCGTTGATCGAGTGTTGCCTGGCTCGTCGTGCGTCCCCCACTGTGTTGCCAGGCTGATATACAATTTTACCCAGTTATGTTTGATGGTTATTATTTACCTAACAAATGATGTAATAAAAAATGTTTTTAGCTAATCCTATTGTTTTTAATTATTTACAAACAACAAAAACAATCTGATTAGCTTCACTGTTTCAATTGTCTATACTACTTACTATTAGTTGCACCTTTCTTTGTTATGTCATTATTTATTCAAATTCAAATCATTTAATTCGTTCGCGATTTGTTAACATAGTTAATGATTATATCGGGTATTTATCGTAAACGTAAAAACTAAACGTAGGGGAAATAAAACAAAAGGTACGCGATAAATACCCGATATAATCATTAACTATCATTTAATTCGGTTGTTCACTCTCCATAAATGTTAGTACAACTACCTATATACTATGTTAGTTACCATAAAATATAAGTTGCAATGTTACCCATATACTATGTTAGTTACCATAAAATATGGTTTATAAGTTGCAATGTTAATTTAAACGGCTCGTTTAGGAACCGAACAGTTTTATCCATTCAAATCAAGAAGCACCTACGTAACAACTCATTCTTTATATCATAACAGTGGTTAATTTCATTATCCAAAACAAAAATCTAAATTGAGCCATAAAAATATTCACTTGCAAATATAGGTACCTCACGCAAAAACTCTGGAATCTGACACCGCATCTTTGTCAAAAAAAGGAACACGGGCTTTAGAATCTCGTACTTTTTCCTGCAGAATAAACCACAGAATAAAGTACAGTACAGTACAAAATGATAAATGATCGAGCATGCACGCCTAATAAGGACTGAGCATTCGGACGCAGCTCTTTTGGCAAAATGTTTTATTCATATCAACAAAATAAATAGCGGAATGCTTCTTGCGTTGTTATGTCGGTTAGGTTTTTTTGGGTTCAGCTTCTCTTTGAGTTAAGATGTGTTTCGGTTGGAATCTTTTGTAGAGGTGTCGAACTCCACATCACCGGAGCTTTTGTCAACATCACAAGTCCAGAACGAATCCCCTTATAACTGAGCAATTGCTAAGCAGCGTTTTTTTTTTCACTTGACTTAGTAGGTACCCACATATCAACAGAAGACCAATGGAGCAGAATGCTGATGGTAATGCTTCTGGTTTCCAAAGTTTAGTCAACAAAATAGAGGGAGAGAGTTTAAAAGGTGGGAGGATGAGCTAAAAGACATAACAGGAAAAACATAGATACAGTTTGCGAGAGAAAAGTGGATGGGGTTAGAGGTGCCTTTTCTAAAAGAGGGCAAACAAACGAATCATCGGTGTGGTAACAATAGTATAAGCAATAGTATTTAAGTCACAAAATATAAATAATTTATCAGAATAAAAACTTTGAAATGAATATCAACAGTCGACTCGAATGATTTTTTTTTTAAATTACTGATAACATTATATGAACAGTTATACTGGGGTGTTTAGAAAAAAGGTACTTATGTTTGATAATTTTTTTATACATAGAACAAAATATTTATTTGTCATTGTGAACAGATCCTTACAATGAACTACAATGTTGTAGTATTATGGTATGTAAAGTCGTGTATTGATTTTTTGTATTATTTTTGTAAAGCATATCAAGTGCGTGGTATTAAATGATAATTTTAATTACTCTTGCGGTTTATACTTTGAGCCACCTTTTAATTGCACTTGACGTGTTAAAAATATTAATAAAGCATAACTTTCGATTCTTGAGGTTTTTAAAAAATATAATTAATTAAAAAATATGATCAATGACAATTGCTTTTCAATGTTGGGTAATCAAAGATTTTTTTTGTGGTTTAAACATTGTAAGTCCCAGCAAACTTGGTTTTGGAACCAAGTAAGTGAGCAAATTTAGTCTCTATCTGAGTACCAAATAAACATTAAAATCGATAAACACGAGTACAATTCATTCCCGTGCTCCAAATAGGTAATTTACTATTACGTAATCTTCAATATCTAACACAAGAGTCCATTGAAGAATTCGTGCACGTAGACCTATGATTCATGGCATTCCGTTCATTATGCAATGCCCAGAATCATCACAGTGAAAGCGAGATTGTCTAGGCATGCCGGGAATTCGAATGCTAGGATCTAGATTCTAGGCTTTAATCATTCTGCTATTGTCAGATCTTGAGATCTTGATCATTTGATTCTGATGACTGAAAGGTGGCTGCCAGTATTTTTTTATTGGGTGCGATTTTGTAAGATCTGGGGGTGAGAGGAAATTTTGACATTTGTTCGCTTATGGCCAACTTAGCGAACCGTCCACTAAAATTTTCTGTAGGAGATGAGCAATCGGTCTCTTTCGTATATAGTCAACTTCGCAATCGGGCCGCTTCTTAAGCCATCCACTTCTCAAAAGGTCCGCGTATCAGTCGGTCCACTTCTCAAACGGACAGTCAATTCCCGCTGCCCACCGAAATATCTTATCTCTATCTTAACCATGTCTGCCTCTAGATAATCTCTATCGGAAGTCATAAATAAGATTTTTTAAAGTAAGAATATAAAATAAGCTAAATAGCCACCAATTTCCTGCGTATTTCAAAATAGTATTACATTACAATACAATTCCAAAGCCCAATCTAAACTACGCGATAATATTATCCGCTTCCGTACTTTGTAGTTTTTGAAATACCCATAGTTCCATACAATCGCGAACTAAAACGGCTTTCATAACCTAGTTGAATTGATTACAGCTTTGGTATCGGATAACCCACGTATTTTTCACATTGCACCAGGGAAATGTATTTAAATGACACAGTAGTTTGCATACAATCAAGAGAAAGGCATGTCCATTGATATTTTAATCATAGCTGGTTATCCGCGTGAAATCGATGCCGGGATCAAGTTTCAGTGCTTGCACATGGCTTGTTCGTTTATTAAACACTAGCTGCTGCCCGCGGCTTCGCACGCGTTGTTTCTATGGAAACGCTTAAAGGTGATTTCTATCCCATGGGAACTGATTTATCGGATAAAAAGTAGCCTATGTTTTATTCCAGGCCTAGAATTATCTGCATGCAAAATTTCAGCCTGATTCGTGCAGTAGTTTTGGCGTGAAGAAGTAACAAACATCCATCCATCTATACATCCATCCAAACTTTCGCTTATAATATTAGTGTGATTTTGGCTAGGAATTTTACTTAATTTGAATGAATGAGAATGAGAATGAATAAGATTATTTTATTTTTAACTTAATCAACAAAAACAAACATGATTTAAAATAAAAGATACAGCTTCTGTCGATTAAAGTCACAAAACGGTCTGAGTCTCAGCATATGCTAGTTGTTAAAACGTAACCAACGCTGGTCTTCCGACAAAGCCGTTTGGTGACGTTACGGAAGATAACACATAAGACACAAAACCATCAAAAATATTATAATTTAATTTCTTACTTGTACTATCCTGGCGTATCAACCCCAAAGTAAGTCCTAGGGTCTGACACAAAAGATCGCAACTGGCTTCTGTCCTCCCTCTAGTCCGGTGCGAAGACTTCGACTCTACAATGTCAATTCTGTAAATAAAATATTCGACATATTCACACAGCATCCTTTGGACCAAAAGTATGTAAGTAGAGTTTGTTTTGAATTTTTTCTTATCTGTTGTAAAAATATTTTGATTTTGTTTGCTTTCGTTATTTGTGTAACATCCGATTTCTCTCAAAGCAATGCGGGTCGAGGTTGCCAAAACTGCAAGTCAGGTAAGTACTTACTATTTATTAACAGTGATGTCGATTCTGTTGTTTTAGGATTCCTAATTTAAATTTTACGATTTTTAAATTTTCTAAGTTGGTTGACTTAAAATTATGGTATTCTCTGTACACATCCTAAAAATCCCTATTTCACTCTTTTCAAAAGAATTTGCCCGTTTTTCACTAGTATTAATTTTAATCACGACCAAATTAGATGCCTGCTAAAATTAGGTAGACGTTTCTAATCATAGCTAAAATGCAATGCAACGAATAGGATTTTAACTATTTTAAATAAGTTGAATTGTTTTAGATCTGTCAACCTAATTTTTGAAACATAGAATAGCTTTCGTCTATTTGAGATTCCTAAATCCTAATTTTATCTAATTCTAAAACAACAGAATCGACAACCTACCTCATCCTGCTCCTTTTTTTTAATTTCCGTCGTTTTGGCGAAGGTACTTGCTTTACGTTAAGTCTAATCTGTACACTCTCAAATTGAGTGTCATACTCATAACATAACGTAGAGAGTGTTATGGGACCCACCTGACTATATCGCTATGTGGGTGTTCAATATTTTACTTTTCATTGTGTAAATTCAACAGGCTGTAAAATTATACTGGTACTCTCACTCACCTAGTTCTCAGACAGGCTTTCAGATATGAGCCAATATTGGTTCTCCATCCTGGTCTTGGAGTTTTCGTGTTTTCTACACAAATTGACCAGATTCGTGATGCTTAAAATTTTGAAGTGTATGATTTTCACATTTCGTATTTTATACTAACTTCTGCCCGCGGCTTCGCAAGCTGTTTTTGGAATAAAAGATGGATATATATATTTATTTATTTATACAAAATTGTTACAATTTATAGCGTCTTAAATCCTAAGTAAGGTTTAATTTTTACACTAGGTTCTTAAGAGAATTATTAAAATAAAACATGATTATAATTTATAAGCAAAGCAAGCATCGGAAAGTGGTGCCTATAAAAAATAAATGCCTATATGTTATTCCAGGCCCAGATCTTTATGTGTGCAAAATTTGAGCTTGATCCATAGTTTGGTGTTGTCTTCGGCCAAACATCTTCACAACCGGCACAAAATTTCCCCTTCATAATATGTATAATATTAGTAGAATTAATACCTGACGACCTCTGTGGCGCAGCGGGCGAAGGTCCGCCTGCGACGCAGGAGGTTGCGGGTTCGATTCCCGCCTCGGGACAAATGTTTGTACGATCTGCAGACATTTGTCCAGGGCGCTCTGGATGTTTTCTATGTATAATAAAAAATATCTATCTATGTAGTGTATCGTATTAAGTATATCAGTTATCTAGTACCCATAACACAAGCTCTGCTTAGCTTGGGGCTAGATAATGCTGTGTGAATTGTCCAGCATTATTTATTTATTATTATTATTTATTATTATAAAGTACTCGGCGGATATTGTGTTTCATTTTGGACTAGGTCGTACAGGTTTTGTGTCATCAAGTTGGATTTATATCAAACAACAAATACCTAGCATTTTTTCTTAGTTTTTATTTAACTGAAAAATAAATGAATTATATTAACCGCTCTTATCAATGTCCCGTCGGATCAGCCACACAGCCCTTCCTGTTGACATTATGCTATCGGAAACAAGTGGTCATTAACAAGTACCTAACTAATTACCTACATACGTATGTTTTAGTTTAAGGCGAATAGTAGGGTGGATAGTGGCGCCACTACATATTTAATTTTATAATTACGTTATACAAAGGAATTATCAAAAAATCGGACCGCGCGTAGACGATACCTATCACAAGCTTTTATTTAATGTATCTGTAATAGTTTTGTTTTGTGTTATTCAATCAAAAATCTTGTTTGGAGAGCTTGGTGGCCACCAATAGGAACTAAACTCTTGAAACAAGTATCTGCCTAAATAATACAGTACAAAACTATTAAAGATACATTTAAAAAAAGCTTATGATAGATATCGTCTACGCGCGGTCCGATTTTTTAATAATTCCTTTGTATAAGGTAATTATAAAATTAAATATGTAGTGGCGCCACTATCCACCCTACTATTCGCCTTAATGTATCTCGATTTGAGTATTGTAAACAACTAAACTATTTATTTTTAATAATAGTAGTGGAAGTGCTATTAGTTGTAACGAATAGCAATACCAATTGTCAATGGTGCTCTTTTTTTTTTTTTTATTCAGCCTATTCCGTCCCACTGCTGGGGAAATGGTGCTCTTACCTTATTATTTACTTACTTTACTGGGACGCTTCCGTTTGGTATTGATATGGATCAGTTGAGCTACCTGTAGATTGTTTGCAACAGTCTGCAGTTAGCTCAATTGTTTCAATTGTAAATAATAGTTCTAATTTATTTCTATTATTTGATATTAAAAATAAATTTATTCACAAAGAAAATTATACTAGTATTTACAATTGAAACAATTGAGCTAACTGCCGACTGTTGCAAACAGTCTACAGATAGCTCAACTGATCCATATCAACACCAGTCGGAAGCTTCCCCAAGACGCTGGCTGCATTGCCACGCTGTATGGCAATGCTGATACGCTGTGCCAGATATTCACCAGCTTTCGGGTCACGCGTCGCTTCGACCAGACGACGCTCAGATAGTTTTTTGATTGCATTTTCTTTGTGAATAAAGATCTTTACTGGTTCAGTCCACGACATTAAGTTAATTTCGGCCTCGAACTAACACCGGCTTCTCCAAGCTGTTCTCCAAGTTGGTGCTAACCTTCTATCTCACATACACCACTAACGCATACCACAAAAATAAACATTCAAATATGGAATTAAACTCGTAATCTTTGGATAAATTTTACAGTGACAAATTGGCTTACCGCAAGCTTCAAGCGAGTGGCCCGCGACCTCTCTGTTATCTGATGCCGTCAATATAAAATGCATCTAAAAATTACGAGTTAAAGCCTTTATTTGAATGCACATTTTTGTGCTGCAGTGGAGCTGTCCAGATCTGGGACAACTTTCAGACTCTTTTGTAGCCGGTTGTTCGTTAACACCAATTCGGCAAGATAAAGTGTCGATAGATTTCAGACATAATTGTCAAGAGATTTGATCATTGATTTGATTAGTTAATCAGCGTACGACCAACGGGCTCTATTAAATTTGTTGATTTTGAATGTTCTACGGTGCGGAAATGAGACGAAATTATATTCATTTAAATATTTCTTAAAACACTTTTTCCTTTGACTGTACTATATCTGACTTGAACAATAGATTTTTTCATTCATTTCGAGGGCGGTCCCAGTCGCCGGAAGAAAAATAATAAAATTAATTCGTTCCGGCAACTGGGACCGCGGTCCCAGTGCCTAGCGGTCCCAGTTGACGGAAGCCTCAAACAAAAACATGCTGACTAACGACATGATCTTGTTCTTACAAGCAAATTGCTAATGTCCTACGAAACAATGGTCCACTATAAAATAGCGTTTAGTACGTAATTATGTTCTCTTGTGTAACATCTTGTATGCATTTGTGGAGTAATGCTTGTTGTGGGTCATATTAGAACTTGTATCTAGCTTTTGTAAGTATTTCCTTATTGTCCTGTATGTCGTAAAACATTTGCATTTTATAACATTCGAGAAAAAATGTGGTTTATCTTTATCGTTATCATTTTTGCAATCTTTAAGCCGAGTTTTTACCGCGAAAGGAGCGGGAAATGGTAGACGGGATCGACTCATTTAAATGAAATAGTTTTACATTTTCACCAACAAAGAGTTTGGTCTGTTGTTAACCACCGCAAAAGGAAAATGAGAGAGATAACTGAGTAGAGTTCTTTTCAACGCTTTCTACTCATTCAGTCATTTCCGTTCGACTATTTGTTGGTAGAAATACGAGTATGCAGTTCAATCTTACGAGATGAACGGAGTCTTTAATGGGTCCGCTCCACTCGCGGTGGAAACCGGGTCTTACAGACTTGGCAGAGGTTGGGTATTTTGTAATAGGTTGGTTATATCTTAATATATATAAATCACGTGTCACGTTGTTTGCCCGCGATAGACTTCTAAACTACTTAACCGATTTTAAATTAAATTGGCACACCGTGTGCAATTTGATTCAACTTGAAAGATAGGATAGCTTATTCGGGGAAGGTTTTAAAGATGAGAGCGGTACGAAGTTCGCCGAGTCAGCTAGTATATTTACATATTAGTTATATACACGATGGAACGACTTTCTAAGTGATACTGTTATGCCGTGTGGTGCTAGCTTAGAATTTGCACCACTCCAACTCTTCCCGCGGGCGACTAAGTAATATCCACCGGGGGCAGGCGGCAGCGCCTCCTGCAGAACAATTCTGCCACCGTACTGCGATCTCCTTGGCTTGGGGATTATAGGCATTACCCCATGGGTTAAAAGCCAATAAGGCACTAATCAGGGGGGGCCTGCGTCCAGCAGTGAACAAATGAAGGCTGTTGAGGTGAGGAAACTGTGATTAGTAACATTACAGTTACTCTGATTATTATAATATAATACTGCTGATTCATAAACATAATAACGGTAGCAATTTCAATAGAACTCGACTAAAATTAATAACTTTGTCAATACCATTAGAAGCTAACACCTTAAAGACCAATAAAACTAATGTAAAGTGATTAAACTTCATTAAGAGAACTCACTTTCCTATTTCTATTACCCTGCTTTAGGGTAACCATGATTTTAATATACGTATTTTACAAATATCATGACAACCTAGGAGTTTCATAACATCGTGTGTGTCAGAGATTTTATCTTTATAGATTATTTGCAAAAAACATCTGTACAAGAAGGTTACATATATTTATAGAGAAACAACATGCTTGACCGTTTTCGGTATGCAAAAATAATTAGAAGGATGACATGCAACAATAAAAACAATCTACAATTTATCATTTAAAAAAAACGTCTAGGTTATAGTAACATTTTGAAATTAATAATATTTTAATTTTTATCTGTCCATCTGTGTCTATCTTTTGCTAGTAAAAACCAACATAGTGGGCAAGGGCGTCATGTAGTTTTAGTAAGTATTTAAAATCTCTAAATCTTCTCGTAGCTAAGAAAACCCTGAGGTGCTTGAATAGTTTCTGATTGTCCTTTTTGACGTGACAACGTCTTATAATTCGATAGAGCCGGCTGCACGCACGAAAAAACATGACTCATGCGGCGTTACCTCGCTCTGAGGCGTTCCATGTAAGGCTTGAAGTGCAAGCGAGAGCGCTCGACATCCGTCTCTCTCCTACTTGAGTGAGCGATGCGTCTGCGTGGACAGCTGCTATACTATAGTACATTTACATGTTTTGATCGAGTATCAAATGCTACCATTCCATCAGTATTTTCTTAAGACGTTGTCACGTTCAACTATCGTCAGTAAACCGACTTTACAGACAACCAATTTTTTTGATACTGTTCGTTATGTAGGATCCTAGTAGCTTTACCAAACAAAATTTTTTCTATTCCTATTAGAAATACTGGTAACCCTACTCGGGAGGAGATACCCAGAGCAACAACATTAATTCAATTTACTTACTCCCTACTTTCTAAATGATGGACGAAACTCATTTGCGAAATGACTAGTGGGTTATATCTCGGCTTTCCATGTGGTAATGGCAATTCGGATCCGAGTATATTAGTAACCCTAGCTCATGAAATTTATGAGGAATTAGCATAAGATACCTATTTAGCCGTTGTATGTATTGTCATATTTGTCATCTGGCTTTATTTTGCATATTGAAGTAGATTTTTGTATAGATCAGTTGAGCTACCTGTAGATTGTTTGCAACAGTCTGCAGTTAGCTCAATTGTTTCAATTGCAAATAGTAGTTCTAATTGGTTTCTATAATTTGATTGTAATTTTCTTTGTTAATTTGAAGTGGATGAAAAGTATTTAGAAATCCCTTAAAAATTAATCAATAAGATAATATGCAGCAGAAATCGATGAAAAAATTTAAATTTAGCAGAGTTAGAAAAAACCTTTTTTTAAATTATATTTTAATAGATCCCCTTTTATTTAAGCCAGTAGGTATCTGCATTAATCGTGTTTAGTTCATTTTATTTTGCTGACTCTGCATTCTTTGACATCATCTGTGACGTCACCCGAATAGACTACGCCATCGCGTCGGCAGACGTTTTGATGTCATCAGTGTAGGATCACATTGGCATCCTCATACACTGATTTTGTTGGCGCCTTTAGCCCATAACTTTTACCCACGTATTGTGTTACTTCAAGCACTTTACAAATTACCTTGTTCAAGGCATCGTCGATACATTTACCGTGATTGTTTTCCTAAACGGCTTCATTATTAATTTAGACCCCAAAATTGCTGTCATTGAGTTGTTTTACGGTAGTGATTTGTTTGTTGTAAAACAAATTGAGCTTGTCTTCTTGTTTATTGTTCACTTTGTTTAGAGGTTTGTTTTCTTGTTATTTATCGTCAAGGGGTCTTTTTGATGGTAGATTAAATCTATCTTTCATTTACGGATAATTTTAGTTGCCCGTTTAACAATGTTATCAACCAGATACCTCTAAGAAATTTTGTTAAATTACCCACTATTCAAGTTGAATAAAATGAAAATTAAATTTTATTAATAACCCTTAAAATATGTAAGCAACAATCTTAACATTGGATACCCACCTCAAATATACCTTACCCCAGAAAACTTAGCTATGTACTTCTCGAAATATATTACCGCTGAATTTGAGTTATCTCAATATTGTGTAGGTAAATTATGCAGGCCCATTCAACTAAGAGTCAGTCAGTCCCCAGACAGCTATATAACCAAGAAAATATCGTCGTACCATAAAATTTATCAAGAATTTACGACCTTAATAGAAAGTGCAAGCGTCAAAGTTATTTATTGACCGATAAGACACGCCATACTTGCACCTGAAAGTGTAGATAAGGAAATGGCCGTACAAATAATTTCAACGAATAAATGCGTAGGTACGTATTGACATTTACGTTTTCATTGCTAATCGCCCTGTGAAAGTCTATTTATGTCGTCCTGTTATCTGGATTAAATTGTTCTGCATTGCCGCCGTCGTCGCCATGAAAGTTTACTGAATTTTCGCGTTATAATTTGGACGTCACCATCTAAAACCGAAAATGCATTCAGTTTCTAAAAGTACCTATGCAATTTGCAGCAGCGAGAGGTGTTTTCTATTCAATTCCAAAGTCAATTTGGTACTTGAGTGCCCTCGTACTTGTAAAATAGCTTTGATTGCAATTTCTCTTTCATTGTGAAGATGAAATTGTTAAATCTGATTGTCTGTAATCAGCCTTAACATTTTCATCTTGTAGGTAGATAATTTTCTATAGTAATTTTCTCGTAACACAGAACAATAAATCATGAAGGCAGTTCACTTAGCAGCATCTGAATTAAGTGAAATCCGTACGATACATCTCTCTCGAACAAACAATGGGTCGAATGCGCAAGAGACCTAGTAATTTTTCTGTCAGCGCCCGCCAATCCGTTCCTTTTACGGTTTTTGACGTACGTCATTTTTACCGTACCCCATGAATATAGAGATATACGAATGACGGATCGGGTACGCAAAGGTCACCGTGATTATTTTAATCGAGACATTTATCTCGATCTTTATTGTTTTTGAGTTCCGTGATACCACCGCGACGTCTTAATCGGTCGGCCATTTTTGATGCGTCATGTTAAATTCGGATGGGAAAGTGAAGGATAGCAAACATTTGGTTTGTAGATGTCAAGTCAATTATGCTGATCCGGCAGCAGAAATTTCAATTGTAAAACTATCAGCTGGTTCGGTTGAGGGCCTGAAATCTTCGTTATACTTTGCATGTCTCGTTTGCAGCCAATCATATTATTGTTTTACACAAGCGCCCACTATGAAGATGTATTTTTTTATCGACAGTATTGTTAACATTATTTTAAAACTCAGCTTAATCCTCGGATAAAGCTAACTTCACCAATTCAGACAACACAATCGAATAGATAGAGGTTGCAAATATTATTCACTAATTAGCATGACAATAAAGCGAACTGAAAGTGAACGCAAGTAGATTTGTAAATAGATGGTCGATACACCTACGTCGGAGGTTTGTTTTCGAGTTTGTGCACAAGCGTCTTGATGTGTGACAGCTAGCGTGGGAGGTCAGTAATCGATATTAGATAATCGCATTAGGTTTACAGATGTAAGTTTAATATCGCTCGGTTGAGTCATTGATGGCGTTACATCACTAGTTACTCGATGTTGGCTCGTTTACGATACGAATGATGTGAGACGTCAAACAAAATGTTCTATTTTTGATATTTCAGTTTCTAATGACATTGACAAGAGACCTATCTATCCAATCGTATGGAAGAATTTATGCAATACTATTGAACCCACCCATCATAATTCCAAAGTCTGTAACACCGACCAAAATATGAATACCCTCGTTAACTTCTAAATGTTAAGTGGTTGTTTCACGAAGGCAGTCGACGTTAATATTGTTTGCATAACTGAGTGAAAGGATAAGAGATGGTAAGCAATAAAGCAGACAAATTAGAACAAAACAATGCATTGTCTTGGTATCAGACCCGGTAGCCAAATCGGGACACGACCACCGTCTGTTGCAAAAGGATGTCTGTTACAAAAGCTTGTTTCGAAGGCTCTGTTCGCTCTAATCCACTGAACGAATCCTTTGATAAATTTGTTTTTTCATCTTCGTTTATTCCTTTTGACAGACGTTTTCCACTTCGACGGGTATAATCAGCGATCAAGGTATCCACCGGCCTGCTAGGTGGCGGATACCTGACTGAAGGGTACAATGAAACAAAACAAGATCTGCCAAGTGTGAGTGAAAAAACAAAACCCCTTTGGTACACGGAACAGCCCTATCGTAGAGTAGTATGAAAACTTTTTAAGCCATGATGAGATCAGTCTGGCCGTGTTTTGTGGTTAGTGCTCTGTCTTTGTCTTCAATGAACCTAAATTTAAAAGAATCGTAATACTTTTTCTATACCAAGAAAGTTGCCTAGACTAGAGGTCGTTTGGTGGGCGCCAATAAATGGCATGACGGAGAGTGCATAGATATGAAACAATCACCAAAGGCTTCGTATTGAATAGAAATATCCACAAAAGATACAAAAAAAAACTCTGAAAGTACGCCCGGACCTAAACTTTACGATTGGAAGCATCATGGGCATAAACCTTACAGTTTATGATATTTTTATAGCTGTAACTTATTGCTTCCTACGATTTACCTTCCGCCTTTCCAAACTCGTAAACATCGATCCTAATTAAATTTTAATCAAACGCTTTAATGAAAACAATATAATTGGCAAAAACTTAAGCAAAGGCAATCGCCTTTCGAATCTTTATGATTTATTATTCGCAGCCATCGGATTTCTGTTACATAGTTAGGTAGGTACAATAATAGCGCTCCCTTTTCCCAGGTCATAAAGGAAATGGCTGACACATTTTTTTGTTACTTTAATCTCTTTTACTATTATGACGAACTAGCTGTAGCACGCGTCATGCGTACAAGCCTGTAGAACCAGTGGTTGAGCGTTAAAACTTTTCGTTTAAACATAAAGCTCTGAAATTAAAACACCGTTTTAATTTCAGAGAACGATAAATCAAATGTGTGATCGTTATCAAAGGGGAATCCACATGTAAAATTATGCACTTCTAACGGTTGCTGAGATGCAGAGCAACTTCAGTTTTTTCATTTTTTTGGTGCGGTAGTGTTATTATTGGTGAGTGGAGCAAGCCTCGAAAAAATGTTCTGTTTTGGTCACTTTTTTTGTGGTTGTCAAACATTGCCTGAATCTGACTGAAGCGGACCAGGCCATACCACGGGTACATAATTGATGCACGCGGCATCATCTAGCCCCAAGTTAAGCAGAGCTTAGGTTATGGGTACTACGATGACTGATATACTTTACAATACAATATAAAGAAATATATTTTTATCATACATAGAAAATACCCAGAACACCCTGAATAAATATTTGCAAATCGTAAAAACATTTGTCCCAAGGCGGGAATCGAGCCCGAAACCTGCTGCGTCGCAGGCGGACCTTCACCCACCGCGCCACAGCGGTCGTCAAACTCCAGGATGGACTCGTTAGTCTCGCATATGAGTGAGTGAGCTATTTTATTACCGCTGTAACGTGAAATGGATACAGTGTTAATTTGTTGCGCTTTTAATCGTTTTGGCTAGACCACACAGTAGCTGGAAGCAATTAACCAGCTTTTGGAGGTCAAGTGCCAGTGATAGCAGGATGTTCACCACTTTTACTTTTTATATATCGACTTACTTTTATATATTTTTTTAAATATCGACTCACTTTTTGTATATCGATAAAATATAGTTTAATCACTCGAGGAGCAAGAAATTAACAATTTCACTTTGCAAGGAGTAAAATAGAATAAAATCAAAAATTCTTTATTTCCATAAATACAATAAATGTAAATACACTTAGAAAAGGTCAAATTATAACAAACACGGAAACAAAGTGAAATAATGGTGTTATTGTTGGTAGGTGTGCTTAAACACTTAACTTAGTAAGCTACTTATAATTAGCTTAAGGTATTCCTTTTTTCTGTTTTCTGTTTTATATTTTTATTTTTTTAATATTATGAATTTTTTTTGCTCTACATGTTATGCTCGTATGATTCTCTGTATACATAATTTGTGAAATGGTGAAATCAAGTTCTAAACCCATATTATTTATGTTTTGTACGTCTAAACTAAAAAAAAAGAAACCGACGAAGAAACCTTTAGCCTGCTAGTTGTAAAATAACAAGTCGAGTTGGAGCAAAACCTGTCCCAAGCTTTTTTATCCTGTAGATAATCTGATATTCCATAGAAAGCTTAAAAATAAAAATATTAAGAACCCTTTGCTTCGTTCACCATCGCAATCTCGATAAAGAATGCCCAACAGTTCCTGAAAATTATTAGTTGCGGTGTGCCTAACAATTCCTGAAAAGAGTTAGTTGCACCGTAGGTTGCACCCAACATAATAAAATTAGGAAGAGATTATTTATCGGGTATTTATCGCATACCTTTTGTAATTATTTCCCCTACGTTAATCATCATTAATGATGTTTACAAATCGCGAAAGTTTAAAAAGCTTTAAAATTAGGAAGTTGCGTAGAGTCGAACATGACAAACAGTGGCTTAAAATTAAATTATAATATCAAGCCATAATGTCAACACAAGTTAGGTGTTATTTAATAAGTAGCAACATAATTTTGCCTCAGACAGTTTAATTACTGTACAAAATTGGATGATGCAACGCGATTTATGCTTTGACACGTTCGATAGAAAGTGGGCGGGGAAGTCTAGACGAGTTTGTGATTTAGGAGAGCTTGCTCGCAAGTTCACTGCAATTAGCCTGGTTTTTGCAGCCTCAATGTATGGTCCAGTTTGGAAATTAGACCGCTTGAGGTGAGAGAAGTGGGTGGATCTGACATTACTTACGTATAGTTCATTATTAGAGCTTGAGTTTCTGAGGTTATACTCGCAAAGATTTTTTGTTTATTTTCGCTCCACAACCAAACCCAACTTGCAAATTGCATCTAGTTAAGTAGATGTCACATTGAGTTAGTCAGTTTGTAAAATGGCTGGGCCGATACAAAACAAATGCTATTTGATACCTCAGTGACGTTTAGCCATATTATTCATCGTTGATCATTTAACATTTATTTATTAAAAATGGCACCAACGCAGTGTACACCAACACATGGATTGTGGGCCATTTCTTACAAAAAACACATTCAAGTACCACCTCAATTCCAAATGGAAATTCATTTATAACAGTACTGAAAAAACTATACTAAAATTAATAGCAATAAAATTAAAATTAAAACAATTACCATCAAAATAATTAGGTACTTTAAAATAAATTCAAATTCATTGCAAATAATTAAAATAATAATAATATTTAATTTACAATCGATTAAACGTGAAATAATTAAAATTAAAGTTACCAATGCCATATAAATTAACCGAATTACTTAAATTAAATTACAATTTAAAGTGATAAGCGCATAATTAGATACTACGTTGTAAAGGCAAGAGTGGCGTCTGTCATCTAATATTTTCAAAATGTATGTTCCATCATCACATCAGGTTCAACATGCACTTTAGGTCCTCGTCGCCATCTTAAATCTGAATCTGATCTTTCATTGAGTCTACACACCAAAATCGCCGGCGTTTACGCCGCCGGGTCTGTTGAGTCCTTAAAATTCACTCTGTCACTGCGTTCCGTCTATCAATAAGTGCTTTTCAGTGTGTACTGATACTGCTGACTGTAATGTGCATGTGTTTATGTAGGTAGCTTTCAACACCCTGTATCTTTTATCCGAATCCAAAAAAGGGCACTTTAACGAGCTTTTGATTAAAATAAATTGATTATCCAGAAAAGCACGGTTCAAACAAATCAGAAGACACAAATAGCAACAGTTTCCTAGAATAATATAACGTTAACCAAAAAGATAAAGCTCATCCTGTTCTTCCAGGTTGTGCATGGCATCAAAGACGATCTTGCAACGAATCCATAACCAAATGCTGATCTGCATTGCAGCGACTCTACATGAAGAGACGCTGACAGGTTTTGAAAGTATAATGAGCTAAATCCAGAATGGAGCTTAACATATCGTATCTCTTGATAATAATAATTATAATAAGCTGACAGAAACAGTGGCAAATGTGGCAATGTTTATTATATTTTGCGTGTTATTATTCAGATTATTATTATAGTCACTGACCGTTACCACACAGCACAAAAATGAGTATGTACATAAACTTGTGATCTTTAGATCAATTTTACAGTGACAAAATGGCTTCCCACAAGCCTCCACCTGATATTCGACAACCATAATTCATCCATCCTAAAAAATTACCAATATTGTTTTTTTTACATAAGAACTTGTAAGGCATGTAATAGTACCATCAGCTTGTGACCTCATATATCTATGATAAAATATTTGTACCTAGTCCATAAAGTCGTGGCATCAAAAGTCACAGTGATCACAAATTCACATTAGACCAAAAACGGTCACAGTCATTATGAATTAACTATAATTAACCGTAGACAACCGCGACGGGCGTCATTGTAAATCACTCAGCACATCCAACAATGGATTTTGACGATAATAAATAATGCTTGCTTTCTACACTACATCGTCATCTATTATTAAGCCTGTAACATTAGCATTAGTCGTGAGATTATTCACTTTCACCGGTTTCGGGAAGGGATTATGCAATTTGGGAATCACAACATGGTAGTCGACAATGAACTCTTTTACAATGACTTTAATGAAGCCTCTTATTGCGTTCCTCGTCATCTAGCCGTCGTTTTTACGTAGTTATGACGACTCGTACACGCAAAGTACACATAGCTATTTATAGAACTTAAAGCTTTTATTTCTTAAACATGAGTCAACGTTTTCTCGAGCGCTTTATCTACAAAGCACTAGAGCTACACAAGGCTAGACTTTTGGCCTATTTTCTTTATTTTTGTCATGCGTAGCCTTAACATATTCAATAGCAACATTAGCAACTTATATGTTCAACAGCTAATAATAGCGAGCTAATAGTTCTCAGATAAAGCTGTTTTCACACAATTTACTCCAGAAACACAGTTCCACGTTATTTATTACTGTGATAACCGCTTCTATTGGTGGCGCTACATGCAACATAACGGAATAAAATTCCTCTACAGCGCTGTTCCTGTCGTGTTAGTGTCTTAGTTACACTAGATTGTTGGTTTATGGCCCTGTCACCATGTCTCTACATGCTAGACAGGGTTGCCAAATGATTTTCAGTTTTGAAATTATGGAGTATCGGAGATATTTTGATAATACATTGCCGTTTTCAGTGTACTCTGTATAGCTTTATTTGCTTGTCTGGTTTCCTTATATAAGCGTAGTCAAACTTGGCGCTCGTTCCAACTTCAGTCTTCCCGTGATCGTTAAAGGTGCCAGCTGCCTGGACCTTCAGGATTTTCAAAGGTACATTACGATTTCCAGCTGACCAAAAATTACGCGTTCAAGTTCAAATTAGGCCTTACCTAAATTAGCATTTTGTGAATTGTGCTGTATTCGTTGTTGCAAATTCCTGTCTACCTAAGTTTAAACAACGATTTACCTGCCAAGTTACATTTTTTCAGAAAATAACTTCACGCTCGTGTTCTATTCTCGTAAAGTGCTCAAGAAATCAGAGAATAATCCCCTTCACGGTGCTAATTACCGCGCTGGCCGGTGTCAGGGAGATTGTCCGACTGATTTGGGCATAGGGCTGTGGCCACACATCGTGTGATCGCAATCGAAAGGACCAATTATAGGAAATCCGAGGAAAATATCTCATTGATTTATTAAGATAATGGAGTGTTTATCGAGGTAATTAGTTACGAAAGTGCTATTTTGATTCGTATTTAAGTCTTAATCGAGGATCGCTTGTTGGGAAATGTCTTCGGCTTGTTGTTTTATTTCCATCGTTGTATTACCAACTTCATTTATTTTTTTCTGATAATCGGTTTTGTATGTGTGCGGACTGAAATTGTTTGTTGTTTTTGGAAACCAATTAATACCTTATTTCCTTTTACTACCTTTTTGCGATATTATTTGATTTCTTAGGAATTAATACCTTGTTAGTAATTAATAAGAATAATCATTCTCAGCCTGAACATCGTTTTATAGAGCGCTGCAGACGAAAAAGTTTCAAGCACAGTTTTACTTCACCCAATTTAATTTACAACTCTTAACTCAACCTCACCTCATCAGCCTGTATTGGTCCACTGCTGGACGCAGGCCTCCCCCTGATAAGCGCCTTATTGTCTTTTATCACATGGGGGGTAATAAAAATATAGCCCATAATCCCCACGCTGGGCATGCCGGTTGGGGATCGCAGTTCAGTGCTAGAATTGTTCTGCAGGGCGCTGCTGCCCGCCTGCGGTGGATATCCCTTAGTCGCCTCTTACGACACCCGCGGGAAGAGTTGGGGTGGTGCAAATTCTAAGCCGGCACCACACAGCTTCATTCTCTCACCTGTCCACGATTAGTCAACTTCATAGTCATGCATTTTACCGAACCAAAAATAAATTCGTGGACTGGGTATAGTATGGTTTTAATGACGAGATAAACTGACAGTTGTCTCGGTTGTTCTAAACTGACAGTTTGTCTACAACAGAAGCGCCAATAAGAACTGTCAAATCCATTAGTAAGTTGCCTGTGATCTGCGCCCCGCGTTGATATTTAATCTATTTGATCATTCCTCGGTATCACTGCATTTTTCCGTGATCAAAAGTAATAGGTATATGGATAAAAATCCAGATTCCAAAATTTCATACAAATCCGTTCAGCCGTTTGAGCGTGAAGGAGTAACAAACAAACATTTGTATCTGTATTTCTTTATTAATCAAAACTTATTCTGTTCAATATAAATAATCATAAAAGATTTGTCTAGAGTCGACAGCTACAGCGCGTTGCTACACATTTGGCATGAATGATGAAGAGGTAGCGGGTTCGATTCCCGCCTCGGGGCATATGTTTGTACGATCTGCAGATATATTTCCGTTCAGGGTGTTCTGGATGTTTTCTATGTATAATAAAAAATATCTATCTACATATGTAGTGTATTGTATTATGTCTATCAGTTATCTAGTACCCATAACACAAGCTCTGCTTAGCTTGGGGCTAGATAATGCTGTGTGAATTGTCCAGCATTATTTATTATTTTATTATTTTTATATAAACTTTTGCTTTTCTAATATTAGTGTAAAGTGTGATAATCTTGAGATGTCCAAGGACAAAACTCCCGCACTAGCGTGTAAATTCAAACTGGAAATAATTTAAAACAATAAGAATCTGAGATGGGACGATATGCCCACGCTGACATATCACGCGACCCCGGAGCGTGCAGTATCACGACTTGGGACTGGGACCCAATTGTCGCATGATCCGCCAATTAAAACGAATTTGCACTTAATTGTGTTAAATGTTGGGTAAGCTATCTGTAGGGCACGAGAAAGGGGCTAATTTGTTTGTTTTAAAGTTTTTGATTTGCTGTTATCTATTTGTTTATCTTCTAGACTTGCTAGCATCTGACTACTGCAACCACACTTTTTATTTTTTTCGCGGTTTGAGATGAAGTTCTTTATAATGATACATATACAGCAGCATACTTTGACATACCCTTGATTAATTAATCTTTTATTTATTTCATTTTTATTTAATTTTCAGTCATGTCTGTCTGTTTTTTCTTTTTTACCTTTGTACCTACCTTATGGTGTTTCCTATAACGAAAAACCTATAGATGTAATTGTTGAAATAGTACATAAATATCGAATGTAACGACATCAAGTGTAACACAAGTGTACCTACGATGGAATAAATAAATACAAAATACAAATAAATACAATACCTACAAATGTCACTGTAGGTATCTATTGTGCAGTTTGGAATGACTATTTTTAGTTTACTAACTACCAGTAACTGCCTTCACAATTCTGAACTCATTTTGAAATGAAATGAAATATATTTACTATTTAAACTGTGTACTGTGTAAAAGGTCTTACTAAACTCGTTTTTGTTATATTTTTCTGGATATTTCAACACTTTTTTTTAGAAATTCACTGGTGAATGTGTTCGTAGATCACTAAGTTTAAATGATTTTTTTCTTTGCTTTGTAATAAATTCCAATAAAGAATCTACACCGGGTGGTCGCGAAAGCCTTCCACTGTATGAAAGCTCATCATACCTGAATTTATTACAATTCAATAGCCATTGTTCTGTGAAAAATACAATGTCATTACCTACAGCATGCTCAGTTTTTGAGGGGACACTTTCCAAGCATGAGGTCACTGATAGCAATCAATCTGATAAGTTATGACTATAGGCTACTCAAACAAATAATTGAGAAGATATGAGAAAAACTACCTTTATTACGTTAGCCCCACTTTTACAATCCTCAACTTAATCGTCTATATGATGTTTTTGAAGGGTCTGTAAAAATACTGTAAATACAATATCACAATGGACTTGCTATAGTTGACTGTTTATTACTCAGTTCCAAGATATATTTCGCAGAATCTGAAAATAATTGAGAATGCATTCTTTTCCCATTACAGTAGCTAGGTATGTATAAATTGCACGAGTTGCGCAGTTAAGTTATTATACGTTATTGTTGTTTGGCTCGCCCACGTATTGGAATGTAAATAATAAAAACTGAATTTCCATATAAACACTAGCATGTTTGTTTGCGAATTGTTCGTACTGTTTCCTAATTTGGCGTCCAATATTCCTGGAATGTGGAGTCTCATTTTGTGAAAGACTTTTGTTATTTTTCAAGATCTACATGATAGTTTCGATTTTAATTTTAGGGTGTTAAGGTGTATATTATATTTCAGCTCATCTTTAGGAGATGGTATATTTCGCTCGTGATATTTACTTCTCGACCTAGTGCTGAATACCATCGTGATCGCCTGAGTGCAAGAATGGTTTGGAATAGGCAAATATTAACATTTTTCGAATGAATTAACAAATCAACAATGTTCCAAGCTTGGTCAAATCTTGTGTGTCCCAAAATAGGATTATTTTGCAACAAAATTAATTGATTTCCACTTAAAATAATCAATTGATGATATAATGAGGACCGTGTGGGGCAATCTTTGCAAGCGGAAAATCTAATAAGTACCCATTAAAATAATTAAGCACTCATTGAATATTCCAAAAGTTCATTACGGCTATTGATGTCACAATTAATCATTAATTTAAAACTAATTTTCGCATAAAATTTTAATTAGAAACGGTTACATAATACATGACATAACAAAGTGATCGTGACTTGATAATCAATTTAAAAAGTCAGTGAACAAGATTAATAAAAAAGATTATTATATTCTGTCCTAATACTTATCAAACTCTAGATAATATATAGATATTTTTTTATAAGCTGGCGGGATCCCCTTTTTTCGTATTTTGGAGTCCTAGATTTGTAACATCGTCAGCGTAGATCATTGTAAAAAAAAATGAAACAACAAGACTATCTCACCGGCTTTTAAAAACATATCTTAGACACGGTATAATACATGTATAAGACATGGCTATAAATTGTGCCAATACATTTGTTGTAATAATATGCTATTCCGCTGTTTATTTTTAAATATCCTCTTTACTTTGGTCATTGACTTGTTATAGATTTATTTAAAAAAATGTTGTTTCATCATCATCATCATCATCATCATCAGCAGTATTGTTTACTTATATGCAATCTTGTGATGATCATAGGCATTTCCGAGGCATTCATAAAAAAGTATATCATATAAAGTAATGATTGTTTTGAATGTACTGCTACTCATTTTCTAGGTAGTAATCAGCCCTGATTTGACCCCGGCAAAAGGTTTGATTATAATCTTATTCTATTTCGCAGATTGCCATTTCACCCTTTATCGAACCAATTAATCTGTTACCGTTCTAATGCTTTAGAAGCAATAACAGTGACGCAATAAGTTTTCACTTCCCTGGCACCAAACATAAGTGTGAATTAGTCGGAAGTTTTTGAACAACGTAGTGTGTTTTTACTATTTCTACTCTTGTCAAGCTTTACGTAACCTTGTAAAGTATAAACTTATGTATAAACCACAATAGCTCTAAAATGTAATTATTTTATAGCTTCATATTAGCATTTCTGATGGCTTTCAAACAGAAATATATGATGATGATGATGTATCCCAACCGATTTCGGCTACGGTGACTGTGTTACTGGGCAAGCATTTTTAACTCGGACTATTTACTTATTTTATTTATTTATTATTTTACTTATTTAATTTATTGATTTATTTATTTATTTTTTTATTTGGATTCTTCACTGGTTTTTCGACGATTATAGTGATATTGTCTTGATGCTATAATCGTAATTTCTTTTTTTCAGGTAAGGATGTCACTTATTTACCACGGGTAAACATCTATCTACATTTTTGGCAAGAGTAAGTACGTCTTCCAACTCATCGTATTATCACAGCGCATGATTGTATGATGCAATTTCGTTTGAACCGAAAGTTTTATTTAACAAGACACAGTATCATTTACGCACAAAAACTTTTAAGGAAACAAAGAACTACTTTAAAAAAAACTTTAATTTTATAAGTATCAGCATAAACGCCTACACATGCACATGTAGAGTGTTAAGGATCAATTGTAATTCATCTTCAGCATCATCACATTTGACGACCTCTGTGGCGCAGCGGGCGAAGGTCTGCCTGCGACGCAGGAGGTTGCGGGTTCGATTCCCGCCTCGGGACAAATGTTTGTACGATCTGCAGACATTTGTTCAGGGCGTTCTGGATGTTTTCTATGTATAATAAAAAATATCTATCTATGTAGTGTATTGTATTAAGTACCTATATCAGTTATCTAGTACCCATAACACAAGCTCTGCTTAGCTTGGGGCTAGATAATGCTGTGTGAATTGTCCAGCATTATTATTATTATTATTATTATTATCATCACTCACTCCTTAGAAAAACAACCAACTTCGAGACACACCAATTACTTAGACTTCCTGAAATTTTACGTCATCCACCACGGTCCTGCGTTAGCCTCAGCTAAAGGACGCCCTGCAACATGTTTTGTTTCTCTACCCACCTCACTATTTATTCTTTGGGTAGTACATCACATCACTCTAATGTCACTCTAGATCCGAAATGTTGATGTGATGAAGTAACAAACATCCATCATGTTTGTTACTTCTTCATGCCAAAACTGCTGAACGGATCGGCCTGAAATTTTGCATAGATGTAGGTCTAGACCTCAAATAAAACAATATTTTATTAAATAATACTTTTTATCTCATGAATCAGTTCCCATGGGATGGAAAACACCTTTGAACATTCCACAGAAACAACGCATGCGAAGCCGCGAGCAGAAACTTGCTATCAATAACTTTATCACAATAATAGATTAAGTCTTTTTGATTTTCCAACGAGATTAATTATTAAAACTGCGGAAATAGCGTTTTTATAATCACAATTCGTTTTCCATGCTACATTACTAACTCTTGAATTAATTAAAACCAGAAATGTCCTCGAATTTTATTAATTGTTAGTCGTGTAATCAATGGTGTATATATTACATGCTAGATCGTGGAGCACGGAATATAATACATGCTAGATCGTGGAGCACGGAATATAATACATGCTAGATCGTGGAGCACGGAATATAATACATGCTAGATCGTGGAGCACGGAATATAATTCTACACAGATTGTGTCTTTATCCAAGTTATAGGTTTTTTTCTCTGTATTCAGAATATTCACTCTTCCTTTCTTTTCATCTCTCGTTCTATCTATCATTGCCACTGCTGAGTATATGCCAGTCGGATCCTCTGATTCCATACTGCCCTCACAATGAAAATGAAAAATGAAAATGAAAAATATTTATTTAGCAGCAAATACAATAATCTTAACCGAAAACTTATGGGCAGGTACTTATATCTATTTTTAAATCTAGGCAAGTACATTAAATAAAGTTGCTAAAATGAAACAGGATACAATACCGTTACATTTTTATATGTTAAGTATGTTATGTTAAGTAGTTAAGTATGTAATTTTTATACAATGTAGTGGCCATTTAGGTCATCAAGTCTAAATCTAATCCAAAAAGTTGACCTCAAAGCTTTTATACAATACCTACCTATGAACAGTACTTTTAGCATTCAAAGTACCGGAGACCAGAAGTTGTATTGAAATACAGAGATACGATTTGAGATTCACTGCTACTTCCATCATGTTTATGCTATCCTTGTACCTAGTTAAGTAAATCTTGTGGTGGAAAATGATACCAGGACACAGCAATATATGGTGTTATGGTTTCGTCCCCGCCTACCACCGGGGGTAAGCTTGGAGCTAGGCCGGGTCCGTAGTGGGGCATCAGGTGTGCTTGGACGCCGGAACACATCTCTAGGCTTTGGTCCATCGTAGATTATCTCTCCTTGCCAGTACCTTCACCAAATAATAATCCGTGACGAAATCTTGATCCCATTCAGTCTCGGCAAAACAACTCTTTTTGCACAGGGGATTTATTTTGCCGTTGCCAGACTATGTAACCGCTATCACATAAATCCAAGAATTACCTTAATTCGTCGATGATCTCATTTGGACTTGCATTATCTAATCGGTTATTGTTCCAAAAGATCACGCCATCTATTTGAATTCGATAAAGTCATTGGAACAAATCCGTTTTTATTAAGTCCATAATGTTGTTAAAGTACTAATATATTGTTTGGAAGTAAACCGATTTTTGTTTGGAAGTAAATTTATTAGTTAAAAGTATATAATTATTTTAAATATTCGGTCACCTGGAAAAATCTGCTGGCAAAACCCATTATGCGGCTGACGAAAACTACTTTAATTTGCTGACCTTATATGATACCCATTTTGTTTTATTTTGATTCAAGGATGGTATTTCATAGGTATATTTTTTTTTATCCGGAGCTTCATAGATCTTAGTAGAAAATTATTTCGTTAAAAAACATTTGTGGTAGAATTTTAAATATTCATTAATCCCTATAAAAATAACTTTCATTGATCGCAAAATAATTTAAGCCGCTGAACTGCTCTTGGACTTTTAGCGTTAAACCCAATCCATGCATTATCTTGCTCCCATTAATTTACTGAGTCACTTGCAAATGCTCCGGCTAAAGTGAAACTTGTTTTATGCCTTCGTTCGGGGTTCGATTCCCGTGTCGTGTCGTCCCGTCGTGCTGGACGATACGCCGACGATAAATCGCTTTGGACGTCGACACCTCGACAACAATGGAAAAGAGAAAGTCTTAGGGAAATTATTGCCCGACCGAGCAATGAAATCGATAAAAAATCGCGTAAAGCACATGCTTTGGAAACGCTCACTATTTTCATGTTTCAATAATAATGGTGTAGTTGTGGAGAGTTATTTTGTAAGAATAAATACAAAAAATCGCTACGACTTTGTTGGTAGAGTCAGCTTTACCTTATTGAAATTACTTTAAATTAGTCAATTATGTAACTAAAATATTCTTGTTATAATTGTGCATTATGTATGTAAATCTCTCAAATAAGAATCTCTACTTTCTGAGCTGGTTTCATAAGATCTTTAACAAAAATGTGTCCTCTAATTGTTTAGATTTTATTAGCCGTAATCTGCTTTTGACAAAATTTTCTAACTAACCAACCCATTACTTAATCTTAAAACTCAACTTATACTATCTTAAGATGCAACTGCTCAGATAAGAACTCGATTAATTAGAATGCCCATCATTAATTCCCACTTGGTTGGATAATCTTAATCGGTAGCTGATAAAGCCCTGGGAACAGCTTTAAAAGGTAAATAAAGGATGAAGATGATTAACTTGTTCAAGCGGAAACCAATAAATGGACAGTTTTACTAGTCAACATTGTCAAAGGAAGTAGTAATAAGTGCAAAATTCCTAGAGTATATCAAATTCTTCGGTGTTCATCAAAAGGTCTACTGTATAAACCGACTCTATGAAGTTGGTGTTGGCTTATTTATGTTGGCTTCCTTCTCATGTCATTCTGAAACCGGTCCGCCTAGCTTGATTAATTGCCATAATTATGTGACCAGGTCTTCTCTATTCCCATTTTAATTGTACCTAACAGCTTTCTTGCGCCGCCAATCGTAATTTCAATCTTGATTGTACATTCTTTGGCATTATTAATTTTGCCATCATAGAAGTAGTAGAGGTTATTGAAGATTCGATGTAGGTAGCTGTTAAGCATAATTTCATCCTTTTAATTATTTTAGCCACTAAAATTCATAATAAACCTTGAGGTAACCAAGAAGCCTTGAGGTACATAATCTTGTAGCCTATAATGTACTTATGTACCTATTTGTATCCAAATTGTATACAGGCTACAAGACTTAGTAAACTAGTTTGTATTAAGATATCTCTTAATTTAATTTATTTAGTGGTATAAATACTATATATAATTATATTATATGTAAATAGATAATTACTTAAATTACTTTGAGACTATCTTGTACATTTTTTAAATAAAAACATTCATAAGAATATGAAAATTCTTATTTTCAATTTATTTATTTTGCTTTAATTAATTAATAATGGTGATACACATACAACACACACCACATTAATTAAAGGACATATACAGTTATGATCCGATAACCCTGCTTCTGTGAACACTATTGCAGATCTTTTCAATATTACTGAACTGTGTTGTTAAGTATGAGATAGCATTATCTAGAAAGGCACTCGTCCCAAAGGCCCCACGGCGTAGGCAGTCGATGCAATAATTATTCAAATAGGGTCGGTGCATATCGTCTAGTACCGTTGCGGCTACGTGATCCCAGCACCATTACCGTCGTCCGTCAATATCCGCAATTTCACTTCAGGATGTGACACACTTACAATGTACAATGCAGTTTAGGTTTCATCTATCACTTACAAAAACAGACCAATGACTCATCCATGCTTATCAGTTACATGCGAGGAAATGTTAAGTACTCCCTTGTAATTATTTGATATTTTCCTGAGTTGATACTCGGTATCAGAAAAGTAAAAAATCGTCTTCATTGGACACCGGTATCCTATGACGATCATTTTTTCTTCGTATGATACTGGTTACCAAACTCTGGTATCATACGCGGCCGAAGGCATAATTACAACTCAAATCTGCAGCAATTCTCACGAGAACTAAACTGCGCTAATTCGTCCCCGTAAAAGGCGTGAATAATAACGTGCGTGGAATAAAAAGTGGTCAGATTCCTGCTACTCCGACGAGATGCGACCGGCTTTTTTCTCGGGGTGGTAATATGTGGATTGCGTTGGAGTTGGGGGTGCTTGAGCGCCGGGATGTGATGTAGGGAGGTTTGCGGATCGGCAGCGCGCGGCTGTGCGTCAGTCGCGCTGTGCCCCGTGCGTGCACCGCTCGTGGAGGGGTCTCGTCGCGTCGATCTGTTGCTGTTATTCGCGTGTTTCCGTCGAAAGCGCACGTGTTGCCGACGAACACCGACAACCGTACACCTGTGACTAAACAAATATTTGACGTGATGTGCATGGTTCTCTTGTGCTCAATATTGTGATTGGTGCTTAGTTTGATTCTGTGTTTGGTGTTGCGCTTTACAAACTTATGTTCTGAAGTGTTCCAAATTTCGGCGACAGCCAGGGCGCTCTTCGATAGTTGGATGAACGCCAGCTTTGGTGCTAAGGTGAGCAAAATTATCAGCCACATTGGTATTTGCAAAGAATAATTGTAAAACGTAAACTTCAGAAAATTTATTGTTATCGCTGTCAGCCGGCTTATCGGCCGCTTGTGTTTTAAAAACAAAATCTACGTTATTTTAAGTTATTGTAAGTCTCATATTTCCAAGATTGTGAATCCAAAATTCCTTGATTGTTTATTCTGATGTTCACAGTTTTGCAATACTTGGCTCACATGCCGGCTATTGTTGTAATGACTGTTTAATTGACTACACATGTTTTCATCCGCCCGACGCGGGCTGTCTGGCATAATGGCTCTATTGAGTGTTCTTGCCTTGTCTTCAATAATATTTTCCGTACGTATTACAACGATCAATTCCTACAAATAGAATTGACATTTAGAAGGTCCCCGGCTGAAATTCTTTCTGTAAATAAATTTATTAAAGATATTTTTGAGCTAACCGCTTTTAAACAAATTCCGCAGCTGACATGTTGTTTATCAGTAGTTAATAATAAATTGCAAAATACCTACAGCGGAGTTATCTGTCGTGTTATCATATAGGTGCTTCTCAAGGGCAATATCATGGCAACATGTTATCAAGCCGTAAATATGGTTTCAAAATTAAAGTTTAAAAATGTCGATTCATTTGACGTGTGCCTTAATTTTTGTCATCACCTACAAAGTTATCTGTTTTAAAAATTATGCAACCAAAACTTTTAAATCCATCATGGTTATTAACACTAAAATCATTTACAACGGGATATTTACCATGATGGTTATGATGGTGATGGTCATGATGGTTATTCCGTGATCATGGCGCATGAAACTGTGCCGAAATATTGGAAAACTCAAAACTCAAATCATGGGAAATATCCCGTTGTAAATGATTTTAGTATGCAACCAAAAGTTCGCAATTATAGTTTTTTTTTATCATTAACTCAACCAACGGAAATGATAACAGATATGTCGAAATATCTTGAGTGAGATGTCCTTGTTTCTCCATCGGTTCTATCGGAGTTAAAGAATTGTGCATCTCATTTATCACAAAAAAACAATCTACATCAAAACAAATACGTCTACTTTGTATTCATTTCTTCAACGTCTTAGTATCTGTGTACAATAATCTTGCTAGCAAGCTGGCTGGTGGAAGCAGACAGAGCGTCGCGGTACGTGACTGCCGCACGATCCTTTGCCACTCGCATCACGTCTGACATAGTTTGAGAACCTCCTTCCAGCTGGGTTAATACACCTACATTGCTGGCTTGCGTTTGTAAAAATAAAAAGTAGTCTTTCGGTACTTACATACCTTTATTTTCCAGCTAAACTACTACTCACTTCTGTCTTTTCCCCAAATAAAGCCCTTAGATATTCTGCTACAAGGAAAATATTTTCAATTTTATCTATTGTAAAATACGAACCAAGTTTTGTGACTATCCGAATCATGTTTGCACTCAAAAACGCCAAAGTCAGTAGAGACGTCTAAAACCAAAACGTAACTACAAACAACTCGTGATAAACCCTATATTATATTAAATAATAATTGTCTTACGATCTGTTTCAATGTTCAATGACTTGAATGAGCGATTACGATAACCTCAAACGGTCCATCTATTCGTCATTACATTAGCGTTGCCGAATGCCGAAGCAACTGTAAACAGATACGCATTTCCTCTAGCGGTGAACCGCTCGAGTGGCTACGGTACGGCTGACTCAGGTACTTCAGGCTCGACCTCCCCGAAATAGACGGTTGTCTACCCCTGTTTTCTTTTATTCTTCTAAATCGTCACTCATTCAATTGGCAATGTTGGCCTCCCGCCAGGACATGCCAGGGTACGATTTAATTGCCCCGTATTCGCAGAATGGGTTCGTTTGTTCCAGTCTCACGCACACACGACCCAATATTTTAGGTTTAGTAGGTTTGCCGAGACTGCGGCAGCGTTGCATCATAATGCAGCTTCAAAAATAGTTCGGATCTTTTCCGTAACAGGCGGATTATTTCGATCAGCCTGTAGACGTCGTTGGCCGGTCAGTTTGCAGTCGGCTGCCGCTCGAACTGAATATAGTTTTACGAGTGTTTCAGTTCTGACGCGAAGCCAGCTCACATCAAAAGCGACCAAGTCATTGTTACGTTATTATTAGTTCCCATGAACGGCTTACGTTACATTTGTGTAAGTATGTTGCTTCTTATATTTCGTGACCTTGAAACCTTTTAAAACTGTTGGGTATTACTCATTACAGTCATTACAGCTCTACCTATTTTCCTGTTTTCATTAATAATCCCATTGTTCTGAAGACTAATAGTAGGTATGAATTTTAGAAATATTAGAATGAATTTCAAGGATATGATATCGGTGTCAATGGGGCAACAACTGTGAAATTGTACGAGTAAGAAATGCTCGTGACACTTACTATTCATGTGGAGTCTTCAAAAACCGATCCTCGTCGACCGGTCTGAATGACCTGTTCGCGTTCGACTAATCGAACTAATTAGTTACCATTTCCGTTTCACTTTTTTGATCCTGTATCGAATTAGGAAACTTAGACCTGAGAGCAGCCTTGGCTCCAATTTCGGTGGATCCGGTCACTCTGATTAATCGGTTCAGTTTGCATGTTTTCATTCTCAGCGATTAATTAAATAGCAGTGGTTTTATGACTCATTTTGTCACTGAAGATTTACCAATATTGGTTAAGAGGTCGGGTATCGGTAATGTGACGTTTCCAACGATAAAATCACAAAACAAACCGACCGGACCGGCGCGGCGGTCTTATGAATAAATGCAAGTTAAATTTTATTGTTTCATTGACACCAATATGTCATGGGATGGAAAAAAGTTAAATTGTGTGATGAGCTGAGGAGGCTAGAAAATTGGAACATGGTGATCCTTATAAGGCGGTTAACAGGTTCTTAAATACTGTCGAAGTCATCAAATAACGGTGCATTGTAAAAAGTTTCAGTATTTCGTTCCCGCGTAGGTAATTGGCGGTTCGCATTCGGAATGCCGGTCGGCGAAGATGTGGCCCAAAAGGGGCGATGGACAACCGTAAACGGAAAAGAGGATGCCTATATTAAAATAGAATGCTGACGACGACGTGGACAAGGAAAAAGCGTTTTTATGAACGTTTCCCATATCACGTATTTATGGATTAATAGTCTTCAAGATTAATGGAAGGTATGCGACAATTTCATACGTCACAGTTGTTAAATGTTTATAATTGAGGGTTGTAATTATCCCACTTAAGATCACACCTACAAATGACACATAAACGATGTAAATCTGAGTGAAATATTTCGTACCACAACAAGTATTTCGATACAGCAGCAGTTAAATTATAAAGTTTTATTATTATTCTAAATATTCACGTATTTTCCCAACAAGCAAGACTTTGATTATTCTGCCCGACTAAAGTACTCTCAATCTTACCTAAGCTTAAGGGTGTCACATAATCAGCCAGTTTCATTTTAACTGTGGTGTCGTCTTGGGGACGCTTCCGACTGGTGTTGATATGGATCAGTTGAGCTATCCGTAGACTGTTTGCAACAGTCGGCAGTTAGCTCAATTGTTTCAATTATAAATACTAGTATAATTTTCTTTGTGAATAAACATTCAAACTGTGGTGTCCAGTGTTAATATTAGAAGGCATAGGAATGCATCTACATAATATGATTATTTCCTTACATCGTACTTGTTTAGATACTTTGAAGTGGTTGGTGCTAGAGTGATGTAGTAACGGTGCTGGTTAATCATAACATTATCGTACACTTTACTGAGGTACTGAGGTTGTTTAGAGGTAAGTACACCTACTTACCGATATAACCCCCATAGAGAATGTATGTTAAACATTCAAACCACTTCCTAGAATGACCACGATTACCCTGATTTTCTTATAAGAAGCCTTAGAACAAACGATTTTGAGGCACGTTTTATGTTTTATGTGTATTTTTATTTGGTTTTCAACGTGTTATCGGAGCACACGTTGAGTGGTACTTACACCTTTGGAGAGCGCCTTGACCTTGAACGAATAGAGATTTTTTATTTGCTTTGGCTTCTTTGGCATCTTCCCTATGAATCTTAAGTAGGCACCTTAGCTAAGTCATTGTAAGAGAAACCATCGCAAATGACTTTCATCTTCACAAGCTATCAATCATTACAAAAAGCTTGTCAATGAACCAATTTACATCAAGCTGTCGGTTTTCTACGCCTACTCCACGTCACTTTCGTTTTTATCTTTTGTCTAACTGCAATACCTTGGCCATTATGTTGAGAAAAATGTTTAATGTGGACGTTATCTTTGATAGGATAAAAAGCCAGCTGCAAGTTGCCTTAAACAGCGATAGATGGCGTAAACAGGTGCAAGCTGATGGATGAGTATAGCTATGGACGCAAAAAGTGGAAAAGATAGATATCAAGATCTATTTGTGACAGTTTACTTAGACCTATTGCAAGATTACAGCATCATGGAACAAAGCTGGTTAGAATCAAGATTTCTATTCACTTCATCGTTTCATCATACGAGGATGTGGGTGGTCATGATCAACTTAACTTTCAAGAGTTCGGACAAAAACCCAAAAGACTCACCACTACCGTAAAAGATAAGACCAAATTGAAAATCGAAAATTGTATTTCAGTATTCCGTTTATTTTCCACTAGCTTCTGCCCGCGGCTTCGCACGCGTTGTTTCTATGGAAGCGTTTTGAGGTTATTTCAATCCCATGGGAACTGATTTATGGGATAAAAAGTCGCTTATGTTTTATTCCAGGGTTAGACTTACCTGTATGCAAAATTTCAGCCTGATCCGTTCAGTAGTTTTGGCGTGAAGAGGTAATAAACATCCATCCAAAGGATAACACTACATTTTAGAAAAAATAGATAGGATGCCTCAAAATAAGTAGGTATGTTTATTGTGTAGTTTTCGGTTTAAAGATGTTTATTCTCATAAAACAATTTTTATTCACTTATAATGAGATACAAAGTTCTTAAAATTATGAGTTTTTCTCACTATAAACTATAGATCACAGTGGCAAAAACTACATACTTAGGCAGAAAGTAGCAATAGATTGATGCAGTGATGCGATAGTGGACACAGATTAATAACACAAAGATCAGATCAGTCGTGCACTCGAGACGTGAGTGTTCGTGATTTTATATCATGTGACGATTAATGGTCCACCAAGGAAAGCGAAAGGGAATCTGGACCGGAGATTAAGAAAGGCACGAATTGTTAATTACTGAACGCTGCCACCATAATACTTTATTTGCTGAAATGTATGAAGGTACAGTGGGGTTGTTGGCCAAACGCTCGACCATCAACAATAACATTAAAAATTAAAAAAGGTTGACATGTTTTTTGACGTATTCGGTGTTTTTTTCTTCCGATGTCGATAATGATTCAGAATCCATGATCATGATTCCTTAGTATTTCTTTTTGTGTCACTTTAACTCTTAGTGAAATATCTCAGTATATCCATTATTCATTAATTAACCCGCCGTCGTCGCCTTAACGGGACGCTCTCGGAAGTTTTGCGCTCAAATATTTGCAATACATTTCTATGCCCGATTGAGATTTCAACCGCTTGGTATTCTATAGTATATTTTCTCATTGTCCAGCATTCTCTAATAAATATTTACCAAAAAACTTCACTATTGAGAAGACCTAAAATTTGATTTGTAAGCAATTGTGTCTAAGTGCTTATTTTGTAAGCATAAAGAAATGTAGTTATGAGTTGTGACTTATTTTACTATACTTTGCCGGGTTTTTACCTTTTGGTGATTATTTATTATTTCCTATTATTCTCAATTAAAGAGCCCAGCTCTTGTCGGTGTAATGAGGCGATTCCCTCCACTTTCTTCTTTCCAATGCTGTCTCTTTTACTTCTTTAATCGACATGACAGCTGCTTTCTCCTTGATCTGACTAATATCCTTAATTTTTTGTTTTCCTCTTCATCTTCTTCCTTCTGCTTTTTCTTCTATGATGTAACTTACAAAATTATTTTCTTGTGGAGAAGAAGCTGTCATATCGTATTAGATTTCCAATCATTCTCCGTCTTCTGTTTCGACTGGTATTCACCAAAAACGTTTTGTCCTTAACTCTTTTCTCACCTCTTCATTAGTAAACTTCTCCGTAGAGACAATCCTTTCAATCCTCCTTCAAAACCATTATTTCAAACGCCTCAATCGCCTCTCAATTCGCTATGATCTCTCAATTTCCTACCCTGTCCAATATTTAGGTAATAGAGAACGAAAGCAGGTACTTATCCCTATATGTAAAGGTGGTCTCTTGGCGGATTCTTTAGAGCTCACCATGTTTGCTGCATGATTGTTTTATCTAACACTGAGCTTTTAGAAATAGCGCGTAAACATGATTGTCAGGGTTTTAAGCCATTAGCTTTGCTCGAAGTAGGTAAGTGTGTTTATAAATATTGCGCATTGAAATGGAAAGTGAGCGACGTCCAACTTTGTATTCATGTCTTCCGCATAATTTGCATTAGTACAGGCTATTTTCTGAACAAAACGCAAATATAACATTTCCGCCTTGATGTTTTATTTATAATGCAATGATATCGTTTTATATACAGCATTGACTGAGCAAGGACTTTGTTACAATAGAAAAGGATTCGAAATGAGTTTTATCGATTTTTTATAGACGAAAAAAGGAGGATGTTCTATGTTCGGCTGTATGTAGGTATGTTTTTTGTTAATGAATGTTTGTCGATTTTTTCATCAATTATGTTATTGTATAAATAATGGTACCGAGGTGGTATTATAAAAAAAAAAATCCCGATGTTTTAGTATTTGTCCCAGCAAATCTTAATAACAATATAAAATTTGAGAAATAGAAATAAGTTAGCACTAAGAAATCCACGAACCAATTATGGAAAAAGAAACATTCTATATGAAGGCGCACAGTTATACAACAACTTACCTGACACCATAAAGAACTGTTTATCAATGCACTTATTTAAAAAAAGACTAAAACAATATATTTATGATTATATCTTTTAAGTTAGGGTAAAAACGGTACCAACCATTAAGGTGAAACCTGCTACGAAAGTTATTAGTAAACTTCTATAATGTAATATTGATAAATTAAGATAGTAAGTAAGGTTATATTGTATGTACTCATTTAAGTGAACATTCTTCTTTTGAGTAAAAAATAAAAATTCGTTAAACTGAAATTATAAAATTAAGGGATTCGAATTTGATTCTTAGTTTTAACAAACCAATTATATTATCCTAACTGTAGAATTGCGGTTTTGAACTGATTTCTGAGATACCACTCCACTTCGCAGAAATCATACGACAAAATTCTTCAACTTTTCTACCGATGGCTGATCTTATCTGGAGCAAGTTTAGCAGATTCCCATAAAAAGTGGCTAGTTAAAACTGGTATCTCGAGGAAATCCTTATTTTCCTTTTATTGCCGATAGTTGCAGCACCACTTTTCTTTAAGACCGCCACTTTTTATGAGGAAATCGGATAATTGGTGAATTATCGAGTTCTCACGTCCGTAGTATGCGTAATCATGCTTGGAGAAGCAATGATATCTTACTTGCCATTAACTTAATAACTGGATTAAATTCTATTTTAAATTTTACAATATTTTTATCCTTCCTACACGTAGAAACTCACAAGTTTGAGTAAAAGTTTTAGCCACATATAACCCGTTTCGTTTTATTCTTGCGTGACTTTGAACCCAATGACCTTTCAGCACGTTTGTTGAAATACCATGGACGAAGTTCGAAAATGCGATCGATATCTATGTTTTCTGACAAAACTCTTGATTTATAGAAGTCCGTCGATTTTGAAAAGATATTGTTGATCTCAAATTCTCGCAAGGCGAAGTTCATCTCATGAAATAACACAGTCGCATATCAAAAATATTGCACTGGAAGATCCAGATAGTATGACGCAAAGGTAATGTTCTCATGACCGTTAAACAGTGAACACTTCACAAAGACCTTGTTACACAAGCCATCTCACCTTCGGCATGTTCACGGATTCTATAAAATACCCCGTCGTGATTCAATAGAGTCGTTTACACCGTGACGCCGGGTCATTTATAACGGCGGCACTTTCGCACGGCTACGGGTCACGAGAGTCGAACCCGCGACACGATTCTAGGCGACAATTAGATCGTTTTCGACGTGCGGCATAGTTTAGTCTGAATGTAACGAATTGATAATTCTATCTGCGTTGTCGGTACTCTCACTGAATCTATTGACCTTTATTTTATCTGCAACAGACTGTAGCAGCAGAGGCTTTATGAAGCTGGCATAGTAAAAACCTTGACATTCACCATTGAACTATTAAAGAATCTCTCTTCTACAATGCAATCTTAAGATTAAAATTTAATACAACCTGTATTTATTTACAGTTTATAGACACACTAGCTTCTGCCCGCGGCTTCGCACGCGTTGTTTTTATAAAAAAGTTTTGAGGTTATTTCTATCCCATGGGAACTGATTTATGGGATAAAAAGTCACCTATGTTTGATTCCAGGGTTAGACTTACCTGTATAAATTTCAGCCTGATCCGTTCAGTAGTTTTGGCGTGAAGAGGTCACAAACATCCATCCATCTATACATCCATCCATCCAAACTTTCGCATTTATAATATTAGTGTGATACTTACTAAGGTTCTTACAAAAAAGCAAATCCTACTAATATTATAAATGCGAAAGTTTGTGCGAATGTTTGTAACCACGTATCGCCGTAACCACGTAATCGATTCAGATGAAATTTAGTATGTAGATAGAACTTAAACTGGTTCTAGAATAACATATACATAGGATAATCTAATTTTCAAAAGTAACTTCTGAAGCAGTTAAAAAGTGTGGTAAAATTTCTATGGAAAAATTATTATTCCTTGGTCCGATTCACTCAAAACTCGGTATAAATAAACTATAAAGTAAATTATGAATCACGTATTTTTTTTACAAAGCTTTGGGGTAGCTGGAGGTATGCAATAAATTTCTGAAATTTGTATGTTTTCCACGCGGGCGAAGCCGCGGGGCGCAGCTAGAACCAAACACTTTTATGATAACTTAGCTTTGTATTAGTTTAGTTTATTCTGTACAAAGAAAAACAATCCATAATCCTACTTCCTATCCTACTAATATTATAAATCTGAAAATTTATGATATGTGAAATATTTGTTACCAAGATCTCCAAACATACTGAACAGATCAATACAAAATTTGGCATACATTTAGAACATAGCCTCACTTAGATAATAGGCTACTTATTTTACTGAAAATACTCGTGCGAAGCCGGAGGCAGAAGCTAGTCCATCAAATATTCTTTCTCATTACTTTCACGGTTCAAATCACCTGCAATCTTCCACTGACCCAATATGTCTTCACACAACGCACAAGAAGGCTGTCCATAATACTTTGACGTATTATCCATCAGTTTATCAATCTTCAGTTGACTGGAGCTGTTTGTGTTGAACCTGTATAAACCTGCGGCTATTCACAGAATCGGTCCCTTTTTATGTCAGGGTTACAGGGTCAGTGCTGGTCATGTTTTATCTTCACGTTGAGTCATAAAAGTAAGTGCTTGTACTGTGTGTTTTACGCCATGATAATTTTGGGGAGCTTTTAAGCCATAAATTCTTTTCAAACAAATTGTATAGGTAGTATTGGATTTACGGTAAATCCGTGTTTGATGTTTACTTACTCACTAGTTACGAAGGTTGTAAATTTAACAAAGTGGGGAGAACAGTTAAAAAGAGCTTTTTGTAGGCAATTGTTCGTTTAAAACCCAACTAACTAACCCAAAAAACTGTCGTTTTCGTCTTTCGCCTTAAGGCACTAACCCGACCGAAATCAGCGCCACCGCCTATTTTGGTCGCGATGGTGATCAAAAAGAGCAACTTCGCATCTCTGCCTATACTATACAAAATAAAACTTTTACAGAGGCATTAAAAATAAGCTTATGATAGGTATCACAAACAGCAAAATCGATTTTTGAAAATTCCTTCGTTTAACAGAACAATAAGATAAAATAGGTGGTGGCGCTGATTTGGGTCGGGTTAGCGCCTTAAAAAGCATTGCCACACAAACCACGTCGTATAAGTCATCGACTCGTGCTATCCATTGAATGTCAAGGAAAGTTTGTGCGTGTATAGAATGAGCCAAACTTGTTGGTCACGCACGAATCACAATATTATGTGTACTACTCCCTGCAAGTAGGTACATTTATCATTCATTCATGAAACATTTCTAACTTTTCTAACCCAAAAAGCTTATTAGTAGGAGTAAGCGTGACGACGGAGGCATAGAGATCAAAATCAGTCAATACGGCAGCACTCTTTCCAGAATATCAACATTCGTTGTCATCTACCTCGATGTAACGCGCTTTATATCCTTTTAGAAGAAGTTTGAGACTGATGCTAGTATCTTCGTTGGTCTAGCGGTGAGCTTGTTCAACCGCTGATTATGAGGTCCTTGGGTTCAAATCCCGGGTCGGGCCAATAGTTGTTTTTGGGATTTTTCTAGCAAGAAAGATTCACAGTAGCAGCCCGGAGTCAGGAAGTTGGCGGTGTTACACCCCCGTGCCTCGAAAAGCACGTAAAGCCGTTGCGTTGGTTCTGCGCTTGACCTCGCTCCTGTCGTGTCGGTCTGCCGTCCCATCGGATCATGAGAGTGAGGGAATAGAAAGTGCACCTGTGTTTGCGCACACACTTGCGCACTATAATATGTAATGCGCTAGTCGGTGGCTAGTCTCCGATGAGACGCCACCGTGGTTGAAATTCAGCTAGGAGGACATTATCTTCTGAAATCAACTGCACAATAAACAATGAACTCGCTCTCCGATACGCTGATTGACTACTTCAAAGGTACGTTATCCTGACATCGCAAGGTCTACAATCAGAGGTCCACTTATTCAATTGCCTTCCAATCTTGCGATCCGTTGACATGCGGGCATTCAAATCATACGGGATGTATATGAATATACAAATTACTTATCCACTTCATCACTGGTATGTTATTTATTGACTGCTGTTGCGCAGTGTACAAATTACGAATATGTTGGTACTGGTGCCAATGCGTGTGTGTTTCAGTTTCGGATTATTGTTATCGGCTTTACTGCTGTAGATAATTTGATTATTGAATACTTTTTGTTCTCTTATAATTCAATTATAGTAGTTGTTTTTATTATTTTGTCCTATTATTTTGATGTGGTTTTTCGAATCGACTTAATAGCAACATAATTTTTTCATCATCACCATCATTATCTTATATTTGCTTACGTTAAGTGTCTCCTGATTTTACTACGTACCACAATAGTAATAAAGTACTGGCAGTTTATCCAGATTATTAAAATGGTATATATCATAACTTTCCTTATTGAGCGTATTCATAAAAAGCCCTAATATGTAGCTGTAACATTGATAGACCTTAGTCTTGTAATAAACCTAGTCAATTGTAATTGATACAGACATCGCTTCCTTCGGGGGACGAGCGACCTACTTGCTCCGACGTTCCTTGGACTATTTACGTGGCCAAAAGGATCGAGTGTCTACATTTTATGACAGATAGGCGCCAACGTATTTAAGTCCCTTTTATTTCTTAGTTAAAAGGTACACTCACTTAAAGAAGAATACGTCAAAGTACATGTAATTTTCTTATACTTATATTTTTAACTAAGCTTATTTAAGCAATTTAGCACCATTGTACAGAAATATTTGACTATTATTGTCGTTGGTCTCTTTCTTTTATTACTGTTCATTATGAGACAAATACATTAAACATTGAAAATGTATTATCAATTCCATTCAATTTGCGTTGTTCTTGAAACGTTATCATCTCGTTTGTTAAGTTGTTTGTTCTTACGTTTTATTATCAGCTTGGCTTTGTTTGCGTTATCTTTAGGCGAAGACTGCCAAACAACCTCATCACTCAATCTTTGGTGTGAATGAATCGTGTGCACATTTATCTGTTCGTTGTTTTTTACTACCATTGTTCATTTGTTCTACCGTTATCACAAGCTCTGCGGATTGTCCAGCTTATTTTGCATCGGAGCTATTTTAACTTCTACTATTTTTGATCTTGCAATAAAGTCTCGAGTCGTATTATAATTTAGGTCTACCTTGTCTTGCAGAAAATGGCATTGTATGGACTCATTATAGTATTCATTCTCGTTTATGGCACTATATCCTATTTATTATAACAGCAGTTTAGGACAAAAAACAAACAGCTGTAATCTACGTGGCCACTGATGTCATGTTATTTACAACGACGGCAGTTAGCAGAAATTCAGATGTCGTTCCAAATAATTTAGGTGAACTCGTAATAAATGAGAATTCTGTCCTTGTTTATTATTTGTTTGCCAGAAAGTCAGAAATGGTGCTTTACGTTAGTGGTTTTTTATGAAGTAAATTGTTGTTGTTAACCACCCAAGTACATATTTTCTGCTGTCTTAATGTATACAAACTGAGACTAATAGAACACGTCAGAATGTTTTTCATTATGACCTGGCAATAGTAATCACGCTGAAAACATACCCATGGCTGTCGTATTTTGATCAGTGATTCAAAACACTGAGCCAGTTGTTTAGGCAGCCAGTACCTACAGCAGCCAGTATTGTTGAGAAATCTCCAGATTTCATTGATCAATATTTAGAATAGTCTCATTTGGATAGCTATTATTCTGGCGCCAATGCAAAGTTTCCTGAACGCGAATAGCACATACAGCCGCATTAGAAATAATAGTAGAACACACGGTCGGCACAGTTATATGGGATCATCGACACACACAGTGCAGCATACAATGCGGTTCAAATTAATTACGGTTGATGGCTGCACGACATTTCCGCTGCACTATAGTGTATCAAAATCTGCCAAGCAAAACTCAGATCAATACATAAGAGATACAGTTGATAAATTAGTCAATGAATGACCTCACTAAAGCTTTATCCGATACATTAACAAATTAGATACCGTAATCAGCGGGATATAAATAAACATTGCAAATAAATCTGAAGCCAAGAAGTAAAGCAGGATGTTTACCATTTCGGCGTTTTGTTATGGATTCTGTCCACAAACATGTTAATTCGAATAAGATTTGCCACATAAAAATATTTACGATGCGTCCTTTCGCTTTTTGTTTTCTCAACCCTCCTTGAAGGGCATTTTTGAAACTTTTTATTCTGGGATATATTGTTATGCAAATGAAATCATCGCTCCCTAAATTTATGTAGATTGTACACCAATGATACGCATCATTAGTAAAACTTTACAAAATCTAGAGGCGGATAAATTTCAAATAAGCTTAGTTTTTGTAAGTTTAATTAAAAAATGAAGATGACGAGGAAATGTATTTACCTAAAAGGACAACAATTTTTTTAAAATGTTGGCCAAATCATGGCTATCGTTGAACGGACGTTCAACGATGACTCTACCATCATGTAATTGAACCATTAGAAGAAAGCAGTAGCTAAAAATCCATTTAATAACTGCAAAATAATTCAGTGCCATTTCAAATAACACTATATTTTATATCGAACACACTCATACGCTAAATCGTCGTTTGATATTAAACTTCGTTTCCCAAATACCTTATTACAAGGGGTATCGAACTCGGGACCCTTTGCCCTCCTAAATCATATACCGTCGGGAAGTGACAATTTATTGGCTATTTCATTACAATAGGCTGTTGAATTTATAACGTGGTAACGACCGTTTCTCATCGTGTTGGAATCGGTACGAGTTTTCATAGTAAATCCAAAAGGATTTACAGTGGGATTCAGTGGGCATAAATCAAAAAGGGTTATTGAGATAATGTGTTTTGGTGTAAGCCTTTGTTAAACTTAAAGAGCTCAGTATAGAGCAGAATGTCGAAAGTGGCAATAGAATTGCAAATCAAGTAAACGTTTTCGGTTTAAGAGTCAATTGTTGTATTTTTAATTGATATAAGAAGCAATTCTACAGTCCTCGGAGAGAAAGACATGAAAAGGTAACATTACCCGTGTTATGAATAACTTGAATAACTGTGCAGTAAGTTTTTCTCAATTCCCAGAGAATATTGCAGCGCGCGCAGCTCCGATGAAATTGCATTTCTAAAGAACCCAGTGGGGTGTGCATTCTGCATGCTTAAACAGCCCTCACAAAGAGGGCTATCCCTCCGAGGGCGGCGCGTGGCGGTCACGTGTAAACTATGTCTTATATAGCTATGTGTAGCCGTATATAGAGCGTGCATCCGAGGTTGATGTGTTCATTATAGCAGAAATAGTTTGGTCTATTATACAATGAAGCTTGTTTGTTGGTGGCGTTTGCAATGGTTCGGGATTATCATAGCACAATGTTGAAAACATTTAAAATCATCAGTTTTGAACTATGTAAGTACAAGTTAAAAGTTTTATACTGAAATTTATGATATAAACAGGAAATAAATTAAATTTCAGTAAAATACTTTAAACCTATGCAAACTTTGACGGCATCATCGATTTCACGAATATTGCAAATAGCCATGATGAACAAAACTTGATCTTCGGAACCGATTTCAATTGTATAACGCTTGGGAAACGGCGCAACCCACTAAATGGAAAATATGACGCAAAGTACATCATTCAACTCTTTCAAAGCTATGATTAATTTCATCACGTCATTGTTGTCAGCCGTGAAGCGTGTCCCGCCCGCTGACCGAATGTTTTGTGCAATCTATTGTTGGATAAAATTAAAAAAAAAGAATTCGCACAATGCACTGCGCATGCGTCCTTTGTCTGCTTTGTGCAAGGGCTGGTGAATTCCCTCTGTTACCCCCTCGAAGCATAATATCGTTATCTTCAATCATTCTCACGGGACGTTCTTTCAACAGATTTGGCAATGGGTCTGTTAAAAAAAAAAAAATTTGTGTTACTGGCATTCCATTCGAAAATTCATAGATATATTGTGAGACTGGTCAACTCAAAATTTTATATGGTGTAGCGCCGTTTCATACCACAGGTTCTCACCACAAATTAATTTTTGCCGTTTCATACCAAAAAATCTATTCCAGGTCTTGTCTTACAAGACTTGACAATTAATTATTTTTTAACTTTGTTTTGGGGATTTTATCGATTGTTTATTTTGAGTTCTCCTAAAGACTGCTATCGAATCATTTGCTTTTCCAAACTGCTATCCAAACAAATCTTTGATCCCATTTGTTACGGAGATAAAAAGCTGTAGCTACCGCTCTTTGATACGCTCAGCTAAGCTTGACACATGGATGGGATCGATTTTTTGCCGATTCTCCCTCGGGGTGAAAGTGAAATGAGGATTTGTGACCCCTACATTGCTTTTATTTTTAGATAAATATGACGAATGATAGATAAAATCTATCTATCATAAACAAAATATCATTCTGTAACAAAATAAATTATATTTTTAAACTTTCACAAAACAAATAAGTTATGCAACATTTTTGCTTTTACCTACCTATTAAAAATATTTTTTGTACTTCTAAAAGAACCTCTTAAAGCGCTGTTGACGAGACAACGCATTATGAGACTCTTGAGACAATGCATTATGCGCCCCCAGGCCTCGTCTGGCGAGTGTGTAGATCATTATTTTGCAGTTTCACGCTGCAAAGAGTTGCGATCAACTTTTCATTCATATTTTATGCAGAGCCATTCACGCTCCGGTGTGGTGGTTCTTTTCATTACTCTTTCATATATTAACTCTACGAGTGCTACCGTTTTTGGGGTTCCGTACCTCAAAAGGAAAAAATGAACCCTTATGGGATCAATTTGTTGTCCATCTGTCTGTCTGTCGTGGAGTTGAAATTAACATCAATTACTCAAGTCTGTAACTTCTTGGAGCCTCGATATAAATAAAAATTCTACGTCAAAAGTAACAGCCGTTTATATCCGAATATTTTGAAATTTCCAAGGGAATGCACACAACATGCACACAAAACCTGTAGGATACTGCCCGTAGACCTAGTATCATGAAATTTGGCATTAAGCAAGGTTATAGCCCAAGTAAAGGAAAAAATCCGAATAGGGTAAATTGAAGTTTATTCTCAAAAAAAAATATTCTTAACTTTCGCCATGGACCAAAACCTATAGGGTAGTTCCCGTTGACCTAGAATCATAAAAATTGGCGAGAAGCAAGATCTTAAGACCCAAAAAGAGAAAAATTCGATAAATTTGTAGATTATTCAGATACAAAATATTTACACTAAAGTCATTAACAACGGGATATTTACCATGATTTGTGTCAAAAGATTTGTGACAAAATATTTATACACAATGGGGTACCTACTTACCGTTGACATGATAGAATTATCATATTTTGCAAGAAACTAGGTCGTACGATTGTACGGAACCCTTGTTGTGCGCGTCCGACTCGCACTTTACGTTTTATTCATTGAAAGTTTTTCATTCGTTCGCAGCTTTTCATCTCTCTGCCCTCGTTTATGAACAAAAGGACTGTTTTTCGCCGAGCGCTGTGATTTTGAAACTGCAGTAAAATGCAATGCATAACTATTATTTATTGTACACCACAAAATTAAATTGAACACATCATAGAAATTAAATTATTTATCGCTTAAAAGCGATTTCTACCAGGCAACTTTAACCATTTACTACTTAAAGACACACCACATTCTTCATAAATATTTTTTTTCTTAATTTGGCGATCAACAGTACTACTAAATTATTGATAAATAACATTACAGTCAAATAATAGAACCAAATTAGAACTAGTATTTACAATGGAAACGATTTTGCTAAATGCAAAATGATTACAATATACATAAACTATTTTACACCAGCTCCGAATAAATCTATTTCAATTCGTAATTTCCATCAGCAGCAACGATTGAAACAACTGCCGGTAAAGTCCTATAGGGTGACACGGTTCGCCGCACACCCTTCGTCTGCCATCGGAATGTTCCCTCCATGGTCAGCTTGCCCAAGACCCGTAACAGCACATGTCGGTACATCACCTGTGTCTTTCTTCCCACGAGCACCCCTTGTTTCAAGAACGGCTTTAAATTTATTCCAAATCTATTAACATTCGTATGCCCGAAAAGCAGAATATGGTGACACATTGCATCTTACGACCAACTGTATATTTATTTCCTAACTAGCTGCGCCCCGCGGCTTCGCCCCCGTGGAAATTTATGTTTCCAACTTTCTTAATTTTTTCTTTCATAAGAACCTTCTCCTGACAATAACAAACACAACAAAGAAAGAATTAGCGAAATCGGTCCAGCCGTTCACACGTGATGCCGTGACAACGCGAAACGGGTTTCATTTTTATATATAAGAAGAAGAAGACTAATAAGCGAATAAACGATTTGAGATTGAGTCTGAAATTTATTGTAAACTTTGTGTACAAAGCGCATTTCAAAACGTGTGAACAAGATTGTTTGCTTTTGTCTCTCCAAAATTTACAATACTTTGAAAGAAATTAGTTTGCACAATATTTCAGCTGAAACTGAATATAAATAAAAATGTCGAACAAAATGAAGAAAAACATACAAAACGCTGCACTAATTGAACCGATTTACGTGTTCCCAGTTGTATTGTATTTCTGTGTGCTATTTGTTTATCGCCGTCAATAACAACTCTAGTCAAGTCGTGTTTATGAACAGACCCATTGTAGGTTCACAGAATCGATTTGTTTTATCGGTGATACTATTGTTTCCGCAGTAGAGCTCATCACGCTTTACTGTGCTTTGACGTCACGCTTCCATCAGCTGCTTCAGCAATTTACCAGCATCACGACGACAGCTCTCATGATTTCCACTTATTACTATTCCCACGACTCATTCGAATTCGTCTATTATCTCGGACATTTGCAATACCAGCATCGTATTAGCGTACTATAACTCTGCATTAAGTTGGTTTGAATGGATTTGCAGTTTCGTGATTAGCGGTGGCATAGCTTCGTATTTGCAGTTGGGAATTATGCTGAACTCTTTGTAGCAATTTACTATGTTCTATGATTCATTCTGCCAAGGATAAATAGATATGTTACTCAATGATATTAGAGCGTCCATTGAAACCAGAAACAATTGAAACAATATAATATCATTAAACTTCTTTCTCGACTAACTTCTAAGCATTTCTACGTTTCGGAAAGTGTCAGAAAATGTTTACTTTTATAGAACTGCTATCATCATCAGTAATTTTTATTTCCGCTCTTGGAATTCAGCCATAACATCATTTAAAACGAGCAGTAGTACTACTACTCAATATTTTGACACTGTACAGATTGCGTCTGCTCTGTATCATCCTGAACGGCCAAGGTCACTAATGTCGGCATATGAATCTCGACGAATCGTTCTTTGTATTAATTATGTTTGTTTTTTTATAGTTACACAAGTTATATGTAACTACAAGTCGCTTTACGATACGTAGAACATCTACGTAAAGTACAAAGAGAGTAGGACCTAAACTCATCTCTATTATTAACTCAACATGTATATGTTACGACAATTTTGTACAAACCCAGGCTAATGGCGTCAAATAGCTCAAAGTATCTAATTTTCGTTTTCAACTACAAGCCCAGCAATTTGTGGTAATCTGAGGGATGGCAACTGACAAGTGCCTTGACCTAAAATCGTGCAGTAAGACGCGTGCTTGTAGAGTCAGAGGTCCACCGAGAGCGTGTTTTGTAACCCTTTTTAGGAGGCCGTCATGGTGTCTGAATCAAACCACTAGATATAAGATAAAATTGTACAAGATGAAGAAACGCCTGAGCGAAAATACCCAAAATGTAGCATTTAATTAATAAATCAGGGTTACAATAAAAACTTGAGAGGACCCAAAAGACTTGGCAGGCGAAAAACGTGTGCCTGGCAAACGTTTTTCGTCAATTATGTCGAAAATAGTCATCATAGTAAAATAAGAAGAAGCAACCAAAATATCATCAGTATTAACAAGGACCTTCAGTGTTTTAATTAAATTAATCAACATAAAATCCGCTGTGCTACAAACCTACACATACTTACAATTTACGGCCGGGAACGTCGCAGCATCTGACATCACAATAGCTCGTCTATTTAGTAGATGTACCTAGGCTCTGCCTCAGCTCTGGTCGTGACCGTGTCGCGTGCTCGTTCAGCCTTTTGACAGCAGTATGGAAACAAGATTGGCCTCTTCCGTTTCACCTGTGTCTCTACTGTTTGAACTACTCTACTGTTTTACATATTAGGCTAGTTGGTAACCTTACTAGGCCACTGTCTTTGTCTTACACTGTCGTAATTAATTAATTATAAAGAAAATTATCAAAAACTGTTTAGTGCATGCAGTAACTGTTTTCGTTTAATTTTTTTTTCATACCGTCTCGCTGTGAATCAAAGTAGTTAGACTGGCATACTGTCTTCTACAAATAATTTACTACTCATGTAGGTAGTTTCTGCACATTGAAGTAGAAATGAGCAGAAATATGTTTTTACCTGACCTTTTTCTTGTTTTGACAAAAAATTGCGATGATAATGAAACTATTCGGTCAGTAGAACTACTACTTATTTCATCCTTTCAGAAAATAGATACCTAAAATGACAGATAAATTAACTGCTAATGAATGAACTCACTGGCACTAACCACTTTATCTGTAACCTTTAGCTCCATAAAGTTTTATCTAAACACATTAATATATACATCCGGAGCCGTACACAGAGCTTAATCAAATTCGGTAATGATTTGAGGCGTTTATCAGGTTCTATTTCAATGTTGTTATTTGATACATCGACTACCTATTAAATGTATCGTTAAAAGTTATTCATTTATATAGCCACCATAGTTTTGAATCTATGTTTGTTTATCAGGCCCGAAAAATCGTAAACAAAATATTTACAGATAAAATTACTAACTGCAAAGAATCAAAGCAGACCATATAACAATTAACATGTCCACATACCGGGCGCGCGGGCGCAGCGTGACTCACGATTGGCTACCGGTCCATAATGCCATTGATTTAACTGGAAATCGATTTTACGCGTAACGTCAATATTTGGCAATTGTTTTGTCAACAATTGATATGAATGAGTCTTGTTTGCTTTGCTGGCTTCGTAAAGTTTTTGTTTATTCGTCTAATATTTATAGCTATCTGTTTGTTCTTCTCGCTTCTGTTTGGTGATGCTAACTGTACTGTTGGACAAAGATTATGTTTTAATTTGACAGAAGCATACATTTCATATATTTATCACATCCTGATTTCCAGTACCATTGTCTGAAGAACCCCAAAAGTAAAGTTTACGGTCCTTTACCTTGCGTTTCTTAAAAGAAGCCTCCAAAATTGCCTTACCTAAATGAACTGGTTCCTGATGTGTTCGGGCACCCTTTACATCCGTTCTTTGCTTCCGTCGTCCGCGACCGGTTACTGTATCTCAATATTATTCTCAATACACGGCACCAGTTTCGTTATACCCCAACAAACATTGCGGAACAGGCTTTTTGCCATCAAGTTTTTTAACTTTATCTTTTCAGGAACGGAACAAGACAGCTGCTTCCGACGGTTTGTACACAATTTTCGCCTGCGCATTGCGTAAGGCTTTAATATCACTAAAATGTTAGTTGGCGACACTTTGGGTAGGAACTACTTTCTCTTGATAATTGTTATCAAGAAACTTACCTGATTTTCGAAAGTTATGCTTTGATATGACTTTATTTAGTTCCGTTCCAATATGTTTTGTAATCGATTTTTACTTTTATTTAACAAATTTTAAAGCAACAATATTGGTTCGTTATGAATGTAAGCGGGTTAACTACGAACCTAGTTTGTGTCAGAAAAACACTGACTTTTCATCCCTTCATCAAGGTCCCTTCATCAAGGGTCCTGGTGGTGGTCAGTGTTCAAAAGGACGCAGTACGGGCGCAACGCGAACCACACTCACCCTGATTACATCCCTCGTTAAGGAAACGTTAGTGTTCTTCTAACCCAAACTAGGTTCGTAGTTATATTCATAATGAACTTGTCAGACTACGAATGTATTTAGGTATCGTAAGACAACAATATTGGTTTTAAAATCACCATGCTCAGTACAAGAACAACTAAACATTGAGAGTTCCAAATCATATTGCAGCATTGTTCTATTATAAATAGGCCATGCAAACTAGTCTAACATTGATGTCTAATCAGTTTTGTAATAAACCGGTTCGTATAAAGCCCATCGATAAAGCTAGTCACGGAATGATGTTGCTGATTGTTGCTGTTCCGTCATCAGAACATCTCGAAAGTCGCTGATACAATCTCGGACATTTCGTAACCGCTTAGTACTGCATCGACAAATTTTTATGGCTCATTTTTATGTGTCTAGCCAGGTTAAAGGCGACGACCGTAGTGATAATATTTTGTATCTATTAATACCAAAGATCCTAGTAACATGCGTTCCGATGAATAAGTTGCGAACAGAAACCTCTCTGAAACTTATTTCAATGCATGCAATGATCACTCCACGCTATATAAATTAATTGGATGAATGCATGGTAAGCCAATATTTTGAATCTCCTGCGCAGAATTTTACGAAGGTGTAGTTCTTCAGTAACATAATTGACCACTATTGGGCTTCAATAACTTAATAGACCACTATTTTCCTGAAACGCGTGCAAAGCCGCGGGCAGAACGTAGTGTAAAATGTTGCGTGCGTTCTAATTTTCCTAGTTGTTATCAACTTAACAGATCTTCATACCTAGTAGAAAACGCATCATAAAGATTACGTTCAGTTACGCATTCTTTACTACGCTCAACTGGTTCGAAGTTATTTCGTGTTATACATACTTATTACGACATCTGAGATACCTGGTACAGATGATGATAAAATACTTAATGGAGGTGATTTTCGCTTAAATCAGATAATATTTCTTCTACATACTGTAGAGCTGTTTTTATTTTGACTGAGCTTATATATATTAAGGTGCATACACATGCATCATAAGCAAACCCTATATTCAGATATTTATTTTATTTGAAATCGTAACATGCATTTCTCTATTTTTTTTATTTTTTTTTATTGAGTGCAATGTGTCTTTAATTTTTTAATTTTTTTAGTTTCTTTTTGTGTATCAAATAAGTTGAATAAGATCTTTTATTAGTCGTCCATTACCACTGTAATAATGTATAACTTAAATGAATACTGCTAACAGTGGAAACTTCATATATAGCCCTCAGTTTAAGTACATGTAATTTTCATGTATTTGTACTAATATTTCATATACTGTAATTTTCTAGCTGTAAGTTTTCCTAAAATTCGAAAATAAAATAAAATAAATAAGGTCGATAAAGTAATGTAACATGTTACACAGCGATCGTTCGTGCACTTAGTACGGGGAAAGAGGCGCTCGCAACGCAACTAGCAACGAGACGAATTTTAGCACACGGCAGCGGTGTAACATGCTGTGAATGATACGTTACGCTGGTGTTCCATCTTATGACTATAATCAACAGCCATCTTATATGCCATTATTATTATTATTATTATTATTATTAAGAGCCTACATGATCCCACTGCAGGGCAAAGGCCTCCCTTTCCACCTTCCATTCCTTTCTATTGTCAGCCAATTGTGGCCATTTTTGGTTGTATATATGCCATTATAATCAACACAAATCAAGATTAAGATAAATTGCCACTTTATTAGATGTAATCTTTTTATTTCTGTCATGGACTGTACATAAGCGATCATTGCTACAGCATGAAATGCGATATAGTGTGTTTACGAGGTGTTCATGATTTTTATTTGTTTTCGCTACGCTTTCATTATTGTTGTGTATATCTACTTATTTTCTGGAGTGTTCATATATATTGACCGTAGATGATTTATTCAGTAACTTAATGATTAATTTAACATTCCATACCTGTCTATTGAATGTTATGTGTTTCCAATTCGTACGGATATTTCTGGTCTCTGTCTGATAATTATAAAAGAACTGCAATTTTCCTTGGTTATTATTATGAATTCATCTGCATGGTATTGAAACTAAGACTGGTTAACTAGGTCTAAAACACTGTAATGTTAGTGTTATGACCTTTTGAAATAAACGTTTATTATTATTATTATCCATTGAATTAAAATAGCTGGGAAAATTATTTGTTTACAACTTCTTGGAGCGTAGTTTGAACGTATGGTGTTCAGCTCAGTCATGCTATTTATTTGCTTTTACTTCGTGTTTGCGTCAAAGGTTTTAGATGCTTCTGTTGTTAATAATTTTGTATATAGGTACTCAACTGCCGAAAGAAGAGTTTGCATGACTGTATGAAATGCTGTAGTTGGCAAATAAATTTATTTTTCACATTTATTTCGTTGATCAAAATATTAATGAAATCTTTGTCTTTTGTTGCAGGTATGTCAAATTGCTCTATGTTTTACAAGCAATGAATGACACACAGCCAAATAAATAAGATGGTACGTTTTATCATGCCTACTATAACACTATAGGCAACTTACTTTCACAGAAGAATTTTCGACATATTATTAGCAAGATGCATGACATGGATAATGTTATATTCTCCTCTGGAACTAAAGATGTTAAAATCGCAGCTTTGCAGAGAACCAGGCTTAAAGTAACATACATGCGAATCAGACACCAGTTCCTTGTTGTGAGTCATCCTGAAAACACACACATTCCGGCATAGGGCAACCATGTGTCTGCCAAAACCCACAACATGTTGCATCATGAATGAACCAAGTTTGTGGTTCTTAGCCATCTTGCGCTTTCGACCGAGTGCTAACCCAATAAACATACCTATAGAGGTGGCGATTTCGATTCCTGTCTCGGGACAAATGTTTGTACGAACTGCAGATATTTGTGCCGGGTGTTCCGGTGTCGTTTTCTGTGTATAATAAAAAATATCTATCTATGTAAGGCATTATATTAAGTATATCAGTTATCTGGTACCGATAACACAAGCTCTGCTTAGCTTGGGGTTAGATAATGATGTGTGAATTGTCCGGCATTATTTATTTATTTTATTTATTTATGTACGTATATACAGTAATGCCTATGTACAGTTATGGGTACAGTTTCTAGCAAACTATTTTTGTAATATTGAAGGCTAGTCAGGTTTTGGCTTACAGTAACAATGTTGGCTCATATTATTAATCTGTTTACTTACGTGTACTTTTTTATTTCGTTTTCTGTCATTTGTGTTTCAGCGACTATCCTCTAACCAATCTTTGCCACATTATAACATTAAAATGACTCATAACAATACGTCTTTATATGTTCATTTGTATTCATAGCCAAATCTGTCTCATTGATGATTCAGGGCAAAGGCACGTTCAAAACTGCTTAGGAAAATCCTATTTTTATTTTCTGTGGTTCATTGTCTAACTTAGATTAAATGAGGGCAATGACTCATTCAGACACATCCAATTTGAGCGTCTCAGCTACACCCTATTCCTTCTTTTTTCCTTTTCTACGCTATAGCATTTTGCAAATATGGAGTTGTTACTTACGTTATAATACACATATATTACAGAATTGATGCTGATATTTCAATTAATAGATAACTTTTCTTAAATCTAGACACAAATCTCTTATGCTTTAAAACCATGACGCTATCATCCGGCTTAAAACTATAAACTTTTGCTTATTGCATAATGTTTTAATGTCCTTGTTTTTCTATGTAGGACTTAGCTATAATGTATTTCGATGCATTTATTAGAGTTTTATGTCAGTGGAAGTGCTGCATGAATTAAGGCAATATACATTTAAATGGAAAAGTCTTATGTATACGCAAGTTGGCGGCGTCTCATCGCAAATGTCTTCTGGGTTGAAAGAGCGCTTTGAGTCTTTTGAGTTTGACATCCTGTACAAGCACGTCATGAATCGGCCAAGTTACATCAAAAATTTCAACAATGACCAATTTCAAACTATAGGTACCTTCTCTCGATTTAACTAATATCTAATCTAAACTATAGAATTTAACATCACCCTTGCTCATGTAGAGAAAGGTACCACAGAATACCACCTGCGACTCTGGCCAACGAACTGAATAAAAACTCTATACAACTAAATGATTGATGAGGTCTATTCAGGTGTTAAGTGTTTTCGTTCCTGGCTTTTCTTCAAGGTTGATGATCTTTGATCCATTTCATTCTGTAACTTTACGCGACTATGATCAATGGTTTTCTCGTATCGACTTTTTGCTTGAACCTCTTAAGTTTATTCAGAGCAGTTCAAAATTTACTTCGGAATTCTGCTGTCTATACCTACGAATTATTGAGACTTATTACTTATTTGTAGGTCTATACAATTTCTTAAAGATATGGAGAATGAGTGCAAAACATTTTATTCAACTAGCAGAGTATCATCACGAAGAAAATGTTTTGCACTCATTCTCCATATCTTTAAGAAATTGTATAGACCTACAAATAAGTAATAAGTCTTAATAATTCGTAGGTATAGACAGCAGAATTCCGAAGTAAATTTTGAACTGCTGTCACTTTAAAGCAAGGCATCTACTCCGACACAATATTTATTGATCTCTTTTTCTGGTCCACTTCGTTTATCAATTATCGATCAATATAAAACATGCACTCGCACAAACTTATATAACTAGCTAATTAAATATCCGTTCTTGCCACACCGTACGAATACGTTCACGGCGTAATGACTACTAATAAAACAGATTAATTAGTAAAGTAAATAAAACACACATACATACACATCATGTATTCAGTTTTGGAGCAAAGATTATGCAATGTGAGGATATAAAAGCATGACGACGTACCTACTTCCGTAACACATAAAACTGTGCATTGTTAAATAACCTGTTAAAAAAATATAATTTTACTGTATGCGTTCTGCATGTTACGGGAAGATCATTTTTCTTTTTTTTTTCATTTTCATTTCATTTATTCCACGGTTACATATTTACATACACTTGATGTCATTGAAATCTAATTTATTATTATTGCATAATTAAACATAATATTCAATTATGACACAGACAACATTTTTGAGAGGGAAGGAAACACCTTAAGGGATTGTAAGCAGAACAAGAGCGGAGAAAATAAACAGACAGCCAGTGATTCCTTTCTAAACACATAATTATAAAATACAAATTGGTTGGCTTTTATTCTTTAAAAAACATTAATAATAAAGATAAATTGTTTAACAATAGTTGAAAGATGGCGCTTTGAGTTTAAGTTGTAAAGATCGTGCATAGTTTGAAATGACATTTCAATGACAATCTCTATTCCTTCGCGAAAGATTTCGCCATCAATTGAGTTCTAAGGTAAATAGGGATTTTGTTATTTTTCTTAAACGTATCGTTTCTTGCTTAAGCTTGTACACAATGTGAATCGGTGCGATGCAAATTCAAAGCTATAAATATAAATAAATAAATAAATAATAAACAATGCTGGACAATTCACACAGCATTATTCAGCCCCAAGCTAAGCAGAGCTTGTGTTATGGGTACTAGATAACTAACATACATAAGACAATACACTACATAGATAGATATTTTTTATTATACATAGAAAAACATCCAGAACCCCTGAACAAATATCTGCAGATCGTACAAACATTTGTCCCGAGGCGGGAATCGAACCCGCAACCTCCTGCGTCGCAGGCGGACCTTCGCCCGCTGCGCCGCTGAGGTCGTCTAAAGCTCAAAGCAAGATCGAAGAAGATTGAAGGTCGTAGAATTTTACAATGCGAACTATGCATTAGGAATTCAACAAAACCAAAACGCAACCTCGGATCTCTATCATTCCAACCGACTACTACGTAATAAATATCTAGTCCTATCTACTCCTAGATTGTTAAACCTCTTGTTGGAGGAAGCACGTTCAGCAAAAGACGTATGAGTGACGATATCACTTAGATTGTTAGTAACACCTTTGTTTACTTACTGACCGGTGCTTCTTTCCTCAATTTGGCCTACAGTCAAAGCTCTGTCGAATCAGAACCCTAAAAGGAAAATAAAACTCAATATTTTGACCGAGATTCGTGTGTTAATTGCTCGGAATTGGTTAGTGTCTCATTACGTATTCCTGTTTGCATATGCATCGCCATGATTCGAGGTCGGGCATAGACCCGTTAATCCAAACAATGCATTCAATTGGTTTTCTGTATTATTGTTTAACTACCATAAACCATCCATGTTTAATTATTTGCATATACTATGGCGCCTATGTATAGGGCTGGATGCAACACGAGGTTAGATACATCCCATTCGTTTCTTTTTCATAAGTATAAATGGGTCGTCCTCGTCCACTTTGGCAGAATTATTCCCGACGTGTTTTGTTGCGTTTGACAGCCTTTACATGTAGGTACAGTATCAAATCCAAGCCTAACAGCCGGTTGCGTACGCTGATTAGGTAATCAATGTTCACATCTCTTGTTAAATAGTTCGTTTTCTTCTCTTTCTAAATTGACGTCAACTAGAGATTTGATCATTGATTTATTTAATTATAGAGATTATGACCGTACGGCATGAACTATCGGTAAATTGATAAATAAATAATAAATAATGCTGGACAATTCACACAGCATTATCTAGCCCCAAGCTAAGCAGAGCTTGTGTTATGGGTACTAGATAACTGATATACTTAATACAATACACTACATAGATAGTTTTTTATTATACATAGAAAACATCCAAAACGCCCTGGACAAATGTCTGCAGATCGTACAAACAGTTGTGCCGAGGCGGGAATCGAACCCGCAACCTCCTGCGTCGCAGGCAGACCTTCGCCCGCTGCGCCACAGAGGCCGTCGGTAAGGCGTCGGTAAGCTAGTTAAATCTCGCTGTGGCTCGACCAACATGATATAATGTGGATGTGGTCTCTGATAGCCTGTAAAAGCATAAAGCAAGTCAAGTCTCGCCATGACTCGGTCAACAAGTGGATGCTCTATATCTATAACAATGTCATTACAAATCACATGACGTAACTCCAAACTGTCACTATCTTCGTGGTTGACTTGGACTTGCGTCTCGCCGGCGCCAATAATAGCTTTACTACTAATTATGCTAATTTAGATTTATGTCATTTCCTGAACTGCATCCGTTGCTGCTGTGTCATAAAAAATATGTTTGGTATCTTCACTATTTTCTAGGAATATGAAATTTCCTACTTTTTATTAAATAACTTTTATACTCGTGCCTGCTTTTTTTTTGATTCATTAAGTACATGAATCATTACGTCTGTTTTGGTTTGCTAGTGCACTTTATTATTTGCACTTTCCATTCTAGGCTTTTTAATGTATTCAAACCTTTGTTTTGAATCGCAATAATGTTATGTCTTATACAAGTGATTTGCATGGAAAATATAAGTTAATGGATGAAGTCATGGATCTATTTTCACAAGCATGATGCGCATCATTCAAGTAATCACGTTGCTTCCATGTATTATTTTGTATTGAAGATAAGATGCAATCTTACAAAACGGAAATCAGTATTGCTCTTCAAATTATGTTCAGGTGTGAACCACCCCAAATGTAAAAGTAAATGTCTGTCGTATGAGCACTAACCCCACGTAATCACGTAACATCTAAGCCGAACACGCCCATAAACAGAAGGAAGTGCGTTTAATTATCTTATGGAAGGCTTATCATGGTATTACCCGACTGCGTAAAAACCTATGCGATAATTTCTTTGTGAGAAAACCACTTGAAATTCCATATTAATATTTCATAATAATTCCATAATAATCTTTTTCAGTTTTTTGGGATAAATTCTAATCACTCGGCAATACATTTTTATAAAACCATCTTGGGATGTTCTATACAATAGCGAAAAGATCATCCAAATCGGTCCACAACAATTTTTATTTTTATTTATTATAATAAGTTCACAAAGCAGTTTACAATCAAATTTATACACTCTAAAATATAGTTACAATTGACAGAGTAATCGACGACCAAAATAAATAGAGTATAATAAGTAGAGTAGAATCTCGGAGTCTTCAAATCTCGCTTACTACATCTTCGCTTGCATAAGTGTTAAGCATAAGTGCATAAGTGTACATTAGGTGATTAAAAGCTTAACCATCACCTCCGTCTCTCTTTGACGACCTCTGTGACGCAGCGCGCCAAGGTCCGCCTGCAACGCAGGAGGTTGCGGGTTCGATTGCCGCCTCGGGACAAATGTTTGTACAATCTGCAGATATTTGTTCTGGGTGTTTTTATGTAAAATAAAAAAACGTCAATCTACATATGTAGTGTATTGTTTAAAGTATATCAGTTATCTAGTACCCAAACACAAGTTCTGCTTAGCTTGAGGCTTGATAATTCTGTTTGATGCATTATTAATTTTTTATCACCAATAAAAATGAAACCGTAGTAAGCATACGAAACACTTACCTAATTAAAGGTGCTCGAAATGTAAAAAATTATACGCAAAAAACCTTTCAGTTTTGCAAGACTTACGGTAACAAACCAACAAATTATTATCAAACAGTACAGCAGTAGTAAACTCCCAACTTCCGTTCGTTCGGCTCTGTTTGACAACTGGATGATTACACTGTTCCACCGCTCTCGTACATTTGCATCGAGGTCGTTAAACTAGCACTAATTTACACCTTGCCCCGTAGAAAGTTGGCTTTTGTGTTATTTATTCTAATGTGTGCATTTAATGGACTTATGCGATGCTTTCGATGTGCTTTATTTCTTCAAAACATGGAACGATATATTAGGTTTTTACGTGGATAATATTATCGGTGCTGGTGTGTGTTTTAGTTAATAGAATAATTTCAAGAATTATTCTATTAACAAAATACATACCAGCATCTGTCGGATAACAACCAAGGGTACCTCAAGGGGCTTTGTTGGGACCTTCTTTTAGGCGTTACATTTGGATACTTATGTCTTAGTGTAGGTGACTGATCGCACATCGCTATTTTCTACCGTAAATACCTGAAATACCATATTACGGTATTATAACCAACAATAAGCTACCTACAGTTTCCATTATCATGTTTTCCATTATAATGACGACAACTAAACAACAAAACAAACAAACACATTACCAAGCAGCACATACCTATTACCATACATTTGCACATGTTATTCATACCATCAGAGTGTGAATGTGAGGAAGGAAATATGAACATTATATGTATGACAGCCACGTAGGTAGGATTTTAGCTTCATAAGTATTTATTATTGTCTTACTTGTGATTATGTTGGTGTTTCAGTTTTATTTTTGGGTCCGGCTTGCCCAATAACGTGGCTTAAATAGCATTAAGCTCTTATCATAAAAACTTAATATGGTGAACACGTGGTCTTTATTCGAGTGTGACTAAATGTGACGTAAGGATTGAATCACTTGCGATAATTGTAAAGTGTAATGCCAAGAATGCAAGCTGTTTTAGACACTATGGCGTCAAACTTACAGATGAGAGTTGTTTGGACAATGAGGACAGGTGGAATGAAAAAGTTGAACGCTTATTATGGTAGGATCTTTTCGTTTTTGGCTCTGAGCTGTCACTTTTTGCACGTAATGGGCATTTTAAAAGTGCAAATAATAATATAGTGCGTGTGTAATGGATTTAAAATTACAGAGCTCAGCAAAAAATATCGCATGATTTCTTTGCAACTCGTGCAGCCGTGAACTAGTGACATGCATTATGTTGGATTTGTTTTCTTTTACTTGCTGTTTATGTAGGTACGTGCAAAAAATACGTTTTTATTTTCAAATATTAAAATGGTTTTATCGAAATATATAATATTTTTTATCTACAACAGGAATAATTATTTGGTTATTTAGGTGTCTTACACTGTACTCCGCCTAAATTGTGCCACCTGATCTATCGCAGATGTAAACGTGCCAATATTATGATTGAGACTCTACCAACAAACGTTTTTGGTCTTTTCCATCCAAAAGCAGCCTACTCGTGCTTAACGAACCATAATGATATCAAAGCAATTTTAGTATCATCGCAAGGTTAACAGGATGTTATGTATCGCATAAAGGTATCTATCTACCCACAGCTTCTATATTACGTTCTTTATTTGAGTAATTTACCCGTATGTCGCCGCCGGATTGTAGCATCAGTCCGTCTGTAAAATGGCGGCGACATACTTAGTTACAGCTAGTGGTAAAGGTCAAGTTTTCAAGTCTAAAACCTAATTTTATTTACTGTTACGCACGTGACTAAACAGCAGTAATACTAAATCATTAAATTTGATAAGTGATAGAGTAGGTTGCTACGCGAAATATCAATTTGATAACCCTTATGATGTTTGGAGTTAGGTTCACGTTCGGATTATTCTTTTACTCTTCTTCAACCGAATAAAGTGTTTCATTCCCATCTGTTATTTTACTTTCAGTCATATTAATTACCCAGTACGACTCTATTTTGATTGGTCGCGCTTTAAATAGCTGGATGCTTTATGCTTTATCTGTGTTATGAACATCAAGAATGTCGGGGACTTCAATTATACGAATACAGCTTGGGAGACATTTGAATGGATTGCTACCATGTTTTATAAAATGGACTTTCTGCTACTATTTTTAACTGGTTTCTCCATAATCGGTATAAAAGGACAAAAGTACACCTTGTTAAAGATGTGGGATTCTTATTCAATGCATGTTTTACTATCAATTGGCTGAAACTGTTTCGTTTTACCTTTTTCAAGTGGACATAACAAGGCAACAGGAAAATCGGCGGTAGCTTTGACTTTACAAAATTTTGTATATTAACCTTTTGAGTGGAACTTTCCGTTACATTTTTAAAATTAAATTCTGGTTATTCTGGATTATCTGAAGCTTTCCGAAGATTAAACATGCTTGTCAACGACCCAGCTTCATTATGTAGAAACCATGAAATAAACAACGATGTTTATATCCCACTTCCCGTAAACAGGAATAAATACTCGCAAAGATAAACCGGAAAATGTAAAAGACAATTTATGGGTACAGAAGTGGAAAATATTTCCAATTCGATTGCAATAATGAATTAGAAAATAATGGGTTAAGGAAATCTAAAACTAGTCTGGCAGACTATTTACAGAAAGGGTTTTAAGTAGGTAATAATGTTCTTGATCAGCGAGAGAACTCTATAAGTATATAAGTTGTAATTAGATCCAAATTCACATTGAAACAGTATTTTGCGTTTTGCATTTACCCTGCTTTCACTATAACTACATTTCTAATTAGGTAGTCTAAAGCAGTGTGGCTTGAAATGAAACGCTTCCATGTAGTTTTATATTCAGCTTGATTAAGAGCCACTTCTATTTGTATTCTTTACTATCCTGTTACATCTAATACTTTCCTACCACCTACATTTGCCAAATATTATAAAGTTGCTAGTTAACTTAAGTTTTCTCCTCATTTGCTTTTCTTACACTTTTTTCTTGAGCGAGATCATAAAGACATGTCTACTGTCACAGTGCAACATTAATTCAAGATATACTGCCCAGAGCCGGTCACTAATTCTCCAAGGCCAAAGACGATCCATTATTATTTATTGCCACATAAAATCTGTTGGTTTTGGAACCTTATAGTTGAGAGTTTAAGGTTTAATCTTATTTACTCTAGTAATCGACATCTCATTTGGACCCTTTGCTACGCCTGTGACTCACAAAGGAATTGCAATTTTCTAAAAATAGGGCACATAAATAAGACTTTCGGACATTGCTATTTTTATTGTATCCACCGCCGTGATTATAGTTTTGTCAGATAACCTTTAACATATATATATTTTTATTGTGTTCTGATTCTGAATCTCTTTCTACCTGTATCATTACATCTAATTTCCGTGGTTTATTCTGGTCTGACCCGTATCTATCTCTGGTATTCATCTGTCTGCATTTTGTTTGTTTGTACAAACCTATGCACCTATGCTATGTTTTATTTATAAACACATTTCCATAAAAATTGTGATGCAACTACTGACTCGTCCTACTTAGGTACCTACTTTACTCTGGATCTTCCTACGCTTTTTAATTGATTCGCTTCTGTAACTCGAAGCACAATGTCATTTTTTAGATTTCTTCGTATTTTCATACAGCTCATTTCTTTTGAGTTCTTAATGCATTTCATACCGGGAATATTTCGAATATCGCCCTCATAACACTGCAATTAACCTGAAGGGTGCTCACAATCCCCTATCGTACTTTATACCCATCAAAAAGTTCAAGGGCCATCGTATATTTTTATTGTTGCAAAAATGTAGGGCTTTTTAGTACAAAGCTTTTAAAAGTGCCAAAAAGCCCTTGCTCGTCGCCCTCTTTACGAAGTTCGGAATTTTCAACAGTTCGCAACAACTTCTAGCAAAGATCAAAAGATCTTTGCGAAAAGTTGTTGCATTGTTTTTCCGAGCTATTTGATTTGTTCTTCATATTCACAATATTGTTTGATGTTATGAAAACGTTGCTTAGCCAACATCCCAACCGCCAATATTTAGCTTTTTTATTGTTATAAAGTAATATCGTTATTATATTTTCATGTTATAATTTCTGTTCCCAAGCAATCTTTTCTAGTCCATAACTCAAACTTCTAAGCTTAGCACTTGTGTTCTGCATCGGCAACTTCGAGGAGAATATATTCAAAATAACTGGCTTCCCACTGTGGACAAGTCCCATTGCCATTATTTTTTATTCTTTGTCCTGCTAACCCGCTGCGCTGAGAATATAAATTATTGCACAGAAATCTTAACAATATGGTATTAGAATTTCGAAGTGGAATCGAACTTAATGGGCAACTAGATGCTTCATACTCTGTGTCGATCTACAGCAAGCTTGTATAGTTTCTCTAGTATATTACTTAATCTACAAACACAAATCACGTGCAGTTTGTATTAGTTACTTATGAAGTAGCTACTTAAAAGATAACGGATCACCTTACCAATGACGTCAATGTTTCAATACCTACTAATCTTGTTAAGAGTCTTAATATTCTCACGTGCAATACGAGTAAATGAGATCAACACGTTATTTTGCAATCCAATTAAACAAAAACTAAATTGACAACAAAAAATAAGAAGATAATGAAAGGCCAAGGAGAAAGGCAGAAGCCAATCAAAACTGTAATTTTGTAAAAACACAGTTAATACATAATACCTTCTCGAACGCAAAATCCTAACTTGGACAACAGACAAAGTGATGAAAGCCTTGGAACAATGACTTTGTAAAACCAATGACGGCTTAAAATTACAAGAAATGGCAGAAACAAATGAATGAAAAAAATGGCGAGGCAAAAACTCCGACCTACCTCAATCGGTCATTCACCCCGACCCGTCCCCCACTTGACAACCCTAATGCTGACGCCGGCGCATTCAAGAGTCTTCTACAGATAGAGCTGATGCACAAGGCTTTTGAGTGCACTCGTTCGAGATACTTTTTAAAAGAAAATGCATCTCAATTTTGCTAGCATGCATTTTTAGCTAATGAGAACTGGCTAAGTAGTTGGACATTGTGTTAGAAAATAAGTTTCAGGCAAACAAACCTTACAGCTTTTTGGTGGGACTTAAATGAAAATTCCCTCTTTTTCCATTTTTATATACTGCTTCTTGGCGATCTGTTTATGTAAACAATCAATCTACTATCTGATAAGATCCGTTTTATGAGTCGTTCGTTGACGTTGACTCCAGTAAGTCACTTCTAAGTTTTTGTCTATGAATCTTTCAGCTAGGTTTTGGATTACTGTGTCTCTTCAGTCTAGAGAAGAGAATTTAAGGGTTTCTTGTAGTTGAGAGGCCAGTTTGTTTTTGCGATTGTCGAGCCTGAGCTGATAACTTTTGCTGAAGGCTTCAATTTCCTCTTTAGTTTAAATTCCCTAAACGTTTTTACCTTTGCACTTCTAGAAATAATAACGACGTGTTCATTTGTGTTATAAGAACATAATCAGAAAACAAGTCGCTATGCCTAACTTTTCACGTAGGTAGCTAGCTACCTACGAACGTCAAAAGGCTCGAAGGTATCATTGACTTATGCAGATAGTTTCCGTTCCATTTACACACATAAACTACTCAACTAATGAATTCACTTCGTAAACTATAAGTTTTATGTATTCGTACACTTCGAGATCGAACGATATGCACGTCCGTGCCTTGAGCTACAAACTTTACTCGCTAGTGTTATGGAAATCGATACTTTGATTGTATAGACTTAAGAGCTACAAAGTGTCATGTGAATAAATAAAACGTATCTTTATATCGTAGTACAGTAGCGGTAATCGGAGATTAAAGTAATCGAAACATGCAGGTCGTTAACGAACGAGATTTCGTGCTAACAAACCTTGTCTGATCAACTACTATAATTTATCGAAGGAAATATAATGTTGGTTTAGTATTTTAGACTGAGCCAGTGCATGAGCCAGTTTGCTAGTCGAGTGACTTGCTTTTACAGAAATCTTAGCTAGATTGCTAATTGACAACTTGCTCAGTGTAAACAGAGAGCCTTTCGACTCTACACATCACACAAACATTTTCTATGTGCGAAAGAATAGATGATTGGATGTTTGTTACCTCTTCACACTAAAACTACTAAACAGATTGAGCTGAAATTTTCCATAGGTTTAGCTCTAGACTTGGAATCAAACATAAGCTACTTGTTTTCTTTTAAATTATTTCTATTTAATTAAAATTCTCATAGTATAGAAATAACCCTTTAAAGTTTCCATAGATTCAACGGGTGCAAAGCCGTAGGCAAAATCTAGTATCGTATATAAATCGGCCCTAAATAAACGCAGTAGAAGAGTAAGTCCTCAAGTATAAGACGATCTATTGGTCTCTCTTGAATGGCCTAGTGTTTAGTCGGCGAGTATAATGTCTAGCACGTCTTGCCGGCTTCCGGTGACCGCCTCAAGCGCGACGCTGACCCGTTCTCACGGCAACTGGGACAAACACACGATAAACATTGTTAAAGATATCTTGTCGAAGATATCTTACTTAGAACTTTAGTTACAGTTCTTGTCGAAGCCTTGACTTGGTAGAAAAGTGGTAGAGAAGTACTTTAAACTGAAGCAACTTTAAGATGTCATTCGCTTTTGATGTCAGAAGAAGAAATAAATCAGTCTTTTAAATAACAAATAAATATAATATATTCTATTCTAAATAAAAGAAATAGTAGCAATAGTAATATGACATAGGCTAAGATCGGTCTACGAAAATTTAGCTTTCCTTGAGTATTAGTCTAATAAGGAAGGAAGATCATAGTGTTTATGATAGTGTGATAGTGTGTAATAGTGATATGAAAGCTTATAGCAACTAAATCTAACTAGATTCGATTTTACTGATTGGACGCATGTAACCTACTATCGATGAGATAGCAGCAAGTAGGAAATGCCCTGTGCCTACTGTCAACCACCTCATACCAGATAATCTCATTAGGAATGCAGCACTTGTTGGTCTTCCAACGGCTTCACTTGGGCCCTCACGTGCGTCGATGGCGACTGGAAAATTCTGTAATCTTTCCGTGCAAAAAAAGAGTCATCACCATCCATTAGTCCACTGCTGTCTTTCACAAGTGGTCATCCTACACTACGTACGTTGCCTAGTTGCAGTCTCTACTCAAGAATACGTTTACTCACAACCGAAAGAGAGTGAAATGAAGAGAGTCAAAATATTGTACCATCTCTTGGCCTTACTAACGGCAGTTCCATCTATACTAATATTATAATAAGGAGGAAAGATTTGATTGTTTGTTTGCAAGGAAGTTAGGATGCTTACTTTTCAGGGAGTGACATATTTTATGTAGGCTATATTTTATCCCGGAATTTCCACGGGAACGGGAACTACGCGGGTGAAACCGTGAGGCGATCGTCTAGTCCATAATAAAATATATCGGAATCATGTTTCATTTTCCAGCGATCAAGTTTATACAAGTTCTAATGTCATTTTTTTTTTGTTTTCAGGTAAGCCTACGATAATTGTCGGAACATAACAAAACAAATGATTCACGGACACGAATTGGTGAGTTGAACCTATATTTTAACTTCACAAGCTTTGTTTATACGAATTCACTTTGTACAATAACAATGTATCAAGAATCTGATACGCACTGGATATTTGAATCAAATTAGTATTACGAATTTATTTTGAAAAACAAAGGAAATTCCACACGTCCTACGTTATTTGCCACCTTGGCAACAAGATCGCATTTCACAAATATAAATTAGCTGTTCCAAATCCATCCAAAGTGAAGCATGGCGTTGTGGATACGAATTTGAGGGTTTCGTGTCCATCGATATAAACATTGGCGCATGCGTGCTGCGTGCCGCCCCGGCGTCTGCGCAACAACCTATATATAACCCCTCAAGGGTTTTCTACAAATGTTTATTCATTTATTTTATGATACTTGTTTACGCACCACGTGTCGGGGGCGACGAACTCAGCTGCAAACGAAATTCGCTGATGTTTTTTCAGAATTATCACACTAATATTATAAATGCGAAATTTTGGAGGTTTAGAATTTGATGTTTTGGATGTCAAAACAACTGAGCGGATCGGGCTGGAATTTTGCATACATGTTAGGCCTGAAATGAAACAGGTTTATATCCCATAAATCCTTTTCCAAAGAATAGAAATAACCTTTAAACGTTTCCATAGAAACGCATGCGAAGCCGTCGAGTTAACCTATTTTATTCATTTGGAATGTGACATAGGTACTTACTTAACCTAACCTAACAGTTTTATTCCAAAAAAAACTTCATAGTCTGTGCTACGGCAGGACTTGCCTAGCAAACAACAGACTTCAACGCGCACCTCTTTGCTTACACATTTTATTTTACGAAAAGATTACAATGACAATGAGATAAAGATTTTAATGGTTCTTAAGGTTTACTCATAAGTCACAGTCAAGTCAACTCATAACACATACATATATTATACATACAAAAGTTTCGGCGTTTGTTACCTCTTCACGCCAAAACAGAACAAATCGGGCTTAAATTTTGCTTCTAGGCCCATTACCATATAATAGGCTACTTTTATCCCAGTAAAACGCGTGTGAATCCGCGGGCAGAAACTAGACTAACCCTTGGAATTCTATGATGTCTTCTTTTCAAAGCTTCTTCGTCACCTTCTCTTGAGCTACTAAGCTAGTCTACTTTCATAGGTAATAAGGTATCCATTCCTGTATAAATGTCACCTAGTTTACTTTAACATCTTGTCATACCGCGATAGTGTAACTGGCATATCATATCGATAATTTATTTACTTTAGAGCCCTGTCAAGGGATCAGACAAGTACCACTTTCTATGTAATGGATCTAATAGAACTAGTATAACTTGCTATGTTTCGCGACCTTACTTGGCTCGTTATTTTGCGGAACCAATCAATCTGATAATTATTGTCTGATCGTTTCAAATTATAGGGTATATAGTATTAGTGTTTTGAAAAGCAAGGTCAACTTCAAAACATACCTTCTTTGTAATTCGCTCAACGTAAATAGTAAAGTACTTAACACGTGTTTTGTATTTAAATATAATTGCTCGAGCTGCCTCCGTTTTTACAGCTGTTATTAAAATAATTTAAGACCATTTAGCCGCTGTATAATTAAATACAAAAATTATTTTTACGTCGTGACTAGCAGGCTCAGTATTTAAGTTGATCTTTAATATAAGAATTATAATTAAGACTGCAAAAACGTGGTAAATAAAAATTGTCGACCATCAACAACTTTTTCTGTTTTGACAACATTAAGGAGTCCACTTTTCCAATAGTCAGGTACCACAACCGCGATAGCCATTTATTATTATTTATTTGATTCTTTATTCAGGAACAATAACTTTACCACCTCCAAAATATGGCCTATTAAATATTTCAACAAAGACAAATTATGGTGGAAGTAAATTATGTGATGAAATGGAATTTGAAAGGGACACGTTTTGTTCAGGTGTTTTGAAATTCATGATTGTCATATGATTACGGTATTTTGTCGTCGTCAAGCCGGTTCAGGGGTATTATTAGAACCAGTACGTATCACGACAAAAAGGTAACACCATAGAGCCAAAGCTCTATAATTTACATCACACAAATTGACTTAGTCCACCTATCTATGATCTGAGTTGAGTACTTTACGCTTGTTTAGTTTACTTAGTATTTTTTGTGTTGTTGAACGTGTTACAAACTCTTGATTGTCATTAATCTCTTAGGTTTTTTTGACACTTTTAACAAGAACCCACTCTCGATTCAATCAATAGACCATAAAAAGTCTAACACGCTAAATTGGCTCATGTGTACTTTTAGTCACGACACGACATTGACTTTGTAACAAGTATTTCCTGTATAACGTGACCACCATATAACTGCCGTAACGTAGATTATATTTGATACGTAAGAGTGTACCTTAATTTTCAGGAGTTTTATCTTTATAATTTGTCAATTTTTTTAGTTTTTGTAATCTTAGTAGTTCTTTATGTGTTGTTGAAAGTGTTTCCAACTCTTGATTGTCATTGGTTTTTTTGACACTTTCAACAAGAACTTACTCTCGATTCAATATATAGATCATTAAAAAGTCTTTAATGAGTCACAAAATGTTTAATGTGTGATCGCCACAATATTTATGAGTGCACATTCTAAAAACAAGTGACGTTCGACGCTATTTACGTAGGTGCCTATCATTATGTAGCTTTCTTAATTCGAGAAACATATAAAATGACATTCAGATTTCAGATTTCAATAACTTAATTTTTCTAGGCTTACAAAATATACACCTAGACAAGTCAAATCTTATACTAATTATTATCAAATGAAAAATTAGGTGTTATTGATTATCTCTTTACTTTAATTTTTTGTCCACGAGAAGAACGAGAAGAATTCGCCGTTTCGTGAGCATCCTAAAATGACGGTCGCCGTTTTTTAGAGATCAATCAAAATTATACGCACTATTTTTCGCTCAAGAACACCAACAAAAAACTAAGGGCAGTACACTCCAAGCCACATTAGGATAATGATGTTTTTGTGACCGTTGTAGAAATGGAGATAGATTATAGTGATAATAGATCGGTGGTCATTGAACTTTTAGGTTTGGGGTTCCATAGTCCCGAATGGGATCCCATGACCGCAAGTTGGTTGTGACTTTTAGCTATGATCTTACCCATAAATACAAAGTATTTTTGTACAATTGTACAAAAAAGACTTTGTATTTATGCATAGTAAAATGTCAAGAAAAATGTACAGAAAATATGCATATTATGTAATTCATATTATGCTATAGTTCTGTACATTTCATAATTAAGTGGTCGGGTCATCATTCTGTTTTAACTTTGCAACAATGTTCAACAATATGCCCCTCCCTCTCCCATATTTAATAGGTACTTGAGGCGAAAATTTTCCATTTTGTCACAACATAATGATGCTCTTATTCTCAGCCACATTTCCATAATTCCTATGTATTTAGTTATTCAGTTCTTCAAATCATATAACTCGTCTGATTCTCTGCGTCTGACTCTCACTTAGCTGTTGTTGTGCCGATGCGGTGCCGAAGGTGTTCGTCGATTTGCCCGGGGTATTCAACTTTTGATTTATTCGATGAGAGTGATGTCATGCTTTGTCTATTACGTGAATGAATTCGCGTTTATCTCGTGTTTTTTATCAGTGTTTTAGTGATAGTGGGTGACGTGATGCGTATTTTTAGCATTGAATAGAATGACAAAGGTATACGCTTCTCAAAAGTAGAGTAGGAAACTAGGAACGAAGATAAAAAAAATATTTATTTATTTATTTAAAAAAAAAATGGGTGTCTCACAAATCCCTAACCAAATGTGGTTTCATTGACTTTGTGTTTATAAACATTTTTTGCTGATATCGATTATATCAATTTATCACTAACCTGTCCAACATAGATCTCCTGTCCGATGGCAGACAGTTTATGAGATTTATTTACGTCCGTAATTACTTTGAATAAAGTTGTTTTTCTTTGAGCAATTTACTGTGCTTCACGCAGCTCCCTAATAACACAACTAATTGCGGTCGGGCTATTTCCAGACCAGATTTCGCCATTCGAAATACAGGGAATCTCGGAGCAACAAGAGTCACAGATTGACTAACGCAACAATACTAGACACGCACGTTACTTTCCTTTCCGAAATAAACTGTTCAAATTCAACTCTGTATGATGTCCAACTAGCCAAATTTCGACCACGCTGGCCAGTCTCATCGACAACAAGTCTCAACGACAACTAGCTAGATGCGCAGGACATATTATAGCGCGCAAGTGAAAAAAACTATAAAAATATATATAAACTCTATTATCGAAGATCTAAAAGCGAATGTTTGAGCATACTTTTGTCCAAACATTCGCCGGCGGCGGCGGACCAGTTCCCTTGGATCACGGTTGTTGAAAAAAAGGTCTGCCATTCCGGGAGGGACACTTGCTTACGTCACTGTCCAGTCGCCACTTTAATGCAACAAAACATGAAAATTGGGAAACAAATGTGTTAGTAGTCACATATTTTGTAAAATAGTCGCATAAAAATAAAAATAAATGTCAGTCGCCAATTTCCTTTGTTAGATCACTCAAAACAGTTTTATGTAAACACGAGTTAATGTAATAAATAACTGCTTAATACAAATATACATAGTCTTATCAGATTCGTACAGAATAAGTTTTATTAGATTTGAACAGAATAAGGAGCTCAGGAGTTACGATTTTACGCTACTGGTAAGACCAGAAAACAGATTCGTCTTTTCTTTCGGCGATGGCGTCGATGACATAGGCTTGTGTCACCCACGTGGCTGTTGTGTCTCGGAATGTCATACCTGGCGAAGTACATATATACGATGTTATAGCTGTTGTCACTTCGAGCTCTATGAAAAATTGTGCCTCCAAGGCGCACTTACCCACAGTAGAACTATCTCGCCACTGATCTTTCTCTGCGAAATTGAATTCTCAAAGCAATTTGCTAAGGTTAGCTTTGACCAATTAAGTATTGCTAAATAAGCGAAACTGGGACTTGATAGCAGAATTTATTGCTTTTCCAAATTACTAATTTCCTGAAGCGAGACAACATGAAGAATGTATCAGAATCAAAGTAAAAGCCTATTTTAAATGTTGAGGTATTAAGCAGCAAGTATACTCATTATATGACTGTAAATAATTTAAATAATCTAGAACATGTATGAGAAAATTTGGTGGAGACATTAGTGGTAGTGGCAGAACCAAATAATACTGTTTACAGGTTAGAAAAAGGCAGAAAATTATAATGGAAGGCAGCTGTCACGAAGTAAATACTTGATGGAATAGTTGATAGAAGACGACAAGTGAGAGAGAGTGTGAAACTGATACCACTTCTTGTGAAATATTTATGATATTTTCTATACCGGCAATGTGACAATATCTGAGTAGATCTTAAACTAGTGCATATATGGCAAGAGGCATTTCTAGTTCTGTTCGACCCACTTTGTACAAATGACTTATTCAATGAAGAAACGCTGTGGTTTATGATGAGTTAGGCTATAACAAACCATACCTTTGACTAGGTAAATTACTATAGGACGCTCACGACTGTAGTAACTTTAGACTTGGTAATGGTGGAATACGTCAATTGCGGTTTTCATTATATTTTACGTTAGGTACGTTCATAAAAAAATACACTTGCATAGAGCCAGACGGGTTGGATTTAAATACATGTTCTTTAGTAAATATACCTCACACATCGAGTATCGCAAGCGCAAGCAAAGTAAGTAGCTGTCATATTGGAACGATAGTTTTTGTAACATATCTAATTGCATTTGACATTTACTATGTTCTGTTATATTTTGACGTTTATTAAATTCGACGTGAGTTACGAGTGGAACTGGTTATTTCATAATGTCAATAATAATAGCAAGACTAAGAAGTCAATTTGATGTCTTTAGATTGACAGTGTTATTAAATTGCCAATTAATATAACGCTGTAGCGGCTGTAGCCGATTTTTCAGTACCGGTGCATCTACTTCTATCACAGTAATATTAGAAATGCGGCACTTTAGAAGTTTAGATGTTTGTCACCTCTTCATGCCAAAATTACTGAACGGATCCAACTGAAATTTTGCATGGATGTAGATCTAAATCTGGAATAACATATAGATCACTTTTTAATTCTTAGAAGCTAATTAATATCATCTTAATACATAATAATAAGTCATAAAAAAATACCTTTGTCTAGCTTAACATAGACATAGTAAGAATATCTATAGATGATGCTGTGTGGATTGTCTAGCATTATTTATTTATTTTTATCACCATGTAACATTTTGTAGTTATCTTATCGAGACCCTAAAAGTCCATAACCACAATGTTGCCAAACAATTACCTCAAACAGTTTCACTAGAAACCTTCCTGTAAAGAGCACCTGGTTTCGCTTGTCAGCCATCCATCAATCCACGCAAAGCGACTGTTTGACCACTGGATCAGCTATAATAGGCGATACTTTCCATTGAATCTAAGACCTTATCACGATGACATAGGGTTTATATAAATGGTAAATGTAGGTGTTGAAAGAACAAATCACTATTAGCTCGTGACACCTCGGCTTTTCTTAGCGTTTGAGATTGATCGTGAAGTGGAGTGGCTTATGAATGGAAATGTTGTTAAAGAGCTCTTTACATAAGTTACGTATACAAAGCAAACATACCTCAAGAAAAGTGGTTTGTAAATCTTTAAAGATGAAGAGGAAGCCCGTGTTTTGTTATGTAGGGGAAAGTGGGGTAAGACCGGGACCCTAAGGAAAATCCAACATAAAAAAGAAGTCTTAAGATACACGAATCAACTTTATTTAGTAATGGGAACTTAGGTTTATCAGTCACATAATTGAAATAGTTTTATAGCCTTATTACTAAATATAAATATCTAGGAACCAATTAGAAAAAAGTTTAATTTTTACGGTTTTGCCCCATGGGTGGTACATAATCGGGTACTGTACCTACTTGATTTTACCCTCAAAAACGATAGCAACGAAATTCACCAAGTTCGTCTCTCTCCCATCCCGTGCAACCTTCTTCTTTATACGGCGACGATGTTACAATGTCAATTTTACTTTTTAACACGATTACAAGGGTAAATTGTTGTATTCATGATGACAAGAAGCCAGTTTGTATCCAAATTTCCCATCAACAACATCCATAATGGCCAATTTCATATGGTCTTCATCCCATGATTGACGGCCAGTCTTCCTTTTATAATTACGTGCCATTTCTGTGTGTGAAACACTATAATATGAAACAAAAATTTAGTGAAATACCGTTATGTCCAAAACCGGGTCCTACCCGAAATTACCCCGTCCGATTTTGCCCCGAAGATATTTGCCGTGGACAGTCATGCGAAAAAAATCGAATATTACCATATACAAAACTTTTTTCTATCTTAATGTCGGCCTAAATATCCATGTAATCGAACAAATATAATGTAATTTACTAACCTTGCAACGCCAACAAAAACAATTCACACTGAAAATCGTCAAATATTAGATCAAAACATCCAGAAAACAATAAATCCTATTTATTGCTCGCAGAACGCAGTGGCCGCTTCAAACTTTTGTTGACAAGCTGATCAGGTTAGCCATAATCACCAAAAAAAAGCGCGCGTAACATGAAATAGTGGTTTATGAATGCGGACGGGTCCTTGTTTTACCCCGATACCCGGTTTTGTACTAATCTCCCCTACGTACGTTAAAAACAGTCAGTTCCTCTAACAGGTATATTTTCTGTTTTATTGATCGCCCGATTAAATAAATAAATAAAATGTTGGACAATCCACACAGCATCATCTGGCCTCAAGCTAAGCAGAGCTTGTGTTAAGGGTACGAGATGACTGGATATAGGTACTTAATACAATACATTACATAGATAAATATTTTGAATTGTTATTGTTTCACAGTTTTGGTTAAACGTATCAACGAGAAGGAGCTCAACTAAAGCAACATCAGGTTTTGCCACACTGCTGAGGATCTTATTGCCTAGGTAGGGCCACGTATGTGCTCTTGGAGTTTCTTCTTTAAAATAAATATTTTTATAACTTGTGTTGTGTCTTTTCCAACGCAAGAACCAAACAATAAAGTTGGCAACGTTCAACAGAAGTAGGAAATTTGTAGAATAAATATTACCTCGTCAGTCCTGTTTGATTTCAAGAAGATAGTAAATTATGTATTAAATAGTCACACCGAATAGTAAATAACGCGTCGTTGATGACCGTTTGGATAATTTATTGATTATTTACTCGGTTGTTTTATGGTCAATGATTGAGGCAAACGGCGTAAAAGAGCTTAGATTTATGACTGTTTATTTTAATTGGTGGATTTAGTTTCGTGATTCGGAGGTGTTGGCTCAACAGAGAGAGTTATCAAGTGGTGAGAAATCTTAATCAATGTTGGTATTTTTAATTTACCACTGACCTTCCTTCTTTTCAACAAATTATTTGACTTACATTATACCACTGACTTTCCTTCCTTTCTTCCAGTGTTCTCTGTGACTTGATATAATGGCGAGGAAACTGCACTTCTAATTCGATATTTGTCCTCTTGTTTTTATTTTTAAATAATATTACTACACTATTCCTATAAACTCAACTTTATGAAAAAGTACCTTTGTAAGGTAAGCTTCAACGACGAGTGCCTGCTCTTTACAAAATCTAAACACTTCATACGCAACATATAGTACAACTTATACATATACTTATATCAAGTTTTCAATGTTAATTTCCAATCACCAGATTTTCCGGTCTTACAAAAACCTCACCTTTTTATGTAATACTGTTATGACACTCATAAATTTATGGCTTCGGTTTTAGCAGCCCATCCCAAGTGATATAACATGTCACCATAAGTAAAATATTACGTATTTAGATACATTAGAGAAAGCTTACTTTTTATGAAATTATGATTTATGCTAGGGCTGTAAAAAATACGTTTTACCTAGAGTTTATTTAGAACTCGTGACGTAAGAGTGAAACGATAAAGAAAAATTAACGACTACTGACAGTGACACTCGGCTGTCATATAGATATACTCAGTTTTTGACGTATGCCAAAATAAATTAACAACGGTCAACTGCCACTACAAATCTACAGGAAAACACCAATAAAGATTTGATAAACATTGAAAACAATTTTATACTTGCTAGACAAAATATATCGTAGAAACATTTTGTTCAAAGCATTTACCGTCAAATCATTCACATCGGCTTTGATCGAGCAGACGTAAACTTATCAATAGATCATCAGCTTCCATATTTTAGTTCGTGCAATAACAGCACAGATGAGTAAACAGTTGATATGGATTCAGCGTATAAAACACTTCATTCTAGGCTCGGGTATGAATCAACGCTAGACACTTGGACGATGGCCAGGAGAAAAGAAAAGAAGTTAGACTAACCTTGGAACCGATTCCTTCGGGACTTTGGGATGAGTGACATGACAACTTGCACCACAGTAGCGTGCTAATTAGAAGCAAGTTAGAAATATTAATGAACTGCTGAAACGAATCTATAATTTCTAAGAAATCAATTATTATAAAGTGCGAGGCTTACGCACTATAATAACAAAAACCTTAGAATCTGTAATTGTGTATCTGGCGTATGTATGATATTTCTTTTAATAATTGTATGGTCTCAATCTTACAACATTCGAATGTTGATGCTTGAATGCTGGAAGTAAGATAAAATAAGTAGGTAGCTAAAGTTTCTGCCCGAATGTTTATACATAAGGGCATAGAGTAAAAACTCGCTGCTGTCTCATATAGGTTTTTGTTTTCTATAATGATTTTGCCCTGCAATCGGAAATTGTAGATATACAGGCTAAAAATACTAATTTTAATAGATCACTTAGAAATAGAAAGACAAACAAAAACACATTAAAAAAGTCTTGATGCCCAGACGCCCAGTCCAGACCAGCGTTGTCTTTTCTTGAACTTCATCAAGGAACACATCAACAACAACAGTGCTGATTGCCAAAACCATAACTATTACCATAGCATACCAAATCTTACATCATTGAACTTGCCTTGTCACAGCGGTACAATGCAGAGGTCGCTAACCTCTGCTACAAAACGTTACATGACAATTCGATTTGTCACATAAATGTTGATAGTTATTGCGCCGGTTATGAATTTACAGATGAAGCTATAGATAGGAGTTAAAGCTTTGATGACATCATTGACAATAGACTCTTGGGGTTAGGTACTTCATCAACTTTTACAGGGCGCTTTTACCTGTAGGAAGTTCTAAAGTTACTTATGCTGTAATAGAATTTGTTAGACAATCTCGTGATGGTTTTCCTGTAATAAATTCAACATACCTACACCTATAGGACCTCACAAGCTCTGCTTAGCTTGGGGCTAGACAACGCTGTGAATTGTCCAGCATTATTTATTTATATTTTTTATTCTGTGCTTAACGCGTCACGCCGAAAAAATCAAATTGATTCCATACATTGAATTCTCTGATTTACAGATGTGTGCGTTTAGCCTGATTATGAGATCCAAATGAATTAAAAAATACAAGAGAAATACATATTTTTGTTGTATTTTTTAATTCAAAATTAAATTAAAAAATGAATTTTAATTATATTAAAAAAATACAAGAGAAAGATATTCCACGTTAGATACGTGGAATATCTTTCTCTTGTATAATAAAATTAGTAGTTCACCTTTAACATAGCAAAATGTTCACTTACTGCAACATACCATCAAAGCAAACTGATTTGAATAACCTCAAACAAAGGTCACATAATGAAATCAGTGTTTCTGTTTTACATTTTTACCCACGACCTTTATGGTGTGGCTTACCCTATTATGCATGGCAACTTAGGTGGAGACATTGACCGAACAAAAGTTCATATAGCTCTGCTCTTGCGTAATACGGTACGTTCCAATTTAATATAAGATACCTACTTATTAGATAGAGGTAGATCGATAAATGTTTTTTGTCTCTACTCTACAATATATTCTCTGTAAGGTGTAAAAGGTAATATTAATTAACCCCCGACGCAAAAAGAGGGGTGTTATAAGTTTGACGTGTCTGTCCGTGTATCTGTCTGTGGTATTCTGAAACTCCGGTTTTGTAGACGGCCGAAGGGATCGTAGCTCCCAAACGGATTCAGATTTTTGTTTAGTTTTTTTTTGTGTCATAGATAATTTTAACCCGAGTGTTCTTAGCCATGTTTCATGAAAATCTGTTCAACCAATAAAAGTCGGTTGGTTTTTTAACATTTAAATTTTATCTTGTTTAATGTGAATTAAGTAAGCCCCGTCATTTTTATACTAATAATTGTAGAGCAGTAAAATGAACTCACGTAACTACATAATATTTTTGAGTACGCCCGGTATAGAGACAGACAGCTTACGTTGTTGGTTTGAATTATACAAATGTATTTTTATGACGACAGTACGTAATCCCGAAAAATCGGTCTGCTCGGTCACGGTATGAGGAAATACTAATATTAGATATGGGATTTATCATCGGATTTGTGACTTGCGGATTAAAATTAGGTAATACGGTTTGGACTTCTCATTGTGTAACATGAAGACAAGCTTATGTCTTTAAAATAGTTTGGTCAAGAATCTGAAAGCGCAATAAAGATTATGCACTTGATAGTAGACTGAGTTTGCGGCAAATTCAGTCGCTGTAACTAGGAAACATGAGTAAGGTCTATTAAGCAAGCCATGATAATAATCAGAGCCTGTACCCCGTGTTTCATGATAACTTTATGATACTACAATCACGAGCCAATCAAACGTTACAAAATAGTACAATAAACATTACCAGACAGTGGAACCATTACGTTATCTCCACAATCGGGAGAAAGTGACGGACTGCAATCCCGGCCCGTGACAAAATGACAACAATCGATCCCACATTTTGAACCCTAATTTTATAAGCTTAAAGCTTATTTTATTTCAAAGCTTATATAATCGTTCCCCTAAATCCAGAATAACAACTATAGACCCTAGACTTGAAGGGATAAAGTCGACTTTGGGTTTAGAGTGCGTCGTAAATTTAAGCTTAGAAAGCTCCCTTCGGATCGAAGTTGTAAATAATGGTTTGGCTATTATCTGTCTTTACTCTAGATTGTGACGCGACACTAATTCGCATTGTTGGTTTAAGTGAAATATAACAGCCTGTTTCTTGTTCAGAAATAAGATATTAGAATACCAGTGATAGAGTCCTCTAGAAACCAAAGAGAAGAAATTATAGCAAGTGAGGATTCTACCTAAACTTTCAGTACCTCTGAATTGCTTTTTTTCAGATGCTGCTTGTGTTTATTCAATAGGTGAACTACATTTTGCTAGTGTCCTTTAACTAGGTAGGTACAAATTAACCCAATTTAACACCTAAAAAAACTAACACATAGATAGATAGATTGAAAATTCTTTATTGTACACTTATAGATAGAAACAATACTACAAAACAGCTTAAAATCTAAGTGACAAGTGGCGGTCTTATCGCTTAAGAGCTCCAAACAACCGTGGATGGATAGGATCATTGGATAGTAGGTACTAGCATATAGCTAAAAATTAATGATTTCTAGCGTGCATTAATAATTTAGCTTGCATTTTAGCGTGCATAGCACACCAAATTAACACGTAGCCAATGATTAATAATTTTTAGCGTGTATTTTAAAATTATTTTTAAATGCACGATGAAGAAAAAGTAAGCCATTTGGTAACTTACCAAAATTACAGAATTCTCCTATACAAAACCAGAATACGAAAGATGCTCAGCTCAATTCCAAATAGATGATCAGATCTGGTTGTAATCCCTGAACCCAGGTCTTCAGACTTCCTGCCGATAAAGAGAGCAAGTAATGAACTCGTTTCGCGCCATTCATTACGGGCTCGTCTTTCACAGACACTCGACGATCTTATTATCTGTTGCGACATAACACTCATGTTGGATGAGACGCAGGCAGCTGGGTTTTGGTGCAAGGCATGAGAGACTGAAGCTAGAAAGCTAGATTTGATTTTAGAAGCTAGATTTTCTACTAAAGATTCTTTCAGCAGGATTTAAAATGAAAAAAAATTACGAAAAAAAGGTCGAAGCGACGCGTGACCCGAGAGCTGGTGAGTATCTGGCACAGCGTATCAGCATTGCCATACAGCGGGGCAATGCAGCCAGCGTCTTGGGGACGCTTCCGACTAGTATTGATATGGATCAGTTGAGCTACCTGTAGACTGTTTGCAACAGTCAGCAGTTAGCTCAATTGTTTCAATTGTAAATAGGTACTAGTATAATTTTCTTTGTGAATAAAGACATTTAGAAGAAAATATCTTAACTAATAAGGTGGGTAGGTTTTTGTATTAGCTCCAAGACTTGACGAAACATTCGTAATGAAACTGCAAACATGAAGCAAATGTCAAAAGCCTAGATACCTACTCTACAAAGTATTTTAGTTGGTAGACTCTTCATCATTCTATCATATCAGCCCACAAATGTCAACAGCTGTACATAGGCCTCCGCAATACGACGCCACAAATAGGGGTCCTCTCTGAGCCGCCTCCACCCAACGACTCCCTTTTTTTTTTTGTCTCGTCGAGGAAATTCATTAACGAATAAACTGGTCTGGGGGGGACCAGAATTATGTGGGACTCGACGCCCTGAAACTCCCTACGACTGCTACAATTTTCAACTCGTCTATTGAGGTACAAGCGAAGCCATGATAGTGTAACTTGCACCACAAGCAGACAGCAACAGAAGCTGCTAAGTGGATAATATCAGCCAGAAGCCATTCCGCATTCCACATGCTTGACACTGATGTTACATTAATTCATTGGACGATCATGGCGAATGATGATTGTTAGGTAGGATCGTATCCTGTCGAAAGGAGCTCATTTCGAAATTAGCTGATCCTTTTCTTGCGTGGGTGAGTAAAGAGGTCGGATGTGTGCTGCGTACAAATAGAGCGTTTAGGTTCTCCATGGAGGTTCACTCATTCATTCACCTCTTTTGATTTTATTTGAGAAGGTTTTATGGTAAAGAACGAAGTTCAAAGATCTTGTGTAACCTCCTTTGTTTAATCGAATTTTAATGTCGTCAGAAAAAGTATTTTACGATTTATACAGATATTCTCCCATTGCTGAATAAAATTAGTAGATAATGACTGAAAATATAATTTGTTTTACCTAATATCTGTTTAACTTTCGTTGAAATTTCGGGCACCCTCAGGTTCAAAATAATATTGCCACTAAAGTTTACGCATTTCAAACTATGACAGGCGAGTGACAGTTGACACGCCACAAGTCCGGCGTCATGTCGACTGACCTATTTCCAAAATACATTGCTAATTAAAATTTTGGCTACTCCTGTATTTCTAAAATTATAGCGTAGGTGATATTAGTGGTCCTTGGTTACTTTAAATAAAAACTCTCATTATTCTATTTTTGAAACTGTTTTAAGCTCCCTTTGTTCTATTTTTAAAATAACTAAAAATAGGCATGGGCATGGTTACGATAACTTTATCGTACATCAATAAAATTTTATAGGAAGGAAAAACAAGTCAGAAATTCTAGTAATTACCACAACTTTACCTACATTAATTAGTAGGTAAAGTACTTAATATCTAAACGGCTAATAACTTTTCTCTTTCCTCTCTACTTGTTTAGGGTCGTGGGAAACATAAAATTTCGCTTAAACTTGCAAACCTAAGTGGCTTCCCGTGTATGTTAAATGCATTTAGGTACTTTTGCACGTATGTAACCCGTTTAAGTACCGAGCCAAGTAGAGTAGGTAACAAACAAAGAACTGTCATAAACCTACAAAACGTTGAGACTGAGTCGTCACAGTTAGTTTGTATGCAAGTACTTCATAATATGCCAGATTTTCAGGGTCATGACAACTTTACCCTTACAATTTTATGCACATTTTCTCCGTTAACAATTTTGTGCCGTGTAATTAACTAACCATATATATTTCTTTTGGTTTCAGGTTGGTAGTACCAACAAGTCTTGAGAAAAAGATGCAATGTAGGAAATGAAAATAACTGTGAGTTTGTAGTGACATAAGCTTTGGTAGTTATAAGGTTTCAGGAGCACTAAAAAGTGAAAGTCACATCACTAGTTTCAATACGACCCAATTCGATTCATAAAACAACTTTATTAACTCTTATTTCTTACTTTATTTTTCTTTCTTGCAAATTGAATCGTAAACCCAAGAACATAAGGAAGGAGTAAGCACAGGAATATCTCGTTACTCAGCCACTGCGGTATTTCGAGCACGTTTACGATCGGCCGATATTGATTCTGAGTGCGGCGACGTGACAGGCTTGTGACGAAACTGTGTTATCGATATAAATGGTCCCATCTCTATTACAAATAATTCAAAAATAGAATGCGTGTGAAATATTTTAGCCGGAAATATTTTTTTGGGGTACCTACCGTTTGCTTTCTCGAAAAGGATTAAGCTTCTTTCTAATATTTTTTTCTTTCACACACAATTTTTTTCTAATCATAACTTGAAAGCCTATCAAAAACTGCAATAGCCTCGTGCAATTTACGAGAGTCAAAAAACGCCTGACCAGCAAAATCACTATTCTTCCTAGGTAAGCAGGTACATATGGGCACATAAATCATAAATCATCCGAGCAATAACCATGTCCACCTCATGCAGGCTCGTAAACCCACTCGCGTCACCAAACCATTAGATATAGACGTTATAGACGTAGAACGTATTCACGTTCGTATATTTACGACTGCTAATATTATTTATGTGTCAACTTGCTCTATTTTTGTCATCGCCAGTCTTGCTAGTGATTCATTTGTGGATGCGAATGCAGCTGACGGGTCGGGCTGGTGTGTCGGGTTGGTCGACTCATTTTGAGAGAGTTAGTAGGTTATTTCTTAAACTAGCTTCTGCCCGCGGCTTCGCACGCGTTGTTTCTATGGAAACGTTAAAAGATGATTTCTATCCCATGGGAACTGATTTATGGGATAAAAAGTACCTATGTTTGGATTATAATTATCTGTTTACAAAATTTCAGCCCGATCCGTTCAGTAGTTTGGGCGTGAAGAGGTAACAAACATCCATCCATCCAAACTTTCTGTGTCATATTAGTGTGATAGTGTGATGTGATTAAATAATAGAAACAAATTATAACTAATCGACATTTGAAACAGTTGAGCTAACTGCAGACGGTTGTACACAATGTAGAGGTACCTCAAGTGATCCATATTAATACCAATCGGAAGCGTCTTCAAGAGTCTGGCTGCATTGCCCCGCGGTTCATGTAGTTCTTTTTAAAAATAATATATTTGTTCAATATTATTTTGTTAATAATAATATATGTAGGTCCCTGTGACTTCATAAGTACGGTCTGACTAGTCACTTTTGTGGGAAAGATAGTACAGAAAAAATGTCTCAGTCGAATTTCCCCCTATCTAACTCGTTAGATTTACTTCGGGATTCATCTTAGATTCACATTTCTAAACTCTATATAATGTAGAGTTGTAGGAGTACCACGGCAGTAAAAAAATAAAAAATAAATAAAATAAAAAAGTGCTGGACATTCACACAACATTATGACGACCTCTGTGGCGTAGCGGGCGAAGGTCTGCCTGCGACGCAGGAGGTTGCGGGTTCGATTCCCGCCTCGGGACAAGTGTTTGTACGATCTGCAGATATTTTGTCTAGGGCGTTCTGGATGTTTTCTGTGTATAATAAAAAATATCTATCTATGTAGTGTATTGTATTATGTATATCAACTATCTAGTACCCATAACACAAGCTCAGCTTAGCTTGGGGCTAGATAATGCTGTGTGAATTGTCCAGCATTATTTATTTATTTATTTATTATCCCTACAGAGTAGTAAGACGGGGAAATAAGGGCAGGTACCTTAACTGTTCGAGCTAGATAAAATGGACTTAGGATAATGGAAATTTTTTATAAAAATTATATATATTGCGTTTTCTGACTTTTCTAGTACTATCAGTATTACTTACTGCCCCGTCCAAAAATTACACCACGTGTATCCCGATTTTAAATCATTTTTTTTGCAACAATCAAAATTCAGATACATAGAATATGTCAGATCGTATAACTATTTTGATAATTGTATTGAGCCTGCACGCAGGCGTGCAAATATTATACGAGTCATATTATTATAATTATATTAAATTATATAGGTCATCTAAGTTACAATTCAAATTTCCAGATATTCGCTCACCGTATAAAAACATTTTTCAACTAGCCATCCTATTTACTTGATTATTATTGACTAGTAGCTGCGCCCCGCGGCTACGCCCGCGTTGAAAATTATGTTTCCAAAATTCTTAATTTTTTCTTTCATAAGAACCTTCTCCTGACAATAACAAACACAACAATAAAAGAATTAGCGAAATTGGTCCAGGCGTTCACGCGTGATGCCGTGACCAAGGGAAATAGGGATTCATTTTTATAAGAGACTAGCTGCGCCCCGCGGCTTCGCCCCCGTGGAAATTTATGTTTCCAACTTTCTTAATTTTTTCTTTCATAAGAACCTTCTCCTGACAATAACAAACACAACAAAGAAAGAATTAGCGAAATCGGTCCAGCCGTTCACGCGTGATGCCGTGACAACGCGAAACGGGTTTCATTTTTATATATAAGACTAGCTGCGCCCCGCGGCTTCGCCCCCGTGTAAATTTATGTTTCTAACTTTCTTTCATTAAATTTTTTCTTTCATAAGAACCTTCTCCTGACAATAACAAACACAACAAAGAAAGAATTAGCGAAATCGGTCCAGGCGTTGTTGAGTTATGCGCTTACCAACACATTTTGCGATTCATTTTTATATTATAGACTAGCTGCGCACCGCGGCTTCGCTCGCGTGGAAATTTGTGTTTCCCACTTTCTTAATTTTTTCTTTGCTATAAACCTCACGGAGCCCGAGACCTTTCCAACGAATGCAAAACTGTGGAAATCGGTTCGTGCGTTCTGGAGTTATAGCGTCAGGAAGGAAAACCCGACTTATTTTTATATAGTAGATTAGTGATTTTAGTTTCAAACACTCTTAATAAGGCCTCGCCTGACGCCTTAAGGGCACTTATCAATAGAGGGTACTCAATGCCACAATCCCCAGGCTAGGTAAGCAAGTTGGGAATCGCAGTGGAGGTGTTAATAGTTTCAATACCTTCATTAGTTAAGTCGTTCAAAGGTTTCAGTCATTCGTCTTTGACAACTATGAGTTAGAACCATCGATGTAAAAGATGTAAAAGGATGTAAAAACCCTTTTATATCGATGGTTAGAACTTCCGCTTTGAAACAGTCAAGAGTCCATCAAGGGCTTTATTTATTCAACGCCTCATTTTAAATTATAATTTACTTCAAGTATTGTACTTCTATCGAGTCTGTCACTATGCCGCATTGTCGCGGACTCGTTTATTATATTTTAGAAAGTGTTCCGAATGACCATAAATCACTCTGATTGACATGGTGACGAAACTACTGTTCTAGTGCCAACAACTTTATCTGTTCAGTAGGTCAGTTCAGATTGTATTCATGAGTGTATCACTCATTCTATGTGCCGTGCATTGGATTATTTTCTTTTATTGTTATTCGTAAATTCTAAGCCGGCACTACACAGTTACCCCGGCACCCCAACTCGTCCCGAGGGTGTCGTAAGAGGCGATTAAGGGATATCCACAGGGGGCGGGCAGCAGGGCCGCTTGCAGAACAATTCTGCCACTGAACTGCGATCCCCAACCCGCATGCCCAGTGTGGGGATTATGGGCACTACCCCCGTGAGATAAAAGCGCTTATCAGGGGGAGGCCTGCGTCCAGCACTGGACCAATATAGGCTATTGAGGTTGATTGTGTTATTCATAATGAAAATGCAGCTAAATAGTAACGAAAATAGTATACCTAAGTGACACGCTCACGAATATATCTGAATCAATCGACCAGCAGGTTGTAAAATTGGAAATCAGCTCGTAACTTCAAAATATATCCTGACTATGATGTAGTATGAATCGAAAAGATACAATCGAAATGAAAACTCTTTTTTAGAAGTCGGTTAAGTTATCCTAACCAGTTAAAGAGTCTACAGCGCTCGCGTCTCTGGTCTAACAGGTGTCCATAGGCTGCGGTAATCGCTTCCCACCACGCGAACCGCAAGCTTGTTTGCCAAATTTGTGGAAGAAAAGAAAAAGAAATACTGTTTGATTCTAGAGGTGGGTACTGACCATACTGTTCTAGAGGTGGGTACAAAACTGAAATTTATTTATTGCATAGAAACACAGACAAAACAATTCCGAAAACAATCACTTTTATAAATATAATTAATAGTTAGGTACCTACTTTAAAACTATGTTTGCGTTGATTGCATTGGCTAGCCTTAGATATCTACGCTAGGCTTGTAATGCCTGTGTTATAGACATCTATGCCATCCCTCATTACAGTGATGCTAAATTTATAAAAAAAAATTAGAAAATTTATAATCAAACATAGGCTACTTTTGATCGCATAAATCAGTTCCCATGGAATAGAAATCACCTTTAAACGTCCATAGAAACAACGCGGGCTTAATCTAGTACTACATAACAGTAGGGATATATTACACAATTCGACGTCTTCAAGAGCTGTTCGTCATTTTTTTTACAGCGTTGTCTTAGTCCTGATAAATCAAGAAATTACACCGTGTGCTAAAATCCGTAATTATTGCTTTGCTTGTTGCGAGCATCATCGAGACTGACTGACCCCACGAAAGCTCGCTGTGTAACAAATTACGTTACGCCCAGTAACGGCGGTACCTACCCACCTTAATACAATAATCACTTGCGCCTCTCTCAACTGAACAGATAAGTTTGTTGTACTTAATTCCTAGACAACAGACTCGAGTAGGTAGAACGTTTAACTTAATTTGTTCATAGTTATAATAAAGGTTTAGTAATGTAATAGCTATTAGTGTCGTCGGCTTATAAATGTGTTCATTATTTTATGCCTGTCATTTGTTTCTTATAATTTCCTGGGTGTAAATTAACCTGGCTTTTACAATACACAAATTAACGTTAATTTCATAAGCTATGAGCTGGTTTTGTAATGACTTTATGGAAATGAAACTCATGTTTGGTATATAATTTCATAACGTCCCTTGAAATAAAACCTTATGAAATGTTAAGCAAAATGCAAAGACATTTTCTAAATCGTCCTAGGCAATATAGCATTACTGGTGATCGCAGGAATCTGTAGGCCAAGCTCACGAATTGTTGTCTAGGGTAGAATATACAAAAATGACATCACAAAAACATTTATTTTATAAATTATTGAAGTTGAAAGATTAATTTCAAATTTTTAACGCCGATAAATGTAACGTATTTTTTCTGTATTCTACCCTAGACAACAATCCCGTGCCTGGCTTCTGCCCTTCCTATGCTAGAGTCAGGGAGTGTGCTCCCTGACTCTACCATAGGAAGACCCATTGACAGAGCCATTGAGGACACTCAACCATTTCTTCTTATAAAAGTCGAGTCTCGGCACATACGTGCATGATCAAACAAACAAACCATCGAACACCATCGGCGTCGTCTGTCAAAGTTATGCGCCCCGTGCGTGCGCCGTAGACGTCCCTTGCATTTAGACCGTAATAAAACTAGACTAGGGGCCGGCGGGCTGAGGAAGGTCCGTCAGGTGGGAGGCGAAGAATGTCCTTTCCATACGTTACTATTATTATATATTCTGTGCCCTGAGTTGTAGCTTGCGACCGCGAAAGGTTACTTAAAGAATCAACCTTCATTTATTATTTAAAACAACGTGAATAATAAATAATACACAGCTTAGTACGCGTGTCATATCCTGTCGGATTTCTCATCAGATCGATAAAAGTCATTGACAGCAATGTTGACAGCATTCGATATTGTCGCTGTAATGAGCCGCGGTCACACCAAGCTGTCGTTAGTGTCATTATCTATGGTAATGAACGAGAATGAAAGTCGCACTTGGGAAGTCGATCTGAGATTATGCTCATTGCCCGTAATGGGTGTAAATTCAGGCGGTTTCGTTTTCTACTCGTTATTTTCTCAAATGACAGGCGGTACTGTGAAGTTCTGTAACTACACTTGCGAGCTTTAAACTGGAATCGCTTCAAGGGTTGTTCAAGACTAATTTTTACAATTTCTTTGCAGTGAACTATGAGTTAAGTTATGTTTTCCCTTACGCAGGATTATTTATTATTTATATATTTATTCGATAAATTTTGATTGAATGCACGATAATGTCCGCTGCCACACCGCAGCAGTGACTAGACAGTACCGACAGACGTCTTCCATGTCGGCATTCCCACACTAGACTGGCCAGCCCTTATTCCTGACTTGAACCCAATCTGGCATATGTGGGACGAGCTAAAACAGCGGATACGAGGGAGAAATCCAGCTCATCCAGCTCCGGCGCCGATAGAAGCCGATAGATGCAACTTCGACCTATTGCAATAATTCCCAAAATTTAGGTAGCCAATTTAATTAATTTTAAATCTTCTTGATATCACTTGAAAGATAACAAAATTACCTTTCAAATGATATACCACAATCTATAGTTCATTGTACATAAATTGTAAAAAAATTGTTTTGATCAACTCGCGATGAAAGCGATTCCATTTTAAAGCTCGCAAGTGTACAAGCTGTGTTTGTAGCGTCTACTTGATGGTGACACCCCTCTGGGGTGTGTCTATTTGACGTTAGTAAAGAATGAGAAGTGAGCGTGACCTATTGTTTCTCTCTCATTATACGACTCCCTTCCCCCTGAGGTTCCTTTTCCAACTTCTATGAAATGTATTTTATCTCTCTTCTTTTCACCTAAAGTTAACTATGCCTTATGTAAATTCATATATAATAATGATATTAAGCTGTAATTAGTGGAAGTAGTAGTAGGTTCTCTACATTATATATGTTTATTTATTGTAAATTCAATAATCCCGCAGTTTTGAGTTATTTTCCTTATGTTTTGTAGTTTTTTTTCTTTTTTGGTTCGGGACGAACTTTTTTTGTTTTCTTTTTTTGTAAATACTGTATAATAGAGGTTATTGTTCATTCCATAAAGCTTGCGATGCTGTCATGAGACGGATATTGGCAAAATTGTGTCAAACCAGACGCAGAAGCCATCAAACAAGAAGTTGAAATTGAAGTTGAGCGTGATGTCTCCTTTTGACGTGACAACGTCTTATAATTCGATAGAGCCGGCTGCACGCACGAAAAAACATGACGTCATGCGGCGTTACCTCGTCATGCGGCGTTACCTCGCTCTGAGGCGTTCCACGTAAGGCTTGAAGTGCAAGCGAGAGCGCTCGACATCCGTCTCTCTCCTACTTGAGTGAGCGATGCGTCTGCGTTGTCACGTTCAACTATCGTCAGTAAACCGACTTTACAGACAACCAATTTTTTTTTATGGGGGATTTGCGTAATTCCCTGTCCGCACGATAGAGGCGCTGTACTAAATTGTATGGAAAAAGAAGACGTCACGATCACATCTCGTAACTAACGTCAAATAGACTCCCCCTCAGAGCTTTTGCATTGTTTTGAGAGAATGAATACCAACTAACCAAGAAGCTTTGCTTCGTATGGGTTATTTTTGACGTGACAACGTCTTATAATTCGATAGAGCCGGCTGCACGCACGAAAAAACATGACGTCATGCGGCGTTACCTCGTCATGCGGCGTTACCTCGCTCTGAGTTGTCACTTTCAACTATCGTCAGTAAACCGACTTTACAGACAACCAATTTTTTTTTAAAAGTTGATGAAAGAGTATTGACCAAAGGAATAAGTGAGTCTATGTTGTATCCAAAAGAAAATATCCGACTAAATTATAAAGGCGAAAGTTTGTGCCGTTAGGAAGATGTTTGGCCGAAGACAACGCAACAACTACTGCTAATTTTTCGACTTCAAAATATTTCAAAAAGTTTGAACTTACAGAATTTTTAAAAACTGTTCTGAAACCTGCAAAAATTGCGGTAGTAGCTAAGATATTAAAAAGGGGGAAAAAAGGACAGACAAAGCGAGACCATGAGGGTTTCGAAACCGATCTCGAAACCCTAAAAAGGGTGCGAAGCGGGCAGAAGCTACATAGCTTAGAATATTTTTCGACTTCAGTTGTATTGAAAACAAAAGCTGACTGATTGAAAAAGTCAAAAGGTTTCCGCTATGACACCAGAGCTTATACTCGTAAATCAGGCAAAAAATGTGGATCCCAAAAGCTCTCAAAAGCTAGGTTCAAAAGAAACAGCTAAAGCACTACTCCGAAAACTGGAACTGTACCAAGTCTAATATTGGGTCCACTATTGCTATTGGGTTACCTCTTATACAAACAACCAAGTATACTATTAGGTAGGTATGTACTTATACAAAAAGCAACCCCAGCATGACACAGGCTATATTTATACTAACGTGCGTGAACGCAAAATTGGCAACCTTGGCCGTATCATTTCCTATCCACTCTGCTACGTTAGTACGCACAGAACGTTTACCGTAATAATTACGAATCTGTGGTTTTAGACACTCAGTCTCCGTAAAAATAGCTTACAATGAAAATTTATAGAAACAAACAAAATGGAAATTTGTTTCTTTCCATTCTAGGTAAGGTCCTACAATGGATATAAACAGAATATTCGTCATAGGTAAGTTTCTGTAATGAATTTATTATTGGTAAACCATTGGCATAGCGTTACAATTTCCATATAAATACTTTAAATATATATAACACTAAGGCCAAAAGGATTACACCGATATTAAATAAACAAATGGAACAGCAAAGTACAATGTAAATTATCTTAGAAGTAATAACTACAAAGTGATAACTTTAACAACTACTAACTACTGGATAGAAACAGAATTTTGCTTTGTTTTTAGTTGTAAGAAAAACTACTCCCCACGTGTTTTCAAAAGGAGCCTTCCTCGTCTATTTTCTACCATAAATTCGTTCAATACAAACTTTTTTTTGTTAGATATAGCAGTAGCCTTTATTAACAAAGAAAATTACACTATTATTGTCAATACTAATATAGCATTTACAATTGAAACAACTGAGCTAGCTGCAGACTGTCTACAAACTTGTGAAAGATTAAAGAAAACGCGCTGTGGGAAAAAATATACTACATAAACTTTTATTTATTTTTATTTATTTATTAAAAATATTGTACACCTATCATTACAGGCACACCTAATGCGATAGGGTACTTATTTATTCTACAGTAATAAATATACTACTTACCTATTTTATCAAATTATGATGCTGACGATACTCTCAACATTTAACCTGTAGGGTGTTCCGCAAACACGCATTTCAGCGATTACCTGTGCATAAACTACAATTTTAGATAATTTGCACTATGGGAACTATATTTTCACTAAAGCCGATTCGTCATAGTGCGATAGATAGCGCACAAGGCAAACGCAAGACTTCTTTAGGCAAAGCCACAGATAAAAAATGCTAAAAAAAAATTGGTTGTCTGTAAAGTCGGTTTACTGACGATAGTTGAACGTGACAACATCTTAAGAAAATACTGATGGAATGGTAGCATTTGATACTCGATCAAACATGTAAATGTACATATAGTATAGCAGCTGTCCACGCAGACGCATCGCTCACTCAAGTAGGAGAGAGACGGATGTCGAGCGCTCTCGCTTGCACTTCAAGCCTTACATGGAACGCCTCAGAGCGAGGTAACGCCGCATGACGTCATGTTTTTTCGTGCGTGCAGTCGGCTCTATCGAATTATAAGACGTTGTCACGTCAAAAAGTACAAAAACAATAAAATAGAAAGCAAATACAAAATCCAAAGAAGCATTTTAATGTTTCCTCTAATTAGGGTTCAACTTTCAAAAATCCCTAGATATCTCCAATTTCTAATACCACGAGAGTCTAGGCCTAGCTATCATGTTATGAGATTGGACGAGATTGAAAGTTAATGATTGAATCCGAGACATTATTGGTTTTTCTACCATGTGTGCAATTACCTTTATTACTTTGTATCAAGATATTAGCGCAGTCGTTATTTTTAATAGTTTCATTTCTCGATGATAATGTAGACGGGTGAGTTTTCAAAGGGCACTGCAATTAAATGTGCAGTTTTAATAAGACTAAGTGCTTACGTCTAATTAAAACTGACTTTTGCTATCACATAGTGGGATAAAGGTTCGCTTTGGTTATTGAGTTTATCTGGACTGGACCCAGTTCGTTATCTCCTTGTGCAACATTATACATTTTGAGTCAATCCCTCTATCGTATATACTTAAACTTTCATGGCCGAAAACGCAAATGCCCACCTCCACCAGCAGGGCGGCGGCGAGCCCCTTCGGGTCGCACCGCCCAGACTGGGCAGTGAATGCTTTAAACCTACCTGCTCACTGCTAGGCAAGCATCTCCCAAAACTATTCCAAAAGATAAACTGAAATACATTATTTAAAACGAATTAATTAAATTAATTATTTCATCTATATTATTTCACAATTAAAAGTTAATCAACAATCCTATTTACATAGATCATGAAGGGTACGAAAAGGTTAATCTATTTTGCAAATGAAACCTCGACCTAAATATATTAGGTAGGTAAAGTTATAGGGTTATTCCAGGTTCCAGGTATTCTTGACAAATCCCCGTTAGGGGGAAAACTGGAATTAATTTTTTCATAAGTCCAATTTTCCCTCATGAGAAAATATTTTCAAGGGGGAAAACTAGATTTTTTTTTAATTCCAGTTTTCGCACTCAACGATTTTTCGCGTTCCAGTTTTCCCCCTTGAGAGAAGGAAACCAAAGAGAAGTAATAAAAACTACAGTACTCAACAGATAAATCAATTTTTATTTTGTATCTTGACAGCAATGTCAAAAATGACATAATTTTTCAAAAATTACACCAAATATCAAAATTGAGAGCCAACAAAAAAGACGAGTATATAAAAATTACACCAAATGCAAAAAATGGCACCAAATGCCAAAAATGACGTAATTTATCAAAAATAACACCCAATATCAAAAACGAATCCCAGAGCATTAGGTACAGATAAATATATTAATCTCCATCTAAACTTAAAGCTCATTGTAAACCTAGCCCCGTTTAGACTGTTTAAATGCACAGAAGCAAACGGAAAGGCTGGCTAAGCTAGCGCATATGAAATAAAAATATTTATTGAAAAAGAAGTAATGAAAACATTCATTTATTTAATATGAAAATGATTTTATTTCATTTGGAAGACAGATAAAGAGATAATTAGAGAGATACATGAAGATAATACTGAAACCAACCAGTAAAGTTTCCACTAATTAATTTAATATGTTCATATTAAAATGGTGCACATAAAAACTTTTTTTTAATTTGCACAGGACACTTTAATATACAATTATTTGATGGCAATTAAGTAGAAGTATAAAATAGTTGTCTACATCCTTAATTATTCTAGTAAGTGCTAAAATGCCACCGTCATCCGCTATGTGCGTCCGTTCGGCATTATTGCAGAATTTTATACACGCACAAAGCAAAGTACTCTTAAATTTTTGAAACTATTTTATACAGCAACACTTATAGCACATACATCACCCCACACACGTCCACAGCTGGACAAAACTGACTGACTAATAGCACGCATATCATCAATCATTTTTAGAGAAGGTGTAACGCTGAAATGATCCTAACTAATAAATAATATAAAGCCGAAAATTTGTGAAATCTGAATTTTTTGTGAAATCTGAATAGGCTACTTATTTACCGATATAAATACGCGTGCGAAGCCGTGGGCAGAGGCTAGTTCTAAATATTTTTCATTCCTATATTGAGTCTTAACATCCATTTGAAATTCGAATGGATGTTACTGCCTTTGCTTTAATTGATTAATTTATTATCTAGGACTTGATGATTTGGTTTGGAGTTTGGTTCCTAATATTTCGGTATACGTTTGCCATGGTCACGGAATAACTGAAGTCTTCACTTGCGACTAGGTTGATCGTGGTTAAGAGATGACCAGAGTCGGTGTTGTCCTTGGTAGCGACCATGTAGCGACATGAAGATGGAGCTGGAGGTGAGCCCTGGTATACCCCGAAGTTGATCCCATATAAATTTGATGTCGGTTCATAGTTTTTTAAAACACGCCAAATTATTTGAGGTTTACAATCGTTGAAAACCTTATCCCAGTTTCATTTGTTATTACTTATTAACCTTTCGTCTTACTTACCCTCTTCTTAAGTGTTAAAATAATTCTATTTTTAAATCATCTTATTTTTTTCTACTTATGTTATAATAATTTATTTTTGTCTCTTATTTATTGTGGTCTAAGATTGACTTATTGTGATTGAACACATTGAATTGAATAAATGCTATAATCTTATGGCCCACTCTGTCCGTTACCGCGAGTGCACCTTCCGTTAATATCGCCCTGTACCTACGTAATGCGTTAATCAATAAGCTCCTGGCATAATCTCTGTACTTACATTAGATTGATTTACCTCTAGGAAGCTGATAGTGTCAATGCCCAGGAAACATTAATGTTGCCGTTAAGCCAATGCGAACTGTAATTATAATCAGATTATGAGATAACCATATTATATTTGCTATGAACATATCGTGTCGGATACGCCTAAGAGTTCCGTAGCAATATTTTTATAACTTTGTTTAATGAACATTGGTTAACTGTAAAACGTAAAACTGTACGGTAATCTAAAATAGGTATGTAAGCTTATACTCGTAAGTGTTTAAAGTAGAGATAATTGCTGCAGTTCGGATACTTACATGTCCCATTTCGAAAATACCTAACTTCGGACAGTCGGAATCAAGTATAAAGCTACAATTTAAAACTGATAGGTTACATTTGAACGCGTTTTTTCCATTAAATTACGGATTTACCTAGGCCTTGCATTTTATTCCATTAAACTACGATTACGTGTGTATCAATTATACTCATTAAGGCTGTCACTAAAATGCACTGTGCCCTGAATTTTTTAAAGGGCTTATACCTACGGTCTTTATCACTATGATGTGTCCAGTGCTAACTAAACGTCAAAGTATCACGTTTCCCGCTTCAGTAAATGGCACATAACGTGACATTTGAGAAGGTGTTCACATTTTGCAAAATAATAAAATGATAATAAGGTACTTTACGACTATTGTGTTACAAGATGGACAGCATTTTTATGAATTTTGTATTAAATTAAATACTGGGTGGATGGATAAGAAATAGACCCGATTTCACAAATTCAGTATGGAAAATCTGACAAGCTATAGATAAAGTTATATGTTAAGTGTAGGTAATAAGAACAAATGATGATGATGCCCTCCCAGCCGAAGCCAGCTTAGCCAGATGCGCAGCACATATTATAGTGCACAAGTTTGCGCGCAAACACAGGTGCACTCTCTATTCCCTCACTCTTATAATCCGATGTGACGGCAGTTCGAAACGACCGGGGAGAGGTTAGGCGCAGGACCAACAGCCTAACGTGCTTAACTTGCTAAGAACAAATGTTATGAAGGTCAAGAAGACCGCTGTAAATCTCATTTTATTTACATAATGAAAGTTTATGTAAATAAAATGAGATTTTCAGCGGCTTTCTTGACCAGCCATCAAGCTTATCAGGTTATTTATGTAAATTTGAAGGAAAAAGGAAAATGTTCTTTAATAATTAATTATCCGGCTACAAAAAAAAGAAGGCTCAGAGCCTTCTTCTTCGGGTGTATTTTTACACGTTCAATATTTATTTAGGATTCCGAACTTCCCAAACAAAGATCTCAAACGAAACTACCATCCTAACTCAATATTAATAGATTGCTCATAAATTCCCCCAGTCCGACAGAGCCTTATAAGGCCGCGGCCGACAGATGAGTGGGCGGCGGCGACGCGCTGGCTGCTATCTATCTTAGACAGCTACTGTGATACAACCAATTTCTAACTCGTTTAGTGTAAAGATATTAGAAATGTTTATCATTTTGTTTATGGTAATGTTGGACAAGGCCTGTGTAGCGGAGGTTGGGCTACCGCTGCTCTTGTTATAGGTTGCTATAGATAAGACAGCGTCAACAAAGGTTAAAAAAGTCAAAATATTAGGCTGTGTTTCCACCAGAGATGCGTAGCGAGGAATTTGTTTTTAACAACCAATAGAATCACTTTATATACCAAGCCTCGCTCAGCGCAGCTCTGGTGGAAACGGCTCCGCGGAGCAAGGTTTTTGTACATACAAATGAAGGGGTTTTGTACATACAAATGAAGGTACATACAAATGTGTGCAAGGGATGTGTTGCGAGGAATGTGTTGCGAGAAATGTGTTGCGAGGGATGTGTCCTAGGGACGCACGCGGGCGAAAGAATAGCAGTCACCAGACGGTGGCCCTACCCTAGCCTTGCTCGCTTATCTAAAAAGAGCCCGCTACACATCCTCGCACCGGTCAGCTTGCTCGCACATCTCTGGTGAAAACACAGCCTAAAAGCGGAAGCTTACATTTTTTGACCAGGCTGAAGTCTTGCGTAGATTGATGTGTTAGTTTTAGAATAGGTAACACAAAGGCCAGAGGCATAAAGGCTTTATTTCTATCCCAGAAAGCCTTAAGGGTTTCTCCCTGAGCAGAAGCGAGTTGGTATTAATGGAAAAAGTCGAGAAAAATAATAGAAATAGAGAAAACACCGAGCTGGCCACACATGAACAAGTTAAAAAAGCGGATAAGTAATCTCTTAATCCTGCCATGAACAAGTGCGTAAATCACGTTAGTGTTAATCAGCAACCTTCACATCGATTCGATATTAATCGATATACATTGTTTAATCGACCTTAAATCGATACTTTCGAAGTTTTCAGACTTGAACCCGTCTCCGCTAATAGGGCTGTGGCCTCACTCTGCCCTGATTTTTCGACCATTTTCGACCATTAATTGGACGATATCCATTTAAAAATCTGTTTCATTCACAAGTTTCGCATTAATACTTGTATTTCGATTAATTGAGGTCCAAAATCCATGAGTCATTGATTTCATTGATATGCCTGAATGTGGGGTTAAATTGAATTGAATGATTCATAAAAGGTGATGTCCATTGCTACATTAACATGCGTCAATGTTATGTAGCTGATGTAGTCAGTTACCTATACCTTTCCTTATTGTTGTAACTTGGCAATGTATCCAAAAAATATTTTATTATGAAAAAAATACGTCAAACTACGATAGAGTTTGACGAAATCAGTGTTCAATAAACAAAGAAAATTACAATCAAATAAGAGAAATAATTTAGAACTAGTATTTAAAATTGAATCAATTGAGCTAACTGCAGACTGCTGCAAATAATCTACAGGTAGCTCAACTGATCCATATCAATACCAGTCGGAAGCGTCTCCAAGACGCTGCATAAATGTTTAAGTTTCCTTTTTATGCAGTTTTACAAGACGTTCGTTTATAAGCTTATCAGATACTCTATCAAAATGATCATCTACAGACAAGCAAAGTTTTTCCATCTCTTCTGCTCTATGCCCGATTAGTTTACGACCAGTTAAAACTAAAATGGCCATAATAAAAGCAGATTTATCGGAAAGGCTAATTAATTGATAGGCAGCGAATGTTTTGTAATCGTAAACTGATTTGATGGCTCTATATTTAAATGGTGTTGTGAAATGAGTTTGGTATCTATTATAATAGCTGGGCCAAGATTGTTTTATTACTTCGGGACTCTTCAATTGCGCGCTGACCCAACAGATCGATAGATCAATAAGAAATAGAGTTCCTTTGGTAAAAACCTAAATTCCAAACTCGGCTAGTTCTATCATCAGTGCGTTTAGATTCCTTTTTCAGATACACAGTAACTAAAGTTGAAGTTAACATCATTAAAAAATTAGAAAATAGCTAAAAATCATCCAGCCTGTCAGTGTCGGCATTGACTCCACGATCAAGAACTCAATACCTAAAAATTAAAGTAAATTTATTATCATAGAAAATTAAAGCTAAAAAAACAATTTAGAACTAGTATTTTCAATTGTAACAGTTGAGCTAACTGCAAACAATCTATAGGTAGCTTAACTGATCCATATATCTTTATCGATATTATTGAAATCATTAAAAGGAATTCTATAGTACTCTGTAGGAATTGTTACTGAAGCGACTTGCCTGTCGGTAACAAAATACTTATCATTGCGAAAAGATCTATGTATTCATATTTCTTATATTACTAATTAAGGCCAGATCAGACCGCTTTAAATATAGAATGTATCTGTAAAATTCAGATTATAATGAACATGAGGCGGAATTGAAGATAAATAATGATATTATCAGCAACAATGACATGCATGAACAACGAATTGACGTAGGTAATTAATTATATTAATACAGAACATATTCGCTGACAATAAAACCATAATGCTGTTATTTCCTTACAACTATATTACCTTATCGATATAACAATACCAGTACCGACTTGAACGGTAGGTTCATTATAATTTGGAATCATCCGATCCCTATCTATAGGTACGAATTGTTTTTTTAAAACTCCACCTTATTCCTATCAAGCCTATAAACCCCCTTACCTGCACTAGTGTAATAACTACACTTGCGAGCTTTAAACTGGAATCGCTTCAAGGGTTGTTCAAGACTAATTTTTACAATTTCTTTGTAGTGAACTATGAGTTAAGTTATGTTTTCCCTCACGCAGGATTTATTGGCGACGATAAATTGTGTAGTTGTATATCGCAGTAATACCCCAAATTTTTCCTATTTTCTACGCTGTGAAATATCTACTTCCTATCTTCAATGTAATTGACTTTTCTGAAGTATCCTTTGTTTTATCTACTTTTAGAAAAATAACGTTTCTTTGAAAATCATCTCGAAACGGCTCAGCTCAGCTAATATATTTCCCGGAACTAAGCTATCTTCCTTCAAGATGCGATCAGCTCAAAAATAAATAAATAATGCTGAACGATCCACACAGCATCAACTAGCCCCAAGCTAAGCAGAGCTTGTGTTATGGGTACTAGATGACTGATAAACTTAATGCAATAGATTACATAGATAGATATTTTTACTATACATAGAAAATATCCAGATCACCCGGAACAAATACTTGCAGATCGTACAAACATTTGTCCCAAGGCGGGAATCGAATCTGCAACCTCCTGCGTCGCAGGCGGACCTTCGCCCGCCGCACCACATCGGTCGTCAAAATAGCTTCAATTTTCCGATATCTCCGCTCAGTCTAAGTAATTGTGACAAACTAGAGGTAGTTTCCCATAATCTCATCATTAAATCTCGTTCAGAAGAATAAAACTATAGGCAGCTATGACTTTGCTTCTATGAACTTGTTTTTAACCAGTTCCTAATGTTGATTTGTGCTTAAGGTACCTACAAAGTTTTCTTAAACTGAATTTCGTCAATTCACATGAACCTAACGAACACTGACGTAAATATTAAAAATATTACCTAGTCAGTTCATTCAGATATAAAGTTGAATTCTCTATGGCAAAAGATAAGCCAAGTTATGATGATAAAGTGAAGAAACTAGGTAATATGCTTTTTCTAGGGCGCCTTTGATCGAATCTGTATCAAGCGCGCCCAAAGAAATATTCCTCTAAGAAATCCTGTCTAGTACACGTCAATCTAGAAGTGGTTCCGTTCCATAACTGTTTTCTCAAAATAGACATGGGACAGTTAATAACGTGATCTTATCTCAAATTAATCTCGTTCCACTCCATTCTTGGGTAATATTGATTTATAATAAATCGAGATGGCTATGTCAGTTCATATTATACAGTTTAGAAATGTTATTATGAACAAGAAGCAGGAAGTTTGTGTTTACGTTGGTCAAAACAATATAACAGAGTAGGTAGTGTAGAGTAGGGTACTATACTGGCAAACATATTTTCATACTTCAAATTTTCATAGCTGATAGAAATTCTCAAGTCTTTAATTTTAATGTGCCCTCAAAAAGTGCCATCAAAGGATTTAAGAAAGTAGTTCCGGCGTTCCGGTGGGTGTAACCATCAATATCCCGAAATTCAAATATAACCAATAAAGAAATGTTACCTTAAACAAACCTACATAAAGTTAAATCTTCAATGCTAACTTTCTACCTATAAAGGTACTGTCAAAACCAACATCATGAATATAAATACTGGCATTTAGAACTCGTTAAAGTCATCAATATTTACATCGCGGTACAGGAAGAAAAGTTTACGATATCTCAGATAAGACAATACAAAGGAACACAAACTAATGGACATAATGATGTCTCGTTTCATTTTATGACATTATTTATTGGATTCAAAAAACAAAGAATTACGTTTACTAATTCAACTTTGTAGATTCATATATTTATCTGAATTAAACTGTAGGTCATAAAGTCAACCCTTATCTACTTACTGCGCGATGTAAATCCAATATCAACATTTCCCTTATTATGCAGTAATGTCAGTGGTGTTTTGGCTTCTGAGCCAAATTTCCTCACTTTGTCCCATTATCATAACTTAAGTTAAGCTTTGGCACAACTTGGTTTCCAATCCCATTTTCTTCTATCAGTCACCATATCAATATTTTGTCCTTGAGCTTTCTAACAAACATTATAAATTATTGCATGGCATACTTAATAGCTTCCTTCGGTCAAGATTACCTACTTCTTGTACCATAACTTAAGTGGACAAAAACCTCGTAATTGAACATCAACGGTAAAGCATTATGCTTGACTCTAACCTCGATTTCTCTACCATAAAGATTAATTTGCTAACGTGACACACATGCAAAATAGCAAGTAAATAACTCTTCCATAAGTAAGAGAAATTGATAAAAGATAAGATTATGCAGCTGCAGTTACCTACTTTAGAATGAACTTTATGAAGTACTTGTGAGGTACTAAATACATTATTAATGTTTTGACCCCCATTGCTGCGTCTATTATTCTGAGTCGAGACTAGTATTCAGTGATAATTGAGAAATTATACTTCTTTAATCTTAATTCTTGACATACTTTACTTAAATTATAAGGTCTGGTTGCTCATAGCCCTGTGATTAATTCACATTTTGGAAACATGGCGCTTAAATAACCTGAGCAAATTACCGCTACGATTTTGTAGAGTATTTATCTAATTGCATGATTAAAATCTTGATTGATAACACTTTAATCCCAGCCAATACGTATCTAATTATCTTTCAAAGCAATTTCAGCTCTATCTAACCGTAGCGTGATAAAATTTTGGAAATAGTCTGAATTTAAGACAAGTGAGATCTTTTAACTATTTTAGAATTATTTCATCAAAAAAGTACTGAAACACTTTGTATAGTGACCAAATAAACCGAAGGTAACCTTTCTTAGAACCTAATATAAAAAGTGAAGAAGTAAACGGAAGGGAGGATCACAAATCTGGTTACGTTACGTCTGATGCCAGGCAAGTTAATCTGGGTAACATGATACAATAGGGTGCACCTGACAGCTTGCTACGGCTTCTTGCCTGTCTGTGACACGTGCATTACTGTTACGCCAGCAGGATTTATGTTACTGTAAAGTTGCTGAAAGAAATTGCCGTCCTGATTAGTGATTAAGCATTTTTTTCCTATTTCTTTATCAACTAAAAATGTATTACAAAAGAAAATAATAATTACACCTAAATAACCACAGAGATTTCTAAGAGGTTTTTTCTTGTTTCTGTCCTACACTTATGTTTTTCTAGGGTCAACGAAATACTAAAACTTATGCCACAACAACAAAATCACATCTGGTCAAACGTTTTTGTAAGTTATCAACACAATCATTCGAGGTATTATGAGAATTCGCAGTTGTCCATGTCGTCGCCACCGAAGCGAAAGATGAATTATTTGCCCTCAAGCAAATATTCTCAAGAACTCTAACTATGGTAAAGTAAAAGTATTGAGGAAACCAGAGAGTAGATATTCAACAACCAGCTTCGCCGAGGGTGTTTGAAACTGTCATCTCGTTTGCTTCGCTTCAAACAAGTTCAGATAAGCTATCATAACATAGCAGAGATTTGCAATTCTTAAGGTTCATCAACACTATCCTTTTCACCGTAGACTTTCTTGTATCGAATCGAAATGTCTGGTGGTAAAATTGTGTGGGCATCGTTTTCAGATGATCCCTTGGCTTTGCCAAAGTTAGGTTTATTTATTGCCTCTCTATCTATTCAGCCCACTTTCACCCACTGCTGGGTAGGTTGTACCCAATGTACCCTACATTATAAACCTCTACTCTATTACTCTTTTAATAACCAAGAACAAGTTTTTTGCTAACATGATGCATTTAGGTAGTACTGGGTATCAGTAGCTAATTACAACACTCGCGTGCATGACCCAGCATTTAATTGCCAAAAATGTGATGCGATACTCACCATAATTCGGAATTTATTTATTTCATGATGCAGTTTTTTTTTTATAAATAGGCTCTTGTTAAAACAGCTAGTGTAAGTGATACCTTCTTGCGTCCGCCCTTATCGTAACAAACGAGGTGTCATCAGGAGTGCGTGGGCTTCGTAATCAGTGCTCTGCGTAACCAGTCCCTCGTTGCATGACAGTGTTTCTGCAAGGAAATGTACATATGATTTATGATAGCGTTCGATGTTGCGACTTGTTAGTAGTCATGTGATTTAGATGCAACATTGTGCAAATCTTACGTGACTGTATGTACACAGTACATACGTTGCGCTATTTTTATATTTATACACGTGCATGGTGCAGTTTTGCAAAGTGCAAACCCGCAAAACAGCTGGTTGCCATCTGCTGTGACGTCAGTTTTTTTATAAACAAATTGTTCACAGCAAACAAACAGGATACACTATTGTGTTCCGAGAACAGATGTGTTGAACTTGTATTGTAAGGAAGGTAGGGTCGAAATGTCTACTACGGACCTTACCGCTGTGTCACGAATGGTATCTCAAAGTGTGTTGACGTCTTCTTTAAATTCTTTACTCGTAACTTTGGTTAAACTTGTAATCATGTAAACTAAGTATCATGTGTTGGCTAACTTTATTCAAATTTTTCGTCTCACTTGAAGAAAGGCGGTATACAAGAGAATGTCAGGTAGAAACTCAGGTCTCACTATATGGCACGCTTAGGGCATACAAGTTACCTAAAACTTCGTCTCGATTTGGTATTAACAACCACCAATATTTCCTATGGCTGTCGAATCATGCTCTGCTTCCTTTCGGACCAGATGATTATGTGTGAAGTGTTGAGCTATTTCAGCATTTTATCATTTGGTACCTTTAACTTGTTCTCCATCACTGTTAGTACCCTCCTAACGTTTCTTATCTGCTTCTTTTCCAGCCTCAACTGCAAGCCGTCTCTCCCCCGCTGGCGCTGCCGCCGCCGGCCGTTGCCGCCGCGCCGCCCGCGCACTGCTCCGCACCTCGCACCATCGTCATCCAGCGGCCGGACGCGCGTCACGGCTTCGGATTCACGCTCAGACATCTAGTGGTCTACCCGCCGGATTCTCTGCAGGTTCGTTGCTTGCTAAGATAATGGCACACACTTGCTAAGATAATGGCAAAGACACATAGGTGCTTTTGCCACTAAGCCAAACAAATGTTCCACTTCCCATTCCCTTAGGAGTTTACCAGTAGATAATAATAAAGCTGAAAGAACATTTTTTTGCGACGAGCACGTCGAGGGAGCCGTAGGAATACAATTCAAAGAACCCGTTGCATCGTATGAAACTTCACACACACCTATAATATCTTTCCTTAGCCGATGAATCATCAAGATTTATTCTCTGGTTCACACTCGCCATTAATTTCAAACCTTGTTTATCTTTTAACATGGATATGTTCTAATTCCAGGAGCTATACGAAGATGCGCGCCACCTCGCGGTGGGCGCGGTGGGTGCGCCAATGGACACGATCTTCGTGAGGTCAGTGCGGCCGGGCGGGCCGGCGGCGGCGGCGGGGCTCCGCGCTGGAGACCGGGTGCTGGCTGTCAACGGAGAGCCGGTAGCGTGTGGACGGTCACGCGCGCCCTACGCGAGGGTCGTGCAGCTCGCGCAGAGGGAACCGAGAGTGTTGAGGCTGACGGTTGTGCCGAGGGATCACGATCTGCTGCAGAGGGTAGGTTCAATAAGTATCCATAGCATGATATAGGCTGTAGTTTTGCACGTGTCTTTTCTGGATAAAATTAAAAGTAGCCCTGACTTTCGCATTTTTATTAATAGTTTGGACGAAATCTGTAACCACAGCAAAGACTGAGCCTTTCCTTCTTCTACTCCTTACAATTTAATAGGTCATTTCAGAACCCAGGTTGTTCCGCCATCTCATTCGAAATCGTATCGCCATTTCAAACCGGCTTTTCTTAACCGTCAGTTTGTTTTCAGTATTTCAGTGAAGCTGCCTACAATCCCGAATCGAACCAGCAGCAGCGGCAGTTAGAGATGCCTGCGCCGGTGACGGAGCATGAGTCGCGGCTGTTCGACGCGTACCGCAGGCCTAGAGCTGCGCTGCCGGCTCCGCAAGCGCCAATCCGAAGGGACGATCCGGAGTACGCGAGCGTGGCGTCCTTAGCACCGTCGCGATATGATGTGCCGCGGATCGGTGGACAGCATTACATGTTGCATGATGGGTACGTTCAGCATTCCTTTTCGTAGAACTCTTTTATATTGTAGAGATTTACTTAGTAAACAGTTTTCTGAGCACTTTTAAATCAGATCTTTCTTTTCCAGCAGGCGGGAATCAGACACGTCTCTCCCATCATCAGCGACAGAGAGCAAAGATAGCCTCGGCTCGTTCGACTCAAACTCGACCCTGACTGGTCGAGAGCTGGACGACTCCATAATCCTCTCACGAATACGAAAGAGCCTCGAGCAGAAAGAGGCATTCCTCCGACGTCCCAGCCAGCCGACCGGTTGGGTCACCCCAGAAGCCCCACCGCCTATAAAGCAAAAAGAGTTCTATGCCAGACCACAGAAGCTTCAAAAGCCTGCGTGGCCCCCGCCCGCGACTTCCCCTCCCCCCTCCTCTCCACCACCGCAAGATAAGAAAGAAGAATGTTCTGCGAGCGTGGACAGTGGAACGTACAGTGGCTACGGAGAGGTCAACGGTTCAGACAAAGGCAGGCTAAAACCGGAGAAGAACCAGTTTGTGGCGACCCTTTCGAAGATACAGGAGACAGCGCCTAGTATTCACAGCACGAATGTTGGGACGATGAATGGATCAGCAGAGGCGAGAGATGACCCGAATAGAAGTGAAGATAACAAGTGAGCATCGTTTCTTGAATCATGACCCTCAGTCACACACAGAGTGTACTAACAAATTAAACGTAAAATCACAAACTACGGGATATGTACCATGATTTGGTTGTTTTGAATTATTCAATATTTCGGAAGTTGCGTGCGTCACGAAATAACAGATGCGTCAAAACAACACAAATTTTAGTCAATATACCGTTGTTAGTGACTTTAGTGTTAATAACTATGATAATTTGATAGTTTTGAAATGAACGTTAGAAGTGAAAAATTATAGGTAGTTCTAAACTGTTGTTTCATTTGTTCCAGATACCCAGTACCTGAATTACAATTAGTGACGGCGCGGACGAGACAGCTTGAAGAGGCTCGAGGCGGCGGCGAGAGACGGACAGAGGTGGCTCGTAGCGAGCTGGCCAGGCTTACCACCACGCGACTTGAGCCGAGCGTGGCGTTACGGCGCAAGGAGTTCGAGACTAGGACGGCGAGACGAGAAGCTAGGTCGTTGGACGTGCAACCACAAGGTAAAACCATAGACATAAAATACATGAAAATTTGACAAATCTGCAGCACGTATACGTATTTGTTCAGGATGTTCTGGGTGTTTTCTATGTATAAAAAATATATACATACTATGTAATTAATTCATTGTACACATAGACAGATAATTTTATTCTAATATGATGTATTTAGTATATCAGTTATCTAGTACCCATAACACAAGCTCTGCTTAGCTTGGGACTGCTGTGTGAATTTTCCAGCAATATTTATTTAATTTAATTTTGTTATATCTTTTGAGAATAGTTTGTTGAGTAGACATTTATTTTCCAGAACTTGAAAATGAAGCACTCGGCGGCAGCTTATCAGGAAATCAGCTTATGATAACAGGCAGCAAACACCTCCATTGCCCACCTCCAGAAGGATTTAACCCCGGTAAGGCTTATTCTGTTATTTTTGATTCTCGTTTCATATAAGGCTTAGCCTCTCATTAGATGCACTCATGAAACCTCCATCCGCTTTCAGAAACAGAAAAGGTTCAAATGCGAACAAGGTCAAACAGCACCGGTAGTGAAGGATTACCCATTAGAAGACATCATGCCACAGGTAATCATTTAGCTTCTAAAATCTAGAGATTCATGCACTAGAGCCACGCTACGAATGTTGGATAACGGTGACTTAATCACAGTTGACCAGCTTTCTGAAGATGCTGTGTTTTCATCGTCATACGCAAACTGTTCCATCCGTTTCGGCCATGCTGAGCTTGAGCTTGTCATGTCCTGTCAATGGTGAAGGGATAGAAGAAGGTTAATACACCAAAACCTGAACACGAGAGCATAAACATTAACAGAGTCGGCGAAAGCTTTCGGTGTGAGGAGCGCTGTAATACGAGTGTCTCTTAAATAATGACTTGAATCAAAAACATCTTGCGGTGGGAGTTGAAGTAAGAACATAGGTAATATTGATTGAAAAATCTAAAAAGTTAAGCGTAGAGAATGATCAAAACGGTTTGCGTATACATGAAAACTTGCACTCACGGCTTAGCACCGCGTCTAACCGCACTGTTCGCCCCAAGATGGCAGTCACGCGAAGAGACGCATGGGGCTGAACAGGGAACAAATGGAGGCGATGAACCGCGTGTCGCTGCCAGGGGCCCAGGGCCCGCAGAGGCCCACGCAGCTGAGCCTGGCCCCACCGGTGGGCCATTCCGTGGGCCAGTCGGGGTCGTCGGCCGCTACCTCACCGTCGCCCACGCCGAGCACGCCAGCCGATTCAGGTCGAGCACGCGACGTCGCATACAATGCTTCCCTACGCTTCTGCTTTGCGAGTCGATGGGGTTGATGTGTAGGGTAGTTTGTTTGTGTAGTTTGTTTGTGTAGTCACTATTATTGCAGTTGCTAACTGCTTTTTATAGGGTATTCTAGTATCTGTCAGTGTTAGTTAACATCCCTACCTCAGTGTTTTACGTGACTTTGATGTTCGTGGACCTATAATTGCAATAAAATTCATACTTAAATTATTTTGCCAAGATACGCATCTAATTCAACCAACTACACAAATGAATGAACCCTTCTAATAATAAGTAATTCGACTTGCACCACCTATTTCTAAGTTAACAAACTGCGCCTGCGCTTAAACCAATGTTACGGTACTAACACAGCGCTTCGAACAAAAGATGGCGCTGACGCACGGGGTGCACGATCACTAAACTTGCATCGGGATGCATTAATGTGCTTCTAGGTGTGCTATTAGCCCTTTAATAACACTTTCAGGGCTTAAACAAACTTACCTATTGTTGGTGGTTTTGTGCTCTTCAGTGGAAATAATAATTCTTTAAACTCTAACCGTCGTATTTCGATGTTTAACTAATTATTTAACAAAAACATGTGTAATGTGACTTTTTATTATAGCTTCACTTTTTGCACAGGTTTTGCCGATGATGTGGTCACTAGAAGACAGAAGAAAGATGCTCAACTTGGGGGTAGGTTCATTTTCATAAGTGCAACTTTTCGGGTTTGATTTAAAGGTCTGATTTTCATGAATATTGTTTTTTTTTCAAGCAGAAGAAGAGCGAGCTATGCGGAGAGTGTCATACCTAAAAGCAACTTGGGGAGATCGGTTGCATCTCGACAGTGACGTGGAACCAGAAATTGATCATCATAACCTCAGAAGGTAATATTTCTTCTCGTCTTGGTACATTTAGGTACTTAGAGCGTTTTTAGTATTTAGCTGTCATATATTTCTTCGGATTCTCGCAATAAAAGTAGTATAATGTCTACCTAACATGCCCTTTGTCTACCTTGTTCATAACATATCTGTCATGTAAACCGAATTTGTTCTCCTTTATTATTCACACATTATCTAAATTTTATGAAGGTTCTACGTTTTGTAGTTAGATAATTCTTGTATTTTGTCGTTCTTAGTGGTTTTTGAAGTGTGTAACAGTTAAATTAGTTTCTAACCTTAATACAGTCAAAATTATTAGATTGTGTCTGACGCTATGGTAATCCGGTTGAAAATACAGTGTTTACCGCAAGTGGCGCCCTCCTCGGCTCACCGACGACATTACTCCGTTGCTGCGAATATTCGACCCCCATGCAGTCCTCCCTTTGCGGTACGTCGCATGACGACGTAGTTTACTCAATGTAAACTAGGTGGCGCTTTTTCAATGTGTGCAACAAATAGACGACACGCATGATAGATGGCGCCACGAGTAGCCAGCTGATGATTTTATAATAGTTTGCTACTATATACCTCGCAAATCTCATAGATCATTGTTACTTAAAATTTGAAAGTCTAATTTCAAAAATGATTTCTGACAATAAGTGCAGCAAAGATCGTCCATGCTACAATAATATCCTTACAAAAGCGTTTCATCAAAAAGTTTGAAATTACATCAAACGACCAAATAAATGGACGAATTCGGTCGATCTGTAAATTAAAATTAACTATAATGTTGTCAATAATAATCAACGGTGGCTATCTGCATGAAATTACGTCGAAGAAATCGTGTTATAATACTGTTGTGCATGATTCATGTGTTAGATTATAATGTCGACTATGTTTTACTACCTTAGTGTTAAATGTTTGGCATGATTGTAGCAAGTTTATGTTTTCAGCTATTTTTATTTTTCAAATGTGTTATGTGTAAAAATACTGCATAGGAAGAAAGCTTTATGAAGCCTGATGTTGCATCTTCAATCGCTTTTCGTAGTAACTAAGTATTTTTGAAAATCTTCATACATTTGACTAGCCGTCCCGGGCTGACCAAAACACTTGTACAAAATCATTATGCTTACAAATAATCAATGTCAATCTACTAATTACCGTATTCTAAAGTACGTACCATATTACCCGTTCATCTTATTTCATTTCAACAGTCAAGAGAAGAAAGGAGACGGGGACGTGATAGAAAACGTAGTGGAACCCGTCGAGGGTGACGTACAAGGCAACGTGCAAATTAAAATGGTGGTCAGCAACGGAAAGGTACGTAAAAAATGGAACGTTACAAATTGGCGCCCAACATGGTACAAACTTTTTGTCCCATTTTGGACGTTAAAATATTTAAAACTAGGTATAAAATATACATCGTATGAGTCTCCCAAGATTGAAGACGTTGTTGTGGTAAGTTCCATATTTGGATAAACGCCAATTAAATGTAGTAATTAGGTACCACCATAATTTTTGGCTTTATTGGCGCCCAACGAGGTAAAAATTTGCCCCGTGTTAGACGACAAACTGTTCGCGTCTTCAAAATTTAAGATCTCCACCTTTTGTTTCATACAGTTTTAACTTTTTCAAGTTTGTATCCTATTTACCTGGTACTATAGATCAATAAATAAATAATTTAAGTAATAAGTATTTTGTATTGTCCAACAGCGAGCAAGTGACAGATCGTGGAAGCAGGTGTGGGGAGTGCTGCATGGGACAAAGCTGTACCTGTACCGACATCATCCCAGTCAGGTAAGTACTTTAATTAGCTGCGGTACATACCTACTTATGTCACAATGTGTACAGTAATGTAATCTACACCAGGTTCGATTACAGGCTGTTGAATATTCAAGCAAAAAACATGCACTTAAGTATTTTTGGTAAAAAAAATAACTTTCTGTTTAAAAAATGATTTCAAACCTTATTTATGAATTACTACGTGAAAACTAGAGAGGGAGGGGGTCTTTTCATATACTACGGGTGGTCACCAAGGAGGGACGGGATTAAAATTTAAAAAAAAATGGGTCACTTAGTATGGATACGTTCCCTAATCTAACCTAAAGAAACCCATTCAAACTTTATTTAGAAAGGTCATAGATTTCCCATAAACCTGTCGCCAGCTAGCGGCCTTCCCTCTGCAATTCTGGAAAAAAACGAACCGCAAGGACACCGTGTTTTCAATTCGCATGGAATCTTCCAACCTTTACGTGAGGAAGACACGTCCGTTTATTTGCCATGTAGCCTTGGCGTCAAAAGTACCATATGTGTACACTGCAAGACAAATATTTTGAAGCATTTAGCGTAATGGGATATTGTTTTACGTGGAACGTACGATGGTTTATTTTGATTACGCGTGGTTGACGCATATTGTGCACATAGGTGTAAAAATAGACTCTATAGGTGTGTCTAAACCTTTTTATGGCGAATTTTTTCCATGGCAAAACAGTTTTCGGAAAACAGCGATTGGCTATCTAATAAAATTTGTTTTTGTACTTTCCGGGTAGTAATTATAGTAAATTGTTATTGTTATTATTATAGCTGTGTGGTGCCGGCTTAGAATTTGCACCACCCCAATTCTAAACTCATATAAGCTGTAGAGGTGAGGTTACTGTTATTTCTAACTGAATGTTTAATAAACAACGTGTAGCCTTTGTACGTCGCCTCTGAATTAAGAAAACCCTATGTAGGTACAAGTATCATGCTCATACATGTGAAGATTACTCTTCGAATGTTTGAATTTTAGGGGCTTTCCCAAAACTGCTCATTCGAGGGGATAAAAAAAGTCTACGTAGCCACGTCTAAAGTGATGTGTCATAATAACCTTACTTCTACGAAATAATTAAAACACAACTGACATCTAATGAGCGTCATATTCGAATTCAGGAGGCGTTCTCCTTATCTCGATAATGCGTCTAATGGGACGCTTCCCGTTGCGCACACCTGGCTTGCTTCCTTGAGCATACGCACGCGTTTATGTTAGGGTTGCCTCAACACTGTAATAGGCAATGATCATCAATAATGCCTGACACGAGTCTGATGAGATAGATATTCGAAGCATTTTTGACTTCCGTCAAGAAGTGACTTGGATCGGTAAGGATTCCTTAGGGTGGTTTTTGATGCAGCGCACAAAATGGGAGAGTGGCTTTATCCCACTCTCTCATTTTGTGCGCTACGTTAATTTATAATGTAATTTATAATGTATACGGATCTTCCGTATAATGTAAAATTGCATGATTTTTCCGGTTATTGCCCATCATCAGCCTATGTTAGTCCACTCCTGGACATATGCCTCCCCATGAGCACCATTGCATTAAATTTGTGCACATCTTTTATCAATTTAACCAGCTTCGAACTAGATATAGTTCGTTTGGCCCCTATCAAAGTACCCCTAGGTTCCAGATACGCGCCCGCACGTTCCCTGCCTAACCAACTGTGAAACCAACGGAAAATGATGGCAAATGGCATAATGTTCATACCCTCGGCGCATAATGTCCATACCGTAGCGAATAAATTAAGATACTTACCACTTTTCTTGTTACAAAAGCTGTTTTGTTTGGCCGTCAGAATGAAATCTTTATCAAGATATTATAATTTTGGGCAGTCTTATTTAGTTCAGCATGTTCTGTAGAGCATGAAGTGTTGTTTATATGCCAGCCACTTTTAAAACGTAACGTAAAAACCTATGCTGACATATTTATTTTGGGTTGCACATTGGGTATTCCAACTAATTTATGGGAAATTTTAAAGCTAGAATTTATATCTTGGTAGAGATCGTTTCTAAGCGATAAGGCCGCACACCGTACTAATGACAAAAGTTATATCTAATTTTATAATACATTTTTGTTGGTGTATCATAAAGCATTCTTGTATGATGCAAATGAAAATGTTAAAATCCTATTCGATAATTATACATTGTGAAATTTGAATTTATTCCAATTTATATGAATTTAACTACGGGAAATCGTACCAATACCTAGAATGTATATCTACTCGTGCAAAGAAAATGACAAATGGCATTGTATAACTTAACGTCGTCAAATTAGAAGTTATTTTCAGTTTTCCTTCCTTCATAAATTCTGAGTACCGCTGGGACGTAGGACCTTTCTACGTAGGTACCTACGTCAGGAATGTCATCTGTCCCAATCAATTTGTTAATATAGCGCGCACTAAGTTAACGTCACACTTCTCAACGAACTACACACAAGACATAATTAATTACATGTATTTATTTATTTTATTTTATTGTTTTCACTTCCACTACTTTCTATCAGTAAATTAACCGCAACAGCCTATATTGGGCCACTGCTGGACGCAGGCCTCCCCCTGATAAGCGCCTTATTGGCTTTTATCTCATGGGGGTAATGCTCAATCCCGCGCTGGACATGCGGGGTGGGATCACAGTTTGGTGGTAGAATTGTTCTGCAGAGGGCGCTGCTGCCCGCCCCTGGTGGAGATATCTCTCAGTCGTCTCTTACGACACCCGCAGGAAGAGTTGGGGTGGTGCAAATTCTAAGCCGGCGCGGCACCACACAGCAGTATATTATCACACGAATATCAAAATGCGAAAGTTTAGATGTTTGGAGATTAGTTACCGCTCCACGACAAAACCACCGAACGGATCGGCCCGAAATTTTTCGTAGATGTTGTTAACTGCTACCTTTTTCCCGGAAAAACGTGCTCGAAGCCATGGGCGGAAGCTAGTAAGTTATATAATTGAAAGCACTCCATCTGGTAAATTCGTTTACATTTTGCATCTTTACGTTTATTTTCTGAGAAGATTCTTACGTTAGTTAAACGTGAATGTCAACAGTTGTAGAATCCAAATTTGTCTCGTGCAAATTGATTTCCTCGCTCATAACTTACATGCGCCTACGCAGGTACTTCATTCATGAAAAGCTCACAGACAGCGTCATTCAGCATGCGGTATAAATCGTGAAGTGAATTATCTTTAGCAGCTGACCTTTCATGCTGAAATATGTCGTATGGCAATGATTTACAGCTTGATTTGCTATCAAACAATGATGTTGATAACTCGTTTGTTTGTCCGAAGTGCGTCAGCTACTTGCTCGAATTAATTTCTTTGTCCTAAACTGCTGGGGCCTGGGTCTTGGTGATGTGCAATTTTAGTATTGTTCTGTGAATATTTTGAACGATTCACGATCGTGAAAAATTTGAACGCATCCACTGCATCCAAGAATATATCGCGTGACATTATTTTTCCTGCACATTCCTCCAAAATACAAATTCCCAGTAGTAAAAATCATTCGTGATCTCCAGAGATCTCCAAGTCGATCTTTATAAACATTGCAGTAAAGAACCATTTTATCATCACTACAGCAATAAAATCATTTCACGGAAAACATTCTCGAGAGCTCTGGGTGGTATGAAAGCTATACAAGCTAGGGTTTGTAGACGACTTCATTTGGATTGTACGAGGATTCTTACTGCGCTATTAACGACCTACATATATTTCGCAGTGAGTGAAAGTCCGCCTGCGACGCAAGAAATTGCGGGTTCGACTCCCGTTTCGGGACAAATTTTTGTACGATCTTCAAATATGTGTTCAGGGTTTTCTGGGTACTTTCTATGTATAATAAAAATAATCTATCTTTGTAGTATAATGTATAAAGTATATTAGTTATCTTGTACCCATAGCTCTGCTTAGCTTAGGGCTAGATGATGTTGGGTGAATAATAATTGTCCAGCATTTTATCATTAATTTATTTAAGCAATGATACCGTAAGAATCCTTCTTCAGTATACTAGGAATTTTAAAGTCTATTTTAGCAATGTCTTGGTCTACACCAGTAATGTTTATGTTTTCAATTAAAGTGACGGTCATACCGACCTTAATGATAGAGCAGTTACGAGATTTCCCATTTAGTCTATAAACTTGGAAAGTTCAATAAGTAGATAAAGTTTCAGACACCTGTGAGAAATCTTATAAAATGAAAAGCAATCACGTGTTCATAGGTCATATCTCAGAAGATAATGCTGGAGGATTACCTCAGGGGCAAGGCTGCACAGCATTAAGCTGGAAGCAGTAACCCTCAGGAGCTTTTATGTGTTCTGATGTGAAGAGTATTAGAGCTAGACCTTTCAAGAAAGTGCAAGGACAATGTTTAGTTTAACTGACAGTTTTATACAGATCTCTAATTCTCTAGTAAGTGAATTGCTTTTGGTGCTTTGTGACGAATTTTAACATGTGCACCATTTTGAAACAATAATGACACTAGCTGTTACCCGCTACTTCGTTGGCGTGTTTGGAAGTATGCTATAGGTGAACAATGACAATAAGAGACCACCTTTAGGACGACCGCTAACGCTAACCAACTAGCCCGACACCATATCACTTATTTAACAGCAGTAGACAGGACAATTGAAAAAAAAAAAACGCCGAGACTGTGAAGGCCCGCGGCTTCGCGCGCGTTGTTTCTACGGAAACATTCACAGGTCATTTCTATCCCATGGGAACTGAATTATGGGATAAAAAGTAACCTATGTTTGATTCCAGGCTTAGAGCTACATCGATGCAACATTTCATCTCAATCTGTTTAGTAGTTTTGGCATGAAGACGTAACAAATATCCATCCATCTATCCATCCATCCATCCATCCAAACTTTCGCATTTATAATATTAGTGTGATTTTTTTGTAAAGTTAAATAAAAATATACACAAAACTACAGGTGATACTAGACAAAATAGACAAATAGAGTTTGATTTGAAGCATTAGTCCTAAATTCGAAATTATTTTTGGGACAAAAACGCATGTAGCCATTTAGCTGACAGTCCGGACAGTCCCGACAGGTGGAAAATGGGTGGAAATTTCCAGTATCTACCACAGACCTCTGTATCTGGGTGAGAAGGGTAGATGGGACGAGGTTAGCCCGGGTCCCTGACACGAGGGCTATGACGGAAGCTGGGCCCTTGACCTAGTTCTATGACGTCACGTCACGTCGATGGGAGAGAGCTTGCATGAGGGGACATCACTGAGGGGCTGAATGAAAGTTATTGTGTATAGACGGGCGTAGAGCTTTTGTGAAATATTAAGATGTGATTGTTATTTAGGGAGTTATGAAAGTTTGTGGTTCAGTTGACAAGGAAATTGTTACGAATAGTAAAATTGTTCTCGTACCCTCGAACATGTATATAGGGTAAAGATGCATCAAAGCTGACTTAGACACCTATCCCAAATTATTTTATACCTAGCCAAAATAGCAATAGGTTCCCACATAATTTTATTACGAACAAAAAAACTGGAAATACCGGGAATTTATTTTTAGAAACATAATCAAGTCATTTGTTAATATAATGTGTAATAAATGTATCTTTATCTTTATCTAATGTAATGTTCTATGTGCTAAAGAAATATGGATATAATTACCCCATCAAGTAAAATGACTGAGACAATAAATATTTAGTACCCATTCCGCGCAAAACCTTGTCTGATGAGATTCAACAAAATACGCATTTTGTACAATCTCATCAGCATTCACCCCTCCTTCCCACAAATTGATTGATATGCTATGCATCAGAGAAGGTAAAAACAGACTTGCGCTATATTAAATTGCCAAGTCAATTACCCTACAACTTCCAGCACACTACACAATTTAATTGTAGAAGAAAAACCACACCAACTTCACAATGAAAAAATCCATATTTTGCAATGGATTTCCATAAAGTAACGCCTGAATCTAATAATAGTAACAAGATTAATTTTTTAATCAATTAAATTCAACAAATCAAATTAAACAAACCTAAGGAAATGCGTTTTATGTATAATGTTAATTTGTAGTAGATACATAGTTTTACAGCTTCCGCGAGAGGTCACAGGAACGGAGACTAGGTAAAGAGGTTATGACGTCACAATGAACCCCTGACCCAGTTGTGGGAGCTGCTATTATATTCCGTGACGTACGGAAATGGGCCAACGTCATGTAGGTGAATGAAGGTAAAGCTTTCATGAATGGAGTTCAATTACTGCAAGGGGAAAAGGTAAAGAATTCAGAATTAAACGTAGAGGCTGTTCTTATGGAGGTAGCGAAAACATTCATGAATGGGGTAAATTTAATAGATGAAAGAATAGTAGGTATCCCTTCAGATTGAACTTAGAGTTAAACGACATTAATTGAATCGGTATATTTAGAATTATAGAAAATACAGTGTAGTTACTGCCCGCCACGCGTTGTTTCTGTGGGAACGTTTAAACGTTTTTATTTTAATCCCATGGGAACTGATTTATGGGATAAAAGTAGCCCATGTGTCTAGACTTCAAATTTCAGCCAAATCCATTCAGTACTTTTGGCGTGGGCAGTAAAAACATACCTACTATCCAAACTTTCGCGTGTTTTGTATAATGTTAGTGTAAGAATGAATAAAAAAATTTGCGGAGACAATTTTCCTTAATTCTTACGAATTTTTATTGCGTGGTATGCGATCAAAATAATTCAAGGTTGGGGCTTTCCCATATTATTATTGTCATACCTAGTGAAACATTTCTTTAGAAAAATCCATCGTATTTTAGACATTTGATGAGTTAATGAAAGTGATAAGAGCTAAAATCATAAACAAAATGCGGAATATTACAAAAACTCGTTCTTATCTAATAAATCTAAAAAAGGTGGTTCATATTTTGCTATTTTTTCAGATACCTTGTTAAATTTTGTCATTTATGTTATAGGAAATGTGTATGTATCCTGAGGGAATCCTGGCGGTCTTGACACAAAAAAAAACTTATGTAGGTAGGTTATAGGAACCGGTCCCTTATTAACCTGTTTAAAAAAAATGGTACTAAAAATCTTTTACACTTAGAAACGTATCAAAACCATATAAAGATCTAAAAGATTGAAAAAAGTAATTTACAAAAGCACTTCGCAAATAATTCTCGATCATTATCGACATGCAATAAAAACGCGCCTAATCCACTCTGGATGAGTTATTGTGGTAACAGGTTCCAGCCAAGGTCATGACCAAGCAAAAATTACAACAAAAGAAAAGCAACCGTGTCTCCAAAGAAGTAAAGAACAGAACTATTTGAAATGCTTTCTTTAGAATCGCCTAGGGCGGTTTGCTGCCATGTCTGGACTAAAATATGGAGATTGGCGTTGATATTTATTGCAATGTTTTGGCCTATGCCCAAGCATTTTCATTATGTTAATGGGCTTTTACATTATTATTGATAGCCGATGATTTGCTCGCTAGGAGAACGCAAGTTTTGTGTGTCAAGCCCACGAATCGGCAAAAGTAGCATGGAGTCGCCCTCCGGCCATGTGGAAAGGCATATTTGGGAGCGGCAGCTCTGTAACCTGTATAACGAGGTGTGGGAATCGCTAGAAGAATTAGGTCTAAAACCGGCACTTGGACACGAACGTCGCTAGCCCTGTAGCAATCATGGCAACCCTTAACTCTGCAAAAACCCTACTTTTTAATTACATGATCTTCCTCTATAACTGGGCTATGCAGCCTTGTGCTATCCTCACCCCTGCAGCCTAAATTTGTCCACTGCTGGACAAAGGCCTCCCCCTGATAAGCGCCTTATTGGCTTTTATCGCATGGGGGGTATTGCCCATAAAATAAAAAATATGGCACTGGTAATTCCTTCTGCCATATTTCTTCTATTTCAAAACTATTAACCCCGCCTTACGTACGGAACATCCCATGTTACGAACACTCTCAGCCCTATCAAGTCTAAGAAAGCACTAAAATAACTCCGAAACTTTATTTAAATTGCTTGTAAATCCATTTTCACCTGGCTCTTGTTAGTTCAGATCGTATGAGGGTAATTCTCACAGGGCTCAAAAATACGTGTCCGGCTTGAAAAAACATACTAAAAGTATCCCCAGCCCTTTGATTTTTTTTTTGTATAGTAGATTAGACGAAAATAATAGGGGAGGCCTATTTTTGTTTTTTAATTTTCTTATTCTTAATATGTTAAAATAAATAAAAACCTTGGAAATATTGACTTTCGTGGTGCGTCCGGACCTCATGTTCCACTGTTAAAACATTTTTATATTTTTTCCTATGAATAATAGCACTATTTCACACAGGTTCACAAATAACCAGATAGTTACTAGCTTAACTGACACTATTACTACACAAAAATAAGCTTTAGTTGAAAAGTTAAAACTAGATAACTTCACGTCCGACGTTTGGCGTTGATACCCCTGGCGCGCACTAATTCATTCATATATACTGTACTTTAGCAACTACGTGAATAGTTGTTAGACCGAGACAAACTATCAGTTGCGCTCCATCAGTGGTGTGGACAACACTTCTCTATCTGTCTGCGGCGCTCTGTTATTAAGGTAAGTAATCACTTTCCGTGGCTTGGTATACCGCAAATGTTGATTACCATGTAGACTATAAATTCGTTTATACTAATCCTATTGTTTCAATGATTGTAATAATAGATGCATTTTGGGTTCCTAATTTCGACTGCAGACGCCAAAGTAATATATACCAGCAATTAAGGAAATTATTTAGGATTTTGTAATCTCTTTTGATTATCGTGGTATTGATTTTCATGTTTTCCGTGGGCAACTTTGAGGACTTCGTGAGGGAGCAAGCGATAGTCGAGAGCTTTCCTGCGTTCAGGGTCCCGTACGAGTGGTGTCGCCGTTCTTCATGTATTTATCGAGGTTCAGACGAACATACACCGCCACTGGCATTATCACAATGCTGGGCAGTGTAAGTATGCCTAGTTCTTTGAAATGTGGTCTGGCGGAGACGTCACGACGTATGTTAACTAGGGTGCGTATGGCGCGTTTTTGCATCCGGAAGGCACGCTCCCAGTCAGCAGCGCACCCCCATAGCTCAGCACCATACTGTAGCACCAAGTGAACAGTTGCGAAGTAACAGCTTCGTGTCACCTCCGCCAGAACCACACGAGCCACCCGTCGGAGCGCAAAACATGCGCTACGTATCTTTTCGCATATTTTGTCTATGTGGCTCTCCCAGGGCTCCTAAGGGCTCTGTCCATTTCAAAACCAAGAAACATCGTGGCTTCGGATTGGGTAATGGCCGTTCCGTTCACATAGACTACATGCCGTTTTGTTACTGCCAGATATGCAGAAATGAAGGTAGTGGGTCTTACTTAGATTCAGAGCCAAACCGTTCATCCTGAACCATCCAGACAGTAGGCCGGCCGTCTCGTTCAGCTTCTCCTCTAGAGCGTCTACGGACTTTGCGGTGACGATCGCGGCCACATCATCTGCGTTTATGAGGGTCTTCGCGGAGGTCATCTCTCCGGGCAGATCATTCAAGAGGAACGAGAACATTATGTTGGAGACAGATGACCCCTGCGCTATTCCCATGGTGGGGGTTCTGATCGCTCAGTACCACCGACAACAATTTGTGATCGCTCACGCAGCATCTCCGTATGGCGAACGATGCTCCCTCGATCCCGATCGAGAAAAGAAGATTCTCCTATAATAAACAAAATAAAACTCAAAAACTGATTAAGAAGTAAATATAGTAGTGATTTAAGAGTGTTATTTTGATGTTAAATGTTGTTTGTTATACTTTCTTAGAAGAAATCTACAATTATAAAAAGATAAAACCTTAATTTTAAGAAACTTTCAATCTACTTTCTACTGAAAACACATTATTTTATTTATAAACCATCCCGAAATTCCTTCTCACAATGATTATGATATGCTAATTCACACAAAATGTATGTTTCAAAATATAAATGTCGAATAATTTTATATATTTGATTTCGGTGATATTAATGCTGATTTCCGTGGACACCATATTTTTAAAATTGAATAACTTCGTAACCATTGAGCCAATTAAGTGCCCTCTGCTACCAATAAATTTTAAATTAAATCTTTAATCAGAATATTTCATCATTATGTGTAATTTCAACAAAAAAAAATGTGACACGAAAGTCAACCAAAAAATGAGTTTCCGAAGAATTACCCATGATATGATACTGGCTTGCTCGTAAAGTTTGCGCGATAAGATTGGGTTTACATTACCTAATCGTGAGAATGTTTATTAGTATCTATTTTGGGGTTTCAAATTAGATAGTTACGTTAAGACAAAGATATGACGAGCATTTAATTAATTTGTTGTACCTACGTTTTTAATAATTAATACATCCAGGTCTGGTACCTGCGAAAGCCTTTAGCGTAAGTTAGGTAAGAACTCTATCACTGTGTATTTATACTTTCTACTTACATGTTCGTAGAAGAGCAAAGAGATTTTTTAATTTAATGTATAGCTACAGTTTTGAGATAATAATTCTCTTTTGCTCTTAAATACAAATTAAAGCTCAGAGTTACTACATTTCTGGCAACATCGACTATTCCACATGTAATACAATATTTTACCCGCAATATTTCATAGATTTTAGTATCACATTACAACTAAATGACGCACGGAATCTGTCAAGGTAGTCAGAACTATAAAACTTTTGGCATCTCTTGAGTATTCACCACTTGAAGAGTGAGGATAGACTTCATGATCAACATACAATCTAATCACACTACTCAAAAATCGGGACGGACAACATAGACAAAAACCGGGCTGAAATATTGCATCGTCGTCCAGACCTAAATTTACCAAAAGGATACTTTTGTCCCGGAATAGGCAGGCGATGTGAAGCCGCGGGCAAAAGCTATTAAAAAAGTAGGTACCTATACTAAAAATTCGTAACTATCTAGGTACCTACCTTAGTAATAAGAATTGAAAAAATCAACAGCTAGATACTTTCGTAAAAGCTCGTACTGTTCTCTAAAGAGTAAAAATGCAATGAGGAAGTACAAAAATCACCAAATATTTGTGAGTAAATCACTTTATTACTGCATTTCACGCTAAAACCGATAATCTGTAAAAACGCAAACAGGTTGTAAATGCAGGAACAGGTTCGAATGCGAATGGTCCGTGTAATCGAGTAATGGATAGGAGCACGCGAGCTGTGATCGATGGACTTGGATGATGAACTGAATCCTGGCTTCGATGCTGAGCAATAAACATTTAATATAGTTACTAAACTAAACCATACCTAGTTTTAAATATATATTCTCTGACTAAACCATGTAGGTATAACGGGGCTAATATAAACCGTAGACAACAATCTAGTCGAGAAAAGAAAAGAAAACTTTAGCTTTCTAATCAATTGCGTTTAATTTTTAAAAATAAATCTTTTCACTTCAAGAATTTATATTAGAATTTACATTTATATTGTTTTTAAAATGTTGATGCTGGTGTTAAGGGGTCATAACATGCTCTGCTCTCTAGACGAAAAGTATTTGCAGTGTTATCTGCAAATATTTGTTCCGGGTGGTCTGGGTATTTCTATGTATAATAAAAAATATCTATCCATGTAATGTATTGTATTATGTTATCATCTAGTACCCATAACACAAGCCCGGCTTAGCTTGGGGCTAGATGATGCTGTGTGGAATGTACAGCATTATGATATATATTATTAATAATAATCTAGCGATATTATCACACTAATATTATAAATGCGAAAGTTTGGATGGATGGATGTGTAGATGGATGGATGTTTGTAACGTCTTCACGCCAAAACTACTGAACAGATTGAGCTGAAATTTGGCACCAGTGTAGCTCTATGCCTGGAATCAAACATAGGCTTGATCTATGCCTGGAATCAAACATAGGATGAGACTTTTTATCCCATAAATCTGTTTCCATGGGATAGAAATTACCTTTGAACGTTTCCAAAGAAACAACGCGTGCGAAGCCGCGGGCAGAAGCTAGTTATTAATAATCTAGAAGAGCAAAGAACAAGCTGAGGTCTGTTCAGCTTTTAAAGTTTCAAAGCATTTTGACCGTGATAAATTTATCATGTACTTCGTTTTTATCTGCGCGAATCCATATTCGTGAGTTTCCTCTATGTCCTTACTTAAGGAAACTCGTAATAGCCAGAGAGCGTATTCTCTGCGCCGAAGAGCCCACAGTAGTCTATCAGTCGTTAGTGTCATGAACCGAGCTCTCTCATCCCGAAATAACTGCGCTAACCTCAGCTAGGTCATGGGCTGAGAAGTATTTTTAGTAACTTTTAATTGTTCTGAAAATATTCCCTTTAACAATACATTATTTAAGAAAACATTTGCCAGTTTGGCCTAGCGGAAGTAACCCCTTCCTGTGACGCGTGATAATTTGATCTGGGTTTATAAAATTGGAATTCGTATCGTATCACCAATCACGTGTATCTACGGGTCGTTAGTCTCTTCGCTTATTGGTTTTCACTGTTACCTGGGAAATTGTAGGTACCTTACTGAGGTGAAGAAACTCTGAAAAGATTTATTTGGGAACCTTCGTCAGATGGGACAGCCAATTAGGTGCTCGTTACCTGACATGATTAGAAACTAGTCGAGTTGAGTTTTTTTGTTGAGCTCGCAATTGATCACGTGAAATTCGGACGCTAACTGGGATAATGTACGAAGAAATCATTGGACGTCCATGATTTTCCCGTCTGGTCGTCTTACACTCCTATTCATTTTAAAGACGAGTACCTAGATGGTTATCTTTTTCTGGAATGGAGTGTTATAAAAATCTGAAGTTGCAATGCAAATCATCAAGGCCATGCTATAAATATCCGAAGCACCAGTTAGCAGGTTCCTTACAGGTCGTTTTATGATCATGTTTAGCTCCCGATATAGTTATGGAAAGGGGTTTGCTATAAATAGAGTTGAGTGGAATCGACAATGTATGCAAAAACTTCGAAGAGCCTATTTGGTGTTAGGCGTCATCGATTTCTAAGGCTTTGCTGTTTCCAAGTCTTTTTGTGAGATTGTGACATTGTGATATATATTTACATAAAATGAGAACACGTCAGTTAAATCACAAATGCCCGAAATAATACACAATAGGTCAATAAATTACTCTTTTCTTGACGAACAAATTAGGTAACTACCACCTCGTAAAATAACAATTAAGAAATTCTAATTACAACAATTAACCAGCAAGTCGTGTTTACCTGAAGAGTGCTATTTCGAACGCGTTATTTCAGGACAGGTGCTCAGTGAAGAACAATTATAACGTAACAAAAGCAACGGTTTATTTTCGCTGAGGTCGTGTATTTGCGACTTGCTGTGACATTGGTCTCGCGTAACGGGAAACTCTATAGTTTGTGATGCTACGTTCATCTACAGTTTTATAATAATAAAAAATGTTGCGGTTGTCAGAAAATACCAGCTAAGCATGTCTGATGGTGTTAAAATATATGTCTCCAATGATCAAACTAATGTAGACAAGGTGACTGAGGATGGCTAAAGGTCTCCGTCAAACGCTGTACATTTTAATTCAAGTTCATTTAAAACTGACCACAGTCAACGCCACCAACAGGTTTAATTCTGGCACCGACCAATCTTTCCACAATCCAAAAGTAACGTAATCAGAAACCTTCAAGAGCTGACCATCATACATCATTCCAAGACAGACCACTCAATAACCTGTCGGCGTTCCCTCAGCGTCTTCTGATTTAATTCACAGATACTTCCTGTCACGCCAATTATAAAAATAAACAATAATCACTTCCTATGGCAATGGACAGAGCACGGAAAAGTAAACGAGAGCAGTGTTGTAGACACGAATGATAGCTATACCTTCGTTATGCGGAATTCATTTTGAGACTTAGGCATCTACATTTTGGAGCTCAATGAAGAAGAACATTCAAACACGCAAATAATACAGAAGCAAAACTCCAGCGATTTTCACGACCTTTCATTGTTTACTATTATTTCCATTACTCAGCAAAAACAAACTGAGAAACTTCCGCCTCTACAAAAGCGGCCTCTCAAAGCTCTGTGTGCGAGACAGACTGCACTGAAGGCGGCTAGTGGTATAATTTGAAGGCGGCAAGTTCTCCAATTTTCGTAATCGACGTGTGCGGCGGCGGCGGTCGCCTTGTAAGGAGGACAGAGCCGGAGGCGCCGGTAGCAGAGAAAGAAAACCCAACGCAAATAATGCAAATGGAATTATAGGCTGTAGTAGGTGATGGAGTCTTTAGTCTTTTTGATGAGAGCGATTCTTTTGTCCGTGAAGACTTGATAATTTACTAGTTGCCATACAAAAGTGAAGAGGGAAGCAAAAACGTCAGAGAGAGTAGACGTAACTACGTTGTAGTGACAGTCACAGTTCTTGCATCACTACAATGTTACGGGCACAATAATAACACATATGGCATTGTCCTTTTAGGAGTCAAAGCGATATCCACTTGTTTCTATAAACATTACCCAACTGGTTCCCAAAGCAAAACATTACATAACAAACACGTGAATGCCAATGCCGAACTAACGAACCCGGTAACAATACACATGTCGTTCCAACAAATAATCCAACAATAGAAATAAATATTTACAGAGACTTTGGTAGTTTCGAGAGTTTAGAGTCTTTACTTTCTTACAAATTTAAAAGCTTGCTGCGTAGGTATTTGATAAAATTGAATAAGGATGAGAAAACTCGGAATTTCACCAATGTTAGTCACTGGAGTTGAAAGATGGAGGCGGCACAGGCTATCGCGTCAGGCGTAAGTGGGAGGCCTATGTCCAGCAGTGGACCTCTGTGGGAGATATGAAGAATCTGTAAACCTCAGAAAGTTGCCCTACATTCAACATAAAATCATTTAACACAAGGTTGTCCATCATTAAACATGGGATTACTATGACAAAAACTGCCATGTAGTTCATCTGTTTGACAAACTAAGCGATGAAAAACCAGTCGGCCTTGGCGCTGCTGACTCTCAATAACCAAAACCTATGTCTCTTTCTGCTTCCCAGTTTATTAATTGCCTGTCGACAGCAACGCTAAACAAATAACCGTTCGCTCCACTAATCTTCCGTTTGACCCAGAAACTATTACGTGTCTGAGAGATCGCTTAATCCTGTATCGGCTCGCGAAACTGCGGTGGCCCACATTCAGAGAGGTTGAGTAATACCTTTGGGTATAGGTTCTATTTTTGGGATAGAATTAGTTACTACCTATTTCCGAGACCCGCAAATTTGTAGCATTTCCTCAGACGCTAGGAACATTCTCGAATTACTTGTGTGGGCTGGTGACGCAGTAAACTTTGATTATAGGAAGTACCTATCTCTAGAAGCATACCCATTCATCATATTATTCCATCCTTGGATCAATCATCGGAACACCGATCACCGAGTACGTATTTCGATAAATTATTTTCTATAAGTATTATTCTTTCAACAAATACACGATACCTAAGCCCCATTTCCGATAGTGTTTCTCATGATACATCACTGGTAATCACATTGCAAAATCTGAGTCGGCTTAGCTCTAGATTTACCCGTGGTTTAGCAATAAACACTTATGCCTAAGATACCATAAGACGATTTCACGGAATAATAAAATGTGGTTATTGTCTGAGGGGTTTATCAAAGCTTTTCATTATTGTGCTAAGAGTTTTTGAGCACATACGTTTCTTATTATCGTTGACTTCCCTGAATAGGGGACTTCAAGGACTTCACGTGAACTGAAACAACACAAGGTTAAGGTGTTGCTATGGGGGTTTGTAGCGAGATCGTCGGTTATTTTGCGACGAGGAGTTTGGGAATTCATATTGCTTTCACTCATTGTCATTTCTTTATAAATATTTTTATATCTGAGCCAATGTGAAGAAACAACACTATATTATGTAAAAACAAGGCATACCATACAATATGAATCCAGTCGACAAGAAAATATTTCAAATATTTTGGCAGAGCAAACGTTAACAATGGTTATTGAGTTAAGAGCAAATTCCACAGAAACGTAAAGAAAACAGGAAAATCTTACCTATTCGAACCAAAACGGAAAAACAGTATTATAATGGAATGTTGACTCCAAAGATAATAATGAAGCATTGAGAAGAAAAACAACTGCTCAGAAATCACTTCAACCACACCACAGTTGTTCCGAAGGCCCAATAATTTCAAAGCCACATATTTTACGAGCAAACCGTGAAGTGGAGCGTAATGTCAATAAAAATCGGCCGAATAAATTCCCTTTACGTAATTGATACGTACCCAACGAAGAGCGACACAAACAGCTGTTCCTAGTTGCACGCCCCAATTACGAATAACAGTTCGAATGACCTATTATGACAATTAGAAAAAGTAGACTACATTCCTGAGCAGTTATTCAACGTATAACTGTAAACAAGGCTTTGCTTCAACAAATTCGCTGGCGCCGTTGATCTAGAGTAGGAGAATTATGACGAACTTACGAACTTATTTTACAAAACACAAAGTTAGGTGCAAAGGGCACTGAAAGTTGAGAGTTGCGATGGAAATCATACATTACAAAAAAGACAAGAGAGTAAAAAGACTAATAATGTGCTTTCAGCCAACAGATATTTTGGTCATCCAAACAAACCTTCCAACACAACAACAAAGTCCACAGATTCAGTATCATGTCCAAATACTCCATCCACATCCCACCATCAGAACACATCTGGGTCGAATTCCATCCACTCCACTCATTAACTTCCTCTAGAACTCGGCACATTTCTGTCACCGATCCATTTAACAGGCATTTATCCGAAAGACCCGGTATTATTTAATTTCTGGAACGATTAATACTGTTATCCAATAATTGGCGGCTAGCATTTTTCATTTCTCAACAAGATTGAGACCATCCGGTGGCGTTTCTTTGGCATCTATGAGCCTTCCTGTTTCGATCTCGATAAATTGCATTAGGTACTTTGAGTTTAGTATCGGATTTGGATCGGATTTACAAAGTTTATATTAATCCGCCATTTATTCTAACTACAGTTACCATACCACCATACCTACTTGCAATGTTTTAGGATAAGGTTTTTAGAGAAAGCTCTAGAAGAAATAAAGAAGAAACTAGAGGGTTCTGAGAGTTTATGTTTGTAGTTGTCTACTTACGCAGGCCTGTCATGTAACGTGATAAAGTGGTTCAACCCTGTTCGAATTGTGCTTAAAACCCACATCTCATCATAACAAGGGTTTCCGTGTCACCTCATTTCCATGACAAGCCTAGGGTAGCGTGTTTTTCCACCAGGCCTACTTTTCCAAACACCCCAATCATAAATGCCTATTGGTCAAGGGTTGGGGACAAAGGACAAACAAATCGATTGTATTTGACGAAAACAGCTTTATTGGACTTCCACACTTTCCTCTCTATACAAATTCCACTGAAAGCAATTAAGCCCTAAGATACCTAACATGAAAACAAACTTGATTCAGTAGGCAGGTGTTTTGCGAACAAGCTTTCAGAATTAAACTCTGTTGTCATAATGATAGGGTGCAATATGAATTCATGGGAGACTTTCTGTAATTTTCGCAAGTCGCTGTGTGATGATAGCTTGGCTAAAAATAAATGCATTGTCTTGAATTAGTTTGTTTACAGCTACGCTTTTGTTTTACGCGAAAATAATACTTCTGACCTATATTGGTTATTAGTTTGCGGTTCACCGCAAAACGGTGATTTCGCAAGAATGGCTTCTGTTGATAGGTTTGATGATTTACTCCTCGCCTATTTCTTACCATCAGATTTTTGAGTATTTCCTTTGAAATCTATACTTTGGAATTCGGTTATCTGTCTGCCGTTATTTATTAGGTAAGTAGGTATATTATATTTTCCACGCCACAACGATAAAAGTGACGATACTTATTTTGTTTCGCGTCTTATATACTATTATTATAGAGATTATATAAGAATATCTCCGAAACTACTGGACAGATTTGAAAAATTCTGTCACCGTTAGGAAGCATGCTTTTCAGGGAGTGACATAGGCTATATTTTATCCCGGAATTCCCACGGGAACGGGAACTACGCGGATGAAACCGCGAGGCGATCGTCTAGTTATTTTATAAGACGAATAGTAAATCAAAAATATTAAACACAATCATTGTTCTATTTACAGTTCTGGGTTCTGGTACCTTTGTTTTTACAACATCGGACAGCTCAATCATAACTTGTGATGGCTGGACATTATTACTTACAAGTTTGAAAGTATAATCAGAATGAAATTACTTTTTTATTGTTACAACACACAAAAACGTACCTAAGTTGGCAGATGACGTCACGGACTGATGACGTCCATCCAACCAACTAGATTGTTTCTCGCTATGGTCCAATATTTGTTGGTGCTGTAAACAATCAAATTGTTTGTTACCGTTTAGTTTATACGTAGATTGATTCGGGGAACACTATGTTCATATAAAAGATAAATAATCATTAAATAAATTAACCTTTTTTTGATGCCAATATCATCCTAGTACGAAGAGTAAATGTTTTGTAAAAAAAAAAGATGAGGCTAAATTTATCAAAGTTTGTTAATAGATAGTTACTTAAGAAGTAGAATTAACCTTTTTTTGATGCCAATATCATCCTAGTACGAAGAGTAAATGTTTTGTAAAAAACAAAGATGAGGCCAAATTTATCAAAGTTTGTTAATAGATAGTTACATAAGAAGTAGAATATTAAAGGCTAATTTTATTTTTTTAGGATAGGCTTATCTAATAAGTAGAAGTATGAAAATAAGTGCAAGCACATTCACTCTTTTTTATTTCGGAGTACGAAATTTGGTGTTATTTAAGCGAATACCAGCACTTACCTACATTTAAAAGTAAATAAATCCATCAGATGTCTTCTAAACTTTTAATAACATCTTTCCGAAAAGCACTTTGTTTTCCATAATAATGAATGTCAGCATTAAAAGGAAATGGGTAACATTTTAACATGATGTGATGACTAAACGGGAAAAGACAGACGGAAAATGAAAAGAGCATGTGTTCCATTTCTCGAGTGCATTGTTTGAAGAAAGCTGTTTATACACTCGGTGACAATATTTTTTAATGATCGATCTGGAAAATTTCAAATAAGATCCGTTACATTAAGTAAGATATACGTTCCTTAAATGAACACAGCAGCAGTAGATGGGAACTTGTTGACCCGTCTCTTCACAAATCGCTATTATGTAAGGACTGAAATTATTTGCTAAAAGATCCTAAACTAAAAAAAAAACCTTACAACGTCTTCAGTATTAACCATGATGGCACGCTAACCAAATGTTTACCAGGAGGTGGATCAAATATTTTAGCCCAAGCTTTTTTTGCCTTGTATTTTCTTACTTCTGCATTATTTAGAACTGATTTGGCGATGCAGCGAAAATATCGCCCGCTGGATTTCCTTTACGACAAATCACTGGTGCGCATTTAATTTAATTTCATTGTAAAACGAAAAGGGAAACTGGAATGCATCCGGAAATGTCATAATTCTTCAGTATTCTAATCCTGACGCACAATTGACCGGTCTTTGAACTCCATACTCGGGCAATGTTCTTTCCACTACTGTTTTTGGCATTGACTTGCGAATATTTGTCATTTAATTATCTGCCCTAGAAAATTGAATTACTATCCTCGGTTCTAGAATCCACGATATTTTATGTCAACAAAGACATTTATGAATGAAAACATAATAATAACTGATGACTGAGACTCACAAAAACTAATAACAATAACAGAAAACAACAAGATAATAGCGAGGTTAACACTAAAAACAAAAACACAAACTCTAACGATGCATAATTGCGCAAGCGCAAAGGAAAAGATTCAAGTTCTATAATTAATTGACGATAGAACGAAATGACATGATGAATGAAACCTTTCAAAATCAAAAATTATATCGCACTACGATTTTCTCGGATGATACAATGTGTAGTAAAATATTTTCGACCAATATTTCTTTGTTTACCAAAAATATATAGGGTTCTACTGAGTCTGAACTGAGTTTATACTGTTATTATTGTTATTATTTTTGGAACTTTATAATGTAATGTACTTTTAATTTGAAAATAAATAAAATACAATACAAATTATTACAACTTCCTGCGAGATACATTATTGGCTAAGTAAAGAAAACAAAATATCTTGTAATAAATAGGCATTCCTCAACTTTGCTAAGACACAACGCTCACTAATTATTTGAGAGGCCCACACAACAACCACTATCAAAATAACAGATCTTAATTCACCTTAAAGTAGCTATAGACTTATCAGTATGAATAAACAATCATAAGGTACTGCGCAATGGATTTTAATTGGCAACCAAGAAGCGTGGTCGGCAGGAATCTATTGAGTGTCAAAATGAGCCCTCAAGGCAACGAACAAAATATGCGATTGGTTGGATGATTTGCATTTCGATTCAACATAATTTTGTTATTTCCACGTAGGTATCAACTTGTCCTATGTCAGTGGAAAAATGGTAGTAGGTAAATTAATATGTCAATTCAGTGTCCAATGTTCTAAAACAATTAAACTTCTTTAAAAATAATGTTTGGATGTTATATTGACAACTTCATAGGAAGAAAAGCAGAAGGAAGACGAGGACCCGTCCTTCTCTGCCATTCTACTTTTCCTTCTGAAGACCAAGAATTAGCTGCATGAGTCTGATCAAGGAAAAATTCGCTATCATCACACTAATATTATAAATGTGAAAATTTGGATGGATGGATGGATGGATGTTTGTTACCTCTTCACGCCAAAACTACTGAACGGATCGGGCTGAAATTTTGTGTACAGATAATTATAATCCTGGAATCAAACATAGGCTACTTTTATCAAAAAAATCAGTTCCCGTGGGATAGAAATCACCTTTTAACTTTTCCATAGAAACATTGCGTGCGAAGCCGCGGGGCGCAGCTAGTATCGTATAAAGAAGTAAAAAAGACCGCATTGGTAAGAGAAAAGTGGAGGAAACTGCATCATTACACGAACAAGACCAAGGCTCTTTAATTTATAATAATAAAAGCAAGACCACAAAGATCAGGTTTAGACACATAATCTTGAAAGAAAAGAGACTGTGCAACAAGATGTAATGTATAATTGGTTTACCAGGTTGACTGAATCATTTCTACACCTACAACTTCTACGCTTTGCAGATTTCGTTCTGATACATATTTAAAAGGAATATCATCAAAAAGTATTGCATAAATCTTTCGACAAATGGGGCAAACTCTTTCCAAAGTTACATCAGCTTTGATGTGTTTTCAAAAAATACTGTAACCAGGTCAAATTTGCAAGGAAATCTTTACGACTGCGATAAACATTAAGATCTTCGTTGCAACTGGAGCTCGGATTTGCACAAAATATTTATGTTTGAATTGAGACAAGTCAATTTACTTTTCTTTGTGGTATGGAAACACTTTAGTAACTGTTCTATAAAATACAAGTGAATATAGCTTTTATATTTTGTTACTAAAGTGTTATACATAATACATAGGTAATAAATAAATAAATAATAAATAATAAATAATGCTGGACAATCCACACAACATCATCTAGCCCCAAGCTAAGCAGAGCTTGTGTTATGGGTACTAGATGAACGATAAACATAATATTAATACATTACATAGATAGATATTTTTTATTATACATAGAAACGACCAGAACACCCGAAATAAATAAATAAATAAATAATGCTGGACAATTCACACAGCATTATCTAGCCCCAAGGTAAGCAGAGCTTGTGTTATGGGTACTAGATAACTGATATACATAATAATATACGAGTACATAGATAGATATTTTTTATTATATATAGAAAACGACCAGAACACCCTGAACAAATATCTGCAGATCGTACAAATATTTGTCCCGAGTCGGGAATCGAACCCGCAACCTCCTGCGTCGCAGGCGGACCTTCGCCCACCGCGCCACAGAGGTCGTCGAACCTAGTGATATAAGTGGAAACTTTGAGATGACTGTCCTCAGATCCTATGACCACGTTTTTTGCCCGTCCTTTTATTACCTAATTTTTTTTTTTGTCGTGTTGAGCCATAAGTTCTCCTTAGATTAATAAATGCTACTTCATTGTGTAAACATAACCGCAAAGTCATAAGAGAACTCAATTCGATAGCATCGCTTTATTGTGATTACTGTTACATCTTGCCAGCGATTACTCAAAGTACAGTATAACAAGATTTATTTACTAGACCAGACTAAAACAATAGACCATTAAACCAGAAAAGTAGAATTAACACGTAATCCACGTACCTAATTCAGAATATGGAACGATGTCCGACGGCGCTGCCTCAAAAATAAAAGTCGTTAAAAACCTATAAACGTTAACCCGCTTGTTTTGCTACCTTTAAATCGCGTTTATGATCTGCAATGAGTGAAAGGTCTGCATACATGGGGGTCTCGATCAGCAGTAGCACCCCTCACAATAAAGCTCTCGCATCTGTGCCTACCTAGCGAGATAGCTAGATGGATAATACTTTATTGTACCGCACAAAGACAGATAGCAATATAGAAATAAATGCTGAGAGTAGACGAAGTACAAAGGCGGCCTTATCGCTATGAGCGATCTCTTCCAGGCAACTTTGGGATGGACTGAAAGAAAGAAAAGAACGAAATTATTTTAATTTACCTTAAATTTACTACACAACACATTAACTAAGTAGCTAAACACTAAAAAAAACTTAGATCCAATTTTTGTGCTGGCATTAGGGCAAATATGGCCTTCACTCAGCATTGTGCTGGGTAGACCTGGTGTGTCTACCCAGCGCTGGTGGACTGGACATGTTAGAACAAAATAGGCGGTGGGACTCGAAAAAATAAAAATAAACAATACTTACACTACATACAATACCTACATATAACCTACAAACAATATAATAAACTTACATGAACATAAAAATAAAGTTGTCTAACTTTGCAACGATAGATAATGCAAGATCTCACTCATGAGACTTTGATAGAGTCTTTATAATACGCCATAGAGCTTAAACCACGGTTAGTCGCCAAATAAAATATCGCGGATAGTAGATATCCTCGATGTTTTAGCAATATACTCGTAACTATTAAGGATGGTACCTACCTAGCACTTATAAGATGTCCCAAATGCAACATATATTAATCACTCTCTTTACGATCCGTCAAAAACATAATTTGAGACATAAATACTCCAGTTTGCATTGCAGGCCGTATATCATGCACATTATCATTTCATGTTGCATGTAAGCACAATAATTAAATCTAATTTTGTAAACCTAATTCCTCTGGACCTAATTCTAGAATAAATTGTCCAGTTGAGTACTGTTGCTATTCTGAGCCGCGTTAGAATAACTTGTGTAAATCATAACATTAGTGTTACACGTTGTATCATTACCTATTACGTAACAGTACACAACACTTTATTTGCAGCATGATATAAGGAATGTGTTAAATTATGTTACACTCTACGTTTATATCTTTGTGCCATTTGGATCTTGTTTTCTTTGTAACTCGTCCGAACAATGGGTCTGACAAAAGGGTCAAAATATTACTATCAAATACAGCTAACATCGGAGCGTAGATCATGTACATTAAATTAGTTTTTATTTCATTTCAATACATGGAGTATTTCCAAAGTTATAACGACGAGAAGTTTAGGCCCGTTTTTGAATTTCTGAAATTTCCCGCGCTCATACTATTCTCGTAACACATTCTCAGAGCAAAATGTTGTTGTTAATTTCATGGGTGTAAAACTTAATATCCTTAGGGTGGTCTTTTGCTCTATCGCAACAACCCAAAGCTTAAAAAGACGAAGAAGAAGTGTTCAAGAAGACCACCACACCTGTCTGGTACCTGTATGGTAAATGAACCTTTATTCCTATAGCATAGGCAAAAATTATGTAGTCTTCATTAATACCAAAACATTACATTTTCTTTCCTATAATGTGGGGGCCTCCTAGCAACTAGCACCCAGGTAGAGCTAATAACGGCAACCGGCGAATAGCTCAATTCATGTAGGTAAATCCACCCTGGGCTGATGTTTGCGTGGGCTTGTTTGTTAGGCATTAGGGAAGCACTGTTGCTATCCCTACCTTAGTTCTTGTACTGTCACGGACAAAATTACAAAAGTATAGAAGCCTCTAAGGTTTTAAGAGGATTCTATCAACTTCGCTCCAGAGAGGCAAATCAAATCAAAATCAAATCAAATAGTTTATTTGCAAGAATACAAAATTATACAATATGTCAAATCGCGATCTTGCTTCATTACTTGCAAAAGGCGGTGTCACCACGTTACTTAATTGAGTAGTAATAGATGATAAGTATGATAATTCATTTCATATCCCAAAGACTTTCAGACATTATAGAATTAGGTTCTATAAAATTAAAAAAAAATAGGTCTTATCTATGAATTTAGTTAGGCCTTGATAGCAAAATGAAACAAGGTCAACCTGAAACTTTTGTTTCCACTAGTATTCTACAAATTTGGCAGTAGGTATTACGAATTTGAACCTAAAAATAGAATCGCGCCCCTCTCACCCACAAAACCAGGTGGAAATGAATTTACCGTGCCATGTCTGGCATTCCCGGCCGACATTCATCAGTGTCGCTGGGGGATATTGTGTTTTATTTCTATAAATAGACGACTCAATTTAAGGCTGAACTTTATCACGATTTTCACGGTGGCAATGTTCTGAAATAAAATAGAAATGTTTTGAAATTAAATTATATTTTTCTGACGAAGAAGGGATGAACGATCATTGCTAACTCGAAACGTCAGGACGTGACATGAAAAACAGGTTTTTCATCCATTTTCAATACGTTTGAATGAATGGATGCAGATGCAGGAATCGTGCATTTTTCTCAATTCAAAATAGATTTCCAGATGACAGTTCTAATTCGAAGTTACAAGCGCGAACGCACTGTCTGACATAACTCGGCCATGTATTTTGCAACTCGCTATAAATAATCACTTTTCGCTCATCCAAAATAGCCAGTGTTTATTTTATTCTAGTTTTAATTATAGCAGTGTCTTTCACTGTTAATTGGAGCTTAGACGTTTACACGTAACTGAGATATTTTCTGAGAATTCGGAGAGAACTATATTTCATGTTGTGGATAAGTAACACGCAATATATTAAGGACGACGCTTCAATTTTTCAGAAGTGAGTTCTTGGATAAGAATTCGAATGGAGGAAGTACTGTGCTAGTAACATCAAAACCATTGAAAAATGTTAAACGTAACACAAAAACGTTTAACTTCCTTTGTGTTATATCATTTAGTTTATTTACACAGATGTGGAAAGTCAATATTACCAATTGTTTACTATTTATTTACATAAAACTCTTACGTAAATATAGATAACTTTGTTCTTTCAGAAATAACACAAAAAAGTACCTTTGAACATTTTTGTACTGAATTTATAGTGACTAACTTTATTAGAAGTCACCTGCGGCGAAAACTTGAATGTTAATAACTTTCTCGCATTTGTTTCTTTATTGCTTTGTTCATAACGACATCAATTTCTTACCCATTGTTTAGATCGCCTCTTTTATATTTTCTCTCTTTTATTTCTTTCTTACATTCTTTGATATCTTTCTTTTCACTAAATTCCGTAATCGATCAACAATGACAGATCGTAAATAAGACATTTCCTGAAGATGAAAGCTTATACGTTTCAATTCCTGAAACGGTGCGTTACAACACGCCTTCTCAGAAACTTATTGTAATGTACGGCGTTGTGTGGCAGTTAACAAAATTTAGTAAGAAAGGTTAAAAGTTGACGATGGATTTAGTGGACTGGATCCAACACACTTCCCAATTGATGTAAGTTACAAAAAAATATTTTCTTTCTTTCCCCGAAGCAACCTAAAAACTAAAACTGAGAGGCCTATGTCAACATCATCAAGTATTTTTAACCTACTTAGAAAATAGGAGGAGATTCTATGTTCGGCACATAAATAAAAATAATGTACAAACTCGTACAGATGTTTTTTTTTATGTATGTTCGTCAATTTCTCCTTCAATTACAGACCGATTTTGAAAAATCTTTTGCTGTTGTTTAAAGAACAATCTTCTGCCCGCGGCTTCGCACACGTATTTTCGGTATAATAAGTAGCCTATTATCTAAGTTAGGCTTTGTTCTAAACGTACGAAAAATTTCATCTTGATCCGAGGTTTTTGTTATTATAGTGCGTAAGCCTCGCACTCTGGCTAATTTCTTATTTCTAAGAAATCAAAGACCTGCATCCCATTCAAATCCCGTCGAAGTCCACATTTTTTGCGATATTATTTGATTTCTTAGAAATTCATCTGAAATTAATCTGTTCAGTATTTTGGAGGTCCTAGGTAACAAGCACATTTCAGAAACTTTCGCACTTTCGCACAAGTATAGTATAAGTATATACATATAGTAGTAGGATTATCAAGTAGTTATTCTAATAACAAGATACAAGACAAAACTAAAAACCGCCGACGTTTATTGGCTCAACAGATTTTCATGAAACATGGCTCAGAATACTTGGAATAAAATTATCTACGACACGAAAAAAACTAAACGAAAATCGGTTCATCCGTTTTGGAGCTACGATACCACAGACAGATACACAGACAGACACATTAAACTTATAACAGCATTAACAGCCCTCTCTTTTTGCGTCGGGGGTTAAAAACTATGAACATCAGACACCTTGGCGTCAAGTAATAAAGAATACTACACATGTTTACCTAATCCGATTACATTAAACGACTCAAACTAGGATAGACCGGTCTGCGGAAATGAACTTTACGGTTTCAAAGAACATACCCGTTGACTGCAGCTTCTTATAAGCCATAAACATAAACCCATAAACCCACATCTTATTACCTCATTCGTAATTACCGAATCTAAGGAATAAATAGATATATATATAACCGTGGTCCAAAATCCCTGCCTAAGTAAAACAATCATCATCAACCTATATTAGTCCACGGCTGGACATAGCCTCCCCTAATGAGCGGCATAGCGCCCTGTCTTCAGCTTGCCGCATCCAGCATCTGCCTGCCGTTTTTCGCAGGTCGTCATCCCACCTTGCCGGAGGGCGTCCTGCACTACGTTTGCCGAGTCGTGCCGAGTCGCAATTAAACTTATATCTATTAATTTATTTATAATTAGAATGACTCTAAAACAGCGATGTTGAAATGTACGAAATTCTGTAGATATTGTCAAGGACATCAAACAATGAGCTTACCCTATATATAGTTTGTAGGTTAGATAAAGCTAAAATGGTAGGGTACAAGGGTTCTCGTCCCCTACAATCAAAGGGATCCAATTAAGAGGGAATCAGTACAAATGGACTCATCTCCGTATTTACACAGGAGCCCGCTTTTATGGGTCATCGCCTTAATTAAGGTTAGTTTACATACAGACGGAATTAGATCGCGAAAGAGATCGCAAAGTTGAGTACACAAATCACAATGAGTTTTGAAATTGGGCTACTTTTCGTTGTTTGTTTTGGTCAAAGGAGTAAATCTCGGTTATATTGTGAAAGAAATGTATAATTCGATCAAATACAAATAAATAATAAATAAAAAAAATAAAAAATAATGCTGGACAATTCACACAGCATTATCTAGCCCCATGCTAAGCAGAGCTTGTGTTATAGGTACTAGATAACTCATATAATTAATACAATACACTACATAGATAGATTTTTTTTATTATACATAGAAAACATCCAAAACGCCCTGGACAAATGTCTGCAGATCGTACAAACATTTGTCCTGAGGTGGGAATCGAACCTGCGCCACAGAGGTCGTCAAACAGACAAAGCATTGGTGCTTTTCATTCATCTTTAGATATTCCTTTATTTGGCCATTTAGTTACATTAAAATAACATAGGAAAGTTATACATTACATATGTACATCAAAATTACTTAAACGATGGTTTTGGTTTTAATTAAGTATGAAAATAACTAGTACACGGGTAACTAACCTAATAATTATTTATTTATATTAATTTTTCTTTAATTTCTGAGAGGTTGTCCTTGAGATAAAGACAAAACAACTAGCTACTATCGGTCATCCATCTTAGTCATCTAAGATTAGAGAGACAAACAGGACAAAGCAGCGATGATGAATGTAAAGCTTAAGAAAATACATACACGTTATTCCAATGTATTTATACAAAATGCATTGTAGAATAAAGCTTTTGTTCTGATCCTCTTTAATGGCCTGCAAATAAAACCAGGAAGAGTAGACAAAGAGTTTCGGGCGAAGGAGTTTACGAATCATCAATTACAGGCGTACAGTAGGTAGAGTCGGTGAAAATCTTTTATTAAGTACCTACCTACACAAAAAAAACAGAACTGGTTGACTGGTTATCAATAAGGTTTCAGGCTAAAGGTTTCTTCGTCGCTTCTTTACTTTAGTCTACATACCGAAGCGACAGAAATCAAAAAATATCACTTTATTTCCGTGTCAGTGTTTAGTTTTTTATTTTGACCTTTTCTAAGTGTACATTTATTGTATTTATGGAAATAAAGAGTTTTTGATTTTGATTTTGATTTTATGAAGATCTGAGAAAATAATAACATGAAAGAAAACTAGATTATAGCCATGAGATTTTATTTATTGAATACGCACCTAAATGTAATTATGTATTTTGCTAAAAAAATATTTATTACTAGACTAGGGTATTGTTACATTATAGTCGTTTTGATAATATATTATATTAGTGTTCAGAATTATAACACAAGTCAGTGAGTACCGAATTCTGAATCAGATAACCAGAATAACGTTTATTTCTTCAGGTTTACAAAATAAGTACATAGACAAATCATACCTTAAACCTATTCACTTCAGCTTTTTGTCTTCCTCTAGCGAAAAAGTGAAAGATACTCTTAATTCGCCTGATATGAATACCCACCGAAATGACTTCCCAAAAAGCTTAAAACCGAATTGCTGACATTTATCCTTAACTACGTTCACTCCAGTAAACAAACTCGCGTGAACACACTATAGCATACCATAAAACTTAGCCTTTTGTTTTACTGCGCTTCGAATTGGCTCGTATTGTTTTTTAGTTGATTTACTGATAAATATCTATTAAACGTTGTAACCTCGGCGAAGGATAGTCGTGTGTATTCCACGACTCATTTCCGCATAATTTAGAAACAGACTGCAACAGTCAATTATCTAAAATACAGACGTTAGATTTAGATAAGTCGGTCTTAAAAATGCACTCAAATAACAAAAAATCTAACTAGAAAGAAAGAACTAGACTCTAAAGAAATTATGACAAATGAGAAAAAATTACAAGGTGAAAAAAATAATGAGTATCAAACATGTCTGAAACTAAAGTACGGAAGTAATTTAAGTAGTATTTTTTATAAGTAGTATTTTTTTCGACGGGTAGCAGAACGCACGAAATGCGACTTACTTGGTTGTTTACTCCAAAATGTCGACGCACGAAATGCAACTAATCCAGTCCCACATACCAATGTGGGAATTTTGCAATAAGCAAAAACTATCTGCCTTCAAACAATGGGGTAGCTGCCCTGAAGATCGGTGTTCGCCTAACCCAGGTTGGGTAGAACCAAATAATACATCTCAATAGGTAAAGCATAGCTACGGTACTAGGTAGGCAATGTAATGGACCAAGAATGTACCGTTGAAATGCTTTCATTTATGATTAGGATCGACGTTCGGAAAAGACTTCGTGAGTTCAATTAGATCGGAACATAATTGAATTATTTAGAGATGGAGCGGATACTGCACATTACGTAATCTTGGGGTTTAGGATAAAGCGGTGGACGTTACATGACGGACTTAAAAGCTTAGACTAAACAGTACTGGAAGAATAAGATTTACAAGATTAACAACAGCCTAGAGTTGGGAAACAAAGAGTGTGTCAAGAACAAAGGGAGTGTTACGTTACTCATCTAAGCCCTGATCCGGATGATAATAATGATGACGACCTAATAACAGAGTTGGTATACAGCTGAATTTCATAGAAAAGTACCTAATAATTGGTCCCATAGACCAAAATACTGACTGATTGGAAGTCAAAAACTTATAAAATACTAGACGATCGCCTCGCGGTTTCACCCGTGTAGTTCCCGTTCCCGTGGGAATTCCGGAATAAAATATAGCCTATGTCCCTGAAAAGTAAGCTTCCTAACGGTGAAAAAAATTTTCAAATCGGCCCAGTAGTTTCGGAGCCTATTCAATACAAACAAACAAACAAACAATCAGATCTTTCCTCTATAGTATAGAAGATCACTGCACAGTGATCAACATAAGCCGCTAATTCAACTGACCAAAGAGATATACTGGGTCTAGTTCATCTTAACTTTTATAATATAAAAAGTTTTGAGTTCCTACTATCCATAAAAATAGCCGCCCTACCTCTAGTGTCCGTCAATCGACCACCGCTGTACCATGCATTGCATAACGCACAGTCGTGCCTCAGGTCCATAAAAGAGCACCTATGGCCCATTGATTGGACCGAGGCGTACGTAACGTGCCTAAAAGCGACCTCACTCCATTGTTCTTCTGGCACTCAATAAAGAAATGGAGAGTGTCTGTGTCGTGACTCGTGATGCAACTTGATATTAACGTGCTTTATGTGTGCAGTACCATTGTCTTCAATAGTTTTAAAAGAGTGATAGCTTCTGCCCGGCTTGGCGCGAAACTTTTCTGGATGAAATTCCAGTTTTCCCCGTTATGGGGGATTTCTAAAAGGGGAAAACTAGAATAAGCCATGAAAGCCTATAGAACCTATAGTGCCGATAGAAAAATGCAGCCCAATCGTTATTCCAAGTCTAAAATTAAACCTATGCAGCATTCAGTGGGATTCATTTATTCGTTTTCGCGCGAAACGAAGAACTAGGTACCAAACGTCCATACAATGATCCATACTTTCACATATTAATTAATAATAGTGTGATATGATAAAGTCTTAGACATTCTACAAAAGTCTAATCAAGGCACTAACTTAATCTTGGGTGATTTCTTTTATATCTTTCGACTGAGTTTAATTTTCACTGTTCTTGAAAGTTTGTTCAACAGTCAATTAATTTTGAAAGTTTTAGCTAGTCATTATCGCGTGGTTTTGCAGGAAAACGCAAGTTAAAGACTCGCATACGTTAACACTCTGTATCTGTACCTACAGTTTATCGTCTTAAATAAACTTATTACTAAATCCCATTAATTATTTGAAATCACTTCATGCTTGAAAAACTCCAGCCACGAATTCGTTACGTCTTTCGTCGCTTTTAAAGGTCATACATAATTTAGGAATAAGAAATTTTAATTAACAAAGTTTATGAATGACGTCATCAGCTACCGAAATATGTAATTTGATCAAATGATTATCTCTTTCTGTATATTTTCCTCTAACTATAAAATGTTCAGTGCGGTTAACAGTATCCTCTTGAAGACCTTGTTAACCCGCACTGCGAACATCTCGGAATGAAGTCGTAAAACGCACGCGTCACAATTAGCTTAACTCCTTTTATTTGTACCGTTTTGTTGTTATTCGTTACGTTTTATTGTTTGCTCTTTAACCTAAATACTGGAGTATCTACGGTCTGTTAACGTCAGAGATGTTGCAGACGGTCTATTTCATATGTTACCAATAGTAAAGGAAGGTTATTTATGACGCAACTACCCTAATCCAGCACAACGGTTGGTGGTCACCTAAAAATAATCAGAATTTCATTTTTGATTCATATGGTGTGAGTATACCATAAAAATGTGCAAGCATCATAATACATTTAAAATAAGGACTATTTTATTAAGATAAGCTTAACCACCATAGCTGATGTTTTGTTTTTTCTGGAAATACAGAGATGTGGGCGAAGTAGAGCGAAGCGTCGCCAAGCGATATCAGTGGACACTGGCCTTATTAAGAAGACGAATATTGAAACTTCCGTGAATCACTAATTGGAATGGTATATAATTAAACTAGGCGACGATTAGCTTTTTGCCTAAATTATAGAAAACCTCAGCCTGTTTTTAGACGCCGCCGTTGGATCTAAATATAGCCAGCATACCTACGGTATTAATATATTGATGTAGAACCTTTAGGACGTCAAATATTACGCGACGCTTGAGCTCAGGATCCCGATGTAATTACCTGTCTCCAGGGTGTCTAAAGGGCGCACGTACGTTGCCCTAAACAAAATCTATTTTGTGATTCAATTTACACCCAAGTTACTCGTGTAAATCGGTTCGACATTGGGTTCAACCGTCGCAAATTCTATCAGGCCGCTTAGTCATGAAATGGCCTAAAAAAAGGAAGCAGTCAGAATATTTGGGCTAATTTACGCGAGTTTCAAGCTCATTGAATTAAGCACAAAATTCAGGTCGCTTATTTTATAAATGCATGTTTTGGTAACATTTTTCAACGTTATATAACAAGATTTTGCACTCAATGGCTGTCCGTTCTCCGTCTTCACAAGAGTGTTGTGACATTTGAGGACACGGAGTAAAAATAACATGCGCCATCTTTCTTCATTTGCCAAAATAATCAAATGCGGCAAAGGAATTTAATGGAAATTTCGGACTGTTACATAACTACACGCTATTGTTGGGCGGTATATACAAAAACAGCATGCCTCAACCGACTCCACCTCCGTTCGGTCCCAAACTGGTACAGACTCGTTTTGCAAGCAAAGGCTGGGCAACAACTATTCAGTTGTAGGTCAAAAATACCAAGTCTGCTCAGGACGGCTGTCGGCGATAGAATGAGTCCGGTAGCCGAGAGTTGCCTGGCTAATCGTGCGTCACCCACTGTGTTGCCAGGCTGATATACAATTTTACCCAGTTATGTTTGATGGTTATTATTTACCTAACAGCTCGGCCGTCCGACCGTCAACGAGTGCCTTCGTTGCTTATAAATATTAACATATAAGTAAACATTAATTTATTTTCCAAACAATCATTGATTTTTCAATTTGAACTTTATCTATCCTTGCGGACAAAATATATTTCATCAAAAAAAAACAAAAGGTAACGAATAAAAGACCATATTCTTACAAACGTATGCCAAAGAGATTTAAATCAAAGAGCACGATCCAGCTAACAAAGCTTAGAATCCCTTTTGTTCACATTTAGGTACGGCAACCATTTATTTATTTATTAGATTCGAAATATTTCTAATAATATCTCTCTCTAATGAGCCCGTCAAATAATAACAATATATAATAATAACAAAAATAAGTCTTGGATTTAATTGTCTCACGATCGCTCGAACAGCTCTCTTCTGCATCCTAAACGCTCGCTCCCAGTCAGCAGCTCTGCCCCACAGCTCCACGCCATATTGAAGGAGCGAGTGAACGGATGCAAAGTAACAGCTTCTGGTCATCCCTTCTTCAAGAGTAGCCGATAAACGCCATAAAGCGAAGCAAGCCCTTCCCACTCTCTCGCAGAGTCTGTCGATGTGTAGCTCCCACGTTGGGCTTTGGTTGTTAAGTTCGTCACTGCATTCCTTCTCATTTCTTAGCTTTGGTTGCAAAGCTTATCACTTCATTTGCTTATAGTAAAACTATTAGTGAGAATTACTATTTTCATCAACTTATTGCTTTTCACTGAGCGAAACATGCCCACAATAAGTAGATCATCACTCAGGCTGTTAACTGCTTCTCGCTGGGCGGCATGCCCACAATTAACAATCTGTCATGCCATTTGGTTAATCTTACGCTAGAAATAACTCACGCGCAACATAACCCAATTGCTTTTTATTATTTATAATACCCAGACTGTTAATTGCTTTTCATTGGGCGGCACATCATTGTGCCTGGCATGCCCACAATTAACAACCCATCATGTAATATCATTTGGTTACCCTACGTTAAAATTATTTCACGCGTAAAATAACCAAATTGTTCCCTTTTTCACTGAGTCTATTAACTGCTTCTCGTTGGGCGGCACATCGTTGTGCATGCCCCACAGAAATCTTAATAACATTGTTATTCAGATTTCTGTGGCATGCCCACAGTTAACAAGCTGTTAGTCAATTATATTAATTTCACCTGACTTAAAAATAACTTATCGTTTTTTTCACTCTGACTGTTAACTGAGACTCTTTGGGCGGCGCATCATTGTGCCCCGCATGTCCACAGTTAACAACCAGCGGACTAAGTTCGAATTAAACGTGGACAGCATTATTAAGTTTATTATCATGAAATGCATTGCATACCTGACTATTAAATTGTGTGTCAATAAGATGTCATTGTTATCTTCTGCTAAACTATTAGCAAAACGTTTACGTATAATATCCAATAGAATATCATGATCAGTGCAGCAATAATAATGATTTTCATTGTCAATGTACCTACAGCTACAACTTTCAACATCATTGTTTAAATTTACATTAACTACCCTATATTGGATTAGGGAGTTCAAATAGACCCAAAAATAGAATTTGATAGGCCTAAGTCTAGTAAATTGTTACTAAAATTATTTTTGTAAGACATTGCACGACTTCAAGTTATCTAAAAAAAAGGACTAGAAAGTCCCGTTCGACCTATTTGAAGATACTTTAGTATAAAAGCATAATTATTCACTGCCGCTCCATAACGACATATCAACCAATCGAGGATAGCCTAGTTTGCCTTCAATTTCCCTTCCCGCTCAAACACTGGTCAAGATTCCTTAAACCAACACAACTATCCAAAAAGCGCGATTTGGCTGCAGGTAGGAGAACCTTTACACAAGTAAATGAGAAAAGTCGTCGTCACTAGTAAATTAGAAAAATCGTCTTCTAGTATATTACATTTTATAGGTGTTGTAAACCTAGTTGTGTATTTTACCTTTAATTTTATTTATTTGAGTATGGTATTAACTCTGTTTATTTTTAATTGAACCTACTACAGTCCTAAATTCATTTGAAAAGTCGTAAGTAGTTTACTTTGGAAACTCAATTTATTTTATTATACCAGCAGTAACTAATTCTCTGATCACGGTCACTGACGACCCGTGTTTCAATTGCGTCTGTTAGTAAATATAAATACCTTTTCTATTATCCTATTCGATCCTACTCGATTTTATTCGATTATGTTCGATTCCATTCTATTTTATTCTATTTTGTTTATTATGGACCTAAACAACTTACGAGTACTTATATCGTTTTCACCATTTAAACTCTAATTAACACGTAGGGTGTAACAGTATAATAATATCGTACTAAATAATTTACCTACCGAAAACCTACTCGTACTCAAAGCATAATCAGGCATAAATATGTATGTAATTGATACTCTGCGTATTAACGCATTCGCTGCCCAGCTTCGGCGGTGCGACCCGCAGGGGCGCGCCCCGCCGCCGCCACTACACGAGGGTCGAGTCGAGAGGCTCGTCTGCGTCTCGGGCCATGAAAATGTTAGTTTAAAGACCTACGTGGGAATCTTCCCACAATATTTAGTTTAAGCGTTTGATTTAAGTATATTATTTATTGTTCATTTTATATCATCTACACTACATTATATATTTACACATTCACACACTGTTGACTTTTATGAAAAGTGTGGTTCTCCCGTTCATACTTGTTTAGCGTTCGTACTCTTACATCCTGTTCATACTCTCTACTCCTCTAATCCTACATGTTTACTTCACATTTCTTTTCGCTACCCTCAATGATTTCTATTCGATATTTTATTGCTTCATTTATATGCATTATTTACACGTAAGAAGTTTGCCACCTGAATGACAAAATGTTTGGTTAAGGTTGCATGTGAGTCGCGGGCATCAAAAGTGTTAGATTAAGGAGCTGCCATAAATTGTTTTTGTTTCAATTCTTAGTTTTTATTCCTTGTTCAAAAAAAATTAGTAGATTGCGAAGACTTATCTTAGGTTTTGCCTTCCAGTCGTCCATTGCAATAAATAATAGTTTGGATGATCAAAGAAATGACTTAAACCATAAAAAAAAAACACTAGAATTTGTGTTTTGTTTTTATAGGTAGGTACCTTCCTACGCTTTCTACGTAGTTTAAATCGGAATTCCTACAAAGGCTCATTATTATTTTACATATAAATTAAAGTACTTAATGCTTGTCATGCCTCAGGCCCCGAACAACCATCCGGAAATCGAACAAATACCTGCCGCGCCGCGGGAATCGAACCCGCATGTTCTCACAAAAGTCCTATTTTGGAAACCACCGCGAGCACGGCTTCGTGTCATGGTTTTATTAACAGAAAAATAGAAAGTGAATGATCTTTTGCCACCAAAAATACCTATAAATCTTGGAACTACTTATCGAGGTTTTGGTCATCTACAAATCTATAATTAGGTAGGTGAGCATTGTTTCAAGACTATGATCGAGTTTATTTAAATATTATATTTTCTCTAGCAAATATTTCATGAATACGCTGCAATCAAAGGTGCATTCGTGCATTGGTATGTAGGTAGGTAGGTCTAGAGAGAGATAGGTAGCTAGTTGTGTTCATGGGTTTGCAAACTGAGCATGGATATAATATGACGTTGGCATGGCACCTATCCGTTTAGACTACAAAGTTCTTAGCGTAAGTAGCCAAACGTTCGTTATTATCAAGTGAAGTAGCAAATATTTTAAGTAAACTGCTTTGTTTGTGATTAGCGTTTTCACCGACAACTCAACCTGAAACTCGTCGCTATCTTGATCGGTTCAAGTGCACTCTGATGCATACCTATGCAACATAGGTACTACGCACAGAAATATATCTAGATATGTTTCTGTGGTACTACGACTCGGAAACGGATCGTAAAACTAAAAAAAAATATTACAGCTCCATGATTTCATTTCATGCTTAACTTAGAATTAGTGCCTACGTAGATATATCAAATTTGTCCCTATTCCTTATTATGCTAGGTACCTACTGTAGTTATTCTGAGCGTAGATATTGCGTAGGTACCTGTAGAATGTATTCGTTCCGAAGGTTGGGTAATTTATAAGGTGGTCAGGTCACTAGCAGTAAATATCGAGGTCTTTATTCTATCCCATACCTACATAAAGCCATGAAATCTTCATCATCGTACACCTATCTACATCGGTTAGTACATAACGGAGCTAATCAAAATTTAATAAATGGGTTGGTATTCTTTGGTATCACGATTCGGTGAGGCCCACCAGATTTGGTTAGGGTAAAATCTAAATATTTTGTAGTCCATTGAAGAAGTGAGGCATGGCATGGATCAAAGCCTATCAACGGATTTTGACATAGGTACATAATATCTATATCTAGGTACTAATAAAGTACACCTTCAAATACATTCCGATTCGATTCACGAAGTTCACTATAGTGCCGATTACGACAACGGCTTCGAATGTGAGGCGCAACTAGCCTCTCGCTGCGACGTGCTGTTCTAGGTACGCCTGCTTTGGCGCTTCGATTCTTCCTACTATATCAACGGTTGCGTGAAGGATTTCGAGTAGAATTACACGACTTACCTCGCTTCTCGTTGCATCGTCCATCGTTCGCTGGACGCTTCTCAGCACAGCCATCACGATCACATTACGTCAGCATCTATGGTACCTGACTGGCTGTGTTCGTCGCGGCTCCGTCGATTGCTACGGCGCTTTGGCGCCTTATGGCGACGGTGTTCTCTGCTACGGTGGTGGTCACGCTAACTGCTTCCATCATTCGCTGTTAAAAATTATCAAGCATCAATGTTCTTCAAGGCATATTTCCATTTCATCTGACAAGTTAATGCGATCATGGATCACTGATAACCAGAATCCAAACAAAAGTTTATAAATTTCTCTTGGGGTTACAAAAAACACGTTGAAAAGGAAATCCAGCCAGTTAAATTGCTGAGCCCGCGTTCAAGCTATCATAGAGTAGGCGACTAGGCGGGTACCTATGTATCTTGGCCAAACGCGGCCACGATCACAGATTCGGTAGGTACCTACCTACTTACTTAACGGTGAACCCGCTACATGTTATCGAGCAATCGCTATTTAGTGTACTTTAACATATTGTCATTAGTATATTAATCAGAATTAACCAGGCACGTACCGGCGTTACCAGGGAGTACCCTGGCCAAATGCCTACACAAATACCGATCACTTGCAAATCATTCCGCCAACACTGTCAGGGAGTAGATACCCTGACCACGTGCTAACAAACAGGCTTTCAAACTAACCAAAAATGCAGGTAGGTATCTAGTAAAATCACTAAGTACGTGACGACATTACCAGGGACGGCATGCCCTGGCCGAATGCCTGCACAAACCCGCACTTCTAAATCAATCTGTTAACACTATCGGAGTTATGTACCCCGATTACGTGTTAACAAGTCAACCCTCAACACCTTGTGGGCAGGGTGATAACAAGATAAAGAGCAGTAATTACGAATAATTATAAGAAATCTTCACTTTACGTACCTTGCTATCGGAATCCCTCTTCTGAAGTTGTTGGGCGGTATATACAAAAACAGCATGCCTCAACCGACTCCACCTCCGTTCGGTCCCAAACTGGTACAGACTCGTTTTGCAAGCAAAGGCTGGGCAACAACTATTCAGTTGTAGGTCAAAAATACCAAGTCTGCTCAGGACGGCTGTCGGCGATAGAATGAGTCCGGTAGCCGAGAGTTGCCTGGCTAATCGTGCGTCACCCACTGTGTTGCCAGGCTGATATACAATTTTACCCAGTTATGTTTGATGGTTATTATTTACCTAACACTATATGCTCATGTTTTAAATTTGTCCAAAAATCGTTTAAACATTTCTTGCGGCGATGACACCTCAACAAACCACTTGTTTTTTTTATGCATCTGACCTAATTTTTTGGGCTGCAGACCCTCTTCGTTATACCTAAATTAGTGCCTATCATATAAATCCCTTGAATATGATTAATAGAAAAATATGAGAACATATATTTCTTTCCTGAACGGAAGACGTCGTTTTGTTTTGACAGATTTGTTTTTAACTCCGAAAATCTCTCCGCCATGACTCATTTGTGGCACTTTGATCCATAAGATGAAGCATGTTTTCTTTGCACGTTTGATCAATTAGGTACATACACTTCTACATAACAAAATATCCGCCGATGTAGCAAACATAGCTACCATTAGTCTGGATTATAAACGATGCGCGCTGTATTGAAGTACCGCCTAACACTTTTAGGTACTTCGCATTATGCATCTGTCCTTTAATTGCGACTTGACTTGTTATTCATAACGTTGTATTTTTGTTGCAGGTATGTTCCATTTATCATCTGAAGCCATCAATAATCCGTACGTACGCATAGTCTGAATCGATAGCGCCGATTGAAAATAGGTTCATTTTTATCCTTTTTAACTCAGAGTTCGTAGGCAGGTAGCGATACATTTTAATCTAACGAGGTGCAATTTATCATTCAACTGGACGTGTAAATTATTTGGTATGTTAAGGTGTTTTGGAGAGACGTTTCAAATGAATATTTTCTTACTATCAATATTTTATGGTTTCTTGCAATACATTTTGCGTATAACCAATTAGATTTTGGTAGAGCCTTCAGTTTCATTTCTGTCAAGAAGATACACCTATTTGATGATAGTTTATGATTCATGTATGAGTACTTTGCTTTTTAGCTCAGTTGATCTGTAGCTTGAGCGTGTTGCTGTGGTTGTCACCACAGCAACATTATTATATTTTATGCCATTAATTTGTAGTATGATGTGTCATTACGTCATGAGGGCGTAGCTCAGGGGCGTAATCTCAGACCACGCTTGTAAAGTGCTCCTATTTATAGAGTTATCTAGTTGGATTATAGAAGACGACGCGTCCTTGTCGTGACGTGATTGCGTAAAACGTCACGGAAAAAAAGCGAGATATAAATCTAAGTCTGACGTCAGAGCTAGCTTATAACGAAAATGTCACAAATAAGTTAGGACTACTAAAACCTGCAGATACATAATTTACTTTGACGTGGAAAGAAACAACCACATTTATTATTGTATTTTAACTGAGATAAAAAGAACATGAAGCTTTTAACTGCTGAACCTGCTTTATTTATTTCCCCTTTTTGTTCCATATGATGAGCATTTAGAACAGGGGAAATAAGTTCCAACACGATGCTCACTTGAAAGTGATTTTTATAAATAGCCCAACATTTGCGTGCATGTTCTTCGCCATATTAAACTTTGCTGTTGAACAAAATGGAAACGGTTTGTCAAAGGTACCTATTTATGTTTTGGCAGTACCAATGCTTACTAACTTAGAACCTAATTTGGGGCAAAAACAAAGAATTTTCCACGTCTAATTCCAAGTCAAACGAACATAAAGATTTGATAAAAACCATTGTGAATTTGGAAAAACTATTGTCATAATATGTCAGACTTTGATGAGAATACTAACTTGTCTTATTAGTCAGATATAAAAGACAGAGAATCTCTCAACAACTCGTAATGTACAAGTTTACCGGCACAACAAAACGTCAGATTAGCCATAAATTGTCTAACCAATGACTTCCTTTGATCACCCATTTATTTGTTGGTGAACATGTGCCTCATCATAACAGTCCTTGAATCCTATGTATGTAACATTAGAAACACAAATTCAGAATCAAGGATTCGTAAAATTAGAAACATATGTTTTGCATTCACAGTATGATTTTTTGAAACTTATTTTTATCCTACCATATGATTTATATCTTCTAATTTTGTTTGAATGTATTAATAGCTGTATAAAAATACGTTTCTATTCATAATTTTCTTCTTAATAATACAATAACAAATTTCCCCGCTACGCAGATATCGGTAATTTTGTTGTTGGAGGAACAATAGCTTTTATAACAGGATATATTCAAAACATTACGAGGAAGCGATTCATATATAAAATGGTAAAGAAATCAGATGCCTCATACGATTGATATTTCGATAGAGAATTGACAATACCTTAAAATTACCAAATTTATAGATATAAATAGTTCAGAGATCGCAGATCTCTTAAAGAAATCTTTACGTAAATGAATCTACGTTTCGATTTAAACGTAGCTCTACCACCGCTCTACCAAATAATGATTTATTTTCCGTTCTAAAAGAACACCCACAAAAATTTCCTCAATAGTGTCATTATTTTGTACAGAAACATTTTAAAATGAATCAAACTGAAAATAAACAGAGCTGCATTGGATAATATATGTCCTACTGGTTATTTACGTCGATGTTTGTCGTAACACTGATTTATTGACAGGCGCTTCTGGTGTGTCCTTATAAAAAAGGTCACGATGACAATAATAAACTAAGAGTTTATTATCTAAGATAGAAATAGTAAACATTCCGTTATATTTATAAATTTAATGAATTTCTGACTTCCTACACAGAAATAAGCTACCCTGAAAGTTTCACGCTGTCTGGTTTAGGTTCAGCGTTATGATATAATATTATCTGATCGCGGCTTCGCACACATTTAACGGAATAAAAAGCAGTCTATATTCCTGTCCAGAACTTTGTGCATAATGCAAAATTTCAGCTCGATCCATTCAGGAAACATATTTATAACAACGGTACCAACTTTCGCCTTAAATATTCGGATTAAATCGGAATTTATGGATAAACTCTTGGTTCCTTCAGTCTATCCTCTATACTGGGTGTTATGAAATCCATAGCTATTAGACAATAAACTTTAATTACAACGTAATCAGATCAAGGCAATCCGAATTAAATTTTGTTTGATTCCACGGCCGCGATTTCCGCGATCTAAGATAATTATAACAAACTCACTAATTAATGTTTCGCAAATTATTCTCATGTCATAACTTCCCGTAGGAAACGTTGCGAAGTTAGATTCCTATCGGAGCTCAACCAAAGCGTGCCTAAATTTATGAATTTATGTTATACACAATCTCATAAGTCTATCTTAAAGAGGGTGTGCAATAAAAGGTTTTCGCGGGGCAACACTCTAACTAAGAAATCTTTCGTAGTAGGATTCGATTCCCAGATCCCGGCCGATTTTAAGCCGAAACTGTCCGGTTGAATTTTTTCAAACTGTCAGAGAATTATAATACTAACCTGAACTCCCTGTTTGGAACACTTCATTTAGTATTTAGTAGCCAGTTTAAAAACTGGGCCTTATCGAAGTCCCTACAATGAAAACAAGGAAGTCCCTAGTTTAAAATTCGCTAGCTAAGATATTCCTTTGGCATTTTAGCATAGCAATTAGCCATTACTAAATCTTAATAACGTACATCGATCGTACCGTGGTATGGTCGTCGTGCAGGCTCCAACACAATACTCGAACATGTGGCAGATAGATTCCCATTCAATAGATTAGCCGCTAAGATAAACGGCGTGAATGCCTAACTCGGCTTAATAACTAGTTAAACTTGCATCGTGTTTAGGACACGACTTTTTGTCGCTACAAAAAATGAAAGAGTAGATGAATGAAAGAGTTATAACATTTGTGCATAGCTTTTTTAATATTGCTAAGATTGTTGTCATTTCAATAACATTGTTTTTTATGCAGCTAGCGTAACCGTAATCTAATAAGCTTATTTTAACCTATTAGTGAGGCTATATAATCGTAGTTATAAATTTGCACATGCATTGGCCAGCTACAGATATTCGATCTCCAACGACCTACGTGCTGCTCTACTTAAATCATAATTTGCACCATGGACATGGGTCAGGCACTTACTGGGTTATAAATTAGAAGGATGTCGCACAAAAGTCGCGTCTGATAAACCTTTAGTTTCTTTGTATCCTACGCGGTATGTGGGCATGCGCATGACCTAGACAGGGACGTGCCCACTCGCATTGCTGGAACTGACAGGATTGGAGCCATCTGCACTGATAGTATTAACGTTGGCGGGACAAGGTCCTATCAATAAGTGGCTTTTTGTTTACACTAGCAGTTTTTTTCAGATATCAGGTTGTTTGGAACTAATATAAAATTTCAAGTGACTACGTAATTGGTACTGCAAAGGTACGTAATTGGTAGTGCAAAGTTATTGGTCGGTGCTACAGGGTAGTAGAAAACAGTTAAAATCCGTTTTTATTTAAGTCAAACAAAAAAGCCTTAATTTGTAGGTACTATTGCTTCCCACAACACCTGGCTATTTGACCTCAATTTCTGCTGCAAAACAAACTTGATTTATCAGGTCCTTGCAAAAGAATCAGGGAAGCTCTAAAAACTGATTAACGCAAAACCAACTATCAGTCAACATTTCACACGGATTGTAATTAAAACAGATCTCAGTAGTGTAAATCTAATGCTACGTGCAATACGAAAAAATGGTGCAAGGTCAGGTGGATATGAAAAATAGCAGATAAAAATTCCATGCATTGGCTTCAAGGAAAACGCAAGGCAGAGACCTAACAAGTACAATAAACGTAGAGCTAATTTCGTTCAAAAGTTTTTTTAATCGTCAGCTTTGCTGCATCTCAGATCAATAGACATTTTGAGAGGAATCACATAAAATCTTTACAAGTGTAAATATTTAGCTCGACCTGTCGATTGAATAGCCCATTGGATGATTGCTCAAACAACATAATAAACCGTTGGCCTTATCCTTGGGGTAGGAATAACTACACGTTAAAAAGTGAGAGAACTGATTGTTTTGCTAAATTTGACACCATGACTCCGGCCAAACTCAAGATGTCTCACAATGTTTGTGGCCCCCAATACTTTTATAGGTAACCTAAAAATCAATTTTTATTGTAGATTTTTTTACAGAATCTACACGTCTTTTTGCTCTTTCCTTGCTATCGTGCATAACGCTGACTGTTATTTTTCAAACTCGACTCCAAAAAGACAATTTTGCTTTTTTGTGTTGGGAGTTGTTTAGAAACATAAATTATCTTGAGAATGGCTTCTATAAGTACATCTAGATTGTCTTGATTGCTAACGTTGTTGCTTGCCTTATATAAGTCACTAGCTGCGCCCCGCGGCTTCGCCCTCGTGGAAATTTATGTTTCCAACTTTCTTAATGTTTTCTTTCATAAGAACCTTCTCCTGACAATAACAAACACATCAAAGAAAGAATTAGCGAAATCGGTCCAGCCGTTCACGCGTGATGCCGTGACCAAGGAAAACGGGTATAATTTTTATATATATAGATTTGGAAGTTCTATACAAAAAATGACTGCATGAATCAGTGCCTTTTATCTTCATAAAATGTAACATTTGTTTTGGCCGAAGGTTTTCACGCACCGTAGCAGGTTACGAAAGCTACCTTACAAACTATTCTGTTATCTATGTTTCTTATCTGATGTAAACATAATTAACAGATGGCGTTGCAGTATTTATTAATTGGGCTCTCTATTAGCCCTATCCGACATATTTATTTTCATGAGTATTTGCCGACGGGAGTATTTTATTTTTAGGGTTGTTTTCGAAGCTAAAATTAACTAACTAAACTGGTGTGATATCGAGGTAAAGCATAAATCGTTCAAATTCGTATCGCCCCATCATTAGCCAGGTTTGTTTCAGATTAGAATAAATAATATTTCTTTTTAGCATTTTACCAAAACAATACGAATGTTTATTAAAGGTATGAATCTTGATCAAACACATCTATTTCAACCTTATTGTAAATTCTATTTTTAATTCGTTCCTATCCTTTATCTGTAATTTTCTTTGTCCAACATTTAGTTATTAAAAATGTCAACAACATAAACTACCGACCTACTGGTCAAATAATTCGGAACACTTATGAAATTAATTTGAACAATGGAAGATCACAGAAACTAACTCTAAACCACTCACAGATCAAAAACTTACACAACCGCAATTAAACTTTAATAGATATCCAAAGCTAATTATTCAAAGCTATCATTTGTTTTAGTGACTCATACGACTGTCATAATCGGAGTGCAACCGTAAATTTACTTCACAGATGATAAAAAGCACAGTTTTCGCAATCGTCTCGATTTCGTTTGTAAAAATGTCGTTAATGCCACTTAAAAATTTAATGTTGCGCGAAAGTGAATAATAGGTGTAAGGCAAAACTATTATAACCGGATGCTGTTGGCGTAACGGAGATGACATCAGATGGACATTCTGTTTTGTAAGATTGTGTGGTTCTAAGAAGTGCTATGACAATAATGCACTAATCGATTGATGTAATATTTTCGATTTAAAATTTTAAACAACTACCTGAGGCTTTTCTTTTTTACAAACAATCAAGACTTTTGAAATATTTTACTCATTCGATGCAATAAGTTTATTGCACATCCACCCCAAATCTATATTTTACGTAACCAATGTCTCATTTGGTAACCTTGCTCGTAATCTTGTCATTCTCGTGTTTTATGGGAAGATCGGAAGAGATGTCTGATCTTGAGTAATTCAATCAACATTATCAGTCACAAACAAACAACAAACATGATACGAATGATTTGGCAATGATTCGATAAACTCACTGTAACAAATAAATAATATTAAACATGTAGGAAGACTAGTTGATGAACCCAGTGATATAGATATTATTTTTTATTAAAACTAACCAGATTTAAAGATCTCCAAGCCATAAATAAAGAAGAGGATATAAATTTTTCCATAGATTTGTTATGAAAACAACTTTTTCATGGAAAATGGGGGATTAGTGTCTCATTTTTTCCTACGCTAGACCTCGGATGTCTATCAAAGCAATGCCATTTGTCAAAATTGATACCACAGAGCCAGACGGCACAATATTATGATAGACTGTCTGTCTTTGTGTGACTACAATGTCTACCTGTCTTCACTCTTACACAGAATCTAGTGACATTCGATGAAAACCCTTCAAAGTTTACCTCAAGGTAAACAGAGGTGCCAAAAACTTTCCCCACATTCAGAGAAGTCAAAGTGCGTCACGCTCACACCCAAATGTTACACGACACTAATAATACGTTTCCTATGAAAAAATGTGAAAAAGGGGTGTTCTAATTGAGATTTTCGTTTGGGCGGACGAGGGCGGGCGGGGCTGCTTGCTTTCCCGGCGGCGCGGCGCTCAGATCGAGCGCGCCGAGCCGCATTCGCGTCGCGGCCGTACGAACGCACGGACGCAGTCTCACAACACACAAAAGAAATAACGAACGCGGTAAAAACCATGATTGTAGCGAAAGTAGAAGTAATAAATACCTAAGTTCAAAGTTAAAAAAAACCCTTGACTTTTATCGGTCGATATTCAAGTGACATTTTGTGGTATCGGAAATTGATTTGACAGTTGAGTGTGATAGTGTAAGATGACATTGGAAAAGGGGGAGAGTGTGGTGGGCAAGATACAGCCTGCGTCGTCTGTGTCCTGTCTGTCGCAGTGCCAGAACATTTTTGGGAAGAGGCTTAAGCGCTGGGGCTCCACAGGATCGTGGGTAAGTGGGACCCCACTTGCTATTGCCATAACAACATCCAATTACCTTTCCTAAAGACAAAGTTCTAGGTATGGGTATCTGATTTTATCATCCATCCCAAAATCTCTCGGCGTTATACTGTTATTAACTACCTACCACAGTCACTTCACACAGTCTTAATTATGAAACAGAACAAGAAATCAAAATTTGTAATCACGTTTGATGTTATCAAAACATTTTGTAATCTTCCATTTAAATTCGTGTTCACACAGCTTTTAAGCATCTTATGTAAATTGTGTTTTTGCCTTTGATATCAGATTAGATAACTTACTTAAATTACATGCAAATTGCCTGTCTGACAGTGACCTTGTGAGGAAGATTCGGCGGTCGATATAACCTCCTACTTTAAGAGCTTTTTATGGTTTTAAAAGTCACGTAGGTACGAATTATGTGAAGAAAGCTGCTTTCTGCTGTCATTTATTAGCAAAATGACAGAGGCTTTTAAATGCAATATTTATTTTACAATTAACTCTAACTTAACCCAAAACTGCCTTTGAAGTTTACCAATTTACCATTTTGTTTTTTTTTACCATTTTATTCGCCATTTGAGTGCTACAATTTTAAATTATTCAGCAACAGTAACACCGCTTCGATGTCTTGTCCATATTGCCTATAGGATAAAGGTACCTATTTGATATCAGAACTCGACTTAATCTGTTTTTTTTTTACATATACCTCCATGTCTAGAAATTCCATAACTACACGCCATAAAAGTACTTACGTTTGTAGGTACTGATCATATACCTACGCACAATCACGTATTGTGAAGCCTTGTATTGGCTCTAAATTGCCCGGGGTGGCAAACGCGTGTCGTTCACGTGACTGTCTTCACTATAAGGGGCTTCGGGCATATTGCTTGACCGAGGGTTGAAATATTCCGATTGCCAAATTTATGGACATTTTATAAATATTCAGGGGTATTAATCGCGTTTATTTACCTATATTTCCCGACGTTTCAACAGGTTTACACTCTGTCGTGGTCACTTTTATGAACATTTATTTTTCTCCTTTACTTCATATTTTAATACAGGTACGTTCTTCGTGAAATTTGTACCTGTTTGATGATAATCGAATAAACTTTTATATAGATAAATTTCACATTGACGGGACTTCAAAAAATATATTTTAAGCTATTTTCAAAGAAAGTATTACGAAAAAATCTTGAAGCAAAAATACCAACGCTTTTTAATTTCCGTTCCATGTAGGAGAAAGGAACTTATTGCCTTACACGTATCATTATTGCTGAAAAACCAGTTAGCAGAGAATAATAAGCAGCTACCGATATGATACGAAACCCGTTCGCTCGCATATATTTGGTTTTTATCGCGATAATTAAACTTGATAGAACTTTTCATATAACAAACCTGCAGTTTACCTTTGAATTTTATATAAATACCATGCGTTGTATAGGAAAGTGTGGATTTTCGAAATCAATTTGTTAAGACATTATTATCGTGAATGCTTTAAAAGATCGTAAAACACGAGTGTTGTTTGTTGATTATATTAGAATTAATGAGAAGTTTTATTGAAATGATCGCTTTCGTTTTCGAGATTTTGCTAAGAATCAAACAGTTTATGTTCTGTGATTTTTACGGAGCTTGTGAAAAAACAAATCATGTGCTGTTTGGGAATGGAGAGGTCAGTTTTTTTAACTGTTTGTGATCTGGTGGAACACTTACATATATGTTCTTTAGACAATTTCAACTTACATTCCAACCAGAACGTAACTTCTGTATCGTAAATATTAAATAGAAAATATTTTTAAGAGTAGCTGTTTTGTAGAACAAGCGATGCAACCATCTGTGGAAGCAACCCGTGTCGGTCAACGAGCATTTAGGCGCATCAGCCTTTTGTAATTTTTTGCATCCTCGCATGTGCAATATAAAAATAATAAACGGGTATGGAGGCCAACGCTCCCGTGCTTCTTACTGGAAGCTATCGGGTTGTGTAAAAAGTAGCGTTGTCTTAATTGCCTAATGGCAACTACCAAACAAATCCTTCAAAAGAATCCATCGATTTTAAAGCATGTCTCTAAAATAGCTTAACAAACTGTCTAAATTGCAAATTTAAGTTAATTATTTGGGTCAAACTACACCTATTAAAAAGCTTTATCGAGAATACTAGGCATTAAACTTATTCTGAGATAGGAGTCTTTCGCATCTCAATCAAAATTATGTTTATCGCTGGTTATTTTAACTGAATGATATAACAAGTCCCGTAGGTACATATAACTGCCTAATTAGGTTTAGATAAGAGGGTAGAAAGTAAGTTTACCTCTTTTATTAAAAAGCTAAGTATTAAAATAGTTTACAGTGTCTACAGGTCTATGGCAAGACCTTGCTCACTCGCGAACTGGTCCCGATGCGCGGGCGCAGAACTGGTTCCGTCAGGTGCCGCCCGACCTGCGGCTTTACGTAATTTGCAGAATTACTTTAATGTCACTGTCAAAATGCTCAATTCGCCCTTGTTATAGCCTCATATAGCTTCAATAACAATAATTATGAAGCTTATGGCAACATTATCGTATGTGATCATCTTACCGTGTTCGGTCCCTGACTTCAGTAAGGTGATTTGTAAAATTGTAGTGCCGTTAAAGTGATTCACCCTTGTTATAGCTTCGATTACAATAATAACGACACTTTTTCGATCGTAAAATTAAGACCCTTTTAAGGATGTCTGTTGCAGTTTTTACATTGATGCCCTTCCATTTTATAAGAATTTAAATGTACTGAAACTCTGGAATTTTGATATAGGTAAGTGAGATATAAATAAACACCCCTACGCAACATGAAAACTAATATGTCAAGGTTCGTTTAGAAAATGTTTCTCATTTCACGCGGACCGTGTAATTATCTGAATTCTGGAAGCAACCGCGGAAACTGGTGTGTAATTTATCATTCCACATCCTCCACTAAATATTTACAATCATAAAGTGGATGATTAATTTCTATTTGATGCGAAAATCGTAAAATTTCACGAGAAGATATTTTCTCGCGTTAAGAAATGCAATTATCTTTTACGAAGTTTTTCTCATAACATCAAATCACGAAAGTGAAAGTGAGCGTTACGTAGACACAAACAATGCCAGCTTCATATCAAATATTTTTTGTATGTTATTGTGTTGTGTGTGTGTGAAATTCGACCGACTAATGGTAACCCTGACATTAGTAGCGTAGGCGTTCTTTTGTTTTCATTTCTCCGATTTCAAGGTTGTCATTTATTTATATCAAACACATTAAATGAAGTGTGTGATTTTGGTGAAGAAATTCGTCTGCGCTAGGATTCGTGTACGAAATAATATTACGTACACTTAAGCTGGTGCCTAAATCTGTTTATAAGTTTGTGCTGTTCTTGTACTACAGCTAAAATCTTATCTTCCCTACATTTTGAAAACCTAAGTATTTTCAAATCAAGTCATGTCCAAAAAGACGACTGACCATAAGCTGCAGATAAACATCGAAATTCCAACTGATATCCATAGAACGCAAATGTCCTATGTTTGTTGACGATAATTCTATTTGCATTGGGACATAAAACGAGTCCTTTAGGGGTCATTTCGTATGCTAGACGTCATTTCTTGAGTTTGTCTAAAACATTCGAAGTCACTGATCATAAAAATAGTAAAATGAGTTTAACTACCGACATCACCTCGATAAAAAACCACAGAGAGCCTGGGTTGACGCGAATCCAGGTTTTTAGGAATCCGCCACATGTTCTGGGGCGCGGTTGTGGTTTCCACCATACACTTATGTAAATGATATTCATTGTAAAAAGTGGGTCTATATCTACATTACTCACCACCCATAACTAAGCGATTTTCTATGCGGCGAAATAGTAAGACACTTGAGTACCTACTTACAGTACTTACCTATTATAAGCTTTCGGTTAGCAGGTAACCAATTTTTTTGCTAAAACAACTAGTAATTTATTTACAAAGGGTGCTTTAAATATTCTACGATGCGTAGGGCGATAACGAAATAAACATTTTAAACACCCCCTTTAATCGCGTTCCATGTTGGTAGAGTACCTACCTAAGTAATGTTAAATATGACCAGGTGTCGCATTATCTTCTGTTATAATTTAACTTCCAGACTTTCATGTGCTTTTTATAATATTTAGTTATATTTATTACTTATTCACACCACAAATTAGATAACAACCTTATGAGCTATATAAGCAAAGATTGTTAACTTTACAAATGAAGAATAGTTTTCAATCTAACGACTTAACCTTTCGTATTTTATCTTAAATTTTAGTAGCTATGAGCAATTACGAACTAATAATACTTCCAAGATCAAAAACCTCAGAATTTATAAGATCAGAACTGCTCCACAATAGTCGGTGCTTTTACAAAGGGTGTTAAAAGCAATAAATAACCCTAGACCTTAGCTGACTGCACGACCTAGGTAGTGTAAGAACAGCAATGGGCATGCCTCTTGTTCATGGCCAACCACACTGACTTATTTTAAAACAAATATCAAGATAAGTGTTTCTTTTGAATTTTTAGTTGTTTCCTTCTATCTTCTTCTGTCTTGTAGGTTAGTAAATTGGGGAGAGCCCAAAGTAACAGAACTACGAGTTATGTCTGGTAGATACTGCTACCTGTAGGTGCATAAAATCACATAAAGGTGAACAAAATCGACGATAAGGGTCAATAAAAGCGTTTTTAGGCATTTTTAGACGAGGCGTTATGTTAACGAGGTTTTGAAAACTAACAATTATCAGCGATTGTCCTGCACTTAAATTTTAATTTAATCTATGATTTTTCAATGAACTCGCATGTATGATTTCCATTCAACCTCAAACCGACCGAGTTTCCGACAGCCGCTCGTCCATTCAATACTAGAGTACCTACTACGTCCGCAATTTCTAACGTTTGCGGTTTTATTCACCTACATTACAAGGGTTGCCAGTTGCCAGTTAATTGCGCCAGCATTACCTACATCAAAAGTATGTCAACATCAAAAGTAATTTTATAAATCTACTATATTTATTTATGCTATGTACATAATATACTAGTATATTTATGTTAGGTATATTTATTTAGATATTTATATTATTTATTTCTTCCTAAACATTATTTCTTTTCTTTTTTTCACGCCACCGTAGATACTTTTTCGATCACTTCTTGTCCATCCTAAGGTTGCCTGGAAGAGATCGCTCTTAGCGATAAGGCCGCCCATTGTGCATTATCTGTATTTGTTTATGTTCTGTGTTTTTTTAATTTCTTGGTGTGCAATAAAGAATATTTGTATTGTATTGTATTGTACCTACCGTTGAATCTGTAGCTGTTGATATTAATTTACATACTCCCATTCCGGGAACCTACAACTTTTTATTTCTCGTGTGGTTAAGATTTCTACTCATGCAAATGGGTGTGTAATAACCATTTAGGTAAATGCATATTAGTAAGTTATAATGATTGTATTTATAATAATTCGAAAAGGGCAAGCCAATACAAAATTGTTAATGACAACATTGGGTATGGCAGCATGGCAACCCTCATTCGAAAGGCCGATTACACAACGGATGGTAAACGCGCGGTTTACTCGCCGATTATTACGGACCAATTGTTGTGTGTTGTAAGCCCAACACGTGTGCTCTATGGCCGAAGCGATGCCACACCATTGTGCAAATAATTATAGCTCTTGAACATTTAGTAATAACGCTGGTGGGACAATGGGATTGAAAAATATTTCGTAGCTACAATGTTATTTGAAAGTATCCGGTGCCTTATTTATAATGATAACCTACTAAAATCATGGTAAAATCGATGGTAATATGTCTTATCATGTAAAATCTGTCTGTTACCTAATCTGTCTAGGTACCAATTTAATAACTTTCAGAAAATTATGGTATTGGAATAAAACTGTAAAAAGATATCAAGCTTTTCAGCAAGGGTCACTGACCTAGGAGGCTACCACAAAAGAAGCCTACGCAGAAATTCATAAACTTTTATATCTCTGAGATCAGTGAATACAAGTTGCTGAAATTAGGCATTTTTACGATCCTTCCCAATTTTCTTTTATAGTATTATTTAAAGCGAATAGGCGTCAAAGCCTTAGTAAAAGTTTTCCGGGGTCACCAGCCGCGTGATGTTGAAGACGGATACAATTTAGCGTTGCTTTGTTAATATTCATGAAGGATTGGACTATAATCTGTAGAATAACTGGCAACTTTAAATGGGGTGGTAAGTATTTACCAGTCAACCAACTCCATTGGAATATTTCAATTAAAAAGCAAAAAACCATAAATCATTCTGAGATTTAGATGTTATCTTGTTTCCTTATAGCCACTTACGAATAAGTGCTTATTGAATTCATCAAAATCGTGATTGACTTTCATGGCATCTTTATATGGTACCTACGGCTATAAAATAAACAAAATAATTAACAACCTATGAACAAAAAACAATTGACGTTCGTCAAGATGTTCCCACAACACACCTTGAACCTATCGACAGCATATTCAATGCATCGACAGACGAAACTCGCATAAAGGAAAGGTTGAGCCGACCTCGAGCGCAGCCTGGGGAGGTCACATGTCTATGCCTCGAATGGGCGAGAGATGACAGCGATAAGACAGTACCTGTCAATATTACTGAGATGCCTGACGCGCTATGCATCCGACATTGCAAGCCCTTGAAGCCGATGGTTTCCATATTGTATTGGAAATTAAGGTTGCGTTTAAAACTGGAAGTAGCGATCTTCTAAGGAATATCACGGAGTCTAACGAAAGCGTGAAAGCTTACCAAACAATCAGTAACGACAGCTTAAGAGCCATCTCGTCGCCCGCGAGTCAGGAAGTGTGTAGAGGTACCTACCTACCAAAATTCTCGTGGTAGTGTGATGGCACTTGATTACCATGTACCTGTCAGGAAAACTATAGATACAGCCGTAGGAAGTCACACTTTCATAACTTCCCACATCCAACAAAAGCTGTATTGCCACTATGACAAAACACAGAAAACATTGTTTCTGGCGTGATTCATTCGTGAGTCGTGATTCAAATCCTCTGAAAAGACAACCTGCCCATTTTTTGTCATCACATCAACCCCCGTCAACAATGCGTCGATATCACCGCACCGAACATAGCGCTGTCTTGCGCGCGCGCAATTCTTTTATTAATTATCGTGTCCAATTCAGTGGAGGATATGACGCCATGGTGTCGGCGATCGCGCGTGATCCACCTGCAAATCGATCCTGCCACGCAATCGGTATGCATCCTTGGACCGATCGAGCCACAACCGTATTGTTACGACTTTTTTGTGTAAGCGCGTGCCGAAACGACGACGGGCCTCTGCTGTATCTAATTAAAGTATACATTTAAAACGGGGCACAGGAACCGACCGTTTTAGCCAAATTGATGTGCTCCAATTTTCATTAATCCTGATTCTCAGAGCTAATTGTATCTATTTCGGCAGGAAAGGAGTAGGTATAATTGGCTCTCACACAACTCGAGGGAAGGCGCATATTAAGTATTTTATATAACTCGACTCGTTCTTGGTTAACAATCAATGAAACAGCAATTCGTTTGTTTACGGTTTCAACGACCCCAGTTTTGTCATGTAATCCGAAACCACAGACGACATTATCAGTTTCGTAATACGTTGTCGTAAATGTGCCAATTTGTACAGAAATCAATGCTTGATCCGTGCACCGTGAACCGTGCTTGATCGACAAGATCGAGACGACCAAACAGAGAAATACTTAATTTTCTAAAATCGATATTGAAAATTCAAATTGAAGGTCTGTGAAATGTTCAGAATTAACTGTTGACGCAGATTGAACCAGGCCCAAAACAAAATGACAATAAAAAATGTCTTACGAACGAGTTAAAAATATAAAGAATGCATTTCGATCGCTTCAGCGACTCCCGTTGAGAGTGGTATTTCCATCAGGAATTGCAATACTTTTTTGATCTTCAATGTGGAAATATTACAAACTGATGTCACACTCGACAGAGTAATGTTGGCCAAAAATGCTTATGGAACTTTCTTGGATGTTTACCAACTAGCACGTCTGTCTGTACGAATGTTCCTTGTATTGTAGTGGCTTATATGGAGAGCTTCCTATTTCTAAAACAAGAATCCGTTTCTTGAAATGAAACTACAGAAATGTATATGACTGTAATAAGAGCAATAACACTTCAAACAAAAAAAATGTTGGTTATCATACGGAAAAAACTTAGAATGATAGGTATGAGTGGTGCACCATAAATATGATTCACACAACAATGTAGAATAATAATTCAGCGGTGTGTACGTGAATTGCCACACGGCGGCTTCACAAATTTTAAATTCTTTCGCAATGGCCCGACGCCGGCCCTCGTAAACAAAACGTCCATCAGGCCGGCGCACCACATTACATATTTACATTTTATTACAACTCCTTGGCATACGACAGCGGTTTCCTAACGCTCAACTATTCCAGGGATTCCGAAAATAATAGTTTATGGCGAGTTATGCGAGTGCCATTGACCTATTCTCGCTTTGATATCACAAATTATATAATTGATTTAACGGCATCATGAGTTCTTTGAATGTATGATGACGAGCACTTTGTATCAAAAGCGAGGACACTCATAAAATCAATGTGTCAGTGACAGAACAGACAAAATATAGCTTACGACTATTCCACTTTTATAGAACTTCTAACTCATAAAATCTAATGTTTATGCACTTTCAATGCAAGAGAAAAGTCTACTACAGATCACGCTATCGGTTTTCCATCTATAAAACTCGTTTCAATATCATTTTAAACCATCAGGGAAGTGTATTCTTGTTTTATTCTCCATCGATACCGTCTGCGCATATCTTTGCATGAATCTGTCTAGTCACTACTACTCTGACATATCTGGCCATCAGATCACTGCTCCTATTCCACATTGTGAGTTCAAGCGTCTATCTGTCTGCCAGTTCTCAGATCATGAACATGTGTGCTGGATTCCAAGAACGAATGCTGTTGTTAGGTACTCCACAGGGAATGCTAGCTCATCTATACTAATATTATAAAGAGGAAAGGTTTGATTTTTTGTTTGTTTGTTTGTTTGTATGAATTGAATAGGCTCCGAAACTACTGGACCGATTTGAAAAATTCTTTCACCGTTAGGAAGCTTACTTTTCAGGGAGTGACATAGGCTATATTTTATCCCGGAATTCCCACGGGAACGGGAACTACGCGGGTGAAACCGCGAGGCGATCGTCTAGTTAAGTATAAACTAGGTACCTACTTTGATGTTTATGAACCGTTTAAATTGTAGAGTGACATGTTTTTGTCGTGATTCTTCAGAAATGAACGTACTTACTTATTGGCAGGAGAACTTTTGGGAATGTTGGCAAGGCATGTTGCATTGCAATAACGCTCTTTAGATGTTACGCCCGTTGGTATTTTGAGACAGTGATTTTATTTCTACTCTCAATAGATTTCTCATATATTATTGATTCCAGTTCACATTCCACTTACTTGTTGGTTCACATGTAGATCGATCTTGGCTTTACATTCATTGCAGTTGCACTATGTTCGGATAGCGCAAATAGCCTGCAGCTGCCTTTTTAGGCTAATCAATTTGTTAATCGAACACGAATCGATCGAATACTCATTTCCTATAGAGTCCGCTATCGGGCTGCGATCTCGCGTGCTGCTAATTGCTTACAGGTAGACCTACATACACACCATTAGATTCACGCACATACATACGATTATGTCTCAACAGTTACTGTATCTACGGTTGGGTACGTGGGTAAATAGTAGGATGGAGAAACTTCTAACTGATCAGTAAACACCCCTTGGAAAAACGTCGAAAAACACCAGTTTCAAAAATAGTAGAAATCCCATCTGATTTCACATCACCACTTTCTGGTATTTATTTTTCAAAACAGTGTAACATTAAAGTGACTTAGGCGGTAAATATTTGTTTTGCGTTACAAATAAGAAACAACGCCTGCAGCGAAGAAATTGCTCATAGTGGCAGAGATTCAGATTCTAGAGCTCGCATCTCAAAACAGAGGAACACTTGATCAAAACAACATGTAGTAATTGCACAAGTAGTCAAATAAGGCAGTGCGCCACATGGCCTGCGCGCGCGCAGACCGACTGTCTGCTTCGGCGAAACGTGAGTAAGCTGGTGTTTATAATTATTGGAACTTATTGGCAAAACATAACTGTGATGAGGCGTTTAAAAATCGCAAGCTGCTCATTAAAGTGTTATTTAGATTTATATTATTGACATGACACAAACCACGAATTCATAAGCAGTGATCATGATCACCATAACCTTACCCATTTGTTATATTGGTACCTACACATGCATCTATCGACTATTTTATTAATTGGGAAAACTGTCGCATATTTCGACGGTCCTTCTTCAGTTTATAAGAGAAACGTAGAGATGCAATTTTCTATTGATACTAAGAAAAATTGACAGAACATACCTATGTTATACTTATTTGGAAAATAATCGCAACTACGCATCTCGTTGCGCTGTTTACTGTCAATCGTTGATCTCACAATCGCTTGTCTATGAGCGCACGCACATCGCAATGCGCAAGCGCGTCCGCTGCACTGCCGGGGTCAACGAACCCTCATACCTAGCAGGCTAGCACACACTTAGAAATACTGTTCATGTTTTTCCCGGAAAACTATTATAGATTTATCTAAATTATGAATCGTGAGGCGGCATTTGAAATGCCAATTGCCTACAAATTGGCATTTCATACCTAGTTTCGGATTTTACCTACGTAGACTATTATTTATTAGTGTTTCATATTTCATAGAGTGTCTGGTTCAGAAATGTATTTCGAGCGTTTCGAACGTCAATGTATATGAGAACCTAAATAACGTCAACAACACTATTCTTGTTGCCAAACTTGTTTAGATTGTCTTCCTCAAATTAGTCAAGCGATTGTGCGCTTGGATTGCATAGGATAGCTCAGTTTCCTCAGACAATCACGCCCACCGGTGCATCCTGGTCTTTCCGCATCACTGAAGACTGAATACTCGAGTGGGTGGACGGACGTTTGCCAATTACTCACTTTCTATCGGTAATTGCAAATTTATTATAGGTCTAGGGAGGACGTTTCGTAATTCATGTGTATCGGTTTATCTATGGCCAAATAGATATTTTCTTGACAGTGAAAATAAATGTGAATTCATCATAATCGACTTTGGTTTCACTGATAAATCTTCTGGCAAGACGTAATAATCCGTCTTGCATCACGGCTTTGTTATACCGCTGAATTTTTGATGTAAAATCGATTAGACGTTTTTCATCGCCTTTGTTATGACTATAATATACGGTTTCGGAACTGATAAACTAAACTCCATTACTAAAGATATTGACAGAAGAAAACAAATCGCACAAATCGACGAGCATGTACCGTGTGCACAATCTAAACAACAGGAAAGTTAATTTTCGCATTCGAACTAAAACTATCTTACTTATTTACCTAATCAATAAACATAACGTTCTTAGAACTTAATCAGATTCCGTTTATTGATCTATAAACAACAACCGTCGAACCGTTGAGATCGGCTGGCAGTGCCCAATGTATAATCAATTGACGTGTTATATTGCACTTTTATAGACGTTTATTGGGCATCGTTTATAGCTACAGCTACATCTAGTAAAAAGGCACAAGGCAGCGATCGCTCGACATGCCCTACTAATCCTCTCGTTAGACAATGGTCATGCAGAGCCCACGCGGTTATAATGAAGTCATCAAGAGACAAGCTTTCCGCGCGATCTGCCGCCGTTGATGCGTGCTCTTGCTGGACCACTGAATTTCTAGGTCGGAATAGTACTTGTGCATATGGAAATGCAATTTCAATCTTATTTTCTCCAGTGCAATAGCTAAAACTGCTCTACGTCGAAAAGGTGTTACATATATTGTGAAATTTACGAAAGGGTTGACCTGAACATTTAGCAACAACATAACATCTTCTGCAGATTACAAAATTTCGTTGCAACGCTGTCATAACCTAAATATGAATTTGTAAATAGAGTATCGAAATCGACGGTTATTTTTGTAATAACAACTGGTTAATCAGAGTTAGTGCCGCTTTGATATTTGCCGCTATCGCAAGCTCTAGTGAACTTCCAACTTAGCTCTAAAATTTCTCTGTAAAGTAGAACAAATTTTTTTAAAAAACATTGTTTTATCTACAGCAATTTTACAACTTTGAACATAACACGCACAGTAGATTTCTACGTCTGTGTTTAGGTATGAATGAAACAAAGTGGTTTCATTCAAATGTCTCATTGGCCAACGGATAAGTTTATCGCAATTTTCACGATCAATCAGATTTTACTACGGATAGGGTTGCCAGAATAAGATTCATGTTTTTTTTTATTTATCTCATTTATATAAAGGCTGCTCGCGTAACTGTTCTACATTCCAACAATAACCAAGTGTATAAATAGAATAAAATAGGTTATAAAACTTGGTTGTATGGGCAAACTGACCCAAATGCGAGTATGACGTCGGTACCTGACGTAATTGAACGTAACGCAGATCAGCCTGGTCCGGGGTGAGGTCATTGACTACTTGGACTGATCTAATTTCCAAAATTACTCCCCGATTACACTATTTCATGGTAATGTTTGTAATCAAACAACTGAAATCTCTCTTCAAAATATTACGAGCGCAAAACAGTTTTAATTCCGAAGATGCCCTAGGTCGCAATATAGCATTTTATTAAATTTCTTGATGAATGGTTTAAATAAGAGATGAAGCTCTTTAATCTGACAGCCCGGGAAAGAATCAGGCGCATCCACGTGCACAAGTCAACTAGCAAATCACCGGATGACCATTAGGCACGCCTGTTAATATGAAAATCACAGGATGTCAAATGGAAAGCTGGAATAGGCATCGCATTTATTGCTATGAAAGCAGTTTTGAAATCATTATGATTTCACACGGTTGAGAGCAAATTTGCATAATGTTACAGTAACTTTAATGTAACTTACAATTAGTACAGAGATGACTCAGTGAGTGACAAATGGTATCAAAACAATAACAATGACTCAACCCTTGCTATTTTATTACTATCTAAAAGCTCTATAAATCTCAAGTGTCTAGCGAAGTGTCTGGTCTTGCGATGCTTGAGCTTACATAATGCACTTACTGCAAAATACTTTTCAGACTTACGACAGTCACTAGCAGGACATCAAATTCTCTTTGAAGTAATTCTCAAAAGTATACCTACTACTGTCTGACTTTAAAGATTATGCAAGGTTGACTCACCACCAAATTGAGGCTCTACTTGTAGGTTATTTCTTTGTACCGACTGACGTTGAGTCACCCGAACTAAGCTTTCTTTGTTTATTCGCCGTTTAGTAACGACGAGTTACAACGTGAAGTTAGCCTAAACGATTAGAAATATAACTGAGAAGTTACGTAAAAACGAAGTGCAAACATTACGGAAAGCTAATGTTCGAATGATATTTGCAGAAAGCGTTGAGTCTACAACTATTGATGAAATTGTGCATCAATTCGATTCGCAGTTTAAACTATTACAGACGTTCATTCAATCGTCTGCTAGGGTTTCCTCTTATCTCAATTATTTGCTGTGTGAGCTAATGTTGTTTTCTATTAGGTAGGTACGTCTTTGATTGATAGCTTATTTGCATAACCCAAATTGATAATGTCTGGATCATTGCAGAGTTATCATACCATCAATTCTTGGTGTTATCACCCCTGCGTTATGCAAACTTTGATCCTTTACGTGCGGCAGCATTAGCTCTTTAACCGATTGAAATAAGAAGGTATATATTTTTTTCCGTTGAAAGCGTGAAAATATCAAATCTCGCGAGGTCAATGACAAGTTGGTGACAAAAACGGAAGGGTTGTCGCTCAATGATACAAGACGGCTGTATAAATAACGTCGTTGAATGAAATACGGTACCATGACAAAACGATTCCCGGAAAAACGCGAATTTTAAACTCTTGGCTGGTGATAACATCTTAATTTGACGTCATTTGGTAAACATGGGAATATATGAGATTATCGGAAGTGATGACAGCCCTGTAGTTGAGAGAAGGAAAGTATGACAAATCGCGATTAGCACGCGGTGCGTCCGATCAACGGATGGAGTTAGCAACACGGTCGTTCACGACTCCGAGACACGACTGCAAGTAAATTATAAATCACTTTGTAAGTACTGATGTCTACCCGGATCTATGAACTGTGATAAACTCTGTGGGAAGTGCACGAAACCAAAGTGAGAAGTACGAAGACATAGAAACTACTTCAAAAGTCTCTACTTTGCACATGTACCCACTCATAACTTTGAATGACGATCTAAACTTGTCTCTGAGAGTACCTCTACCAGATTGTATTCTTAAATAAATTTCCCTCTTGGCTGATTTTCCATAGGTTGTACGACTGTAGCAGTAAATAGATTAGATAGGTAGGTACCTAGGCAAGTTCCTTTATAAATCAAAACCTAAGTAGGCAAACTTGGCTCATCGTAGGAATAAATTATTCATGAAATTCTATGCTTCTTCTTTGTCAGCGAATGTAGGTGAGAATTAATTGGTCGTCCTGTTTTAATAAAAAGAAAGCAACGATCAAGAGATATCAAACCATGATATATGCTTCGTTTATTTATTGTTTTCCATAAATTCAAAAGTAAAAGTGCGTGCACTATTGTTGCGGACGGTTGCTCCGGAAAAAAACATTAATTTTCGAACCGTAAAAACGACGAATTGGCAGACGCCTCGGAGTCTGTGCGGGAACACTTTCTTTTCTCTGCGCAGACGCGACTCCGAGCCGCAGTCCTCCAGACGTGCGCGAGCGCCGCCCGGGCGCGACCTGCTTCCGCAAAATTATTATTCACATCTCGTGTTTTATTCAACGGATTCAATTTCCCGAGATTGATGGATTTATATTCTCTCTTCGATCGTGTGTGGAAAATCGAGCCGTGTCACTCATCGCGGTGATGATTTGGAAGTTCGAGAGTGATGGGGAGAGCCAATGCCCTCGTGAATTTACGTGTATTTACTGGAACGATAAATACAGTGTATTTCTGCGTTGTATAGAGTGATTGGAGTGCATTGTGCGGCAGGTGCAGGTGCCGCTGCCAAGCCAACATGTGACAATGACCATCGCGTCGTAGTCACCTGTGTGTGACGTTTGTGTGGATTTAAGCCAAAATGACACTGTGGTACACCAATATATTGGTGAGCCTTTGCTATTGTTGTTGTTTGTTGTTGTTCTTATGCGTGTTCTTACTACTCTACTATAATGTTGGTCCCTTTATTTTCATTTCTTGGATGTCTCTCGAAAAATATATCATTAGGGAGAATGTTATGGTATGGTGTGCTTAATTGTACTTACTATAATATCTGCTTCGTTGAGTTGCGTCAATTAGCAAAAATTATATAATTAACTACTTGGAATCGGTAAAATTTAAGCTTCAAACTAAGCTACGGTTGTTGGCATTACCATAGTACGAGTATTAATAATCTACCTCACACCATCTACAAAGAGCTTTCTGAGTGAAATCGTTAATGAAATTCAATCAGTATCAATCCATCTTCACTGTCCATTCCCATCTGGGGCAATGTCAGAAAGTCGTTATCATAAAAACTTAATTTCTCTCTAACATCGCGCGTCACATCGCACGCCTCACAATTATTTTTATTGGGAGGTTAGGCAATTGACCTACAAGTAATATGTTATTACTGGCCATCGATAAAACTGCCGCCGGTGCTTTTATCGGGTCAATTTCGAATTTCTTTACTTTCTACACAATGGCCACCGGTCTAATCAGTGGATCCTCATTACTGTCTGCGTAGGTGTCGCTGTCGGAGGCGCATTGTGAGGGGTGTTACGTCATTGTGCCAATTCTGACGAGATGCTGACCCTCTAATTACATTTGATGTGAATAGGTTACGATCGCGTAATGTTGTCGCCGGACAGACGGTCTTTTCGGTATTGCATTATTACTCACACGGAAACCGGCATGTGGGTCGAGCTCGAGCATAATAATGGTCGATTCTTATCGATGCAATTTTGAACCTATTGTAAGCTAGTTTTTTCTTAAATCAAAGTGGCCCGTCGTGGTATCGTAACACGAAGTCGACGACTAACCGCTTTTGTTCCATTTTACAATATTATAAGTTCTAAGAATGCTTTGATGAGCTTTAGTGCCGGAACTATTCGTTATTTTCTGGGAATCGAGATAATTCTAATCTTTTGATGTAATACAACAAAGTAGAGCAACGGAGCTTTTCACAGATCGTTAGAAAACTAGTTCGTTGAGAATCAAGCTCTGTGGATGCCGCACTTTCCATTTCCTGCGAGAAACATTATCATCTGCTCTCTGATTGCCTTCAGGCTGCTACGGCATGGAGGCACTCTAAGCCAATTTCGCAGCCATTCATTAGAAATGACATTGCAACAGTCATCGCCCTAGTTAGCTCTCGTTTGTATTCTTTTCAAAGCGGGTTCAAAGCTCTACATATTGCCGACGTCAATTCACTATTCGCAAATCAATTCCGCATGGATATTGTTTAGAATCCATAAATCTAAAGACGTAATCCACACACCGCAAAATAAACAGTGGTGAGCGCAAGGAAGCTAATAGCGACGCTCTAAGATCCGTATCTTCATAAAATTCTATTTTCGTGTCCGAGAACAATGGCTGAGCCAGAAAAACCGTGGCGAATGTTCGGGAGATCGTGATTTGTCGGTCAACTCATCGTAGACCCAATTGTCAACCATTCTTTTTAGACCAACGTTGCAGTTATAATCATGACGAAAAGTAGAATCTTAAGCACTGCTCCGATTCACGTCTATTCACTATGAAATGTCTATAATTAAGGGTGAAAGCTAGACACGTTAATTTTCGTGATTGGTGTCGCCGCAAGAGCACGATTTGTCGACGTCTCGTTTTAAAACAACCGTGAATGATGGATCGGCAATGGCACCACTTTGTGGTGGAAGACAATTTCACATTTTCAAACAATTTTCATTGTAAATACAATGTTCGTGTGATCAAAGCCTACGCCTACGCAAAGCTTAAAATTATAATGCTCGGATACTCTCCATTGTGTTTCGATACCGAATTAAGCGCAAAGTCCTGAACTGGCATTTGTGCAAATTTCATTGAACTGTAGCAATTACCAAAATATTTTAAATATTTCTTAGAATCACTCATTTACATTTACAGCCGTTTGTAAATCACGTTTGCCAAAATCAAAACGTGTACCTTTTCGTTAAAAGTTGTAAGCTTGTTATAACAATAGAAACCCAGGGGTTTTCTTACACAAAAATTGTTTTCGGAATGGGATTTCGATTCCATAGAGATACTGGAACAGAACTATCTAAGATTTGAAAACGTATTTATCTAATTTAATGATGACTCTGTTGACCTTTGTTTTTCTTGTCTACAGAGCCCTGGCGGTGTAAGCGGGTCAGGCAATGAAGCCCAGCCAGGGTCCAGAGACGCCCTGGACGTCCGCTACTCTCTCGCAGCCCTGGCCGATGACTACACCAAGCGTAAACACGTCGTGAGGGTCACCACTGCTGCAGGGGCTGAGCTCTTGCTACAGGTATGGATCATTCAATAACTGGGGGTCATGTAGCGAATTTTCAGCATTTTTAAGCAAGGCTGTGTAATGGTTGGATTTTGTTAGGTTAATTATGTTACGCAACGTTGTAATACAAAAACCATTGTTATGCCTAAGCCAAACAAGTTGTACGGCAAACCGAAAAGCAAACAGCTGTTTATTGCCGACTTGAATAGCAGGTGTCTGAAATAGCGGAGTGAAATTTCTTCAGGATAAAAACCATAAATGTTGGTGACCAAAAAATATCTAAGTAATGCGATAGGTGCTTAAATTTAGAATAAGGAAAGACATGCCTTAGAAATGAAATGATGATGAATGAATCTTGGACCAGCTATATTTAAACAAGCAATATCTAGGCAAACTCAAAAATATACCAAACTGACGTGAGCTATGTTCCAGGCGGAAGGTGCAGCAGACGCGCAGAGATGGCTGGCAGCTCTTCGGAGACATTCAGCGGAGCCCCCACCGGCAGATTCAGTCCCCAGTGCGCCAACGTCCGCGCCTCCTACGCAGACCACGGCACCAGACTGTCCCTCGCCGCTACCTCCTCAGAGGAGCAAGAAGGTCGGCAGAAATAGATCGCCTACTGGTAAGATAATTAGTTATACCTACAATCTTCATAGGTAAAAAATAAACAGAAACATACCCCAACTAAAACCGAAAACTGTCGGTCTTTCATTTATGTCGTTGACATTATAATACGATTCCTTGGTATCGAAAAGTTTAGAAATTTATTGATCAGTTGGTTTCTAAGGGACTATTTTATTCATGATCGTTTTTATAGAATACTGTGGCGAAAGTGTCTGAATGGATTAGCAATATTTTCTTTTAGGTCCACCAACCCCAACATTACCATCGTCTCCGAAGAACAAGACGTGGAAAGGTCGGATGGCGAAGCAGCTGCGGCGCATGCACGGAGGCGCCAACACTCCGGCCACCCCCGCGGTCACAGGCTGGTTGGGCGCACCGCTAGAACGATGCCCCACAGATCCTGAGAATCCCTGTGTGCCCCGAGCGGTTACACTGCCCGCTAATGCGGTGGAGGTAAGGGAATCGGGGCTTTTTTTTCACACATTACCTACCACTTTAAGTCTTTTCAATTCAATTTTACCAGTGGACACTATATGTTCCTAGGTACAGGTAGGTGAATCTCATAATAATAATAATATAATTATAAGCCTTTATTGCTGTTTACATTTAGGGTATTTTTAAACGATGCCTTATTACTAACACTTCTTAAATTATGGTATGCATGAATCTCTATTGGCAATATTGTTAGTGTCTTTGTGACAGCTCGTCTTTCGACAGACGCCTCCTCTTAAGATTTCCATAGTGGACCGGCTACTTTATTTTTATCTTCCCATATCTAAAATTATCTTCTTCAATATTTTTATGTTATCACTCGGGTAGGTAGTTATTGTCTTTTTACTTTTAGGTGAATCTCATGCTTAAGCTCAAATCTCAATTAAATATCATGCTAATTTGTGTAGCTTCAGCATTGCTCATACTGAAGTTACACAAATACGCTACGGTAAACATCTTCAAAAATTCCGAATTGTACTTAATTTAATCGGATTATTTTACGCATAATGGGCCTGAATAACAATTTTCTGGCTTCGGTGAAAAACCGACAGTAATCCATTTACCTAAGAGGTTACCCACCGATTTTCTTGATGACCTTGTATGAAAGTTCGTTGCGCCTGATCTACCTTTATTTAATAGAGATCTATCACTATACGATACACAGATCTGACAATGACCAAATACCTAACTTCATTCTTCCAGACATTCGGCCTCCGCACAGTAGGCGTATACAGAGTCCCCGGCAACGCAGCCGGCGTCGCAGCCCTAGCGGCCGCCATGGACCGAGGGGAACCCCCGTTAGAAGGAGACCCGAGATGGGCGGACGTCCATGTTGCTTCCAGCCTACTGAAGGCCTACCTGCGACGGCTGCCTGATCCGTTGCTCACTGCTGATCTTTACCCAGCTTTTATTGGTATGTTTTTAAAATATTTTATCATATCTGTATATATTTTCTTTTGTGGTTTTTCTTCTCGATCTGTTCTTTACTAAGTGTTATTGATTTTGATTCTCCTCTGACATTCCAACGTCATCAACATTTTGCGAGAACGCATCAAACAAAAGCTCAAAACACATTGTTTACACTATTCTTTATTTACAGCCGCCGACCGGTCGCCAGAGCGAGCGAGAGAACTGAGACGGCTCGTTCGTGCTTTACCAGAGGCACATTACGAAACACTCAAGTACCTGATACAACACATGAGGAGGGTGGTCGCACATTCCGCGTATAATAAGATGGAAGCAAGGAATTTAGCTATTGTCTTTGGGCCGACGCTGGTTCGCGCGGCTAGCGATGACATGCTGGCGATGGTCAATGATATGTCCAGCCAGTGCCGGATCATCGAGTCTTTCCTAACTCACGTAAGTTTACCAAACAACAAACCTTATCAATTCTCATTCATCGTTGGTACGGTGCCTACCTACGCGCGCGAGTTGAATGCTTTCGGCATTTTCAATGAATGCAATGAACTCTGAGCGGGGTATTGCGAATTTGCATTGTATCTTTGACTTTGGTCTCCTTACCAATCGGTCTTCTTTTATTCTGAATCATGAATATTGATTGTTACATGGTCTCATACTTTAAATTTCATAACTGGAATCCATACTTGCTTTTGTTATGAATTTAGATGATCACTTGTCTTCTATGTTCTGATTACGGATTGTTTCTTGTTGCAGTATGATTGGTATTTCGAAGAGGAGGAAGGTGACCCACCGGTGGACCCTCCACCGTCATCAGAAGAGTTGTCTCCTGCACCTGCGCCATCGCGCGACTTGCTCATACATAATGTTAAGAAGATTGAAGGTAAATATGAACACTATTTACCAAATTCTTTTTTTGTTTTGTTTTATTTTTTGTTTCAACTTTACTAATTCACCAATTTCTCTCCCCGTTTGACAGATCTTAACCACGTTCTTTCAGGCAAAGACGTGTCGACGAGAGACATCGTATCCTCAATCATTTCGGCAGCTAACAGAAAGATCCAGCGGAAGCCTCGGTCGAAACCGTCGGCGGATAAGAAATGGGTGGAAGAGAAACGAGTGGAATCTCCCTCGGGATCGCCACCGAACTCGCCGCTGACGTCACCACCGCCACATTTGACCACTTCGCTGGCGGAGTACGATGGTTTACCGCATAGGATACGGCAGCATGAGGTTAACAAGTAAGTGTTTCGATGAGATTTAAAATTTTAGTTGGAACTCCAGCTCTTATACTATTGATTCAGATGGATTCAGAATCTAACTAAAGCTCGTGATTTGTTCTAGAATTGAGCTCGAAACGATGAACCGCGGTCGGCATGAGATCTCGCGGCAAACGCTCACCAACTTCTCTATCGATGGTAAGTTACATTCTGTTGGAAAAAACTTAAGTTCAATCTAGTAATTTGATTTCTTTTTAGTATTTTATTTCATTGATACGTGTAAACAGTAAAGTCTACTATTTGCCCACTAGGTGTCCAGTACTGAAGTCAGAAAGTAGACACAGCAATCCCTTTCTTTTGTCCACAATAAAAGGTATAGGAATGTGAGCGTGTTGCGTGTTCGCGTCGATGTGCCATCGCCTCGCACCCGTGTGATCGCAGTGTTGTCATATAACGTCGACGGAGTCATCCGACTAACGCTTACCGTCGGCCGGCTTCGCGCATCCGCTGTACAAACGACCACCGATCATCCACTCACTCATCTAACGAGGCTCCAAGCTCAACTCTAACACGCTTAGTCACCGATAACTCATCCCATAACTGCAACTAACGTTAACTTCGATTGTCGCAGGAGCGGGAGACCTCGTGTCGAGTCTGACGAGCACCTTCGACCAGAAGCTGCGAACGCTGAACAACTCCTCGCCGCTGGACGACGGCAGCATCCCGTACGCGGACGAGCCGGACGAGGGCGAGGACAAGTCGGGCGCCAGCTCGCCCTCGGCCGGCAGCGAGCGCGCGCGCGTCTCCCCAGCCGCAAGGGCGCACGAGCTCAAAGCCGCCTGGCTGGCGCGCGACCACCGACATTCCTCCTCCTCCAGCGACGAGCCCGACGGCCGCTGGCCACATTCCCGCCGCCCCCGTCTCTCACGAGACGACAACGACGACTCCGAGAAGGAGAACTGCCGCGCCTCCTCCGAGCGAGACGACGACGACGAGAAGGACGTCGACACGCGCTCGCAGGCCTCCAGCCTCGAACCGATGCCCGATAACGATAAGACCCTCGAGCGCGTCCTCTACCCGGCCTATCCTCGAGCACCGCTGGAAACCAGCAAGCGCAACAGCGCGGCGCTCGAGGGCGAGTCGCCTGTCGGAGCGCCGACTGAAAACAAAGACGACGGAGCAAAGCTGAAACGTTCGGAATCGCTCGATCGAGAGCCGATGAGGAGCGAGGCGCGGGTCCTGCGCTCGGAGTCGTTGAACTGCCGAGCGGAGCGTGTACAGCGATCCGACTCGCTTGGCAAGGAGCGCACCAAGCTCGAGAAGTGCGAGTGGAACGTGGTGCGGCGGCGAGAGAGCGGCGCCTGGCGCTCCACCAAGCTGAAGAGGAAGAACGGCATGCCGGAGCGCGGCATAAAGCGGCGCCACACGGTGGGGGGCACTAAAGACTTCGACAAGGACGGCTGGAGCGCGCGCCACACGCGCACCTCCTCGCCGGACCTGACAGCGGCGGCCGTGTGGCCCGCGCCGCTCGTGCCCCCGCCGCGGCCCCCGCTAGAGTCCCACGTCTGACCCATGACGAATATGAAACCAGAAAGAGAAGCGGTGCTTCCAACTCCCCGTAGCGATCCACTGTCGCTACAGAAACTTTAGGTGCCTGTTTTCTGGTGCTGTTTTTAATTTTCCTGCTGACTCGAAACGAATTTTCCGTTGGAATTCAAACGAATAATGTCTTATGATGAGTTGACTTGAAGACTTTTTTCTACACCGATACCGAAACTACCGGTTCGAACTTACATCTTGAGAGGCTATTAATGATTCGACTCGATTGACTGAATAGATTAGATCACAAAATATGTATATTTATAAAGCTCTATTGTATATTTAAAATATAATATTGAAAATACTCATTTCGTGTAAACATGTCAATATTTTAAAATTCAATTTTCTTATGAAATCCATTATGAGACAAAACTATTAATTCGAACAGTGCAATATACATAATTGATGGATTTTGCAATATTTGTAATGGAAACAATATTGGTGTAAGTTGAACGAACTTAGCTCACTATATAATGCCAAAGAAAGATATCTAATGAAACTGAGACACAGAAGATGCATGCGCGGAGCGTATACCAGATTGAAAGGACGAATCGGGAACGGAATGCAAGGCTAGGATGTTGCAACGAAACTACTGACCATAACAAGGAAATAACCATGTACTAAAGTACAATGAGACGCCGTTCCGCAAGTCTACATTATATGTTTGTAGGAGGACTCCCGTCGTAGGAGCGACACTACTATCTGCGGAGTCTCGGTGGAACCCATGGCTGACAGAGTTCAAGATGCATAATATAGTTATTTAGTGCTACTAGAGTTTACATACAGAATAAATGTTATTAGATTATGGTGCCTATGGGCTTTAGGTCGTAAGATATGAGTGTCAGAAGGATACTAGTATGAATGACCACAGGATAACACCACTTTGATGTAATAACTATAATAATTAAGAATTAAGATACTTATTAAATCGAAATAGTAGTTATATTAAATTTTATGAAATTGCGTACATCACCACTTGCCTTTTGCAATAGATTTAGCTGATTTGAATTTATGCACAATTTTCAATTTAATACATACTACGAATTAGTTACCTTATGTCGCATTAGGATCAGTACCTTTAAAAGTAATTCAATTAGAAAAATAAATATTATGATGATTAAAAATAGTAGATTACTTATGATTATGAAAATATACACAGAAATTATTGAAAATGTAAATATGAAATTTCAATTATGTATAATGTAATTTTAAATGTAATAATCATACTATGTATTGTGAATGTGTACGCGACAGCGCACGGATTGCAACTAACCATCTATGTAACACCCGCAGTGATAGTATAATAATAGTTAGTGATCCATCTAATTAGCTTTGTATAAATTGTACATTTCTTTTACGTTTAATTTATATAAAATTTGTTATGAATTTATGATTATGATGCTTTGTTGAATGCAATTATTTTTTATTGTTTTGTTTATCAAAGAAGTATTCTAGGCTAAATTCAATTGTTATTTATTTGTGGAATGTAAAAACGTGATTGGCAGAACCTTTAGATATGATTTAATTTTCTGTAAATATGTTCAAGGCAAAACGATATGTTAGACTTTCGTTCTTTAACTTTTTGAAAAATTTTATACCATCTTACGTTAAGACGATCTCAAGTTTGTTGAATGTTTGCAAAGCGTTCCTTTTAAAGTTTTATTTGTAAATATAAATGTAGGAACAAGGATTTACTGATTTTACTGAAGCATAGTATCTAGGAGTAGTGCAGTGCCAGAGGCCGTAACCTATCAAAGACACGCCTCGAGTGTCTGCTTTCAAGAAATTGTATTCAAGTAGTCTATTCATGTTCTTCGTGTAATCAGCTATTCAATCAAACTGTTAAAGACAACTTGCAAATGTGGTTCACCCACCTTTGCAATGTCATTGTGTATATTTTGGAACAATGGAAATAAAATATTGAATCAATTTAACTCTGTGATTTCATATTTGAATATCCGCCTTTCCTATTCGTACTGAATTCTAATTCCTCCTTCCTTCTCCTTTTGATTTGACTCAGAATCGACATGTATAAAAGTCGGACTTAGCTTTTATGAGACGGACAATTCGTACATATTTACATTTTCAAAGTACCTACTTACCTACCAGTAGATTCTAAATGAATTTCAGGTGTTAGTTCCACAACCGAGTTCCACTAGTGGAACCATTCAAGTTTCTTTCAAATGACAACTGCTTGGTGGCGCCGTAGATGCGGGCATTATGGAATTTCAAACCCTTGATCGCGCAAACTATTTACTCCCCTAGACGAATAAAGAATTATCATTGAATGATTCAGTCGAATTTTGGCCAGATGAGCCGGCCCGGCCGAAACCTTTCTTTGGGATTTGGGGGCTTATTCCACCTTCAGCCCCCAAAGTCAGCCAGTCCAGGACAATGGAACTATCAAAATTCTCAAATCCTAATGATTTCACACATATCAAAGTGGGAGTGGAACTCACTTGAGTTGTGGAACCAACAGACCTGGTAAGATTTCTGAAAACCAAGATTATCTGGAGTTTCAGCTTAAAAATAGAATTAAAAACTTGCATAGGTATATGGTTTTTTGACTAATTTAAGCATAGGAGGTTGGATTAGAAAGTCATAAGTTGAAGACATCGTTTATTGCATTCATAAAACATTATTCTAACTCAACATCATCAAGGTACATTTATTTGTAATTCGATCAAAAATAGACAAGTCTTTGAAAAGAGCTCGATAGTCGAAAGTTTCCAACATTTTCCTACTACTTACTCTACAGATCATAACAATTAACTACATTTACGCCCGTATTCACACGCACAATTTGAAATCTGACAAAACAAAAATAACTCTACGGTGTTTAATAAAATATTATCTTATTTCGTAACGATTGTCTGTGAATACGGGCCCTCGATTTCACAAAAGCCTTAACTCTTACTCAGTACTCAAACAGGTCACTGAATCACACACTTTGAACTTTTCAGTCGAAGCAATATCTTAGTATCTATCTAAGCATTGCTATTATTCTAAACTATGCTATGCAAAATTGAGTTTTCAAAATTAATAATGGAAAATGCTGCTAATTCAATCTCATAGTAAATGAAAGTTAAATGAAAATATAGTAAAGAACCCAAGTTTAGCACTTCTTATATTGGTAACGAGTTAATACCATAAAAATTCAAGAAAAGAAATTGTCACAAATAAGGAAATAATAGTAAGCGAACAGTGTCGAATAGTTATAAATAGTAAATGCAAAAATAAATTCAATAAATTAAGTATTAAAATAAAAATAAATTAAATTAAAATATCAATTTATTAATAATACTACCTGTCCCCCAAACAAGCTCGCTTTTCTTCTAAGCAATAATGTAACTACCTTTTAAAGTAGCTTACAATTCTTACAACATACAGTTAAAGAGATCTTTTTGAAATTTTATTTTTTTCTACCTAATGCCCACTTGTTTTACACCTCCAAAATAAATTGAAAACTATTATAAATTAACCTTCGAGCAGCAGAGTAACAAGGTAATCCTCCCACAACTGGGATAGAACCGCCAGAATGAGCATTTAGTCATTTGTCAATCAATAAAGTTTGCTCACTATTTAAATTCTAATAAAATGTCACTATTCTCTGCTAAAGAAACTGAAAGTCAAACTTAACCCTTTTTCTGATTACTCGGTAAGGTTTCGGTACAACATCAGCACGCTAGGATGTCGAAAGCTTACGGCACTGTCTGCACTTTCACACTTGTCTGTAAAAAAATATGCAGAGCCGCTTGTGACGTAGTGTAATAATCTCGTATTTGGCCCTTTTCACATGCATACGGCATGTGAGACCGTGCCGTACCGTGTCGCCCGTTTGTATCCACTATAAAAACGGTTTCGACGCGGCAACCGTCTTTACAGTTGTGTATTGACTTGTATTATACTTAAACTCGTTCACATGAACACGAGCGCAACGCGGCATGGCAAGCGCGGGGAATGCGATTCTTATTGGAAAAAGTCTATTAATTTTTTTCATTATCAGTATATTTATTATACTTAGCAATAGGAGTAAGGCTTTATACATTTTTCGTTCCATTTAACAATAAAAACGACCGACGTGACGTCTTCCGTCCGGTAAGTACCTCGATAATACTGCGATCGCCGCCGCCTCCGCCGTCGGGCGACCGTGCGCAAACAGTGTACCTACTATGTGAAAACGGCTTGCACGGTACGGCGCTCGGTAAGGTTTCGGTACCGCGTATACCGAGCGTGCTGATGTTGAACCTTACCGAGTAATCAGAAAACGGGAAAACGTTTAATTAGCGAAAACACACCGTAACATTTAACTATATTTAAAAGGTAAAAAAACCCAAACTTTTCCTGCTGTTGAAATACACGATTCGCGTAGGTAATTAAAACAATGATTCAAGATATTGTTGAAATACGAGATTTGACATGAGCACACCACAAACAAACAACCTACATCTAAAATTAGTTTCAAATACCTACGTTTTGTATAACATGAACAAACAGACGTTTAAATATGGAGTCTTTGCCCGAAAATATTTGGACAGAAGTTGATAAATCGTGTAAAGACTTAACCTGTAAAGGATTGATTATTATTAGTACCTATTTCACTATCGCAAAGTAGCGATACTCATTATTAAAAGTAGCCCATTAAGCATGGGCACATCGTCCAGCCTATGTAGGACTTTCTACAGATCTGATAAAATTCCTTTAGTCATACGAAAATATACTAAATAACATCTGTGTTATAATATAACTTTTCTACAACAATTTCACACCGCGCTACACATAAGTCGTTTTATCATCTTCACAAAACTGATCAGCCTAGCTAGGGTCAATGACCGCGCTACACAAGTCGAATCAGTTGACAGTGTAATGAACTTGACTTCTTTGTTAATCTACACACCAATGTCAGCGACACAGCCGCCGACAGTGTTTTGTCGACTTGTCGGTGACCCGCCGACTTTGGTCTGTAAACTCCATAAATCGCAATCTACATAAATTGGCGTTTAGGTCGCGTCACTTAAAAAGAACGCTGAAGCAAGTGGAGTGTGTTTGCGCATGGGTACAGACCGATAAATCGCTTAATGCACAGCTTGCCGCCAGCGTGCTTTTTACACGACGCGTATTATACCGTAGCCAGTAAAGTTATGTACAACAGTTAAGTGTCAAAGACCGCGGGCTACACAAGTCGAATCAGCGTTGACAGTGTAGTCGTGATAGTCTACATAAAACTAGTCCAGTGGCGTACCTTAGCGGTACCGTCTGCAGTTGCGTGCACAAAGATTGCAATCGCAATAACATTTGCGGTCGGAGTCGCGATGCCTTGAAGAGAATGAGTTGTGCTGGTGACTGCGATCCTCTGTAAAAAGAAAAAGGCGTTATTGACCAGTTGCGTGGTCCGTCCTATAGAATACCGACCCTTCCTGATACATCGCTTTAAATATGTTTATTTTCCTCATAAAAATAAAAAAGATTTTGTGAATGATATACACACAATGCATTTAAATTATTTTGTTATCGATCAGGTAGGAAACTCTTATAATACGCTGAACGACTAATCAGTCAGAAGAACAAGCTATTACAATCAACACACTAATATTTTGATGGCAAAAGTTTGGATAGCTGGATTTGTTACTTCTAGGTGCTAAAACTACTGATTGGTTGGGACTGAGGCTGCTCTTAATTACAAAAAATCACGGGCGAAGCAGCGGGCAAAAACTAGTATAATCATAAACAGTGTTAGTTACCTGGACACGGCGGCGCAAGCCAGTATCGCGGGGCGCGCGGGGCCGCATGTCAATCCCCTTCATTAGGGTCCCGCGCCTCCCGCGCCGACGAGGGGGCTCCCGTTTGGGGGGCTGGCGTGGGGGGCTGAGCGGGCCCCCCCGAAATCACAGTGGGGGGGCTCCATGGTTGCACGGGCGGTGTGGTGGGTCGAGTCTCCTCGTTCTCTTGGTTAGGGCCTTCTATCGTCAGGCTGTTTAAAAGCATGTCGAAGAGGGTGTCCTGAAATTGAGGGTTACAGATTTTGGCTGAGCACAATACCATCTCTTACTACAGCACACATCATTGTCAAGGATTAATTAACCAAGGCATCAATTATTTATTCGTAGCATCACACTAATATCACAGCCTACCTATATCCATACAGTCGTGGGCAAGGGATGAGACGGGGGAAGGGCTCACCCGAGTAGACTATAACAGTACCACGGTAATATTATCCAACAGTATTTGGACTCGGCCGTATCTTTGAAATAAATGCCTACAGCCGCGCGGTAGGTAAACATGCGATAGGGCTGCCCGCCTCCAGCATTTTAATAACATTTGCCTACTTTGTGTTTCCATTTAGTTTTGTGATTGTAAATATAGGAAGGTACTTTTTTTATATAAACAAATAAAATACTTTGTGAATAGAATGGGAAGTGTTCAATAAAAATGCGTGTTCTTTTTTGATTGGTAGATTTAATTAAAAAACCTGTTTATGTTTGAATAACAAATCGGTCTTATAAATTTGCGACCGAAAAATATTTGCGCCTCGACTGAGGCGTACCTACAAAATGCTTTATTATTAAATTTTAGGAGATTTTTTTGGAGAAAAAGGAATATCTTTTACTTGGTTATAGATACCTGCAGCTACTTTATTAAATATGTACCCGAACTTATTTTTAGAGAAAAAATCGCGCGGTTATTGTTAAAAAAACATCACACCATCCGTTCGTCACTGCGGCACAGCCGCGACTGTCTGCATGCTGAGCGCATGCCGAGATCGAGGCGCGTAGGTATAACTCGCGTTTCGCCCGTTTGTATGAAGTCGGATTACTTATAGGATAATATTACCTTGACAGTACTGAAGTACTCGGGTGCTATTTTTCAGGGGTGTCGCAAAATTTTATTGCTTTTATTATTACTTAAAAAAATGGTGTATACAAGTTGTGCCGTGAGAGATTGCACGTCATCATCTTATAACAACCAAGATTTACGTTTTCATCAATTTCCACACGCAGAACAAAGGTAAATTTAATCTTCTAATGTTTTATTATTTTACATATTGTGACTTCCGTCGTACAATTGCTTGTATCAACAAAATGTGGACGACCGTCTTACCTATTTCAGAGTTTCATTTTAGTGATCTTTGAGATTGCGCGTTTGGTCCCCACCTCTCTCTGTTTGTGAACTTTGTTTTCTTCTTCTTCTTCTTCTTCTTCTTCTTCTTCTTCTTCTTCTTCTTCTTCTTCTTCTTCTTCTTCTTCTTCTTCTTCTTCTTCTTCTTCTTCTTCTTCTTCTTCTTCTTCTTCTTCTTCTTCTTCTTCTTCTTCTTCTTCTTCTTCTTCTTCTTCTTCTTCTTCTTCTTCTTCTTCTTCTTCTTCTTCTTCTTCTTCTTCTTCTTCTCGTAAAACTTTCACTTTCGGTCAATTTTATTGTAACTTGAGTCAAGGTTGAGAAGCTGATTGTTTTATGTGTGAAAGTACAATTTGTGAGGATGATGTCACAAAAAAAATCACTCAGAAAAAACGTAACCAAAAAAAGTTCCTGTATACACGTTTCTTTTTCTAAAAGCTTTTTTAGCGTATTTGTTTGATGATACACGCTCATACGCTATTAGATTAATTTTCAATTAAATTTTTTGGATTACTTATTATACTATTAAGTAACAAATTTATTACGTAATAATCAGTGATAGGAATAGGTAGTGCTTATTTGCCTAAACTTCGAGGAACAGTGAAAAGAATCGGAGACTTCCTTCCGACAATATTTTTTTCCGGGACATCTGCCCCAAAATTCCGGACATTACTTAGGTACAACATAAGATAAATGCATATTTTAAAGGGCAATGTATACGCTTCTACAACAAAACTCCAAGTGAGTTGCAAAAATTATCAATAAATAAATTCAAACAAATTGTCAAACATATCCTTTGTCAAAAGGCTGACTACAAAATATCAGATTATCTATAGGATAAAAATGCTTGGGACGAGTTTTGCTCCAGCTCGAAAAATAACAACTAACAGGCTAAAGGTTTCTTCGTCGCTTCTTTACTTTAGTCTACATACCGAAGCGACAGAAATCAAAAATATCACTTTATTTCCGTGTCAGTGTTTAATTTTGTAATTTGACCTTTTCCAAGTGTACATTTACTGTGTTTAAGGAAATTAAGACTTTTGACTTTTATTTTGCGCACTCAACAGACCGAGGGTACAGGAGTGAAAGAAAGCTGGGCGGCGGTCGAATCTCCCCACGCTGTACAGGAAATTAAAAAAAAACTAGCCAGTGGTCCATGCAATCACCGGCTAGTTTTTTTTTTTAATTTCCAAGAAAGATAACGAAATGGGTAGCCCCTATACCGTAAACATCTACTTAGAGGCCGTACGCGTTTTGTGGAAAACTATATGCTTTTTCGATCGCGCAAGTCGTCGTTTTTGAACATTTTTACAGTTTAAGTGTGTTACTAAACACGTGATCTGCCCATTATTTTAATAAAAACATAAAGCACATTTTGAAATAAACTTTTATATCATGATCTTTAGTAAGATAAAAGACATACCTACCTTTCGATTTGAAAAATGATTAACCCTCTATCTCCGTTCAAAATACGTAACGTAATATAATAGAGAATGCTAAAATGATAAAAATGTCTATTTTATTATTTTAAAGAAATGTCTATTTTATTATTTTAAAGATGGCCGGAATATTTTTTTCAATGATATACTTGAACTTTAGAAATCTCAAGAAACGTGGTCGAGAGCGAGCGAGAAAGCAGATATTTACTTCAAAACGTCTACGGCTTCTTAAACAAAGATTGTGTTTGATAGTTTTAAGATCAACAAGTGATTTACAAAACGTTCTCCAAAAAAAATTTTGTGGTTGTAATGATTCTATGCTATGTTATGTCTAGTTGCAAACTTTAGGTAAACATAGACCAACTACTAATACGAATAACATTATTTTCTAATGTACCTAAGTAATGTCCGGAATTTTGGGACAGAAAAAGTATTTTCGGAAGGAAGTCTCGGATTCTTTTCACAGTTCCTCGAAGTTTAGGTAAATAAGCACTACCTATTCCTATCACTGGTAATAATGTGGATGTGTGTGTGTGTTGATCTCAAATAAATAATTAAGTGAATAAATATTCTTTACTTGTGACAACCCTAGTTCTAATACTCTGTCGCGTGTCTTGTCGGGATTTACCGCAAGATCAAAGGCGTCAGCCTACTGTATGTTTTTCTTATACTGTGCTAATATTATAAATGCGAAAGTTTGGATGAATGGATGGATGGATGTTTGTTACCTCTTCACGCTAAAACTACTGAGCCGATCAGGCTGAAATTTTGCATACAGGCAAGTCTAACCCTGGAATCAAACATAGGCGGCTTTTTATCCCATAAATCAGTTCCCATGGGATAGAAATAACCTCAAAACGTTTCCATAGAAACAACGCGTGCGAAGCCGCGGGCAGAAACTAGCATTCAATAATTCATACACAAAAGAGTCGTCTCATTTTATATGATTCAGTAGTCTTACGTTAGCCGAGTCATACGCAAACGTCCATTTACACACATACTGGCAATTGTCCATTAGAATTGGTATTACTTTAAGCCGTTGATCCTGTACCTGACCTCTCCCAGATCGTGTTGGTCTGCCGTCCCATCGGATTATGAGCATTCCCTCCCATGTGATAAAAGCCAATAAGGCGCTTATCAGGGGGAGGCCTGCGTCCAGTAGTGGACCAATACAGGCTGTTGAGGTTGAGGTTGAGCTTGTGCGTATAATATGTCCTGCGCACAATCATCGTTAAGACAGGCCGCCACGGCCGAAATTCGGCTAGAAGGACATCATCATTACGTTGTAAGTAAAGTGTCGTTAGGGCACCTCGTCTGTGTCGCTGACCGACGTCATGGAGCGCCAGTAGTCGTGCAGCGGGGACGGGGACAGCGCGCCGTGCTCCGGCGTCCCCGGGGGCGTGAGGCCCGTGCATGCCATGTACACTGGAATACCAAAACGACGGTTTAAAGTTTGATCGTAAATTTTTTCACCAAGGGGATAAAGTGACCTATTACTAACGAACGAGGATGTAGTGACACAGTTTAGCTTACAGTATGCGGCGCAAACACTTTTCGGTAATTCAGCATTTTCAGTAGCTAAGCCGAGTATTGGCAGTCACTCCTTAACCCTCGGCCTTGATCATACATATCTTAATTGGGATTATAGAATATCGTAAATTGTAATTTCTTATACTCGTGTTTACCTGAATAGACTCTGTATAGTGCAAGAACTCTTTCTCATTTCAACCAACCCACATTAGCTTAGAGAATAGAAATTATCATCATCATCATCATCAGCCTATTTTAGACCACTGCTGGACATAGGCCTCCACTAATGAGCGCCATAGCGCCCTGTCTTCAGCTTGCCGCATCCAGCATCTGCCTGCAGTCTTTCGCAGATCGTCAAAAACGTCAATAAAAAAGATACGACATTAAAAATACAAAAAGGGTATAATATTGTACAGTTACGAATGTTTTGACAGCAATAAGTTTTCGCCAGGGGGAGAAAGTGACCGATTACTAAGGGGAATGCAGTCTGAAGCCCCAGGCTCACCCGAGGGCCTTAAACAGGACTTGAGTTGTTTCTCCCGAGTGATACACACAGAGCTTTATAAACGAAGCTATTGTTTGCTAGTGTATAATGTAGTTCCACTCCTCTGGTGCACGCACAAGACTTTTTTTTCGGTTTAGACTAACTTCTGTTCCTCGGGTTCCCTCTAGTCCGCAGCTGTCCGGGCGAGGGCGGCGACTCTCTGTGCTGGGGGCGCGGCCGGGACGTTACGTGCACCCCCCGGGGGGCGGACGACGAGGACGGGCCGGGGAGCGGACTGTTTTGTCCGGCCGTGACGGCGCGGCGGGTGCGGGTCTGCGCGCACGGTCCCCGGGGGGACAGGGGCTCGGATAGGCCGCTGCTGTTCCATTGACGTTTTGGGCTTTGACCTGAGGAAAAAATATACTTAAATGTATTATATTTTATATTTTATATATATGTATTATATACATAAAAGAAAGTCGTGTTAGTATTTATAACTCAAGAACGGCTTTACCGATATGGCTGAAAATTGGTGAGGAGGTAGCTTAGAGCCAGGAGACGGACATAGGATACTGTTTATTCCGTTCGATAGCATTTAAGTGTCCCTTGACATAACCTCAAAAATGGAATAGGATAGAAATAACCTCAAAACGTTTCCATAGAAACAACGCGTGCGAAGCCCCGGGCAGAAGCTAGTTTAATAATAAATATAAAATAACAACTTTAACGCTTGGCAGAACAATAGCGCAGGCCTACGAGCAGGCGGCCGGGCAAAAATGAGGGTAGGCCCGTGTGTGGTCAACATCACAATTTCTATTATTTTGTTTTATCTAGCTGGTATTCTTTGATAAAATACTAATTCTAAAAATAAGTAGATTAAGGTAGGTACCTAGGTATATAGAAAGTGATGGATAGTGGGTTTTCTATATGCAGGGATGAATACCAAATACCTATGTTTGGTTCCTTTACGTGCGTATTGGATTGGGTTGTTTTATTTTTACCATTGCTTTTTTTTCTTTTGTATTGTACTAAGTAGTTTGTACATTATGTTAATAGGTAGATAAGCACACTCAAACTTAAATATAAACCTAAGTAGATACATAAAATATATGTACAAGTTTTGTTTTTCTCATTTAAGTGAACTGTATTTATGTTCTTTGAGAAAATAAAGATTCTTTAAACCGAACAGGCTGATACATACGGGATCAGTACAGATCCATGTAGGCCAATGCTGAAGTTAGTGCGGATGTTGCGTCAGACTAAATTCACCTAGCTTTCCAGATAAGTTTTTTGGTCGACAATTCACATTAACATTTCTCTCTCTCTCTATCTCTCTCTCTCTCTCTCTCTGACTCATTCAATTGTCTATCAAATTCGGTGAATAAATTATGCTGTTTAATTTACGCAAAATTTATTCTCACAGCGTCATTATGAAAACCTTCATTTCAGCTAGCTTGCCTTAGATTTCCTTCATTCACCCTTTCGTAACAAAAAATCGTAAATAAACTCACCATGCCGCCTAGGCACTCTCGGTGTCAACCCATTAATCCTCATCAGATTCATCAGCAACATATCCGTATGCGCAGCTGTGGACATCTGGGGGTCATTATCTTGCGCCCCCCTCGGAAGCGCCGAGGGGCCGGTGCCGTCCGTCCCCGCGGGGGTGAAGGGGTTCACATGCCCGCCCACGGCCCCTAGAAGCCTGCTGAGGATGTCCCCACCGTCTCGTACGGAGCTTTCCAGCAAGCCTTCGACGTCGTTCTCGCCTGTGGATGGAGAAAAGGTTATTGTTGGTAGGTTTTGTAAGGAGCAAGACGGTAGAAATATCAACTTACTTTGTTTTGTAGAGTGTTGGTTGTGAATCGTTGGTTTGTATTGATATAGCACTGTGATGGAAAATTGAAGAAACGAAGATATGGAATTAAAAATAGTTTAAAATTTAGTTATAATTGTGTTTTAAACTATGTTCTGCCCGCGGCATCACACGCGTATTTTTGGTATAATAAATAATCTGTTATCTAAGTTGGGCTATGTTTTAAATGTACGCCAAATTTCATATTGATCTGTTCAGTAGTTTTGGAGATCGTAGGTGACAAAAAAATCACATTTCACAAACTTTCTGCTTTAAAGTATTAGTGGGATTGTTAATAGAGGGGAGGTACTGTACCAATACAAACAAAAGCAAAGCTATACAAGCGAAAAGCGTTTTGTATTAAGTATTATAAAAAGGTTTATTCATAGAAAATTTAAGAGTAATCAATAAATAAGACAACTTTTCACATTGTCTCACTTCAAATTTTTTACTTCAAAATTACCATCAATTTAGAAAATTATTCAATATTTAACAAATAAACTAAAGTAAACATAAAACTTTTGTTATTTGAAGTAAAACAAAAACATTTCAAGCAAACATACATTAGCACGTTGTTTTAGTGAATCATTTGATCAAAATCTTCAATATCATCAATTTTTAATTGAAACATTTTGCATTTACAAGTTCTACTGTTATCCCTAATGGGGGGTTCAGATAATGCTTCTAATTAAACCCCGGAAACGATCTTACTAAAGAGAAGGCAAAATAGTGTAATCCTCTCTTAAAATGAGACTGTTTGTAAGCAAACTTGCGTTATCATATCGCAATTTGAGTCCAAACGTTAATTTATTTCTTTGAACATGAAAATAACGCTAGTTTGCTAAAATTAGAGTTTGAGAAGAAATCTTTTTCAGACGTCAACGACTGTTTTTTGAAATTCTGAGCTCATTTCCACAGGATTTTACGATTTGGTCGTAAGCATAGAAATAAAATTGCCATTCCAAAACTCACAAATTGCAATTCAGGAGCGAGCGGGGAGCGGAACAACTGACAATCTCATAAAACAATATTGAAACAGTACGCGAAAGCAACAACGCTACGGAAAACAATGGTGCTTGGTATTTCACATGAAAACAATAATGATTTTTTTGCTGTAAGCTTTATTATTGTTGTAATATCTTAGTACGGCACCAAAACTTGTCCACCGCGTTGGAGAAGGTTACGATTCGATCGTCCGATCGTCTCCGGGTTGTGTATATGCTGGTACATTGTATAGTGTTAGTCATTGTGAGCGTGCTTGCAGCTATGCGAATGCGTGTAAGGCGCGTGGCGGGGGCGCGCGCGCATGCGCGGCCGGTAGCAGCACGCGGCGGGCGCGCACGACGACGAGCGCGACGCGCCGGACTCGCCCCCGCCGCACCACGAGCACGAACCGCTTCCGGATGAGGCGGAGTTGTCTGGAGGGGGAGATAAGGATAGGTTTGAGGGAGGGATAGGTATAAAGGTGGGGGTATGATAAAAGGAGGAGCAAGGGAGAAGTCGAAGGTGAAGCCGTGTGGTGCCCCAACCCCAACTCTTCCCGCGGGTGTCGTAAGAGGCGACTAAGGGATATCCATCGGGGGGCGGGCAGCAGCGCCCCCTGCAGAACTATTCTACCACCAGACTGCGACCCCCAACCCGCATGCCCAGCGCGGGGATTATGGGTATTACCCCCCCATGAGATAAAAGCGAATAAGGCGCTTATTAGGGGGAGGCCTGAGTCCAGCAGTGGACCATTATAGGCTGTTGAGGTGAGGAAGGGAGAAGGCTGACGACGAGTGCGACGCGCCGGACTCGCCCCCTCCGCACCACGAGCACGAACCGCTGCCAGATGAGGCGGAGTTGTCTGGAGGGGAGAGATAAGGATAGGTTTGAGGGAGGGATAGGTATAAAGGTGGGGGTATGATATAAGAAGGAGCGACGGAGAAGGCTGAGGCCGAGTGCGACGCGCCGGACTCGTCCCCGCCGCACCACGAGCACGAACCGCTGCCGGATGAGGTGGAGTTGTCTGGAGGGGAGAGATAAGGATAGGTGTAAAGGAAGGAGGGGCAACGGAAAAAGGCACTTCGAAAAGCGTGGTCAATTCGAGTTGTGTGGTAAGGAGATGGAGGGCTGGACTGTTTACAGTTACATTTTCTGCTGATTCTAAAGCTGCAGGAAATGTAACACTAATAAGCGGTGATGCTAATTCTAGCTATTCAAGCCTAAAGCCACCTCTCACTTACCCGACATAGTTTCGTCATCAACATCGTTCTCTTCATTTGAGTTCTCATCGATGTGGCTCGGAATGTGCACGTCAGCGAATACGTCTAGCTCGCTGAACATCAAATCCTGCCACACAAACAAATTCAATGCGCAACCAGACGTTTCCTAGTAACCTAGAAACTAGACTACTACCACCTACCTATATGCATACAGTCGTTCGACGAAGGCGACGAAGGGGGCCTAGGGACGGGTCGGTGGGACGCTTCCGAGTTACTAAGGCGGTGATGTATGCAACTCGGAAGCGTCCCTCCCCGTCCCGTCCCTTGCCTCCCGCTCGATTGCCCTGTCAAAACCACGTCAAAATGTCTTCGTCGAAACGACTATGCAAACAGTCAAAACGACTGTTTGCATATAGGTAGGCGGTGCTACTACGGTACGTTGGTTGTCACTTTGAACAACTTCTTGCCCCTCAATGTAGGTCTGGGATGGAACAACTAACGCGTTGTTGCCAGACTGTACAACTTGCGATGACTCTCTTGCCTCTATCAGTTGCAGTTCTATTTTCATTGCGACGTTGCCAGCTCACATTCCTTGACCTATTTGTACTTTTCTTTTGCTGCTGGACTCGGTTGTCATGTTACCAACCTGTCACCTGCAAGCCGTATGCAGGTTTTTGCGGATCTATTGACACAAAATCTTAACAAAGTAGCCTCAATATGTTGTCGCTCCTTTTTCATCGATTGTAAAAAGTGAAGGCAACAGTTTTAGGCAAGTTATCGACTTTGTGCATAATCGACATCATTGCCAGCTTTACTTTTGACACTAACAGTACTAACCCTGGTATCACTGCTGAACCCTGGAGAAGAGTTACCGTTCTGTGCACATTGCCTAGCGCTAACTCTGAGACGTTACCAGCTGCACTGTACTAACCCCGGTATCACTACTAGACTCCGACGCGGCGTTGCCAGTCTGTGGGCCCTCAGCCTCCTGCGAAGGCTCTCCGTCCTTCCTCGGAGTTGGTCCGCTGCCGGCGTTCAGTTCAGGAGACGATATCGACGAGCACAGCGAGGTGTTGCCAGGTGTAGGCTCGTTTACAGGAGCGCTTGCAACAGCTGCGGGATAACATTTGAACTTCAGATTATGCAAAACGTTTGGAACAGACTACATTAAGAATATTATGGTTGAAATGGGTGCCTGAATGGACCAACAGACAAAACAGAACACTGCCGCACTAACAGCGCCCTCCTTTCAGTCTGGTCAAACAATTTTTTGTTTAATTAAATATGCCTCACTTTTACCTTCAATTTCTATATTTTTCTCATGATTTAATCTAGTTATGACAGTTACCAGTGAGTGCAGTCTCCTTGGCCGGCACTTGTTTGTCCGGGCGGGGCTGCTTGCTCGGCAACTTGCTCGGCACGCGGCTCGGCGCGTTGGCGGCGCTCAGTAGTGTGTGGAGGCTGACCAGAGCCATGTTATCTGCGCCGGTCACGTGGAGGGAGTTGGCAGATCTGGCAAAAGTTCATATATAAAAATGAATCGGTATTCCCCTTGGTCACGACATCACGTGTGAATGGCTGGACCAATTTCCCTAATTATTTTTTTGTTGCGTTTGTTATTGTCAGGAAAAGGTTCTTATGAAAGAAAAAATTAAGAAAGTCGCGCGGAACAATAGAAACATATATTTCGAATTATAATTATGAATCGGTAGATGGATCGACAATTTTGAATCGGATCAATTTCGATTCAAGAGCAACAAGATCCGAAAATTGCATATTGAATTCAGCTGGTCGATAACAAAGAAGGAAACAAAAGAGAATTTCGGTGCTGAGGTTGGTAGTTCCATGCACGTACGATAGAGGTACGAAATCAGACAACAACAGACTGTTCGACAGATAGGTCGCGTTAATACTGACGCAGAGCGGAACGAAATCGACCAATCACATTGGTTCGAATTACACACACTTGTCTCCTACTGGTACCTGATTGGTCGATTCAAGTGGGATCCCACTGGCATTATGTTACCTTGAAGTAGAAGGCAGACTGTAAGAAGGTGTAAGCGCATGAGGCGCCATACGCCGGTCCAAAGGTTGCCCGTAATCCCCGTAGTGAGATGATACCTCGTTGTTACGTGTGTCTTCGGCGAACATGGCTGTGTTCAGAATATCTAGAAAAGAAGGAATTTTTGATAACTTATTGCAGTTATAACGTACCAAGTGCCGAGCCAAAATAGTTTCTAGGATTCACGGATAAGCCTGTTTTTCCAGTATCAATTTATGACATTTAGCTCGAGCTATTTTCGACGCTCATTGATTGAATACTGGCAGAAAAGGAACCGATTAGTCGCGCAATAAGTATGAGGGAGTCAATCACAACATGTCACAGATTGATCAGCGCTAAACAAGCCCAACCAAGAGGCTCGCCCGATATTCATAGCGATTTTACTGGCTGTGTTAGACACATTTCGCCATTTATAGCTTTAGCTATGCTGAAAAATCAACCTAAAGTAACGGTCCTTGGTTCTACCTGTCTAAAAAAACTTTCCTTCTGTCAGTGTTCTATAACGGACCTGTGTTAGTGATCCTCTGAGGCGTGCCGACGGGTATGTTAAACTTCCACTGGTGGTTGAACATGACGTCACTGAGAGTGTTGCCGTCCACCGGGTTGTTGTGAGTTGGGTTGTCGCTGTCGGTAGAGGGCGCGGCAGCCGCGTTGGTGGGCGTCGCGCGAGTTGCTGCTATCGAGTTGCGGGACATTTCTAGCGATAGACGCTGTAGAAGATAATTATATTTTAGGACAAGTAATGAAGAGTTGCATTGCAGGAGTTTTTTCGGTATCATACTAATACTAAGATTTAAAAGCTTGGATGGATGGATGTTCGTAACTTCTTCACACCAAAACTACACACGGATCTGGTTGAAATGGCACAGATGTACGTTTAGACTTGGAATAAAGCCTAGATTAGTTCCTATGGGATAGAAATTACATTTGAACGTTTCCATAGAAATAACGCGGGCGAAGCCGCGGAAGTAGAAACTAATTTCGAATAATCGAAAGTAAGACCCTAACACAAGTTTTAGATAGGCGCAAAAGGTGATCTAGTAGCGAGTGACATTTCGAACAAAATGCACCTATTGCACTTCGGACTCAATAAAACAAGTGAGAAACGATGTTTAATTTTACATCATTGCGAAAACAAATGAGATACATAATTTAGTTACCTCTTTGAGATCATTGATTTGTAGAATGTGTTGATTCTGCATGGTGATGAGTTGGTTGATGTACCACTGCTGGTCGCGGCATCGCTGGTAGAAAGTCGGTGGGCGTACTTGGAACCTACAAAACGTAATTTACAAATTTAACTTCAGTAAGAACAAGCTAATATGCGTTTGGAGTTGGTCAGTTCTTAGCGGCCGGCGAATAAAGATTTGAAGGAACATTCGAGAAACTCTCATCCAATTTGTAGCCGTATTTACGATTCATTTTAATCTAATTGCCAATAACTAAGAAAAATAAAATTTCTAAGGATGAAATAATAGTACTACTTTCATATATACTGACAAAACTAACAGTTCAATAAAGTGTAAGCACAAATAAGCTGGAAACACATTATTGAACAGTTTGGCGATTTGTAAGAATCCAAAGCCCCCTTTTAAAAAACTAGACGGGGGCTTTCGATTCTTCGGAATTTGCCTTACTATGTGATAATAAGTTAACTATTATATTGTCTTATCTAAAACTCACCGTAAGATAAGAGTATCAGTATCAGGGTTCAGATATCCCTCGCTAGCGAGCAGATCCAGCCTGAAGAATCGGTTGTACCCCCAACATTCTCCAACTTCGAAGTCTGATGCGAACTCGCGAACTATGTTCTTGGACGGATCGCGGGACACTTGGTGAAGCATTTCCACGCGGTATTCGTACCTGGGCAGATAAATCTATGAAACTGGTCTTTGAAAGGAAGATTTTAATAGTTTGAACTCTATTAGTGTGATCTTAGGATACATTTTAATTTTGATATGAATTTTATTCTAGAGAAAAATATCTGTTTATACTTTATTAGTGTGATCTTAGGGCACAATTTAAATTAACATGGATTTACCGCTCTTGGCGTGCGTGCCATATAAGATTAAATGATTCAGTTAAAGGAAACGTTATAAAGAATGCGACTGCATTTAGCACGCTATGCATTCTTTGAGTTACGTTGTATGATAAATTATGACTGTTTATGGTTAAAAATGTTAATTGTGGAATATTTATACCGTGAACTAAAAAGACATTTGATTTCTCTTTACATGTTGATTTCTCTTGGAATCTTTTAAAGGCGTGTATTACCTATAGACCAGCCTTTATTCTGAGATTGGTAAGATAGATATTTACATAGAACATCAAGCTTACGTTTATTAGTAAGCAACATCGAATTCACGAACATGAGCACAAAAGTGCCTTATTAGCTAGGTCACTTTAACGATCAACCTCGGAATGAGAGATAGAAGGCTGAATTTTTGTATATACCTTCATTATGGGGTTCTAAAAGTTGTCTCAAAAGTCTCATAAAATCTCGTCTCTATCGCAAAAACGGTTGAGCGCAAGAAAAATTGTTTCAATTAAAATTTGTTACAAATTTTATGCTCTACAATTTTTTATACTTGATGTAAACATGATTGGAGCAATTGAGCCGAGATAATTGCGTAACTGATTTTTTTTAACCTTGCCTAACTTACGACGCAGACACGAGATTTTATGAGACTTTTGAAACAACTTTTAGAACGCCAAAATGAAGGTATACACGAAAATTCAGCTTATCTCTCATTCCGAGTTTGATCCCTTTTTATGCTGAAGTGACTGGACTATATACTGCTAAATATTTTTGAAACATGAAACAACAAGAAGAATCTAACAGAGCTATCAAGGATTTCTATTTATACAAGCGACAAAAAAACGTTTTATGGTTTGAAGAATCGTAAGCAAGCACTTTTTGAAAATATTTAGACAAAACATGAGGATGGAACAGTTGAATGGTTCTTAGGTTCATGGGTTAATGTATGATACAATGTAAAGCTACTCATAGAGCGGACAGATTCAGGATCCAAGCATGAAACTGCCATCTAAGGCTAAGGGACGCGTATTAAGCGTTACTCACCTCTTCCCTACTCTGTACTTAGCAGCGCTTGCAATAATGAAAGTATTCGGGTATTTATTGGGTTAGTAGCATATTTCATAAGCAGATTGTCAACTCTACTAATTATACGAGTGATGGCAAATTATTCTGTTAAGTTTATTATACTTTTTGGGAGTCTGTTACTATACTTTTTGGGAGTTCTAATCTGTGCAGTGCACTATGTTAGTGACGGTAATACCTACTCTTGCATATGTCTAAGTATAGTGATCTGTCTATTTTTGTTATAGCTTTATTAAAAATTTCATACTTTAAGGTTAGAAATGCCTACTCTTGCATATGTAAATAACTGCTTTACTCATATTTCATACTCAAGATGAGAAGGATTCCTCAAAGCACCTCAGGATATTTATCATGTTAATAATGCAGTGTTTTGAGTTTTACTTTATGCAAAACTTTATGTTACTGAACGTTAGGTACTCATGTTATTTTACTTACATACTGAAAATTAAAATAAAACAGGTATTAGTAAAGACCGGCGTTTTAAAATGGCTATCTTAAATTGACAATGTAGAAGACAATCTAACACAATATTATAACAATAAGCCAAGTTAAAACAGCCCATCGCCATATTTCACAAAAAGTACCAGGCTCGCATAACTTACTTGGAGGTCTCCGGCAATCCAGCGCTAAGCTCCAAGAACACAGAGAGGTAGTTGCCTCTCACTACGCCGTTCCCGTCGGGGTAGACCTTGAGACGCCAACACAGGCCGTTCACGTGTAGAGGCGCGGAGTACACCGGAGCCGCAGCGTGCTGGAGCTGAGTGAAGTTTACCAGGGGAAATGTACTGCTGTCGTAGCTCGGGACGATTTCACTGTAAAGACGAAAAAGGATGATAAGTACTGTAAATAGTCTTTAGGTATCTGTTATAATAAACATACAGAGATGGAATAAAGAGAAACTTCTCTGCAATGATAGACAACAAGCCAAATGAATTAATGCTTTGGGGGTTGTGCTTGATGAATTTACATCTTAAGGCGGTATGCGGTATACTTACGTATTAAACCAAATACGCCGCGTAATTAGATACAATTAAGTTTAATGGTAAAGAATTTGATAGTGGTTGTGATAAAATGATAACTTACTCAGGACAAATAACTTGCCTGTGGAAATCGGCCGGTACAGGCGCAGTGACAAAGCTGGCCATCGGCTTCTTGCGGACTTGGTGGATCATCTTCGATATGTCGCCACTCTTCGCGATCAACTCAGATCTGGAAGTAACCAAAATCTAGGTTTTAGGCTTAAAATAATAATGGCAGTAGTACCTACTTATTTTTTCTGTGCTAGCTCAGATTAGGTTGTAGAATTAATAGAACGAGCCATAAAAAACATCTCCAAAGTCCATAGTATGTATCAAAATTTTAACTTTCGCAATTAGTTAAAACAAATCCGCAAATATTCGGACGCAACTCACATTAAAATTTAAGCACGTCTTAAGTCGCACAAGTTTTCAATGAAATCTGTCCCTAAATCGTCATTTAAGATCTGCTCTGCGTTAGAGTACATTCAGGCGTTAGTTAACTACCTAATAAAATCAAAAATTTTCTTGGTTTGTTTTATCCCAATTTTCCGAGGCTTTTCGCGTAACTACGGACAGATAAAACCCAAACAGTATGTGTTAAAGGTCCACTATTGCTATGGATACTTAAAACAATTTCAATCACAGTTTACCTTGTGCTTGTATGAACTTGATGCTCTATCTCTTGCAGCAAATGCTCCAATTGCTCCGTCTCCTGAGTCAGGCTGTTTTTCTGACCCATAAGGGTGAGGAGTTTAGCCTTCAGCGCAGAGTCCAATCGCGAAATCATCAGCTCAACCGCGTTACGTATCTCGCGAACACGCTCGTCTTTCGCGGCGCGAACTGACTCAACGTTACGTTCCTGTAATAGCATAAATATTTACTAATATCAATGATATTATGATTGAGAATCAAAACAGTGATCTCAATTTTGTCATGGATAGTTGAAGTTGTAAGCTGTGAGATATGATTTGTTATTCTGAACTAGGAGAACGCTTGTTGAATAACAATACATTTGATTTGTTGTAACTTTCTATGGTCTCATTGAATAAGAATACCGTGGCTTTCTTTGGACTCATAACAACTTTGGCAGTGTTTATGGCTTATGCAAAAACTACATATTCAATTTGTAGGATATTGAAAACCAAAACTTAAAAAAATTGGTTGCCTGTAAAGTCGGTATACGGGCGAAAGTTTTACGTGACAACGACTTTGAGTTCCTTTCACTTTTTATGTCTGTCTCTCTCGCTCTTAGGCGGGCTAACCATGCCCGAGTGGAAGGGACGCGTGCCTCTCACTCGCTCTCATTGTGAGCGCATAACGTGAGCGGAGCGTAACGCAGTTTCTTGAAGTGTCACCCGGCAAACCAATTTATAAGACGTTGTCACGTCAAAAAAAAATTAAACTTGCAGGTTAGCTAGCTAGTTATTAGCTTAGCAAAAAGAGCACCGAAAAAACCTTACGAACACACACTAAAACCAGGCTCACACTTAAACCAGACTCACACACAAACACAACAGCCTATATAGGTCCACTGCTGGACGCAGGCCTCCCCCTGATAAACGCCTTAATGCCTTTTATCTCATGGGGTGTAATTTCCAAAATCCCCATGCTAGGCATGCGGATTGGGGATCGCAATTCGGTGGTAGAATTCTTCTGCAGAAGGCGCTGCTGCGAACCCCCAGTGGATATCGCCTTTTACGACAACTGCGGGAAGAGTTGGGGTGGTGAATTTGCACCACCTAGCCGGCACCACACGGCGACAAACACACACACCATTCATGAAAGCTGTTTGCTTGAATCATTATAGTCCCACATTTTGGCTAACACCCGGGGAGCTCCATTATACAGGTACGCTTCTTAATTGGACACCAAACAAACAGCAAAGGATATGGAAAGCATTATACATACAAGTATACATATGTATAGGAAAGAAATAAGTGAGGCCTTTCACTTATTTCCTTCCTATACATATGTATAATTTTAACCCTAAGCATTCCCATTCTAAGACCTCCCCCAATCCTTGCTTCTTTTGATCTGGTCTACAAAAATCCTCATCAGATACATGCATCCTGCTGAACATGTGTCTACCAAACACAACGACCTCTGTGGCGCAACAGGCGAAGGCCCGCCTGCGACGGAGGAGGTTGCCGGTTTAATTTCCGCCTCGGCACAAATATTTGTATGAACTGTAGATGTTTGTTCATGATGTTCTGGGTGTTTTATATGTATAACTAGATTCTGCCCGCGGCTTCGCACGCGTTAATTAAACAAAATTGTGAATCTAAACCATTCCCAGATCCCCTTGAACACACAAAAAATTTCATCAAAATCGGTCCAGTCGTTAAAATTGTGAATCTAAACCATTCCCAGATCCCCTTGAACACACACAAAAAATTTCATCAAAATCGGTCCAGTCGTTAAAATTGTGAATCTAAACCATTCCCAGATCCCCTTGAACACACACAAAAAATTTCATCAAAATCGGTCCAGTCGTTTGAGAGAAGTTCAGTGACATACACACTCAGAGAAGAATTATATATAGTAAGATAAATAATATCTATCTATGTAGTATAATGTAAGTATATCAGTTATCTAGTACCCATAAAACAAGGTCTGCTTAGCTTGAGTCTTGATGATGCTGTGTGAATTGTCCAGCATTATTTATTTATTTTAACAAGGGGGATTTTTTACTGATCACCAGTCCAGATTAGTCAGACAGTTCAGTCAAAAATACACAGTAGGAAGTTGCTGCCCTTCCAACAAAATAAAAAGAGTAAAACCAATTACCACATCCTGCACAAGACTGATAAGCTCCATCAGCCTGCGTCTCAGCTGAGACACCTCATCCCGGATCTGCGTGAGATGCTGCTCGTACACTTCCTCCAGTGGCTTGAAGGTGTGTCCCGAGTGGGTACCGCCCCACAGAGCGCACTGGTGGCAGATGCAGCGCCGGCATGTCCAGCAGTAGACTGTTAGCTTCTCTTGATGTGTCGCACATCTGGGTGCGAAAGTGATGGTTTAATCAAAGTGTAAACATACAAAATATTGCTAAGGATTATGATGATGTTTGGAAGTGTGTGGGGAGGGCCTTTGCCCAGCAGGGGAACGAAATAGACTGAATAAAAAAAAGAATATGAGCAATGAAAAATATTTAGTAACTATTCCGGGAAAAACCTTCTCTGATGAGATTCAACAAAATGAGATTCGCGTGAACCACCCTCCTCCATACAAATTAAAATGCATTAATCAGAAAAGGTAAATACAACTTGGCAATTTTACATGGCATTTTTTTTTATTCTAATATTTTGAAATGGATTTCTGCGAAGTAACGCCTGAATCTATTATTTATGATCAATGAACTTCGTAGGTGGATAACATCCAACTGTGGTTGGTAATGATTATGAAAATGTTTATTTTGAACCACAATTCAAGGACAATGTAACTAAGGAAGACCGAAACCTCCTAGTACAAGTATTCTATAATTAAAAGGTGGCTTCAAAATATTGTATACTGAAGATAATTTTGTGAATGAACTAAAAACATTTGAAACATTGCTCTGCGCAGCTGTATTCTGTTTTCGTTATAAAAGCTGTGTGACAGAAGGCAGCATCTTCCCTATTAAAGGGTACATGGTTTGTAGTTTTAAAAGCCGGTATAAATAAATGAGTGACATTAATCTACTTATGAAAAATATAATGTACTGAAAAATATAAGTAGGTACTTACAATATAATATGTTGCTTGTGGTTTATAATATTTTCAGAGTAGGTAAATCAGAATGAGTAAGTTATAGATGTAATATTTAGGTATATGATTGTGGTTTCAGTAGCTTTATTGATTATCCAATAATATTAATAATTAATGAAGTATCTACTAAGTGAGTAATATACAAATAATTTAAAAGGAAACTCACCTTTGGAAATATGATGATGTATTACTGAGGCATGAATGAAAACATTGTGATTACTAGCTAATCATAAAAGGGTTACGTATGTCACATGAAATAGTCATTTCTTTAAACAAAGGATTTTTTTATGTGTGCTTTAACTTGACTCTACTCCTACTGTAAGAGCTTATGCCATTTTTTAAGTAAAATACGAAAGTGTAGCAATATGATATCTACAGGTTTTCTAATAAGATAACAAAATATTACAATATAAAGAGACCTTCCTTTAGCAGTAGCGAAAATCAACCTGAACATTACAGCTCTTCCTTACTGTACCCTGAAGTAGGTAGGTACAGGTTTTTATAAACGGAAAGAAGTTGCTCCCGATATTAACATTGATATTAATAATATAATAATAATGCTTAAAACAAGAAATAGCCACTAGAAGAAATTGCAATCAACCTACCTATCCCGGTAGTTTTCCCTTTGGGTAGCAGAGTTGGTTTGTTGCATGGTTTCAATCTGCTGGGTGACCTCCTCAACCCAGCGGCAGTTGACGAGCTCGTGAAGATGCAAGGCTGCTCTGCAATGAGGGCACTGGGACCTCTGCTCCGTCAGCCATCGCCTCACACAGGCGTAGCAACAGAGCTTCGAGCAGTGAGGACAGAGGTGCGCATCAACCAGCTTCTCCATACAAATGAAGCACCGGAACACCTCCGCCAGCGTCTACAATCACAACATATCAACCGAACGGTTCAATTGCCTTCAAATAAAAATCTAGGCCATATCGATTTACCTCAACAATCTGTTCTTCGCCATTTCCATTTCCTTTGTCACCTCTAGAAGCCATATTTATTTTACTTTGCTGTTATGGGCGAAGGTATGGGCCGACGAATGTAATACTTCACTAAAATTTGGTCATTTTTCTAATTTCTGCTAGAAATATTCATGTTTCCCAATGCGAGCGTCAATACACGAAAACCACTTCCGTGTTCGATTCAATCAAATCAATCAAACATCGATCGACGACTTTTGACTTGACTTGTCTTCTCTTTCAAAGTTCTCTTTGGCCGATGCCGAAGCACAAGCAGCGAAGGAAAGCAACCAACAACCAACCCAAAGAGAATACAATATGAACCAACCAACCACGACAACCACACACAAACAGCAAAATCAATCAAAATAAAAACAACAGATCAGTGTTGCAAGTGTTTATGAAAAAATTTCCTTAACATATGCCAATTAAAAAAAAATGCGACGAAATTCAACTGACCCGTACGCAAAATCCGTACGTTTTTTATTTTACTATATTACACTCTAAAAACGGTTAACAAAAGAAAATACAATCAAAGTTTGTAACTGTCAACAACTTCTTAAAACCATTTTCTACGAACCCATGCTGGTTCGTAGATAATTTTTGGAATTGGTCCAAAACAGCGGCGGCCTTACCCATTGCGAGGCTCCGGGCCGCAGGTCTTTGCGAGGCCCTTTGTCCTTCATGAAAAGTAGGTGATGCGAAAGTAGGTCTGGTTGTTTGGTTTAGGTATTTGTGATGTTTGACGAGAAATGCTAATCTTCTTCTTTTTTATAAAATTCTCGTGTCACAATGTTTGTTAAGTACCTACCTTAGTCCCCCGAAACGGCTTTACTGATTTTTACCAAATTTTATATGCATATTCAGTAGGTCTGAGAATCGGCTACTATCTATTTTTCATACCCCTAAGTGATAAGGGTTGTTCACCCTTAACATTTTTTTTTAATTTTTGGACAATTTTTTTTTTTATTTATCTATAATGTGGCACTAAAAAATACATACAACCCTAAATTTTTACCCTTTTATCACCAACCCCTATTTTTAAATAGTGTTTATATATAAGAATGTCCCTATTTCCCTTGGTCACGGCATCAAGCGTGAATGGCTTGACCAATTTCGCTAATTCTTTTTTTGTTCTGTTTGTTATTGTCAGGAAAAGGTTGTTATGAAAGAAAAAATTAAGAAAGTTGGAAACATCAATTTCCACGCGGGTATAGCCAAGGGGCGCAGCTAGTTAAAGTTATAAAAATAAATAAAATTTGAGTTTTAAAACATTTTACATTGAAAGATTTACAAATACAACCAATACCTACAGAGATGATACATATTAAAATTTGCGGCTCTTCCTAGGACTAAAATATTTAATTAAAGCACAATAATCTAACGAATGAGCTACTTACGTCATTTTCGATTGAAAGAATAGCAAGGGCTGAAAGCCGATGTTGTGTCAGCGAATTCCTCAAATACGATTTAATAATCAAAACTAAAACGTCAAGTGCAAGTCGGACTCGCGCACTAAGGGTTCCGTTTAATTGTAAGAGCTGTTTCTTGCTAAATATCATGATTCTAGGTCAACATGGAGTAGGTAAGTACCCTGTATATTTTGGTCGAGGGAGTGAATCAAGAATTTTTTTTTTTTTTAATAAACTACAAATATACTGTTTTCGGATTTTTCCTTTATTGGTGCTACAAGGCCTTGCTTCTTGCCAAATTTCATAATTCTAGGTCTACGGGAAGTACCCGATAGGCTTTGGTCCATGGCGAGTATAAAAAGTATTTTTTTTTAGTGAATGAAAAACAAATTTATGGATTTCGGATTTTTCTCTTTACTTGTGCTATAAGACCTTGCTGCTCACCAAATTTCATGATTCTAGGTCTACGGGACTATAGATTTTGTGCGAGGTGATTCCCTTGTAAATTTCAAAATATTCGGACATAAACGGCTGTAACTTTTGAGTGCGTTGTCTTAAAAGTTTTATTTATATTGCGGCTTAAAGAGGTTACGGACTTGAGTAATTGACGCTAATTTCAACTCGATACGTCCACGCGTTCCTGAGAAAAGAGGGTTGACAGACGGACATACAGACAGACGGACAACAAAGTGATCCTATAAGGGTCCCTAAAGAAATAAATTATTTTTCCTTTTGAGGTACAGAACCCTAAAAACAAAACCGATCTTCAAGTGTTTCGAGGCGCGATACTCAAGTAATGAATTTTTCAATTATGTCTTGAATGAATGAAATAGTAAATTTATTCACAAAGAAAATTGTACAAGTATTTACAATCGAAACAATTGAGCTAACTGCCGACTGTTGCAAACAGTCTACAGATAGCTCATCTGATCCATATCAACACCAGTCGGAAGCGTCCCCAAGACGCTGGCTGCATTGCCACGCTGTATGGTTAACTAACTTTATTTTTATTTACCGATAGGTTATTTATAACCTTATTAAATAATTAAGGATCAAAAGTATTAAATAAAAAACATAGTACAAAAACAATATTGTTTAAAATTTGCTTGGGTTGTTGCGCGAGGCCCCTGCAAGAGCGAGGCCCCGGGCGAATGCCCCGTTCGCCACCCCCTAAGGCCGCCACTGGTCCAAAACATACAATCTTCCAATTTTACCTCTATAATTAATATTATAATTTATATTAATATACTAATGTATAGAAAACTAACAACCATAATAGTAACCAGTATATCCAATTTTTGGATATACAATTCAGATTCCAGGATATACAATTTTTGTGTCACCACAAGGAGACACAAAAATTGTGCAACTGGTGGTGATGCAAAAGTAATACCACAACAAAAGTATTTTATGTAAGGTGGCCTAGTAAGTAAACACTGAAAATCAATATTACACAACAGCCCATGGTTTAATCCACCTAGTTAGTTTACTATCAAAATTCAAAGCTTTTCTTGAGAATCATAAAAAACCTGCCGAAAAGTTACTGATCACGTCATTTCTAGCCAGCTTTAGACAGCTATGCTCTAGTTTTCACAATAGTATGCGCAGGCGCGGTCCCGGGGGGGGGGGTCACGGGGGTCATGACCCCCCCCCCCCCCCCCCCCAAAATCTTAGTTTAGGTACTTAAAAAATTGCAACCCACAGCTTGATGATCATTTTTTTCTGTTTACTTCTGTTACATTGATTATGGTTACCAACTGCAGCAAAAAAAAAATCGCGGCTCGCTCCGCTCGCCGATATTACTGTTATTTTTGCTCTGTGTTTTGATTAGTACAGAGGCAACGTTCCCAATTTTATTGGTCTGGCTGGTCCTCTATTGTCAGTTTGTATCAATCCATCCACCACAATAAAAAGCAGAAAAATATAACAAATAATCTGCGAGGTCACTTTGTCAACCAGTATAAAAAATTGTCATGACCTACGGAGCTGAGACGTGGACACTCATGGTAGGGCTGGTCCACCAGTTCAAAGTCGCTCAGCGAGCTATGGAAAGAGCTGTGCTCGGAGTCTCTCTGAAGGATAAAATTCGTAACGAATACATCCGACAGAGAACCAAAGTTATCGACATAGCTCAAAGAATTAGCAAGATGAAGTGGCAGTGGGCCGGCCATATCTCGCGAAGAACCGACAACCGCTGGGGTAAACGTGTTCTTGAGTAGAGACCACGCGTTTTGGTCCGATCGCTGATGACATTTTTTTCTTCTGACTATGGTCCAAGGCTCGACCCCCGCCCCGCTTTAGGTAATTTTGCCAAATTTTCTAAAAAAGTGCCCAAAATCTAACAAAAATACTAAATTATCGCAGCACGCTCTGCTTGCCTCTGATAACATTCTGCTATTTTGATAAGCTTCTGGTTTGCTCTAGTCCAGGACTCCTTCTCCGTTTCAGGTGAGTTTGCAACTGCAAAATAATTAATACCAAACAACTCACACGCTCAGCCAGATCATAAAAATTTTCGAGGCTCGCTTCGCTCGCCGTTGATTCCTCTGTTGTCCGCATATTTGGTTGTTATTCGACGAACTTTAAAACAGTTCTTAGCTCATAATTTAGCTTCCTTGTCTTGCATGGACGCATGCCTCACCAATTTCAAAAAAGGCTGCGGCTCATTCTACTCGCTGATATATATTTTTTATTAATTTTTAAACATATTACTAAGCCGCCGCAAACTTCCAAAATGTTCTGATCTCGCTCCACTCGCTGTTATTTATTTTCTGAACCAGTTTGTGACCACCCGAAAAATTCGGAACAAAATGGAACAAAAATTTCGGCGGCTCGCTCCACTCGCCCTTACATCTTTTTCGGTGTCTTATTTGTAATCTCCCTTGTCCCGCTCGCCCTGATTTATATTCATGCATTTATTATTATATATTTATACCACCGCAAAGTATTTACAATTTTCGGGACTCGTTTCGCTCACTTTATTTTGTCGTAGGCTCTTGCTTACTTTTCCCCAAATGGTGGTTACGCGAAAAAGTTTAAAAAATATCGGCGGTTCGCTCCGCTCGCCGTTACATTTTTTCCATGTCTTTTTTGTATTCCCAATTTGTTGTTAATGCCATTGCTCCGTTCGCTATTTATAATTATTAATAGCTTTATAATCTACTACTGCAAAGTCTTATTCAAAGTCATTTATTTTGTTAAAGATACCTTTCAACAACAAAGTAAATGATGCAGGCGAGAGTAAACATTTATACCTACTCTTGCTTACTTTTGCCCAAACTTCAGAAAACATCTCAAAAATTTCGAGGCTCGCTCGCTATAGCTTATACCTACTATTGTTGGGAGTTGAGTATAAATTTTCCGCGGCTCGCTCCGCTCGCCGATAAAGTTTAGTGGTTTTCGATGTGGCCTGCAACCGCCTACAAGTACATTTTGGTGCTACAGCCCGCACCAAGTGTGACCCCCCCCAAAGTCTTGGGCTGTGACCGCGCCTGAGTATGCGTATAGTGGTGCGAGTACTTCGAAATCCTACCATATTTTGTCAAAAGTACTGCCTACGAACGGTCACTTATATAAATGAAACAGTAGGTAGGTACATATATAAAACATAGTATTTGCAATAATTTCCCAACATATAACTACTCTTTTCGTATAGACCGGATACGAAAAGAGTAGTTATATGTTAACCTTTATGTTACATAGAAGTTATTCGGTCGGGACTACCTCAAAGTTCACTCCTTCCAAAAAATGGGCGTTTCTTAGCGCAATTTTTATTTTACTCTGTAAATCTATACTATAATAATTATAAAGAGGAAAGATTTGATTGTTTGTTTGTATTGAATAGGCTCCGAAACTACTGGACCGATTTGAAAAATTCTTTCACCGTTAGGAAGCTTACTTTTCAGGGAGTGACATAGGCTATAATTTTATCTCGGAATTCCCACGGGAACTTCAACTACGCGGGTGAAACCGCGATCGTCTAGTGGATTATATTATGTATACTCTTAACTGGAGAAATAACTAATCAGTAGAATATCAACACTCGTAAAATTCTACAACATACAGTGTTTTAGAAAATTGCTGGATGCATTTTGAAATGGGCAAATCCGACATCCTAAACCGACCGCGCCGCCGGCGCCACCGCAACATTATCTTCATAAAAATGGCTCTGTGGTTCCTAAAGGCGAGGTTGTTTTTGACATTGACATTGGTTTGACAGTTAAGGACGAAAGTGAAGTAACAAAATCAAAAAAACTGCCCTTCAAAAATGTCAGAATCAGAAAAACGAAAATAACCTCAATGTTTTTGAGATATTGTTTTTCGCAATTTTATTTATTTACAGTGTACCTTAGGACGTGGGATTTCAACATTATTGGATGACCTAAACCGGCGCTGTTAGTTACGTAAGTTATCTTTTAAGAATACGTCTAGTATTTCAAAAAATACAACGTGAATTAAATCGCAGTAAATGTTCATTCGTTTCGTAATCGCCTGAATTGGTTTCTTCTTAGCATATAAAACAAATTATTATTTTAGCTTTGAAATGTTCATATTCACATATGTCCAGAAACTCTGGCTCATGCTTAGAATCTCAGCTTAGTTCTCCTAATATCAGGACGAGGTGAAAAGGGGAGATTTCTTTTCACCTGGTCCTGATAATTATGTGTCATCGTTATCTATCTCATAATATCTATGACAATATTAACACCTGCAATTCGAAAATAGAAGCCATGAATGTAATCATACCCTAAACAAAGTTTATCATAATGCACATGAACCAACATTTTGTGATTCTCTAGAAAGTGGTGATAACTGTGATAAGATATCCCATCTCTTCCATTCATCTCTGTGCTTCCGCCCAGAGTGGTCATGTTGTTGGGGTTCTTTGAATAAGTTACATAAATTTAAGTGTTGTAAATAAATACCTAAAACAAGAGACTCAATTTTATAAATATATCACTTTTGGTGAGTTTGTTTGCTTACTCGAAAATAGAATTTTTTTTACTGAGTAATTTACTTTGGGGATTTTGCTTGCCGATATGTATGAATGGTTACAGGTAGGGTACCTGTACCCGGTACAGGAATAGTCAAGTTGTAAAGGTCAAGGTGTAAAAAATAATAATCATAATAATGCTGGATAATTCACACCGCATCATCTAGCCCCAAAGTAAGCAGAGCTTATGTTATGGGTACTAGGTAACTGATATCCATACTAATATTTTGTCTCTCTGTTACCTTTTCAACTAAGGTTAGCTATTGCCGAGGTAGAGATCCCTCGCGTCTACAAGTTTCGAACTTAGTTAGAGCGAGGTGTTGAAACTAAGACTGGGTAACTAGGTCTAAAACACTGTAATGTTAGTGTTAAGACTTTTTTGAAATAAACGTTTGAAAAAAACTCCGTTATGAAATTTGGCCGGAAGGTAAACTGTGTCTTGGGGAATGGACATAGGCTACTTGAAAAGCGCATATGAAGCTACATACTATAAATTATTACATATATTTTATTTGAAGGTCAGTTTTTTAACGTGCTGCTGGTTTTCCTTGCAATAAATAAATAAATATACCTGTAGATATTTTTTATCAAACATAAAACTCTGACTGAGCACTGATTGACTGGTGAATTTGCCTGCTGATTCTGGCAGCCTATGGTGCCATTTTATGTCCATCTTAGATAATATCTAAAATGGACATTCTTGCGAATACTACCATAATATTGAAAAAAACAAGTATTTATACAATCATAACACATTATTTTAGTGTAAAAATATTAAATTTAAAAGAATTATAAGTGTACAGAATCTATTAGACGTTTTTTTTGTCTCCTGTAAATTTTGTTGAATGTCGCATTCGCGGTATTGACTGCCGAATGACGATAATGTGAAAATTGCCTTGCATTCCCAACTAGCCTCAAAAAGACGATTTTATGCACAACCATTGTTTTCTTTCAGAATGTTGACCCACCCCACTGTATAAGCACGCCATGTCTTATCTGAAAGTCTTGCACTGCAGACTCTGTTTGAGCCATGGAGGTATTGGGTTATCTACAAGGACAGTACTTCTTATAACTGGAGTAAGTTTTCGTCATTTAGTTGCTGGTATGGAGAAAAATAGGTCAAATCGGGGGAGGCCTTTATCCAAAAAGGGGTCCCTACATAGTATAAAACAAAGTCGCTCCCGCTGTCTGTCTGTCTGCCCCTATGTATGCTTATATCTTTAAAACTACGCAACGGATTTTGATGAGGTTTTTTTAATTAATACATAGAGTGATTCAAGAGGAAGGTTTATATGTATAATACATGCATAATATAGTAGAGAAACACTGATAGTTTTAGGCGTTTCTAATGCGAGGTCGTAAATAAACACATTTTTTTGCGCTTACATTGCAAACGCTGCCCTACAAGATAGATCAAAGTAATGTATTACAATATTGTATAACTTAGAAAGGTCTACAAAAAAGTCCGTGATGGTAGGAGGGATAACCCACAATAACCATTTTTTATCCTTTACTTTTTACGAGAAATAATGGCTTATTTACGAGGCGATTTTAAGCAATACAGCATTAATCCTTATCCAATACATTGTGCTTTCAATTCAATCGATCAATATTGCTCTTTACAGCATGTAATTTGAATGAATGTTTTCTAAGATTATTACAGATTTAATGTGATGTTATCATATACAATCCGAACCTATTGTGAAATTGACCAAAATCAAAATAAATCGTCAAATGCGAGTTGGTCCCACACACTGTGAGTTCCGTATAATTATAAAACCTTGCTTCTTGCCAAATTTCATGATTCTAGGTCAAAGGGAGGACTCTAAAAAAGTAAAAATTTCAAAAATTCGGACATAAACGGCTGTTACTTTTGATTGCGTTGACCTAAGAGTTTTATTTATATTGAGGCTGCAAGATGTTATGGACTTGACTACCTATTTGATGAGACAGACAGATGGACTACAAAGTGAAAATATAAGGGTTCCTTTTTCCTTTTGAGGTAAGGAACCCTGAAAACGATGGTAATTCGTTTATTTATTCAAAAACAATTAACATCATGTAGGAATATACATAAGGTCCATAATTAAATTAATAGCAAGAATGAGTTATCATAATGTTCTAACCATGCACCCTAGTCTGTGCACATTGTAGGTAGTGCACAAAGGTGTGCATGTAGGCTGCACTTGTTTGTTTGTTAACGTTAGTTTATCTATTATGTATGAACATGTGCATAGCTTGACGACAATAACCTGGGTAGCATTTCCTACCTATAGTTTCAGTTCTCAGATATGCACTTTGGTCTTATGTAATCCCAGCCTTATTTGTCATCAAGAAAATGCAAAAGAAACTTAGGTACCTGACCTTATGACATTTGAAAAAGTACTTATCTTAGAAATACTACTTTTTGCTAAGGGTCAGCTAGTGATAACTTTGTATAATCTGCTGCATTTTTTTCTAGTCAACATGTTTTTCTTTTATCTCGTACACGTGAAAGTATCTGTAACCAAAGTTTTCGACATCCGCTTTGGTAAACATTTTCTTGAGTGTCGAATTGCCAACCGGCAAACGTAGTATCGGACGCCCTCCGGCTAAATGGGATGCAATGACCATTTGGAAAAGATTGCTGGCAGACGTTGGATACGACAAGCTGAAAAACGGGTGCTATCGCTTTCGATAGCTCCCCTATTGAAAGCCATAGCGCCCTGTCAGCTGATGTCCAGAGTGGACTAAGCATAGGCTGATGATAACGTGTAATTATGAAGATGCCAATGTTTTGAACTGCTCTTTCTGGTGTGGTAGGTAACTAGAGCACAGTTGGCAATCGTTTCAAGCATCAATATCGTTTAGACTACCTATAAATGCGTATCCTAACTACGAAACGAAACTGGTCAACTTTGAAATGGTCCAGAGTGCACCCTCCCGCATTCTTACAGTAATCTTACATTCCGCAATCTGCTTACGCAATAATATGCACAGTCACTTAGGGCCCGTGCTCGCAAAAACGAAAATCAAAGTTTCTGGTTCATTTTACTCTAAATGCTATCATATTGATTATACATACTTAAGTGAAAATTCTAACTCAATTCTCCTTTGGTCATAAATTGACACCATCTTTATCCACCTCAGAATGGAACCCTCCAGCAACTGGCCAGGATATCGACGACCCATTGCTGGCGCAGCAAGCTTCCCATCACGACGCAGATCCAGACTTCCGCCTCGATAAAAAGCAAGAATGTGCAGCAGGACAACCGGATGTGGAAGGAAATACCTTCCATTGACAGAAAGAATAACGTGCTGCAATATAGTATGATGCTGTCGAAGTTTAGGCTGACTTGTAAGTATTGTATTTATTTATGTGTCCAACATCGTAAGTATAGTATTCTTTCTTGGTATTCCTCTTTACACGCAGTATAAAGAGAGAAAAACACAAAATAATTTATTTCCAAATATACTAAATAAGTAAATAACTTTATTCACAAAGAAAATTATACTAGTATTTACAATTGAAACAATTGAGCTAACTGCTGACTGTTGCAAACAGTCTACAGATAGCTCAACTGATCCATATCAACACCAGTCGGAAGCGTCCCCAAGACGCTGCTGGCTGCATTGCCACGCTGTATGGCAATGCTGATACGCTGTGCCAGATATTCACCAGCTCTCGGGTCACGCGTCGCTTCGACCAGACGCTCAGATAGTTTTTTGAAAACCCGAAGAGCCTCGGTACCCCACGGACCTAGGGTCTCGACTCCAAGGGGAGCAAATGTGTAGGCTCTGTCGAGACCTGCATATTTGCGCCTCTTGAGATCTTCGGCCAAATCTGCCGCCGCACCCGCCCTCACGGATGTCCTCGGAAGATGGGAAGGCGCAAGTGTGTCGACGCATGTAGCGTCCCACACAATGGGCCTCCCCAACTCCCATGGGACTAATGTCATACCGTCGGGCCTCTTACCATCGTCACGCAACAGACCATTCGGTTCGAGAATAGCTGGTACGTTTTCAAATTAAATATACAAAACAAGTGGCAGGTGTCCCTGGTTTCTGTTTTAGTTTACTTAAGGCGCTACCCCGACCCAAATCAGCGCCACCACCTATTTTATTTAATTATTATGATAAACGAAAGAATTTTTAAAAAACGATCGGGCAGTTTGAGCTTCCTATCATAAGCTTTTTTTACATGTGCCTGTGAAAGTTTTATTTTGTATACTTTAAGCAGAGATGCGAAGTTGCTCTTTTTGGCCACCATGGTGGGACAAATGAGCAACTTCGCATCTCCTCCTGTACTATACAAACTAAAACATTTATAGAGGCATTAAAAAAAAGCTTATGATAGGAAGCTCAAACTGCCCGATCGTTTTTTTAAAAATTCTTTCGTTTATCATAATAATTAAATAAAATAGATGGTGGCGCTGATTTGGGTCGGGGTAGCGCCTTAATTAAAACTGTTTTACAGCCGACCAGTCTTCTCTCTTACACGTGGTTTCAAAATTAAATTAAGAATTAAGCACTAATGTATCTTAATTAAAATACCAAACATGGTTTACAATTGTCTCGGTATCCGCGGTCACAAAGCTTTCAGATTATTTTCAATAGTGTTATAGTTCCTTTATCTTCGATTCTACTAATACTTTTCTCATTTTGTCTCACCTTTCGCCCTTGATGCTCGGAGTTTTGGTTTCAGCCAGGTTCTGACTAAACTTAGAGATAGATAGAGATTGCGGTGTTTATTTTCTCAAGTCTTCGGTGAGAAATAATCTTCGGAAAATAGTCTTCGGTGAATAAGCCGAGCTTCTATAGCAAAGCTTTAAAGACTTGCGTCACGGAAGGTTCCTCCGTGACGGTAGCTTGCAGCAGTTGCAGCGATTTACGAACTATCATAGAGTGAAAATTTTTCGCTACAAAAAGAAAACTAGCTCTCTCAAAATTGATACATTATTACCTACATAGCATAAAGTAACGTCAAACAAATCCGTCGGGTAAAAACTTTATTTCCGAACAACCATACTCACCAACTTTTCATTTCATATACGTATATTCAACTAGCTGCGCCCCGCGGCTTCGCCCGCGTGGAAATCATACAAATTTCGGCAATTTATTGCACTCTATAGGGGTAGTTTGGTAAAAATAAAAAACATGTAATTCATTAATTTGTTTATAGTTTATTTATAACGAGTTTTGTGTGAAACGATCCAAGGAATAATAGTTTCCATAAAAACTATCACCCTTTTTAATGCCCTCAGAGGTTAAGTTTTGAATTTAGATGACTTATGTCATGTGTTATTCTAGAACCTAAACTATCTCCATACCAAGTTTCATCTAAAACTTTGGTTTAGTAGTTACGGAGATACTTGGTAACGAACACTCAACACAAACTTTAATATTAGGGGGATAAGATACCAAGATACTAGTAGAACTATAGGAACGCAAAAGAGTACTTAGTTATGTCAACAATTACATGATTGCCTTATGTCTAAATAATGTTAAATTTAAGTTAAATCACATAAAAAAATAGGCACACAATCCACACAGCATCATCTAGCCCCAAGCTAAGCAGAGCTTGTGTTGTGGGTACTACTAGATCACTGTTAAACTTCGGTAAAACAATGCAATTTTTTAGTATAGGTACCTACATAGAAAAATACCCAGAACACCCATTAATAAGATTAATGAGTTAATAATAATATGACATCCAGTAAAATTGACGATAATAAGATTCAAAAGTACATTAAGAAACACGGCTAATTTCTAATCCAATAATACCTTCCAGCGCTAGTAGTAATGACTTCAATGGCCGGCTACGCGCTCGCTCCAGCGCCATTCGAGCTGACCACCTTCGCGCTCTGCGCCGTCGGGACGGGCCTCGTCTCGGCCGCGGCGAACTCCATCAACCAATACCACGAGGTGCCTTTCGACGCGCAAATGTCCAGGACTAAGAATCGAGTGCTGGTCAAGGGGCTTTTAGAGTGAGTTTTGATAAATTTCAGGGTTGGCATAGATAATGAGGTAATACGCCATTGCGGTCGTAAGAATCGACCCCTGCAACTCAGCCCAAGAATATCGTAAAAAGCGACTAACGCCCGATTACTCAAACGCAACTAAGATCTCACGTCTCAAGTCGCGATTATTTGACATTTTTCATTGACATCCGGCAAAAATTCATCACTTGAGACGTGAAAATTATCGTAGTTTACGAATTCATTACGGATGTAAGGGAACCTTATTTGTGTTGGAAGAACAACAACGTTTCATCCCTTAACGAGGGACGGTTCTAGACGCATCGCTCCGAGCACTACGCACGAGCGCGCGGATATTTCAGAAAATTACTAAAAAAACAACGAAAATTACTAAAAAAACAAAGAGAAAAGTGTATGGAAATTCATATCTAACGTAGATATGAATTTCCATACACTTTTCTCTCCCGCTAAACGCATGAGAAATGAAATTCCATAGAGTTTTCCGTCCCGCATTTTAGTAGTCTACGCCGGCAAAGACGTACTTTCTACTTATGTTTGGAAAAGGAATTTATTTATTTATTTAACACACAAAACACATTACAATGCCAGCTAAAATTATCGAACAAAAAAATAGTTTTAATCTAAATTGTAGCGTAAAAATATGTGTGTACAATTAAGTATAATTAATATTATTATTCGTACTAAATGAACTTACAATAAACAGGAAAATCTAGTTAATAAAATCTAGTAGGAATAAGCAACTTTCTGAGCAGGTGTAGTATAAAAACCATTTACGTAGGTATTCCTGACTTTGTTAGTTAAGTTTCCATAGTGATAGTCTCACTACACCAGTACTTATCAATGCAGCAAAAAGTTGTCGAGTTGCGTTGCGATTAGAGGTCAGAAGAAACGAGCGTTGATTGCCAATGTTTTTATGCTTACTTTTTATCAGAGATAAAAACGGCCAAAGCAAGACGCTACGAATAATAATTTACGAAATCGGGGCGTACCCAAAGATAGGGTGCGGAACTAGTCAATATCTAAGCTTTCTAAGGCCGGATTGTATTTGAAGATTTTGTCACTAAACTTCGAAAATTTAAGTTTAATTTAGATTTTACTTTGAACCATAACTTTTGAACGGCTGCATCGACTTTCATCAAATATAGTCAAGAACACTTCTCTTTTGACTCTCAATAAGAAACACAAGATCGCTGCATGCCACAGACAAATACAGACGACAAAATTGGACCCCTCTTTAGCTGGGGTTGCACAAACCATACAAAAGCTTTATCACACTTAAACACGCATATCTGTAATAGCCGTAAGTAATAAAAACCATAAGTAGATAAATAAATAAGTAGCTTATAATATTCGTTAGAATTCTAGTAATTAATGTTAATTTAATAATTCAGTAATCTAGGAGTTGGGCGTTGATACTACCACACAGTTCGTAAAGCTACGGTAGTGTCATCGTTTCAATAGTTTTCTATGCTCCTTCATGTAAATATGCTCTGGAAAATCGAAGTATCGTTTTCGTTGTCGTGCGAAACCTTACTCCAACTCTTATGTCGCATGCATAAGATTAACGTTTGCACGATAACGAATCTTTAACTTTGATTTTCCAGAGCATATTTACATAAAGGAGCATAGAAAACTATTGAAACGATGACACTACCGAAGCTTTACGAACTGATTTCGTTTTTAAGAGTACAATCTCTGAATAAAACATTTTTATTATTATTATTTCAGACCAACACATGCAATCAGCTTCGCGGCGATTACAAGTACGACAGGACTCGGCATCTTAGCTTTTGGAGTTAACCCACTGACTGCCGCGCTCGGAGCTACCAACCTCGTCCTATACACCTCTGTGTACACGCCTATGAAACGAATGTCTATACTTAATACTTGGCTGGGTTCTGTAGGTAAGTTTATAGTATTAATAGCTTCCGCTCGCAACTTCGTACTCATTTTTTATCGAAAAGTAAAGGAAACGACAAAGGCTAGATACTTTGTCATTTCCCAAGATACTATCTACCTCAACCTCAACAGCCTATATTGGTCCACTGCTGGACGCCTTCCCCTGATAGCAACGCCTTATTGGCTATTTATCTTATGAGGCCATAATCCCCACGCTGGGCATGCGGGTTGAGGCTCACAGTTCGGTGGTAGAATTGTTCTGCAGGGGGCGCTGCTGCCCGCCCCCTATGGATATCCCTTAGTCGCCTCTTACGACACCCGCGGGAAGAATTGGGGTGGTGCATATTCTAAGATACTATCTACCTCATTGCCAAATTTAATTAACACTTTATTTAACTGGAATAGAATCTAGATTATCTTATTATCATATTGGGATGATCAAGTGACTCTATTTTGACATCATGCTTTGGTAGTTTTTACTCTTCATTCCGCACCGCGTTACGTTGTTTATGATACCGGTATACGTTTTGTTTTGTCATTGTAATCCCATAAACGCATTTAGACAGTAGGGGTTTATTGGGCATTGTACTCCATTACATTTCGTACAAATGCCCAATAAACTCATATTTGAAGAAAAATCAGCTTCCTAGCACGTGTTCCTACTTCCATACTTAGCAATTACTTACATCGCCAGCAACGTATGCGTTCAGTTAAACCAACGTGTTCCTACCACATCGCAGAGGCTAGGTGATGAACAGGATTACAAACACATACATCACCAGCAACGCATGCGTTCAGCTATACCAACGTGTACGTACCACATGCTTCTGTAGCTCGCATCGCAGAGGCTAGGCGATGAACAGGATTACAAACACTTACAACGCACGCGTTCAGGTAAAACAACGTGTTAGTACCAGCTCGCATCGATGAGGCTAGGCAGTGAACAGGATATACAAGCACTTACATTGTTTTCAACACAAATTTTCAGGTACACCTACGCACTCCTACGACTCACTCCGCCGCTTACATAAGCTTTTGCTCACTTAATATCGTAAGGCAATGTGATCTGAATAAATCAACTTAGTCTACAAACCTACAAAGTCATAGCAAGATGTAAGAATTGTCTCACTCGCCCTACTTACTCTATAGATATTCTAAGAACCAACTAAGGTACCTACGAAGTTAAACTTTACTTACCTAGATACCTACCTAGTGCAAAGTTGGTCTATGCATGTGCAAATAAGAAAAGAAAATTTTAGTCCTTATCTGTTTTTATTATATCATTATAAATACTTATCTTATTCTATTTATTATCTTTATAAAACCTAGGCTCTTCTTCAAAAGCTTCATCAGCATGATTGATTAAGCGTTGGAGTGATCTCCATTGCTCAGTATTTTCGGATGTTTGAAGTTTTATGCGAACAAGCGCCTTTTTCCAAGCTTCGAGTGAGTCCAGCTCCTTGATGTCTGATGTGCGATAGACCTTGAGATCCAGCACATATTCTCCCGGCAAGTCCGCCACTCGTCGTTCATTGCCGTTGGCAACTCGAAGCACGAAGGCAGAAGTTATCCCTCTTGTCTCGTTCCCCTCACCCCGACGGGCACCCACACGATTTAACCCGAATATATTGTCACCGGACAGCTTTGAGGTGGATGGGGTAGATGATTGAGATTTTCTTTTTCTGCAACAAAAATGATTTATTCAGTAAAAATTAAAATATAGGAATATCTTAACACATGCTTCAAACACGTGTTTAAGGTGTGTATGGAAGCATATTGGAATCTGAAATTAAACATATTAGTAATAAAACTTACTTGGGTGTTTTAGGTGGTAATGGTGAAGTACTGCGTACAATTTTCCCATCATCAGGTGATCGTCTCGAGCTTTTCTTGCCCCTTTTGAGTTGCACGTAATCGAAGTCCATTTCACTATCCGACCTGAAATAAAAAATAATGGGTTTAGAATAAATATTAACTATTTCCTTGATGAATGTAGAAAACAAATTAATCTCCCATGGAAAATAAATCGATTTACATTAAGTTTAACTTACATGATTTGTTTGTTGCTAAACTTTATTTTAAAGTTTCAATGCAACGTGTGAGAGCTTGCAACAGTGGGCTCTCTGTGATGATCGGCTCCAACCGGTAGCTGAGCAGATCGTTGGTAAACAGCACCGGTGTGGTTTGCTCTAGCCGCGTTAACGTGGTTTGATGTAGAGCACCCCGCGTTGGTGCAGCAGGACTGGATACAGAGCTGGTACTGGATCGGTGCAGCAAGACTGGTTCAACAGGGCTGGTGCAGGGTTGGAACAGCACGATAGTATGTAGAGCTGGCACTGGATTGATACTGCAGGGCTGGTTCAGCAGGGCAGGTACGGCAGAACTGGTGCAGTAGGGCTGGTGCAGGATGCAGAGCTGGTACTGGACTGATGTAGCAGTGGTGGTACGGCAGGGCAGGTACAGCAGGGCTGGTAGTGGATTTATGCAGCAGGGCTGGTACAGCAGGGCTGGTGCAGTAGGGCTGGTGCACCAGGGCTGGTGCAACAGGGCTGGTGCAGCAGGGCAGGTACAGCGGGGCTGGTGCAGCAACGCAGGATGCAGATCCGGTACTGGTTGAGGCCGACTTGATGGGGACTGGTACTGGGCCTGGTACTGAATGCTGCTTGGCTGGATCGCTCGATCTTCTCTTGGTGGTTTCTCAATGTTGTCTCTTCACTTGGCTTGGTGCTTCTGTGATTTGATTTGTTGAAAATACCATGTTATATACACAAACATGAAACACATCAGCAAAAAAATATTATTTCACAAATTGAATCTAATCGACATTAAAACATAAATCCTAAATCGAAAACAAAGATACTTACGCTTTATTAAAATATTTTAAATATTGACATAAAATTGAGTAAGTAATCAAAAAGAAGGTTCATTCAACTTAAGTCGGTAGCACACTACCAGCATTGTTTTAAATATTCTCGATCAAAGCTATACTTGCTAAGCAATAAAATGTTTGCTTGGATATTAGTGGAACACGAGCGTTAATTTATACCATAGGTAACTAGCATACAATTTTGAATCAGCAACGCTACACGTTCTAGCCGTGTCATCAATAGCCTAATTTAACAAAAACCTACTCTTGAGTATCATTCGATTTCATATTTTAAGTGTCATGCTTTCTTATTTAAGTTCTTAACGTATTGATTTAAGGTTCACTATGCTATATCTATACATATTATTTGTTACTAGTTAACTTACGAGATACACGAAAAACGGAAGCCTCAGTATCCACGCATCTTTTGACACAATTGCAAGCACCAAGTCAAATTAAAAATAAATTTATTCGAAGTGTAGTTGTTATCTATTAGCATCAGTGATTGTGTAAAATCCTCTCGTTTAATCAAACGAAAAGTGGTAAGTAAAATCTGAAATAAAGCAAGTACCTACCTGTATGTTTAATTTTTATGGTTTCAAGTCATTGAGGATCTACTTGGTGTGGTGGGGTGAAGGTCCAATGGGGAACGTTGCGGGTTCGATTCCCGCCTCGGGACAAATGTGTGTAAGATCTACAAATATTTGTTCCAAGTGTTCTAGGCATATTCTATGACATGTTTAATAAAAAACATCTATCCCAGTAATGTAATGTAATAGCTTAGCTTGGGAGGCTAGATAATTTGTGTGGAGTGTTCACCATCATATTCACACACTTAAATTTATTTATTATAAATAATATTTATGGAGGATTAATACCGCTATTTGAGTTTAAAAAAATCCTGTTCAAGTAATATTAAGTATAATACAAAACTATTTTCGTTTTTACAGCTGATTCATAGAACAACGGATCTGGAGACATACCTACCTACCTACACACTTCTTGTAATCAATTTGATGGTTTTGAAAAAGTAATTTTGGTAAGTGTTAATAGTGATTAATGAAAAAATTTAGGAATAAAGTAATTTTAATTTCCTACTTTAATAAGAAAGTTGTAGCGGTCTGCATTTAATATTTTTTTATTTATTGTTATAGTTGCTCTGCTTGAATCCGGAAAAAAAGTTATTTCCAAACTTGAGGGCTAATCTAACTCGCGTCTACCCATTTGATGACATCTGAAGAATTTTCTTAACAAAACTGTCTGCTATACTGGTTTTGGAGGGGTGTTGAATCAAAGTGAGTATAGTTAAATTGAATATTTTTATAATATATTTGTAATTATGTTTCTTAGGTTAACCTACACTCTCTTTCTTGATTTTTTCATATAACCTATGATGTGCTCCCACTGCAAGATAATAGTCCTATCCTTAGACGAGGTTATATAATACCTAATTGAATTATTTTAACAATCATAAAAAACATTATATTTTTTGTTTCAGCTAAATACAATTAAAGAAAACTGTCGCTTGCGTTGGTCTTCCTACTCAAAGTGAGTCATCAGTTTATTATTAATTTTAATTTATTATTTGGGTAGGTATTTTAATCTTAGAGGTTAGTTATTTATAAGTCCTGTGTTACGCGATATATTATTTTGTGATTCAGTTCAACTACCTGGTTGTTGTATTATCAACTTTATATAATATGCCTTTTTGCTCTATTTGCAATAAACAAGTAGAAAGTAGAGCGTGGGTAGGTCATCTTAGATCTAATTCACATAAGAATAGAAGCACTACTCCGTTGTCCGATAACATAGAAACAATAAAATCAGCTTTTAAAGGTCGAGTGGCAAGCTATAGGATTCTTGCTAAAAATGATGAGGTTCATAGTTCACCACTTTATTTCTTAAATAATGTGCGAGATTCAGTTAAATCGTTGATAAATCGATCTCTTTTTAAATTTACTGCCGTTAAAGTTAATTTTGAATTATTTTCTACATTTCTTATGTTTAAAAATGATGGAGAGGAAATGAAATCTTTTTCCACCAAAAACTTTATAATACATTTCAATTATGATTTTCCTTCTATTTATGAACAAGTTGCTGGTATTTTAACAAATAAAATTGAAGAGTTCGAAGAGAGGGATAGCGGTTGGACCTTTCTAGATAATTCATACTTGGAAATAAACATAAACAAGTACCAACCTCTTAGTGGCTCTAGTTATATTAAATTACCTCCTCATATTACAAAAAAGAAGGCTTGCTTAAACATTCAGAATAAAGATAATTATTGTTTTGTTTGGTGTATAACAGCTGTTTTGTACCCAACTTCTCAACACCCTGAGCGGGTTTCATCATATCCTCATTTCCAACACATTTTGAATTTATCTGAAGTTTCGTTTCCTATGAATTTTTCAGATATATCAACTTTTGAAAAAAATAATCCTTGTTTGAGTATAAACGTGTATGGAACAAATGGTAAAACAATAATCGGACCTCTATATAAATCAGAGTGTAAGGATAGCAATGCGAAGCGTATTAATTTGTTGTTCATTGAAAATGATAAAACAACACATTACTGTTTAATAAAAGATTTACCACGTTTAGTAAGAAGCCAAATTAGCAAACACCATAGTAGATTACATTTTTGTGAAACATGTTTACAATTTTTTCCTAATGTACAAAAATTGAATAGTCATTCATGTGGGGGTGTTGTTACTATTTTACCAGAAAAAGGATCAGTAATTCAGTTCGTTAATTATAAACGAAAACAGGATATGCCATTTGTAATTTACGCAGATTTCGAAACATTGTTAGAGCCTATTCAGAATGATCAAGCAAAATGTGCTAACACAAGCTCGACCCAGTTATTAACTCGACATGTGCCTGCTGGTTATTGTTATAAAATCGTATCATCAGAAGGTATAAGTTATGATAGATTTAGAATTTATCGTGGAAAAGATTGTGTTTCACATTTTATTGACATGCTATTTAAGGATGTCAAAGAAATATATCATTTAATAAACCAAAACAAACCAATGATTTTTACAGAGAGCAATGCCATTGATTTTAAAAATGCTAGTCATTGTCATATATGTTCTAATTTGTTATGTAAAAATAAAGTAAGAGATCATTGTCACTTGACAGGACGTTATAGGGGTGCAGCACATCGATACTGTAATTTATTATACAAAGTACCGAATTTTATTCCTATATTTTTCCACAACTTGTCTGGTTATGATTGCCATTTATTTATTAAAGAACTAGGAGAACGTGCAGGAAAAATTGAAGTGATCCCAAAAACTAAGGAAAAATATACATCATTTACAAAATTTGTACCCATAAATGACTTCGACTTTATCCAATTACGATTTCTGGATTCTTTTAATTTCATGGCAGGAAGTATAGATCATCTCGCACGAACTATGAATACAAACGATTTTAAATTAATGAAGAAACATTTCCCTAGAGTAGATGAATTTAATTTACTTACGCGGAAAGGAGTTTATCCTTATAACTACATAACGAATTGGGAACGATATCAAGAAACTAAGCTTCCTTCTAAAGAGTGCTTTCACAATATTTTAACTGATGAAACTGTAACTGATTATGACTATCAGCATGCACAATCAGTTTGGGAAAAATTCCTTATAGATAATTTAGGCGAGTACACTGATTTATATTTGAAAACTGACGTTCTTTTATTAGCAGACATATTTGAAAAATTCAGAGTTACATGCAAAAAACATTATAAGCTAGACCCAGCATTCTATATAACGGCACCAAGTTTATCATTTGATGCAATGTTATTAATAACCAATATTCAACTCGAGCTCGTGAGTGATCTAGAAATAGTGAAAATGATACAGTCAGGTATTCGAGGAGGTTTGTGCATGTGTTCACACCGCCATGCTAAAGCGAATCATAAGTACATGGAATCGTACGATGATTCTGAACCCGAAAAACACATTGTTTATCTAGATTGTAATAATCTTTATGGGTTTAGTATGTGTCAATATTTACCCTTTTCAGAATTCCGATTCTTAAGTTCAGATGAAATTAATGAATTAGACATATGTAATACGTTAGACACTTCTACATGGGGGTATATTTTAGAAGTCGATTTGTTATACCCTAAAAATCTTCACTCAGAACACAATGACCTCCCATTCTGTCCTGAAAAATGTATTCCTCCTGGGGGGAAAAACCAGCAAACTTATACCTAACTTATATAATAAGTATAACTATGTTATTCATTACGTTTATTTGAAGAAATGCTTAGAACATGGTTTAATTTTGCGTAAAATTCATAGAGTTATAACGTTTAGACAAGAACCCTACTTAAAAAAATATATTGATCTTAATACCGATCTACGAAAGAAGGCTAATAATACCTTTGAACAAGATTTTTTTAAGCTTTTGAATAATAGTGTGTTCGGAAAAACGTTAGAAAATACTGAAAAAAGGGTAAATGTCCGATTAGTTAATCAATGGTATGATAACACCAATAGAACTAAAAAATCGCAATATGCAGAGAGACTGATTGCCGACCCTTATTTCCACAGTGTTTCGGTTTTTAGTGAAAACTTGGTTGCAATCCAAACGAAACCAAACAGTTTAACATTAGATAAACCAATTTATATAGGTTTTACTGTTTTAGAACTTTCAAAAGCTCACATGTACAATTTTCATTACAATATCATAAAACCGTTTTATAAAAATCGTGTAACACTATGTTACACGGATACCGATTCTTTTATTTACCTATTATCCACCGATGACTTTTATCTAGACCTAAAAAATGTTTTTATGAATTATTTTGATACCAGTAGTTACGATGTTGAAAATGTTTATCAGATCTTACCACAAAATAAAAAAATTCCTGGACTTTTCAAAGATGAAATGGGAGGTAAAGTTATTTTAGAATTTGTTGGTTTGAGATCAAAACTGTATTGTATTAAAACCCAAGAATTTACTATAAAAAAAGCTAAAGGTGTACAATCGCGAGTTACACAAAATTTAAACTTATCAGATTACCAGAATGTCCTGTTCAATAATAAAATCATCCGTAAAAAAAATATTTTATTTAAGTCCATTAAACATGAAATATTTACTCAAAGCACAAATAAAGTTGCTTTATCAAATAATGACGATAAGCGATCTATATCTACTTGCAATGTTGCAACAAGAGCATGGGGCAATGTTTCTATTTTGAATGGTTAGAAAAATACCTGAAATTTTGTCAGGTAGGTGGGTACAAATAATATAATGTAGGATAATTTTCACAGCATTATATACTAGATAACTGATTATACTTAATACAATACATTTCATAGATAGATATTTTTTATTATACATAGAAAACATCCAGAACGCCCTAGACAAATGTCTGCAGATCGTACAAACATTTATCTCGAGGTGGGAATCGAACCCACAACCTCGCAGGCAGACCTTCGCCCGCTGCTCCATAAAGGTCGTCTAGTCTAGACACTTGTCATGTATAGAGTGCTGCTTGTACCTACCTACCAAATTGTTAGCTTTGTATGTTTACTATAAGTAGTTGATAAATGTATCAACCAATTGAATGTTTATATACTAATAAATTTATAATTTAATAAAGACATTTATGTTTGTAAAGAGTATTTTATTTTATTTTTACTAGTTCCGATAACGTTTCAAGGTTGTTTTCTACAGGAACTGTTTTATAGGATAAAAAGTTTATCTATTATTCTAGGTTTAGACTTACATCTAAACAAAATTTCTCCTCAACCCGTTCACTAGTATTGGTATGAAAGAGTAACAATAATCAATCCATAAAATATCTATCTATCCTTTCTCCCATCCAAACATTTTAGGTAGGTAGGTATTAAAAGTCAATATTTATTTCATAAGCTTCAAAACATGTTATTTGATTCCCGCACCGAATAGGTAGGTAGCTGAGTAGCCTACGTCCTTAGGTACTAGGAAGGTAATAGAGCATCATAAGCAAATTATAAATGGCCAGTACCTATTCTAACTTATTCTGTGAAAGCGGTAGTCACAGTTCAACACAGGTCATTCACACGACCTACATAATATTAGATTTCTATAAAACTAGTGATTCATTAATGTTTTTGGTTTTTACTTCTATGAAACAATTTATTCATTTATTTTAGGTCATGGATTCTTCTTCTCCTGATGATTTTTTCCAATGTGCTCAAGACCCTCTGGCTGGCTTTGATGAGCTTTACCCCGAGATAGCAAATAGTCAACGCTGTCTCGAAAGACAAGCAAAGAAGAAACGGGAATGTGTGAAAAAAAAGATTTCGAGTAGATCTCATATTATAAGTAAAAAGTCTAAGAGAGGACAGAAACTAATTCAGATAAAAATAATAGACATATCTAACCCAGAAGAAAGTAATGATAACATCATTGTAAATACACAATATGTTGTGAGTGAAGTAATGGATGATATTTTAGACCATACAGAAGCTGTAGTAAGGAAAATTTCGAAAAAAATTTGTGATGAAATCTTGTAAAATAAATTCAAAGAAATACATACTTACCTATTGTAAATTTATTCGTACCTATTTGGTTTTAGTCTTAAATTGCTATTATCTTTGTTAATAAAACTATTTTAATAAAACATCTACCTATGATAATATTTTCTTTTATTTTTATTACTAGTTTATACCCGCGGCTTTGCAGGCGTTGTTTCTAAGGTAACGTTTAAAGGTTATTTATATCCCAATGGAACTGAATTAAGGGATAAAAATATAAGACTTTGTTTTATCCCAGACCTAGAACTACCTGTACTTATGCAAAATTTCAACCCGATTGGTTCAGTAGTTTTGATGTGAATAAGTAACAAACATCCATCCAAACGTTTACATTTATAATATTAGTGTATACTTTGCTAGTAATAGTTGGAGCTGATTATGAGTTTATGAAGTCGGTCGGGCTAGGGCTGCATGCTTAGCAACCCAAATTAGCATCGCAGACGTATGCCCACATTTTTATACCTCCTTATAGGCATGCGATGTGGAGTACGGGTAGGTATCAAATAAAAATTCAAGGAGTATTTGCTCAGGATAATGTTTATTCATAATTAAATACTTATATTAAAAAAAAAACACGATTATCTATACACCACTTTTTAACACATAATGCATTTGATAATGCACATTGTTTCTTATGAACAAAACAGTTATAAGTCTGACTATTTACATAATAATACGATGACGATAAATATTAAGTAAAATTTTTTTGTTATGTAGATCCTAATCTAACTATGTTTTTAAAGATGATGCATGTAGATTAGTCACATGATGTTCATAGTCTTTTTCATTGTACTATTCCACCACTATCCGTGAAAACCTTCAATAAGCTTTCTGGTACTTATTAATTTGTAATTCTGTTAATTTTTAAGCCTTTGGTTTTCCCCTAAATAAATAAATAAATAAATAAATAATATTTTGTTTTTAACATAAACAAGTTAGGACAACCTTTGATCTCAACATTTACTACATTACATTCAGAACATAGATCTTTTACCCATCTAGTTTTTTCTAACCCCTTTACAATAACAAGCTTATGTGATAAGATAGGCTTTATTACACGTTTAAATTCCCTATAGTCAATATGACCTTGATTCCAATAAAATCCTTGATTAAATTCAACCCATCTAACAAGTTTCTTTTCTTCATTACTTAATTTAGAAAACATATAAGGTGGTTTAATTAAAAATACTTGGGTATAATTAAATGTACAGTATGCAAATTCCTTTATGATAAACTCATTTTTCATATTTTTGAATCCTTGCACATCAACTACTATGATATTAGAATTCATGATATCCTTCTAACAATATTACTAAGCGGTTTGTATTCTATGATACAATCGTTTAGAATAAGGCAATAAGCAGAGGTTTGATCTGGTATTTCACTGTTGGCTTCTATTTCAACCACCACACTAACTACACCCCCAGATTTCAAATTATCGTTTTGTCTTGAACAATCAATCACAAATAACGGTGCAATTTCTTCAAAATATTTTGAACTCAACAATGGTTCGGTTCTACGTCCATAATAAGACTGTTGAAATCTAGCATATTGTTCGTATAATAAAGCAAATTTGTTATTTGGAAAATTTACGTTAAGGCTCTCATAAGGAAAATATGTTGAATTAAGATACACCCGGACATCACGAAGGTTACAATGGTCGAAACGTGACATATCACTATCCCCCCTATTTTTTCTATTTGTTTGTAAACCAATTATAACATACCTTGGTTTTTCAATTTGTGAAGATGTTTTAATCGACCAAGTATGCTTAGTAAATTACCCTTAGTGTGGGGTTACGCACTATAATAACAAAAAACTTAAGTATGCTTAGTAGTTTTAGGAAGCATTGGGTATTCATAAAGATCCCAGTTTCGAAATGCAAACTGTATAGGGCGATCTTTTTCTAAGACCTTTAGTAAATTAATTTTTTCTCTATCTGACACCTTAATATGTGGAACACGCCAAACTATTTTTTGTATTTCAATATCTTCCAGTACTTCGTTCGTATTTAATTTTAAAGCATTATGGTTAGTATTACTACGCAAAAGTATCAATTCATGTTTACAGTTTATTATAACTTTCTTATAATCTTCTGCAAAACCAAGTATATTGCATAGTGGTATTGACACAGAAAAGTTACCTGCATGCGTATTTTTAGTTCCATCAATATCCCAACACCATGCCTTAGACATTTTAGATTCACTTTCGTTCATAGAAAGGTATGATTTCATTGTTGTAGTGATTCCTGCATTTTTTACTTTATCGATTTCAACACCGTTAAGCTCGTAACGAATGTCTTGAAATAGAAAAAGCCAAGGGTTATTAGTAAGTTGAATACTTGATATCTTATCTTTCGAGTCCCTTTTAGCTACTTTTACTACACCCTCTAAGTAAAGAGTACTTGCAGATGGTAATATGTAGAGATCTTGTTGGTTGATTGGTATTCTAATTTCATCATTTCTATTAAAACTGGTGACGTAAGGCTTATATGAATGTACTTCTATACCATCAATACTACTATCGTAGGCTGGTGTATGTGAGATGTCTAGTATATTCATTTTAGCAGACCAATATTTTTAAGAAATTTTTTATTTTCTTTTGTTAACTTTTGTTTCTTTTTAAAAGATGTGTCTTTGTGAGTTGCTCTTTTAGTAGTGATGGTTACAGCGTTAGCAGACATATATTTATTGTAATCAATCATTTTTTCCTGATGTGCAAGTAAAGTTGAATTTCTTCTCCTCGGAAATTAACCAATTTATTGTTATTATCGATCAATCGAATATTTAATGATGATATATTTTTTTGAGTGATTGGGAAATATATAACGTTTTTGGGAATTTCAATTATTCTGTATCCAGGAGGTATATTTGGAGCGAATTCGTGAATAATATGACTAGATTTACCGTTGATATACGACCCACTGACTATATCACATTCAATCCTCACGATAGTTGTAGATAGAATGTTGATAGGGAGAGCAGATTCATGTAATTTATGTGCTTTTAGTACTTGTTCTCTAAACCCTAACAGTTGTCCTAGATTTCCACTTCTTTTGAAGTTTATATCTTTAGTGCTAAATATTGAAGTTTTAAGTGTGTTATTATTCGATTTCAGCATTAAAGTAGCATTTTGTATTTTGCTTTTTAAATAATCAGCTATATCTTGTAGTTCGTATGTACCTTCTGGTATTTCAATTTTTTCATTAGCACCGTAATAAAACTTATTGTTTGTGCTATCGATATTTGGGATTGAGTTAAATGTGGATAAATATAATAAAGCACATTCATAATCACTTTCAAGTTGAAGAGGAGGAGAAAAATTAGAGGATAAAACTGAGGTGTTGCCTGATATAGATAGCGTGAAAGACATGATGATAATGATATAAACACAATTGTAACATCATGTTTTATTTATTTTATTCCAAAAATTTCTTAAATACTTCAAACACAAATGTCCACAGACTATAGAATTAAACGTTTGATCTCTCTTATAGTTGTAAAATATCAAGCATTTATTGAAATATTTTATCATCTGTAAGGGAGGTCTTAAGTTTCCAAAACTATCATAGTATTCACAATAATTATATATTTTAACATAGGCTACCCAATGTGTTCCAGAATTATTTGAATCGTCCAGATTAACAATTCCACACTCAACAGGATTCGATTTTATTGGTAATTGATCTTTCATAAAAACACCACGAAAATATGGTAAACCCTTTGCATGTTTTTCTAGATCAACATTTGTTAGCGGACGATTAGGTAGCCTCAAACTTAGTTTTTTAAATTTTTAATAAATAGACCTTGACCTTTTCTATATGGTTTAATGTGTAATCCTTTCCCGATTGCTATTGATTCCATAGTCTTATTGTGACGTTCGGATTCACGCAGGTTATCTTTGGATGATTTATAATCATTTATAGTTTTTGCTATACCTGCTGCCCCACCAGCTAAAGTACCCAATGCAGAAAGTCCTGCAAATATGGGTATCAAAGGAAGTATTCCTCCGGTTTTAGGTAATGGAATAACACGAGGTACCTTTATAGTTTTATCCTTAGGTACTAACTTTTTTGCTGCTGAATAAGCCATTTTTATCATACTTGATACAGTTTTAGGACTTTTCTTTTTTATTTTACTCCGTATTTTAGATATTACATTTTTAAAAGTTTTTAAACCTGATCCAGTGTTTAGCTTAGCTTTCATAGCTTTGTTAACAATCCAAGACGCAATTTTCTCACCTCTACCTACATCTTTCGATTTAAGCCTTTGTTTAGCCATATTCATTAAAATTAAATCGGCTTTTCGACGGTTTTCGCTATCAGTATTAGTGTAAGCTATATCATGAACCTTACAAGCTTCATCTAATTTGTTGATACCTTTGTCTCCTCGCAATAACCTTTTTTGTAGCTTAGTTCCAGGTCCACAGTAATTGTACCCAGGTAAATGTAGTTCAAATGGTAAATGGTTAATGATATTGTTAACAAGTCCACCTCCTTGCATAGTTTGTTAGTGAATGTAATCAATTTAAAAAACTAATGCCTTTTTATCAATCCAACTATTGTCTTTCTCACTATGACCTAACCATTTTACAAATAGTCTGGTCCCATTTCTTTTTAATACTTTTTCTATCAAAAAGGTATCTGGATATTTGGTTTTTTGAAGTTCATAACCATAAAACGAACCTAATATGGGTTGCTTTCTCATGTCTTCTATTGCGTAAGTGAGTGGTTTTGTTTTTTTAATTTTATTTATTTTGAACAATTCTGTAGACCAATTTGGGGTATAGCCTTTTTCAAAAATACTTTTATATTTACTTATTCTAACAACATCACCTACATAAAGTTTGTTTTTTTCATGTTTGAATGTTTTAACATTATAAGCTTTGTTAATATTTTTTAATATTATCTTCTCATTGGAAATATTAATATCACTAGGTTTGAATTTGGTTATTCGATGTTTAGTATTATTATATGAATCAGTTACAGATTTCAATGGTTTCCCCACCCATTTATAATTACCATTTAGACTGAAAAGTTTAAATAATTTACTTTTTATAGTTCTGATTAACCTCTCAACAAGTGATGCTTTCATTATAGAGTAAGAAGAATAATGATTTATGCTGTATTTGTTAACAACATTTTGAAACAGCTTATTATAAAACTCATTACCATGATCAGTTTGCAGATTGATTGGATGTCTATGGGATGTGGATATAATACGGTTAAAACCGTTCGCAATTTCTGACATTGTTTTAGTTTTAACAGGTATTGTCCATGCAAATTTCGATAAACAATCCATGACTATAAGTATAAAGGTATAACCATGATTCATTTTTTTAAATCTTTTTAGATCAATTAAATCTGCTTGCCATAAGTCATCAATTCCTTTTAAAACAACACTCCGTCTACCAAAATGTTTTCTAGCGGCTTTGTGAATTTCACTAACAATTTGTTGTTTGATGATCATGATTATTTATTGTAACCTTTTTTTCTTCTGTTTGTGTTGGTTTCTTTTCAATGTTTTGTTTAGTAACCATCTGCTCATCTATATGCTTAAAAATTTGAATGATTTTAGCATTAATGTCTTGTTTTAAAGATTTAATAACATCATCTAAATAATCTTTATTAACTGCTTCATCAGCAAACTGTGGACGCTTAACACCTCTTAATGTAGATGATTGTAAATCATATTCACCAGTACCTTTTTTCAATAACGCACTATCTTGAAAATCAAATATTTCAGATACTCGTAATCTTTTATGTATATGATGACCAAATTTATCGATGTTCATGTCCGTAAAGAGATCTTCTTCATTCAAAGGAAGGATGTTAAATGAAAATATTAAGTAAATAAATCGAATTTATTTAGCTAATTTAAAATTCCACATTCACGCAACTCTTCAACAATAGAAATTATCTCATTACTTAACCCACTATTTCCTGCTGCTCTAGAAGCAATTAATAATTTTAACCTTTCACCCAATTCATTAGGATCATCCCAATATACGTAATCAACATTTGGTTTCCATTTTTTTAGCAATGGTAAACCTACACCTTTTCCTTGTACTTTACTTTGTTCTTTTACTTGAAATAAAGGTTTTATAACACGTAAGTATTTTAAACCTTTGTTGCTTTTTATTGGTTTTGATGGATCATACTCTCGACGATGTGCATTAGTATCTAAAAGTATTTTTTTATAATTAAGCACATCATCTTGCTTTACACAGGCTAGATCAGGGGCTTTTTTCATAATCAATTCATCTAAACCTAAAGTTCTTTTATATTTTTGATTACCAACTATTACAAAATTTTCATTTAATTTTACATCAGTTGAACCCATTTTCAGTTTCCCATTTTCACTACGAATTCCAAATGGTATCTCTTTTATTACGTGAGAAGAAAGTGAGCATGATGAAATATTTTTAAAAGGGCTTGGTTCAGACTCAAGTGTTTTAAATGACTCATCACTTATACTGTTTTTATTTTCTTCATCTTCAACTTCTTCATCATCACTATCATCCGTTTCATCTTCTTCATTTTTGAAATGGTATTCATCCTCGCATTCTTTGTTATATATATTTTTATCAATATCTGATTGAGGAGCATGATGAGTGAAGGTCTTTTTCACATCAGGATATTCGATATCAATTTTTGTATCATAATTTGCTAATTGGTTAAGAGGATCGGTTAAAGGTTTAAACACATTTTTTAAAATTTGATCGTTATCAGTTTCAACATCTCGCATTTTACGCACTTTACGTTTTACAGCTTCAACGGCATTTACTATTTGGGTTTTGAGATGTGTTTCCATTTTAGTATTTATGCTTGTCACCCACCTTTACTCAAAATAAGATCTTAAAATACTTAATTATTCAAAGTAACTAATCACTGTGTGTTCTCAACAACGATCAAATTATGTCTGACGTAGATAGACTAATGCTATAGATAAAAATCTAATAGCTAAAATATTTAATTAAAAACAACAAATGTGTCAAATTTTTTTCTATAACATCCATTATTTTTTTCACAGTCCTTGTTAATTACTAAATAACTGTATGCATCACTCCAAACTTTGCTACACATATCACGAAACTCGTTCCAAGACATATCAGTATTCACATGTTCTTGGTAAACATGTTTTAAGTTAATATCATCTTGTTTGAAAAGAATTATAAGATTTGCATTGTCTCGTATAAGTTGTTTTGGGATTTTACTATAAGTCTGATTAAAATAAAAACAATCTACAAATCGATGTCTACCCATAGCAAAGTAATCTCGAATATTATTTTGGTTTTCACACGCAACATCATCGAAGATTATGACTGATTGTGGTCTTGCTTCTTGAGGGCTTAAGACATCATCATGTTGACCATACTTTTTCATTGAAACACCAGAGACTTTGCTTAAAACATTTTCTAAAAATAAATATTTAGGTTGTTGAAGCGTCTTTGAATATACATAAACGTTTCGAAACCTAAGCCCATTCTCATGCAAAAGAAGACCAATCACTAGATTCGTTTTTCCACAGTTTGATGGACCACAAACTAAACATCTGATGGTATTTGGTAAAAGGTTGCCATGACGCAAATGAGAACTTTTCTTTTCATCACAAATTTTATCCACTTCTAATGAATATGGTTGCTTAGCAAATTTCATTTCTCTTTATTATTTAATGAGTGTTGAAAGTCAAATGGTAAGTCGATGGGAAATAAAGTCTTTATATAGTTAGTTGTCTAGCACCCGCAGAATAAAATGAAATAAACGAATACACATCGAATAAAAAGTAGTTGTTATGATACGAGTACTTCATAATACCTGTTGATATTTAGTGAGCACAACCGAATGTGAACTGTAAATAATATTAAGGGTGTTGAGACTTGTTAAATTAAGTTAAATCCTGTGTAGCATAGTCAATTCGACAAGAACACGTGCTAGGAAGGGGATTTTTCTTCAAATGAGTTTATTGGGCATTCGTACGAAATGTAATGGAGTACAATGCCCAATAAACCCCTACTTTAGACTCCAAAATTATCTAATACTAGCTGCATTATTACTACCCGTTGTCCTATTACCCGTTTTCCCGTAGGAAAACGGGTAATAGGAGACATAGGCTACTATTTACTGTTTAATGCATGACGCATTTTCCCGCGGTAAATAGTAGCCTATGTTCATCAGGAATAATGTGAGCTTCTAATGGTAAAATAATTTTTCAAATCGGTCCAGTAGTTTCGGTCGGAGCCTATTCAATACAAACAAACAATCAAATCTTTCCTCTTTATAATATTAGTTATCTAATAAATAAGCATACCTTTTACCTACCATCTTTCTGAATGGTCGTGCAAATTGGGTCAGAATCGACTGTTTGGACAAGCACCTTAATTATGGCAGGTCTATTTTTATCCCCAATAAAAATCAATGTTGACTGACAAACTATAATTTCTCTTACAGTTGGCGCCATCCCTCCCCTAATGGGCTGGGTCGGTTGCACGGGCTCCCTAGACTCAGGCGCGCTGGTCCTAGCAGCCATCCTGTACTCCTGGCAGTTCCCTCACTTCAACGCACTGTCTTGGAACCTAAGGCCTGACTACTCCAGGGCAGGGTATCGGATGATGGCTGTCACTGATCCTGGTACTTATTTAGACTTAGCTCGTAATTCATAAAATAAAATAAATATGGACCTACTGCTAGACAATTCACACAACATTCTAAGTAGAGCTTGTGTTATGGTACTAGGGTTTCCCATAATGAGTGGATAACCTTGAAGGTGCTTGTGCGTGGGGGCAAGGCAAAGGTGGTAAAATGGGCAAGGCAAATTGGACACAATGAAAAACCAAAAAAGTGGAAGCGTTTGGGTTATTTTAGTTTTAGTTGTGGTTAGTTGTGTTGTTTTTTTTATTTGGAAAATTTTGTTGGAAAATCCCTGTTCGCAGTTTTGGGCACCATGCCCAGAATTGCAATAACTTGAGTTTTTTTTATGAAGTGTATAAGAGAATATTACGCTATTGCGCGTCGCTGATGATCGCTAATGATACCGCTCTGTAGCCCAAGCAACAGAGTCTATATATTTCAAGCGTTCGGGCACAGGATGGTAGCACATACAACGAAAATGAAGCTCATGCAACTATATCCCATGCCATACTGGCCTATGCAGCCAGCCTAACGCTCACCTTTACTATCATAAAATAATGATTTCTCTGTTCCAGCCTTATGTCGGCGAGTGGCGCTGAGGCACACAGGAGTGATAACAGCGACCTGCCTCGCGTCCTCCTACCTAGATGTAACTAACACGTGGTTCGCGATAGAGTCGCTGCCATTGAACGTTTACTTTATGTACTTAGGTAAGTGATAGTGGGCTTTGTTGGTTTCTATGAACTAACACTTGAACATTTACTTTATATACTAAGGTGAGTAATAGTGCGCTTTGTTGGTTTCTATGAACTAACACATGGCTCGCGATAGAGTCGCTGCCATTGAACGTTTACTTTATGTACTTAGGTAACTGTTAGTGGGCTTTGTTGGTTTCTATGAACTAACACTTGAACGTTTACTTTATATACTAAGGTGAGTAATCGTGCGCTTTGTAGGTTTCTATGAACTAACACATGGTTCGCGAAAGAGTCGCTGCCATTGAACGTTTACTTTATGTACTTAGGTAAGTGTTAGTGGGCTTTGTTGGTTTCTATGAACTAACACTTGAACGTTTACTATATGTACTTAGGTTAGTAATAGTAGGCTTTGCTGATTTCTATGAACTAACACATGGCTCGCGATAGAGTCGCTTGGTTTCTATGAGGTGATACATCAAGAACAACTTTGTCGTACCTGTACCTACCTATTTAATGCTAATATCATTAACTACACAATAAATTTTACGTATAGTTGCCGCCAAACATCTTGTCAGGAATGAGAAGTTTGCGCAGTTACCTACACTCACGCATATAATTTATATGCCGCCGACAACGCAGCAGGCGAAAGAGATAGGTACAGCTTTGTATAGCTCTGTCTCACTCTTACATTGTTTGAAACAAAAACTCGCAGCGAATAAGTGACGCGACTGTCCAGAAGGTAACTACCCACCAATTTAAGAATTGCATTCTGCACATCTTTGTCACGTGGTTAGCCAGAGGAAAAAAGTTAAGCGGCAACTGTACGTAACTTGCCCAAAAGTCATTATCTAATCAAATCGATTGAAAACTAGATTGAAGTGTTAATACCGCGTTTTCTGTAAAGCAAAGGATGAAAATAACAGATTTTTATCTGTTATGTCCCAAGCTGGCAATAAGTCTCTACTCCTTCCGGTTCAACATAGATTAAACTTTTCCTCTCCTTCTTTCAGCATGGCAATTCTACCAGAAATCAGACAGCAACAGTTCTAGGAAACTGTTCAGGTTCTCCCTAATCCACCTACCAGCACTGATGCTGCTTATGTTAGTCAATAAGAAGTATTGGAGCTCGGCCAACACAGATACACACACACATGAAGAAACCAAACCAGATGTTACCAAACTACCGGAGAAGAGGATATCAGTATTGCCGAGAGGACCGGTCGTTGCTGCCCATGATAGTAATGTTTAATTTGTAGTTGTCTGCGAATTTAAGACGTGATAAATATACCGCTGTGGCGGGTGGGCCTTTATGTCGTGGTGTGGAATGGTGAATGACTCGTAATGTGCACTTCACGATTCTTAGGTTACCCTGTCGCCGTAGTGTCGATTCTGTGTCGTTCTATTCGTATTGACAATGGTGTCAGTTCAGATTTGTCCAAAACTAATTTGACAGGACTAAAAATTATGCCATTTGTTTTCCGAAGGTTATGAAAGGGATGGCAACATTTTTACTCCATCAGACTTGTGAATTGATACGAATACTTAAATATAACCTATCGTTTTCTGATTGTCAGAGAAGGAAAGGTATATTTTCGTGGAACAGAATCGACTGTATTTGTAAATAATGTATTATATATATATATTGTATTCAAGTAGAAAGCTTGTAAGTTAATCATCAATCATGAGATTTTTTGACTAATTTTGTTGTTAATTATTTTTACAACTTACATGAGTTATTACATATTACATTTCGTTATAAGCAACTGTTGCTGTGCTATTAATTATTGTACGTAAGAGGAAATTGTTAAGTTGTTTTTCCCTTGACAGTACCTACATGGTACAAGAGAAAAATAGCTGTAGCGATTTGTACTTCTTCAGGTGTTAGGTTATAACGTGGTGCACTATCACCTAGATATCTATTATAGCTATAGCTAGCTAACAACCCTGTTTGTTACGATAGTGTAGGCATAACATAGTTAATTTATTTTTGGCTATAGAAAATAGTTCCTAAATGACGCGGGAATAAATGAAAATTTCTGATAAAAAAATTCTTACATTTATTTGTGTTGGTACATAATTTAATTACAAACACTGGAATTGAAATAATCTACATACATTATAAACATTCAGACCTGGTTTGAACATTGGCAGACGGACATTGGGTGTTACAATTAGCGAAACAATTCATTTCCGACGCGAGTCTACTGAAACCCGTTATTTAATCCATATCATTGGGGTGCATCAGCTTTTATTTCCTGAAATAAATGAAAAACAATATTAGAAACGTACTTTGTCTCTGATGAAAATAAGATACCCATTCAGCAAAAATAAGCATTTTGGTAGTGAAATTACATTGTACGTGCGCAAGGGGCACCAATAGTTTATCCTTTTTTTTTGCTTTATCTACTACTAGCTCCTCACCGCGGCTTCGCGCGGCTTTTTTTGGAACAAAAAGTATCCTGTTATTCTAGGTCCAGATCTTTATTTGTGCAAAATGTTAGCCCGATCCATTCAGTAGTAATGGCGTTCTCTTCGGCCAAACATCTCTACAACGGCACAAACTTTCGCCTTTATAATATTAGTAGGATATAGTCGAATTTTAGAGGCAGACCACAGAGAAGGTGGGATGACGACATTAGACAAGTCGCGGGAATAACATGTGGTAGAGTGGCCATAGAAAGGCCAGAACAGTGTATTACACCCATTCTTGAAAAGTGTCTCAATCAGATCTTAATAATATTATATGATCTCTATAATAGTGCTAATGAACCAATAAAAAATTCACAAAATTTTTATTCAATCGTTAAGTGCCTTATAATAGGATTTAAATTTTCAAATTTTGCGCGTAATTTGACGAAAACGCTGGACGCAGTGGACGCCATACTGCTCTGTGGTCATGACGTCAGTTGGCTGTGTAAACAAATGCAGTGATATTTTGTATGTTAATTGTATGATTAAAAGTACGCTGATAGGTGACAGTTCTAAGTTTACATATCGCATAACATGGCGACTACTATTTAATGGTGTTATGAAACAGATTAAAAAAGCTGAAACCTTGAAATTAATTTTAAAATTTAGTTTGCTATTTAATGCACTAAAACTAACGTTTTCCGACTGCTTTTTGCATAAGCTATCTCAATAATAAATTTTTAGATTTTTTCTCATGTATTAAGTAAAATACCCTATGGAGAAGATTGGAGGAGGCCTTTGCCACCTGGCAAACGGACATACAAAAATGGAACAAAAGAGAAATATATGAACAACAAAGAAATACTGTCCTGTCCGACTAAAGGATTATTATTATTATTATAGTCGAATTTACGGCTGGTCTGCGTTGAGACTGGTTGCCATCAGTCTCAGCGAAGACAAGCCATGAGGACATGTGCACTAGTGAGGTGCGCAAACGCAGATGCACCCTCTATTCCCTCGCTCATCGATGTTGATTCGATGGGACGGACGAACCGATACGACCGAGGGGAGATCAGGCGCAGGACCAACGGCTTAGCTTGCTTTCCGAGGCACTCATATATCAGTTCCCATGAGATAGAAATAACCATAAGACGTGTCCATACAAACGACGCATGGCTAGCCGCGGGCAGAAACTAGTACTAGCGTTTTATATTATAGATAACTAGGCGATCGCCTCGCGGTTTCACTCGCGTAGTCCCGTTCCCGTGGGAATTCCGGGATAAAATATAGCCTATGTCACTCCCTGAAAAGTAACTTCCTAACGGTGAAAGAATTTGTCAAATCAGTCCAGTAGTTTCGGAGCCTATTCAATACTAACAAACAATCAAATCTTTCCTCTTTATAATATTAGTATAGATATAGCTATAGATGAATCAAGCTACTCACTTAGCTTTCTTCGACGAACGTCCATGCTCGCGGCTGTCATCCCGGGACCGTTTGTTGGACGATGAAGAATGCTTCTTGTCGTCGCTTCTAGACGACTTGTGATCGCGGTCGCGGCCGCTGTGAGAGGACTTGTGGTGTTTGTCGCGGTTCTTTGATGGACTGAAAAGTAATCTTAATTAAAGACCTCTGTGGCGCAGCGGGCGAAGGTCCACCTGCGACACAGGAGGTTGCGGGTTCGATTCCCGCCTCGGGACAAATGTTTGTACGATCTGCAGATATTTGTTCAAAATACATAAACGTTCTGCGCAATGCTGTGAACTGTACTACATTGTTTTAGTGTGGGTCCGTAGGAATATAGCGTAATCCTGCCTCTTTTTTGCGAATGTTAGCGTAATCCCGCCTCTGTGTGCTATTACGTATTTACCACACGTTAGTTAATCGGTTAATCGGCCGTTAGAAAATCGGAGGGGGGTGTTCAGGGCAATTTTTATATAGCGATTCCCTCGTTTATGCTCGAAAATTGGGTAGAAGAAATACATAGAGTTCTATAATAACGACAGCTTACCTGCTACTACTATTATGTTTCGAAGGACTCTTATGACTGGAACTCTTATGATTAGAACTCGAACTTTTATGGTTCGAGCTAGAACTCTTATTGTTGGAACTGGAACTCTTGTGGTTAGAACTACTCTTATTATGGAGGGACTTCCCCTTCTTGCCGCGCCCTCCGTCAGAATCGTAGTCCCTTCTGTCGCGGTTGTTTTTCCGTTTTCTGTCGTAGTCTATGGGATCGCCGTTGCGGTCTTTTTTGTCTTCCTCGGCCGCTTCCCGCTCTAGATCCGACCAGTCCTTGCCAGATTCTTCGTCCTCTGCAAAGATTACAGAAAATAATTTTGAATAGTGATGCAAGTATTGTATCGTTAAAGAGCGTTTTAGAAGGTTTTACACCTATCTGCGCAGTATTTAGCAAGAAATATTTTTGATACTAGCTGCGCCCCTCGGCTTCGCCCGCGTGGAAATTTCAGAAATCTATTACACACCCCCTAGGGGTAGTTAGGGACAAGCTTTCGCATTTTATAATATACTAGCTTCTGCCCGCGGCTTCGCACGCGTTGTTTCTATGGAAATGTTTTGAGGTTATTTCTATCCCATGGGAACTGATTTATGGGATAAAAAGCCTATGTTTGATTCCAGGGTTAGACTTACCTGTATGCAAAATTTCAGCCGCATCCGTTCAGTAGTTTTGGCGTGAAGAGGTAACAAACATCCATCCATCTATAAATCCATCCATCCAAACTTTCGCATTTATAATATTAGTGTGAAGTCGAATTTCAACTCAATAAAGTTCATTACAGTTGGAGTAGTTATCCTTCGAGACAAGACGAGGCCTAAAGTCTTATATTTTTCAGAACACTGTCGGCAGAGAGCTGTTGATAGCGCATTAGTATCGAGGAGTACAAAGCCATGGCTCCCGGTGACTCGGTTCAGACTTTACTTTTTTAGAACGTAGAATAAGTTAATAAGATCTATGCTTGTTCTAATGTTGTCTGAAATAAATGTATTATTATTATTTACCTGCACTTTCCGCGGAATCGTCCGACTCATCAGAAGCCTCCGAGTCGTATTCAGATCCATCGTCGGATTCCTCTTCCGATTCCACGTCTGTGGGCTCGTACGCATCGTCCTCTTCTTCAGAATCCTCGTCCTGAAAATAGATTTAAGATTATACTACAAAACTTACCAAGGGTCTACAAATGGGGTCGAATTCCACTAAATTAATCGCCTTACCATAGTAATGGTAATAGGAATTTAACATTTTGGCATTTTACCGCATGTCAAGTGTCATGGTTGAAAGCAATCTATTAATATCTCCGTGAAAATAGCACCGCACGCACTATCTAGAGTTTATTTTATCTATGGGCGATTCTGCAAAGATACCATTGCCATAATTGTCATTGCGTTCAATTGGTTAGCAGAATTCGGCCCCTGATTAAGAGAGATCTCAGATCTCTCTCTCTCAGGAGGCCAAGGCTTACTTTGGGTAGTTTTTAGCTGAGCTCGTAGCCGCTTATTGACCATGACTCATGGTTCATGAGTGAGTTTTCTATGTCATTGTTTGCATGCGAAAGTCGGGTTTCTTTCTGGTTTGTTACAACAAAATTAGAAGTATAATTTATACGCGTTTATTCACTATGACACTTCTTAATCTGAAGTGTCTACGAACGGTGCAGAGAAAAACGTTACGATAAATCTATAAAAATAAGTATAAAAAAAATATCATTACCGCGGCATTATTCTCCGCATCAGATTCAGGATCGAGGAAGGACCAGCCTCCATTGTCGAAGAAACCTTCGATGTCATCTGTGATGGTCTTCATAACCTTGGTCCAGTTCAAGGACTGGATACCTTCCGCGTACCGAATGTCGCATGAGCTGGAAGCAATATTGACTTTGAAGCGCTGCTTGTTGCTTTGAAGCGTGAATGTCATCTTCTCGCAGAGATATCACTATTTCGGGTGTTGGTATCCTTTGGGTACATACGGAACCCAACACAAATAAGATTCGTAGATAACCCGCTTACATCCGTGATGAATTCGTCAAACTACGATAGCTTTTATAGTAAAATTATCTAAACTACTTATGAAATCTTGGCTTTGGGAATCATCAACCTTTATAATACTCACTTCAGCCACTCCTTAACATGATCCAGCATGTTCATCGGTACAGCATTCACCATAGCCACCTTCTTCGCGTAATCCTTAAACACGAACACCATATCGAAGTTCTTTAGGTGGAACTGCACTCGCTCGAAATGCACCAACTCGACGTCTTCTAGCGCGATGACGAACGGCGGCCATTCCGTGAGATTGACCAGAGCGCCTGAGGTCGGCTGGAGGAGGACAGTGGAACGGAACGGTGCTCCGGGAAAGCCGAGTTCTCTGTGGAGGATTACCAGTTAATCACACTAATATTATAAATGCGAAAGTTTGGATGGATGGATGGATGGATAGATGTTTGCTACCTCTTCACGCCAAAACTAATGAACGGATCGGGCTGAAATTTTGCAAACAGGTAAGTCTAATCCTGGAATCAATATAAAAAAATACTTTTATCCCATAAATCAGTTCCCATGGGATAGAAATAACCTTAAAACGTTTCAATAGAACAACGCGTGCGAAGCCGCGGGCAGATAGTAAATAAATAAAATAATGCTGGACAATTCACACAGCAGAGCTTGTGTTATGGGACCTAGGTACTGATAGATTGTTAAATCCATGAACCCTTATAGGATCACTTTGTTGTCCGTCTGTCTGTCTGTCTGTCTGTCCGTCTGTCAACCCTCTTTGCTCAGGAACGCGTGGACGTATCGATTTGAAATTAACGTCAAATACTCAAGTCCATAACCTGTTGAAGCCTTTCGCATTAATAATATTAGTGTGATTTAATCACTAACTCTCAAATCGTGCAAAGTTACCTGAAAGGCGTATCAAACTCCACTTCCTGCTTTGTCATATTTTCGACTCGCTCGCAGAAGCTCTTGAAAGCAACCTTCAGCTTATGCCTGAGTTCTCTCTCGCTCTGTTCCGCAGCGAGGTCGTCTCTGTCGTGCATGTGTTGATGTTTCCCTAGATCCGTCGTGATCTCTCCCACCTCGGTGTAGAATTGAACGTCGACATGTTTCTTTTTCCCTGAAAACAGCGAAATAGGTATGGGGAAAACGCTATGGCTAGGCCAAAGAAAAGTAGAGAGGCCTCATCAGACAGAATCATCAGCATTATATTCATATTATTCCACTGCTGGATATAGGCCTAATGAGCGCCATAGCGCCGTGCTATGTAGAGAGGGATTGGACTGTTAAAAAACTGAGTGACTGAAGACTGTGTAGTCAGGACAAAAAAGAGATCTTTGTGGCCCAGCCGGAAGGATTATGCAAAGATTTTAAAAATTAACTTACTGTGCGTGACTTACCAAACATTATAGCGTGTTTCAAATGAAAGTGTAACAGTATAATCATTTCTCCATCACACGGTTGGAAGAATGCGTTCTTTATGTTATTGTACAGTATATCTACTTTATCTCCTCTCACAGAAGTAAATCTAAATCCATTTGTGTGTGCTTCGAGAGAGCCGCTCATTCTCTTAGTGACTATGTTAGGTCTAATGTACAGATCTTTTAGTTTGGGGTTTCCTTTGCTCTGTGACATTACAAGGGTGTCTTGTTTAACTAGATCTTCCTTTTCTCTTTCTTCCGCCTCTCTCGTTTTGAACTTTTTCTGAACTTCCTTTATCAGTCTGAAGCCAGTGTTCAGGTTTGAGGAGGGAGGGGAGATTTCGCCTGGTTCTTTTGTATTTATACTTCGGTATGTCCTGAAAAGAGACGAAAATATTTAGACCAGTCTATAGATCGATTCGAATCATAGATAACGTTATAATTCGTTGTTGAAAATCGTTTTGCACCTCCGTCCAAACTCCTGTAGTTGCCAATTCCTGAGTCTCATAAAATGTGGCTTAAAGTTGACTATACATTGCGTGTCAGTCTGTCACGACTTAACATACAGGGTGTTCAGAACATATGCCATTAAGGTAACTGGGGGTAAGTGGAACCAAGTGAAATTATCTTGGCGGATTATACAGTTACCATATGGCACAAGTTCTGCCACATCCGTTTTATTTCAGTTTCGGAATTTCTGTCGGTCGATGGCGCAACGCAACTATACAGTATAGTACACTAGCCAAACTCGATGTAGAGTGTTTGTAAACACGACACAAATAACTAAGACTCACTTGCTTGGCGTCGAGTTACGGATATAATTGCAAGCAATATTTTTTTAATCATATCAAATCGACAAGTAATGTAAATTGCGTTTATAAAGACGCGGAAATACAGTAAATTGTAGGTTAAGTATGGGCGGATCGTTAAATAATATTCTACCTCGACTTTGGCTAGTGTATAATCTATGGAAAAATGTGGAATTTCCCTGACACTGGCATGCCCCTGACACTGGAGGAGAATAAATAGGCGAAACTCCTCCCACTTGCAGGCACATGCGTTGAAAATGTCGACGGAAAATGCCTGATCAGGCCATAAAGAGTAGAGGTATAAATAAAAATACTTACACTTCCTTCACGAAGGTGGCATCAGGTTGCGTATAGCTCCCACCCTCGTTCCTTCCCATGGTCGCGCCAGGGTGGAAGAAGTTTATTCTTAGGTATGTGTAGTCACCCTCAACTGACTGCGAAATGTTCTTGATAGTGGAGATATGGAATGGTACAGGGATGCCGAAAATCGGCAGGATAACAGTCTCATATTTGCGATCTGGAAGATAAATATAATCAATAACCGCCGACACTCGACAAAACTTCTCTGGTTTATACTGTCTTGTAAATTAGATTAGTATAAGTTTGTAACAAATAAATAAATAAAATAAAAATAATTTCAGACCCACAAACTCCATAGATATTTAAATGCAATTTGATGACAATTACAAATTTAAATAAAATATAATAATGCACAATATAATATAATTAAACAAATAAAGCCTAGCACTGTGGCCGGTGGCCTAGACAGATCATTGAGCCACCAGCGATGATACCGGTTTCAGCATCATCATCCAGTGGACCAACTTTTAGATTAATAAAGAAATACAATACAATTAAAGATCTCTTGCGCGAAGCCGTCGTCAGTTTCGATATGATTTGGTAACGGTTTGGTAACTCCGGTTATCCAATGGTCTTCTCAAGTCACTATTGGGTTGATTTTAACAAAGATTATAGTTGACCAGTCCTTGAAAATCAAGTGTATGTAAAGGTGTGGAAGAGATCGCTTCTAAGCGATAGAACGCCTATTGTACTTATGTCTTAAGTATTGTAATAAATCATTCTTGTATTGTATAGTCATATAGATAAATATGCATTTGTCTATTTCAAGCACTTTTAAATCATTTGGTGAACTAATCAGTGATCGATAAAGCGGCTGTAAGAAAACAGTGTTAATAACCGAAGAAATGCTATAATTAATGATTATATATCGGGTATCGCGTACCTTTTGTTATTATTTCCCTTATCCAGATGTCATGGTCACGGGGTGACCGAAGAAATGCTGTAAAAGTTCGTAAAAATAGTAACTCACCGACATACAGTTTGAGCTCCTTCACTTCATTTTCCCTCGGCATCTGACTGACGCCCTTGTAAGAAACTGTGCTTTTCCTCAACTTCTCCGTGTCTTTCCCGCCGGACTGTTTCGCCAATCTCTCTTTAGCCTTCTCGTTGAGTGAGATAGCCAACTCTCTTTGATGCTCTTTACGTTTCTCTTCAGAAGAATGCTCAGTTCGGAGCTTGGACTCGATAACGGCGGTACGTTTACCTCTGCCTGTAAATGTGGGACTTGAAAATGTGGTGTATTGAAAATTCGAAGTGTCTTGTGTGCGTGATGTGAACTTCTAGAATGGAGTGGATACTTCTTAGGATTTTTTAAATTGGTGTTGTTATTTTGAGTGGATCTAGTATTATTCTTTTAAAAACTCTATAATGGATAAAAAAAGATTATTCGGAAAATGAGACACAGACGTTGGCAGCGCCAATGGATTATTTTTGAATCATATCAGGTTTAAAGCCTTGCAAGACTCAAACATGCTGTTAGTGTAAAATGTAAAACACTTACCGCCGTTCTCTGCTCGTCCGCGAATGCATGTAAGTAAAGAGTTTTATTTTAGAAAACCAGCATAGTTCAGTGAATAAAAATTAATTATTTAATAATCATGCGAAAACATACTTAAAACATTTAAATTTTGCATGTTGAAAGAGCAAATATGTACAAAGAAAAAAACACATACAGCCGAATTGAGAATCTTCTCCTTTTTTAAAGTCGGTTAAAAATCTGCTATACAACATTTTCTACAATATTTCGTTGTCATAGCTGAACTCATTTACAAAATTCATCTCTATTTACATTAGAATAGAGTTTAGTTATCTTACCGAGTATTTCAGTCTTATTTTCCTTCTCTTCCTCTTCTTCTTCATCGTCATCTTTGAGGAAGATGCCGATGTTTTTGATTTTCTTCTTCGATTGCGTGAGAAGCGACGCAGGCGTGTCTTCGTTCACTAATACTGTATCTCCTATGTATAGGGCATAGGTCTGAAATAAAAATATTCATAAGTACGCTCAATGCAAACAATGAACGACTCAATCACTATAGGTAGAAATTGACATCATGCAACTTACAGCTACAACTTGAGCCTTGAGCCGTGGCGGTCGCGTCAGAGAGAGAGAAGAATCGATCCGTCTAACTATTATTATTATTTTTTATTTATTTATTTACCAACTTCAACTAATATTACATAGAAAAATTATAATAATAACACTGAATAAACCACAGAGGTTTGCAAAGGAGTGTTATTAGCAAGTCAGCCGGGAAACTACCAGTGAGATAGGTAGGTAGGTAGGTATAGGAATTTCCTATACCACTATTTATAAAATAAATAAATAATGCTGGACAATCCACACAGCATCATCTAGCCCCAAGCTAAGCAGAGCTTGTGTTATGGGTACTAGATGACTGATATACATAATATAATACATTACATAGATAGATATTTTTTATTATACATAGAAACGACCAGAACACCCGGAACAAATGTTTGTAGATCGTACAAACATTTTTCCCAAGGCGGGAATCGAACCCGCCTCCAGCGCCGTAGGCGCGTTATGGTAGGTACTAGGTAGCAAAAGAGTTATAAACTATATAAGTAGCCAGAACTTCATCATGAGTTAAGTACCTAGCTACAGTTATTAAAGTTGTTAACAGCTAAGCTTGTAGATGTTGTAAGAGGCGACTAAGAGAACCTACTAGAGCAGGGTTTCTTAACCTTTTTGCAGTCACGGACCACTTTCACTATACAAATAATTCCACGGACCCCTATCAAAGAATATCTTAATCATAAGTAAAGAAAACAAGCCAATTTATATTGAAAAATCACTTTTATTAGTTGGTATCTAGTAATAATGGCACTACTCTTATTTCTAATCTAAAGCTAGGTAATGAGAAGGCTGTTGCTGTTTGGCCTCGATAAGAACGTTAAATTGTGGGGTTGTCTTCGACAAAGCAAGGCGCATGTCATCGGCGACGTTCAAGCGATTTCGACTTTTTGTTTTTATCGACACCAAAACCGAGAACCCGGCCTCACAAAGATACGTAGTAGCAAATGGTATCAGAATGGAAATAGCTCGCTTGACAAGAAGAGGGTAAGCTTCACTCAAAGAACACCAAAACTCGCCAAGACCTTTTGCATGAAATTCAGCCTTCAAAACTACTTTCGATCTCATGTCAATTAAGTCATCTTTGATAAGATCTTCATCGCTGATGCTGTCAATTTCAATTAAAAATGGACTTCGCACCCATGTTTCTTTGACGAGTTGTTCGGAGCTGAAATAACCTTCAAAATACGTCTGTATTGTTTCCAGATGTTTTGAATTTTTGATGTAATTTTCATCATGTTCCCGTCACCTTGTGTCACTAACTCTTCCAACATCGGAAAATTTGCGAAGATATCTGATTCTATCCTCCTTTTCCAAAGAGGCAGTTTACATAAAAAAACCTTTCAACCGTTCAGATGTATCCGCGATAGTCACTGCAGGACCCTGAAGAGACAGGTTAATTTCGTTCAAATGAGAAAATATATCTGCTAAGTACACTAGCCCTTGTAAAAAATCTTCGCTCTCGAGATATTCATAAAGTGTATTTACTTTTTCTTTAAAAAAAAGTAACACTTCTGCTCGCAACTCAAACAAGCGCTTTAAGACTTGTCCCCTTGACAGCCAACGAACTTCTGTGTAGTAAAGCAGTACTTCATGTTCTGATCCCATTTCTTGACAATGTCTTTTAAACAGGCGGTGGTTTAAGGCTCTTGCTCTGATGAAGTTAATTATTTTCACACGTATCGAAATAACTTCCTTCAAATAAGTGGGCAAATTTCGTGAAGCTAAGGCCTGTCGATGTAAAAAACAATGAGTGATTATGACACGAGGGATCTCTTTTGATCAAAGCTGCAAAACCAAATGTGTTACCAAGCATTGCCGGAGCTCCGTCAGTGCATATGCTACCAAGTTTAGTTCCCCAATCGATATGATGTTCGTTGAAAAATCATCTCAAAGACGTCGGAAGCCTTAGTAGTCGCTAAGAGCGATTCACAAAAAAGAAACTCTTCTTTGATACTACGTGTGTCATGCATGATGGACGTAACGAACAAACACCAAGAGTTAGCTGCATTGTGAAACATCGGTGCTTTCATCCAATTGCACACTGAATGGAAATGGTGAAGCATTCAGTTCTTCAATAACTTGCTTCAAAACATTTGACGACATTTCAATAATTCGCGGCGCGGCGCCCGGTCTCTCTCCTCTCCCGCTCTCCCTTCACCGATGATCGGTGACCATAGTCGGTGACCGATCGCAGTTGGCAAGCGATAGACATGAGATAGTAAGATAGGTACTGAGTACAGTGAGTGAGAGACGTGGCGCCACAGGAGTAAATGAACAATCAGAAACAAACATGAAACGCGCTGCTATGAAACCCTGCCCAGTTTAGTCTTTGTTCAATTAACTCATGTTTTGTGACGGATTTTTAACTGACCTACTGCGGACCCCTGGTACACATGCTACGGACCCCCTAGGGGTCCATGGACCCCACGTTAAGAAACCCTGTACTAGAGGAAAGGCAAGGGCTTCCTTCTATGGATTTTTAACACCTCTACTGCGAACACCAATCTGCCCGCCAAGCATTGGTGATAATGGAAAAATGGCCCTTGAGGCATGTTAAGCAGTGAACATAAAGCGCTGATAGGTAACTTACCGCTTCCTTTTTCGGCTTTGCCGTAGTAAGGTAAAGTTACATGATTTTAAACATGATGGTACACAGAAAGGGTGGAGTAGTTATACATGGAATCAATTTTAGAGACTTCTTACGTTAGTTATTTAAATTATTGTGAGCATACCTTTCCTTCTTTTTCCGTGGCAGCAGAGTTAGTGAGATTAGCGAGACCAATGTTGACGTTGAACACCATGCCTTTTTTCGCCACCAGTGACGTCTTGGGCCCGATTATGATAGAGCTCTCTCGAAATTCTATTCCCATTGCAAACCTGAAGCAAAAACATATTACTCACTATAGAAAAATGAGTCAAATGAAAACAGTATGCAGAAATATATAACAAAATGGAAACTAACCCAAAACTCTTGGTGAGATTATCAACTAATTCTGGCCTCTCTTTCTTTGCTAGTTCCAACCCAGCCTCGTACACCGCAGAGAGTTTGGCGCCTGCCACAAGAGCTTTCATAACAGCCTCCTCAACATTCAGCAAAAAATTATAATTGCTCTGAATCACATCTGTTGGGTTGACCAGCAATGTCCGTATAATATTGGAGCAGTATGATTTGTATCTTGCACCTAAAGAGCAGACAATTGCTCCAAAATGCAGGTGATTTTTGTCTGACACAGCACTGAATTTGAGGCTGTAGTTGCCTCCCGATTGGATGATGGGAGGATAACACATGTCAACTTGGCTTGTGTCCACCCCAGTGACGTATTTCTTGTCTGTAATAGCTGCTTCTACTCCTTCCGCTAGTTTTACATGTTTTACTTTCTGTGGATGAAAATAATGACTTAAGTTATGCACCATGCAAATCCGCTTCCGCTAGTTTTACATGTTTTACTTTCTGTGGATGAAAATAATGACTTAAGTTATGCACCATGCAAATCCTAGGGACAACTGGAGGAAAAACTCAACAAAACAAAATGATCCCTTATTAGAGGAACAAAGCACTCTCTTTTGTAATATTTCAGCATAGAATTAACTTGAACTAAGGGAAAAGTTATTGCTTTTAGTTGTGCAATCCAAACTTAGCGTAAAGCTGCTAACTAAATCTTCCTTTATTAAAATAATAATAGATAAACAGCACTGTTTTCATACCTTATCTGAATCTATAATTTCCATAACTTGGTCTTTCAAGTATTTCGTAAACACATCAACTGTGACCATACATGCTTTCTTCACAGTGATAATCTCAGAATCTTCCTTAGGCGCCATAAGTATTGCAACGGCCGAGCTAATATCAACATTCTCAAACTTCTCTGCCTTGAGGATGTTCTTCCAACTTTCACAAAATTCTCCGGGATAATTATCTTTTATGAAGACACCTAATGACTTTCCTGCTTTTGATTTCTTTATCTCTGCTATTAGTTTACTGAAGTTTTCCTTATCTTTGTCAGTCTGAAACAGAGGAACGAATTAGGTTCTACCTTATTGTGTCTTCAAAAATATATGAGATGCTGCACCAAAATGACTTCTTAAGCAAGTGGAGAAATTAATTTATCTAAAACATATTTTACTAAGTCATGCCAGTAAGCAACTATATATTATAAAAGGTAGTTACCCGATCCCTGACAAGCAGCTTCACTGGGGGAACATCTGTCTCGTCCTTGTTATTTTCAATTTGCCTCAAGAATTCAATTTTCTTTTTACTTGCAAGGAAACACATGCATGAATCTGTAAGTACTGTGATTGTGTCTGGCAATTCATAACCAAAAAGCCAAGTCTGAAATAGAAACTGGTAATTTAATACATCCAATACCTAAATGTTTATTTAATTTTCCTATGGAAAAGATCAAAAGCCTAATATTTTATTATTTATTCATGCATGGCAACAACCACACCACACATGATAGCAGGGCAACATGAATGGCATCAAATAATGTTCATCAAAAGAAAAGATAAAAAAAATCGAAACATGCAGTTATTATTTTCTTATAAATCGTTGGCATGACTCCTTTCACGACTTTTCTTTAACTCGTGTGGTTTCGGACTTGGGCATCACCACCCTTCTCAAAAAACTATCTCATATTATTATCTTCAATGTGAGATGCAGGCTTTGTTAAATTCACGCTTTTTACAGTTTTGGTCCGCTCATGGGAAGGTTCTAAACAGTTTTATTGAACTGTTTGTATGCACTATCAAGCACTTTAATGTAAGAACTTTAATAATTACAGGCCGCAGTCCACTAAATAGTGCATAATACTAGACTTTTTCTTGAATTTCAAGCACATGCTCAGAGTTAGAGCGCGCTAACCTGTAGGGCTGTAGACTTGCTGTAAAGAGTCTCTTCGTCGACACCAACGCATGATACTAGACAATCAACCTTCGCCAGAGCATCATCACTCTTTGGATCAGCAGCTGCAGTCTGCGAAACAGGCCAATGTTTATTTTATGCAGCTCAAATCAAGCCTAGTTGAAACGGATAAAATTAACCAACCTTCCATGCAGCGTAGAGCCTTTTGATACGCCTGTAAAAAGTATCTTTATCGAGCGATATATTAGACATGATGAATTACTCAATACGACACAGCTTTTCAATAGTTTTGGGGTATTACGCCGTGAAAATAACAAAAATTACTCGACACTCCACGACATTACTGCTTTTGACAGCAAACACAAATGGCCGACTGAAATGGCGGGCGGGCGGCGCGGCGGCGTCGTCCGTCAGTCATCCGACATTTTGGTTGTTTTTTTTTTGGGCCCGATAGTTTAAAGCCTCCACCCCACAGCCGCGATTTTGAAGAGCGTCTTGTGTCGTGCGATTTGTTGCGATTTTGTAATGCGATTCCACTGCGTTTTTGCGATTTCTAGGCCGCGCGCCAAATGCAAAATTGCATCAGTGTGTACGATCGTATTCGTCTTAGTCTATACTAATATCTATACTAATATTATAAAGAGGAAAGGTTTGATTTTTTGTTTGTTTGTTTGTTTGTATGAATTGAATAGGCTCCGAAACTACTGGACCGATTTGAAAAATTCTTTCACCGTTAGGAAGCTTACTTTTCAGGGAGTGACATAGGCTATATTTTATCCCGGAATTCCCACGGGAACGGGAACTACGCGGGTGAAACCGCGAGGCGATCGTCTAGTATAAAATGTACTGCAAACAAAAATCGCAACAAATCGTGCGACACAAGACGCGCTTCAAAATCGCAGCTGTGGGGTGGAGGCATTTGCCGCTTTTCATTTTTCTTACTTTTTTTTAAATTGGGAATAATATAAACCATAAATATAAACCTACAAAAAGACGAGAATTTACGTAAAAAATAAGGATTTGGGAGAGTTAAAATTCAAATTAAAATTTTTTATTGGGACCATATTGTACAAAAGTTGTTAAAATTAGTCAGTCTCAAATATGGACCCGGCTAGGGCACAGCAAGATAAGTAAGTACTAGGTACTAAGTAATAATAACGCTCTATGAATAAAGTTTAGCTTTGTAAGCCAACTATAAAATCTTATAAATTTAATATTAAGATATAATATTAAGGTAGAATTCTAATAACGGAACAAACGGTGTAGTCTCAGTAGTCCGGTTACGTTGAAGTCAACCAGACATAGATACTTTTATTTACACTATATTATTTTGTACAAATAAAGGATGATAGAGAATGATCTAAAAGGGTCTATGGAAGAAAGGAGGGACGTAATATTAACAGAAAGCTGAATCACACTAATATTATAAATGCGAAATGGATGTTTGTTACCTCTTCACGCCAAAACTACTGAAGGGATCGGGATGAAATTTTGCATACAGGTAATTCTAATTCTGGAATCAAACATAGGCTACTTTTTATCCCCTAATTCAGTTTCCATGGGATAGAAATTACATTTAAACGTTTACATAGAAACAACGTGTGCGAAGCCGCGGGCATAAACTAGTAATACTATTAATAAATCATCAAAAAAAATATATGATTTTCGTCACTTAATTTATCACCGCACTCGCAAGAAGGGACACTTACAATTTTCATATGGGCTAGATGGACTGGGGGTGCACGTATGGCCCAGCCGCATCCTTAAGATAACTGTTGCTGCACGTTTATTTAGTTTAACCTGTCATCGGTTGTGTCCAAGATGCTCCGTGCTTCGAGGCAACAGAAAACAAAATGGCTGCCATTTTATCATGGAGAGAGAAAAAAAATAGGGACAGTGATTTATCGATAAAATTTACCGTATTTCACCCCCCCAAAGTCTCCGACACCGGTGACCGGACACATTGTATAATACAGCAATGGCAACCTTAAAAGTTGAATAAGTACCCGTGTATCACCTTGTTTTGATCTGAATTTTTTATGGTTTGTCTAGAGCGTTATTTGGCATTAACTAGTCATAAACAGATGGGTGCCAAATTGTTCCCTTTTCAGTTATGACGCCAAAACAGAAAAAAAATCTCTTAACTGTAAGCGTATTTTGATAAATTTTATTCTTCTATTCGATAGTTCTATCCTAGAAACGTATATTATGTTCTATAACTTTTTTTGCCAAGACTTATAGTTTAGGAGTAAATAGCAAATAACTGATCTTACTCAACGAGAGCCTATTACAAAACGGCTAGGTATAGAAGGCGCGTTTCACGTTTATACCGTCTGAGACTTATAGTTATATGGGATGCGTGTAACACTGTGCCGCATCACTTTTACACTTGACACTTTTAACACGCATGCCACATTGTGTATTTTTAAGCTATAGTGTTATATTATTATGGCGTTTCTAAACGGGCTAATACTTTACTGCAATTTGTAGCTGCAATACATGTGTCTGGTATGGCCCGGCAACATTGCCAGCAACACCAGATACACTATGCAATCTTGCAGTAATGGCCCGGCAAGGCGGCAATCATTGCCAAACATTTTCGGTGTGGCCCGTATAGCCGGTATTGCGGGCAATACCGGCCATACATGGCCGAGCGATTGCTGACCGATCGATCTAAACTGCAATATTGCCGGGCTAGTTCTATTGTTGTTTCAGTCGCTCCCTATTGTAACGGAATAGTGCATCTTTTTCTACCGACATGAAGTTTGTTATGAGTGATGCTTTGACTAATTGCTATGTTCTGTTCTGTGCTTTGTTTGTTGTTTGTTTTGATTTGAAGACTACTTGTTAGTTTTTTTTGAGGTTATCTATACTTATAATAAAACTGTAACAGGTCCAATTCTGTACATTGAAGATATTTAGAATTTTTTTTTGGAGGGCACTCTATTAACGATACTGAGGCCAAAACTGTATTTTTTTTCATTCATGTCTGTCTGTCTGTCTGTCGGTCTGTCTGTTTCTTAAACGCGCATCACGCCGAAACTACTGAAGGTATTGAAATTGCTTTTCTCATTTTTGTATCATTTATTTTTATTTTCGGTCCGATTTTGTTTAAAAGAAACTCGAAGTCACCCTTCGACATTCTAGTAAAGTTTGTAAATAATTTTTCATCAAGGCTTATTTCCAGACTTACTTAAATTGTCTAAAGTTTCACGCCTATTTAGGTAAGGTCGAATCCACAATCTCTCTTTTTTCTTTTTGACGTGACAACGTCTTATAAATTGGTTTGCCGGGTGACACTTCAAGAAACTGCGTTACGCGTTACGCTCCGCTCACGTTATGCGCTCACAATGAGAGCGAGTGAGAGGCACGCGTCCCTTCCACTCGGGCATGGTTAGCCCGCCTAAGAGCGAGAGAGACGTTCGTTGTCACGTAAAACTTTCGCCCGTATACCGACTTTACAGGCAACCAATTTTTTGATTTTAAAATAATGTAAGCCGCTGCGACAAGTGTGATTTCGTCAGCCATTGTTGCCGATTTGTGTAGCCCGTTTAGGAGTCTGCATCATGAGCCACTGTATAGCCGACATGGCCGGGCCATGTGCAACACATGGCCCGGCCATACATTGCCCGGACATCAATTGCCGAGCAATGTTTTTGTAATGGCCGGGCCATCAGCTACAAATTGCAGCAAAGTATAGCCCGTTTAGAAGCACCATTATATATAGCAAGAAAATTTGCCCCACGTCTATGGTTACATTTTCGTTTCTCTCTTGACTATTTTTATAAATTTTCTTTAGCGGTGAATGGAATGGTGGAATTAGTGATTCCTTGCCAATTCACTTTTCGAATGTTGAAGTTTGAATTAAAACGAGTACCTAATAGCAAGGAACTGACTGAAGATATACCTACGTGCTTGAATCTCTGAGCCTTGAATGTAATTGCTACGTCTGCTCTACATGAATGTGTTATAGTGTATTCTTAAACATTTTTTTCTCAGTCTTTCAACCTTTTTAAACTCACAAACCTTTACACAATACCACAATACTATACAATACCTTGTCATTCTATTTTCATCGATATTTAAAAATCTATTGTCCCCGTTACGACAGGTAATGTTTTTTACACAAAATTAGCAAAATGAATCTTTTTGTTGTATTTCGGACCATTTTGGCGTTCGGATCGGAGCTTTTTCATTTTAACTGCCGGCAACACTGCGTGCGGCTTTTCCATAGTAGTTTATTTTCCCTTGTTGATCTGGTAAATAAATAAATAAAATGGGTGGTTGCTCTATTCGTAACTGTAAGAATGTAAGTGTGAAAGGCGGCAAAATAAGGTTCTTTTCATTTCCGAAAAAAGAATCGGTAGCTAGAGAATGGCTTCGGTATTGTCGACCAAAAACTAAGATAAAAAATGGTATGTACCTATGGATAAAATTTAATAATATCTACCTATTATTTTATAGACAAACCGAAGTGATTTTTCATGTAGATATGCGAGTTTGAATTAGTAGGAACCTATCCTAATAGTAGCTAGATAATAAATAGGTACCTATCTATTTATTTAAGATATATTGAGGAACAGTACATGCGAGACATGTGCCTGATGGGTAGTTAAAGCATGAAGCTTGCCCATACCAGACACAGTGCCACATTTTGAACCTCAAAACCCTGTGCACTACTATTTAAATTATAAATAAAATTATAATAAAACCTTTAGAGATCTATAATTTCCCCAAACTAAAGAATTTGAGAACCACCGTAGCTATAATATTGATGAAAAACGGAGACTATCTGGTTTGTCAGGGTTTCATCGACCTTTGCTTCGAAATCTCATCAATATTGGTTTAAAAGAAAGAATCACACTAATATAAATGAGACAGTTTGGATAGATGAATGGATGGATGTTTGTTACCTCTTCACGCTAAAACTACTGAACAGATTGGGCTAAAATTTTGCATACTTTTTGTATAGGTTTACTTTTTATCCCATAAATCAGTTCCTATGGGATGGAAATCACCTTAAAATGTTTATAGCAGCAACATGTGTGAAGCCGCGGGCATAAACTAGTCTGTCTATAAGTTTGTTTTAGTAAACAAACAGTCAGACAGATTCTTTCAAATTCTTCATAGTATTTTTACCTACTTTTATATGAACGAGTAGTATAGTACTTACTTATTAGTAGTTACCTATGTATGTATTGAATTGAAAGATAATAATTTAACTACCTACATAAAAAACAACAATGCAGTTGGAACCTTGGACAGAGTTGTATTTCTTTTGCATGTATGTATGTACTTAACTGCCAATTTCTGTTATTTTTAGGGAGAGTATGTTCAAATCATTTTACAGCTTCCGACTATTTTAAGTCACTCCGCCACATTCTCCTAAAGGAAACACCTACAAAATGTAGAACATTAAAGCCTGATGCAATACCTTTACTACATATTCCTAATATAGATGTAACAGAGTCAATACACACACTAGAGATTGGTAAAGACAAACCAGACGCATTACACATACTGGAGAATAATGATACAGATATACCAGACGCATTACCTTCACCAGAGATTGATGATATAGAAACGAAATATATTCCTATTGTGATGATAGACATACCCAGTGAAATTATTACAACACCAGCTAATGAGATTGAGGGTTCTTCAAAGGTTGACGAGAAAAGGTATACCAAGATAATTTATTTTTATCATTGTGTATTTAACTATACAGTGGTTTTTTGAGTTGGGAGTCGATGGCAAAATCCAAAATCATTAGAGATAGAGAAAAGTTGTGAAAGGAGTCATGACCTTGATTTATGAGAAAATAAAAACTGGTTATTTTTTTTTTTAAACTGTTCCAGAAAATCAAACCAATTAATTATTCAAAAATATGACATCCTGTATTTTTGCACCTACAGATTTGGTTGCAGATAGATAAAAATAAATGGAAATGGCTATTTTTTCAATTTTAGAAGCAAACAAATTTTTTGTCCCACATAACATACATGAAAATTTTAAATGAATGTATTATCTTTTCAAACAACTGCTGTGCTTGCCGCAAGCCAGGATTCTTAGACTTTAAATTTAATGGGGTTTATTCTCACTTTAACATCGATTAAGTACTAATAATTTTTGCAAACATTTATGGAAAACTTTTTTTCGTTTCTACCCGCGCCTTCGCACGCGTTGTTTCTATGGAAACGTTTAAAATAGGGATGCAACGATACTGATGCCGATAATTGTAAACCGCAAGTTATAATTATAACGTTATGTACCTATAACGGTCATCCGTATTGTGATTCATAACGATTATTGAAACTTTCGTTTGATGTTATATTTTGCGTGAAAAGGAATGCAAGACAGACAGCATCGATGTTTGCGCTGGCAACACTATTCAATACCGAAGTTATACCGTTTCTACTTTTTTTTATTAGGTAATGCTTATTTTAAAATGCACAATGCAGAGATGGATACAAACTATTCAACTAATTACAGACAGAATACTATATTTCCTAAATTGAAATAATTGGCTCACAAGTGTTTGTTTATCAAACCAGCTACTGTAGATCTGTAGATTGAAAAATTATTCTCCACAGCTGGCTTAATCCACATGGATATATGAAATAGACTGAAACCAGATAAATTAAAATTTTTATGTTTTCTTAATAAGAATTTACCAGAAATTAATTATAAATAAGGTAAATTTAAATTTCATTCATTTAAATAAATGTTGATTTTAGTCAATTGTCTTGTTTTATTAAATGTAAAATATACGAATCGTAATGCATTCGTTTCAAAGATGCATTTGTCATTCGTATTGGTACCTATCGTAATAGAAATATCGTTGCATCCATCGATCAAAAATTTCCGGCCGGCCCCCCTTAGATGCACAATGCGCGCCCTGAAAACGTCAGTATCAAAAGGTATCCCATTTGGCATTTTGGGATACCTTTTCAACTAGTGTCATTTTAGCTCTCGGACCGAAAGCATGGTCAAGTGCTCGTATAAAAAATGCAATATTCGACCGACCAAGCAACAGAAAAAGGATGGAATTTCTTATTTTCAATAAGTTTTAATGTAATTTTTACCTGTGTATTGTGATATGAGCCAATTGAGCCTTATATACCTTGAGAAATCAGCATTAAATATTGTTGTTGGGTTTGCCTATGTAAAAATATTTTGTCGAGACGACCTCTGTGTCGCAGCGGGCGAAGGTCCGCCTGCGACGCAGGAGGTTGCGGGTTCGATTCCCGCCTCGGGACAAATGTTTGTACGATCTGTAGACATTTGTCAAGGGCGTTCTGGATGTTTTCTATGTATAATAAAAAATATCTATCTATGTAGTGTATTGTATTATGTATATCAGTTATCTAGTACCCATAACACATGCTCTGCTTACCTTGGGGCTAGATAATGCTGTGTGAATTGTCCAGCATTATTATTATTATTTATTGACGTGACAACGTCTTATAAATTGGTTTGCCGGGTGACACTTCAAGAAACTGCGTTACGCGTTACGTTCCGCTCACGTTATGCGCTCACAATGTTTTACCACTCAAAGTCGTTGTCACGTAAAACTTTCGCCCGTATACCGACTTTACAGGCAACCAATTTTTTTTTATTCTAAGTTGATGAATGGAGCGGCTATTGTTTCTATTTTTTTTTTTGTGGTAAGTTGTAAGTGATAAAAAAAAATTCATGAAAAGACATTTAAAATGACTGGTTGAGGTTTATAAAATAACTAGCTGACCCGCCCTCAATTTTATTTGCGTGGACTCTCTAATAAAAGAAAGACTACAAAAAGTATTAGATTCAATCAACTTAGTATTTAAGTTTTAGTTACCCTCGAGATCCTGTGCGTTGGGAAAAATGGAGGTCCATTTTAGCACAACAGCGATGTGAACCATATTTTCAGAACTTGGGAATTACTGTAGGTAGTACTAGTAATATAAAACGGGTATTTATTGCGTTTATTTACCTATTGTTTTCGACGTTCAAAATTAAATAGTAGGTAATAATAAATAATGTGTTCATATGGCGTAAGTTTAAAAGTATTTTATAAGATCCTAGTTGACTTGAAATAACGTGTTTTTTTGGTCCATAGAAAAACTCTTACGAAGCCGCAGGCAGACACTAGTTCTTTTAAATTTAAAGTACCGGCCTGAAATTGTATTTTAGGTTTATTTCACTAGCTTTTGTTAACTTATTTATTTTATTGTATGTCCGAAATGACCCTTCTGTTTGTTGACTGTTGCGTCGCTAATTTATAGTAGTATCAATAAAATGTGGTGGAGCTAACGGCGCTTGAGTCCGTAGAAAGTCGCAAAGATTCTCGACTCTTACGTCACTTGACTTCGTGGTTGGTTATCACTTATCACATTCCCGTACTGAGGGGAGGACGCGGGTTCAAGTCCCGTCGAAGTCGAAAATTTTTGCGATATTATTTGATTTATTAGAAATTAGCCAGAGTGCGAGGCTTACGCACTATAATAACAAAACCTTTGTGTATAAATTATTTTTAGGTACCTTCCTACCTACCTACTTACAAAATAAAATAAAATAAATTCGACTCCACTAATCTCTTGTTCCGCATGCAAAAAACTTGACAGGCTCTGCGCAAACTGTCTGCGTCAAAACAAAACGTGGACACTTTTGAGTGTCAGTCTTGTAAGGTTCTAGGTATCTACGGGGGAGGCCGCATACTTGATCGATGGTTGCATCCCTCATTTAAAGGTTATTTCTATCTCATGGCAACTGTTTTATGGGATAAAAAGTTTAACCTATTTTAGCCTATGTTTGATTCCAGACTTAGACCATACAAAATTTCAGCCTGATCGGTTGAGACGTTATGGCGTGAGATAGCAACATTTAAACTTTTGCATTAGTGTGAAGTGTGTAATTGAGCCCATGACTCCTTCCAGGACTTTTCTCCTTAGTTAACCCCCTTAGTTTCGGATTCGGCCACCCACTCCCATCTCAAAAGGCCTGCCTGTATTGTATATTTATTATACGAGTTCAGTATTAGTTATGTATCACAGCTTCATTCTTAGCGATTTTGAGATTTTACATATTGTAGTAGCGTTTCTTAGTGGCTTACACAAAGCATTAGTTGTATTGTATCTTGCTTATAATTATGATTAATTAATGTAGATATTCGTTTCAGTGGTGACATTATCACGATTCCTATGGCTGAATACAAGCAATTACAAAATACTGCTAAAAGATTTAATGTCTTAAAACAAAATTTGGAGAAAATTTTTACTTCCGGTCAAGTACGTTGCCTCATGACGCCTAAAATGCGTCGTGTTAGATGGTCTCCTGAAGATATTGCTGCAGCTATTTCATTAAAAAGTATAAGTCCTGAGAGCTATCGTCACTTGAGAAACACCGTTGGAATCCCTTTACCGTCTTTTGCAACCCTACGCAAGTGGGCATCATATGCAAAACATAATAATAGCTAAAAAAAAATACCAACAGGAATCCATTCCACTGAGGAATTTAAGTTTCAAACAAGACTTTTTTAATCATTTAAAAGGAAGAGCGGACCTAAATCGGAGTATACATTAACGTATCGACTAAACCGAGACATTTTGGCTTCTCTTACCTACGAGGTATGGACGCGACTAACGACCACCTCACAGCGTTTTCTCTTAAACATTGATTGTAATAAGCGGATGTAATAAATGCTCGACCAATTCTCAAGGAGGTCCAAGTGTATGTAATATAATAACTGTAATAACGTTAGCAAAATGTAAAATAAAATAACATATCTAAACTTTCTAAACCTATGTAATAGTGGTGGTAAGTTAGCCCGAGTTTCCATAAAATATTTAAATGTATTAAGTTTTTTTTTGTCCTACCTATCGATTAAAAGGCACTGATCAATGTGATATCGTCAATCATAAAACCATAGATAATACTGCATGCAATATAGAACAAAAATATCGCACGCAATATATATCACCGGCAGTTATTGGCGACATCACTATGTTCAGCAAAAATTTAAATCTTGTAGGGCAACAGCCTCCCTTTCCTCCTTCCTTCCACTTTTTTCTATAATAGATTTGTGTCCACTAAGAATAAATCGGATGGATTAGAGTTTCTTATTATTAATTAATTATATATAATATTAATATTTAATTAATAATAAAATATATAATACGTACGTAGTAAAGCAAAAACAAAAAAATGCAGATTGTTATTGTTTTTAAATCCATTCGAAAAAATAGGCATCAAGTCACGTGACCGTGAACACCCCATCTGAAAGTGTGACGTCACTTCTTTCAAAACATTGTTGCGGTGGACCAAAAAGACCGACAACGGCAACGTGCGGATCTTTTTGGTCCACCAAAAAGATTCGCACGCTGCTCGCGTTGCCGGTGTACCTACAATCTCCCAAGGACCTGGTAAACAGTTATGGTTCGAAAGAAGTGACGTCATTCAAGACGCCATGACAGTATCGAGCGTTTTCGAATAAAACTGAAAAAAAAAATTTCGAACAAAATTTTCTGAGCCTCTTGTCGAAACGACGACGCATGACTCGAGAGCTGGTGAGTATCTGGCACAGCATCAGCATTGCCATACAGCGTGGCAATGCAGGCAGCAGCGTCTTGGGGACGCTTCCGACTGGTATTGATATGGATCAGTTGAACTACCTGTAGATTGTTTGCAACAGTCTGCAGTTAGCTCAGTTGTTTCAATTGTAAATACTAATATAATTTTCTTTGTGAATAAAGGCTTCTGTCATTGTAAACCAAAAATGGATATTTTTTTAAATGCAAAATAAATATCGGATAATTATTAGTTTTTTTTTTTAATTTTTAGGTTTTTAGAGTAAAATTGGTAATAATTATATTTTTCAAATTAAGTCAACTGGCCTATTAGTTCCTACTTCTATGTATTTTTTTCTAAAGATTACCTATTGAATCTGTGATAATGAGTACGAGCAAGACAATAGTGCTGTGCCTGATGAAGGTTAGCATACTTATTCATGCTTGACCATCGAAGAGAATATGCAGGGTTTCCCAGAAATCGACGTCAAGACGGAGACGGCATGTCTCCGTCAGACTAGTTATTAGAAAAATAAATCCGTTACATAATACAATTCTTTATTTTTTACAATTGATTTTGAATATTTCGCTAACGGAATTAGAAAGAACAGTTCTCTATTTCGTGACTTTGAGAGTAGTTTGAGACTATAGACGCAATAAAGAAACAGTGGCATTCTCAAATTAGGCCGCCTAATTTTTTACTAAATCTTAATGTATGGCAAAAGCCTGAATAAAAATCAATAAAATTGCCTGAATTTCACATTTTAGTTTTCTTTTTGTATGTACGGACTTGATTTCTTTTTCTCCCAATTTTCGGGGAATTTTGTTTTAATTTTCGGGGTAGTAGGAAAATAGGCATTGGCAACCCTTATTAACATACCATACCATACCATCATCTGAGCCTGAGCCATCATCAATCACAACACAATAGATATTATTTAACAAAATATTAATATATACATTTATATTGTGCCATCATAGAGTAACTTATTTTAACATACCCATGAAAACATTGAATTGAAAACCTGAAAGTGAAAACCTTACCTTGAATTGATTTGATAGTTACTGTTTTTATTTTGAAATGGTATTTCGAATATTAACTGAGTTACAGCGATGCAAAAATTAAAAGCAAATGACATCGTTTACATCTCAGAAAGTGTCCTAAGAACTCTTAGTCAAAATCGCATCACAAATTTGGTGGAATTTCTTCAAGAAGATATCGGCAAACTAGCAACTGTTACAAAACTTTCGTTACCTCAGATACTAGCGATACGAAATGAAATATTTGTGAAATACTCTGCCCCTGTTATAAACGGAACTGAACTGTTAGAAAGATATCTAACAAACAGTCGATTTACAAGCACTGGTATAGACAGGTGAGTACTTACCTACATGCAAGTGGGTAGGTAGGTATAAGTACCTACTCATCAAGTAGGATTAAAGTTGGTAGTGTAGGTATTCCACATTTGAACTCTATGTAGGTAAGTGATGTATTAATGTGCTAACTGGTTTCTTCTTCACTTCTTCCACTAGGTAGTAGATTGACAATTTTTATAGGTATTTTAAAATTTGACTTGAACAAGTGCTTCTTTGTAGCTACCTAAGCCTAAAGAAATATAAGTTATTGATTTATGAATCAAATTCCAGGCTTGATGCAGTCCTAGAAGGTGGTGTACCAAAAGGCTACTTAACCGAGATCTGTGGTCTAGCAGATACCGGAAAGACACAGCTATGTTTTCAACTCTCTATAAATGCTGCTCTAACAAAGAACACGGTTCTATATATTGATACGAAAGGAGACTTTTCAGCAATCCGTATACAGAAGATACTAGATGCTTCAGGGTTTTCACACAAAGTAAGGTTGATTGTTTATTTTCAAGTTCTGCTTGCTTTGGAGCTAGTTAGTGCTGTATGTATTGTCCAGCATTACTGAACTATTTTTATCATTTGTCTTTCAAGTTTCAAAGAAGAAAGAATATAAGTACTTATTGCAGAATAAGATATTACCTACCTAGGTACCTAAATACATATATAAACTCGCTGTAATATATACAGGGTGTTTGTGTTACATATATTGCTTTAACATAGTCTGATAAAAGATTTGGTACCTACTTAAATAAACTTAGGTACTTTAGAGGATAAGTTTATTTATGTAGGATTAAACAACCCATAAGAAAAAAATATCTTTAAGTAGGTACCATAGATTAATAATCAGTAAAAATAATATTATAATGCTGTACGTAACTGTTTCAGGATATGGCTAAGATAATGTGCAAAATAAAAGTGATCCGTGTATGGACCATGGAGGAGCTGATTGAATTGTTTCAACATATAAAGCAGAAGATAATTGAAATTGAAGATCTGGCACTCATTATTATAGATTCTTTGCCTTGCTTAATGCTTCAGTTTCTTGGGGATGATAATAAAACAGGTACCTACCTAGCTAAATACCACTAGTAAATTACTTATTAACTTAATAAAGTCCACAGTCTTTACTAACTACTCTCTTACTTTTCAGGGTTAAAATTCCTAAATATTCTGGTGAACTACTGCAGATATTTGATGAAGGAACGAAATATTGGAATAATCTGTGTCAACATTCAAACAAGATGGGTTGAGCAAGATGTTGTTGATTTAGAAGGTAACAGAAATCATAAACATAAGTTGGCTTACATATAATAACACCAGTTTCCCCCGCGGTTTCGCACGCGTATTTTTGGTATATTAAGTAGCCTAGTGTTGATATGGATCAGTTGAGCTATCTGTAGACTGTTTGCAACAGTCGGCAGCTAGCTCAATTGTTTCAATTGTAAATACTAGTATAATTTTCTTTGTGAATAAATTTATTTCAGTTTAAAAAAAAAAAGTAGCCTAGTAGTTTAGTATTAGTTAGGCTTTGCTTTAAACTTACGCCAAATTTCATCTTGATTTGTTCAGTAGTTTTGGAGATCCTAGGTAACAAAAATTCAGATTTCACAAACTTTCAGCTTTATATTATTAGTAGGATATAGTAGGAAGGTAATTTTTTTGTAACAACACCTCAGTTAGTACCTACTGTTTTATTTTTCAGATGAAGGTGAGAATAATGCAAAAGAAACCTTTAATGAAACAAGAAACCGTTGCTTAGGAAGATACTGGCAACATATTCCATTTTTAGTGTTGCTTCTAGACAAAACTGATAACAAGAATGTGGAAAGTGGTACACAAATTGTTTTGTCTATAATACGGTCTAAAGAGAACATTCCGAAAGAATGTTTTTTGCATATTTCTGATATAGGTGTAAGATAAGTTAAAAATAAAAATGGAAGATGAAATAATTTTTTCTTTGTTTAATAACTTTTAATTTAAGTAAGGCGGAGGCTGGCGTGCTATGTAGCAAAGGACTGTGAAGTTGCTCAAGGGTTTAGGGAGATCCGTACAATACCCAGCAGCAGTGAGTACTAGTCGCTCGGGGGCTAAGATTCCAGTAGGCAGGTAGGTAACCTATTGACGACCTTTGCCCTGCTGCGGGACTGCACAATAATGATTAAAATAATAAATTCTTACCTTGTACTTAGTTTCTAAGTTAGGTTTTCGAAAATGAAAACTCTAAAGTGCCCTACCTAACCGGGATGAAGCCACAGCGACGTCGCTGGTATCGTATCCAAAATATGTAACTGTATCCTAGGTATTGTAACTCATTCAGTAAGCTACAATACCTAGGAAACAGCAGCTATCGCGTGTGAATTTGCCACTACAGGCGCTTGTGTCGCGTGAGGTCCATTATCATTCACTTTTCACTGGTCTCGGCGGGCTTCTTATTTAATTAACTGTTGAAAAGTGATCTCCTTCGTGAAATTATCGCAAATATGGATTATTTGGCGATGAATGCGAACGCTTTGAAAGCGAAATTAAGAAAAAGAGGCGCAAAAATAAGCGACCTCAAAGAACAGCTGTTAACATACTTATTTTTGATTATGTAGGTACCTAATGACAAACTTATTTTTTAATACCTATCTTACCTATTGTTCATTAGACCAAATACCAAATTTTAATACTCTGGACCTTAGTCAACAGTGGCGCCAACTGGTGAGCTAAGAAACGATGGTCCCCATTGGCAACGTGTCGGCTGCCAAGGTTTGGATACTTTATAAATAAATAAATCATCTTGGCCACTGACTGAACCTTAAAGAAAAATTTTAGGTATCTACCTTACTAGGAGTACAAGTATAGTAATATTATATCTGTGCTAGGAGTAGGAACCTACCTACGCCATCTTCTGGTAAGTTTATGCGAGCTTCTCCAAACGAAAATCACTGCTTTGATGGAAGAGACCCTTTAGAATGTTTCATCCTCCCTCGTTGGGCCTCTTTTCTAGTCTATGGTTGGTTTGGTATACGAAGTCGTATTGTCAAAAATGTGCTGCCAGCTATTTCATATAAACGCTAATTCTGGCAGAATTTTTTAGAATCAGAATCAATGTCAGGTCAGGTGATGATTATTTGTTAACGCACCGAACATAACGAAAAAAAAACCCTATAGAAACGGACCATTTAACGTCATACCTACGATAGTCACTGTGGTGGCGGTCGGTTGTGTCGTACATAAAACTTAAATATACACTGAATTTTTTTGCGGGGCAGTAAGGGGAGGTTCCGGGGTTTAGCTACAGGAAAATATTCTGAGACTATCTATAACTTCTAGATAAATTTAATACCCATTTACAGAATTTCAAAAAAATGTACACAAAGCAAGATAATGGGCATTAAACACAAAAACTTATTTGTATGCCAATCGATCCTGTTACTTAACCTGATCAAACACTCACCAACTGAGGTTGAAATAGTGAACCTAAAATATCAAAATAACAAAAGACAAACTGATAACTTTGGTCAGTATGTAATTATAAACAAAAACAAATCAAAATCCTTTAGTTATTGCATGCTGGAAGTCCTTTATGTGAAGGTTTTTTTGGATTTCCTACTTATTTATATAATTATACCAGAGTACCTTATCTAGCAACAAATGTAACACACCCATCTTCATATTACCATTCTTGCGAAAGTTTGTAAAGATTTAAATGTTAGGGCAAAGACAACGTCAAAATAAATATACAGCAGACTAGGGTCAAACTCAGAAAAGATGTAGGTACATTGTGACAATAATAATTGAAGTTATCCCAAAAATTTTACAATCTTTGATTTTTCATCTTTTCATCAATAAGAATTATTTATTAAAAATGAAGTAGCGCATTGTTTTCTGTATAGCCGCAATTTTTTTTATTTTTTTTGTGGAATAAAAAATATCTTTGTTTTAATGGTGTAAATTTAAGTTCCATACAAATCAAAAATGTCTCGCCACTACTTGGTGACTTTGTTTTATCAGAAAATCATTTTTAAGGTATAATTTTTCAAGTCATCCATCGATGGTATAAACTATGAAATTGAATAGGTCTCAATTTAAAAAAAAGATTTTGATATAAAGATTTGCTTAATGAATATTTGTCCTAATTTTCGTCACTTTCATATCTCAGGAGTAAGTCATGATATTTTTTGGCATTTTGAACTTTAAATTCTACCATTTCACATCATTTCTGTGAAGTGGCAACACTTACTAAAGTTGTGTTGTGTGGTGTGATTTATTCGTCAATGATTATTATGGGCCGATTTTGAAAATTCTTTCGCTATTGTGTAGAGAATGATGGTCTCATAAAAATTTATTCCCTCTAGGTTTGTATTTAACCCGCAAACTTATAAAAAAAGTTTAAGATTAATGGAATATATATATAATAAATAGATAAATAACGCTGGACTATTCACACAGCATTATCTAGCCCCAAGCTAAGCAGAGCTTGTGTTATGGGTACCTACTAGATAACTGATAAGTATACATAATACACTACGTAGATAGATATTTTTTTATTATACATAGAAAAACATCCAGAACACCCTGAACAAATATCTGCAGATCGTACAAACATTTGTCCCGAGGCGGGAATCGAACCCGCAACCTCCTGCGTAGCAGGCGGACCTTCGCCCGCTGCGCCACAGAGGTCGTCGGATATGAAGATACAATATGAAGATCTAATAATGTGTATAATACCTACTTAACTTAAATTTTGTAAAATCCTATTTCATTCTTATATGTAAGTATTATATTACAGTCGAAAGCTTTTAGTTAGTTTTTGAAATGTGAATTTTATTTTTTTGCCTAAGATCTCCAATACCACTGAACAGATTAGGATGATATTTGGCATACATTTAGAACCTAGGCTACTTATTGATACTAAAATTTAAATGTAAATAATACATTTGTATCACACGAGTTAGTTAATAAAAATTAATAAAATATTTTTACGAAATTAAATGCGATGATTGTTTATAATGATTAGGTATAATAATAATTTTAACAATAAAATAGAGGTTGACGCGGTTGGAGGTTGAAGCGACGCGTGACCCGAGAGCTGGTGAATATCGTACACAGCGTATCAGCATTGCCATACAGCGTGGCAATGCAGCCAGCGTCTTGGGGACGCTTCCAACTGGTGTGATATGGATCAGTTGTGCTATCTGTAGACTGTTTGCAACAGTCGGCAGTTAGCTCAATTGTTTCAATTGTAAATACTAGTATAATTTTCTTTGTGAATAAATTTATTACTTAATGTTATATTTACAATAGTTACAATAAAAAACGTTTATTCCAAGTCTAAGTTTTGTGAAAATGTAGGTATATGCTTTGTTACAATATCCGTTTTTTGACTATTTTGTTACATCTTTTCCGGGTTTCACCCACTATAATTTTGCCTAGAAGTAGATTATTTGTTAACCTCTAGTTTGTGAGCGTCCGCCTCGAATAACGTTATAAATGCATACGAAGCCGCGGGTACAGTACAACCTAGTTTTACTATAATCCTAGCGTAAGTTTTAAACACAATCTGGCAACTGGAAATTCATTCATTCATTCATAATCACTTCACTCACTTGTTGACGTATGGTATGGGGTTGACTGACGAGCAGTGTGACCAGATTCAGTATTTTAATACTTTTTGGGTATATTTTGTCGATTATTTTGAATATGAGTATTTTTGTAGGTATATTGCCGGAAGTCGGTATTTTTGGGTTTATTTTGGTAATGAAGTTGGTAGCACCGTAAGCAATGGTCCTCGCGAACGTCGGTTGTCGCGAACCAATGTTCGGGGAATCCCGTGAACATCAACTAGAACCCCGGATTCAGTCTACCTTAGGGATGATCGATATTCATTGATGGTGAATAAACATCGATGTGTTAGATAGTAGTTAGAAAACATCGATGTTTTGACATCGATGTGTTGATTGACTTCGATATCATCGAATTCGATATCACACATGGATGTTTCCGAACTCAAGTTTCTTGACCCGCACACTGCCGTGCATAAAGAATTTTATAGTTTAAGAAATGTACCTAATAGAAACTTTCCCAAACGAAATACAGCCAGTACAAATGCAGTTGATCGTCGAAGAATATAGAACCCTAAAACTTGATTGCGAAGTAAGTACTTAATTTGTTTCAATCTTCAAGTACGGGCTCACCCCTAGTGATGTGCCGAGTACGGCTTGACTCGAGTCAGACTCGATTCCTGCTTAGGACTCGCCTACTCGAATACCAATTTATTATGATTCGAGTACGCCGGACTCGATTTCGGTACTCGAGTCATACGAGTATTATGCGAGTCCAACTGACTCGAGTCTTGTATTCAAGTTAGGCTGACTCGTTCATACTCAATCTCTTTTTACCTAAGCAATGAAGTAACGCCTTTTGATACAAGTTTGAACCTGCAACTTTTAAGGCCTCCACAGTTCCACACACAGACGCCAGAGGCGTGGTGGAGGCGGAGGCGTGCGAGTTGTATCTCTTATTGTATCATTATGAAAGACTACTACCTACGCGGATGCTAAGCGGTGCACGGCCGCAGACTCGAGTCCAGGACCCGAGTCTTGGACTCGAGTCTAGAAGTTCGAGTCAACATTCGAATACCAAAAAATAGAACTCGAATACTTGGCTCGAATACCGGAATCGAGTCAGGATTCGAATACCGTTTAAACCGACTCGAGTCGACTCGATTCACCAAAACAGCGACTCGGCACATCACTACAGTCACCCTTATCTTGTGAACAATTTTTGGTGGAAGTTGGGGAAATTTCTAGTAGTGATGGAATGTTATAATACAAAAATATAACTAGCTCCAGTAAATCTCTGCTATGTAATACCGATCTCTAACGCTGCATGCGAACGCATATTTTCACAGATAAATATAATAAAAACGGACCAAATAAACAGATACAGTACCCGGCGATAAATAATGCACATCGACCTTTGGAAAGAGACAATCGGCTAATTTCGGCTTCATAGAGCGTTATCTCTGTCGCACGAAATACAAACAGTCCGGTATCTATTAGGAGCTGTTGAAACAATTGTGATTTGCTTCTTTTGATAATTTTTTATTCTTTGTATAAAATACACCAATTTTTCTATAAGTGTTGGCTTAGGTTGAAGTAAAATAAATTAAAAAAAAAACAAATTCACATTATGTTTACGTATTTAATTATTTTGAAAAATTACAGCTGCAGTGTACATAATAAACACCATTATACCTATTGTTAAAATGACACATTGTAATAAAAATAATAATCTTTTTCCTAAAGATGCCATAGTACAACTTTAAATTATTTAAATTTGGGGGTGTTATCAACTCTCAATATATATTTTAAATTGGACGCGACCGTTCTCTACCGCACTTGAACAACGACTGACTGACAGTGATGGATGTTTCGTCAGTCGTATAGGTAGTGTGCGACAGAGATAACGCTCTACGAAGCCGAAATTAACCGATTGTCTCTTTCCACAGATCAATGTGCATTATTTATCGCCGGGTACTGTATATCAACTAAAAATGTATCAGCTATTTCAAAAACAAAGCAAGGTGTCAAAGATGAAGGAGGTTGTATCAATTTTAATCCTTCGAAAAGAATGTTAAAATATAACTCCAACATATGATTATTACAATAAAATATGTTAAGAAAATCAGTATTTTTATTGGTATATTTGCCCTGCATAGGTCGGTATATTTCCGTATTTTCTCGACGTGCCTCGGTATTTTCGCAAAAATTAATCTGGTCACACTGCTGACGAGACGAGTGACGATTTTGCTGTCATTCATTTGCCGTACGCCTGACGGGCGATGCCTGTTTCACTGTGATGGCTCTTTTTAAAAATATCACTTTTGTAAATTCAACATTTTTATGATATTTATGTGCTTATTAACCTTCTTAGTGTAATTTTATTTTAATTTATTTAAATGACGTCAACGAAAATGGCTAATCAAACTCAGAAAATGACCTACAGGCTGGTGCTCACTGGAGGTAAATTGCATTGTCCAATATTTTTACGAATTTCCTAAGAGTATCGGGGATAATAACTCCATTATTTTATCTGTGTTGTGTTTTTATACTCTTCTTACTTTACCAACTATGGTTGAAAGTGTTTCTAAACTAAAATTTGATTGCTGGCGTGTTATTTTTTACGGTCGTACGTAACACGTGGGGAATCGTAGCTCAATTTCATATGATTTGTTGAATATTTTAACAGGACCTTGTGGCGGTAAAACTACCGGACAATCACGTCTGAGTACGTTCTTCGAGAATTTGGGATGGAAGGTAAGAATAATCCAATTTTAGGTTCCAGTGAATGTATGAATGAGTGATAGCGTTCGATACCTACTTTTCCTACTTTTAAATGTTTCAATTTAAAATGTTGAATAATAATGCCATCAATTTAAAAAATCATTAGAATTTTTTGGTGTAAATATGCAAGGATGTGATAAAAACCTATTTTTATTACTTACTAGCTGCGCCCCGCGGCTTCGCCCCCGTGAAAATTTATGTTTCCAACTTTCTTAATTTTTTCTTTCATAAGAACCTTCTCCTGACAATAACAAACACAACAAAGAAAGAATTAGCGAAATCGGTCCAGCCGTTGTTGAGTTATGCGCTTACCAACACATTTTGCGATTCATTTTTATATTATAGATTAGTAAATAAAAAGTCTCCCTGACAATTTTGTGTTACATTAAGTAAATTGTACCAATTTATTACAAAATTCACTGAAAAAATTACGAACTTGAATTTCATTTGCTTATAATTTATCCCACTGGATAGAGCTCAATAAAGCTACTCATACATGGATTTGTGAGGTCTAGTAAATAACCCCTTTGCCTATAAAAATCAGTCAACTAAATTAGGCAATGGCTAAGCAGCGTTATTTTTCCTTCTGGCATTATGTCCAAGAAAACAAACAACTATAGCTATTGCTTAAAATCGAGACAGGTTTATAAGTTAAAGGGAAAAATGCTCTGCTGCAGAACTGCCATACAATGATATCTCTGTAATATTTATACATAGTAGCATGAAATATATTATGTAAGGTGTGCCAATGGTATCTCCTCGGAGATCCAGTAAGACGTGGTTCCACATTGGATCTTTTTCCAGGTGTTCCGGGTGCCGGAAACGGCTAGCGTCCTCCTAAGGTACGATGTGAACAAAAATTAACACTGTGCATGCGTGTTGGATGAACATTTTTAAATTTATACATTGTATTTTGTATGTACAACGAATTCCCCTGTTTATTGGATATAGATGATAGAATACCCACTTATTTTGTATATTTTCTGGTTTAGGTAAATGTAAAGATAAATGTGGAGATAGGAGAAATACATCCTATCTACATTTTACATGGTGGCAGTAAAAAAGAACCTACTTATCCAATTAATTTGTTATCGTCAAGTCCCAAACCTTTTTATGATGATTACCTACATAAGTTTAAGTTTGCTGAATGTTGTTGACGTCAAAGCTATTAAGTTACAGCAAAATAAATAAATTATTAAAATGCTGACACCTAACATATTGAATAGGTACAGTAAAATACAGTGTATGAATTTAAATGATCTATATTCACATGCCATGCACTGTGGAAATATTTTAGTACCACATTTTGGCATTTTATATGCTTTTAAAAATTCCTGGGAATTCGTTTTTGATATGTTTTGGGGATAGGGTTGCTCTAGATTTGATGTTTCATCTATTTATTTTCTTTCACAGTGGAGGTGTCAAATTCGCAGACCTCACGCCAGAAGAAGGTATGTCCTATTTTATACAAATACACCTAATTTCATATCTTTTCACATGGACACTGCTATAAAACACATAGATGCCTTCTAAATTCATACCATTATTATCTTTTAGGTAAGTTCGTTACCATCTTTACCTAAGCCCTAGTTATTTAGGTTGTTAAGCATTTTTATTGTGCTTCGCTATTTAGAGTTATTATTACATTTACTTTTATCTAAACGTAAACTATAATCAAAGCACAATTCAAATCAAATGGTGTAAATTTCACCATTTGATTTGATTCAGATTCACAAAAACGTAACCAATATTATCTAAAAATAAGTATCAAATAATTCAATTCTCTATAAAAAAAAAGAACATTTTTAAAATCCCACGCTCCGTGCCATTTTCCTGGTAGCAGAGTTCAATCTCCATACTTCCCCTTCTATAGAGTTTCTGAAAACAATGAATAGGCACCAGTAGTCAACATTTAACGAATACAATGTAACATGTGACATTGTTCCAATCCAAGTTAAACGTAAATCTGCCACAAACAAAGGAACTTACGGCTGAACTGATTCTTGGTGGTATGGTATTCTGGAAAATATAAAAGAACCATCAATTCAATTCATTTAGATTTCTACTTAGCAATTAAACACCTGGCGAAATGAAATCATCAACAGATTTTGCTGATGAAAACTTATGGTCGTTAATTCCGTCTACTAACTTGCGATTCTCAGTCCATAAACGAAAGCGTTACAAAAAACCGTTTTACTTTAAGTTTAAAGAAACTTAAAGTAAAACGGTATTTTTTTTACCAATAATTTTAATAAATTGCATAATAATAAGGCACCACTCTCAACTATACAATGTAGGTAGTACATGGTAGACAGATCATATCATAGCGCGGTTCTTTCGGTTTGACCATGGGTTCTCCTAAATGCTTTTGGTTTTTCATTTCCATTCCATTTTTTTAATTATTTATTTAGGGTCTGTTCAATTATTTGAATAGGTATGCCACCCTTGAAAAACACAATCCATTCCATTACACGTGATCAATGTTTAGTGTCCTTCAATCTCGCGATAAGACCTCTTTAGTTGATTGTATAGTGTTTCTACGTTTCATTCGAATAATTATCAAAAGCTTTATCAGTGGCTTCACCTATGTTTACTACATGACTATCATGTAAATTCTTAAATATATTCTGTAAAATAAAATGAGTATCCGGCTAGAAGGTGCCGCAGAATATGTGAATATTATTGTGGACCCAGATTTTCTATTTGTATCCCGTTAGTGGATTAAGAGATTGACATCTTAAAAGAGCTTGCGCAATTCAGCAAGAATATTTTCTAGGATAGTAAGTATAGTAATTTATTTATATTAGTTAAGTGTAATTTTCTGTGTGAATAAAGAGATTCTAGTATAGTAGAATATTATTCTACTATAGCTCGTTTAGATGTTTACAATGAATCAAACAAAAGACAATAATACCCCAGACACCAAATTCGAATTTATGTTAAGTTGACGACCTCAGTGTCGCAGCGGGCGAAGATGCGCCTGCGACGCAGGAGGTTGCGGGTTCGATTCCCGCCTCGGGACAAATATTTGTAAGATCTGCAGATATTTGTTCAGGGGTTCTGGATGTTTTTCTATGTATAATAAAAAATATCTATCTATGTAGTGTATTGTATTATGTATATCAGTTATCTAGTACCCATAACACAAGCTCTGCTTAGCTTGGGGCTAGATAATGATGTGTGCATTGTCCAGCATTATTTATTTATTTAGTTATGCGAAGCAAGTAATCCATTGGGATTAGGTACTTACTGCTCTTAGTGCGACTTACTGCTCTTAGTGCTCTTGACGTCGGTTCCCATTGGGGAACTGACGTCAAGAGCACGTGAGGTAGGTCGAAGTGTACCTTGCCAAGAGGGCGGCCCCTACCACTAATTAACACACGAAAAAGCCTATTTTTGGACGTGCAACATCATATAAAGTAATCTATGAATCATTATTATTCTCCTGCCAATCATGACACTACAGTATACCTAGTTTTTCTGTCGGTTGACTGTAATGTTTGTACAACATTGTGTTCCACAAAACAGACAACCGACAAAAAACCAACAGCAACAACTAACAAAAAGTAAAACAGACATTCGGGTAATTAGTACAAAAATATTCGTTATCAATTTGAAAACATTGTATATAGGTATGACTAGAACTATTTCTACCGATAACCGATGACCTCTCTTAGTTTACACATTTTGCACGCGCTGTCGTTTCCTTCCTTGTATTATATTTGGTTTCCCTACTTAAAAAAATATAAGTAATGCAAATTCACACGTTTAAACACAAAAGTAACATAACCAATGTACCTACCTAAAATAAAAGCAGAGCCGGTTTCCACCAAAACACAACGGTGATGTTTAAAAGGAACCTCTGGTTGTCTAACAATCATAATCATAATCAATGGTCTCTACATCCATGAAGAATAGTTCATGTAGTGTTCGTTTTTGTTACTTACGTAGATGGCTTGTAAGTTCATATACACACAAGAACGAAAGATATAGCCGTAGTAGATGATGGATGATTATATCGTGAGGCGAGCAATATCAGCCCATACAACAAAAGACTCGTCGTGACGACCACGACCGAATGAAAGAAGAAGAAGATGATGGTGGTACTGCTGATCTGTCTGTTGATGCCCCAATACTCGCTTCTCAAATAGAATTTGAAACCAATAGTGGTTACAGTGGTGTCTAAATAGAGTCGTAAATATCACCACGACACGATAACCAAAACTCAAGCTGTAGAAAAAAACCCGTCATTCGAGATTACATTGGTTTGTGTACAAGCATGTTTTTACGCAATGTTTATTATACACCTCTTTTCTGTGCTTTTGGAAACCGACCCTGATAATGTTTAATCCTCAGACCTCAATGCTAAATCTTATATTTCCTTCCTTATACCTTAAATCTTATTGTATTGCATAGTTACATGAAATAATCAAGTTACACGGTTTATTTCGGTTGTTTTGTGCCGGTCACGTGTGCAGTTTATTTTTGTTTCCCAATCTCGCCCGCGCCGGGTGTTATCGCTAATGCTGGGTCTTTTCTACACGGCTGCACGTCGAAAATAAAAGTCCTAGACTTTCTATTGATGTCTCGGTTACATAAAATGAATATCAGTCTAGTATAAACAATCAAGGGCGTAATGCATGAAGAATTACATCGCCTAATCAAATCACTGATTAAGTATAAATAGATAATGATAACATGTCGCTCATATATACTGCCTTCATCAGGTCCCAAAGTCAACACAGCTTGTGTTATGGATACCAAATACCACAAACTGTAGGTTCTCCGTCCACGGATTTATTCGAATTTGTATAACATTAGGACGTGATTAATAAAATTGATCTCATCATCGGATCACTAGAGCTGTGATAAAGAAAATAAACATGTGACGAAGTAAGTATACGGATTCTTGCATTGTTTGTACATAAATAAACTGGGAAAATACAAATGTATATTGCATTTCCACGTGTAGGTATAATCTTGTAGACTAGAATTATGATGGAGATAGCGTATGGGGCTTCAGGCGAGGTGAAGCGCTGTCTAGCCACGTGGTGTTTCGTAAATAACACGTTCATGGTCACGATCACGCCTCGCTATCGCCTCGGAAAACAATACTCATAAAGAAAGATTTAATGGATTTTGTAGCTCTTGAAGAGATCGTAATAAGGCTTTGAAATTAGCATACCTAATGAATTGTTTGTAGAGTTTATCCTAGATAACATAAATAATAATGCACACAGATCCCCATGTTCAATCCCACGATCCTATCCATCCACGGTTGTGGTGGAGATCTTCGCTCTTGAGCGATAAGACCACCACGTGACACATTTAGTTTTTTTTTCTTTAGTTTTTTAATTCGTTCTCTAGGTGTGCAATAAAGAATTTTCTATTTAAGTATATAATATGGCGTGATTGGAATGGTTGGCAAAAACGCTAACATCGAACACTAACACGTATTGGAACACTTCTTCTAAAAATAATTTCATTAATTGGTTGATTTGCTTGGTTTTCCCATCCCAATCCATGACATGTCGAAGTATTTAAAATATTCTATATCAATTGACAACGAACGACCAATCAATGAACTACGAATCTTCCTAGACAATGTCAATGATAAGATACAAAACATCAGAAACATGCTTGTCTGTTTTTACCTAAAGTTTTGTTTACAATTGCTGCATTATCTGATATGTCTTGATAACATTGCAACATTCGTTTCATTTTGATTAAATTCTGCTACATATCTTCATCTTGAATTATGTTGTGTATGACCTGACACCTGGAAATTTTTTCCATAACAATGTTTATCTTATCCAAGATTCATATTCTCGAATGTAGTGTTTGTAACATTACGTTTGTGATAATGAAAAACAATTTGCGTAATAGACGCCAGTCTCTCGAATGCTTTTAGCGTGTTTACACTCATTTACCACCGTAATTATAAACTGCTCCATATTACCATCGAACCGCATTCTTCCGATTCATTAATCCTTTTGATCGTCCCATTTGCCCCTCACTCGTATGAACTAGACATCATTTATATGCAACCACTGAAACTGACCAAAACCTGATACAATTGAAGGCATGTCGTTTTTCATTGTAAGTATTTGAAGCGAAGGTTATATTGAACATTTGTTTGTGTACATTATCGTCGACATCGCCGTATCAGCTCTATAGATATCTTTATCTGAAGACCTATTGTATGGGACATACAATGCATCTCACACTCACGTGCTCTTGACGTCAATCACTTTAAAGCTTACCTGGTTTGAGTACCTACAAAAATGAAATTATCATTTTCTTCTCGCATCCGTAGAGTTGCAACGATTGAATGATAATTTCTTCTAAAAGTCTGTAAAGGCTTTGGCCTGGCGACGATATCCATTAATGAAGTCACCCTGAAAGGTCAGTCAGTCAGTAGGGTGGAGCGTCCTTGTAAAAAAACAACGATATTATCTTGATTGGAATAGAAAGCTATTGGTCATAGCAAAATGTTCTTATGTAGGTATACAGATCGAGTGTAACCTAGCTAGTAGAAAAGAATAGCCTCGTTCCCGTTGTTCGACCTTAGCAATCGGAGTAGATGAGCTTTTTATGAAAACCTTCGAGAATATAAATAACGATTTCACAAACGAGACACTTAACTTACCCTTTTGTTCATTAAAGCGTAAACAAGAATTCAATGGCATAGATACCACTCAAACAAATCAAACAATTTCTATTTGCTTGCGTCGCAATTAGGGTTTCAAGTCAACAGATTCATTGCGCAACAGATTCGAGTATTCATAAATCCTGGTTATATTACTTGCTTTATGTGTTTTTGGTGACAAGTTTGATGTCTTTCTCTATCGTATATCGACTTAATGAGTATATTCTATTGGTAAGAACCCTTCAACTCTCAGAAAGTTGTTTGAAGGACGTTAGCAGCTAAAACAGTACAAGACTTAAAAAACAGTTTCAGCCTTTATGATCTTCTATTCAGCCGTAGTTGAGCTAGTAACGCCAAATGTGTCTATCATAATAAGTTAAACAAAGTTGAATTTTGTATTTTTAGACTTTATCAAAACGCTGATAAAGTCTAGTTTTCGGTGTTGTAGCAGATTCCCAGATAAGTGTTGCAGGAGTTATGTGCACAGGGGAGTGCAGACGATGTACCGCTGCTGCTTTGGCGATTTCCAACCAGAGCGATGGTGGTGAGTGAGAGTCACTTGAGGCTCTGGTGTCATCTAAGCTATACCATTAGCGGTTAGTTTGACCTCATTGGCATTATCATTAAGTATGACTACGTCGCTAGCTGCAGAATATCTTATTTCAGTAATTGGAGTATCTTGTTTAAGATTGTTTTTGATACCCTTTGAAACGATAGCGCTTTGACCATGTGCGCTTAGTCAAAACATGGAATCCAATATACCTGTGATACAGGTTAGTTTGATATCTGAGATGTGGGTACTTGGGTACTAGGTACAAAGTCCGAGGCGACAACGATCATTTCACGCTCTGATGAGGAGCATTTAGCACATCCGCGGTTTTTAGCTTATCTTGAGTAAGTTTGGTATGTTTTCCTTGGTAATTTGCCAGTAGCCATATCTTAACATACGTCTGAATTTCTATTTTCGAAGTGCTTGCGTAGCCCATTCATTTGTTTAAGAAATTGACAATCCATAATAATTAAAATCTCAGAAGAATCAGCGCCGATCGATTCGAAATACATCAAGACGCAAAATACCTACGTAGTCTCTCTAGTCATATAACAATCAGTTCAATGTCTTCAAAAACAAATACAATACCCCCTCTCATTCAACGTTCGATTTGTCCGAAGTAAACTTAGAGCCTCTTACAGTCAGGGCAATAATTGTTGCCTTTAGATATAAATACCGTTTAGCATCTGATTATATTGTTCACCTTCTGACGTGAAAGATGTGGAGCATGTGTCTATAGACGTCAGAAGAGGCGCGACGGTCAATGTACAACGGTGTTCGTTGCCAATCTTGAAAAAATAATTGTAACATTCGCTTTCTTCTACCGTGTGATTGTGATTTGTTATTATGATGTATGGCATACTATACTACTGTTGGCTGGTTTCCTGCTCTATGGTTTCATTGTTAAGTAGGTACTGTTTCTATTATTATTAGAAAGTGATATCTTGTGACATATATTTTCCTTTATTCTACGTTATTTTCAAGAAACTAGGTAACTCAAATAACGTCTAAGTTTTTATCTGTCGTTCCAATTTATGTCCCTAATTTGTCTTTCAATGAATAATGAATATTTCCCTTGAGCGATGAACACGAAATCAAGAACTGATCACGCGATTCAAAAATAAACTTCCTTTCGTTTAGGTTTCTGTTATCTTCAACCTTTCATGTCTCGGTCGTAGATTCGTTAATGTTTTAAAATAACCATTTCAGATCTAATCTGTTTTGAACATTGACATTGATGCTCTCAAGGCCAAGGGTATATAAGTAGTTACTCCAAACTGTAGGTTTCTGTCAAGGTACTCCTATATCTGACATAAAATACTTAACACCACCTGAAGGTTTTCCGATACACAAATATTTAGTCTTCTGAAATTATAAGTTGAAGTTAAATATTAAAGTTCCTGATTCCAAAAGTCAGAGGTTAAGATGACATCAAACTGACGAACCATAGTCCGTGCTCCGTTGCTTATCCTCAGATAAGAACTGACCCGATCCTCACCCCTCTATTTGCCAAACATTCGTCTAAAAACTAGTTTACACCGGATCTTGAATGGATTTATTATATAAACAAAGCTAGATTTAAGAGGTTATAATTTCATATTCAATTTATTATGTAAACTTCCATTATTTCATCAATTCCTTTATAACATAAAACCTAAGTGTAATATGTATGACTAAAATATGTCAATAGTCTGTATGTAATTTAGTATGTAATTTGTTTCGTGTCCCTGTCGTGAACGATACACCCATGACCTTACAATTCTATTATTCAGAACTTGGTCCTAATCGATATCGACAGCTAATCACTACAGCACACTTAGAACTAATGTCGCAGTTTACGAATATGAAAATTTCGAGTGATAGATAATACGATTTTTTTTCTGGGTGGTGGTAAGGGTGAAACTTAAACTGGAATCTTGGCAATGTGAATCTGTTGTAAAACAATAAGACACATACTCGTAGCTACTAATAATATAGCAAGATTAGCAAGTAATGTTTACCTATGCACTATAAATTTCATAAGTGCTATCATGTTATAATGTAATTTTTTTTTTTTTTTTTTTTTTTTTTTTATCTAGCCTGGTTTGTCCCACTGTTGGGCAAAGGCCTCCCCCAAATCTTTCCACTCGGTGCGGTCTGTAAATGTAATAGCAAACAAAATTTGTATGATTATGATAACATGACAAAAGATCTTACACCTCTTTCTGAATCGAATATTAGCGAAAGCTCTGCTTTGAAATCCGGATGATAAAAGAATAAAATTCCAACGTCATACATAAAGAAAATCATGTATATTCATCACGCACTTAATGTCTGAAACTCATAAAATTCTGGGATGTCATGGTGCCCGTTGGTCGTAAATTTTATATATTGCAGCTGACATACAAACTTACTGTCCTACGTATTTCTGACGACAGTTTACCGTTTTTTCCTGGTGTCCTAGTTTTTTTTCAATTATTATCATTTTGTTCACTGGCAGAAGTGAAATAAAACTAGAAATAAGAGGATCAAGGCCAATGTCTGTACTACCTTTAAAATACATTGGAAAATAAACATAGACCTTGTGACTGATCCGACTACAGCAACGAATTTTATTTGGTTAGTTTAGTAGTTTATTATCTCAAAGTTGTTTTCCTGTAACGAACTTGAACATGGTCGTTTAGAAAGAATATGTACATTATATGCGAATGAGTAGGTATGCCTGTGAAAAGAAACAAATGTATAGCTTATCAGATGAAAGAAATTTACATTTGTTCGAAATTTGCTCAACTATGTTTGACTGTTAGTAAATTTAAATTTGTAATTACATTTTTTCAATGCTATTCTAAAATAAAGCAGAACAACGAAATTCTTGTTATGTAAAGCAGCTGTCCCGACATAAAATGTAACGACCGTTATAATCGCGAATAAAACATCGCGACATCTTTTATATCGTAAAATTTAATTATTGTTAGGTTTCCTGTGATATAGTTTAAAAGATACTTTATATTTAAAAGACTTGCGAAAAGTTGTCAGAGCTCGCTGGTTAAAATATGCCAAACTTTTTTAACCATGTACCAAATTTGGCATGCATTTATGTTACCTACTAGACTAACAGACAATATAGGTGTACATTTAGCTGACAACGGATCGTTTCGTAGGTATGTTGTATGGGTGTGATTACTTGATTAGACGCGAATTATTTATTTAGAAGAGGATGATTTACATGTCTATTATTCTAGTAAGCTACGCAACTAATTTCTGTCCTTGTACACATGCTTTGACTATTAACGGGTGCCTCACTAATTTAGTAGCCATATACGATAATAATTAAGCAGTTTCTGGCAAGCCACGGTGTGACAGCATGTCTAGATGGTCTCGGTCATTAGCAACGATGTTTTGTGACACTGTGTTTAAGCAATGTCCTTAACCTTAAACCACGCCATCATGAGTCATGTTCAGAATTTCTTAGTTAGTAGAAACAGCCTTTACTACTCTTACTCAATTCTACGTCATTATATTTTGTAGTCCTAAATGTGACTCATTGATCTTCTGCTCAATAAATGCCCGATGTCATTATTTAACTAATCTATTCGGTTTCTTTTGACCTATCGAGATCCTGTCTGCATAATTTTGTAACTTTGTGGTTGACATCATGATAAATTCCATTAATAAGTACTTCGTTTGTTACTTTGAATGCCTCAAACTCTACCAGATAATAATTATAGGGACACAAAAAGAAATACCAACGCAAAAGAACTGAGAATAAAACTGTCAATCGGGTAAACTGGCTTTGGTCCATTTACCACTTACTGTCAACTTGTCACTCCAGCTCGAGTTGTTTGTGCAAAACATGCTGCAAGTGTTATGTTTCACGACAACCTTCGTTAGCTCAGCGGTGCATGTGATTGAATTCGCTAGATTTTCAATAGATACTCACGTTTTCAATTATTCCGCTTCAGAAACCATTTGGTCCTGAGCGACGTTGCTTTGTTCAGCTACGTATAAAGATAAAAGAGTTGCATAGCCTTGCGGTATCGTCGTCATTGTAATATTTGGTCAATATTTCAACCGCAGTATCCGTAATTTGGGGATATGCACGCACGTATAAAAGGCACAATCAATGTAAACTGTCACGTCACAATCACGACCCCTTGGATTCGTAATCCGCTAACGTAGGATGTAGGTGTACCCACTGCAATCTTCCTCTTCAAAATATACCGCTATTCGACCAGAATTTCATTTTCCTAGAGGGCAGCTGTTACTTAAAACCAGCTCCGATAATTATTCCTTTTGCACTTCCATACATAATAAGATAAGGGAACCATTGCGTTTAATAACCTAACTTATCTCCGGCTTATCCCGGCTTCACCGCGGGAAAACACCAGGGAATGACTGATACAAATTAATAATTTAATTGAGCTAGCTTTGCCCGTACTTACCGTAATCTCGGCCTTGTACGTTTGGCTTCCTTTCAAAACGTAACAAGCTATAGATCGATATTTTATTGGTAAACTTTGCACGTAAATACAGAATTGCATTGAGTTTTTTTATTTAAGTTGTATTATGATTAAGCGTTGAAATTTTTTAGATTATTCTGTTTTTCATAGAAGTGACTGTAAGGAGTTTATGTCGAATAGATTGGTGATGGAAGAAACTTGTGCTGACCTCGCTTTATGTAGGTTAGTCTACCACGACTCCTTAGGTATTCACAAATTATTCGCTAAAAATGTGTAAGAAAGTACACAAATGAATTTTTAGAATCATGACGAAATACCGTTCGATCCTAAAGGATTTGGTTCTGATTATTAGAATCGTCATGCTCTACATGACGGAGTAATCAGAATCAAATGGTGTAAACGAAAACTATCTGATCTGAAGGAGTACCTGCAATTTCATAGCTCGTTCACACCAGGTTGCCGCCTTTGGCAAGCTACTTCACGTGTCCGTTGAAAATATTTCCTAACTTAAATATTAGGGATACTTTCCCTGTAGTCAAAAATCGTTTATTCTACTCTCTACTCCGGGAAAGTGGGGCAGAGTTTTTATAGTCTGCTCTCTACATCCACGTAAGAAGGTTATCCATATAGAATCAAATAAAGTGCCAAAGATCCAGGAACTCTTACAATCGTATTTTCCACGCCATATTGTGACTTTGACCGTGAACTGCGCGACGCAGTTACGGCCCCACGGTGGACCGATGACCTCGTGAAGGTTGCGGAAAGATTATCCACATTACGAGTGATAATATATATACCAAACATAATGTGATGTTTTATAATCCTGTATAGTGCCTGTGTCGTAAAGGATAGGTATAAAGTATCGGCTGTAAAGTTAACTAGATTAGAATATTCATACTAAGGAGAGGATTTCAGAATGTTTTTAGTGAAAAGTCACATTATCAGGGTCGTTACTGGATAACATCGAACCTTGAAGTCAAACTGGAATTTATTGCGTTTTCTTCTCAGTAGACTCATAGACCGGGGACAAAAGACATATTAAAAAAAAAAAGTTATTTATTACCGGATAATGTTCACTCACATGAATCGCATATAATTTAAATAAACTTATGTTATATTACACAATATTCAACTATCCATGTCCGTAAGTACCTATAATGATTCAATCTTGCATACTTAGTTGCCTATCTGTTACACGGGTATATTGATATTATCGGTATAATTAATATTTATTACTCTAACTTATACCACAAACTTGTCTATAAACTATCATATATAATATCACATACGTAGGTACATAAGATTGTAGGCACGGTGTGTTAGCTCGTGACACCAATAAACATTTATCTTGTCACATCACACTAATATTATAAATGCGAAAGTTTGGATGAATGGATGTATGGATGGATGTTTGTTACCTCTTCACGCCAAAACTACTGAACGGATCAGGTTGAAATTTTGCATACAGGTAAGTCTAACCCTGGAATCAAACATAGGCGACTTTTTAACCCATAAATCAGCTCCTATGGGATAGAAATAACCTCAAAACGTTTCCATAGAAACAACGAGCGTGCGAAGCCGCGGGCAGAAGCTAGTAATACATAATACAACACCACAGTATGTCTCTGTAGTGTCATCAAATCACAATGATAATAACTGGCTGGTTTAAACAATACATCATCAGTCATCACTCTACGAGACTTGGAGGTAACGCCGCTATGTTAAATGTAGTGCCAGCATCTATAAAATAAATCTAAGTATGATTAGATTAGCTCATGGCAACGTAAAAATATGATGAAACTGCGAAATAATATCATATGTCAAAAGAAATCGACTACATAAAATTACAAGTATTTCGCAGGTTAAGTTTAATATATTTTTAAATTATTGAGGAAGAACATTATATTTTAACGCTCATGATTATGTATTTATCCAGCATTACTTTTTTATGAAGTAGAGTTAGGCGATTTGTTTTGTTTATTTAGGTAAACGGCTACAAAATGTATAGCTATATAACTAGATTATGAATACATAATAGGTACGATTTGATCCAATATTTGCAATACACACAAAATAACACTTACTCAACACATCTCAAATTTATTGGTTAACCTATGAAAGTTACCAAATTTTTTCATTGTTACAGCCGTCAAGTTCCAAGAAAACCTGCTGAAAACCATGATCCAGATTGAGAACACATTCTTCGAGCTAGGAAGGACATGCCAAAGGAATTGTCTGATCATTTGTGATCGGGGGGCTATGGACGCCAGTGCATGTAAGTTTTTCCAAAGCATTTCCAAAGCAAGCTAAAATAAATATATTACAGGACATAGGACTCCCCGAGTGACTTATAGGTTGTTGGCAACCCTGTTAGTGTCCATACGAACGGAAAGGCAAAGCACTAGAGTTAGAAGTATCAAATTCACTTCGAACTTAAGTGTAGGTCTAAGTCCAATATCCGATTATTAGATAATGAAGAGATTGGGAATAACCGCGATTCTTGTGTGAATCTGAACTTTCGCTACATCTATTTTTAGATTTGAATATCAATAAGTCGTCGAGTATTTATGTCTCTACCAATAAAGGGTTTTGATTTGGTCCTAACGTCAGTCCCCGTTTTGTTGGTTTTTTTTCAAAATCGCCGCGCTCAATAAATCTATACTAATATTATAAAGAGGAAAGATTTGATTGTTTGTTTGTTTGTATTGAATAGGCTCCGAAACTACTGGACCGATTTGAAAAATCCTTCACTGTTAGGAAGCTTACTTTTCATGGAGTGAAATTGGCTATATTTTATCCCGGAATTCCCACGGGAACGGAAACTACGCTGGTGAAACCGCGAGGCGATCGTCTAGTGTTATATATTTGGATAGAGGACACTAAAACAAATACAAAATGTCGTACAAAATAATGTCCTAAAGCCGAGATATTCACAGGCGAAAATAACTATGTAAGTACCTATATCTTTGCTTCATATCTGAATATCTCAGAAACCTGACGCTTTAGTTAGGACATTGTGCTATAGAATATTTTTTATTTGTTTTAGCGTCTAGGGCCACCCCTCCATACAAAAATCTTCAAAACTCCTTTGCCTAAATTTGTGTTTGTGATTACTTAACTCCGGTTTCGACGATGTGATGATTAATTTAAGTCTAGATACTATGTTTCTTTTCTACCAGGTACCTAACCATCTAGTCTGGGTGCTATTCATTACTTTAAATAAATAAATAATTCTGGAAAATTCACACAACATCATCTAGCCCCAAGCTAAGCAGAGCTTGTATTATGTATATGTACTAGATGAGATGACTGATATAAATAATACAATTACTTTATATAGATAGGTTTATTTTATTACACTACGTAGAAAACACCCGGAACAAATACCTATTTGCAGATCGTACAAACTATAGTGCGAGAGCAAAGATTTCATTTCCCGAGATCGTACAAACTATGCGAGCAAAGACTTATTTCCCGAATACATATTTTCAATTAAAACGTCGTATTTATAAATTTAAATGGACCGGCCATTGAGTCATGTTCATTTGAATAATTAATCTTCAATATTTATAAAAAATTACTGAAGATAAATGGAAAATTACCCATGCGTGGCAGGATGTACTTGGCTTGTTGATAAAGACTATACAAAACAAACTACCCGCGCGGTTTTACATGATACTTGAATACCTGATAATCATCGATAGCAATATACTACACGTTATTATAATATAACATACGTTATTGGCATTTGCTAAAAATTCATACTACTATTGAAAATTGCTGAACTTTACTTAATATCTCTTCAAAGCGCCCAACAATTATTCCTCTAAATCGTGAAAAGGCTATTTATTTCGGCAAGAAATGGTCGCCTGGCGCAAGAGTAATTTTTTTGCCATGTTGTGGTCGCTAACTATCAGCTATCTTGCTAACTTGTATGAAGATAAAATTAGTTTAATGTGTTAAATGGTTGTAATGCCAAAAACGCAATAAATCTCGTTCGGACAATAAAAGCGTTCGCTTTGTTCATATTTCACCAAGAATTTTACGATAGTTCGTACCTAAACGAATTGTTCGTATAAACTAGCTGTGAGATATACCATGCTATACATATGTACATACGTCATTCGTATACGTTATGTCACGTTTTAGATCACGAGGACCGTTTCCTGTCTGAAACACTTTATTACCTCAAACAGAAGTTTAAATAAACAATACAAACTGCTATTCATCATGCAGTATTCTGCGTCTTATTTCAACTCGCTCAAATATACCTACAAACAGATAGACTTCTATACCATAAAGTCGTATATACCAAAATGTCTTCGTGGGATTCTCATAAGATTGTAATGTCTTTCACACAAATGAAGTGTGATTTTCACCAAAACCATAAGGCCGTTTTCACCAAAGCTGAACAGAGATGGGTAGGTAAACAAAATATGGGAGGAAGTTACAGGGAAACCCTGTAACACAGCTACATTGTAGCTACCACAGGCGACAGAGCTCTAACTTTATTTGTTAAAAATATTTAAAAAAAATAAACGATTTTGTATTACCAATATCTTTATGAGAACTTTTCTCCCTTACAGTTATATCAAAGGACAAATGGGAGGCGATGCTGGCAGCTAACAACTGGAACAGCGTGGAGTTGCGTGACAATAGATATAACCACATCGTGCATTGCGTCTCCGCTGCTAATGGGGCTGAGGACTTTTATTCTACTGAGGTACGTGATAGATTAATAAGGCTGGGTTTTCCGTGCCGTTGTGGTGGACGAAAGTTTGTGAAATAGCCGAAAATATTTGGTATTGTATTGAGGACTTTCTCGCTATACAGGGTGCCCGGAAAGATTGTACTAAGTAAGATTGTAAAAGGTCGAGAGGGGGTCAACGTTTGTTCCTTGATTTTTAATTTCGTACATTTTATACTTGTTTTTGAAACCTTTTTTCTTCATTCTTAATACTCGTGTTATTATTCGTGTATTCTTACGTTATTATTATTGTTTTGAAATTTCAATTTACGACAAAACACTGGTTTTGCAGAAAAAACAAGGAAAAAACATTTGTGAAATATTTTTCAATGTTAAATAATGCAAGAGTGTGTGTAAAAAGTATGAATAGTAAAAATAAAAACTTATTTGTTGTAAAAAAGAACGAAATCAATAAATCGTTATTCACAAGTTTAAGACAGATCCTCTCGGTTCGTCTTAGCACATCCTTTCCGTGGCACCCTGTATAGATAACGAGAAAGTCCTTCCTCGTCCTCCCTGGGCAGGTTTAGCATGGTCATTCTAAAAGAAGATGGATATTAAAACGCACGTTACCAAAGCGCGCGCTACATAGCAACTTATTGTGTACTCGCTTTTAATTAATTCAATCTGATACCTCTACCTTACTCATTACGGAACCTTATTAATACCTTCACTTATCTATCGGAACTTGAGCTAATCCAGTTTCAATCCATCATGCTATGAATACCTCTTACACTCATAATAATAGACTTTACTGGCAATGTCGACATGTGGTAATGTTTGAAGCACGTTTACTAACATGTATGGTTATGTCGTGGTATGCTTATTGCATTAGAAAATGATAAAAACATGTGATTGAAAACGTGATGGTCAATTAAGGTATGCAGAGTATTACGGTACGCTTATTTAGTCACATGGTTTGTAATACAGGCTGATGGAACAGTGTAATCATAGTTTTATGGACCTACCTTGCCTTTGTTCTAATTTACTAACTTCGGTCCGCTGCTTCGCACGCGTTATTCTTTTATAGGTAAACCATGATGGTTCTAAAATATTTAATGCTTAAACATACATCTAAGGAGGACATAATGTCCCACTTCAAAATATTTTGGTTTGAGCTTTATGTAAGAAAGGTTGCGTAAATAAAATAAAAACAAAACCATTTATAACTAGTTTTATAGCTTGATTCAATAGCTTTCAGAAAAAGTAACCCGAATCAACATAATCAAAACCATACTATCGCTAGACGTAAATGACGTTTTTAGCGGTTTCCGAAAACACGGGGGTTTGAGGTTAAAAGGTTAATAAAGCTCCTCTAACACATTCATTCACATTAACGGTATTGTAATTCAAGACGGGCTAACATGTCAACTGAACTGAATAAAATCGGTCAACGAACTTGCCTAGCGACTGTCTCTTTTCTAATCTAATTTTAGGTGGGACTGATATCATGCCAAGTTATGCTTTTTTGACACTGGTAGGTACAGTACCTAATTATCATTGTCTTGTCTTTAAAACTATAATTAACTGGTGTACGTCGACGTTTTCGCTCGCGTGACGCATTTAATCACATGGACACTTTGCCAGGATAAATAGGATAACAAGTAAAACAAGCCAAACAACGTCGCCAAGTAACAAATAACTAGATATCTACTGTAGATACTTAAATAAACCAATCCATCCTTCCATTGGCCTCTTAAAATCTACGAAAGATGATGTAGGTGGCACTGGCATCAGCTTGGTTGAAAAGCATAAACCAATAAACCAGTTACAAATCGTTTATAATCGGTTAGATGGTGTTTTAAAGCAAGGTTTTTATGCAACTCACATGCTTGTTGTAAGCAGTATTTATTGAAGGAAAGATCTCAAATCAACAAGTACTTAATGTAAATTGCGTGTAAAAAGACGGGACAACAAAGTGAATTTTAGGTTAAATACGAGTAAGGGCGCTTAGTTTCCAAACATTTTACATCTAATTCGGCTGGAATATAAGTAGGTCTATCCTTCTTACCGAAATTATATTACATTATCCTCTTAATCTTGCTAGATACTATCAAAACATGGCCCTTTCTATAACTCAGTGTGGTCACTGACCTAAGTAACCACAAAAGACCATGTTGTGGTCAACCTTAATGTTGGCACAATATGTCGCAATCTATCATTTCCGCACGATCTGGCTTGGATTGGGCATCCATTGGCGGCCTGCCATTTGATAAAAACATCAGCAATGGCTCGAAGACTACGGTCCGCGCCGCGACCCACACCGGAGACCGCGACAAGGGACCATACCTTAAAAAAAGTAAATAAATATCAAAGCAAATACAAACAAAGTTTAACATAAACAATAATACTTCATCTAACTAAAGTAAAAATAAGTAAAGAAACTACATTTTTATATTTTGTAGTTTGCAGAATTAATTTTACAGGCGATTTCGTCGGTTCCCTCAGCTGTATCGAGGAAACCAAACTGGAGTTTGTTGTGCTCGGATTATTGAGTTTATTTTATAGTTCAGAAAATAAGAATTAACCCGTATGACAAAATTTAATAAAGAAAGTATACTGTAAACTTGACTTAAGCCTTTTGTATGTCTTTGAAGGCAGAGGCTGGCAAGAATTCAAGGAGGTATTATGCCCTGCAGTGGCTGACAAGTGATGTAATGATAATGACAAATAATCACAGTATCAGCCCGAAGTTAGCCGGAAGTCAGAAAAATGTTGGTGTTATACCCCCGTGCCTTGAAAAGCACGTTAGGCCGTTGGTCCTGCGCCATCTCCTGTGTCGTTCTGCCGTCCCATCGGATTATGAGAGGGAATAGAATAAGGAGTGCACATAATCATCAGTGATGATGTGTGTCAGTTCGCGTACGATAACTTTGATAAAGAGACCACGACACGATACAGAGACCGCCGCGGAGATAGAGACATGTGTCTGGTCGCCGGTCGCGGTCGCAGCGCGAATTCCCACCTTAACGCAATTTTAGATTGAAGTGCATCATGATAATAGCATTTAGAACACGCTGAAACCTCAAGGTTTATCGTTTATGAGTTGTATGACTGTGATGTTTTTGCGTCATTGTGGTTGTTTAGGTGTAGCCGATTATTTATGCCGGATGCCTACCGAATTCTATGGGTACTTTTATTAACAACTACGTACGTACGATGTACATCCTAATATTATTTTATATTAAGGGCTGTGTCGTAGTGCCTATGAAGTTTCTGCAAGGGCCAGTTATTCAAAGTCTAAAATCTGTGTAAAAGTTATAAATAGTGTCAACTTCAAAATTCATTTTAAAGAAAAGTCTATTGAATTTCATTTTCTTTTAAAAGTTTTTCAATTAAGTATAAGATTTATTAGGTACCTTTTCCAACGATATGCTTGTTACCTCAAATACTAATTGTTATTCTGGGTCATTGACACGTTTATCTCATTAACATGATTATCACACATCTAAAAATAAATAATGTATTGGAAGATTCGGTTCGTTATATTGTGCATACTGAGACATACCTATATTTATTACTTATTAGGACTTATTAACCTATATTTATTAGGAAGGAACACATAGACCATAAATACCATACATATTGTTATGATTAGTCGAGTTATATTGTTGTCATGTTGTGACCCCGTCTTTGAAAGCACACATAGAATTAAACATATTATGTAATATGTTGTGTTCCTTTCGCTGTGAGTCCTATTAAAGAAATAATGAGCAGACAGAGCAACTATTGTGAGAACAAGCAACTCGCTACTAGCTCTAAAGTCATTTACGACGACCTATGTGGCGCAGCGGGCGAAGGTCTGCCTGCGACGCAGGAGGTTGCGGGTTCGATTCCCGCCTCGGGACAAATGTTTGTACGATCTGCAGACATTTGTCTAGGGCGTTCTGGATGTTTTCTATATGTATAATAAATAACCCATAACACAAGCTCTGCTTAGGGCTAGATAATGCTGTGTGAATTGTCCAGCATTATTTATTTATTTACAACGGGATATTTACCATGATTTTGTTATTCCGCGATCATGGCGCATGAAACTGTGCCTAATTATTAGAAAGCTCAAAACTCAAATCATGGTAAATATCCCGTTGTAAATGACCTTAGTGTTAATAACGATGGATTATATAGTTAAAATGGATTTAAAAGTTTGTCGCTACTAGCTGTTTACATTTTGACAACTTTGAGATAGAAGTTTATACGAAACATATTAAACAGTTTCTACAACTAAAGTTTCTCTATAAAACGTTATCAATCATGGTTATTAACACTAAAAGTCATTTACAACGGCACGGTTTCTGCCGAAATATTGGAAAGCTCAAAACTCAAATCATGGTAAATATTGTAAATGACTTTAAAGTTTCTCTGTCTGCATAGCGCCTTACTGTTAAATGTTCAGTTTAATAAAACATCTCATCTTTCTTACTTCCAGGACCACGCATGTCGTTCCGAAGGCGTCGAGCTCGCACGAGAGCTAGACTACAACGCAGCCGCAGCCTGGATCGGCCATCCTTACTTCGACGTCATCGACAACTCGACCGACTTCGACAAGAAGATGAACCGACTCATCGCCTGCGTCTGCCAGAAGATCGGTATCGACACCGGAGACCGACTGAACGTTAACTCCAAGAAACGCAAGTTCCTCATCAAGAGCCCCCTACGCCCGGACGCGGAATTCCCCCCGTTCCAAGACTTCGATGTCGTACATAACTACCTCCAGAGTGATCTACGAAAAGCGCAAGTTAGACTGCGGAAGCGAGGCCAGAAGAATCATTGGTCTTACATCCATACTCTACGGAAGTTCCATCCTACCAACGGACAGTCTGTGGAAGTCAGGACGCAGTTGAATCACAGAGATTACTTGAATCTACTGCCTCAGAGAGACGACGCGCATTTCACGATATTCAAGAAACGCCGTTGCTTTATTTACAATAATCAGTACTACCAGCTGGATATCTACAGGCAGCCGACGCATCCTAGGTAATTACCGTCCATTTTCATCTTCTCTTCAAAAAATCCTCGTAAATTGCGTCCAATATAGATTGCCTAGTAAATTGCTTTCGCATCTGTCGCAATTATATTACGACCATCTGCGTATATTGCACTAATCTATCTTATCTTCTGATTGATCATATAAAAATCTATTAATAAATAATCGATCTTATCACATCAACGTCGATATTAATGAACAAGATAACAATGTTATTGGATTTTGTATTAATGTTTTTTAAGTCATTTATTTAGGGTTTGTTCAATTATTTGAACATACCATCCTTTAATGAACAAGATAACAACTTTATTTTATGTTTCTAAGTACAATTAAGAGTTTTTTGTTATTATAGTGCGTAACCCCACACTAAGGGTAATTTCTAAGAAATCAAATAATATCGCAAAAGGGGAGGACGCGGGTTCAAGTCCCGTCGAAGTCGAAAATTTTTGCGATATTATTTGATTTCTTAGCAATTAAGAGTTCATAATTTCAATGAATGTGTTATTTATTCCCAGGTGTCGTGGCCTGGTGCTACTCGAGACCTACAGCGCGGCGTATGATCAGAGCGCGCTCCTAGAATCGCTGCCAAAGTTCCTAGCCATCGAGAAGGAGGTGACTGGAGACCCAGCCTACTCCATGTACAATCTCTCCCTCAAAGAAGATTGGAAGAACTCAAAAAAGTACTACGCTGGTAATGATAACGGTAAGCATACAAAGTGTACGCTTTGCTCGATCAAGTAAATATCACGGTTTTCTGTACATTTTATATCCTTACTTCCTTTTGTGTAAGCGTTCGATTCAAACATCTTTAGTAAATCTTATTACAAGATTTTTGGATTGAAGCTAGTATAAAAGTTGATGTATTGTATTTTGCATGTAATTATTCTTGTGACGTAAACACTGGCGTATATGAGAGCATAGTTTAGTTTCTATTAGTTCTTGTAGCTACCTTTCACGCAGGTTTGTAATTTTTTTTATATCGTCTCACTTTGGATGTTTTGTACAAGTCTGCTAGTTTCGTATCGTAGATTTTCATTTCGGAAATTAAACGACACGTAATTTTGCAGATACAAAAATCACCAAGATGGGATATACACAATCTTTATTTTCAACTGATGATTCAACTAATACGGATGATGCAAGAAATTAGATTTAGTGATCAGATAAGCTTTAATGTGACTTACACAAATGCGCCAGTGTCTCGTCTTGAATTGTACAGGGGGTTAAAACGAGTTTTTTTTTGGTTTATCAGGGCTTAAGTACACAAACGGAATTAGTGACGAAAAACTGAATGGGCACAGCGATAAAGTGAACGGGCATGGAAGCGGGAAAAACGGGGAGAAGGTTAATGGACTTGCTGCAGAGAAGGTGAACGGACACGCAGATAAGATGAACGGGCATATTGACAAAATAGACGTCCGTAACAACATGAACGGCCACCTCAACATGAACGGTAAAAACGGAGACATTACCAACGGAGCTCATGATCTTGAGGTCAACAACTTGAAGAACGGACTTAAAATGGATCTCGGAACACCAAAGATTCAAAAGGTTGCTGTTAAGATATAAGCGTACCTACTTGTGTACGTTAAACATAAGTATTAGATTTTAAAACTTTATGATATTCCACTTTTTAATGTTTCAATTTATACACTACCTACATGTTTTTGAAATATTATATATGCGATTTAAAATCTACTTTGTAAAATCTAAACTACTTGGGTTACACAATGCTGTTTTTTATCTGACACTGTGAAAGCTATGAAATCATATTTATCCAGAGTTATTGTATAAATTGCCAAATGAAATATATTTTTGTAGGTCCTCGTAAGTATATGTCATGACATATTTTATGTATAGAGTGAATTATTCACAAAATTACACAGCATATTTTGAGCTAAATAATGGATTCAATATTATATTGTTTGTGCCTTTACACAGATTGCATCAAAAAGATCGCGTTCTAGTACTTAACGAATTGTAATAATTTAACTATAAGTATTGTTGCAGTATCCATCTAGATTAGACTGTCATAAAGAATATCATAGGTTCTGTTTTATCTAACACTAGCATTTTATTTAGAGACTAAATATTATAATGAGATACAAATTCGGTGACACCAATATTAGACGAAGATGTTATTTTTGTAGATCGTGACGTTTTAATGTTAATCAAAATGTCTTGATGTCGTGACTTCTTATTAGACCATTCACTTAAATTAGGGGGCTATGTTTCTTCTAACAACCCCTCATTTAGAATTAGTAGTGATTTTAGATCATGAATAATTTCTATCGACATCATTGTTGTAGATTTTGACGTATTTATTCACTCGATGTTGTAACTATTGTTTTTTCGCGTCGAAGGAACTAGTACCTACTTATTTGCATATGCGAAGATCACGTAGAATAGAAATGTTAATTTACAAAAGTATTTTAAGCCACCGTTTAGTTGGGTATGATAGGCAAACCTGGCTTGATGATAGCGACCAAGCTATCGAGTCGTTGGCAAGTATCCACTAGCAAAACAATGTTAATGGCTGTGCTATTATAATTGAGCAATTTAGAAAACTGCTATGTTGGCAGTGATTTACCAACAATTCGAGCTAGTTGCATCAAAAGACAAATTATTTATCAAAAATAGCTGCCAAGATTCACTTGATGGTGTAATTTGGCACATGTGTGTGCAAGTCTATTGATGCAGTTTGCTCGTAGTCTTCAAATGTAATTCTCGAAATCGCATGTCTGTGAACTTTGCATTGACTCTTGAAATAAAAAAAAAATTGAGTCAAAAATGTTTTTTATTTGAGTAAAGTCTGCACGAGGGAAAAAATACGTTTCTAATAAGCATAACGTAACTGCTGCATAACCAAACGAAGATATGGGCTAGGACATTCTTCCCCTATCACCTATGGCATAGGTGGACGGACGGACAGACACCTGCATATGCATAGGTCCTATGCATATGCAGGTGTCTGTCCGTCCGTCACATCACACTTATATTATAAATGCGAAAGTTTGGATGTTTAGATGTATGGATGTTTGTTAACCTTTCACGCCAAAACTACTGAACGGATCGGGCTGAAATTTTGCATATAGGTAGTTCTAGGCCATCACCTCCACGACATATGCTACGTTTTATCCCATAAATCAATTCCTATGGGATATAAATAACATTTAAACGTTTCCATAGAAACAACGCGTGCGAAGCCGCGGGCATAAACGAGTCCTCTATATCTATAACAGTCGGAAATCAGGTGTAGATAAGATACCGTAAGACCATCGATATAATTCGTTAGATCTTTTAAGTCTTAATATCTATAATATAAAAATGAATCGCAAAATGTGTTGGTAAGCGCATAACTCAACAACGCCTGGACCGATTTCGCTAATTCTTTCTTTGTTGTGTTTGTTATTGTCAGGAGAAGGTTCTTATGAAAGAAAAAATTAAGAAAGTTGGAAACATAAATTTCCACGGGGGCGAAGCCGCGGGGCGCAGCTAGTATATAAATAAAAAAAAAATAGGATTATTTAACTCGTAGGTAGCTCTTTCAAGTTGGTGTTCGTTTCCTCAGACAATAATATATCCTGGTATTATGAAGGTAGGGTAGGTAACGTACTTAGGTACCTACCTAATCTTGGACATTGTGCTTCATCCCCAGTTTTGCATAAAGAGATCTAAAGTACTGGGGCAATATTTCAGGACACATTTATTGGCATAGTTGAAACCACGGAATTAACTTCTATTTCCGTGGTTGAAACCACCAAATTCCATGGCGGGGCTGCTAACTTGACGGACATATATCTAGCCTATACTAGAAGAGCAAACCTGTGGCAGACTGCATTACCACAGTAATATTAGGATAATATTACCTTGGCATTACTTTGTTTGTATGTATTAGACCGATTTCGATATAGGTGAGGCACACTTAATAAATATATATTTATCTATTGTGGGTAAGGTCTAGGACAAGGTTAGGTACGTCTTTTAACTGCCGCGCGGCAAGTCGTGACTTAGGTACTACAGTTACATAGGTAGGTAGGTAAGTCGATACGGATATATTTTCGAGAAAGGCGAGACCTCGTCGAAAATATCCGTATCGACTATTATGAGTAGGTAATATGCAAATTAATGCTATCTGCTGTCGCGCTCTGTGCCCATGACGCCACATGTACCTACGTCTTCACCTGCGGTGCGTCCCTTATACTAACACTTTCATGGCCCAACACGTAGATGTCTATCTGGAGCGGCTAAGGGCGGCGGCGGAGGCTGCACAGTGAATGCGAGGTCACATCACAAAGGCTGGGCAGAATATTTAATTAATAGAACTTTACGAGAATCGAACCTGCAAACTGAGCCGTAGGTAGGTCAGGTCTATTTACTTAGGTACTACCACGGAATTAACTTCTATTTCCGTGGGTACTACGCCGTACAGGTTCTTTGTTAGGATTATTAATTTAGGTAGGTAGGTACTCATGCTAGGAAGGACCCAACATTACCTGTGACTCACAGTTGGTGTTGGGTCCTCACAGGCTGTGAGCCTGTATTACTTTTATAAGCAATCTTTAAGAGGTTCCGACGTTCCGACATTGATTGAGCCACTAGTCGCGACCATTAGAAGCGACCACAAGCTGCGGACGAGTTTTTTCATACATTTTGTATAGTATCGGCGCTAACCGAATGTTCGACTGGCCGCTCTCGAGCCACAAGCTGCGGGAGTCGCTCGAGCTCGCTACTTGTGGCCGCGTTTTGTCGCTCGCATCGCGCCCACACTCGGCCACAGTAGCCGGCGGCGCGGCGCGGCGTCCACGTGGGGACGTGGGCGCCGCCGGGAAGGTTGGTAGGGGGGGGACACAACCGAACGCTTGTCACGATCTCGGCGGATTTCGATGTACCTAGATGTTTTTATCTCTGTTATAGAAGAGCGACCCCTGCAAGCTTTCGACAGAAATTAACGAAATTCAGCCAAACGTAGCGGCTAAGTGGCGGCGACTGGTGGCCACCACTAAGCCACTAGCGGCTGCGATTGGTGGCTGCATCTAGTGGCTTGACTGAGCCACTAGTGGTCGCGTTTAGTGGCTGTGACGTGACTAGTGCCTCAATGTGCGGGCTGTCTAAATCAAGAATCATCTTGGCGATGGTGGAAGGAGCTAGGTCATGACTCTAAGTTCCAATATTAATACAATGGTATGGTTTATACAAGGAATAATTAATATAAACTACAGTGTACTTAATCAATGGTATTTTATTATTTATCATCTTTTTGTTTCAGCTTTTTATACATATTCATGACTTTTTTACCTGGGACCAGGTTTTGACTAAGGCCAGGTCGTTTTCTTTTGGCTGGTCCTGTGCTCTCCCATTGGGAGTCGTCTGTAGTAGAAATAGATTCATCTTCGGCTGGAGGTAGGGCAGATAAAACTGAACCTGCACTTTCACAGACCACTGCTTTTAACTTCTGAAATAGAAACATAAAATAATAATGATTCAGATGCAATATAAGATAACTGCTTTTTAAACTTAGTTGTTATTGTTAAGTTATCAAAACCTGCCTTTTTCTCTTTCTCCCCGTCAATTTCGTCCTGACTTTTCTGAATGTCGGAGTCATGTGCATACTTGCAGTTATGCCCAAAACGACACCTGCCTTTCCTGTAGTTCCAACATATCTTCTTCCCGTTGATCATCTGAGTGCCATCTTTACCTGGAACCTTACAGTCATCTACTATGTACTTGACGATTGTATGTTTAATTCGGTACAAAGCTTGCCAACTAATTCAAACATGGGATCGAAATATAGAGGCTATCACTAAACAACTCTCATAAAAATAGGAAGTCAACATATACCATTTTCACATGTTTTTCAAGTATAGCAGCTTTAGCCAGTTCAGCTTCCACAAATGGATTGGAAAAGACAGAACAGTGTAACGCATTCTCTCCAAGACTTGGCTTTGGTAATTTGGGCTTGGCGCTTTCCTTAGGAGCCCTAAAACAAGAAAACACATCACAAATCTGATATTTACCTGACCTGATAAATTCATGCTATACGTACTCTTGGGCAGAATCATCTTCTGAATCATTTGACGATGAACCGTAGTCCAGTAAAGCATTCATACTTTGAAAGTACGGGAAGTTATGGAAATACTCTAAAAAATGGAAAAAGAAAGAATCTAGTATGTACGCTTGTTATTTATTTACAAATCAATAATTTGATGAATGGAGTTGTGGGCGAACGGGCGAAGCAAACAATATGAATGAAGTTAGCAATGAATCAATCAACAATGAACCGTAGAGTCCTGTAGTAGAGTCACTCTCAAGCAATTATGTCAGTGTGACCATTGAGAACATACAGAACCTGCCATACGCTTACTGAAAATCTGCCAAAATCTGCCCAACACTTCAAGAAAAATGCCATAAAATATGCCACATACTTTTTTAGTGATTCTTTGATTGGGAAACAAAAAAAACACTTATTAATATACTCAGATGACTTATTATAAAACATAAAAACACAAAAACATAAAACTTAAATTAAACAGTATATGCTTTATAACTTCATTCAGTGCTACTTTGAATGTCCACATTCGCTTCATATTCTTCGTTCTTTTCGTCGTATTTTGATTCCATGCCCATCTGTTTAATCATTTTCTTTGTAGGTAAAAGAAATACAGTCGCCGTGTTCTATTATGCCTTCTTTTGTGGCTATAATGACAGAAATGTGTGAACAACACAATCGAACCGCAGTCGTCAATACAATACTAATCAATAGCGAAATTATTGAAGTTATAATATTATGTATTAGAACTTTAAGGTAGTAAATAAGAATTTGGGCCTTAGCGTAGAGAATTTACAGTTGATGATTACATGGCGTAGAAATATCAACAAACATTATAAGGGAATTCCCCTTAAGGACTACCTCGGACTAGGAGTTGCCAGGTGTCGATAAAATTATTGCCAACAAAATTTAATACCTATCCGTAATTTTTTGGTCTTACTATAAAATTTATTTTATTGTATACGTATAATCTCAAAAATATATAAGAATGTCACAAAGTTTTTGTTCCCAAATCTGTCAAAATCTGCCACACTTCTATTTCGTCAACGTAATATGCCAAACTAAAAATTCCATAGCCAAATCTGCCAAAATGGCAGAAATCTGCCACAAATGGTCACACTGAACTATGTTCGGTTCATTTTCGGAGAGAAGTATTGAAATTATAAGTGTTATTTTACTGGCAGCACCGAGAATTTAGGAATTAGTTTTTTCATGTTGGCATTTTGATTGACGTTGCCGTCTGTACTAAATTTCTCCTAAATTGGTAGGTTCACCCACATCATCAACGGTGAAAATATATAAATCAATATTTTTTTCAGAACAGATATGAATTTGATATTATTGACAAGTATAGTCGTACCTACCTACCGCTGATCAAGACGAGCCCGAGAAAAAAAAGTTAAGCAACAACGGCACCGGAGCAAGCGAGCAAAAAGTTTTGCGACTTTTCAGCGGATCTACTGAAAACTTCTTCAAAAAAAACAGCGAGCGGAGCGAGCTTAAGAATTTTTGAAGACTGTGTGTCGATCGGTGGTGTAGGCTGAGTCGCGTACTACGACCAGTTGCACAGCGTGTACCTCTCTCAGAAGTCACCACATACCTAATATACACAATAACAATCTTTTTAAATCGTTTACGCTCTAAAAAATCAAAATGAATGGTAAAATCAGAAATTCACGTTATGGCGCTCCTTGCCTGATCTGATAATTTGGCATCTAGACTGCACCGCTCGCTTTATCCTAGGATTGGCATGGCAGCCTTTTTCGCAATTTTTTTAGAGACACTTTGCGGGATGAGGGGGTGTTAGATCTCGCCCTCTTTTTTGTTTTCCATCTGCCGGTAAAAAGCACAACTGCTTGCGTCATTCTGTGTTGATGCTACTACGTAGTTTAACTACCTCACACTAGATGTCACTAAGTATAGGATGTAACAGGGACGTACTCAGAATTTCCGTTCCATTATTTTGTAGATAAGTAATACTTGCCTAAATCAGATGTTGCATGACTGACGCGAATGAGCTTCATACTTGACTTGACATAAGTCTTTTGATATGGTCAAGTAATACCCATTTCAGAGGCAGAACAACTAATAATAAATTATATCGAACTAAATTTTATTTACTTAAAATAGTTGGATACTAATTACGACTCTGTCTTTTTGTTAAATTTATGGTTGTTGTTCATAGATGGCGACATGTTTATAAATGATTATAAAAACTGCAAAAATAATATTTAGCCGACTGAAAAGTCTTTAGAAATGGGAGTGGAACAAATTTCGGTACGTATGATTATTAAATTATATGAATGCTGCCCTCCTTACCTATTTATTTTTAATTCCCATGACACAAAGTGTCGCCATCTATTGTCAAGTAGCATAAGTATATTTGGAGACGCCGACACGATAAGAGATTTTTATAGAACTATTCTTATAAATTACTTGCACATGAAATGTGATGCCATTCATTGCACCAGAACGTCTATCCAACTAGTTTTTACAAGATAAAACACAACACTTCATCCTTTTCTACTTAGTGACATGTAAATAACACGAAAATGCCACCGTTTACAAAGTTGTGCACAGGACGAACGCCGACAGTATACTGACTAAGGCCACGCCCACTGTGATGACGTCAGGACCTAGTTGAGAATCACAGTGCACAGTTGCTTATGCCACCTCTCTGTATTTACTCCGTGGGCCGTTCTAATTAAGTAATTATATATAATTATAACATAAATAATAGGTGCATGCATAAGTAAATTAAGATTATGCTTAAATGAATAAAATTTGTAAAAATAATCGGGCTACATAAAAAAATAAATTTGTCATGATGCATTTAACATACATACTAATGTAAAATATAAACTAAGTAGAATCAAAACTTAAATAAAAATAAATAGATATAAATTCAAATAATAAGTAAATCGAGTTAGTCATAACATAAATTACATTCACCAAAAGTTATATCAGCGTTCTCCACTCGTCATCGAAGATATAGGTGTCCGAGTTGACCCCCAGAAGTTTGTTTAGTTCTTCGACAGTTTTTTATGAAAGCTCCTTTGGGTCTCAGGGCACCCCGAGCGCCGGATCGTCGTCGGATCGGCGGCGCCATCTAGGGCGGGGCGCCCGTACACCCTGCACACCCACTCAATATCTAACATTGTTGGATTGTTGTTACTATACAGACGAATGCTCGAAGGTAGCTACTGACTGGAGAACGTTCAAAATAAGATTTTTTATTGTTAAACAAAATCAACAGCCCTTATGTCTAAACATTTCTTACCTTATTAATCTAACTTACGGCCAATAAGAGATTTTATAAAAGAGACTTGCAAAATACCGAAGTACTTATAACACACAAAATCAAACAAACAAAATATTAGAAATAATTAGAAAGGGGTGCGGCGGCAGATTTGGCCGAAGATCTCAAGAGGCGCAAATATGCAGGTCTCGACAGAGCCTACACATTTGCTCCCCTTGGAGTCGAGACCCTAGGTCCGTGGGGTACCGAGGCTCTTCGGGTTTTCAAAAAACTATCTGAGCGTCTGGTCGAAGCGACGCGTGACCCGAGAGCTGGTGAATATCTGGCACAGCGTATCAGCATTGCCATACAGCGTGGCAATGCAGCCAGCGTCTTGGGGACGCTTCCGACTGGTGTTGATATGGATCAGTTGAGCTATCTGTAGACTGTTTGCAACAGTCGGCAGTTAGCTCAATTGTTTCAATTGTAAATACTAGTATAATTTTCTTTGTGAATAAATGTCTCATAACAAAAAAAAATAAAAAAAAAAATTTAGAAAGGTACAGTTAATAGAAAAATGTGATACAATTCATTTAACTTAATAGAAATAAATTTATATTCCTTTTTTATATAAAGCTGATAAAATTATTAAGGTAAGACGTGTAATATGGTATGGTATAACTGCCTGCGCCCTGATCACATTTTGGTAGTTTTTGTGAGATAGTCTTTGGCAACACTAAAATTTCTTTTCTCTGCTTTCCAAAAGTGTGAGCGAGAAAGATAATCTTGCTTGCTAGTTCGCCGCGTAGTGACGGCGGCATCAATTTCTGAATTAATTACCATTTGTCGCAAAAACTGCGCGTCCTTTATCTTTTCTAGACCAAAATCTCAAAAATCCTCTCGGGTAGTTTATTAAAGTGGTCTAAATGGCATCAGATGATGAAGTAGACGGTTCTTTCGCAGGTAAACGGTCAATTTTGCTAGCATGTCATAGGTAAGCCGCGAATAGCGGTATCATGTGTTTACTTGCGGTATGCAATTAAAAATTTAGATTTTTTTGATTTGAGTTTTATGATTCTTTAGACCTCTTCCCCAGAACATCTTCCTGTGATTCAGAAAGAACAACTCAAGGAGTGCCCCTAAAGTGTTTTGGTGGTTCATGGTTGTAAATATTTTTGAGTGGCAGGTTGTGACAGAAAAGAACATGCCATATCCCCTCATTACTACTTAACAAAATGGACGCCGACAAACAAAGGGATTAGTGACCTTAGCGCAAGGTGTGCACCCATGGTAGAAAAAATAGACTGGTTGATGGGTTTCCTGATGATGGTCAACTGTCTGGTGTGTTGTGAAGTGGTCTAACCAGTTTGTGCACTTGCAGGTGATGAAGATGTAGAGGAAGGTGAAGGTCAGAATGAGAACTCCGGGGAGAGTGACGAAGCACCACCCAAGGTAACAAACTCCTATACAAGTTCTATTAACAACTTTATCGCTGTAACATTGTCGAAGCGAACTGCTAACCATTCAATCTTTTTGTTTACATAGGAAGATGAAGACTATTCTCCAGAAGATGGCAGAAAGAAAAAGAAGGGCAAAAAGAGGAAGGCCAGAGGAGAAGATAAAAAGGGCCGGAAGAAAAAGAAGAAGCGAAAGAATGAAAGTGAAGAGGTGAGTAATTTATCTGTTGATACCATACAAACTGTGTTTATACTATTTGCCAAACTCAGTCATTCTACCTGTATATTCACATGTACACACATAACATAATACTGTAAATCAAAGCTAGGTTTGTCTAACATTATTATTTTAGGTTTCAATTCATTCAGCATTGTTTTTAGAAGAGACAATAAAACTCCACCCTGTTTATTGATGTTATGTTCACACACAATAGTTAATTGTAAAAGTCTAGTATGCAACAGGAAACTCAGTTTGGTTGTTTTAGCTAAGTGATTAACCTTATCCAAGGGATGGTCCTCAGCATCCCACAGCACAGATTAAAATCTTCATCACCAATCTGTTCAAGCATGGTGATTATTAGCACAAATTTGCAGCAAGATTTCAGATTTTAATAACTTTATTTCTATAAGCTTACAATGTGTTCTGGGTGTTTTCTATGTATGGTGATAGTAGATCACTACCCCTAACACAAGCTCTGCTTAGTTTGGGGCTAGTAGCTAGGAATTGTCCTGCATTATTTATTTATCTTACGATGAATAAGTATTAAAATGAGTGTTCTCATAGGACGAAGAATTCGCGGGAGAAATGGAGGCCGAAGGCGATAGTGACTACGCCCTGAGCGCGATGTCTTCTAGCAAGAAGTCTCGCAAGGGTCGCACCAGCAAGCACGGGACTACGTCTTCCACGCCCGCTGCTTCTGACTCAGGCTCTGGTGAGTTTTATAGATAACTAGTTTCTGCCCGCAGCTTCGCGCGCGTTCTTTCTATGGAAACGTTTTAAGGAGCCTCTGTGTTATTTATTTTATCTATATATATATATATATATTATCCATTCTAAAATTGACATTTGAAAGCCCTTTGAATGGCCTAGAAAGCCATTTCAATGGTCACATTCAATTCAATTTAAGATGGGTGGTTTTGTGTAATCGCAGGTCTGGACCAACATCTATCCATCCATCCACACAAGCTCTGCTTACCTTGGGGCTAGATAATGCTGTGTGAATTGTCCAGCATTATTTATTGTATCCATCCATCTTTTAGATAACATTAGCAGAGAAAGTTGGTGAATCCGATCCGAATCTGTGAAAATCTGTTTTCATTCAGATAGATGCAGTGGGAGAAGCTGTATCCAAAAGGATTTAAATATTTTTGTATTAGGGTAGGCAGTGGAAATGCATTATTTGACCAGCGTTACATATTTCTATAAAGTGATGCAAGATTTTTTGATGTTTGGAAGAACTCTCGCCTTGACTAGTTAAGGCCAAATGAAATGAAATAATATCATAAAAAGTTATGTACTAGATTAATTATTATTAATTATTTTTTATTAGTTATTTACTAGATTATCAAAATTTAATTTGGCATCATGGCAGACATTCCCGCGCGGTTATGTCTATTATGTCAGGTGAGATAGCATACATTTAGGCCGCGCCTACTGATGAGTTGGCCCGGACGACTAGTGCAGCCTTGAGTTAAAGATGTGAGAAATATCATATTTATTTTATAATTGGCTTGAGTTTTCTGACCGTTAAAAAAAACATTACCAAGAGTCATGGTGGTAATTAATTTGTCCAGCCAAGTCCTTTCACATTATCAAAAACACTAAATAAAATAACAGACAAATGTATTTGATTGTCAAGAAGTTTAATTTATTTCTTAAAAGAATTATCTGATTGTAACATAACCCTATCAAACCCCGATTCGGAAGAAGTTAAAAATCTAATTGTACAACATTAAGTTCAGCTCCGATCTGTATGACCTTAATGTTATTATTTATTTGTATAGTTTATTAGATGCAAATTTAATCTGTTTAGTATTTTAAATTTCTTATAAGTATTTGTTATTCTTTTTTGTTAATTAGTAAGAGCGACATAATCGCAGTGTGATTAAGCTCTCTAAATAAAGACTTAAAAAAAAGAAGTTTAATTTGAATGTATTAATTCCAGCAGGCATGCCAACAGTGGAGGAAGTCTGCTCGTCATTTGGACTCACGGATGTGGACATTGAGTACTCAGATGCGGATCTCGAGAATTTGACGTCATACAAACTGTTCCAGCAGCATCTACGCCCTATGATTGTCAAAGAGAATCCTAAGGTAATTGGTGATTCATTTCAATTGTTGTTATTCACTCTCAAAGCAAAAACACAAATTGAGTAACGTTTCACTAGATGTTAACGCCAGAAGAAAGAACTTAGTTTTAGAATCCACGATTTTTTATGTAAACAGGTATTTATGTATGAAAACTTTAAAAAAAACTTAAAACTTACTATCAAACCGATAATATTAACAGAAAACAACAAGGTAACAGCAATGTAACCACTAAAAACAAAAACTACAACAACGCATAGTTGCACACGCGCAGTGAAAAAGGTGCAAATCGAGAATAGACGAGAGAGACTAATTAAATAATTAATGAAAACCAACCGTCAAAACCAAAAATGGTTTTGCGTCGTGTATGATAGTGACAGTGTCGTAAAATATCTTCCACCTAAGGATTTGGAACACTTTTTACAAAAAATATCTAGGATTCTGAGACCAAGTGTAATTACGACCTCTGTGGCGCGGTGGGCGAAGGTCCGCCTGCGACGCAGGAGGTTGCGGGTTCGATTCCCGCCTCGGGACAAATATTTGTACGATCTGCAGATATTTGTTCAGGGTGTTCTGGTCGTTTTCTATGTATAATAAAAAATATCTATCTATGTACTGTTATATTATTATGTATATCAGTTATCTAGTACCCATAACACAAGCTTTGCTTACCTTGGGGCTAGATAATGCTGTGTGAATTGTCCAGCATTATTATTATTATTATTATTATTATAATTAGATTCATATCTTACCTGCATTTAGCGTAGAGTGAGAAAAAAAAGCTCTTCAAGATTCATATTCATTGAAAATTCTGATTTGTTTTTGGTTATTTCTGGTAACATACATTTTTATTCACATCTTTTCCTTATTTCATCATTACAGGTGCCAGTTTCAAAGCTGATGATGTTGGTGGCAGCCAAGTGGCGTCTGTTCTGCGAAACCAACCCTCATCTCAGCAACCAGAGCTCAGCCAATGTGGTGTCCGAGGATAACACGTCCACTGCCTCTGATTACGCGCCGAAGAGCCGTGGACGCATGTCTAAGGAACCTAAGGTAGTCGATTATTAGTCGCTAGATTAGTTAATCAGAGTAACATAATAAGAAACCCTTTTCCGTCTTTGGACTCTTCTTTAAGTGTTGAAGTTCCTTTAATCGTGTGGACATTGTGGTTACCAGTTTTTTTTAATTAATTTATTGTGGCTGGAAGATACTGCTTTCTATCCCCTAATAAGAGAGATTAGCTAACTTATTTTGCTTTTTCCGTTAGATAATTGATCCTTGTAAAATATTCTAACTCATAGATTGAGCCAATTCTGAGTTCAAAATGTGGAGACAAGAGCCCCTTATCTAGTTTGATGGGGACTGTTGGCCAAGACACAAATTCCACAACTCTAATATTGTCAAAAACTTATAGCAAAGGGTTGAAAACTTGAAACTAAGAATAGTGAACTATTTTATCTAGTACCCACAACACAAGCTCTGCTTTACTTGGGGCTAGGCTAGATGATGCTGTGTGAATTGTCCAGCATTATTATATTTTGATTGTCCTTCCTCAGAACGATGAAATAGAAGAAATAGAAGATGAGGATCAAGAAGACGAAGTGAGCGACGAAGGCATCGCCGCGCCGCGCAAGCGAGGCCGCAAGCCGAAACACACGGCGGCCGGCGCCACGCCCCGCGGCAAACCGGGACGCAAGCCCAAAGTACCCACGCTGAAGATCAAGTTCAGCAAGCGCAAGCGGACTAGCAGCGTAAGTGACACTCTGGGGTTGTAGTGTCAATAATAATGGAGTTGGACCACATTGGCTTGGCCCATTCTTATCCACACGGTCGCTGCCGCGCCGTGCCGCTGTCTTAAGTGTTGGGTCTTATTACATGCACACGCTGGTTGTCTGTCACGTGGCTTGGGCTCATGAGCCGCATATGAAAAAGAGTTTTATATCCCACTAGCGGCACGTCCCGGCTTCTTTATTTTTTAAACATATAAAAGTAGCCTATGTTACTCAGGGATAATGTTTCATTCTAATGGTGAAAGAATTTTTGAAATCCAGTAGAGTTCCAGTAGTTTTTGAATTTATTCGTGTATGTTTGTACATACAAAAATACAAATCTTTCCTATCTTCTTCTTTTCCTTTTCCTTATCTTTCCTTACACGTCCATGTGCGTCTGTTGACCAATACTGTCGGCTATTTTACATTTCCGATTTTTCAACAAAATCTTTTAACATAAATAAATAATGCTGGACAATTTTTACACAGCATTTATGTTAGTAACATTTGATATTATTTATATTTATTTATCTTTCAGGAGGAGGACCCAGAAGGCAGTGCGGGCGTAAACTCAGACTCAGATGCAGAGTTTGAGCAGATGTTGGCGGAGGCCGACGAGCCTAAAGCGGAGCCCGCCGTCGCGGCGCCCGACGTGGCAGTGCCTGTTGACGAGAATGCCACTCCGGTAACTATCATTTCACTTACTATCATTATACTTGAGCTGAACGAGTTTCGACAACGCGAAACTGCTCGCTTTGACCGGAAAGTCAGGAGTCAGCGATAGTCTCGTGATACGCTCAAGTGCCTTCTACACGGCACGGCAACTCTGAGTCACGCAGAGAGAGTCCAAGTCGTCAGTTTGCCTTTGACTATTGCTTTACGAAGTTCGTTCAATCACGTTTTCTATCTGGCGACTTGCGAGCGTGCAAGCCAATACACGCTCGTTCCTTGCAACTGAACGTCCTTTGATATCGCTACCGAAACCTTGCTAGATCACCAGCATTCACAGTGCAAGGCGATGTATGACTCTCAACTTCTTTTGCACATGATGTAGTTATACTCTTAATTTTTTTTTAAATTAATATAATTTTATTACATTATGAAGTACGCAATTGCCAACGAAATATTTTTGTGTTCACACTTGGGTAGTTTTTTATGATTCTATGAGCGAATGCCTACTATTAGCTGATGGCAATCCGAATTATATAAATCATTTTGCCTCACATGGCTAACATTTAGTAATAAAACTTGTAATTCAAGGTACCCAAGAAGAAAGCAAAGACCAAGATCGGTAACAAGACAAAGAAGAAGAAGAACAAGTTGAAGACTACCAACAAGTTCCCGGACGGAGCCGAGGGCGAACATGAGCACCAGGACTATTGCGAAGTACGTAAGATTAACGCACGTTTCAGGTTTCATGAGTTCAAATGAATTAATGAACAAACATTTATTTCAGACAATTTAGTCCATAACACACATGTCATACATCTAGAACAAAAGCAATAATTAGAAACAGTAATGTTTAATTCATGACCGCTATTTGTGGCGTCGTTTGGGGGAGGCCTATGTTCATCTGTGGACGTGTGGTTGATGATGATGAATCTTTAATTCATTGGGCTTACAAAATTTCTTCTTTGTATTGTGTATAATATTATTGAGAGTCAAGGAACTTACGTGTCAATTTCACATGGCTAATAACTTCGATAGAAATAACAAACGCTTGTTTTGTAATACCCAGGTGTGCCAACAAGGAGGCGAGATTATCCTCTGTGACACATGTCCTCGCGCATACCATCTGGTGTGTCTGGAGCCGGAGCTGGAGGAGACTCCGGAGGGACGCTGGTCCTGTCCGCACTGCGAGGCCGAGGGCAACCAGGATCAAGATGATGATGACGAGCATCAGGAGTTCTGCAGGTTAGTTCACTTCCTACTTCTCCTTGCAATACTCAAGTGTGCCGCCTTAAACGTGCCAACAAGGGGGTGAGATCATTCTCTGCGACACATGTCCCCAGGTATGCCACCAGATGGCATACCATCTGGTACGTCTCGAGCCTGAGCTCTAAGAGACTCCAGAGGACCCTAGACGTCACACACACAGTTACAGTTGCGCATGTATGCGCCTATAGGGGTTGAGGCTACTATCGAGCAGCTGGTAGTTTCCGCACAACAGATGGGTTTGAGCGGCAAGATATCGCTCGGTAGTTTACGCGATAAAACGGGCAAATAATTTTATTTCTATCCCAAAGAGGAACACAGGCGTACGAAGCCTCAGGCAGAAGTTTAATAAAACTGTATGAAATGTTTCAGAAACTGCAAGGACGGCGGCGAGTTGCTATGTTGCGACTCTTGCCCCTCAGCGTACCATCGCTTCTGTCTCAACCCGCCGCTCGAGGAGGTGCCTGATGGAGATTGGAAGTGTCCACGATGTAGTGTAAGTTCCTACGCTCAGCATTAACACTTTCAGTACCTAGGGCGCATTCTCGCTCCTTAGCTGCGGCGGCTTGCCTCTTCGGATCCCATCGCAGAGGTAGTGAACGCTTTATTTATACTTGTATGCACATTGGGTACATCACTCGTTCGGTTCGATCACGGGCCAGTGTCTCGCGGCAAGTCAATTTAAATAATCACTATGTTGATTTTGCTGCTATGTAGAGAAAAGTTCATAAAATTGTTATAGAATTTAGTGCCACGAGCCACGAGGAGTGTAATTCGAACAATCACAAATCTATCTGTGATTTTTTCTAATTTTGTATTGTTTTTTTTCAGTGTCAACCACTCGATGGCAAAGTGGCAAAGATCCTCACATGGCGTTGGAAGGAGCAGCCTTCCAAGAACAAAGCGCCGAGACAGCGCGAGTTCTTTGTTAAGTGGCATGACATGTCCTACTGGCATTGCAGCTGGATTTCTGAGCTACAGGTGAGATCTTATCCTCTTGGGAATAAAGCCCATTGTACAATGTCCATAACTGACAAAGTTTTAGGCCACGGACGAACTTCAACCTACGTAACACGGTTGACAGGTAGGTTAGCGGGTTGCTTCGATGGCAGCTTAGCGCGTAGCTTACTTTCGCTGGCCGCACTGAAGGTGTGGGAAGACCTCTCACCAGAACGACCAACTACATTGCGGCGGTCGCAGGGAGTCGATGTCTACGAGGCGGCTTAGGACAGCTATTCGTGGCGTCGTTTGTGGTTGGCTCGTGTTCAGCAGTGGACGTATACGAGCTGATGTTGCTAGGCGTCCATCAAGGTAAAAATTTAGAAAACAAACATCGACTCCCTTCACGACAGGCAACTATCTAAGCGAGAAGCTTTGCAGAATGGCCTGTTCCGTATATTTTCAGAAGGTTGCTTTCTCCGAGCGTATCAGCTACCATCGCGCATCGTGGTGCTAATGATAACCTACCCGCCAACTTGCCATATTATAGCGCGGCCATGGCTTTTAGTTAGTGTAGTTTCTGAAAGTTATTCTAAAAACATCCGTACCCCATACTAATAAAGTCCAATTCCGCAGCTTGATGTCTTCCACCCCCTCATGTACCGCTACTACATGCGTAAATACGACTGTGAGGAGCCTCCGAAACTGGAGGAGCCACTAGACGAGCGTGACAGTCGCCTTAAACGCCTCAAGTCGCAAAAACAAGGGGAGCAGGAGTCAGATGAAAAGTTGCTGGAGGAAAAGTTCTACCGGTATGTTGATTTACAATTTTTTATGCTATTAGGAGATGGAATGGATCAACCTGATGAGATATGTTTCCAGCACAAGCACAAATGGCGTAAACACTTGCCTGCACAAAATCAGCGTTAGTTTACAGATAAAATAATAGAAATAAATTAGAACTAGTGTTTACAATTCAAACAATTGAGCTAACTGCAGACTGTTGCAAACAAACTACAGGTAGCTCAGTACCAGTCGGAAGCGTCCTCAAGATGCTGGCTGCATTGCCCTGCTGTATGGCAATGCTGATGTACTGCGCCAGATATACCAGCTCACGGGTCACGCGTCGCTTCGACCAAATGCTCAGAAAATTTTTTAAAACCCAAAGAGCCTCGGTAACCCTCGGACCTAGGTCTACAGATTTATATTGATGTAATCCCTCTTCCAGGTACGGAGTAAAACCCGAATGGCTGGTGGTCCACCGCGTGATCAACCACCGCACGGGGCGCGACGGCACCACATTCTTTCTGGTGAAGTGGCGCGACCTCTCCTACGACCAAGCCACTTGGGAGTCTGAGCATGAGGATATTAGTGGACTGAAGAACGCTGTTGAATATTATCAGGTACGGTTTTTTTTCCCTACAAAGTTTTCTGGGCTTTAATAAACACTTTTGAAATTTTCTCTAGATAAATCATGATCAACGGATCAGCCTGGACTGTGGAAAAATACACGCAAATATTCTGGTACGGTGTTAGCCTCAAAAGGCGATTATTTAGATAAAACACACACAAAAACAAGGACTTGTGTGTGTCCTTTTTTACAATCGTAAAAAAAGGGACGGCAACATTTTTTACGCTAGTTTATTTTTGGTTCTGTACCAACAGAATCACTAAAGTCGTTAGAATGTATGTAGAAGGGGCTATCTTAAAATTTCATTTAAATATTATGCCCGGAACCTATTCTCATCTGTTTTCTGTAGTTTGATTTAAGTAGATTCTATAACAAATTGTTTTATTCCAGGATATGCGCTCCTACATGACATCCGAAGGCAAATCAAAGGGCAAAGGCAAGAAACCCGGTCGCAAATCCAAGAACCGTGACGTCATCGAAGATGATGACAGCGGCGGCATACAACAACGCAACCGCAAGTACAACCCGCCGCCAGACCGCCCACTTACCAATCTCAACAAGAAGTATGATGACCAACCGTCTTTCGTCTACGAAACTGGCATGCAGCTTCATCCTTACCAGTTGGAAGGTCTCAACTGGTTGCGGTATTCGTGGGGCAATGGCATCGATACCATCCTAGCCGACGAGATGGGTCTCGGTAAAACTATTCAAACGGTCACGTTCTTATACTCTCTATTCAAGGAGGGACACTGCAAGGGACCATTCCTTGTCTCTGTACCGCTTTCGACTATCATCAATTGGGAGAGAGAGTTTGAGCTATGGGCACCGGACTTGTACTGCATCACGTATGTCGGTGATAAAGATTCCCGCGCGGTTATAAGAGAGAACGAACTCACGTTCGATGATAACGCGAACAGAGGCGGCCGACCTTCCAAGATCAAGTCCTCAGTGAAATTCAACGTTCTGCTCACGTCTTACGAGTTAGTTTCGATTGACGCTACTTGCCTGGGTTCTATCGACTGGGCTGTGCTAGTCGTAGATGAAGCGCACAGGCTGAAATCCAACCAGTCTAAATTCTTCCGACTTTTGGCCGGATATCACATCAGCTACAAACTCCTGCTGACCGGTACGCCCCTGCAGAACAACTTAGAAGAGTTGTTCCATCTCCTGAACTTCTTGAACAAGGATAAGTTCAGTGAACTCTCCGCTTTCCAAAACGAATTCGCGGATGTTTCGAAGGAAGAGCAGGTCAAGAGGCTTCATGAGATGTTGGGACCTCACATGCTGCGGCGTCTCAAGGCCGACGTATTGAAGAACATGCCGACTAAATCAGAGTTCATCGTGCGTGTCGAACTCTCGCCCATGCAGAAGAAATACTACAAGTATATTCTTACGAGAAATTACGAAGCTTTGAACCCAAAGAGCGGCGGGCAAACTGTGTCCCTTCTTAACGTGATGATGGACTTGAAGAAATGCTGTAACCATCCGTATCTATTCCCGGTCGCAGCGGAAGAGGCTCCTTTGGGACCTCACGGAAATTATGAAACGCAAGCTCTCGTCAAGGCATCAGGAAAACTAGTTCTGCTGTCCAAGATGTTGAAGTTACTCAAAGATCAAGGACACAGGGTGCTTATCTTCTCACAGATGACAAAGATGTTGGACATCCTCGAAGATTTCTTGGAAGGCGAGGGTTACAAATACGAGAGAATTGATGGCGGTATCACGGGCAGCATTCGTCAAGAAGCTATTGATAGATTCAATGCGCCGGGCGCGCAGCAGTTTGTATTCTTACTGTCTACAAGAGCTGGAGGTCTGGGTATCAACTTGGCTACAGCTGATACCGTTATCATCTACGATTCCGATTGGAATCCTCACAACGATATCCAAGCTTTCTCGCGTGCCCATCGTATCGGACAAGCGAACAAGGTCATGATTTACCGCTTCGTTACACGCAACAGTGTAGAAGAAAGAGTCACGCAAGTAGCTAAAAGGAAAATGATGTTGACTCACTTGGTTGTGCGCCCCGGAATGGGCGGGAAGGGTGCGAACTTCACCAAACAAGAATTGGACGACATTCTCCGATTCGGTACCGAAGAACTCTTCAAAGAGGATGACGGTAAAGAGGAAGCCATCCACTACGATGACAAAGCGGTCGGAGAATTGCTCGATCGTTCCAAAGAAGGTATCGAGTCGAAGGAATCTTGGGCCAACGAGTATCTTAGCTCGTTCAAAGTCGCCAGCTACTCCACTAAAGAAGGCGACGGCGAAGAGGAAGTCGATACTGAAATCATCAAACAAGAGGCCGAAAACACTGACCCGGCATACTGGATTAAACTCCTCAGGCATCATTACGAGCAACATCAAGAAGATCAGGCCAGAACACTCGGCAAAGGCAAACGCCTCCGCAAACAGGTTAACTACAACGACGGCAGCGTAGCTCAAACCGAAAACCGCGAAGACTCCACCTGGCAAGAAAACGGATCAGACTTCAACTCTGACTTCTCTCAAAACAGTGAAGATGACAAGGAAGATGACGATTTTGATGAGAAGAATGACAACGGGGACCTTCTTAGCCGCCGCAGCAAGAGGAGGCTGGAGAGGCGCGAGGAACGCGACAGACCCTTGCCGCCGTTACTGGCCCGCGTCGGCGGAAACATGGAGGTTCTCGGCTTCAACGCCAGACAACGGAAGTCATTCCTCAACGCTATCATGCGGTACGGAATGCCTCCACAGGACGCGTTCAACTCACAGTGGCTAGTGAGAGATCTCAGAGGAAAGTCTGAACGGAACTTCAAAGCTTACGTATCGCTGTTCATGCGGCATCTCTGCGAGCCGGGAGCGGACAACGCGGAAACGTTTGCTGACGGAGTTCCACGCGAGGGCTTATCTCGCCAGCACGTATTGACTCGAATCGGTGTTATGAGCCTTATCAGAAAGAAGGTTCAGGAATTCGAACACATCAACGGTTACTACAGTATGCCGGAGTTGGTTCGGAAACCAGTTGAGCCAGTGAAGAACGCTGCAGGCGAGAGTGCGACCGCCAGTCCCGCCCCTTCAACTACAACTCCTATTACATCCGCAGCGCCGTCTCCTGCCCCCACACTAGTGAAAGATCCCAATCAAACTGAAGAAATAAAGGAAGAAAAAGACGAGGCTAAATCCATTGACGACAAATCTGAAGAAAAGGACAAACCGGAACCTATGGACACTAGTGAAATCAAAGATGAACCGGAACCTGAGGAGAAAGAACCGCCTAAAGAGACAGAAGAGAAAGAGAAAGAGAAAGAACCAGAGAGACGGATGTCGGTTGACGAGGAACTCAACATCAAAGATGAACCAGTGGAAATTGACGAAAAGAAGGCAGATGACAAAGATTCTGATAAGGAGTCTGCTGATAAAGATAAAGAGATCAAAAAAGAAGATATAAAGGCTGAGAAGGCGGATTCTGAAGGGTCTGTCAAGGCTAAGGAAGAGAAGAAGGTAATTGAACACTTTTCTCATATAAACACAACACGTGCCTCATTTACAGTATGTCTAATAACATTAGTCTTTAACCAAATATAGAGTGTGATGATCCATTAATGCAGATTTTGTACTAATATCAAACTGGTTAACTTTTCACAGGACGACGACGACGACGACGTAGTGCTCGTGAAAGAGGAGGATGATCTCAAAGTAGAGCGACGCAAGTTCATGTTCAACATCGCAGACGGCGGGTTCACTGAACTCCACACGCTCTGGCTGAACGAGGAACGTGCGGCAGCCCCGGGCAGGGAATACGAGATCTGGCACCGGAGGCACGACTACTGGCTGCTAGCCGGCATAGTCACGCACGGCTACGGTCGCTGGCAGGATATCCAGAATGACCTGCGCTTTGCCATCATTAATGAGCCGTTCAAGATGGACGTGGGCAAAGGCAACTTCTTGGAGATCAAGAATAAGTTTCTGGCTAGACGTTTTAAGGTGATTATCTCTTGCTTTTTGCTGTAAATTCGCGCGACGCTATAACCTTGCACTAGCTAGCTTTTAGCCCGATTCCCGTATTCAACAAAAAAAGTTGAATAACGCTTTAAAACCTGTAATAAAATGTTAATAATACCTTTTTGTCCATGGCCTACAATGAACATTTAGAATGTGAGTATATTTTCTTGAACAGCATACAGTTTTCATACTCTAATCCACCATGATTAGAGCTTAGAAAACTCTGTCCGTCGACGAAAAACTTGAAACTATCATGTCTAGTGATAGCTACAAGTTGAACAAACTAAAATCAGAAAAACTTGAAACCATTGTGTCATTCCATAAATCTGAAAGTACGATAAGTGGGTCAGTACTTTCTTTCTAAAACTACGATAGTGTCAAGTTGATCTCTGTACATAAAACTTGAGATTTATTGATTGAGTTTGACAAAAACGTTTTGGCCGCAGCTGCTGGAACAAGCCTTGGTGATCGAAGAGCAACTGCGTCGCGCTGCATACTTGAACCTCACGCAGGATCCGAACCACCCAGCGATGTCGCTAAACGCGCGGTTCGCGGAGGTCGAATGTCTCGCGGAGTCCCACCAACATCTCAGCAAGGAGTCGCTCGCAGGGAATAAACCTGCTAACGCTGTGTTGCACAAGGTATGTAGTGGACTTCAATTTAGAATAATACTAGCTGATGCCGACGGCTTCGCACGCCTTTTTCAAGTAGCCTATGTTCGTCCCCGGGACTATTTACCTCCCTGCCAAATCTTATTAAGATCCGTTCAGCCGTTTAGGCGTGAAAAGGTAACAGACAGAGTTACTTTGGAATTTATATTATTAGTATGAATTTTCATCCTCACGTACGGTGCCCAATGTTGGTCACTCACCAATGATCAAAAATCCCGCCTCTGTGTTTGCAAGAGAGGTATGGAGCGCAGCATCCTAGGAGTCAGACTCTCAGACCGCATAAGGAACACTACGCTGCGATCCCAGACCCAGATAACGGACGTAGCTCATAAGTGTGCTGAATTAAAATGGGACTGGGCGGAGGAAAGGGAGACCTTTGCCCTGCAGCTGGACCCTATATGTTTATAATAAAAATTAATAAGTATGGATTTTAATGTTCGGGCGGTCGTGGCGTAACAATCGATCTTTTTAACTCGGCCCGCGGATGTGTTTCAAATGTCAATTATAGGATGGGTGTTTTTTGCGTAAGCGTGCAAAAGGAGGTTGGCAAAATTGAAAAGGAAATATTCACAGTAGAGGGTGAATGTGATTCCATTCGAAAATGAGCTGTCTTGCAAGAAGGTAGTACACCCTTAGAACTTTCTTGGTTCCTTAGTAAGTGTTGGTACTTTCTCGTATCAATAGTAATTGTAAATATACAGATAAAATAGAAAAAAATTTTTGGTACGTACTACAGATAGACACACGTACAATTAACATACTATTTATATTATTTGATTGTAATTTTCTTTGTGAATAAAAGATATATAAATTATTAACAAAAGTACCTACAATAGGTTTCATTAATCAAATGAGTACTTTAAAAAAGTATGTAAGTACTAAGGAAATAACTTTGTTTGGAAAGTTTGTGTGTGCACGACAAATAGGCCATGGCTCAGTGATAATTTGTCTGTTCTGCAGGTGTTGAACCAGCTAGAGGAGCTACTGTCCGACATGAAATCGGACGTGTCGCGCCTCCCCGCGACGCTGGCGCGCATCCCGCCGGTCGCACAACGTCTCCAGATGTCGGAGCGATCCATCCTCTCGCGCCTCGCCGCCACGGCCGGCAACCCGGTGCCAGCTGGTATGTATTCCATATTCTTTTCGTATACAACACTTGTTTTTCGACGTAAGAAGCCAGTCCAAGAAGTAAGATGGGAGAGTGGAAAACAAGGACATTATGAGAGTAAGGGCAGAGAGAATATTATACATAAAGTCTTCATTGTTGAGATCATCTATCAAACAGAACTAAAAACAGCTCCCTGGCGTATCAAACTGGAGTGGCTATTGGGTAATCACTTTTATAGAAAGATCTGTTAATGCACAAGCTAGCAATTTCTTGAAAAATCCGCATCCAATTCGAATAAGAGCAGGCCTAAAATTATTGGAAAAACACCTTTGTTAGTCGTGTTTAGCATCCAGCCCTAACCATACCATACTGTTTCAGCGCAAATGGCCCAGTTCCCGCCTGGTTTCGGCAGCGGCGGATCTCTTCCCGGATTCTCCCCGGCCGCGGCGGCCGCCGCCAACTTCTCCAACTTCCGCCCGCAGTACTCCGTACCGGGACAACCCACCACGCCTACCAGCAATGTAAGTACCAAACTTACCTTCACCCCTGAATGTTCTACTTATCAAAACAACAAAAAACTACTCAACCTAACATTCCATGCAATCCCTAATACATTGACGACCATATGACGACCTCTATGTCGGGAATAGAACCCGCAACCTCCTGCGTTTATTTTATTATTATTTACATTGCAAGGAAATGGTGTTGGAGCACACATAATTATGACCAGCCCACATACTGCTGTAAGCCTTTTAGTTTTCGAGAAAAAAATCTGCAAACAGATACCATACTGCATGTACGGTACAGTATGGTTATGTGGGGTTGTCGAAGAAAAGCTTCTACGACCCACTAAACAACCCCCCGGTGGCCAGCCGCTAAGCATAAGGATTGTTGTCTAGGATAGAATAGACGAACACGACAACGCAACGCCAAACATTGCGCAAATTATTGTCGTTGAAGGATTTCGTTTCAAACATTCTACGAATTCGATGACGATTTGAGGTAATTTACCTCGATTCTACCACGGTAATATTATCCAATATAATATTACCGTGATTCTACCCTAGATCCCTGTGCTTGGTCGACTGAATATATTATGCCTCCTTCCAAAGGGGAGAATTGTGCCATAAATCACCACGCTTGGCAAGCGGGTTGGTGATCACAGAGTTGAGAGATAATGAGAGGTGTTGGATAATACACAGAAATTCCTGCCCTTTATCTGTAGGAACTCAATTGTGTTTTATTATTGTTTCAGAAATCATAAGCCCATGGTAACTTATACTTCATAATTCGACTCTACCTACACTCGCGCAGGTAAAATATAATATATTACTCAGCAATCAATGTATGCTTGATTTTACTGTAATAGAAATTGTTCCAAAATCATGCACGTTTTAGCAAAGGTTATGCACATCTCTTTTATGTCAAGCTCAATTGTTAGCGATAAGCTATAGGATAATATTAAAATATTATTTGTATTGTTTGTTTTAGTGAGCGGATAAATGGTCACTTAGATGAATATTTTAGATTGTAAGCTTTCCAAGATTCCTCTGCCACCTTGGGTTTGAAGTGATATGATAACTAATAGTGACCAGTGCCGGTATGCTTAGTTTAACATTATTTACAAATGAAACAGGACTCCATTATTTATTTCATCCCGATCTGTATGAATCTGTTAATTGAGTAAGTGATTGTGGAAAACTTTATCTTAATTTACCAAAAATGAAATAAATCATTACAATTAAGTAAATTTTGTAGTTTTCTTAACAACTCCTATTCCTATTCAACAACTATTCCTCAGGGTATTGTAAATGATACCAGTTTATATAAGAATACTATTTATTCTATGATCACATTTGATTCATTTTATTACATAAAAATAGTACAATAAATAAATTGAGGTACACAACAACACTTATCAGAAATCCTTATTATTCTTATAGTTCAGTGTAGGCTAGGCGGAAGATTACTAAGCACTTAAAATTTCATAACAATTTTAATTGAACCATTGATTTAAGTCGCTACAATTTTGACGCCGCACGATAGTTCCTTAAACAAACTGGGGGGTCTTTCTGCATTGTTTGTATATGGAAGGCGAAATATTTTCAAATTTAGTAACATCGATGATGATGTCCGCCTAGCCGAATTTCACCTACGGCGGCCAGTCTCAACGAAGACTAGCCATGTGCGCAGGACATATTATAGTGCACAGGTGTATGCGCAAATACAGGTGCACTGTATTCCGTCACTCCAATCCAATCGTCTCAGTAACATCACCAAGTATACGTATCGTCTTCTGTATTGTACTTGATGCTGTCGAGGGCCCTCACGGCGCTGGGGTCGGGCGAACAGAAGAGCTGGAGCATGTCATCACTGATCCCGCAGTCTGACAGGTTCTCCTTGTTGAAGGCTTTAGCGAAATGGTTCGGCTCGTTCTCCTTTGAGTTTTCATCTGGAATGTTATAGTAAAAAAAAAGAAGTGAAGAATCGTTTATTGGCATAGAAACAAGGGATCAGAAATAGTTTTGAGAAACGATGTCATCTGCAGAAGTGTAACACTGTCGCAGAATGACAACGCCCTCACAAACCAGTACTATTTTCCAGACTAGAGTACCAGAAACGAACACTTACAAAGAAGAACTACTATTGATAATATTAAAATCTAAGTTTAGCCTATACTAATTAATCTAAAGCCAGTGTCATTCATGGTGAATGTTAGATATAATAGGATAGAGTTAGAATTTGAATCCATATTTTTGAATTTTGCCGCCGACAACGCAGCAGGCGAAAGAGGTAGGTACGGCTTCGTATAGCTTTTATCAGGCTCTTTCATTGTTTGAAACAAATCTCACAGTGAATAATCGACGCCAGAGCCAGAGTACTTGGATGCGAGAAGCACAAGGCTGGCAAAAGTGAAAGGTCACCCAGCAGTAGATCATCCTAGCTAGAATTATGATCATAGCTACTAGCTAGGAATACTTTCAATTGCAGCTTTGTTCAAACAACATGTTTAATAAACTAGCTATGTAGGCATGTAAGAAAAAATCGGGAGATTGGGTCCTTCAAAGTTGAAGGTCTGGACCTAATATTAAGTCCACCTTCCTCAGTAATAGTCATAGAGGAATTACAGAGAGGAGGTGTTCTATTTAGATTTCCCTAAGAAACAACGCGTGACACTTTGCGGGGTGAGGGGGTGTTAGATCCCGCCCACTTTGTTGTTTTCCATCTACCGGTGAGAAGCAAAACTGCTCGCTTCGTTCTGTTACGTAGTTTAACTACCTCACACCAGATGTCACTAAGTGTAGGATGTAACAGGGACGTACTCAGAATTTTCGTACCATTACCTATTATGTAAACAAGTACCTAATACTTGCCTGAATCAAAAGTCGCGTGATGCGAATGAAGCTTGATACTTAACATAAGTCTTTTGATATGGTCAAGTAATATTAATTTCAGAGGCAGAAAAAATAATAAACAAATTAAGTATGTCGAACTAAATTTTATTTACAAACAATGTAAAATGCAAAAAAAACATCTCCCCCTCCACTATCAAGGAGAACAATTATGTCAATGAGTCAGTCAGTCAGTCAGTGGTAATCGAGCTTTATAGATATTCACATGATGATGATGATATTGAATTTAAAGCAGGCTTTATTTTTATTTCCTGCGCATTAAATATTTTATTAAAAGTACTTTCCATTGACGAAGCATAGCCGTGGGACACTCGGTAAAATAATTGGATCCTAATTACGACCCTGTCTTTTTGTTCAATTCATGGTTGATGTTCATAGATGACGATAGATGGCGGTATGTTTAATAAATGATTATAAATTCATAAAAATAATATTTAGGCGACTAAAAAGTCTTTAGGAATGTCAGTAGAACTAATTTCCGTACGTATGATTATTAAAATATATTAATACTGCTCTACTTGGCTATTTATTTTCAGTTCCCATGACACTAGGTGTCGCCATCTATTGTCAAGTAGAAGAAGTATATTTGGAGACGCCGATACGATGAGAGATTTTTCTAGAACTATTCTTAAATTACGCATAAAATTACTTACACATGAAATGTGATGCCATTCATAGCATCAGAACGTCTGTCCGAGTAGTTTTTACAAGTTAGAACACAACACTTCATCCTTTTCTACGTATTTACATGAAAATTTCACGAAATTCCACCCTTCACAAAGTTGCGCACAGGACGAACGACGACAGTACACTGACTAAGGCCACGCCCACTGTGATGACGTCAGGACCTAGTTGAGAATCACAGTGCACAGTTGCTTAGGCCCCCTCCTCTCCGTAACTCCTCTATGGTAATAGTCGGACCGGCGCCGAGGACGTTCGTGTCTCGTTTGCGTATTTTTGTCTCGGTCGCACTTCGGTCTAGGTACGTCTTTCCATCTTTGTTGTTCATTAGGTAGGTATATTGCAAAAGATTGGAAATAGCGTGTCTTTGCATTTAGTTGTAACACAACACAGGCCATTTGATGAGTTAGCGCTGGCGCTGGGAGAACGTACCATATCTACAAAATATTACTATTGTATAATATTATTGTATGTAGGGATATTTTTGGATGGTAAGAAAGTAAACTGGAAATCTCAATAACGCAGGCATCATGGTTTACCTACTATACCAAGAGATTCAAGTAATTTTAGCAGCCAATGCTCTTTTTGTATATAGTCTTACCTTGAGCAATATTCTTGGCAGCATACGAGAAGGCCAGCGTAGGCTGATGATGCGCGAACGTAGCGCTGAACTGCGCAGATGAGCTACTCTTCAACACGTTGAACAGTGTGTGGACGGCGGTGGGTAGGATCGGCCCGCGGAGCTCTATCGAGTAGTATTTGTTGCTGTCGGAATGTATCGTGTTTTCTCTCACCTGGAAAATATCAGAATAGTTATAAAGCCTCCACCCACTGTTGCGACCAACTGCGATTTTGAACTGCGGCTTGGGTCGCGCGATTTGTTGCGATATTTTTTTGCAGTAGGTACATTTTGTACTAAGACGAAATCGATCTTGGACACTGCTTTGTCGCTTTCGTATTTGGCGCGCGACCACCAGAAATCGCGCTTACACGCAGCGGAATCGAGCTACAAAAAGCGCGATGCGCGACAGAAGACGCGCTTCAAAATCGCGGCTGTGGGGTGGAGGTTTAAAACTGAAAATAAGTAAAATACGATTCGTTTTATCGTAGTACCTAATTCAACAAAAAATATGAATATAGACAATAAAAAAAAAAAAACATACGCCTCTCGCAGATATACGCCCTTGGAAGCGAACCAGCAACTATGTCGTAGACTACTATAGATAATCAAAATTGCAGGTTCAATAAAGCTTTGAAGGCATATTGCGGTTCACAAGTAGCGGTATTACCACTCTAAAAGTTGCTCTCAATCCATGAGTTATCTAAGTCGATTTCTAGTATTAAGGCTACACAAGTCGTCCGGGTCAACTCATCAGTGGGCGCGACATAAGTGTATCCTACCTCACCTGAAATAATCGACATACCCGTGCGCTAGAATGAAATGCACAACGATTTATTCCTAAAACTACACAAAATAAAAATAAATAACCCGCCGACGACGTTTATTGGCTGAACAGATTTTCATGAAACATGGCTAAGAACACTCGGGATAAAATTATCAATGACACAAAAAAAAAACTAAACGAAAATCTGTTCATCCGTTTGGGAGCTACGATACCACAGACAGATACACGGACACGTCAAACTTATAACACCCCTCTTTTTGCGTCGGGGGTTAAAAATGTGTAACAACGCCTAATGTCTTCATGTTCATATAATTACCTTGAGAGACTGCAGCGCCCCGCCGTGGAACGCAGTAGGCGCCAGCAGCGTGGGCGGCACTCCCGCGAACGGGCCCGTCGGACTGACTATCGACTTGCAGTTGAGGAGGAAGTTGAACAACGCTTGTGCGTCCGCGCCTCGCACGAATACGAGGGACTCAGCTGCACTGTCTACGCTGCTCTCTGCGCTGTGGGTTATTCTGGTCTGTGGAGAATTTTTTAATCTGATTGAGAGCGGACGAATAAAGAAAAAAAATGGCCGTGTGGTGAACAAACTCTTCCAGCGGGTGTCGTTAGAGGCGACTAAAGGATTTACACCGGGAGGCGGGCAGCAGCGCTCTTGTGGAAAATTCTACCACCAAACTGCGATCCCCAACCCGCATGCCCAGCGTGGGGATTATAGGCGTTACCCAGATAAAAGCCAAAGGCACTTATCAGGGGAGGCCTGAGTCCAGCAGTGGACCAATATAGCCTATATTGGTCCACTGCTGGATCTGAGAGTTGAGGAATGAAGAAGAAAAATAGAAGTAGCATTTATTTGTAATTATATGCGAGAAAAGAAAGATGGAGTGATCATTCATTGTTCATTCAAAATCCATAGCAGAAATCATTGCTTGGACAAATATTTAAAAAAAAAACTGTTGAACGATTCGATGATTTAAAGCAACATCGTCTAAATAATTGTAATATGCTTGTGACAGTTTCTGAAGGTGCAGGTAGGTGGTGATAGTCTGAAGAATCCAATCTGATCTGACGTTAAATGATAAAATGACTAATTAAATAGGACAAGCTTAGATAATGACAATATTTGGGCGTTTTCTATGTAAATTAAAAAATATATATGTACATTTATCTATGTAGAATATACATACATTTTACCTAGTATCAAGTATAATAATAATAATGTCCTCTTTGCCGAATTTCGACCACGGCGGCCAGTCTCATCGGAGACTAGCCAGATGCGCAGGACACATTATAGTACACAAGGTGTCCGTCAAGGTAGCGTACACATAATCGATATCACGTTTGTTGATATGCCAATAAACTCTGCATAAACAGTGTAGAATTAGTGCAAAAGTAAAATAAATACTGCCTCTTTGGTTTAAGAAATAATGACCATTCTTAGTGGGTACGCTAGCTTGACGTCAAGGCAGCGTACCCATTAAAAAACTAAATAATTCCTATGGAAAACGAGCTTTTCTTATTATAAATGCTATATGTAAAAATACTGCGAGAAATACTGCTTCTGCCTGTGGTCATACATTATGCAATTTCGTAGTGCAACAATATAAAAAGTTGATGTGAAGTGCTAGGAACAAATGCATTTTGGTACAGTCGCACACAACAAATATTAAACACCAATGCAAAATCCGGATAATACGCATTTCATCATTCACAAATCTGGATATTAATTCGAATGAAATGTCAAATTTAAACAACATCTTTTAACTAGCTCTTGTTTGCGGTTTCGCACGCAATTTCTTAAGTGTCAGTAGTTGGTATAGTGTGTACCAGTTTAGACACTCGGCATTACAGTGTATCTGGCTAGGCACCTTGTCCTTAGCTGGCCTCCTCCAGCAGCGGCAGATGCCAACAGTCTTTAACAGATCGTTATCTTTAACAGATCGTTACCTGGCAACAAAGTTTGTTGACTCGGGACAAAGTTTGTTGCACTAATATTTTTTTAGTAAATATTCTAAAAGACTGATTGTTAAAAATAAATATTTTTATTGATAATGTGATTAGGTATACTGTGATTTTTATGTAAGCAATAACTAAATTCAAGTCTTAATTTAGCTAACGCATTAATTTTTGTACAGATGTTTAAAAATTGCGTTGTTATTATTAGTAAATAATTTTGTAAGACTGATTGTTAAAAATAAATATTATTATCTGAACTGTTTAGCAAACGTTTTCCTAAGTAAGTCCGTGTACCTAACCTACAAAGTTAAGAACATAAAAAGTAGGTACTTATCTGTGAACTTTCAGTGTAGATGATTAAGTTACTTAGGTATCTACTTGGGTAGAGACCTATGGGTCCCTATAAGTCTAGCCTATTATACAACAGTACAGACAAATTCCAATGTACTTAGATAATTAAAATTACTACCACGGCGGCCAGTCTCATTGGAGACTAGCCAGATGCGCAGGACATTATTATAGTGCACAGGTGTGTGCACATAGGGCACTCTCTATTCCCTCACTCTCATAATCCAATGGGACGATAGACCGACACGACCAGGGAGAGGTAATTAACTAGGTAGATACAGGTTCTATTATGTCTAGCCTATATACAGCAGCAGGTACAAACATAATTATACCTACATAGGTAGGTAAGCATAACAATATCATGTACGATCTGCCAATAACCTAGGTAGGTAGGTAGGTATTCAATTCAAAGATCAAGAGAAAAAACTATCTGAGCGTCTGGTCGAAGCGACGCGTGACCCGAGAGCTGGTGAATATCTGGCACAGCGTATCAGCATTGCCATACAGCGTGGCAATGCAGCCAGCGTCTTGGGGACGCTTCCGACTGGTGTTGATATGGATCAGTTGAGCTATCTGTAGACTGTTTGCAACAGTCGGCAGTTAGCTCAATTGTTTCAATTGTAAATACTAGTATAATTTTCTTTGTGAATAAATGTCTTATAGCAAGAGCTTAAAAATTAGAATTCAAAGACAAAATACTAGAAAAAGATTTCGCGAGTATTTGGCTGCATCCAGCTCACTCACTCACGTGCGGTTTTACGTCGCGTTGTCCCTCACACACGATGCGCATACCTGTAGGTTTTTTATGTTGTCTGTTTCTGTGATATATTTTTGTTTGGGTGTATGTAGAGATTGCAATCCGGACTATTCGAAATCCGAATTATACGGAAAATTTATCATTTTTATTTATAGGGACATATGCATAGAAATCCAAATAATTCTGATAACTGTAATAATACTCATAGTAGATAACTGTAATAATACTCATAATATTATTGTTTAAGGCAAAAATAATAGAGCTCGTAAATAAGTTTTAATTCGAATTTTAATTTTTCTTCGTGCTTTTTTCTTCGTGTTATTCCGGTTACTCCAGTTTTGCTGCACGGCTACGTACATAGGTACCTATATCGTATTGTATTGTATTTATGCTTAATACCTGCGTATTCATTAAGCATAAATACGACGGGGGTAGCCCCGTGCCACACCATACACCGCGTCTCCCGCGCACATATCTGTTCAGGTAGTCGTTCAATGAGTTTTCGGTGGGTTCAAAAGGCTCAAACGCTACTTCGTGGAACTGCCTTCTTCAAGTGAATAGCCTAGTTGAAAGTAGTTGAAGACTAGTTAAATAGCCAGATACACTGTAATGCCGAGTGTCTAAACTGGTACACGCTATACCAACTACTGACACTTAAGAAATTGCGTGCGAAACCGCAAACAAGAGCTAGTTGAAAGATGTTGTTTAAATTTGACATTTCATTTGAATTAATATGCGGATTTGTGAATGATGAAATGCGTATTATCCGGATTTTGCATTGATGTTTAATATTTGTTGTGTGCGACTGTACCAAAATGCATTTGTTCCTAGCACTTCACATCAACTTTTTATATTGTTGCACTACGAAATTGCATAAAGTATGACCACAGGCAGAAGCAGTATTTCTCGCAGTATTTTTACATATAGCATTTATAATAAGAAAAGCTCGTTTTCCATAGGAATTATTTAGTTTTTTAATGGGTACGCTGCCTTGACGTCAAGCTAGCGTACCCACTAAGAATGGTCATTATTTCTTAAACCAAAGAGGCAGTATTTATTTTACTTTTACACTAATTCTACACTGTTTATGCAGAGTTTATTGGCATATCAACAAACGTGATATCGAATATGTGTACGCTACCTTGACGGACACTACACAAGTGTGTGCGCAAACACAGGTGCACTCTCTATTCCTTCACTCTCATAATCCGATGTGACGACATACCGACACGGCCGGGGAGAGGTCAGGCGCAGGACCAACGGCTTAACGTGCTTTCCCAGGCACGGCGGTGTAACACCGCCAACTTCCTGACTCCGGGCCGCTACTGTGAATTTTTCTTGCTAGAAAAACCCCAATAACAACTATTGACCCGATCCGGGATTCGGACCCAGGACCTCATAATCAGCGGTTGAACAACCTGTATGCCTAGCACGGGGATAGTTGTCTAGGGTAGCATAGAGAAGAATGACATCGCATTGTCATACATTGCGTAATTTATTGAAGTTTAAGGAATTCGTTTCAAACATATTACGCATTCGGTGACGATGTGACGTAATTTTTCTCTATTCTACCCTAGACAACAACCCCCGTGCTAGACCTACTGACCGCTAGAACAACGAGGCAGTCAAGTTATTAAGTATATCTAGTAAGTACCCATCATAACACAAGGTCTGCTTAGCTTGAGGCTAGATGATGCTGTGTGAATGGTCCAGTAGGTACTATTATTATTGTTAATTACCTGATTGATGTTGATTTTCTTGATGACCTCCGTCTCAAGGCCGAGCTGAGACAGGAACTGGTCTGGATCCTCTTCATCTTCCTCTTCCTAAAATCAACTGATTGATTTATTCCTTCGCATAGATTCCACCAAAGCGGGGTAGATGACAACCAATTCGATCAAAAATACATTGTGATGGTATTGTTAATAATTCAACTAACTTCGCTATTTTCAACCAACTTACAAAAGGAGGAGGTTCTCAATTCGGCTTTATCTTTTTTATATGTGTTACTCGATATCTTTGCCAATTGTAATTCAATTTAAATGATTATTTCGCTTTTGTATCGAGAAGGAGAAATTTACATAGACGACTATGTAAATATTCAAGAATTAGAAGTCGGAATAATTAATAGATTCAGGCGTTACTTTGCGGAAATTCATTGTATAACATTATGTTAAAACAATATTTAGTAACAATTCCGCGCAAAACCTTATCTGATAAGATCCTACAAAATGTAATTCGTGTGTAAATTTTAAGTAGGGTCAATTTAAGGAGGTAGGAAGGTAATTTACTTAGGCAATTTTATATTACATAAGTCTGTTGTTTAACTTCTCTAATTGTAGTAGGATCAATTTAAGGAGGTTGGAAGGTAATTTTATATTACATAAGTCTGTTGTTTACTTTCTCTAAATTTTAAGTAGGATCAATTTAAGGAGGTAGGTTGGTAGTTTAATTAGGCAATTTTATATTACACTAGCTGCGCCCCGCGGCTACGCCCGAGTGGAAATTTAAAATTATCACTCAGGGGTATGAAAAATAGATGTTGGCCGATTCTCAGACCTACTCAATATGCTCACAAAATTTCATGAGAATCGGTCAAGCCGTTTCGGAGGAGTACGGGAACGAACATTGTGACACGAGAATTTTATATATAAGACTAGCTGCGCCCCGCGGCTACGCCCGCGTGGAAATTTAAAATTATCACTTAGGGGTATGAAAAATAGATGTTGGCCGATTCTCAGACCTACTCAATATGCTCACAAAATTTCATGAGAATCGGTCAAGCCGTTTCGGAGGAGTATGGCAACGAAAACTGTGACACGAGAATTTTATATATTAGATAAGTCTATTGATTACCTTCTTTAATTTTAAGTAGGATCAATTTGTGGGAGGGCGGGCGGTACACACGGATTACATTTTGTAGGATCTTATCAGATAAGGCTTTGCGCGGAACTGTTACTAAATATTGTTTTATCATAATATGTCGGAATAATTTCTAAGAAATCAAATAATATCGCAAAAATTTTCGACTTCGACGGGACTTGAACCTGCATCCTTCCCTCAGTACGGGAATGTGCTATCCAACTACACCATGAGGTCAAGTGACGTAGGAGTCGAAAATCTTTGCGTAAGTCGCACTCAGAGTTTATTAATAATAATATTCCGAAGGTTATTGTTATTTTATTAGAGGGCTTACGCACTCTAATAACAAAAACCTTCGAAATATTTTTTTTATAAAAAACAGCAAATTTTGACTATTAAATATTAAGTACTAGCTTCTGCCCGCGGCTTCGCACGCGCTGTTTCTATGGAAACGCTTAAAGGTGATTTCTATCCCATGGGAACTGATTTATGGGATAAAAAGTAGCCTATGTTTTATTCCAGGCCTAGAATTATCTGTTAAACACAAAATTTCAGCCCGATCTGTTCAGTAGTTTTGGCGTGAAGAGGTAACAAACATCCATCCATCTATACATCCATCCAAACTTTCTCATTTATAATATTAGTGCGATGTGATATTGATCGTTTTTACACGTTTTTGCTCCGCTTTGGTGGGATCAATTTGCTCTCAGGATTATAATATAGATTTAGTACTGAGCAAAATAAATTTTCATTGTAAATATCAGACCTTGTCTGGCTCAGTCCGTTCCTCCATAGTGTCATAGCAGCTGTCAAAAGACGCGTTCTTTGCTTGCTCCTCAGAAGTGTTCAGTCTTTTGCTTTCCGGTCGAAGGGGCATCGTGAACTCAACATCTGAATAAGAAAACAAAATAAGCATGAAATATTTATAAGTTACTTTATTGGTGTCGTGAAAAAAAATAAAAATGTGCTACCATGGACATTTGACCTGAATTTGGTCTACTATTACGTTATTATAGTTTTGGAAACTCACAAAGGATCTTATTTTCGGTATAATAAGTAGCCTATTATCTAAGTTAGGCTTTGCTCTAAATGTACGCCAAATTTCATCTTGATCTGTTCAGTAGTTTTGGAGATCTTAAGTAACAAAAATTCAGATTTCACAAACTTTCGGCTCTATAAACCTGTCGTCTGTTGTTTGCCTCAGTGAGGCAACTTTCTGACGTCATACGATCAGTTGTGTCCAAAATGGCGGCACATGCGCATCTGAGTAACCACATGGTGGTTAGCAACAGACAGGGTTTGGCGAACTTATAAATCATTATTTCCCTGAATTTTTGTATTTGAAGCCTAATCCATTTCCTATGAACCTGATGAAATAACCTACATAATAACATAACTTTTGAGTACACTCAAATTTCCTGTCTGTCGGAAAACCACAATGTGCCACAATGTGAGGATTATGTGATTAGTTAGTAACCTTCTTGCCGTAGAGTCTGCCTAAACCCTCGCGTCGTGGGCGCTATCAACGCGCAGGGCTCCGAGACGCCGCACAGGCCCGCCGCTCGGAACAAGCACGTGAATGTGTTCGCGCACACGTAGAAATAGGGACAATGCAGCGCTCGTAGTAACTGGAACAATTAAGTTTAAGCTTGGAGAATATAATACTAAATGGTCTTCATCATCATCTACCTAAACAAATAGTCCATATTGCTGGTCATAGGCCTCCCCTTGAGGATGAGTGCCATGGCGCCCTCTCTTCAGCTTGCCGCATCCAGCATCTGCCTAAAGCCTTTCGCAGGTCGCCATCCTATACGGCCGGAGGGCGTCCTACACTACGTTTGCCGCGTCGCGGTCTCCACTCAAGAACACGTTTATCCAAGCGGTTGTCGTCGAACTATCAATGTTTACACGGTCCTTGGGATATAAAACGGAGATGAACTCTGAATGGAGATAGGAAATACGGTTTAAGGGACTTTAACAAAAGGCCGCTTAAAGCAGGGTAAGTCTTGACAGTAGCGCTGCCCGCCACCTATTTGTGCTGTTTTCAAAATTCATTGGACTGTTTGTGGAACCTATCATAACTTGAAAATAATATATAAATAAATAGTTTTGGACAAATCACACAGCATTATCTCGCCCCAAGCTAAGCAGAGTTTGTGTTATGGGTACTAGATAACTGATATACTTAATACAATACACTACTTAAATAGATATTTTTTATTATACATAGAAACATCCAGTATTACATCCATAGGAAATAGTATTCTTTTGTATAGTTCAGGTAGAGATGCGAAGTTGCTCTTGGTTCTCCACACTCCTGACTAATTTATACTAACTAAACTATTTCAGAGGGATTAAAAAAGCTCCTTTGAATAATTTATTATTAAGAAAAACTTACTAGCGGGCGCGCCCCTGGCGGGTCGCACAGCCGAGACTGGACAGTGAATGCGTTAACATAGCTAGGTTCGAGATACGTAATAAAGGTTATCCATCTGTTGAATTATCCATCCATCTGGTGAATTATCCATCCATCTGGTGAATTATCTATCCATCTGGTGAATATCCATCCATCTGTTGAATTATCCATCCATCTGTTGAATTATCCATCCATCTGGTGAATATCCATCCATCTGTTGAATTATCCATCCATCTGGTAAATTATCCATCCATCTGGTCATTCACCTACCTGAAACAGAGATCGGAAGCTCTCCGTCCACTCTCTATGCAGCGCAAGCTTAACCTCTTCATTAGCCGCCATGAAGCTCGTAGCGGCTACTTTACCCGACGACCGAGGAAACATATCCAGCCAGGGTAGGTGTGGGTGTTGCCAGTATAGGCAGGTCTGGTGGAAGAGAGCCCGCGGGGATGTGTCTAGGGTAGGGGAGGCGGTAGTGTCAACGCAGCGGACAAATCTGACGAGAGATGGATTGGTATTAAGTTCACAGTTTACAGCATAGATTTATAATCTATGGTTTACAGCTAATGGTTGCATTAGCAATGAATTGCATTGTAGTTAAGGATTCACTGTGTACTAGTTTCTGCCCGTGGTTTTGCACGCATTGTTTCTTGGATAAAAAGAAGATATTGATAACTAGTTTAGGCCCGCGGCTTCGCACGCGTTGTTTCTATAAACGTTTAAAGGTGATTTCTAGTCCATGGGAACTGATTTATGGGATAAAAAGTTGCTTTTGTTTGATTCCAGTATTAGAATTACCTGTATGCAAAATTTCAGTCCCATCCGTTTTATAGTTTTGGCGTGAAGAGGTAACAAACATTCATCCATCTATACATCTATCCAAACTTTCGTCTTTATAATATTAGTGTGATTTATTTCAAGTCAACAAAGATTTAATTATTGTTCGTTAGACAGTTATTATTGGTTGACAGACAGAACATGGTTTTGGTTAAAAACATCCCTAAATCAGGTTAACCTAGTAGACACTAGGGTTCCTTAAAAATAGCGTTGTTACTTTTTAAGGCTATTTTTATCCCATGGTTACTAATCTAAGGGGTACAAGCATAAATAGATAGGATAGCCTATGTGTTATTCCGGGTCTAGACCTACATCTGTGCAAAACTTCAGCCCGATTTGTTTAGTAGTTTTAGTGTAAAGAAGTAATAAACATACATGATAAGCTAGCGTCCGCCCGTGGCTTCGCACGCGTATTTTCGGTTTAATATGTAGCCTATTAGCTTTGCTCTAAACATATGCCAAATTTCATTTTGATCTGTTCAGTAGTTTCGGAGATATTAGGTAACAAAAACTTCAATTTCACAAACTTTCGGATATATAATATTAGTAGGGTGTATGTTTGATATAAGTGGGGTGATCTCTTCTAAGGCTGCATTTTTTTTGACATTGGATTTATAACAGATCTCGATAGAATGTTTGCCCGGCATGCGCATTATTACTTTGAAAGCTGTGGATAATCTTCAACCAATGCACCTTAAGGTTTGTAAATTGACAAGGCTATTGTAAGCTATCAAAGTGCATTGTGAAAACAGGCCTAGCCCTAGCCTAGCTGCCACAGCAATATTGTCATTTATAAACTACAACACAACCCTAAGGCTGCCTGGCCATTGATGCGGAGCAAGGCAGCAGAGCAGAGATTTTAAAGCAATTCTATTAGTGCACTGAAACTGAATGAAGAATTTTTGCAATTCCATTGGTGAATTGCATAATCTCTGTTCGGCTTCAATGGACAGGCAGCCTAATTGTGTCATCAAAGGAATCTGCAACTCACCCAGTGATTCCGGAAGCCTCCTCACTAGCTTTTAGCTTCAGCGACCACGCAAAGGGTTTTGGTGACATCAGTCTCAGCTTTGTTTTTAATGCCCAATCTATTGGCAGGTGTTTGTATTTCTGCTCTACTATGTGCTACAATTTAACAAAAATGGAGAGTTATAGAGAATAGTTTAGAGAAAAATACTAATATTCAGTATGAATGTAATATTATTGAATTGTGATGTGAACAAAATTAATAATGCCAAGCTAGTGAAATTGACAATCAATATCATTTATTTCGTTAGCCTTACAAAAAAGCCATTTAAGTAAAATTTTAAACCAATATTTACAAATAGTTATTTAGTTCATTTAGTTAAAACGACCTCTATGGCGCAGCGGGCGAAGGTCTGCCTGCGACGCAGGAGGTTGCGGGTTTGATTCCCGCCTCGGGACAAATGTTTGTACGATCTGCAGACATTTGTCCAGGGCGTTCTGGATGTTTTCTATGTATAATAAAAAATATAGTGTAATGTATTAAGTATATCAGTTATCTAGTACCTACCCATAACACAAGCTCTGCAAGATAATGCTTGGGGCAAGATAATGCTGTGTGAATTGACCATCATTATTTATTTATTTATTATTATTTATTTTAAAATTAGACTGTGTTGTAGATTACTTACTTCTACAGTGTGTTCTGCTGTGAACTTTTGTAATAAATTGGAGAATGTAGTCAACTTCTCCGTGTCGACTTCTTGTGGTGGTTTCTGGACCACTTTTGCAGGCAGCTTGAGCAGGGCAAATAGAGTCTTATCGCTGGACTCATCAAGAGTATCTTCTAGCTTTGCTTTCTTACTTGGCTGTGGGTTATTTCTGTAAAGAACAAGGTATATAATATCACTGTGTTCAGAAACTAAAAGTTAAAATAAGCCATACCAGCCAGCCAGAATGTAGAACTCACTTTGAAAATGGATTTTTTCTCTTATCTGTATCACCATTTATAAGTCTGGAGAAATCCAAATCGACTGGATTATGTCTGGATGGCTCACTGACTGAGCAAGAGGGCTGCCTCATACGTTCCTAAAACAGAAAGATGTCGAGGACTCGAGTTGTCAATAGCGCGGGAAAAGGCTCAAAATGTTTTAATGTATGCAGATGTTGAGTATGTTTTGTATCTGATTTGAATGGATTATAAACTCTTTAGATGATTTCTTTAAAGATGTGATGCAGATTTAACTCCTGCTTACTTGCAATGCCTTCTTTCGTTTCTTCAACTTGTGCAGCTGCATAACTTCACTTGGTCTTTTCCATGGTGAGGTCGGTTCCATTTTGCTAGGAAAACAGAAGTAGCTTCAACATGCAATGAAAATCTTCAGATTCAGTAATTCCTTTACTTGTAAGAGAAAATAACGAATATTACATTACAGCAAGAAGCCAAACAACAAACAGAAAAACACCTGTTTTATGTAGGGATGGGATGCTCGTGCGAGTGCGACGTGCGATAATCATTATTCGAATTTCGAAAAATCCACAATCTTGAACCAAAATATTAGGTATGTGCTTGTTTTTGACTTATTGAAATAGTAAGGGGAATATATTTATTACGTTATATAAAAAGTCCTTGTACATATTTAATTCATTGTATTTTACTTACAAAGCTCTTTTTTGTAATAAACAGCTTTTTTGTGACACCAATTTTACCTATAAAGTTTCGATAATAATGTAATGAGCAATATTGTTCTGTAATGTAAAGTACGCTACCGAATACTTGGATGTAAGGTATTACCTTTTTTCCTAGTATTTGGTAGCGAGCTAAAAAAAGTATGTAAGGTACGCTACCGAATACTATGATAAAAGGTACCTAAAAGATACGAAAGTTCATCATGAAAACATTACATTTCTTCTAATCGTGATAGATTCAGTTCAGTAGGCTCCTTTCCTTGCTTTTCCTTGCGATAGCAAGGAAACTACTGAATCTGGAATTTCTGCATGTCCTTAATTCGGGTGCCATTTTGTGGGAGTTCAAAGGATGACTTTGGTTTATTTATTCGGGTGCCAAGGAATTTAAATTTGTGTTAGAAAAATAGTTCCCTATTTTATCTCATCAGTTGGTTTCTGGAAATCCCGGCAAAATTATTTCAATCGAGATTCTCGATTCGAGATCGAGAACCTCGAGATTCTCGAGCAATTCATGAAATCCCTAGTTGTCAGTTATGAGGCGCTTGTGCATGTCACTGTCAAACTGTCATCCTTATGTTCCCCACGTAGAAAGACGTAGAAAGAGAAACCTATATTTAATCTGAGTAGAAAGAGGTTCCCCATCTCTAATGGACGGAAGTAATCTTCTACTTTCGAGATGGGTAAAATGTCGTTCAGGGTCGTTTAATATATCGCATTCATTGCCCAGCCTCGGTGGCGGCGGCGGTTGGCGGCGGGGCGGCGCGCCGCCACTAGGCGCTCCAGATAGGGCCATGAAAGCGTTAAAGCATTCTTGATTCATGTTCGTCGTATGAAAAAATAAGTTTGTTCAAAATTTAGATAGGTTTTAAATTGCTCCAACGCCCGCCATGTGGCTGTCTTCGTTCTGTTCTGTCAGCGCGTGTCCACGCTATCACCGATGTCGATCATTCATTCACCGGAGGACAGCGAGCGAAGGCCAGCCTGCAACCAAGGCAGTTACGGGTTCGATTCCCGCCTTGATTGACTGTTTTCTAAGTAGGTAGGTATATACATAACAAAACTATCTATCTATGTAGTTTAAGGATTCATTAGTACATCAGTCAGATAGCTAGTATCCATAACACAAGCTCTGCTTAGGTTGGGGCTAGATGATGATGTGGTCTGAATTGTCCAGAATTATTTATTCCATCATAATGTCTTGTCGCTCAATAAATTATCAGATCACAGTGATCGATTAACCTGCCGATGACAGTAGATCATACGCCTATCGATCATCGGTGAAGTGAAGAGGAGGTGAGAGGAGGCATTAGTTTGCATTTAGGAGGTGGATTGTTATATCTAATTGAGCAACGAAAATAGACAGACAGACATGTCGTTTATTTGCCACCACAATACACACATTACCACATTACACATAAATTAACAATTTTGAAATGAAAATTAAATACATAATCATCAACTTCAACCTCAACAGCCTGTATTGGTCCACAGCTGGACGCAGGCCTCCCCCTAAGAAGTGCCTTGTTGGCTTTTATATATAATCCCATAATCCCCACGCTGGGCATGCGGGTTGGGGATCGCAGTTCGGTGATAGAATTGTTGCAGGGGGCATTGCTGCCCGCCCCCGGTGGATATCCCTTAGTCGCCTCTTAAGACACCCGCGGGAAGAGTTGGGTTGGGGTGGTGTAAATTCTAAGCCACACAATGGCCACACAGCATGCAGCATAATCATCAATTATACAATAAAAGTATTCTACCTACAATACTAGGTACACAAGACGTATTCTTCGTACTTACCCACTTAGGTACCTACATACTTAGTATTATGGTGCAAAATAAAATGAAGTAGATACTTACCTACCTACCTACATTCCTACAAACCTATTGGATTGGAACTGAGGAACTAAGTAAGTAGGTTATTCTCATAATCATACGTAACATAACATAACAAACGTAGCTTAAAATCTTTTTTCAGGATGGTAAATAACCGGCCGCCCGCCGCCGCCGCCCGTTTCGCCAGCAGCGCCCACTTCAGGCAGGCAGGGGCAAGTCAGTCAGTAGGCCGGTAGATAGTATTATAATATCTGTGCCGGTAGGCAGGCAAGGCAAGCATTGGCGGATACAGGGGGGGGGCCATGGGGGCCATGGCCCCCCCCAAAAGACCTGGGAATTCTATACTTTGACTCGATTTTTTTAGTCAATTTAGGTGCAATTTAGGTTTAGGTTTACACGGCATACCTACTCATCGGTAGGTTAGCTATGTACTTTAATTAGGAAACTGAAATATATCCTGAATTTTTACTTGTCAGTACCACCACGTCCACTTGCACCAGCAACACAAATATTAAAAAATGTAAACTTTTACATTCTTGGGTTGAATTTCTAAAAAGCTGAACACGTAATTTTCCATCAAGCAATAGGCAAAATACCTACCAATTTTCATGTTTCTGAGTAACGGAATTCCTATACTACAAAGGATAAATTTACAAAAATGCGCACGTCTTATTTATTTATTTATCCGAAAAACTAAATACCTAAAATCCCTAGGTATCCAATTTTACTTGTTTAACTTCAAGTTAAATCGGAAACTAAACTAGAAACTACTATTTTATCCCCTTAGAGCAGCTATTCTCAAAGTGTGCCTCTGTGGGGGCTCCGCGATAATACTGGTCATATAAAAAAATAAAGGTTCAGTACCTAAACATGGCTGTGGAGAAAATTATACATTATATAATATTATATTAAGTTATATGACAGTCAATAATCATATCAATTTTAAGTAGACAATCTTTATAACTCGAACTGCAAGGCGCGTTGTGGTCCACGGAACCAAACTACTTCTCGACTACCTTTTAATTTTCTGTAGAGGGGGATTGGCGCAGGTGAGTGCTAGAATACCTTCTTACTTGTTCCTAGGAAGATAAATAAATTCAATAAGTGCGGAAGGACAAATGCCCAGTGCGACTGTCAAACCAGATATTTTAATTATTTTAGAATTAATTTCGTACATTTATAGATAGCTTCAGCCCACGGCTTCGCAAACGCTTTTCAGGTAGCCATGTACGGAATACCGTTCGTTTAGCTCCCTGCTAAATTTCATTAAGACCCGTTTAGCCGTGAAAAAAAGAACATTATCAACACCTATTAGTGTTGATACGTTCTTTTCCCAACAGTCACTAGAAGTGACGCAAAATTTTAGCGGCTCGCTAGGCTCGCCGATATTTTTGCCTTGGCTTTCTTCTCTTCCACAAATTTTCCCACCGCCGCCGCGCCGCTAGAGTTTCAATAATTGTCGCAGCTCGCACCACTCGTCGGCGCTGTTAAATAGTATTTGCTTTCTTTGCTTTCACAAATTCGTCTCTACCAAGTCTTTAAAATTTTCGCGGCTCGCTCTGCTCGCCGTTTTTATGTCGTCTCTGCTTTCGTTTCTCTCACAATTTTTGCAATCGTCACTAAAACAAACATGAAAATTTCGAGGGTCGCTCCGCTTGCCTATTTTATATGACATGTATACTCTTTACTTTCACAAGTGTCCCAATCGGCGCTAAAATTCTCAAATTTTTGAGGCTCGCTCCGCTCGCCGCACCGTTTTCATATCGTAGAAAATACGACAATTTCACTTACAAATTTCCTAAATTTCGCTAAAATATGTTTATCAATTTCGAGTCTCCTTCTGCTCGCAGTTATTATATCATCTTTTCTTGCTTAAATTTCCCAATCGTCGCTAAGACTTTAAAATTTCCGAGGCTCGCTTCGTTCGCCGTTATTATATCGTCTTTTCTTCCTTTTCTCTCAAAAATTTTCCAATCGTCACTAAAATATCTTTAAAAATTTTATTAATATATATATAATTTTAATTATATTTTATAATATATGTTTAATCGAATAATTATTTTACTAATATAAGTCGCAAAAGTCTTTAAGATTTTCGAAGTTCGCTCCGCTCTCCATTTTTTTCATTTAGGCAACGAACTTAATTTTAGGTCTCTGTCAAATATTTCGATGTCCAAAGGGTTTAAGAACCGCTATCTCATAGAATGACGCAACGCCGCACTGCCGTCTCTCCTCCCGCGCCGCCCGCGAGTGACTCTATGATTTATTTTGTAGAAAAAAAAAAATTTATAAAATATTTTGATATTATAAAATATTTTGCAAAAAATAAAGTTTTTAATAGCATGAAAACTTTATTTTTTGTTTACCTTTAATTTTAACCCTTTCTCCAATTTTTGTCAAAATGGCCCCCCCCAAAATGAGATCCTGGATCCGCCCTTGAAGGCAAGGCAAGGCAGGCAGTGTCGAATCGCTCGTCCTCGCGCGCTGAAGTCTATTTCGGTGCCGCGCGCCGCCCCCCCCGCCGACGTCATGGTCACTCTACTCGTTCTAGAGATAAACACTTTCAAAATTCAAAGCAACATGTGATTAATAAAATTCGGGATTTTGGAAAAAATAAATTACAAATATGGCAATAAAATTGATGAGTGATGGATTTGAATTTATTATGGCGCGAAAGTTTTTGGTAAGGTATTTTCTACTCTAGTGTTTCTTGAAATGATAAGCACTAGGTAGATTTTTAAATTCGGCGGGATTGTCTTGTGTTTTTTCATACGAGGCGAGATAACCTAGGTGAAAAACAAAAGAGAGTCGCATCACCTTTTAGAATAATCATCTCTAAGTAGGTACCTATTATGAAGATGTGATGTGCAATTATTAATGTGAATGTTAGATATTTTTAACCAGAATATTTAGATAGGTAGGTACCCACCACTACCTACCTTTTTAGGTAGTAAATAGGTTAGGTAGGTACCCAATTACCCAGATTCAAGTCTTCATTATGAACTGAACTTTCCTGTGATAATTTTGCTTCTTGTGCAAATTCTAAGAACGCGATGATCTCAACGTGTGTCCCCGTTGTTGTCGCGTCAGTGGGCGCTATAGGTAGTACCTACCTACCTAGTACGTGCCTACGTATCGCTAATATTGTGTATGTCTATTGGTAAATATTGGTTTTATTATAGGTACTAGGTAAGGTACTGGAAAGTACGTAGGTAGATACTATTTTATTCTAAACTAAATATTGTACCGGCCGACCACGGCCGACACAACAAACAGGGCATTATTCTTGGCTCGTGAGTTTAATTCGTTTTTATATTACCTAGGTACCTATACCTATGCCTACCTACCTAGTAGTAAATGACATACAATTTATGTAGGAAATTACTAAGGATATTCATAACATTACCTACCTATTGCTATAAAGCTCAAAATATGCATCATGCACCCTGCACAGCAAAAGGTAACCTTAAGGCTCTTCCTCCCCGAACACTAGCGCCGCCGCCACATATTTTATCTTATTATTACGTCGAAGAAAGGAAATTCCAAAAATTACGTTGGGCAATTTGTGATAACTATCATAAGCATTTTTTTAATGCCTCTATAAATTTTTTAGTTTGTTTAGTGTAGGCAGAGATGCGAAGTTTCTCTTTATTGGCCACCATGGTGGCAAAAAAGAGCAACTTCGCAACTCTGCTTAAAGTATACAAAATAAAAAAATTACAGATGCATTAAAAAAAAGCTTATGATAGGATTCACAAATTGCCCAACGTAATTTTTGGAATTTCCTTTCTTCGACGTAATAATAAGATAAAATATATGGCGGCGCTAGTGTTCGGGGAGGTAGAAATAAAAAAATGTCCTAAAGGTAATTTTTTTATTTCTAAAAGTGTCCTTTATCCAAATATAAATTTCATGTGCGATTTAAAAAATAGGTTTGGTAGCTGATGATAGGGCCTCCATACTAAAATCTCCAAAATCCAATAAATGAAAGCAGCGAAATATTCATTTATTATGATGTAGTACTTACCTACCTACTTATTTACAAATTTTACAATAGGTAGGTACCTACCTATTTGGTTCATTCATCAACTCGGAACAATTATTGTTCCGAGTTCATCAAACAAAGCGCTATCATCACGGTTAGCTCAATCATGCTTGGCATTGATTTTGATGAATAGGTAGGTAGGCTTAAAATATTATTTTAGGCCGTAGAAATATTCACGTTTACCGATTATGGCATGTTCAAGATATGAATCACCATTTTGACCTAGAATCATGTCACATTCCCAAAACGTGGCAAAAATTTCAGACAAACAGACAGACAGACGTCAAAAACACCCATAAGTTATACTTCGGTGTTTTTAGTTCATGTCGTGAATGATTATGATGACTCTTGCACTGAATTTTAAAAAACGCTACAAAATTCAATTCATGCAAATAGGTAGAGTAAAAAAATCATGCTATCCAATCCATCAATGAAATCAAACAAAAGTGCTTTATTTCAGAAAAATCATTACATTTAATATACCTACCTAACCGTAGTACTGTGAGTTATAATTTATTTAGCACATAGAAAATTATAATAACAGAACTATAATATTGTAAATTATAATAACATAACTCACACTAAAAATTAAAAAAACTATATATAACTAGGTACCTACCATGTCTTGTCTTATGTGAATAAATATTATGAATCTTTGGTACCACGATAATAATATAAAATTAAATAAAATATTTATGAGATATGTATATTCAAATTATTGTTTTTCTTAACATTATATTTACATATATTCATATTATATTCATGGATAGGTCTTTATCTAGCAGGACCTCTTTCGTATGAAATGAATAACGCACTGAAAAGGAAAACTGCTCATCCGTGAAAATGTCTTATTTTATTATGCTCTGCCAGTTGGAGCGCATTAGTTCCTCTACCTACAGTAATATGAATACCTATTGAGGGCGCATCAAAGCAGGAACTCCTGTCATAATGGAAACGAGATCCCGATGATAGCGGCATCGACACGGCTAGTAATTAATGCGGGACCGCTCGCTGGACTGGACTGTCTTTCATAGTGTTGCCAACTGAAGACAGGAGGACAACTCAGAAATAACTGTTTTCTGTAAAGGTTGTCCTGCAACACCTATCAATATCAATGAATGTTAATGAAAACATTGTAGAGAAAGAGGCATAGAACCTAAAATAAATAAATAAATAATGCTGGACCAATCCACACAGAGTCATCTAGCCCCAAGCTAAGCAGAGCTTGTGTTATGGGTACTAGATGACTGATATACTTAATATTTTCATTACATGGATGGATAGATATTTTTTAATATGACATAGAAACGACTAGAACACCCGGAACAAAAATAATTCAAAGCACCGTGAAATATTGACGGTAGGTAAGGTACACAACGTTTATTTTCATCAGAGCACAATACTTAGACAAAGAAAGTAAATTCTGTCATAAATCCACTAAGTTGGCTACACAGGCCTGCCATCGGCTCCATTCAAACGTTCAATGGAGGCTGGCACAACGCTCCTGCAAAGGCTGAATAGGCGCTACGTACTATACGCATGCCATGCCCGCTGAATAGAGTCTGAAGTGGCTAAATATACGACAGTTTACACTTCCGACGCAATGTTGTACATGCTTGACGGGATTTAATGCTCTTTTACTCGGAGTCTTACGCCTAGCGCCTGTGTTTACTACGCTAAAAATATTTTATCATTATGAACCGTACGCCTATTCTACTGAGAAGTTATATTACGTCAGACACATATTTACAGCAAACTGGGTTTAGGAACCAACTCCGAAAATATCGTGGTCCAATTATAATAATGAGGTTTTGTGATTGTAAATGTAATACTATAATGTCTTGTTTCAGATATTATGGATCTCAGTAGTAATGTACATATCTTACGATACATTTATTTATTATAGGAATGGAAGACAATTTTTTCATTTAAGACAAATATTAGGGGTGAGATGAGAACCTTAATGTTTCTAATTTATTATTACTTCTAAATATATTGAGAGATACGCCAGTATCTCTGTCGCGTATGTTAAAAATGTTTTTCTTTATTACAGTTAGGTCTATGTATTTCTCGAGCTACAGCAACCGTCATAAACTTATGTGCAGCACTGATATTACTGCCCCAATGCAAGAAACTAAATCAGATAATGTACAGGATAATTTCGAAGTTGTGGCCCGGACTGTTTTTCTTTTGGCTCGAGAAAGCAAAGAGTATCCACATGACTGTCGCTACTACGCTTGTGATGTTTAGCGGTAAGTAGTTTGGAGTACAGGTATGATTAGGGAATGCAATCTCGTACAAGATTTCCGCCTAGCGAGATCTCGCGAGACTCAAAACCCAGTCTCGCGAGGTCTCGCAAATTACGGGATCTCGCGAGATTGGGAGAATCGCATTTAAAACATATGCAAATGCTGGTTTTAAGAACTAGTAATTGCGATTTTTGCAGCTTTTCATGAAGTGTGATATTTTTTTCCGCGGAGACGGCAGAAAGAGGCATTGCAGTGTATTCAATATCGCAGCCGCGCTATGAAATACACGTCTCCTTATCTCGCGAGATCTCGTACGAAATTTGACGAGATACAATCTCGTAAAATATGGCCGGTATCTCGCGAGATCGGGATCTCGGCGAGACGAGATTGCATTCACTAGGTATGATATCATTTTCTTTTTCATAGATAAAATATTAAAACCCGAAAAACCTCTGATCCTGAACCAGCGTACCAAAATACAGTAAAATAAACAATAAGCTATTCATAGTATACCTAGGTACCCAGCATACTGTTACAATAACTCCGGAATAGGTAATATCGACGTAACAAAAGCAGATCTTGACTTTCTAGTCTAGAACAAGGCAGGCATTTATTATAATATTATATCAATACATATATCTGCCAAGATTATAGCATTAGTAGGGGGAAAAGAACTCTAACTAAGGTAACGTGTCTTACTTGAAGTGGCTTTCAAAACGCAAAGGCTTTCACAAAGCGAATTCGAAATTGTAGGTACAATGCTCATTAGGGGTCTCAGGGAGTACACCATTATGTAGTTGAAACGCAGGCTAATGGCACTGTTAAGGCCTAGCTTTTGTTTTCTGAGAATGTGCTTGGAAACACTTTTCGATTTTCAACTATACTTACATGGATTTTGGTACTTAACTTACTAAGAAGCACTGCCTACGTAGGTGAATGAGTATAGGAACAATCTGAATCACTAAATACTTAGGAATTGAAAATACGAGGGAGGGTGAAACTTTGTGGTTAAATGGAGTAAAATCACCTAACTTGAAACGTTAAGGGTCCGGCGGAGGATGAATTTCCCATACAAACGTAATACCAAAATGATTTGTAATTTGAGCATATTTTCACCATCGTCTGCTATTATTTGTATTAAAATAGTATTTATCTAGGTAGGTTCCTGCCTCATTTTTTTTTTCAAAATACCTTTCTGAAATGAAATTAAACCGAATCGCATTTTTACATCAAAGAATGAATGTCGTCTTAGTATTTTTGCAGATAAGTATTTTGAAAAAAGCTTGTGGCAGGAACCTCAATAAAAACTATTATGCGCCCGCCACACTATGCTCCTCGTCATGCTCCTCGCGCTGCCGCATCGCTGCCGCGATGTTGCCCTGTCTGTCCACACACTGCTCTACTCGCGCAATTAATCGCTACGCGCCGCACTTGTCTATTCGTCGTTGCTACACAATGGACGTTGAAACTGTGGTGGCAGCGAGTGCGTGTATTTGTAGTATAGCTAATTATATCAATAAATAAATAAATAAATAATGCTGGACAATTCACACAGCATTATCTAGCCCCAAGCTAAGCAGAGCTTGTGTTATGGGTACTAGATAACTGATATACATAATACAATACACTACATATATAGATATTTTTTTATTATACATAGAAAACATCCAGAACGCCCTGGACAAATGTCTGCAGATCGTACAAACATTTGTCCCGAGGCGGGAATCGAACCCGCAACCTCCTGCGTCGCAGGCAGACCTTCGCCCAATCAATGTTATGCTACAAAGCAATATACATCGTCGACGTCGTCGGCGTCCTCGCCAACGGAGATGGTGGATGACATCTATTCATCGCAATAGAACGATGGAAGTACCTAACATATTAATATAAACCGAAAACAAAGACGTGCGTCTCGCGTGAGCGCTCGGCACGAACTGCGGCCGCGCGAGTATGTGGACCAGTTTTGCCAGAGCCTACTCAGCCCAGGTTGCCATTTGTAGGCTCAAATGTTGCCATTTGAAACCAAAAGTTGCCATTAGAAAAAATCAGTAAAAAAAGCTGCGTTAAAAAAACTGGAAAATAACACACCTAAGTTTTTCAAAGTTTTTCAAGTCACTCACACACACATTGGATTGGTGAATTCCAACTCGATGAAAAATATAATCTAAAAAATATAATCTGAAAAATAAGCAGCAATAATAACCTTTGTCTATCCTGAACTGGATGTTAATGAACATCTATCTAAAAAATAATAAGATGGCAACACTTTCCTTCTTTCATTTGTTTGACATTGACAAAGGATGGACAGACCAACCAATTTGTTTGATGCAACTGAATGCAACTATTTAAGGACCTACCATTTGCCTAGTTTTATTAGAGCATTTTTTGTTTTTCGAAATATATAATAAGTAAAACTGAAATGGAGCTGTTCTCGAACCTACTGTAGTGTAGACGTGTACACCGAACACAGATCGCGCTTGTTGAGTCTTGCTTGACACTCGCGCCGCGCGCGAAATGCGCGGCAAAACTGACAGGAGTTTTAGTGTAGACGAATAAATTCTGAATACAAAGTAATGATACTGAATTTCATTAATATTAATTTAGTAAGTACCTAGTTGTATTAAAAAAACATAGGCTGAAATTTACATTGTTTTAGACAAAATCTGAAACTCGAAGACAAAACAAAAACACTAAGCAGCCAAAATTAGGTACCTACTTAGGTAGGTACCTTTCGTCGATTTCATGCATGCATTATGTAATTATTATTATGAGCAACGTCTTATTCCTACCCAAAAAGCTGGGAAGGGCTGATAAGGAATAATGAATGAATGATGATTCAATCAGTAAAATTGATTTATCAAATAGATCTTTATGTAGTTTCTTCGATTAAAACAATAAAAAGAGAACTTTCCAGTAGATTTAAAAACAAAAGTACTATACTATGGCCACATTACAAGGCGAAGATTCGTCTTCGCGTTGTCGCGGCAAAACTTCGTGTTCGTTCTACGACGAAGTGTTTGGCCACATTGGAAAAAACTTCGCCACGTCGCGATAATCTAAAATGTCACGATAATTCATTTTACGGAAAAAATGGATTAGGTTCTTCAGGATTCCACAAAACAGGCTCAGCTTCGTAATTTTTGATAAATTACAAAATTCGATCATTTGTCCACTCCATAGGTTAATAATAATAATAACACAAATCAGCAACAATACCTACGTGCACACCGCTCGGCGGCGCGCGGCGTCTCGCTGTCAACAAAGCGCGCGCGAAGTGTAGCCAACCGCACGAACTTTTGTCGCGACAAAACCCTTTGATGTCCGGCAGTTTACCGACAACGTCGCGAAGGGCATTTGTTATCGCGATGATGCTTCGCGACAGGACGAAATTCTTGGCCAGACTGGTCGCGACAGCGCAAAACTTCGCGTTATCGCGATAGTGTGGCCGTAACATTAAAACTCACGAAAAAACTTCCTTTCCTTTGCACTGCACTGCCACAGTGCATACTGCACTGCACACCACAGACCAATAAATATACATACGTATATGCTGCACACAGATAGACACACACATCCATTTTTATTTTAGAGTTTACATAAAATTACTTTTATTTCTAGCTTCACCAAAATACGGGTACAATTTGTTTGTCTACTAATTATGTATCTATTGTTTTCATTTTTGGGAATAAAAATGCGTTCAAGATTTTGATTTAGTTCAATTCGATGCGTTCAGTTTATCTGCGAAAGATATTCGATATTTTCTTACTGATGATCGCGCGACAAGTCGAAAAGTTGCCAAAAAGTTGCCATTTGAGCTTGGTTGCCATTTGGTTGCCACGAAGGGTCAAATGTTGCCAAAATGGCAACCAAAGTTGCCAAATGGCAACGCTGATGTGGACAGTCACTCGCGCTCGTATTGCCGGTCCTTTGACTCGCGGTCCAAAAACCGACAAAATAGGGAGCGATGGGCAGGACGAGGAGCATGACGAGTGGCATGACGAGTAACGTTGCCACACTACGTCTCTGCCTACTTTCCTCGCTACTTCCCACGCCACTCGTCGAGTGTGTGGCAGGCCCATATATGCGCCCGCCACACTATGCTCCTCGTCATGCTCCTCGCGCTGCCGCATCGCTGCCGCGATGTTGCCCTGTCTGTCCACACACTGCTCTACTCGCGCGATTAATCGCTACGCGCCGCACTTGTCTATTCGTCGTTGCTACACAATGGACGTTGAAACTGTGGTGGCAGCGAGTGCGTGTATTTGTAGTATAGCTAATTATATCAATAAATAAATAAATAATGCTGGACAATTCACACAGCATTATCTAGCCCCAAGCTAAGCAGAGCTTGTGTTATGGGTACCAGATAACTGATATACATAATACAATACACTACATATATAGATATTTTTTTATTATACATAGAAAACATCCAGAACGCGCTGGACAAATGTCTGCAGATCGTACAAACATTTGTCCCAAGGCGGGAATCGAACCCGCAACCTCCTGTGTCGCAGGCAGACCTTCGCCCAATCAATGTAATGCTACAAAGCAATATACATCGTCGACGTCGTCGGCATCCTCGCCAACGGAGATGGTGGATGACATCTATTCATCGCAATAGAACGATGGAAGTACCTAATATATTAATATAAACCGAAAACAAAGACGTGCGTCTCGCGTGAGCGCTCGGCACGAACTGCGGCCGCGCGAGTATGTGGACAGTCACTCGCGCTCGTATTGCCGGTCCTTTGACTCGCGGTCCAAAAACCGACAAAATAGGGAGCGATGGGCAGGACGAGGAGCATGACGAGTGGCATGACGAGTAACGTTGCCACACTACGTCTCTGCCTACTTTCCTCGCTACTTCCCACGCCACTCGTCGAGTGTGTGGCAGGCCCAATACAAATAATAGCAAACCATGATGAAAATATCCTCAAATTACAAATCATTTTGGTACTACGTTTGTATGGGAAATTCATCCTCCGCCGGACCCTTAAGAGTTTAAGACCTTTACCTTTATGTTCCGCAAGGCAGCCCTTGCGGAATAACACCACTAAGTGTACACCTGCATTGCATGAAACTTAGCTTCCTATTTTATTTTACAGTGCTACATTCCGTATCCCACTTCGTGAACTTGTGGAATTTCTCAAGAGGTTTCGTCGAAGAATTCCGCGACATTAACTTCGCAAACTACAGGAACGAGGTTAGTTACCAACGTTACCTTACGGTTTACGGTGTACGGTTTACTTACGTTGAGCTAGGCTTACCTACCTATGCAGTAGGTATAACTAACCTAGCTAGTACCCAGGCACAATAAGTAACAAGATGACATTTTCAGAATCCCCTACACATGCTTCTAAGCATGACCTGCATATCAGGCCTCATGATGCTATTTACAACTCTGCTGATGGGAGTGACGTCATTGAGGGTCGTCCGACGAAAGGTTTATAACGCATTCTGGTACGCCCATCAGCTGTATCTGCCTTTTATGGTGCTGTTTCTTATTCATCCATTGAGGTAAGACCATTTGATTTATTATGGTCAGTCTATTAAAATTAATGGGACCTGGCCCAATTTTGGTTGCATTGATATACTGTCTGACATATTGGTTGTATTACATTTTATATCTTACTTATTGTTACATTTAAAATTCTGCATTTTTTCAATAACAGCTTTGACATTAAAAACAAAAAGTTTTTTGACTTTTTCAAAGTAGGTAGGTACAGCAGACACAAACGACGCTGACAAAAAAAAATTACTAAGTACACTTTTTTATTTATTTTCTGTTCACACAGAAGATTTAAGTTGGAATAATATTTTGTTTGTTGGTAATGCTTGATGGTTTCATGAATTATTATTTAGATTTCGAAGAAACTGCGGCCAAGACTTGAATAAAATTAAACAGGTATAAAAAAGCGCGTGATTCATTCATTGATTTCGTAAGCGCACCAAGGCAAGGTCCACCAGGCTCGCTCGTATTCCTTTGAAAATGATAAAGTTCCTTACCTTTTAAAAAGGTTTCAAGAACCGTTTACCTATAGTTTATTTTGTGCCTAAGCGCACACTTGTGGTATTTTTTGACGCCACGCGCCATATAAGAAATTGAAGTTTTAATAATCTGCATAATCTATTTTTTTCAGCGGTGTACTCAAGCAAGAGATGATCAATAATGATAAAAGTCTGATTCCTAGTCATAATACCAGTTGGATCGGTGATAGTGCAACCAGAAATTCTCCTAGATTTATTGCAATTGACTCAAAGGTGAGTAGGTCACACTAGCTAGGCTGGCCCCCAAAACAGTGTTTCCACTTAAGATTTTGGTTAAGCCCTATATTCTTTGGAAATTAAACCTAAAAATCCGTATTGACGTGACAACGTCTTATAAATTGGTTTGCCGGGTGACACTTCAAGAAACTGCGTTACGCACCGCTCACTTCAAGAAACTGCGTTACGGTCGTTGTCACGTAAAACTTTCGCCCGTATACCGACTTTACAGGCAACCAATTTTTTTTTTTTCGAAATTCTCTAATTTAGGGCGCATGAATAATAATAAAAAAATACATCTTTTTTACATACTAATATTTTGAATACAAAAATAAATTAGAAGACTCAGAAGCAGAGGCATTACTTTTGTAGGTTTTCGCGGCACTGAAAATGGTACCTACCCGTAGACACCAAAATTGAGCAGTTATTAGCCAGAATTCCTAACTGTGAAGTACCTACTCGTTGAGGGTTTGATTGGTTAGCCTGTTTCTTTTGTCCGTATTAAATTTTTTACAACAATATCACAACCACATACTCTACAGTAGGTACTTACCTAAGCATTTGTCTCACTTTTGTCAGATCTATTTAGCCAAGACTTAAAATCTTGATGTTCCAACCGTATTAGATTTTTGCGCATATTGCTTATTACTATCTTTACTTGCTGCCTTCTCTCCTTTAACTTGAAATGAAGAAGGTATTTGCTCACTATCATTACCCGTGTCTTCCATTTTGAAATATAAACACAATCAAAAATTATAATCAAATTAGTTGCTATTGTTTCGCAAATGCTTGAAAAATATTCGGTAAATCGTGTTACTTTTTTTTTTTATTCAGTTACTTATATAAATTTATTCACAAAGAAAATTATACTAGTATTTACAATTGAAACAATTGAGCTAACTGCCGACTGTTGCAAACAGTCTACAGATAGCTCAACTGATCCATATCAACACCAGTCGGAAGCGTCCCCAAGACGCTAGCTGCATTGCCACGCTGTATGGCAATGCTGAATATGCTGATACGCTTTGCCAGATATTCACCAGCTCTCGGGTCACGCGTCGCTTCGACCAGACGCTCAGATAGTTTTTTGAAAACCCGAAGAGCCTCGGTACCCCACGGGCCTAGGGTCTCGACTCCAATCGTGTTACTAGTTTCTGATGTCATTTAAAACACAAAACGAGTAATAGTACCCACCTACTTCCTATCTAAATATTATACCTAATACGAAAATAATTAGGGGAATACGCTAACAGAAAGCATTAGAATAAATAGGGTTACCACATCAAGTATTTTTTTCCCTAAAATTCCGAAAATCCCAATATAAATAGTTTATTGGACTAAGTAGTTTCGCCCTAAAAATGGGCGAAATCCCTAAAAGGAGAAATACTGCTCTTATTGCCAATGGGTAAGTATAGTAGGTAGATTTATTCTAAAAAGTACCTAATCATCAAAGCAAAATCGGTTAGTCCAGTTCAAAATGGTGTTTTGAACCATTTCATTTTTGAACCATTGAAGGCTGAACAGATTTTCATGAAACATGGCTAAGAACACTCGGAATAAAATTATCTATGACACAAAAAAAACTAAACGAAAATCGGTTCATCCGTTTGGGAGCTACGATACCACAGACAGATACGCAGATACACAGAAAGACACGTTAAACTTATAAGAGTTATAATGGGCCTGCCACACACTCGACGAGTGGCGTGGGAAGTAGCGAGGAAAGTAGGCAGAGACGTAGTGTGGCAACGTTACTCGTCATGCCACTCGTCATGCTCCTCGTCCTGCCCATCGCTCCCTATTTTGTCGGTTTTTGGATCGCGAGTCAAAGGACCGGCAATACGAGCGCGAGTGACTGTCCACATACTCGCGCGGCCGCAGTTCGTGCCGAGCGCTCACGCGAGACGCACGTCTTTGTTTTCGGTTTATATTAATATATTAGGTACTTCCATCGTTCTATTGCGATGAATAGATGTCATCCACCATCTCCGTTGGCGAGGATGCCGACGACGTCGACGATGTATATTGCTTTGTAGCATTACATTGATTGGGCGAAGGTCTGCCTGCGACACAGGAGGTTGCGGGTTCGATTCCCGCCTCGGGACAAATGTTTGTACGATCTGCAGACATTTGTCCAGCGCGTTCTGGATGTTTTCTATGTATAATAAAAAAATATCTATATATGTAGTGTATTGTATTATGTATATCAGTTATCTGGTACCCATAACACAAGCTCTGCTAGGCTTGGGGCTAGATAATGCTGTGTGAATTGTCCAGCATTATTTATTGATATAATTAGCTATACTACAAATACACGCACTCGCTGCCACCACAGTTTCAACGTCCATTGTGTAGCAACGACGAATAGACAAGTGCGGCGCGTAGCGATTAATCGCGCGAGTAGAGCAGTGTGTGGACAGACAGGGCAACATCGCGGCAGCGATGCGGCAGCGCGAGGAGCATGACGAGGAGCATAGTGTGGCGGGCGCATAAGATAACATCCCTCTCTTTTTGCGTCGGGGGTTAAAAACGTAAAGTAGGTACCTATGAAAGCGCACAAGTGTGGGTGGACACAGCAAAGCATGGCAAATAGTAGCACTCGTAGATACCTAGTCCATATTCCCACCATGTTCCCACCCAATGGGCTTTCAATAATAGGTAGGTTTCAAATCACTTCCGGAGTTCCGGCAGTTCCGGTGTGGTTTGATTAACCTATTCTTGGATTCGGTCGGACATCATTAGTTTTATAATAGATTTGTCGACATGGCAAAGCTATTCATAAAAAGGAGGTAAGGTGAACCGAGGCTATTGTGACTATGGGGTGTATGCGACTAATCGATTTTTCTTTTATTCCAACGGTTATTGTTGAGCACACCACCAGATTCTACGGTCAACAGAGAAATTAGTGATTTTCTCAAAAAATTACAGGTTACGCTATTACCTATGAAACTGTTTGATTGATAGAGTTTTTTCTGGAAGTCACCATTTTGGGTCTGTGTATGTTGACAACCTCCGCACAAGTTTAAAAAAAAATAGTAAACAGAGTTTTTATGAAGTTATGAAAGAAGAAAAGAAGAAATACTAATTGTAAGTTGCTTTTACAATATTATTTGTAATCCTATGTCATTTATTTCGTATGATATTCTAATAGTTACTTTCGCCACATTTTTCTGAATTTCGGGGTGTTTGTAACTATTTTGACAAGTTTGAGATAGTTGCAATAGCCCCTATGTTTTTGTATGGGAAATGTAAATCGCTAGTGATGTTCAGTGTCGATAGAATATCATATCGATATTTTGTAAATAAACTGAAGTATGAATTTTGATAAGAGCAGCGAAAATAAATACCGACAACCTAAATAAATATACAGTACTGCATTAAATTTTCATTTTACTACCTACTTTTCTACCCAGAAATAAATAAAATTTATGTAGTAAAATTGTACTTAAGTGCCATTGATTTAGTCCAAAGGTATGTTGGTTTATTTAATATTTTTAGTTGGTTGTATAATGTTTTTTTTTTAATGAATAAAATAATAAAATAAATGGTAATTGTTTCATTTCCTAAACCCATCGATGCCGGTTCATTAGTCACTTAGGAAAAAGTTGTAGATGAATGTAGTCCCAACACTAACTCTATGGAGCGTAGTTGCATTCGCCCTAGAAGAAACAACAAGCGGTTTGAAATCATTTATTTGGAAATATTAGTTCAAAGTAGGTGTTATGCAATTTTAAGCTTTAAAGCAATAAGCAAAAACAAGTTATACTAAAAAGTCACATTCAACCCAAAGTGAGGCGAATGTAACTTTTCCGTTTTCACATCGATTACTTATATTGTTTATTTATCTAAGTTTACTATTAATCAACGTTATTTTGATGTGATAACGTTTTTAAAGATATATGCTTAACCATGTTGGTTTAATAGAACGTCAATTTAATCTAACGGGACGATTATGGCAAAAGGTAAAGTTAAAACTTCAAAGTTGATAGTCACAATAGCCTCGGTTCACCTTAGCTTATTCGACGAAACGCATTTTGACGAAACGTTTATTGGACGAAACGCGTTTTGGACAAATCGCGTTTATATTGTAATTGGACGAATCGCGTTTCGGACGAACCGCTAACAAATCGGTATCAATGCTAGACTACATACCTATTTACTTACCATGAAATTTTTCAGACATGGCTTTGGATGTCCGTTCCTTTGACTTGCTTCTTCGTTGATCTTCTATGGAGGATATTTTCAAGAAATCGAGCAGTCGTCGATATAATAGAGGTATGATGATAATGTACCTACCTTTAGCTACCTTATTCTTACAGAAGTTCAGTTCTGTGGGATTTGGTTTTTAGTATAATTTAGGTTGCTACTTGGAACCGAACGCCCTATCCACAGCCTTATGGAAAGACAGGTACCTAGTAGGGGGGCATTTCGAAACTTCGAAGTTTCTAAAATTCGTACCTTATGCAGTCGCAGAACGCGCGTGCTATGAAAGAGCGAAATGCAACCAGTGCTGGAAGCTGAGAAAGCTTTCTCAGCGGCTGACTACATTTGTAACCGCCTGAGGAGAGGAGCCCTCTCAGCGGCAAAATACTGGCGGCCCTAACATTTTTAAGGGCTTATAATAATCTTTATTCAAAAAGAAAATTACAATTAACTAAAAGAAATAAATTACAACTGGTATTTACAATTGAAAGAATTGAGCTAACTGATTCCCTAGCTTAAATGGATTACATTTTACTTTAGCTGATTGATAAGCTCTTAAAAATGTTAGGGCATCCAGCATTTTGCCGCTGAGAGATCTCCTCGGGCGGTTACAAGAAAGCTTTCTCAGCTTCAATACTGGTCGCATTTCACTCTTTCATAGCACGCGCGTTCCGCGACTGCGTAAGGTGCCTTATTTGCGGGGGTAAATCATGGAAACTAAAAAATTCATTTTGTTTTTTTTTTTATCTTTCTTAGCGGCTGATTACATTTGTAACCGCCTGAGGAGATCTCTCGGCGGCAAAATGCTGTTTAATTTGTGGCCACCAAGTTCGAACTTGAAAAATGGCCAAAAAGGGCTATGAACTTCGCATTTTCGAAATGATGAAGTTTCGAAATTCACCCCCTACTAGGTAGGTATTTATAATAGGATTGGTAGGTAGGTATTTACTTAATCTTTTTATACCTAAAATCTCATAATAATGAATGAATCACAGCCAGCACGGTAATCCGATAGCTGAATCGAATCAGCATAATCCTCTTAGGAACCACGTGAATGTGGGGCGTAATGGCATTTATTTATTACAACGCAGAACTTATTAACAGAAAAATAAATGAAGCTAGCGAAACCTTTGGATATTATGTGATTCATGTACTAAGATAATGTAAACTAAACACGTTATTAAAACAAGAACAAAATTTAAAAAACCCCCCCGACAGATTTTCATAAAACATGGTTATGAACACTCGGGATAAAATTATCTATGACACCGAATTTTATTTACATCGATGATAACACAAAATAAAATTTAAATCGGTTCATCCGTTCCGGGAGCTACGATACACAGACAGACACGTTAAACTTAAAAAACCCCTCTCTTTTTGTGTCGGGTCGGGGGTAAGTAAATAAAATATGGCGAACACAAACACATATCCGTTGGGTTGGATTCAATCGAACTAAGTCCCTACTTACTCCCATAGTTGAAGTTGGGTACTTTTATTTATCTGATTCCATGCCAAGCCAGCTGGTTGTATTTACCTCCTACCTATCGATGAGTACTTTATTGCTTTAAAATGAATTTTAAACTATTTTCAGGGACACCCCATGGCTGGACGAACATTAAGTCTGAATCTCAGCTGTCCAACTATGCACACGATGTATCGCGCTGGACAGTACGTAGTGCTGCAATGCCCACAATTATCCCTGCTTGAGTGGCACCCCTTCACTGTCGTCAAGGTACCAAATTTTGTTTTGAACATGCCTCCTCCAAACAAAGGTCATTTGACATAATTACTACGCTAGACAGGCGCATTGGTGATCGCGGTAGAGTACTTATGTGTCGAAAAACACTCAGAAGTTAGCTGCTGACCTTACTCTGGTTCCCTTATTAGTCGATTCGGGCATCCGCGGGCTGGAGTGTGTCAAGTCTTAGGCGATCAACACACTGCCACGCACTACGCTGCATCTTGCGTGAATGCGTGTTCTAACGTTGCTTGTAAGTATCTCCGTTTGTATAGAAAACACGCACAGTCCAACACACAGAAAATGCATACACGCGCGTTCATGCAGATCACGCGCTCAGACGCGGAGAAACATGCACCCTCGCGCGTAGGTGCGGGGCGAGACGCAAGGTATGGCACACCGAGTCCCGCAGTGCAGCGAACAACTTTGAATGAAATGAGTCAGAACAGAACCACAAAACTCAAGTACGCGCGTGACTCGTGCGTGCGTAAAAAACTCGCATGACGATGCAGATCTGCACTCCCGCAAGTACGCGTGTAGGTGCGTCGACACGCAAGATGCAGCGTGGTGCGTGGCAGTGTGTTAACCGCCTAAGCTGCGATCGATGCCGTGGTTTCCAAATTGTTTCTCAATTACTTACCTTTCATTCAATTTCAAGCGTAGATAAAGATTCTCCATCAACCTAATTGCTTACCTACACTGTTACTTACCTGCCTATAAAGTCCTCTTGTTTTATCATGTTTCAGGGCCATCGATTCAGTGGGCGGGATACTAATCTTGGTCATTTACTATTAATAGGTACCTATTCTAGGTATCAAACAAACTGCTGAAGCGGCACGAGCTGTCTGACAAACAATAGGTCTGATAGGTTTCCCCAACGCGATGACGTGATTATTCACTATAGGAATGCACGTGGCTGTTATTTCTGTTCATGCGTTATTGATGGCCATGTATTCCAGAAATCACGCTATAAAACGCAGCTGTTTAATTCATTAAAGCGGACGACAACCTCTGAGTCCTATAAGCTTACAAACCCAGTTTAAAAGTCATGTAGACAAAACAGAGGAACGTTTGTTTATTTTCGCAAATAGAGATCCCAACCAGCCAGTAATGTGTTTTAAAAGATTTTGGTGCTGAATCTAATAGTGCATTTAATGCCTAATGAAATGAATGATAGATGAAAATTTTCAGCTTCCAACTCCACACCAAAGGAACTTCGTTGTGTGGATTCGTGTTAAAGGCGATTGGACCGAGGCTCTAGAAAAGCTTCTAAAAGAAAGAGGTCCTCGAGGAATGAAGTAAGTTACATCTTTTCAGTTCTATGTTGCACTGATTTTTCTATAAAAGTCTGGATTGAAAATTTTCCGAGTCATGGACATAATAATTATGGCAAAATTGTTTTAGCATATTGGTCGACGGTCCATTCTCGAGTCCGATGGAAAGCGTTAGCCGCAACGAGATTGCAATTTGCGTTGCGGCGGGTGTGGGGATCACGCCGTTTGTGGCGGTTTTGCATCAAATGCTTCAGTATGTATTCTTTTAAATAGATTTTTACTTTAAACTTAGCTAGACTATTTCATATTCATGGTTCATTCAATAATATTATCCCTATTTATTTCTGTGGTCACCGCGATACTGGCCTAGTGTGGAGGTCGCATACAAAATCGCTCGTTTGGGACAAGAACGTCACAATTCAAAAAACTAAATTTATGAGTTGTTATTAAATGTTATTATATTTTTTTTTTTTTCAAAAACTTTATGTAAAAAGCTTCCTGAGCTCTACATTAAAGTAAAACTGTTTTTATTTATATGCAGGAACCCTCGAAGCAATCTCCCCGGTAGGCTCCATCTGCTATGGATAGTCCGCCACGAACAAGAACTAACCTGGCTAGCAGAACTAGCTGATAAAACCATCAGACAACTACGCAGCGCTAACCGACCAGACAGATTGCATCTGCAACTCTTCGTCACACAACATTCCATTAATAGAGAAACACACATTGTCATCAATAAGAAGGGACACTCGTATATTTTGACTGCAGATGACGAGAAAGCGACGTTACTGACTCCGAATTTGAATAGGAGCGAATGTGTGAATGAGAGTTATGCAGTAGCTAAGGAATATCCGCTGTTGGGCTGCAGGGTCAGAAGAGGCAGGCCGCATTGGGACCGGGTATTCGGATATTGGGTCCATCTGTATCCAGGGTACGTATCTAATCTGACTAATCTGTTGTGGTTGTAGTATGTACCTACCGCATATCTTATGCAAAAATCGAATGTATTTCGACAAATTTCTCTTTTTAATTACTATTTTATCCTTTTGTTGAATTTTCTATTATGACTAAATAAGTAATTATCTGACCTTTAAGTGGATGTTATCAATAAAAATGAACTAAATGGTGGCTCACGCTAGGTTATCGCTAACGTGATATATTTCTATTATTTACAGATACCACCTAAACCTATTCTGCTGTGGACCAAAGAAACTAGTTAAGTTATTACGCAACAAATGTATAAAAACATCTAGACACACAAAAACCAGAATCAGTTTTATTCACGAAGGATTTTCTTGAAGTTTACCAAACCGAAATGTGGCTAGATCATTAATTTATTAAATTAAATATAATTTAAGTAGGTAGTATGTAGATACCTATATTTTATTAATTAATTAATTTCTGTTATTTTAATGTGATGATAACACGTGAATACTTTTCATTTTACCTAATAAAAAACATGATACATTGAAATAACATTTTTTTCATCTTCTCGGAAGTATATTTCCCCCAAAATCGAAACAAAAATACCGTAGAAAGAGAAACCTATAGAACTCGCGCAATTGCCATCGCATTCACACTAAAGAGAGAAGGACTTATGCCTAAAGCCTAAGAAGAAATGAAATAGGACGATTAGCTCTCTATCTCATCCAGCGTGCCGGTTTTTGCATTGTTTAGCACCTCCATGTGCTAAACAAATTTCCTTTTTCATCGACGGAGCTCGACACGAGACTGGTGAAAAAAGTTTTAAAAGTTCTAAACTTTTGTTTTTTATGTTTGAATGTGTTTATGTAGACATTCCCGCAGCTAAAAACAATAAAAAAGAGAGACAAATATGGTGCGGTGCAGGGTTTTTGCATGTAGAAGTGATAGTGAACAAAAAGTGCCGAATATATCATTCCACTCGTAAGTACAAGTTCTTTTGACTACAAAAAGGTTCAAAATTTACAGTTTCATACTTTTACATACACACAAGGCTCAAACATTATGTTTTATGCTATTTTGACGTGACAACGTCTTATAAATTGGTTTGCCGGGTGACACTTCAAGAAACTGCGTTACGCGTTACGTTCCGCTCACGTTATGCGCTCACAATGTTTTACCACTCAAAGTCGTTGTCACGTAAAACTTTCGCCCGTATACCGACTTTACAGGCAACCAATTTTTTAGTTCATCTAACTTGTAATTGTGAAAATTTAGGGTTGCCTGCACCCGATGATAAAATTCCCCGAATGGCCCATTGAAATATTTTTTAATAGGTAAGGTCAACCGGGGCAAATGCGTCATATTTCTCGATCACTTCAAGTTATCGCCTCATTGTGATCAAATGTATGGCATTATCCACTTTTTGAAACTGTAGTCCAATATTATGGCTATTTCTGCACAAAGTTCAAGCAGCGATATCTTCGCCGGAGCTTTACAGATGTTTCAAATTGGCTATTTATTTTAAATTGGAATTTTAGATGCATTTGCCCCGCTTGGGGTAAATGCGTCTTTATTGAATAAAAACTTAATTGGTAAGCTTTTCGTGATAATAACTAGGTATTACTTTTTGGTTCAAATTTCTTTGCAATAGTATGATCGTTAAACTAGTCAAAAAGAATAATTGACGCATTTAGAGACAATTTAGTAAAAATGGGGCAAATGCGCCTATATTTTGATAGACGCATTAGCCCCTTATCAAATGCAGATGCTGTCAACATTTTACTTGGGTGGCTCGCGCTTACTACCTGTACTGTACTAGTAAACAGGTATTGTACCTGTTAAAGTTATATAGTTATGTATAATAGTTATTAGTGGTGTTGACAGTTGTGAAAAAAAACTGGAAAGTAATATAAATCTTTATTAAAATTAAATGAACCATGAGCCAGTGAGTTTCAAAACTACGAGATCAATTTGAATGTAGAAAAACATATATTACATTAACCTGTATATATCAATCTATATAATGAATTGTATTAAGTATATTAGTCTAGATGACTGACCCATAACACAAGCTCTACTTAGATTAGGGCTAGATGATGCGGTGTGGATTGTCCAGCATTATTAAATTAAATTACGGATTTATCTGATACATTGATAATATGAGCATTTGATTTTCGTATTAAAATGTGCCGACATAAAAAGGTTTATGATATATGTTTTGGGGGCAAATGCGTCCCATAGTCGCAATTGCCCCATAAGAGCAGACGCATTTACCCCAAGAAATTAATCCTAACCTTATAAATGGACACATTACTATTTCTTTAAATAAAGCTATTTCACTAAAAATAACTGCCTGTGTAGGTAGCCCATAGGCTATTCCTTACAATTATTATTGAATAAAATCAGTTAATTGAAGAAAACTAATGATTAACATGGATTTAGTAACTCACCTCCCGCAGTCACAAGTTGTTCAGCCACGTGCAATTTTCAAAATGGCCAAATACTCGAATATGTGAACTGCAACGCCATCCGCACGAACTACATGTTCAGTATTTAGTTCAAACAAATGTAACTAGATGGCAGAAGTCAACTTATGTTGAACAGTTTTCGAATAAATTCAAAAAGACGCATTTTCCCCATAGACGCATTTAGACTGGTTGACCTTACCTACATAGCTATTTTATAGATAACTAGCTGCGCCCCGCGGCTTCGCCCCCGTGGAAATTTATGTTTCCAACTTTCTTAATTTTTTCTTTCATAAGAACCTTCTCCTGACAATAACAAACACAACAAAGAAAGAATTAGCGAAATCGGTCCAGGCGTTGTTGAGTTATGCGCTTACCAACACATTTTGCGATTCATTTTTATATTATAGATGTAGCTCGCTATGCATAGCAAAATAGTTTATGCCCGCGGCTTCGCACGCGTTGTTTCTATGGAAACGTTTAAAGGCCATTTCTATCCCATAGCAACTGATTTGTGGGATAAAAAGCCTATAGGTTTTTTATATAAATCCTGGAATCTAACATAGATGTTAGATTCCAGGATTGGAATTACTTACCTGTATACAAAATTTCATCCCGATCCGTTCAGTAGTTTTGGCGTGAAGAGGTATAATTATGTAAGTTGTTCTATCTCACGAAGTCCGTCAACTTACCTCACTACGAACAACTTTGCGCTTAGTTGTCATGCTGACGGTACTCGCTACCAAAATCTGACGTGAATACAATGAGCACTAGTGACCCGGACCGCGTCTCAGGCGACACTTTACGCTTCTCTTCTGAGCCTACGCACACTAAAACAATGTGTACATTCATTCACTATGACACACATAGCCCATCGGACTTCGTGAGATAGAACAACTATAACAAACATCCAAACATTCATCCACACTTTCGCATTTATAATATTAGTGTTTTTATTTGTTACAGATTTCCCGAAGATAAAGAATTACGTTTGCATTGGATCAAAGCAACGGGTCGCAAAGATTGGGAACCTAAAAATCTTCGTAATAAATTTTTTTGTAATGATTCTGTGATATTTTAAATGATTCTGTGATTTTTGTACTTAATCTAATTCAACTGTCCAAATCTAATCTAACTGTCCCATATAAATAAATAAAAAATATCTTAAGTAGGTTCTTGTAGAAATTGGTATGCTAATTTCAAAATGATTCTGTGATTTTTATAATGATTCTGCGATATTTTAAATGCTTCTGTGTAAATGCGTGTATTTTTTAATTTAAAAAAAATGCTGTGACTAACTAGGTATAAGTACCTATATGCAAGTACAGTGAAAGTTTAGATATTATTGTACTTTTTAGATAGCAACATTAATATTTTTTAGCAAATATACGATGTTACGTTCGTTACTAACCATTTCTTCTGAAAGTGTTATTAATTTATGTAAATGTTATTGTATAGGTAATATAACTAAGACATTTATAATTAAACTGTGATTTTATGATTAAGTAATAATAAAACGAAATTTTGAAGACTGATTTAAACTGTAAAATTTATAAACGTTAATTATTGTAATAAATATTGATTATTTTAAAACAAAAACACTTGTTTCTCTATCTGTACTACTCACCTTAGTACCTTCATAATTATATTTACCTACCAAAAACAACCTCGGTCTGCCTTCCACTTGTAACGCCGAACAGGGTTCACATTGTGATACTTGTATAATTATAATGACCTAGCAATAGCCTTTATTCACAAAATAGAAAATTATACTAGTGTTTACAATTGAAACAATTGAGCTATCTTCAGACTATTGCAGGTAGCTCAACTGATCAATATCAATACCAGTCGGAAGCGTCCCCAAGACGCTGGCTGCATTGCCACGCTGAATGGCAATGCTGATGCGCTGTGCCTGATACTCACCAGCTCTCGGGTCACGCTTCGCTTCGACCAGACGCTCAGATAATTTAATTTTTTAAATTTATTAACTGGAAAATCGCAAATCCGATCTACCAACTAAGACATGAAATAAGGAACCTAAAATCGGGGTAAGAAAATTGCATGGCAACACTTTCCCCCCACCACCTCATATACTTTGTCTTGCTCTGCGGCATGCTCGCTGAAGATCTACCTATATTTAATCTGAGAAAAATACCGAACCGCCTTGTGGGTTGACAATAGGGTTGCCAATTACTTATTTTGGTTCGAATTTAGTAGGTTTGGGGCACCTAATGATACGCACTACATTTGGGGATCTTGCTCGTAAAAATCACAGATTTAGGAAATACAGATGGCGCTTTCGGTGCTATTTGCACGGAGTGCTGTTTGCCGAAAACATTGCAATCTCACCCCGCACTCACCCGCATAGTGTTGCTAGTTCGTAAACATTTCCCAATTTTTGGGTAATTTTGTTGAATAGATCATCATCATAAGATCTGCTCTTAAGTTTCCGGTGCCTGTGCATAAAAATATTATAAGATACATTATTACAATCAGTTGAACTAACGCCGTAAACTGTAAAAATCCTAACTTAACTAAACTGACTAAATTGTCCCATCAAGCCAATTTGTATTGTAATTGACAACTTGTCTATAGTTTTCCTTCAAAATATAGATCTATACCCACAAATGCTCCATATATTTTGGATGGATCGCTCTGCAATCTTCGGAGATAGGAGGGAAGGAATGGGTATTTTTTCGACTTTTTTCAAAATATTTCAAAAAGTCTGAAACCTACAGAAATTTCAAAAACTATTTTGTACAAACTGATACCATTCATTTGATACCCCACATGACCCTGTACCTAGGTATCTTTTAAAATTTTGACATCTCAATTTGTATGGAAAATGTTAATTTTCATTTTTCATTTTTTTGACGTGACAACGTCTTATAATTCGATGAGCCGGCTGCACGCACGAAAAAACATGACCTCATGCGGCGTTACCTCGCTATGAGGCGTTCCATGTAAGGCTTGAAGTGCAAGCGAGAGCGCTCGACATCCGTCTCTCTCCTACTTGAGTGAGCGATGCGTCTGCGTGGACAGCTGCTATACTATAGTACATTTACATGTTTTGATAAAGTATCAAATGCTACCATTCCATTAGTATTTTCTTAAGACGTTGTCACGTTCAACTATCGTCAGTAAACCGACTTTACAGACAACCAATTTTTTTCTTTTTTTATTAATTTGTACAGGCGCACAAAATGTATTATTATTTTAAATTTCAAGTTGATAGTTGCGGTAGTTGCTGTGTTATTAAGGAGGGAGTAAGGGACAGACAAAGCGAAACCATAAGGGTTTCGATCTTCGAATGACAATCCTGACCCTCATCTCCTAACAACAGTAGGTACCTACCCCTTGGAGCTTGGTTACCCCCCTCCCCCTTATACCGCTAGTGCATAGAAGACCATTCATAGTCATTAGTCGGACATGATATCCCAATGACAACTAGGTATTTCTCCGCGAAAGATCTCGCCATTTATTGATAAGTAATTTTAAAGTAAAAAGGTAGGGTTGTTAATTTTTTGGAAAACGCTGCGCTCCGCGCCGGCCGCCCCGCCCTGCCGCCGCCGCCCCGTACGCCTCATTCATTCATTATTATGAATCATAAAGCCTTGTCCACACTTGCGCGTTGCATTATGAATTATGATGCAAAGGCTCGGGCCATAGAAATTGAAAGTTTGTTGACAAAGAATTTATGGTCACTTTATTTATTGGTTGGATGATAGAAAAGGCATCAGAAAAATTCGTCTCCTCGTCAGATCCAAACCACAAACAAACGATAAACGCAACGAGTGTCAGTCAGACCAAAGAGAATACAATAACTATGAGTCAGACGTTAGTCATCCATAAAAATAAACCTTTATTTGGACATCATTTTCTAAAATCATTTATAAATTTACTTGCTCAAGCCCGTCGTGCCACTCACACCAATTATCTGTCTCTCATAAGTAAATTCATTTCGAGTCACGGTGAGAATCGCATCAAAACTGGTCCAGCTCTCTTAAATACCCGCACAGTGAACGTAGGAGAGATTATGCCGCCAAGAGCTGGCCAAACCCAAGAAGAACAACAAAAAAAGGGTAAAATAGTCAAACAAGAACAAAAACTCAAATCGAGGGTAGGTACAGGTACGTCTCGGGATTAGTCGGGATCCTTAAACGTAGCAACATCTACGTAACCTCAGATATTATAATACTATACTAGTAACGTAACTAATAAAAGTACTTAACTAAACAGGGTGGTACCTACCTTTCCTACCTACACATAAACTGCCCTATTATGGCAGTTTATGTCCTGCTTCTATTAGTTCCCTAACTCATGCAGCCCGCGCAGGTAGGTAGGTTGACACCTAGTCAATCGTAGGCTCAGTAGGCTGATGAAAGTTCTGTGTACCGTACCTTACCTACCTAGCACTATGCTTAAAAGAATAGAACATGCACGCTGTAGGTTAGCACCAGGGTTGTTGTGAATATCCGCATCAGCATCCGCTGATGATCAATGCTGATTTTCAGAGGCATTCCTCGTAGCGCACCCAGATGAATCGCACCCAGCTGAACCGCACCTAAGTACTTCCACATAGCGCACCTGTTTTGGTGCGATTCATTCAGTAGGTATAAATGTTAAGTTTTTATTCCTCGTTGCGCACCCATGACAATGTAGGGTCTAGTGATGGGGTTGTTTTCACCTAATTAGTATCCTATAGGTGGAAATTTATAGTTAATCAATCACTGATGAAACTGAAACGTAATTCAGTAACATGTTAAGTTTTTATTCCTCGTTGCGCACCAATGACAATGTAAGGTCTAGTGATGGGGTTGTTTTCATCTAATTAGTAACCTATAGGTGGAAATTTATAGTTGGCTTTCAACTTACATTTACCCCGTATGTAAATAAATAAAATTAGGATTTAGGTAATTAAAAGTAATATAATAATAATTTAAAATGTTTATTTTTGTTTGGATGATTGGATGCACATCAAATACAATACGAGTAGGTATCTGATATCATCAGAAAACTAGAACACACTTAACACTTAAATATAGTAGGTATTAGATTTATGATTTCACAATCAGATTTATTATGTATACATATTTATATGACTTATATAATATAATATTTATATCTACTTACTCCTACTTATATATCTAAAATCACAAATGTTTCATTTTGAGTTCTTGTTTTATTATTCACTTTTATTTAACTTTGTTTACTTTAGGTTATTAATCCTAACAATAAATATTTTTATTTAGTTTTTAACAATCAGTCTTACAAGTATATTATCCTAATCTAAGCCTGACATGATTTTAAAATTAGTAATCAAATGAAAATAATCATCAAATTATACAATTTAACAGTATTGTTTGTTTTTCTTCAGGTGCTTATAATAATAAAATTATATAGATCTAGGCCTAGTTTGAAAAGCAAACCAGCTAGGTTCGCCCCTTAAAATTTTTTTTGTTTATAGGGTTAGCCAGACCTCACTTAAGTTACAACATTATACTTATTGAATTTTGTATAAAAAGCTCTGGATATATTGCAACCGTCTACATTTTACAATTCATAGGATTCAGCCCCCTGACAGACTGAAAGACAGACAGACAGCGGAAACTTAATAATAGGGTCCAGTCCTTTGGGTGCCTTTGGGGACGGAACTCTAAACGGCATAATTTATGGAGGCTCGGTTTCGATGATGAAAGGACCGTCTAGATTAAAGAAGTGCAGAGAAGTGAAGACACGCACTTGGCCAAAATCAGCATCAGCATCCGCTGGTGTGTCTAAAACATGCATCAGCAACAACCCTGGTTAGCACGCTACATATAGCTTCAGAAGCCTTATGTAGCTATTATAAGTAGGTCATAGAGCAAGTACAGAGGTACATCTTACTATCCCTTTTCCAGAAGAAGAATAAGAGAGCATCATTCCTGCTGCTCAGATGTCCAATATGCCTCGACAACTTGCACAAGAAAGCCGCAGTAGCGACGAGGTGTGGCCACGTATTCTGCCGGAAGTGTCTGCAAAGAGCACTGACCACATCAATGAATTGTCCCACATGCCGGAAGAAATTAACTGGCTCATATGGATATCACGCCTTGTTCCTCAACACTAATTACGATGACGATATTGTAAAGCCCGATGGAGAAAAGTCTTCAGCAGAATGAAGGTATCTCGTCAGAGCAGAGCAAATCGCTGGGTCCAATTACCTGGCGTGCCACATTTGAGTTGCCTACTTGCTTGGCTTGGACTTTGTTGGGGATTTTATGTAGTTACCTAGTTTTTATTGTTTGTTTTGTGTATTTTGGCCGTCCATCCGTAAGTACCTAGTTAGATTTGCAATTATTTTCAATTAACTTACCCAATAAAGTGTGATAAAAATATTGATTAGGTACTTTATTTGAACTTGAAACACTTACTTAAGGCCGATTTACACTTCAATAAGTACAGTAGCGAGTTAACTTGCGTCAGTGGCGAGTTAAGCTGATATAACGTTTGAACGGCAAAAGCGAGTTAAGTAGTAAGAAACTGTTGATTAAGTTAAGTTGAATAGATGGCGATCCTATTTTCCGGCTAGTCCAAGTGCGAAGTAGCCCCCTCTCTCGCGTCTCCCGCACCCCGCTAACTCAACTGGCCGGCATGTAGACGGGCGAGTTTAGTACAGCCCGCAGAGTACATTATATAACGAGTACAGTCCATTTAGTTTGCACACAGCGGCCGCGTACTCTTGTTGTAAGAAACTGTTGATTATATTAAGTTAAATAGATGGCGATCCTATTTTCCGGCTAGTCCAAGTGCGAAGTAGCCCCCTCTCTCGCGTCTCCCGCACCCCGCTAACTCAACTGGTCGGCATGTAGACGGGCGAGTTTAGTACAGTCCATTTAGTTTGCACACAGCGGCCGCGTACTCTTGTTGTAAGAAACTGTTGATTATGTTAAGTTGAATAGATGGCGATCCTATTTCCGGCTAGTCCAAGTGCGAAGTAGCCCCCTCTCTCGCGTCTCCCGCACCCCGCTAACTTAACTGGCCGGCATGTAGACAGACGGGCGAGTTTAGTACAGTCCATTTAGTTTGCACACAGCGGCCGCGTACTCTTGTTTTAGTGTAAAAATGAAGTGGTCTGATAATACTACCTTTGCATTTGTTTTGTACAAGAATATCTTATACATGATAGTCTACTCATTTCTATGAATATTTCATTTTCAAAATTGTGTAGAAGTTTAGACACTATTTCTCTTATTAGGTAGGTACATTATTATATAATTATTATTATGACATGTACGTAAATTTTTGCTAAACAATTTAACATCCATTTTCTGAATTAAAGCAACTTTTTCGAAGAAAGTCGAGTAAAACAATCGTTAACGCATCGCGTAGACTAGTCGGTCTTCTTCTTGGAACCGCAACTTATGACTACTAGACTAAATTCCGTCTGGACGCTACTTATTATGTAAGTAAGTAAGTACTTAACTGTCTAATTTCTTAACTCGCTACTGTACTTTGAAGTGTAAATCGCGGAACGGAGCTACGTCTGACAGAAACTGAAACCATTATATAATGGTACACCTTAGGTACCTAGGTATTCCTTAGGTAAGTTTCAGTAAGTAGATAGGTAGGTACCTACCTTACCTACTTATTTATTCTGTGAGTTACAATTATAAAATACTTGCTGACTCAGCGAACTTCGTACAGCTCTCACCTTTTAAACCTTCTCTGAATACCTAAGCTATCCTATCTTTCAAGTTGGATCAAACTGCACACGGTGTGCAAATTTAATATAAAATCGGTTAAGTAGTTTAGGAGTCCATCGCGGACAAACAACATGACACGTAATTTATATATGTATAGGTATTAAGATTATTCTAACGATTCGGTGTTCGACATTTTATCGAACGGACGTACTAACGAAAGCCGGCACACCCAAGGGGTCAATTCTCGCCATAATTATATTGTTCTACCTACTCGATTTTTCAAAAATGTTTGGCGATAATTTCATGCACGGTTCTTCTTTGGCTCTGCATCATGATTTGAAACAATTCTGCCAATGTCATTTTCCGATTGCCCATTATCATCCTATCCTATCCTACTAATCCGACTATTAATACAGGGTGTAAGCGTAAACAGTCTTATCCTTGAAACCACGTATGTACACCCCTAAAATAAGACGATACAAGTTATTTTTTTAAAAAATAAAAGTCAATTAGTTTCGATGGAATTTCATAATTCATTTCTCTGCTATCCTACGTGATTTCATGGACACCCTAGTCCTAGACCTTATCTCGCCGCGCCGCCCGCTCTCGCCTGTAGCCGGCCGGTGGTGTAGGTATCGAATCGTAGGTACCTACAACTTGTGATGGAACTTTCCCTTCATACTTTTCCTGGCTTAGGACAGGCAAAAATAGCTACTCTAACACATTTGCCAGTAAGTAGGCTAAAGTAGGTAGGTACTTTTGGCGTATTTAAAAAGTTCATCATCAATCAAGTTTTATGTACAATTCAATTAAAATTTACAGCTTTATGTACAGTTTGATTTACTCACATTAGGCATAAAATGTTTTCATGACTTGTGCATGACTAGGCACGGTGAACTGGCCGTAGGCATGTAGCCTTTGTGTAGCCGCTAGGATCGTTTGCCGGCTTGGCACACGTTGTTCTGGGAACCGCTCTGCGTACATCGTACGAGCCAAGTTCATGTTATCACCAGCGATGGCATAAAGTCGCACCATTTCAGTCCACTGTTCATTTGTGAACGACATCGTCACTTCTCTACTTAACACAATACGCGAACAAATCGGCACATCACAAATTAGCACGGAACGCGTCGTGACGTGCTCACTACCTAGCAGACGGGCCGCGACTGACGCGCGCGAGCGGGCGGCGCGTAGGCGCGAGCGGCGTCTTTGTTCGAAACCGACAAAGCGGGCGGCGTAGGTATAAATGTAGGGTGAAATGCTTTTATGATGTATGAGGATATTTTTTTCAAAATTATGTAAAAAAACAGTTTAGTTTTTTCATCGGTTTTGGACTCTGCTCATGATTCTGAACTTCTGGTTTCAAGGATAAGACTGTTTACCCTTACACCCTGCATAAATGCGAAAGTTTGTGAAATGTTTGATACCTCGGCACTCCAAAACTCCAAAACTACTGAACAGATCAAGATGAAATTTGGCATACACTTAGAGTGTAGCCTAACTTAAACAATAGGCTACTTTACTTATTAACCGATAATACGCGTGCGATGCCGCGGGCAGAAGCTAGTCGAGAATAAATCTAGTCTCAGGGAGATGTGAAACTGCGGGCGCGTAGGCATAACTACTATAGATGCGAAGCTAGCTTACAAGGGTTTTCACAAATTGGTGTTCAGCCGCTGTAAACGTTGGACACTTAAAAATCCCCGGTAAATAGGTACTGGAAGGGTACTGGGGTTTTTAGGCTGATTTGGTTATTTATAAAGACTGGTTCAGGTACATACCTACATAGGTACATTATCATTTTTTCTTCCATTCAGGATAATAATGTACTTATTGTGAAAGGTAATTATTACCTAATGCCTAATGGTAAATTTCGGAACCCACCGGAACCCCTCGAAACGAAGGAGAATACCTATCTATGGGAGTGTGGACAGTGTGCAGCTACAAAATCGCAACAAACAAATCGCGCGACACAAGACGCGCTTCAAAATTGCGGCTGTGGGGTGGAGGCACTGGTTACATTACAACCCGTGCCAACATTCTCGGTCTATGTTACAACCTAATATTATCGTTTTCACAAATTTACAGGGTTTTAAAATTAATAATGGGGGAAAAGGTGAGGGATATTATTTATTATTGTATTTCGGGGAAGGACATCGTGGGTGGAGGTACCTACCTACTCCCTGTTGAATGTTGATCATCATCATCAGGGGTCTTCAACATTTCGTTTAGTGAAATGCGGATAAGAATCGAACTTAAGTTCTTTCTTCTGGATTCAACGTCGAGTGAGACTTCACTCGAGTCATGTGTCTTCGCTTTGAAAGACCTGGTCTCTCATAAGCTGTTCGTTAGCCGACTGGCTGCGATGGTCTTCTTGAGTGAGAGCGTCATTGGGGAGTTCCAGCAGCTCCCGGGGAAGTGGTCGCCAGGAGGGTTTTGCATCTGGCGGTCTTGAGTGCAGGGGAGCGAGTCCGTTAAGGTGAGCGTGGCGGGAGTTGTCCGCACGATCATACATTTTGCGCGCCAGGTTTACCACAAACTCCTTTATTGTGGGTGTTTGCAGGTCACGTGCGATAACCGTGTTTCGCACGTATCGGCCCGCGCCTGTACAGACTCTAAGAGCTATATTTTGTTGGGCTTGAATCCTCTTCTGGTTGGTTCTCGAGCACAGGGCATACCACGCCGGTGCTGCGTATGTAAGGCGTGAGCGGATGTAGGTTTTGTACACCCCGATCTTCGTACGCAGCGGCAGTTTCGATGTTAGGACAGGTCGAAGCATGGCTCGGGCAGCGCGTGTTTGCCTTAACGTGCGCTCCACCTGTGCGGTCATCGTCAACGACCTGTCTATATCTATGCCTAGGTATCGGACTGAGGTTTGCCAATCTAAGGCTTGTCCTCGCAGTTCCAGTGGTGGTTGGACAGTGCGCTGTCGTGTGACGAGCAGCGCTGCCGTTTTCCCAGCGTTGACTGCAATTCGCCATCTATCAAGCCAGGCTGGGAGAAGGTTTAGCAGTCGCTGCATCTTGCTAGCGGCTGTGGCTGGGTTTGGTGAGGAAGCAAAGTAGGCGCTATCGTCAGCGTACAGCGCTAGTGTGACATCATCTTCTCCAGGTGAGAGTTGATCTTCCAGAGTTGGTATATCATTTGTATAGAGTGCGTACAGTACTGGAGATAAGCAACTCCCTTGGGGTACTCCAGCTACGATTTTTCGAGGTTGCGATGTTCTTTCTTCAACTGCTACGTAGAAGCTTCGTCCACGGAGAAAAGATGCAACAACTTGGATGATGGCCGCCGGTGTGGGAGAGGCGATCAGCTTAAGAATTAGACCAGGGTGCCATACTCGGTCGAACGCCTTTTCCACGTCTAGGAAAATCCCAACAGTGGAGCAGTTGCTGTTCAATTGGTGGGCTAGATGATGCAGAATCCGTGTGAGTTGGAGAGTTGTAGAGTGCTGGCTACGGAAACCAAACTGCTCTGCTCTGGGTTCTATATGTGGTACTAGCCGACGAAGATGTTGATCGATGGTTATTCGATAAGCCCAAATCTGTCAATGTCATGTTATAGACATGTCAAAGTCCCATTATCAGCTGTTCACTATTATGTCAGTCAGTCACGTATGTCACGCACGTCAAGTCGTCAACGTTGGTCGTCGTCGTCAACAGTCTACAACGAACGAGACGAGACGTCAAGTCAACCCATGTTCATGTTTTATTTTATTTTAACTTTTGTGCAAAATTTAAATGATCACAAAATAAAAATAAATTCGCGCATTTCTCAGAGAGACAGTGTGTTCGCATAACCGAATTTATCAATACAATATAAGTGCTCTCAAAATGGATACGAGAACACTAGATTTCTACAAAAAGGAAGCCTTTCGAAAGATAATGACTAAGTTATCAACTCCAGATCCAAGTCAATATCAAAGTTTCCTAAAAATTATAGCTAAATATCATTTTGAAGTTAAGGCGGTAATCCAGGTAAGATTTCCAGTTTGATTCTGTTCCAAGATACCTTGTTTCCCAATGCACTGCACCAATACATGATTGGTTTTTATCACAATTGGGCTTATTCACTTCCATAGTTATTTTCTGAGCTTGTTAAAGAAATAGGATATGTTAATCTTACTTATAATTTGATTTATTGCAGGATATTTTAGAATGCAAAGACTCAATGGAAACTCTTAATCAGCTCAACGAAAAGGGAAGACAAAAACTGGCAGAACTAAGAGAAGAACTGAGCAACTTAGAATTGTACTGCAAGAATATTAATGATCCAAAATATGTTACAGAGCTGGTATCCCAGAAGCAGCAGCTGGCCAGGTATACATACAACATTTATCAATTAGTTTTTAACCAGCAGAATCATTTTTTTTGTGCAGATAGTAGGTATGGCCCAGATCTGTCCTTAAGTGATTCTGCCGGTGAAATTACTGACTCAGACTCGCAGAAATCACTGTGAACACGGTTATGAAGTATATGCTTGATACTGTTTTAAAAAATCTACTATTATAAATTTTCAAAGATATTCTTTCTCTCTGTTGCTTATTCACACTGATCTTTGTGAAATTTCTTTATTGGGCCATGAATTTGGTTAGCTCCTAAATGGTTTCCTGGGGAAGGACATAGGTTAGTAAATATACTGGAAAATGGTGAAACTGTGGGTAGAAGCTAGTAATTATAGATCATTAGTTTTCATGCCCGATAAGGCTCTCTAAACCGTAGCACAGAGTTAGTACATCATTAATCAATTTGTTATTTTTACAACAGCAACACTGACTAATTTACTTTTTGCTCTATCCTCTTTTCAGTCTTCTAAAAGAATTCAAAGAAGCAAACATAACAAGTATGTTTACAGTAGAGAAAGCTCAGAGACGGGAGCTAATGAGGCGGGATGAAGTGTCTGAAACAGAAGTGAGACAGAGGAAGCCATCAAAAGTGGATAGGGATGGCTTATTAAACATGTCATCAGGTAAATTTTATACACTAAGTGTAAATGATTATTAATAATAATAATAATGCTGGACAATTCTCACAGCATTATCTAGCCCCAAGCTAAGCAGAGCTTGTGTTATGGGTACTAGATAACTGATATACTTAATACAATACACTACATAGATAAATATTTTTTATTATGCATAGAAAACATCCAGAACGCCCTGGACAAATGTCTGCAGATCGAACAAACATTTGTCCTGAGGTGGGAATCGAACCCGCAACCTCCTGCGTCTCAGGCAGACCTTCGCCCGCTGCGCCTTTTTGTAATTCCTGTTTGTAGGTAGGTATATAATGAGAACTTGCCATTAGAGCACAGGAAATAAATATTTTCTGCGTTCTACGAGAAATTGAACTACCGGACAAGTAGTTTTCCATAATTAATAAAAAAAATCCTATGCACCCATGTTTTACCAAATTTCGATTTAGTGCTACTTTTGGAATTATTAATCATTTATTACTAAAAATCAACATATTACCCAAAGCTACATTATATCATACTATATTCTAGCATGGGTTTATGGAAAATGGTCTACAATTTGTGGGAAACTACTTTTCTAGTAGTTTTATTCCTTGTAGAATGCAGAAAATATTAAAAACCGCTAAAATATTGAATATTATATATTGAATTTCGCGCGAATCTGTGTCAGATTCCGAGTCGATGTCCCGGTAGCGGTGAAACTGAATAGCCCTTTTTTTTTTGTCTCGTCGAGGAAATTCATTAACGAATAAACTGGTCTGGGGGGACCAGAATTATGTGGGACTCGACGACGCCCTGAAAAGGACGTAATACCCACTAAGGCTGAGCGCAGACTTGACGACAGTTTTAAGACAGACTATTGCTTTACAAAATGTATGAAGATGCAAGACAAAACAGTTTTGTTTCCGTTTTAAGGCAGACTTTCTATGTGAGGAAAGTCTGTCTTAAAACTGTCGTGACTCAAGTCTGCGCTCAGCCTAAAACCTCTCCGGTGTCCCTCTCTCGCCATTTTCGCCGAACCACGGGAACATTTAATCATCCGCGGCCCGACTGGCGTCCCCTCTTCCTCCTATACATGGCCGGCGAGCCCACCGATCCACACACTCGCCGACCCCATTCTTCCGAAACTAAATAGCCCTGCTGATCGGTTGTAAAATACGACCTGTAGAGGAGTACGGACATACTGACAGAAAAGCTAATTTTGCTAGACTTGATGCAGAAACGCTTCGCTCACTTCATTCACTCGGTCAATTAGGAGTGCCAATTTCTAAAAATCTCCCCTTAAAAATCAAAATTTGTTTCAGGAGTTACAGAACAATTACTGTCAATAAGTAGACAGCTAGCTGATACAACGCAAAAAAGCCAGAACACGCTAGATAGCTTAGTACAATCAAGCTCTACAGTACATGTAAGTTAAGTTCTTACTATCAACTGCCCGTGGCCGAGTTTGTTACATGTCACATGGATAAAACATAACTTATGGATAAAGGCACAAGCCTTTATTCACAAAGAAAATTACACTAGTATTTACAATTGAAACAACTGAGCTAGCTGCAGACTGTTGCAAACAATCTACAGCTGGTCAAAGCGACGCGTGAAACCAAAACGAAATGTATAAAATTTACTCTACCTAATGTAAAACAAGTTAAGCCTGATGTAAACGTAAAAGGAGAAACATTAGAAATTGTAAACAGTACAGTATTCTTAGGAATAACCTTAGATAGTAAACTTCAATGGGGCCCACACATAGATAAGCTAGCAAAGAAACTTAGCTCTGCAGCGTATGCAGTCAAAAAAATCCGTCATCTTACAGACGTTGATACTTCTAGACTAGTCTATTTCAGCTACTTCCATAGTGTTATGTCTTATGGCATTCTTCTGTGGGGGAACGCTGCAGATATTAACACCGTATTTGTGCTGCAGAAGAGAGCTGTTCGTGCAATCTATAATATGGGTCCCAGAGAATCCCTGCGTGATAAATTCAAAGAAATAAACATAATGACAGTACCATATCAATACATTTATGAAAACTGGTTGTACACTCATAGAAATATCAATCAATTCCCTAAAAATAGCGACATACATAATATAAATACTAGAAATAAGAATAAACTTGCTGTGCCCACAACTAGGCTACACAAGATAAATGCATCTTTTAAAGGGCAATGTATACGCTTCTACAACAAAACTCCAAGTGAGTTGCAAAAAATATCAATAAATAAATTCAAACAAATTGTCAAAACCTTGCTGTGCAAAAAGGCTTACTATAAAATATCAGATTATCTAGAGGATAAAAACGCTTGGGACGGGTTTTGCTCCAACTCGAAAAATAACAGGCTAAAGGTTTCTTCGTCGCTTCTTTACTTTAGTCTACATATCGAAGCGACAGAAATCAAAAATATCACTTTATTTCCGTGTCAGTGTTTACTTTTATTTTTTGACCTTTTCTAAGTCTACATTTATTGTATTTATGGAAATAAAGAGTTTTTGATTTTGATTTTTGATTTTCGTGACCCGAGAGCTGGTGAGTATCTAGCACAGCGCATCAGCATTGCCATTCAGCGTGACAATGCAGCTAGCGTCTTGGGGACGCTTCCGACTGGTATTGATATGGATCAGTTGAGCTGATAAAACATAATCAAGAAAAAAGTAGTTACCTATTAGTACAGAATAACTATAAAATACTGATACGGTCACGGCATAGGAATCGAAACCGACCCCAACTAACACCGTGGATGTCGTAAGAGTCGAATAGGGAAACCTACAGGACGAAACGCATGAGCTTCCTCCTTTGTATTTTCTTTGTATTTAGTGTGTATTTTTGACGACACAGCGATCACTAACCCGCCAGCAGATAATGTTCAAAATTAATAAATAAAAAAATATTCAACAAGTAAAATAATCAAATAGTTATCAGCTACATACTACATAACTAGACTTCCTCAGCGTCACCTCAACAGCCTATATTGGTCCACTACTGGACGCAGGCCTCCCCCGATAAGCGTCTCATGGGAGGTAATGCCCATAATCCTCACGCTGGGCATGCGGATTGGGGATCGCAGTTCGGTGGTAGAATGTTCTGCAGGGGGCGCTGTTGCCTGCCCCCGGTAGATATCCCTTAGTCGCCTCTTACGACACCCGCGGGAAGAGTTGGAATTCTAAGACGGCACCACACAGCACTAGATTTAGAAGTAAAATTATCGAGAAACATATTTACGGCTTTATAGTATGTAGCTGTACCTTAGCAGAGCTCTGTCCCTCGCACTAGGTCTCGGAAGAGCCTGTGTGGCGAGGTTACAGTGATTCGCTTGGACTCTCAGCTTATGAAAGAAGGCAATGTAGAAGTAATTTAAAGTAGTACATACTTGCTCTACACAAGATGGAAAAAAATTAAATAAAAGTAAACTAAGATTAACAACAAGGTACCTACCTACTAATGAAGGTCACTACTAATAACGAATACTACTATAATACTAATTTTATATCCTATCAAAATCTTCAAATATTCCCTTCAATTTGTTTTTATCAGCCTTACAACCCTAAACAGAGCTTGTGTTTTGGTTAGGGACAAGATAATAACTTATATACCTACTTAATACCTGACGGTCCTAAAGAGCTGTTTGTTTCAGGGTACACAATCGGAGCTGGAAAACACAGCTGGCACTATAACCCAGTCAAGCAAACTACTCAAGAAATACGGCAGACGAGAATTCACAGATAAAGTGATCATGTTCTTTGCATTCCTATTCTTTCTAGCTGTTTGTCTTTATATTGTGCAAAAGAGATTGTTCTGAATTATGTTACATGGACTGTTAGCATGACTATAGGGGGGTAAGCATCTCTGATGTATTTTAAACATTATTACATTTCTAGTCGCACAATTTTTTAAACATTACATAAATTCAATTTAGTTAATGTAGTAATTCAGTGTAGGAATAAATATTCTATTTAATAAGTAGGTACTAGATGGTACTAGGTATTTTAATATTTAATGCAAGTTAATTATCGAATTAATGTTCTTTAAATAAAATAATCATTATTACGTACAATAATCTCTTCTCTGTATTTTATTATATCGAGGGACCTAAACCTAACCTAACATTTAGAAAGGTGCTGGTCGGTCAAAGGTCATTAATATAGAAATTGATAAAATTATAGGCTTGAGCTTCGATTGGTACATAAAAGGCCATACAAAAATTGTCCTCGTCGCCATACAAACGTTTGTATGAGGTATTTTTCTGATAGGAAGCGAGTTAGTATAGCATACAATTTAATTCCAATTTAGTTCGAAGGAGCAGGAATAAAATATAAAAATGACTAAATAATTAATGATGCTGTGTCGATTGTTCCGCATTCAGTAATTATTTATTGTCTACGAAGTACCTACTTAGTGAATTCTATGATACTTGATAAGTTCTTGATGAAAAACGCATCTCAAGTAGGTAAGTAGGTATATCTATGAATGAAAAGAAACCTAGTCTCGCTAGTTCAATGTTTAATCATTCCTCATTCGTCAGTTGAGCACAGGCCGCGTGCAGATATAGACCGGTTTCAAAGGGCTATGAACGTTGCTCACCGCTATGTCAGCGTCATACAAATCAATGTTCATTATCCTCCTACTATCGCACCATGCAATCGCGTACAACATACTGGCCATCATTTCCATGCCTCTCGGAAGCCACTACATGGCTTTCAGAACACTCTTCCACGAGCTTTCTGTACGAGGGCATAACGTGACAGTGATCAACAATTTTCCAGATAAAAATCCTCCGCCTAACTTAAAGTTCGTTGATCTAAAACGGTCACTTAACGGCACGACTCCGACGTTGGAATTCTATGAGACGATCGATGCTTCGTACATGCACTTGTTCAACGTATACCGGCATATTACGTTAACAGCCAGTAATAACAGAAAAGACTGCGAGACTTTGTTGACAAGCGAGAGTGCAGTGGCGCATCTAACTGAAGGTCGGGCGTATGATGTGATATTTGTAGAACAATTCATGGGGGATTGCGGGCTGGCTTACGCACTGGCTCTGTACGATGCTCCCATCATAGGAATCAGCTCACACGTTCTACTACCCTTCGCATACCCGAGGTTCGGGATCCCCTTTGATGCGGCTGCGGATGCGTTTTACTTTTCTAATTCGGGACCCAATCCTTCGCTCTTTCACAAGGTTGAAACGTCTGTGTTACACTGGTTCTTCACGAAACCCGGGCGTTGGTATTTCCAGAGCTATATTTACGAAGTGTTTGGCAGCAAGCTCCCGCACCGTTCCCTGGACATAGAGAAGGAAGCGAAGACTCGGATGAAGATGATGTTTTCGTACCAGCACTTTTCTGTGACTGGAGGGAGGCCATTGGCGCCGCAACTTCTTGAAATTGCTGGGATCCATGTTGGCGTACCCAAAGCTGTACCTGGAGTAAGTTTATTTTATTATTTTGCTTAGCTAGTGATCTTTAGTATTGATGTATTTTCATTTATTTACCATTTATAACATAGATCGTTATACAAGTAACTTATTAACTAATAGTACTTGTAGACGCTTATTGGTTCGCAGTTTGCAGTTAGCTCAACTGTTTCAATTGTTCTAATTTGTTTCTATTCTTCATTGAATATTTTGAACTTACGGCTGTTTTATTTTTGTGACTTCCCTACAACAAGTCTCACAAAAATACTGAATTGACTCCAATACCTATCTACTTAGATACTGGAGTCAATCCAGATGTAACCAAAAGGAAACTAAAAGAATTTGATCGGTTGATAGGTAGGTAGGATAGGTCGATTTGATAGGTTTAAAAATGTTTCAGTACCTTTTACAACAATCGAAATAAAAATACTTAATAGTATCTATAAGTATTTAGTGCTGTCTTTAGTTTAGTTCTGGCGACATCAGGACACCACTGTGTTATCAACTTGGGAAATCCCAGTGTCAGGTTTATCCTTGTTAGAGTCTATTGATTAATAAGTTATGGTAGGCAGGTATTTAAAAGTTTTTTCATTAAATAAGCAGGTAAGTTTTAATAAATGATTCATTATCCGTGGTCTAAATGAGAAAAACAATGTTAGGTGATAGATAGGTAGGTACCTACCTACTGATTGATACGGCTTGTGCCCCTAAGCACACAATACTTAGTGTCACATGATGTTATCTAGCGCGAGTAGAGTAGGTTTTAATGATAAAGCCCATTATTTAAACATTAGCCCTGATTCTGTTTGATTAAAAAGCGCATCTCAAACTCACGAAATGGAATCAAATAAAACAGCGTGAAACCAAATAAAGGAGCGTTATAGTAGGTATTCTAAAACTTCAACCAATAAGTACAATATAATAAATAAGATAACAACAATGAGTTACAGACATACACTTGATAAGCTGACCAACGCGAGCGGTGACGCGGTGCTTCGTCTGTCGTCTGTCCTCTATTAGTTCACGGGCAGCCTTCCGCAGCGACCCACGTGTAGTGCGAAATCATAGTGCTTAACAGCGTTGACATGATCAAAAATAGATTAAATCTAGTCGCCATTTTACTGATACTCGTGGCCTCTCAAAATGTATTCGCACTTGAAATTCTTGCAATCATATCCCTGCCTCTGCGCAGCCACTACATGGCCTTCCAGCCCTTGTTTCGAGCGCTGGCCATTCGAGGTCATCACGTCACGGTCATGAACAACTTCCCTGACGTCACACCAACAGCGAATCTTAGGTTTATCGACCTAGAAGGGTATTCCTACAATCGTACCGCGTATGCTAGACATCCATTAGAATCTTTCGAACATGTCGATTCGAATATCAAACGACTTGGCAACGTGTATGGGCACACGGTTACGAAGATGCTAGGCACCGACTGTGAGAACCTTTTCACGAACAAGAATGCTAAAGCTCATCTCGCAGAAGGGGTTAAGTATGACGTGATTTTCGTGGAGCAATTTATAAGTGACTGCGGGTTGGCTTACGCTGCTGCGTTGTATCACGCTCCGATTATTGGGATAACTTCACACACGATGCTGCCATGGTCGTACTCTCGACTGGGGATAACTTTCGACTACGCTGCTGATGCCTTTTACTTCTCTAATGCAGGACCCAATCCGTCCATTCCTCATAAAGTGGAATCAGTTCTGATCTCTGCTTTTATAGACACCTTTGGGAGATGGAAAAAGGAGAGAACGATTGGGGAAGTGTTCAGTAAACATTTGCCTGACTTCTCGTTCAGCTTGGAAAGATTGGCAAGAGAGAGGATGAAGATGATGTTTGTTTATCAGCATTTTTCTGTGACCGGTGCGCGGGTCCTTCCGCCACAGGTCTTGGAAATAGGCGGGGTGCATTGTACGGCACCGAAACCTGTTACACCGGTGAGTTGTCAAGCAAGGAGAAATAACCAATGTAATTATAGGTAGGTACCTATTGTCGAGAAACGGACAAGTCGGCATGGCTTGTCATATAAAATAATAATAATAATAAATAATGCTGGACAATTCACACAGCATTATCTAGTCCCAAGCTAAGCAGAGCTTGTGTTATGGGTACTAGATAACTGATATACATAATACAATACACATAATGTCATCTCATCATCATTGATCTGGTTATCTAAATCTGCAATTTGGTTGGCCAAATAGGGTTGGAGTGCAGTTTACGGAACGCAAAGAAAATTCAACTTTTTTTTAAGATCAAAGTATTGACGAAACCGACCTTGAGGTCAGTCACCCTGAGCTTTGTTTGGGAAAACGTTGGTTTTTGCTAGTGTCGATGACCGAAAGTTAAATTATTAAATTATTACATAATTTTTGAGACCAAGCAAGACCTTTGACCTAGTAGGTCTAACTCTAACTATACCTTTTTTTTTATTTATTCGGCGAGGAAATTCGTTTACGAATAAACTGGGGGGGACCAGCATAATGTGGGACTCGACGCACTGAGAAGGACGTAATACCCACTAAAAACTTCTCCGGTGTCCATCTCTCGCCATTGTTAGGATATATTATTCTGTGTTTTCGCCGAACCACGGGAACATTTAAAACCTCCGCGTCCCGAATGGCGTCCCCTCTTCCTCCCACCGATCCACACATTCGCCGACCCCATTCTTCCGTCACCTTTTCTCCCCCGATTAGGACACAGACGGGACAGACACAGTTGGAACCGCGAATGTATACCTCTGTGCCCAATGCCGACAACCCATCTGGGCATTGTCGCCCCCATACCACCAATAACACACCAGGTGACCATAATAACCACGGAATTCTACCGTGATAATAACATACCAGGCGTGGGTCTCGCATTTATAAAATTATAACTTCATATTATGTACCTATTAACCATAGATACCTATAAGTAAAATTCTGTGTCTGTATTTCCGAATTTTACATAATATATCGATGGTATTAACTAACAAAAAACAAGGTCTTATGCACTGCACACACGTCTAATTAGCTTGATCCTACGCTATTGATAGAATATGTAGAAGTACAGCTGCACAGACATGTATACACTTCCAAGGTTTAACTTTTATTTTACTCGGAACTTTTCAAATAAAAAGACATGCAAACGTTTTTCATACAAAGTAGTCATCGTACTTCGCCAGAATGCGGTACATAAATTATCACAATTACTATACACTTACTATTTAGTCAAATTGAAAACTTGTGATTGTGAGTGTATACATATTTTTGCAGCCGACTGTACCTACGTACCTAGGTACTACCTGTAGAAAATACTCTTGAACTTGAATGCGAGTCACGTGCGCTGCCGCGTGACTGCGACGTCACCTGACGCGAACGACCAATCAGACGCCCGCACGCGCGGGGGACAGGGCTTGAGCGCGCGCCGCCCCGCGCCGCGCGGCACGTGGACGCAGTCAGTTGGTACTAGGGATGCGCATATCATATCACTTTAATGAAAAGAGTGATACATATCTCTTTGATCTACTGATATATATCACTCATTTAGCTCTTTAGCTCATTTAGCTCAGTGGATCAATGATGTAGTCTTAGAGCTGGGTAGCTCATGAGTGAAAGAAAGATAAAAAGATAATCCGTTCAACTGAGCTAGCGCTAGAGAGAGTGACACATGATAAAAGGTATAAACCTATCGTTCACAGTCTAAAGGCTTTGTGATTAATAATTAACATAAAGTCAATGATTTTCCTTCAGACTTCACAGGCTTAGGACATACAAGTTTCCAAAAAAGTTTCCAAAATTCCGAAAAAGTACGTAGGTGCTCAACGAAACCAAAACAACAACCAAAAGTAAGCAGACAAAGATTCGAACCGATATGTAACGATAACTTTAAAAACAATAATAATTGAATTTGCAGATTTTGCAGTCAAACGTATTTGCATAACTAAAAGCCTGAACCGGATTTTGCTATCGTTCTCTCTTTTTCACGTTGTATTTGACATCGTGCATTTCACTCTATCAAATCATTCGGGATATTTCGGAATGAATCGCTCGCCTTGCTCGGTCGTCTTCGCTATAGCTCACTTTTCATTTAGCTCAACACTTCAATGGTTCGAAAATGAATCTTATTCCAAATGAGCTAAAGATATGGTTGAAACCAAGGTGAGCTAGAGATAGATTCGCTCAGTTGAACTGATCTATATCTTTTGTATCACTCACTCATGAGCTACTCACCTCTAGTTGGTACGAGAAAGAGCGTCGATTTGGTCGCCTCGGGTCAGGTGAACGAACGAAGCCGCGCGCGTGATAAATGTTGACTTTTTTGTGTTGTGCACTCGATTATTACTTAATAAACAGTGAATTTAAAATGTCAGTGTTTTTATAAAACCGACGAACCCCGCGCCAAAGTCTACAAATTGGTCCTTCGAGCCGGATCATGACGTCGCGAAAGATAGAAACACGCAGCATAACCGCCGCCGCGGCTGAAAGCCTACAAGAGGAACCTCCGCTATGTACGACTCCCACGAATGCCATCAAACCGGCTGTTTCGGATAGAGATACCATCAGCCAGGAAAGAAAGAGTATGAGCTCGCGTACGAGCCGCGCGAGTAAAGAAACACTGAGAAGACGAGTGGTATACGAAGCAGAAATACAGATAGCAGAAATAAAAAAGGAAATGATTGCTAAAAAGTTAGCCTTGGACATCGCTGAGATTGAAGACCAGGGGGACGATGATGACGAGAACAGAAGCCGTGTCTCGCGAGTAGACACACAACACAGTGTGGAGGAGTGGCTTTCGGATATAGCAGAAGCTTTGCCGCCACCACCTCGGAACACCGCTGAGACCGCCAGGCCTTGTGGACCCTTGAATCTTACCGGTAACAGGGAGAGAAACCCTCACGTGCCCTACCAACTAGAGGGGCTACTACCTGCAGCTCCCCCCGCCGTGGAAGCGATGTCATCATCTGTTGCTATGCCGGCAGGCCGGGGGTACAACCCGGCCCCAGTTGTTTATCCCATGAAAATTATAAGTCATGAATTACCATCATTTGGAGGGGGCCCCGCCGACTGGCTGATGTTCAAAAGGTCGTATGAAACGTCCTCAGCCACATATAATTTTAGTGAATTCGAGAACGTAACCCGCTTACAAAAAGCACTGACCGGAGAAGCGAAGACCGCCGTCGAGGACCTACTGAGAACTAGCTCCGACCCTGCAGAAATTATGAACACCTTGGAACAGGAGTTTGGTCATCCTAGCCTCCTCCTACAATGTGCAATACAAAGAATAAACAGTCTGACGAGAGTGTCTGAAAGCGGGAGTGAGTTACGAAAGTTTACCTCGGTTGTGAGAAATTGTGTTTCGATTTTGAGAAATATAAAGGCGGATGGATACATCAATAACCCACAGCTTGTGAGTGACGTGATAAGTAAGTTAACACCCATGCAACAAGCACAATATGGTGAATTTGCTATGAAGAAAGATTTATCCCATGAATATCGTGTGGACCTCAGAGTATCACCAAGCCTAGACCTCGTGGTAGAATTCCTCACATACCTATCGAAAGCATCGTCTTACTACATGCCAATTCAACCTGCTGCATCACTGGAAACTCGGACAAATGTTCCCCGAATTAACCCTTCGAGCGGCGATGGTCGTCGAGTTAACCCTTCGGTGGCCGCAAGACGACCATGGCCACAGACGACCATGCAACATCGAGATCGAGTTTTCGCAAATGTCGACGTGTCATCTACGGACAATGAAGTGAAATGTGTTTTATGTGCGGAAAGTCACGATTTACACGTTTGTGAAAAATACCTAGGTATGCGTGTTGAAGATAGGTGGGAAGTAGTGCGAATAAATAAGTTGTGTTTCAAGTGTTTGTCGCAAAATCACAATCGTTTCCAGTGCCGCGCTAAACGATGTGACAAGTGCCGTTTGACACATCACACGTCGCTTCATTATAAGTCGAACACCGCCGCAACGGTAGCGGCAGTGACTGCGGTTGCGGAGGCTGGTGCAGGGGCGACGCCAGAGATCGAGGAGCGATCCACAGCAAGGGTAATGGACACTGAGTCGGTGACGAACATTGGTGAGCGAATTACAAAGACACTACTTAAAGTTTTACCTATTGTGATTTGTGATAATGACAATAATGAGATAAATTCCTATGCCTTGTTAGATGACGGTGCAACTGTTTCACTCATAGATGAATCTTTAACCGCGAATTTAACTGGTTCGACGGCCGCCCTTAGAATAGTAAGCGCACGAGGGTTAAGTGTTACAGATGACCGATCGCGTAGGGTAACTACACATGTGCGCGGCCCTAATGGGAAAATGCATTTAGTAAAGTTAAGAACAATTAAGAACCTCGATCTTCCAACCCAAAGCATACCCGCCAGTGTCATGAACCAAACATACTTGCGTCACTTAGACATCGAACCTTACAGGGACGCAAAACCTATGGTCCTGTTAGGGCAAGATAATTGGGAATTAATAGTGAACGATACTATAAGAATGGGTAGGTCCGGACAACCGGTAGCTTCTCATACAAAAATGGGTTGGGTGCTGCATGGCCCTATTGGGTCCGGGAATATCGGTAGTGAAAGGGTTAACTTTATGATAGAAAGAGATGAACTACATGAACTTGTCAGGAATCAATTTGAATTAGAATCTATAGGTATAACTGAAATATCTAGAAATAATTCGGAAACCGAGCGAGCCCTACAGATTTTAGATAATACTAGTTGTCAGGTTGGGGACAGATGGGAAGTTGGGCTGCTCTGGAAGGCGGATGGAGTAGAATTGCCGAATAACTACAACTACGCCTATAAACGGTTACTTGGGATTGAAGCTAAGATGCGAAGAGATAACGAGTTTGCAATGGCATATGAGCGGCAGATAAATAGGCTGATAGATGAAAACTATGCACGACGGATTGATGAAAAACCTGCTCAGCCTAATTGGTATCTGCCTCACTTTGGGGTGACGAATCCAAACAAACCCAACAAACTTAGGTTAGTTTTTGACGCAGCCGCCACCTACCAAGGTGCTTCCCTTAACAATAATCTACTGACAGGACCAGACATGTTGAACTCATTATTGGGGGTGCTGTTTAAGTTTAGACTAGGACCGATTGCGTATTCTGCAGACATCGCGGATATGTTTTTGAGGATCAAGATAAGGGAACCCGATCAAGGAGCGCAGATGTTCTTGTGGCGAAAAGCAGAAGAGCATAAACCGGAGCCGGACAAGTATGTCATGGACTGCATGATTTTTGGCGCTAAATCTTCACCTACTTCGGCGATATACATCTTAAACAAAAACGCGAGTAAATTCGAACAACAAAGACCCGAAGCAGTGAAGGCCATCCAGAACAACCACTACATGGATGATTATTTGGACAGCGTGGAATCTGTCGAAAAGGCTCGTCAGCTGATCAAAGATGTTTCTGAGATTCACGCGTCTGGAGGTTTCGTGATAAGAGGATGGGTGACTAACTCTTGTGAGCTGCGCAATGAACTACCAGCGGTTGTACCCGGAAAAGTGAACCTTGATCGATCACCCAATAGTTCTGAACGAACTTTGGGTATGATGTGGATTCCAGAGAAAGATGTACTTAAATTCGACTTGTCTTTTAAGAAGTTAGCATGTGAAGTGACAGACGGAAGCAAAGCGCCTACTAAGCGAGAATTTCTAAGGTTTGTTATGAGTATATTTGATCCGTTAGGTTTCTTGTATCCGTACACGATTAAATCGAAGATTCTCCTCCAAAAGATATGGAAGTCCGGAATTGGATGGGACGAGACCCTCAAAGAAGGTGAGTTGGACGAATGGAAACGTTGGCTAGAAGATATAAAAGTTCTGGTTGATTTAGAGATACCCCGTTGGTTTGGACTAGTGTCTGAAGAGGTCGAACTTCATGTTTTCGGAGACGCCAGTGAGTTAGCATATTCGGCAGTAGCATACGTAGTGGGGCTCAACACTGGGAGACAACGAACAGCGTCAATAGTTGCGGGAAAGGCTCGGGTAACGCCATTGAAGGTGGTTTCCATTCCAAGGCTGGAATTGCAAGCGGCTGTACTAGCATGTAGGCTAGCTAGCTATATTTCTGAGGGTCTAGGGATGCCCATCGCTGCTAAGTATTTGTGGACCGATTCAAAGACCGTTTTGAAATGGATAAGATCGGATCCCCGTGAGTTTCAGAAGTTCGTTTCACACCGTCTTGCAGAGATTGACAGAAAATCGAAGACCAGTGACTGGCGATGGGTACCATCGGCACATAATCCAGCTGACGAAGCTACCAAACTCCGCTGGCCAACTGATCCGAAAATTTGGTTTACAGGACCTCAGTTTCTCCTGGAAACAAAAGATAAATGGCCTGTTGACGAGCACGATGAAGATCATGATGACAATTCTGAACGGCTTCACCACCTCTACAGCTTCGAACAGAAATCACCGTGGATTAACCTTAGCCGATTTTCATCATGGATGCGAGCTGTAAGGGTGATGGCGCGCGTGCTATTATTCATAAAAATTTGTAATAAAAGCCAAGATCGGGAGTTATCAGCCGAAACAATAAGAGAAGTGGAAAAGTTGCTATTAAAGCAGGCCCAAGAAGAATCCTTCGCTGCGGAATTGAAAACCTTAACAGATGGAAAAGAGTTACCTACGGGGAGCAAGCTGCGTGGCTTAGATCCATTTATCTTTGAATCGGACGGTCTTCTCAGGGTAAGAGGACGACTAAGCGCAGCAGAGAATCTAAGTTTTGATGAGAAGCATCCGATCATTCTTGACGGCCGGAGCATTGTGGGAAAACTCTTGATTGACCATTTCCATAAGAAAGCGCTACATGCAAATAGTAATACTGTGATAAATTGCATAAGGGAGAAGTATTGGATCACACATCTAAGAGCTACAGTGAAAAACGTCTCTTCGAAATGTCAATTTTGCCGAATCAAGCAAGCTATGCCATCGGAACCTAAAATGGCAGATCTACCTGCATTAAGACTTGAAAATACGCGAAGAGGATTTGTGCATTGTGGCATTGATTATTTTGGTCCCATGGAAATAGCTATAGGAAGACGTAGGGAAAAGAGGTGGGGTGTATTGTTTACATGCCTTGTTACTCGTGCCGTTCATTTGGAAATAGCTGCTTCACTTACCGCAGATTCAGCCATAATGGCCATACGGCGTTTTATTGCCAGACGTGGGCAACCCACTGTAATATTTAGTGATAGGGGAACAAACTTCGTGCGAGCTGATGTTGAACTTAAAGCAGCTCTACGTACGTTGGATCATCTGAAACTGCAAGAAGACGCCACAACTCGAGGAATTTTATGGCGATTCAACCCACCAGCCAGTCCCCATATGGGAGGATGTTGGGAGCGTCTAGTTAGGTCGGTTAAATCAGCGCTCAAAGTGACACTGAAGGAGAGGGTTCCGAGGGAAGAAGTGTTACACACTTTATTAACAGAGGCGGAAATGCTGATTAATAGTAGACCTTTAACGTATGTAGAGACTGATCCAAATGAGCCTGTAGCACTTACTCCGAATCATCTGCTTCTTGGTACTGCATCCGGGGTTACTTCTGTAGGCGAATTTCACCCTATGGACTTAGATGCTAGGAAATCATGGCGTAAAGCACAGGCACTGGCGGATACGTTTTGGAGACGATGGTTGAAAGAATATGTGCCTACATTGCAAAAACGTCAGAAATGGTTAAAGGCATCACGACCGGTTAAAGTAGGCGACGTAGTCTTGATTTTTGATAAAAACCAGCCTCGAAATACTTGGCCCCGTGGTCGTGTTAGTCAAGTCTTCCCTGGGCAGGATGGTGAGGTTAGAGTCGTTGAAATTAATTTAGCAAACGGAAATATATTAAAGCGTCCCACAGTAAAAGTGGTTGTGTTACCTACGGATGGAAGTAGCCTTGAAATATGAGGTAACCTATGTGTGTGTAGTTGCCCTGGGGGACGACGGTCTTTTGAATAGGCATTGTATGCATTATTACTTTGTTCAATGAGGTGTCGGAAATGTCTGTTATACTTTACTTATTATTTAATTTGACTAAGTTTGATTTGATGATTCTGTGTTTTGGTTGTAGTTGTATCTTAATGTCGTTTTAAATCTTGCATTGTTATTCTTATTATGTGTGTACTTATTTTGTGTAAGAACGGAGTGTATTTTCCACTTGCATTAGTGTTTTCGGGTAACTTTACCCTCTAACAAGGGGGTGGAAATGTAGAAAATACTCTTGAACTTGAATGCGAGTCACGTGCGCTGCCGCGTGACTGCGACGTCACCTGACGCGAACGACCAATCAGACGCCCGCACGCGCGGGGGACAGGGCTTGAGCGCGCGCCGCCCCGCGCCGCGCGGCACGTGGACGCAGTCAGTTGGTACGAGAAAGAGCGTCGATTTGGTCGCCTCGGGTCAGGTGAACGAACGAAGCCGCGCGCGTGATAAATGTTGACTTTTTTGTGTTGTGCACTCGATTATTACTTAATAAACAGTGAATTTAAAATGTCAGTGTTTTTATAAAACCGACGAACCCCGCGCCAAAGTCTACAACCGGTTTGTCTTACCTAAAATTTGTTCACGTATTTTCCAGGAAATTGAGAAATTCCTTGCCGACGCGCATAATGGAGCGATCTACGTGAGCTTCGGCTCCAATCTAAACGCCAACACGATGTCTCAGCGCAAACTGCAAGAGTTCCTCACTGCGTTCAGAGGGCTGCCTTACAAGATCATCTGGAAATACGAGAACGCTACCTTTACGGATGAGAAGATCTTTACAGGGAGCTGGTTCCCACAACTTGATATCCTGTGTGAGTATTCAGAGGACTTATAAATCATAGAAACCACTTAATCAGCCCTTGGAGCATACTGTATCCCTTAAGGCGAATAGTAGGGTGGATAGTGGCGCCACTACATATTTAATTTTATAATTACGTTATACAAAGGAATTATCAAAATATCGGACCGCGCGTAGACGATAGCTATCACAAGCTTTTATTTAATGTATCTGTAATAGTTTTGTTTTGTGTTATTCAATCAAAAACCTTGTTTGGAGAGCTTGGTGGCCACCAATAGGAACTAAACTCTTGAAACAAGTATCTGCCTAAATAATACAGTACAAAACTATTAAAGATACATTTAAAAAAAGCTTATGATAGATATCGTCTACGCGCGGTCCGATTTCTTGATAATTCCTTTGTATAACGTAATTATAAAATTAAATATGTAGTGGCGTCACTATCCACCCTACTATTCGCCTTAACCCAGTCAGAGACGGGCGGCTTGCGTCGCTGTTATTTGCCTGGCCATGGCGGGTGCCATGGCCCACAGGCACCTGCCATGGCCTAAAGGTAAATACGCCACTGAACGTACTACATCTTTGGTAAAGACTGACTAGCTAGAACTAGATGTGCAGCATGGGCAGTAAAAGTGATAATCACACTTCACACTAATATTATAAATGCGAAAGTTTGGATCGATGGACGGATGTTTGTTACCTCTTCACGCCAAAACTACCTCTTCACGCCAAAACTACTGATCAGATTGGGCTGAAATTTTTCATACTTATAGGTCGTTCTAGGCCTCGAATAAAACAGAAGCTATTTTATTATACCTACTGTGGATATAGTTTTTATCCCATAAATCAGTTCCCATGCGATAGAAAAAACCTTCCACAGAAGCAACGCGTGCGAAGCCGCGGACATAAACTAGTATTTAAACCAACCGCGAACATACAAAAACCATCTATTTAGTAAAATTATAAAAAAAACCTCGTAGTTTGACGAATTCATTACGGATGTAAGCGAACTACGAACCTTATTTCTTTTTTTGGTTTTTTTGGTTTTCCTCCGAACGGAGTGTAAGTTAATATTGTTTGTCCTGTTTCAGGCCACCCGAAGGTCCTAGCTTTCGTCTCTCACGGAGGCATGCTGAGTATTTCCGAGACAGCGCACTGTGGGAAGCCGATCCTCACAATCCCGTTCTTCGGAGACCAGTTTTCAAACTCCGCTGCGGTCAGAGCTGTCGGTCTTGGAAGGACGCTGTTCTTCAATCTACTCAATGCTGAGAATTTGCAGCAGCTTGTGAAGGAGTTGACTTCGCCTGAGTAAGTAAAATTATGAGTTGCATTTTCAGTATTTAGTAGTGAGTATAGGAACCAATAGGAAGACACTGGGCGTTTTCAAGCGCTTGCTTTTTAAAAATCCATATCAAAAGTTCACGAACCTTTTTACCACCGTAGTACCTACCTACTTGGGATTTAATAATAATAATAATAAAAATGTTATTTATTTTCTTCACAAAGGTTGACAATTATAACAAAGGATAGATTAAGATTAGGGATTTTATCAGGTAAATATTGCCAAAACCTGTTTTGTGAAGACTGGTGCCTGAAGTAGGTTCAAAGAACCTGTGTTACAGGTCACCAGGTCTTCACTCCACTCCACACAATACAATAGACCTGTACAAAATATAAGTAGGTATTTATATAAATACCAGTTACGATCCAGCTAGGACAAGCTCTGACTGGCCTGAGGCTAGATGAAGCTGGGTGGAACGTCCAGTGTTATTTATCGTTCGTTATACAAGAAGATATAGGTGATCAATTAATATTAATGTTAGAGTGGTACAAACAATAGAACAGTACGGTATTTAAGGGGCGGGTCCTAGCGTAGCGGGTTTGGTTGTCAAACTAGGCTAGGTAATTGTACTGAAATTATATAATGTCAACGTTGTTTCTTCGGCGAAAAAAAAATACGATAAAAAAAATCATGAAAGTGCACTGTTTTGCACCTAATTTGGTCGAGATCTCAGGAACCCTGCTGTCTATAGAAAAGATTTTTGTTTTGATTCGTACACTTATTTCTTTGGTTCCTTATTACAGTTTCTTCATAAGTTGTATAGTTTTCCTGTAAATAAGCAAAAACATCGTTTTTACGCTTACGCCGCCGCCGCCGCCGTTCCAATAACGTATGCTCTGTCCCGCTCCTATGAACGCGAAATCCTATGCCTATCCTTTTCACAAAATAGCGCGCAATGCGCTCTCTAAAGGTGCGCTGGATGGTCTTGGATATCATCAGAGTCAACATCTATCTTTCTATAGCTATCTTAGATAGGGTTGCCATTTTTAAAATTTGGCATACTGGACCAAACACGTGAAAACCCTGGATTTTGGAGCCCAGAACCCGGACATGTCAACAGGTTTTTTTTAAACACTAGCTGCGCCCCGCGGCTTCGCCCCCGTGGAAATTTATGTTTCCAACTTTCTTATTTTTTTCTTTCATAAGAACGTTCTCCTGACAATAACAAACACAACAAAGAAAGAATTAGCGAAATCGGTCCAGCCGTTCACGCGTGATGCCGTGACCAAGGAAAACGGGTTTCATTTTTATATATATACTAGCTGCGCCCCGCGGCTTCGCCCCCGTGGAAATTTATGTTTCCAACTTTCTTAATTTTTTCTTTCATAAGAACCTTCTCCTGACAATATCAAACACAACAAAGAAAGAATTAGCGAAATCGGTCCAGCCGTTCACGCGTGATGCCGTGACAACGCGAAACGGGTTTCATTTTTATATATAAGATAATAGTCAGTATAATAAATAAAACGTCAAGTGCGAGTTGGATTCGTGCACCGAGGTTTCCGTATAATAACAAGACCTTGCTTCTTTACAGTTTTCGTATTTTCCCTTAACTTGTGCTATAGGACCTTGCTTGCCGAATTTCATGATTTTAGGTCAACGGGAAGTACCTACCCTATGTTGGAATATTAAACCATGCTATGTATTGGTACACCATTCAACTTGTCTATGAGACTAAGATTATAGTAAGGATTTATGATTAAATCAATGCTTTATATCTGTCAATGTTGTCTCGATGACACTGACAGTACTCAACTCTAAAAACAGTTCTGTGTCGATTGCAATGCGTTGTTCTCTCTCTGTTCTGAAATGGCCCACACAACATGTCCGTATAAAGCTAGTTTTCTATATCCCTAAATTAAGTGTTAATCATGTAATGTAGTTCCTAATTGGAACGAAGTTCCTTATCGCGCGTTGTGAAAGGGGGCTAGACGGAAAAAATTGTAACGAAAATTGGAGAGACACTTTTTGCCACAGATCAAATATATTGCCACAGAACAAATATATCCTAACATTTGTTGGAAAGTAAACACAATATTAAGTCAGTGTCAAAGTGTAGAACTGTCACTGTAGCGTTTATGATAGGCAGCTGTCATCGCGAATGACATTAGGTTTGCACAAAAATTAGAATCGCTCTCCGAACAATCGTGTGTTCCGCTCTCTCGCGCAACGTGTCATTGGAGTGAGCGGGATATATATGCGACGACCGCAGCCGAGTTGAGCCGACACATTTTGACGAAGACAACCGAGGAGAACCGAAGCGACGACCGCAGCCGAGTTGAGCCGAGGTGCGCTTCGATTCGAACAATCGTGTGTTCCGCTCGCTCGCGCAACGTGTCATTGGAGTGAGCGGGATATATCAGTTTTCTGCGGCGTCACTGAAGATGACGCGAGGACGCGCGATTAATCGAAAGGAACTTCGTTCCATCCGGGTGTCCCTTGGCACCTCTCAGGTTTTTTTGTTTTCTCCAGACAATAATAACTATTGTGCTCTGTGATTCTGTTCCATCACTGTGCATCAACTGCGTAGGATCGACATAGCCAAAGCTAGGCATACCTACCTACTCATCTCTGCTCTACACCATATAGGTTTTATGTGCATGTAAAAATAAATTTCAAAATATTCGGACAAAAGCGGCTGTAACTTTTTTGTTAACTTAGAATTTTATTTATATCTTTATTTATACCTAGCTAACTGCAAACAATGTACAGGTAGCTCAACTGGTCCATTTCGTATCTTATCTTTACCAATTGAAAATCTTTTCAGGATGCAGCAGAATGCCCAAAGGATATCGCGTCTGTGGCACGATAGACCTCAACCAGTTATGGACAGCGCCATCTATTGGACCGAGTACGTAGCTCGTCATAAATCCGCACCGCCGTCGCTGCCTGCCAAATTCAATTCGTGGCTCGAGAGCACGCTCATAGATGTCTATGCTGTGATATTAGGAATTATTTTATTGTTATCATTCTTAGTTTATAGTTTTATCAGGATTATTATGTTTATTTTGATGCGGATCATGAGTTTGTTTAGGAAGAAAAAGGCAAAAAGAGAGTAGACCCTGGAGTAGACAGTAGAAAGAGTTCCTAGAATCATCTAGAATCTCAGAATTTTATCGATTTCCTACTGAAGAACCCCGTATTTATGAAGACAAAAGTGTCCTTAAGAAATAGTTTAGTACCTACTTAAATAAGAACTAAGCATTTCATTGCACTTACACTGTGTACCAATAGGTTTTTTGAATGTCAGCATGTATGGTTTCACCGTACATAAACAAAATCGCGCACGCGTCATTTTGCACGCGCTGCATTTTACTTTGATTGTTATAATTTTAATTACATACTTTCACCAGTACGTGACCTACTACTACTATAACGCAAGAAACACCTATCAAGGGTAGATTTGCCACTTTAACCTTGTATAACTTAACTTCGTAAAATAAACTAACTTTAACTGTGAATCTTGTGGTCCTACTCATTTTAACTGGCATAACTAACTTTAATTTCATAATACCCTATCAGTGAACTCAGTGATAGATACCTAGTGCGGTGCCATACAACTTGGATTACCTATCTACAACATCATCTTTCATGTAAGGTCATCATCATCCAAACCCTACATTTTGGTCCTTCAATCCGGAACTATTATTGTTCCAAACTTAAGATGTAGGTAAACTTACTGTTAGATCTGCGGTGCGGGACTAATACAGGTTTTCTTCACATACATCTGTGGTTTTCTCAACCCTCTTCAGGCACCAGTCTCTCACAAAGCAGGTTAACATTAGAGTCTATCACTATTCTGTAAACATAACCTTTGAATTACATATCGCTTAACCTTTGTGAGAGAAAAATAAATTATTTTTATTATTTATTTATTATTATATATCTGCCTACGCTACAATGTGGCCCCACGCACTACCATTGCCACCTGTCAAGGCTATAGAATACCTACACGTGATTTCCTCTAAGCATGAGCCGTGTGGTGCCGGCTTAGAATTTGCACCACCCCAACTCTTCCCGCGGGTGTCGTAAGAGGCGACTAAAAATATCCACCGGGGGGGCGGGCAGCAGCGCCCCCTGCAGAACAATTGTACCACTGAACTGCGATCCTCAACCCGCATGCCCAGTGTGGGGATAACGGGCATTACCGCCCAAGAGATAACAGCTAACAAGGCGCTTATTAGGGGGAACCCTGCGTTCAGCAGTGGACCACCAATATAGGCTGTTGAGGTGTGGTGAGGAGGTGATGAGCTGATAAAGGAAGACCATTATAACAATGAGGATCCGTAACGTTTTAGTTAAGAATGCAGATTTATAAAGCTAAGAAAAAGAGTAGCTCGCCGCCGCCCGCTCGGTGCGTTAAATAAAAAAAAAGTTGCGTCGAGATGTAAAAGCGCTCTTAACGGGCGGCGACCGAGTCAGTGACGTCACACGCACCCGCGGCGGTCACTCGGTGAACCTCGCTAGTAATTTAGTCATAACTTCGTACGCAATGGTCCGATTTTAATAATTTAAGAAGATATATTATATCTTATGTCATAACACTCATAACACAAATAATAACGTGGATACGAGTTCTCTTGAAATTGCTATAACGTAACGGATCCTCATTGGACATTTTCAATTTGTGCGCAATCAGAAAACATGTAGGTATAGTGACCGGCATGAGTCGTGAGCACAACTGACACCTGCGCAGTAGTTAATTTTTGAAGCCATGGGGGCGGGGCGGGGTGTCATTCGGCTACTGTACACTTTCGTGCAATTTTATAGACTTACGTTTTGGATGTTAAAATAGTAGCTTAATTTTGTTATTTCGTATTTGTTAAGTATTTTTGTTTTAAGATAGTTTTCAACACACTTGCTCATTAAGTGGCTCTATGGTCACCGCAATTAGGCACAGAATGACACTCATAATCAAACTGTGACTTTTTCATTGCTATAACTCACGTGAGTTATAATAAGAATAACTCCCATCTCTAGCAGCGGCAAACGAAATCTGTGATGCGTGTGGCCCGGAGCGTGTTTTGTTTGACATGTTGTTAAAAATATACATGTAATAATTCGTACGTGTTTCTGAATCTGGAAGCTATAAACAAGCAAGACCTACACTAGCGGTAGCGCGCAAACGCATCACTAGCGTTGACACTGGTTGGTCAGTGATTCGACGACGCCGACACAGACTGATCTCCGCGCACGCAGCACAGCTACCCCACACACACTACTATAACATAACTGTATGTGTACATTCGTAAGTTTGATCTCGTGACTGTGTTGGTTCTTTGTTAAATCATTTTAGAGTACCTATTAAAATAGGAAGTTTATTTACGTTCGTTCGTTGTTAAAAAATAAGTTCGATGGAAAGAAGTAAACTGTTTTTATTTCATAGATATTTTAGTTTTTCAACCCATTTGATCGATACTCTTATTTTTAATTTTATTTATTTATTTAGGGGAAAACCAAAGGCTTAAAAATTAACAGAATTATAAATTAATAAGTACCAAAAGCTTATTGAAGGTTTTCATGGATAGTGGTGGTAAATACAATGAAAAAGACTATGAACATGATGTGACTAGTCAACATGCATCATCTCTAAAAACATAGTTAGATTAAGATCTACATTACAAATAATGTAGACTTCATATTTATCATCATCATTGGCACCAAAAAACTCTCCGCTGAGCCGCCGCCTGACCGAGCTGACACTTGTGCAGAATAAATCAGGTCAAATTGGTTACTCAATTTGTTAAAATTATTACTCGCTCGCCACAAGAAGGAATTTTGTCGGTAGTTAGGGCCAGCATGGGGAACGTAAATAGGGGGTTAACTCTGATAGGTTTGCAGGGAACGTTAAGCTTAATTTTTTGAAGCAAATTGGGACAATTAATATTATTCGACGTGATTTTAAGTATAAAAGATAAGTCGGCGATCTCACGCCGCTTGGAAAGAGGGAGAATGTGAAATTGCTTACATAAATCGAGGTAATTGGCTGAACTGTATGGAATTCTTAAACGGAAACAAAGGTACTTCATAAACTTAATTTGAATGCGCTCGATTCTTTTATTATAAACATCATAACGAGGGTTCCAAATCGGTGATGCATATTCTAAGATGCTTCTAACAAACGTAAAGTAAATAATTTTAAATCTCTATGGTGTTAAGTTTCTATGCGAATTCTATTTTTATTTTATTAGAACTTTAATGTACTTAACGTTTTTTGAATATAAATTAATAAATACTTATACTTCAAAAACCCATTTTCCTTGATTAAATTTAATTTTTATGTATATTTATCAATTATCCGAATTATCCGAAATATCCGAATATCCGAATAGTAAGGCTCACTACTATCCGAATTATCCGGATACGAAAATTTAACGGATAATGCAACCCCTAAACGCATGACAGGAAAAGCGCCCTAAAAGCGAATATATACCTACATACATATTACCTACATTAAATACATAGCAGAATTTCCCCTACCTATTAGCCTACCAATCATTTGTCCATCACCCACCTCCGAAGAGACAAACAAGAAAGCGAAGGCCAATTGCGTGTCGACTTGGCACATTTAGGGTTCCGTATCAAAATTAGGTCTTTTATATTTAATGTAGAATACATTTAGACCGCAAAATAAGTAGGTAGGAAACAATAAGTGAATTTCAGAAAAAATAATATGGAGGTACTACATAAATATTTGTTAGTAACATTGGCATTACTTATACTTCAGGTACGGAACCCTAAAACGTGGTAAAGATTATTATTTATTTTACCTTTCAGCATTAGCAGGAAGTCGAAAAAATGACAGTGTTGGTTTAACGAACGTTGAGTTTAGGCACCCGTAAACACTGCAGTATACTCGTGGTCGTGATGCCGCCATTATTTAATTTATTATTTCGCGCACTTGCAACGTCGAGGTACTGAAACGGGAGCTGACAGCGCGGGGGTCGCGGCACAACAAACTCGTTCAGCGCAGCGACCAGTCTCGGCGGCGTGCGGCGCGCGGCGGCGTGACACTGGATAGATGTGCATGCCGAGACTACCTTATCGGCCGTGTAAATGACGCCTATATGTGCGTGCGTCGATTCGGGCGGTCTAGTATGGAGTCGGATTACTGTATATTTATGTATTGTGACGTTAGCCACTTAACGGTCTTGTTAAGGAAAAAGTTAATTTAATGGCAGCTAATGAATGAACAAAATTTTGTCAAAATGTGAAGGAAAATGAGAAGGAGTATATAAAAACGATCACATAGTGGATGCAATGACAGAAGAATTTATAATTCACGTTGGTGACGATGACTCCGAGACCAATTCGGAGGATGAGGACAGTGACGATGTTGAGGAGAGTGGCCTCTACCAGCACCAACTCAGCGTCTAGTTTTATGGAAGGCATTTTACCTATTCCTCCAGATTGAGGCGAATTTAAATAATTTGAAAAATAAAGAAAAACAGTTTTAAGTACTCAGATAATATTGTTTTATTGAGATTATTATATTTTATTCACGGCCTACAACATTACTGTATCAAAGTAAAATTTCAAGTACCACTAATATTTTCATTAGTTTGCATAGGTACCTATCAATCATTTTGGTAAAAAACGGTACTGAATAAATTTGGCCAAAAGTGTACATGCGCGTGCTTACGTCATCTGTGCTCACGACTCGTGCCGCTTAATATACCTATTTTGTTGATCGTGATATTTTTCTATATTATTATTTTTAAAAGTGGTTTAGTGAACTAGATAAGCTAAAGTAGGTACCTACTTACCTATATCTTTTATTTTGAAGAATAAATGATTACGAAAATGTAGTAAGAATAAGAGATTACTTTTGTAATCATAAATTTATTTGGTCTACAAACAACATTCATAAAGAGTTGCCAGTTTACAGGTTGCCAGTTTACAGTAGGTAAATTTTCGTTTCTTGATAATTAATTTCTGCTATTTTAGGTCGGATTTGTGCCTATTGACATCCACGTTTAAAACAAAATTGAATAGCTAAACGCAAGGATCAAGACCATAGAAATCTAAATAACTTTAGATTTCTATGATCAAGACCGTTTGCGTCGTAGTATTCGTATTGCCATCTAAACGACAGCAGCGCCCTCATTTATTTTCTACTCTTTTGCACGTAGGTAGCTCACCATGTAGGTACCTATTCAAAAATATTTCAATGGCCATTTGGGGAGTTTTATTGTCGAGAGCGGGCAACCCAAAATTTTCGTTATTTTTAGGTTAGAATAATTAAAATGAACGTAAAACATAATTTTTGAGCCGTATCTGTATGGAAATCTAGGATAATGTAAATGTTGAACCTTTCTATATTCAAAAGAACTTGTACTTACGAGTGGAATGATAATTTCGGCACTTTTGCTTCACTGTCACATAAATATTCGAAAACACTGCACCGCACCATCATCGTTGCTTCTGGTTTTTATCGTTATTAGGTGCGGGATTGTCCACAGAAACACTTTAATCACATTAAATGTGATTAAAGTGTTATATTTTACATACCTACAGAAAACAAAATTTTAAGTCAACAACATTCCTGGGTCGAGCACCGTCGATGTCATAGAAAATTAGTTTAGCACATAGATGTGCTAAACAATGAAAAAATCGGCACGCTCGATGAGATAGAAAGCTAATCGTTCTATTTCATTTCTTCTTAGGCTTTAGGCATAAGTCGTTCTCTCTTTAGTGTGAATGCGATGGCATTTGCGCCTATTCTAGTGCATTCTCTTTCTACGTTTATGACACTCGAGTGTCATAATAAACGTAGGAAGAGAGTGTCTGTGTTAGGAGTGCACTCCGCAAGCTAGGTTCACTTTGCTGTGTCGGGGTGTGTCGTGTCGTGGCGCGTCAGAGCGCAATCGGTTACGTTCATTACCTATGACTAGATTCACATTAGTAGCAAGGGCGGATCCAGCTGTCAAGTTAGGGGGGGGTCATACAGTCAAAATCTAGTCAGGACGGGTGAAAATTATATGTACCTTGATAGATTTTCGTAATTAGTTAGCGATGGTGGGGGGGAGAAGATGACCTGAAAATGGGGGCCCTGGCCTAAATCAAGCAGAAAATACTGGTGAGCGGAGAGCGGAGCGAGCCGCGATTTTTTTTGGATATGATTGGGTTATTCCCTCCACTTTAAAAGGGAGCCAAGCTCTGCCCTCAATCGAGACCAAAGAAATGTTACCTATTAGAAGGTAACATTTCTTTGGCTAACATTCTTTGGGTAGTGTAGTGAACACTTCCGAAGAAAATATCTTCGATTCTATCATTTTTCTAAGTTCACTTTAATGAAAACTTCAGGAGTTCTGCTTCTGAAAATTATAAAAATCATAAGGACAATCCTTCGTTTTTCTACAACTCAATGCACGCTAGTCGATTTCTAATCTAAATTGCTTTATAGGTGTTTGAATCAATACAAATTCAACGCTCATAATCTCAGATTTCAAAATTTTTCAAAGACCGTTTTCATGAAATTTCTGAAATGTTCTGTATCTGAAAGTATACATATCACGAGAACAAACCTGTGTTTGTCTTAAACCTGATGCATGCTATTGGAACTCCGATAAAACTTGCTCTACTGGTGTTAGAATCTTTACACTTTCGACGAGAATATCTTTGATTCTGTCATTTTTCTAAGTTTGTTTTCATGAACATTTCAGGAGTTCTGCTTCTTAAAAGTATCAAAATCAAATCTTCTATTGTCTACAACTGAATGCACGCTAATATAACTCTAATCAAAATGACTTTACAGGTGTTTGAGTCAATAAAAATTCAACGCACATTTTTCAAACCTGTGTTTGTCTTACACCCGGTGCATGGTATAGGAACTCCGATAAAACTTGCTCTACTGGTATTTGATACATTACAATTTCGACGAAAAATTACTCAGATTTTTATACTTTTGCAAGACCGTTTTGCATAAAAATTTCAGGAGTAGGTACAGTTAATAGAATATGTCAAAAACATACGAACAAACCTTTTTTGTCTTAATCTCAATGCAGTAAATTTTAACAGTGGTTTGCGCTGGTCTGAGGAATATTGTGTCACGACTACAACTCGAACAGAAATGTACCTACTTGATCATATCTTTAAATTAGGTAAAATCTATATTGTATAGAAGAGAAGAGAAAATTGGCTCATCAAGAGATCTCTGAAACTACAAAAGCTATGAAGCTGAAATTTTGCATGGAGGTTCCTTTCAGGACATAGGCACCCGATAAGAAGCGGATTTTTGGAAATTCGTATTCTAAGGGGGTCAAAGGACATCGCGGCTTCGACGATGTGCACGTCGTCGTCGCTGAAGCCGCGTGCGATTTTAATATTTGTGTGTAATAATTATTGGATATGTCGTATCTAACGGAGTGGCTTTGACTTGTGTTGGTTGAGAGAATAAAGTACCCGTGTTTTCGTAAAACGAACCCTACACCTTGTTCTAAGTATACCTACTATACCTAGTTTGCCCTTTACCACCATACAAAGTACCTACCTAGACCCAGCCAAAGGGGGGGGGGGGGGGTCATGACCCCCATGACCCCCCCCCCCTGGATCCGCGCTTGATTAGTAGGTTGTGTTGGGTTTTGGCCTGTTGTGTCGCGGTAAAATCGCTCGGCGTTCGGTCGCGCCAGAGAGGTGGTGGGGGATCTGTCGTGCCACAACACACCACACCTATGTGAATCTGCCAGTACGACGCGTAACCGCGCGGGATGCAGTTCATTCTGTAATAGGTAGGTACTAGAAATTGCATTTTTATGTTCGTTCTACGGTGGTTCTACTTTAAAAAAATTACCGATGTCTCTCTTAAGCGATTTGTAGGATGAACCCAATATCTCCTTTTCTTTCTGACGACCTCAGCTGTGGCTCAGCGGGCGACGGTCCGCCTGCGGCGCAGGAGGTTGCGGGTTTGATTCCCGATGCTCGTACGATCTGCACATATTTGTTCAGGGTGTTCTGGATGTTTTTCTATGTATAATAAAAAATATCTATCTATGTAGTGTATTATTATTCAGAATAATAATATCAGCACAAGCTCTGCTTAGCTTGGGGCTAGATAATGCTCTATGAATTGTCCAGTATTATTTATTAATTTATTTATCTTTTTTTTAAGAAGTGTCATTAATAGCAGAAATTAAATAGGTATCTTCATCAAAATCACTGTCAGTAGCAAATGATTCCATTTTAAAACACGTTTTGACACCATGACTCTCACACGATGAAAGATCTAAAAATGCGCCATATTGCGCCCCAACACAACACATCAGTATGAACGTTCCGCGACACGACAGAAGGCGCCCCGACACACCCCAACAGAGTCGCAGCAAAAAGCAAGTGGCGCCATTAAGAAAGAAGTTGAAGTTGAAATAATATACCATGACAGAAACAATAGGCGCTGCCTGCGGACCTTTTTGGTCCGTTTCGGACTTTATTTTGCCTCTGCGGATCTTTGCGGACCATAACTCTTTGCGGAGCAAAACGCCTCTCTCCAAACGGCCTCGGTACATCCCAGAGAACTTCAAAATTAAAAAATAATAATCTGGTAAGTACCTACGTAAAAGGCCAGGCAGTATGTATGGCTCAATAGGTATTTATTTAGGATGTCCAGTAAGACACATTAATTAAAGTAGATAATTTGCTCTACGTCTATGGTTACATTTGCGTTTATCTCTTGAATATTTCTTTAACTTTCGCGGTGAATCGAATGGTGAACTGAGTTTTTACAAATTCACTTTTCGATTGTTTGAAGTTTGAATTTAAAAGAGTAAGTACCTATTAGCAAGGAACTGACTGAAGACGTACCTTCGTGCTTGAATCTCTGAGGCTTGAATCTTATTGCGTGACGTAGGGAATCAGACAGATTACAGCAAACTTAGGTAAGTAGATAGATACTTAGTGTTTATTAAGTCAACAAACTTTAGTTTCTGGAATGGACGTTCTCCTTTACTCGCGTGGCGACAAAGTTGAGCGCTTCGTCTGCTATACATGAATGTATTTGAGTGTAGGACGTTATTTTTTTTTAAATTATATTAGTCTTTATAATACCTTACCTTGTTATTCTATTTTCAGGTTCACTACCTATCAATATTTAAAAATATAGGTACTGTAAAAAATATGCGAAGTTTACTGAAGTTCATCAAGATAAGCAACGTAAAGTACGATTCTTAAGGAAGTCTTATTCCCGTTACAACAAGTAAATTTGTTACACAAAATTTGCTAACAGATCTTGTTGTATTTCGGACCACTTTGGCGTTCGGAAAGGAGCTTTTTCATTTTGACTGCGGCCACACTGGAAACACCAGATAAATCCTGCCTGTCACATCTGTCAGACTCAGAAGCAAAGAGAATACAACTAGATAGGTACGTCAGGTGCGTCAGTCAGAAGTGTCAGAATCAGAACTCAAAGAGAATGTACATAACAATGTAATGTAACGCTAATAACTTATGATCAGAACTCAACTCAAAAGGTAAACCTAAGGTATTTTCTAAGGTATTTTATGAAATAATAACGTCGCGTCGAATGTATCTTCAAATCGGTGTGCTCGATGCGCTCATTATATCTTCCGAGTTTAGGATGCGCCTCATCCAAAACTATAAAGAAACAGGAACTTCAAACGCCAGCAGCAAGCAACCTCAAAAGTAGGTACTTATATAAAGTTAATATATTTGATTTCGTTTCAGCATCGATAGAGCAGCCTGAAGATGAGTAACGATACAGCTCTGATAAATGCCAGGGAAAAGGCCCTACTGGAAGAGGAGAAGTGGCTTATTGAAAACTTGCATAAAATCAAATTGCAAATCAAAACTCTCAGGGTAGGTTATATTGAAGTATTTTTTAGCTTTTATTTGGTTACTTACCTATGTATTATCAGATCAACAATCTAAATAGCCGTATTTTTTCAGGAGGAGTTGTTATATTTCAGAGACTCGAAAGCAGAGACCTATAAGATGATGGATAAACGATGGCCTGATGGTATTGCCAAAAATGCTGGTGAAAATAGTTATTCCCAAAATGCTGGTGATAATAGTTATTCCCAAAATACTTGTGATAATAATGACTCCCAAAATGCTGGTACGAATAATGTCGCCCTGGCAGAAGAATTTAATATACCAGAACCTGTTGGCGAAACAAACCCATCAAATATTGATGACTTCAACTTATTGGAGGAGAACTGTAATGAAATGCAGAACTTAAACTTGAACATAATTCCTAACAGTAAGTGCTTTTTTGATATTTTTCATTGTAATCATAAATCTATTTACTTAATTATCATTACTTGTGGTGCAAGTGTACAGTGTACACCAAAAAACACATCTAAGTGCAGGGGCGGATCCAGGATTTCATTTTGGGGGGCCATATTGACAAAGTTCGGAAAAAGGGTTAATCACAAGTTCACAAAAAAAGTTATTTGCTATTTTAAAACATAAGGAAATCACAAATCAAATAATATTGCAAAAATTTTCGACTTCGACGGGACTTGAACTTGCATCCTTCCCTCAATACGGGAATGTGCTAACCAACGACACCACGAGGTCAAGTGACTGCCAAATTTCATTAAGATCCATTCAACGAACTTTCGTACTTATAATATTACTTGCTGCTGCCCGTGGCTACGCACGCTCTTTTCAAGTAGCTTAAGTCCTCACCTCACCTCAACAGCCTATAATGGTCCACTGCTGGACGCAGGCCTGCCCCTGATAAGCGACTTATTGACTTTTATCTCATGGGGGATAATGCCCATAATCCCCACGCTGGGCATGCGTGTTGGGGATCGCAGTTCGATGGCAGAATTATTCTGTAGGGGGCGCTGCTGCCCGCCCCCGGTGGATATCTATTAGTCTTACGACATCCGCGGAAAGAGTTGGTGTGGTGTACATTTTAAGCCGGCACCACACAGTAGCCTATGTCCATCCCCAAGATATTATTTACTCCCTGCCAAATTTCATTAAGGCTGAACGAGTCGCTCATCTTTCCATACAAACGTGAAAGGGTAACTACCACGCTGTTTGATGTTGACCATCCAAAACAATCAATATCAATTTATCTCGTCAATATCTATGTTTGTATGTAGCCAAAACTGTAATAAAAGTATACATTTGAAAAGTACAAGCTTCTAAACTTTCGTATTTCAACACTTACCCCTACTTTGGCCTGTACCGACATAGTTTAATTATTCAAAACTTCAATACATTTATTTTGATAAGATACTTTCAATAGTTTTTCTATATTAAAGTCCCCTACCCCATATTAAAGACCCTTCTGCAAAAGTCTATTCGCATTTTTTACGCGGCCGTTTTACGAATAAATCCCCTCTTTGCCCACCGTACACCTCGTGAGACCACCTGGGTGTGCAGCGGGAAGTTTTTTTTTACTACTGTTCACCTCTGAATCATACCGCTAAACATCTTTAAATTTATATTGGTGACGGACCACCTTGGACTGCAAGTACCTACAGGTGAACAGTCACCTCACTATTTTGTGTCATCATATTATGGCTCTGGGTGCAATTATATATATACACACCCTTTCAGTCACAGAGTCGCCACGAACCCGCTCCCCCCCCGCTTCGCGGGGGTTGGACGGGCTTCGTTAGGAGTAAGTTAATGTTGACCCCCCCCCGCTTCGCGGGGGTGGGAGGCCTACAAGGGAAAACAAGTACCGTAAAACGGTAAAGTGGACGGTGGAAAATTTATATTTCCCACGGTACACCCAGGTGAACAACGGCGAACAGTAGTAAAAAAAAACTTCCCGCTGCACACCCAGGTGGTCTCACGAGGTGTACGGTGGGCAAAGAGCCAATAAATCGTGGTGCATTTCATTCTAGCGCGCAGTTATGTCTATTATGTCAGGTGAGATAGCAAACACTTAGGCCGCGCCCACTTATGAGTTGGCCTGGACGACTTGTGCAGCCTTAAGGCGTGAAAAGGACAGACAGAGTTTCTTTCGAATTTATAAATTAGTAGATATGGATATAGTATGGGTACCTACTGGAAATTATAAAGATATGTGTTTTCAGATAAGCCCAACATGGACATGATGGAGCCAGAATATGAAACAGATGAGGAAGAAGGAGATTGGTACAATGTCCAGTTTGATATGAGCGTGCTCGTTAGTGGCCATTGCAATCAGTTTTTGTCTGACAGTAATGAATGATACTATTCTACATAATACACAACTACCCTCCAAACAGGGAAATAAGTATACCACTAAGAATAGAATGAAAATATTAGATTATTGTCTTTCTCTGTATTTGATCTCAGTTTATGGTTTATGTGTGCAATGTTAGTATTTTAAATGGTAAATGAAAAGAAAATGGAACTTTGCATGCATTTTGTTAATTTAATGCATTCACTGCCCCCGCTTGTGAGCTCGTCGCTCCGCGATGGACGATGGAGTCAATGCAGATGAACATGTGGTGCGTCGTGGGATATTGATGCTTATGGGCTTTGAAAGTGATAGTTTAGGCTTTGTAAGAATATACAATTATAACTAAACAGGTTTTCTTTCAGTTCCCCATTAATAAAATCTTCAACATAATTATTTTATGACGACCCCTGTGGCGCAGCGGGCGAAGGTCTGCCTGCGACGCAGGAGGTTGCGGGTTCGATTCCCGCCTCGGGACAAATGTTTGTCTGCAGACATTTGTCTAGGGCGTTCTGGATGTTTTCTATGTATAATAAAAAATATCTATCTATGTAGTAAGTACATTGTATTAAGTATATCAGTTATCTAGTACCCATAACACAAGCTCTGCTTACCTTGGGGCTAGATAATGCTGTGTGAATTGTCCAGCATTATTTATTTATTTTAGTAGGTATGTTCATGCTTAAATCTGACACCATCTGACACCCACAATGAAGATGTGTATGTAAGTATATCCAATTGATACTAATGTCCTAGCCAAATTTCGACCACGGCGGCCAGTCTCATCGGAGACTAGCCAGATGCGCAGGACATATTATAGTGCAAAAGTATGTGCGCAAACACAGGTGCACTCGCTATTCCCTCACTCTCATAATCGGATAGGAAGACAGATCGACACGACCGGGGAGAGGTCAGGCACAGGATCAACGGCTTCACGTGCTTTCCGAGGAACGGGGTTGTAACACCGCCAACTTCCTGACTCCAGGCTGCTACTGTGAATTTTGTTTGCTAGAAAAACCTCAATAACGACTATTAGCCAGACCAAGGAAGGATTCGAACCCAGGACCTCGTAATCAGCGGTTGTAACAAGCTGACCACTAGACCAACGAGGCAGTTACTACTGGATACTAAGTACTCATGCCATAGGTAGGTATTTATTTTTTTAGGAATCTGTTTGTCTTTACCTTTTCCCATATTTATCACTAGCTTCTGCCCGCGGCTTCGCACGTGTTAATTAAGTATTTTTTATTGATTGAGCGAACGAAGTGAGCGAAGTATCTTAGCATCAAGTCTAGCGAAATTAGCGTTTCTGTCAGTATGTCTGGTAGGTACTCCTCTACAGGTCGTATTTTACAACCGATCGGTACGAAACTTTGTGTAGGTACCTACAGATTCTATGATTTTATAAAAAAACATTGTCGTCGGGGTTTTTTGATCAAAGGCGTATTTCTTCCAAAATAAGGCAAAAAGGCGGCTTTAGAATATCTCCGCTTTATGACGCGTGTACTTATCTGCCAGGGGGCTTTGTTCACCCACAACAATGTGGACCTGTTCCAGCCCCATGGCCGAAATGCCAACCGCGCCCTGCGTAGTAACAAATACCACTGCCACCTGGTCACACTTGGAACACAAGCTAAAAAAGTCTGAGAGGTTGGTAGGTACCTATATACTATTATGGGTCCTGTCCTTCAGCATATTATAGGTATATAATCGGCTGCCTGACTGGATCCGGAATGGAGCTTCCATTAAACTATACTTTTAAAGGAAATTAAGAAAGTGGCTTAGGTACCTATTGAATTGGTTCTTTACGACATCAATGAATTTTATAATTTGGCCTTATCATAGTTAACTATCATGCATAGCGTTAATATTATTTTGATATTTAAAATCTGTATCTGTAATTTTGTATCAAGTGAATCAATCAAAGCATATTCTCTGCTTCCGGCTTCAAATTAGTTGAAACTGCAGATTTCAACATCTTAGGTACCTACGCCACTAATAATCAACACCATCATTATTATCCCCATTTTCATGCAAAGCTTCTCAGCGAACCACTGTTGTAGAACAGAATAGGGGTAGAGTAGGTAAGTAAGCCCCAATTTCAACGGGCATTAATAAGGGCAAATTTACATTACAATCATTCAAGCGACTCAATTACCACGGGCGCGAACGGAGTTGCTTGTGCGGGGGATGGAGGGTGGTTTTATATCTTGTGTGATGATAAGTGATAAGATAATAAATATCTACCTAAATAAGGCTGAGCATACTTATGCAATCAGATTAATCAGCTGCAAAGATGGTAGGACCTACCCTACCATAGATGGTAGGACCTACCCTAACTCTACCATATACATAGGTACTGGAAATCAGTTCAAACACTATTGTTGAGTATTACGATGACTTAAATGGTACCTAATAAAAACATTTGTGTACCTTTGTTTCCACTATTATTTGCCTTATTCAAACTTTTATTTATCAGAAAAACGTAATAATCCCGCGTTATGATATTTTTTAGGATTTGTACTCCGTCAGACGAACTACTTTACAAATATGAATGCAATAAAGACTCTATACGACGCATTGGTGAGAAGCCATTTAGAGTTTAATGCGGCGGTATGGGCACCACACGAAGCTAAGTACAGTCAAATGGTAGAGCGCATACAAAATAAATTCACCAGATTTCTGTACTTGAAGATCAACGGCATATAACCATTCTTCCCGCTGATGTATCCAACCTTGTTTGTTATAGGCATGGTTGGAAACAACAAACTGGAGGTGAGGAGAGATGCAGCGCTTTCTCTATATTTGTTTAGAATATTTCGTGGGATAATCGCCAACCCAGGCATTTTAGAGGAAGTGAGGCTAAATGTACCTGATGAGTTTGTGTACCGACGGAGGCGGCCCGCCCTGTTTGCTGTACCAAGAGGAAGGACCAACTTCCTGAATAAGGCACCTCTAACGCGTTGCATCCACACGCTCAATCTAGTAGCGGAGAGAGTTGATATTTTTAACTGCTCCCTGAGCGAATTTCATAGGACTCTGTTATTTATTCTATGCTATTTTAATAAGATTTGACATTTTGTAATTATTTGACATTATTATATTGATTACCGATTTTTCTTTATTATTATTTTATTAGGTTTGACATAATTTGAATTTATTAAGTGAATTATTATTATATTGATGTAAAATAATTTGACATTGTATAATGACGAATTTTATATATTATTGTGTAATTTAAGTTTTTAGTTCATGTAATTTTATTTTTTTTATTTTAATTCATATAGACTTTTTACACTATTGCATTAGGGGCCCCTGTAAAAATAGTGTAAGTATTTTTAATGAACAAATAAATAAATTTATCCAATGATCACCACTCACCAGTCTAGTTCCATTCCTGTCCGCGTGGTTTTTAAGTAAATTCGCTTATTTTAAACATTTCGAAGGGACGGCACTTCCCTCGGTTAATCTACCACTTTTCCCGTCCCCATAATGTTCCCCTAACACCATACCAGCTCTTCAACTAACATGCTAATAATGTCTGAATGAAAAATGTGTATTGCCTCGGAGCAGGCGCTATAATTGTGTTCTGGAGTGTTCTGCATTCTCGGTTCGTACGTACACGCTGTTTGTCGAATCTGTTCTTCACTCACAAGAAATAAAGGTAGATAAGTGGGTAGGTACAGTTGTTCTTACAACTGTACATGTGTACAGTTGTTCTACAGTTCTTCATCTTACGATGTCCGTTGGGCTATGTATGTCATAGTGAATGCATGTACACATTGTTTTAGTGTTCGTAAGCTCAGAAGCAATCAGTCTCGCCCGTGGTCTCGCCCGAGACGCGGTCCGGGTCACTAGTGTTCATTGTATTCACGTCAGATTTTGGTAGCGAGTACCGTCAGCATGACAACTTAGCGCAAAGTCACTACTACAAACAGGGCTAAACAGACTTGGTGAGATAGAACAACTGTACCTAAGTACTTTGAAATTGGGGCCCAGTGGCTCAGCAGTGCACTGAGCTTAGTTTCAGGATAGCATCGAGACCTCATCGGGATGTTTCTATTTTTGTAGGTATGGGAATTGGTACAGCGCCTCCAGCGCGCAGATCTACCGGGTTAGGGTACATCTGGGCCGAATCTCAAACTGATCCACGGACGAGATGTCCACTTCACTTTTGAGTTAGGGTACATCTCGTCCGAATCTAAAATCTCTTTGTTTTAGATTCGGATCAGATGTACCCTCAACCAAAAGTGAAGGGGACATCTCGTCCGAATCTCTTTTTTTTCTTTTCTAGGGTTCTGTATCGAAATGTCTTAAATACACATCCAGCACAAATGCTGCCAGATTTCTAATGGTAAATTGTAGTACTCGTCGAGAACTACATTTCGGAAGACAGCTATCCTCAAATCATCATATTTCGGGAACTAACCATCCTAGAGCACTAGTTTCTGGAGGTAAAATAAAGTGCTCGTCGAGATCTACAATTTGATGACAGCTGTCAAACTTCAAATCATCATATCTCGGGAACTGACCATCCCAGAGCACTAGTGTCTTAGGGTAAAATAAAGTGCTCGCCGAGATCTACATTTTTGATGACAGCTGTCAAACTGCAAATCATCATATCTCGGGAACTGTCCATCCTAGAGCACTAGTTACTGAAGGTAAAATAAAGTGTTCGTCGAGATCTACATTTTTGACGACAGCTGTCAAACTTCAAATCATCATATCTCGGGAACTGACCATCCCAGAGCACTAGTGTCGTAGGGTAAAATAAAGTGCTCGTCGAGATCTACATTTTTGATGACAGCTGTCAAACTTAAAATCATCATATCTCGGGAACTGTCCATCCTAGAGCATTGGTTTCTGAAGATAAAATAAAGTGCTCGTCGAGATCTACATTTTTGATGACAGCTGTCAAACTTCAAATCATCATATCTCGGGAACTGACCATCCCAGAGCACTAGTGTCTTAGGGTAAAATAAAGTGCTCGCCGAGATCTACATTTTTGATGACAGCTGTCAAACTTCAAATCATCATATCTCGGGAACTGACCATCCCAGAGCACTAGTGTCTTAGGGTAAAATAAAGTGCTCGTCGAGATCTACATTTTTGATGACAGCTGTCAAACTGCAAATCATCATATCTCGGGAACTGTCCATCCTAGAGCACTAGTTACTGAAGGTAAAATAAAGTGTTCGTCGAGATCTACATTTTTGACGACAGCTGTCAAACTTCAAATCATCATATCTCGGGAACTGACCATCCCAGAGCACTAGTGTCGCAGGGTAAAATAAAGTGCTCGTCGAGATCTACATTTTTGATGACAGCTGTCAAACTGCAAATCATCATATCTCGGGAACTGACCATCCCAGAGCACTAGTGTCTTAGGGTAAAATAAAGTGCTCGCCGAGATCTACATTTTTGATGACAGCTGTCAAACTTCAAATCATCATATCTCGGGAACTGACCATCCCAGAGCACTAGTGTCTTAGGGTAAAATAAAGTGCTCGTCGAGATCTACATTTTTGATGACAGCTGTCAAACTGCAAATCATCATATCTCGGGAACTGTCCATCCTAGAGCACTAGTTACTGAAGGTAAAATAAAGTGTTCGTCGAGATCTACATTTTTGACGACAGCTGTCAAACTTCAAATCATCATATCTCGGGAACTGACCATCCCAGAGCACTAGTGTCGCAGGGTAAAATAAAGTGCTCGTCGAGATCTACATTTTTGATGACAGCTGTCAAACTGCAAATCATCATATCTCGGGAACTGTCCATCCTAGAGCACTAGTTACTGAAGGTGAAATAAAGTGTTCGTCGAGATCTACATTTTTGACGACAGCTGTCAAACTTCAAATCATCATATCTCGGGAACTGACCATCCCAGAGCACTAGTGTCGTAGGGTAAAATAAAGTGCTCGTCGAGATCTACATTTTTGATGACAGCTGTCAAACTTAAAATCATCATATCTCGGGAACTGTCCATCCTAGAGCATTGGTTTCTGAAGATAAAATAAAGTGCTCGTCGAGATCTACATTTTTGATGACAGCTGTCAAACTTCAAATCATCATGTCTCGGGAACTGTCCATCCTAGAGCATTAGTTACTGAGGGTAAAGTAAAGTGTTCGTCGAGATCTACATTTTTGATGCCAGCTGTCAAACTTGAAAAAATAAAAAATAAAATACCTAGTAAGAAAATATTTCGTTAATGAAAGAAATTGATTGACACATACCGGCCAAAGTGACGTTTATTTAAAAAATATTATTCTATGAGAATTTTCAATAGCAAAATGAGCTCCATTATACATTTTAAGGTCACATTTTGTAAGATAAAAGAAATAGCCGGCTAAATTTTTTCTAAAATAATGAAAACATTACAGCATAATGTTGCTGTAAAATCTTCCGTAAAATGGTAATTTTTAGGGTTCCATAGATACCTCAAAAGGAAAAAAGGAACTCTTATAGGATCACTTTGTTGGCCGTCTGTCTGACCGTCTGTCAACCCCCTTTTCTCTGGAACGCGTGGAGGTTTTGAGTTGAAATTAACATCAAATACCTACTCAAGTCCATAACTCTTGAAATCTCGATATAAATAAAACTTCTAGATCAACGCATTCAAAAGATATAACCGTTTATGTCCGAATATTTTGAAATTTAAAAGGGAATCACATGCACAAAACCTATAGGGTACTTCTCGTAGACTAGAATAATTAAATTTGACAATTGCCAAATTTCGGGTCTTATAGCACAAGTTGAGGGAAAAATCCTGTAAATTTGTAAAAAAAATATTTCTGAAAATAATTTTTGATTCTCTTATGGACCAAAACCTATAGGATACTTCCCGTTGACCTAGAATTATAAAATTTGGCAAGAAACAACGTCTTAAAATTTTATACGGAACCCTTAGTGCGCGAGTTCGATTCGCACTTGACGTTTTATTTAATTCTCTTTATACCTACTTACCTTCTCCATTTGGAAGATGAAACTTAGGAACGAATGACATTAGTGAAAATGCGATAAAATAATGATATACCCACTTCGATCCTTACTTGTGTAGTTATTTTACCTTTGCTTGGTTGTTGTTGTATACATATAAACGAAGTCCAAGCATAGAATTGAGTTCTGAGAACTTTGAAGGTGGTGCATCTAGGTGTTGAATAACAATTGAATAACCTGTCCTTCCGTCGGTCCTATACATTCATTATGACTTCTACCTATTACAACATTGTAAAAGTTTTTATTTACGCCAAAAAGCTAACACGTTCCAAAACCCCTTACACTGTAGGGGATTGTGGATCGTGTGCAGGAGTTGGGGTGCTAGAGGTCATAGAGGTATATCAGATATTTTTGGTTAGTTGGCAACCTACACTCATAATCGGACATCATATAAGTCAGTTCCCGAGATATTAAGATGATTTGAAGTTTAACAGCTGTCATCAAAATTGTAGATCTCGACGAGCACTTTATTTTACCTTCAGAAACTAGTGCTCTAGGATGGACTGTTCCCGAGATATGATGATTTGAGGACAGCTGTCATCAAAAATGTAGATCTCGACGAGCACTTTATTTTACCCTAAGACACTAGTGCTCTGGGATGAACAGTTCCCGAGATATGATGATTTTAAGTTTGACAGCTGTCATCAAAAATGTAGATCTCGACGAGCACTTTATTTTACCCTACGACACTAGTGCTCTGGGATGGTCAGTTCCCGAGATATGATGATTTGAAGTTTGACAGCTGTCGTCAAAAATGTAGATCTCGACGAACACTTTATTTTACCTTCAGTAACTAGTGCTCTAGGATGGACAGTTCCCGAGATATGATGATTTGCAGTTTGACAGCTGTCATCAAAAATGTAGATCTCGACGAGCACTTTATTTTACCCTATGATACTAGTGCTCTGGGATGGTCAGTTCCCGAGATATGATGATTTGAAGTTTGACAGCTGTCACCCGAAATGTAGATCTCGACGAGCACTTTATTTTACCCTAAGACACTAGTGCTCTGGGATGGTCAGTTCCCGAGATATGATGATTTGAAGTTTGACAGCTGTCATCAAAAATGTAGATCTCGACGAGCACTTTATTTTACCCTAAGACACTAGTGCTCTGGGATGGTCAGTTCCCGAGATATGATGATTTGAAGTTTGACAGCTGTCATCAAAATTGTAGATCTCGACGAGCACTTTATTTTACCCTATGATACTAGTGCTCTGGGATGGTCAGTTCCCGAGATATGATGATTTGAAGTTTGACAGCTGTCACCCGAAATGTAGATCTCGACGAGCACTTTATTTTACCCTAAGACACTAGTGCTCTGGGATGGTCAGTTCCCGAGATATGATGATTTGAAGTTTGACAGCTGTCATCAAAAATGTAGATCTCGGCGAGCACTTTATTTTACCCTAAGACACTAGTGCTCTGGGATGGTCAGTTCCCGAGATATGATGATTTGAAGTTTGACAGCTGTCATCAAAATTGTAGATCTCGACGAGCACTTTATTTTACCTCCAGAAACTAGTGCTCTAGGATGGTTAGTTCCCGAAATATGATGATTTGAGGATAGCTGTCTTCCGAAATGTAGTTCTCGACGAGTACTACAATTTACCATTAGAAATCTGGCAGCATTTGTGCTGGATGTGTATTTAAGACATTTCGATACAGAACCCTAGAAAAGAAAAAAAAGAGATTCGGACGAGATGTCCCCTTCACTTTTGGTTGAGGGTACATCTGATCCGAATCTAAAACAAAGAGATTTTAGATTCGGACGAGATGTACCCTAACTCAAAAGTGAAGTGGACATCTCGTCCGTGGATCAGTTTGAGATTCGGCCCAGATGTACCCTAACCCGATCTACCTACATATATACATATCTATTGACAGAGCCTACACATTTGCTCCCTTAGGAGTCGAGACCCCTAGGTCCGTGGGGTTTTTAAAAAAATATCTTGTTGGTGATCTCTCTATGCCGGGTGAGTATCTGGCGCAGCGCATCAGCATTGCCATGCAGCAGGGCAATGTAGCCAGCGTCTTGGGGACGCTTCTGACTGGTTATATGGATCAGTTGAACTACCTGTAGATTGTTTGCAACAGTCTGCAGTTAGCTCAATTGTTTCAATTGTAAACAAGAGGTGGAGAAGACATCGTAAAGTTTACAGGACACCGGGGAATCCAAATCTGAATTCCTCAATTTTTTACATAGAGGTTTATATAGAGGTCTCGGTCTCGAGGTAAAGTCTCATTTTAACCAACTTCAAAAAAAGGAGGAGGTTCTCAATTCGTCTGTATGTTTTTTTCGGGTGATACGTCTTCGTAACATAGGCTCTTGTTTCATAATCGGTCGAAGTCAGTTAAAATAAGTCAACATCATTTTCTGAAATCCAATCCGTCCGAATAAAATAGCCCTTTTTGTATATTGACTGCGCAAACACGCGGAACCCGATAAACAGGGTTCCACGCAATTAACTGACCTTCCTCAAGTTCAATGGCGAAGCGCGCGCGCATGTAATAGGTACCAGTAGCAATTGGACGCTGGTCGCGAATATCTCTTCCGCGTCGCTAAATGATAATAATATTGAAGGTGTCTGATAAGGGAATGATATTGCTTCCTCAAAAAAAAATTGGTTGTCTGTAAAGTCGGTTTACTGACGATAGTTGAACGTGACAACGTCTTAAGAAAATACTGATGGAATGGTGGCATTTGATACTCGATCAAAACATGTAAATGTACTATAGTATAGCAGCTGTCCACGCAGACGCATCGCTCACTCAAGTAGGAGAGAGACGGATGTCGAGCGCTCTCGCTTGCACTTCAAGCCTTACATGGAACGCCTCAGAGCGAGGTAACGCCGCATGACGTGATGTTTTTTCGTGCGTGCAGCCGGCTCTATCGAATTATAAGACGTTGTCACGTCAAAATGTTATTGAGAAGTTTTCCGTCTAAGAATACATTTTAATGATAGGTATCTACATAAGTGAATAATTGGCGAGGTTACGAGTCATCCTAATCCCTGTAACAAGTCTAAATATTGCGTATTATATGAATAATTGGAAGGCTTAAAAAATGGCTTAACTTTCCTTGTCTTACTTGTTACTCTGTGGTGATATCCTTCGAACTTATATTGCATCCTATTTAATCAATTTTCAACAGACTTGCTCATAAAGTGGCTCTATGGTCACCGCAATTAGGCACAGAATGACACCCATAATTAAACTGTGACTTTTTCAGTGCTATAACTCACTAGTGAGTTGTAGATTTTTTTAATTTATTGGTTGAGTTGCTTTGTTCTTAAAAAAGTTATTATTCTAAAAAATGATCGTGTTCAATAGAACAAATAAATTAATGTTCCTATTGCTTGCTCATTTCATGCAACTTCTTATTTAAATAGATAATTTTAACTCGTACGTGTTTAATAAATAAAACTTTCACTCAAATATAACTTTTGTTTTCTCTGTAATAAAAGAAAACTTTAAATTCCCCATTTTGTACGTGGCAGAACAGGCGCAAACTTTCTTGATTCCGTGGGCGCAAACCCTATGCGCGGAAAATAAAAAAAACCTCATCCCTTTAGTCTGTGGCTGATCGCAATGCGCGCGCATAGGAAAACTGATTAATTTTTATCTAAATAAAATGAGTTTTTATTGTAGTGTATTGATGACTAGACGATCGCCTCGCGTTTTCACCCGCGTAGTTCCCGTTCCCGTGGGAATTCCGGGATAATATATAGTCTAACACTTTTCAGGGAGTGACATAGGCACTCCCTGAAAAGTGAAAAGCTTCCTAACGGTGAAAGAATTTTTCAAATCGGTCCAGTAGTTTCGGAGCCTATTCAATACAAACAAACAAACAACAAACAATCAAATCTTTCCTCTTTATAATATTATTAAAGATTACCGTCCTCGGCTCTCTTAAGACCCTCGCCTCTCGGCGGTAATCACCAATGTTACACACTAGTACCATATTGTACCTACTAATAAAGCACCAACACAAAATAAAACTATCCCCTGTACAATATAACACATTTTACTATTATGATGATATTTCACAACATTTTAAAAAGAATTGAACTTATCCGCAGAAACTCCAAGCATACCTTTCGAGGAAATCCCAGAGTACCTACGCCAGTACGTGTTCCTATTCTTACCGAGAAATACTGAAGAAGGTCCCCTAGGAGCCACCAACCAAATCCGCATCTAAGGCACAGACCAATATAGATTCTAGACTACCTAGAACCACTCAACGCGACTCGAGCCATTGCCAAACGTATTTTTCCATCAGCCATTCACACGGAACGACCTTCGAGCTATTATCCCGAATATTATCCTAATCCTGGGTCTGACCTTTGTTTATAAGTGTCGAATTATATAAATGCAACTCAATGCCGTCTGATTCATGCGGTTAGTTGCGGAGATAAAGGGTAGAGAAAAGTGTGATAATTAGTTCATTTTCCTCCATTGACTGTTATGTTATGTTATATAAATGTTAATTGCATAAAAGTAGGTACCTACCTCAACCTCAACCTCAACAGCCTGTATTGGTCCACTGCTGGACGCAGGCCTCCCCCTAATAAGCGCCTTGTTGGCTTTTATCTCATGAGGGTAATGCTCATAATCCCCACGCTGGGCATGCGGGTTGGGGATCGCAGTTCGGTGGTAGAATCGTCAGCAGGTGGCGCTGCTGCCCGCCCCCGGTGGATATCCCTTAGTCGCCTCTTACGACACCTGCGGGAAGAGTTGGGTACCTACCTACCTAATTCAGGATAATCAAATCACACGTTCTTACTAAGCGAATTTATACATGTTTAGGTATTATTATTTCATCCTATTTCTTATAAAACTGCTGCTCATACCTTCTTTTTTCACAAATTTTTGCCAAAAAAAATCGCTGCTGACACAGTGTTCAAAACTTTATTCCCATTGATTCTTATGTCAGGTCCTGTGGCAAAGTACCAGTTCAGTTTCAGTTTGGCCCATCGGTCGGTAGTTAGCAAGTAGGTAGAGCTAGCTAGATAATAGAGGAGGCCCAATTCAGCACTGACATCATTTTTGGCAGAGTTGAATAAATTTCTTAACGACAACCGCGAATTTGAGTGACATGGGTTAACTGCGGGGTTAACTTATGGGTCTTGTGTTGTGTCAACTGTTAAAAATCCCCTATTTCAAGGTTTTCCTCAAGTATAAGTCGGTTGCTTTGTCACCTTTGCATTTAAAAACAAGGATGAGTTTTATAGAGTCAGTAGAGTATGTAACTCTAGTTAGGTACCTAAAACTACTATACTAATGAATCATACAATATAAACGTGTGGTCATTGTTGGTCTGTTTGTCCATCTATTTAAAGCTATCATCATAATAAGACGCCCTTGATCCCGTTTCTCGGTAAATAATTATTAAGTTTGTGGAATTGATTGTGGAAATACTGTCAATATTTATGAGGAAAATCTGACCAAAGCAAGGTTTAAACTAGCCTCTCACGGACTTAGCTCGATATATTTAAAACTTACCTGGTCCAATTAAAAATTTCTACCAAGTTTTATCTACAGTGGCATATACTAAGAATTTTAGAATTTTAAATAGGTACCTAGTACCTACCTACCTAACGTTTATTTTTTATTTATCATGAGTCACATCAACTGTCTTCAACGATAAACCTAGAGCTTTTAAAACTATAGATAGGGTACTCAAGATAAAGCCAAGGATACTCAAGAACTGAAAATAAAAGCCTGGTTTATAACTCTATGGAGGTGCAAAAGCATTATCGTTACCTATATCTCGTATAATGTTCTTCCAAGACCGTTTAGAGTCCATTCTCGTCTGTACCATCAGACGCACAGAGGTAGTTTATTTACCGTTGGAGACAAGTCTTGTTAAGCTAGGTACCTAAGTACCTATGTTGGCTTAGGTGTTCTACAATAGAGACTTGGAAAAGTAGGAAAGCGAAAGCTTTATGTGATTATAGAGATGAAATTTCAGGGTGCAGGTTGCAATCTCGATTTTGATGTCAATTGTAATATTACCTACCTACCAAATGCTTGTCAGTGGTTCCCATATTCGATGCAAGGTGGGGACTGTTCTCACGAGTAAAGTAAGGGGTACCTAGGAGCTGGTTATCAAAAAAGCTGATTTTACCAATAAATATGATCCGATAACCTCTCACGTGGCAAGAGGCCATAATATGGCTTCTCAAATAAAACCGTTGTGTGGCAAGCGACCATATTATGGCCGATTTTCCGATTTTTTTTTGTTGTTTTTTGTTTCGTCGAATTTATGTACTTAGAGTCAACTTTTCAGCCATGTCAATGTCTTAAAAGTTGACTGACAGTGTCAAGCTGACGTTAAAACCATAAACCAACCAAGTTTAGAAGAAATTTAAAAAAAAACGTAAATTTAAAATTGAAATCTGACACCCGCGCCATTTTTTTTATCGTTTTTTCTGAATAAAAATTAATTTAAAATAAATGGCTTGGAAATGTGTTCTTTTTTGTATTTAGTGTAATAATATGATGGTAAATCTCTAAAATAAAACTCAAACTGGACATAAAAACGGTAAAGTTTTTTTTTTATGATTTTTTTAAAAATTATTAAAATTTTACCATTTTTCCGCAATTATAATTTAATTTTAATCAACCTCATTAATTACGCTATTTGATGAATACCTGAAAATAGTAGGTACTAAACTACATTTTTGATGGATCGCTCTGCATAGGTACCTACTTCGGAGATTAGGTAAATTTTTTGTAAATACTAATTCCATTTATGACTAATTCTAATTTATTTCTTTTATTTGATTGAAAAGATTTCTATGACTAATTCTAATTTATTTCTTTTATTTGATTGTAATTTTCTTTGTGAAAAAATATGTATTAAGTATATATACAGTTATATGGTATGCATAACACAAGCTCTGCTTGGGGCTGGATGATAAAAAAAAATTGCCATACCGTACCTATTATTTTACATGTTATTGGTACCTACAACCTACATGAAACCCTGAAACATAAAACTCCTTGTTTTAACAGTAGTAGTGTAATTAGAATTATACTAGTCTTATAAATTTCGCAAACTGGACTCTACAAAAAAAAGTTCTTTATCGAAGTAGGTACCTAGATCCTACAAAAAGGACTGCATTGGCTGAATAAATTTAAATGTACAGACTGGTAGACCTACCATTACAATGTTCCAAGTGCTAATTTGTTCATATTTTATCTCTATATCCACGCACAAAGAACTTATTACAATAATCCAGTTGGTCTCGTTTAGCGTCTGCTTATCTACCGTAATCTTTGTTTATTTTGCTTTGTGCAAATTCTTTATGCGTATGCACTGCACAGCAAGGTAGTGGTGGGTAGGTCTGTGGTGGTTTGGACAAAGAGCAACTATGTATTTTGCATAGTCATTACCTTTGTCGTGAAATATAAGATTGTAAAGGGTTTTAAAAATTATCTGAGCGTCTGGTCGAAGCGACGCGTGACCCGAGAGCTGGTGAGTATCTGGCGCAGCGCATCAGCATTGCCACAATTGCTATACAGCGGGACAATGCAGCCAGCGTCTTGCTTGGGAACGCATCCGACTGGTGTTGATATGGATCAGTTGAGCTACCTGTAAATTGTTTGCATTAGTCCGCTGTCTCAATTGTTTCAATTGTAAATATGTACTAGTTCTTATTTATTACTATTATTTGATGCAATTTTCTTTGTGAATAGGTAATTTATTTATAGATTCTAAAGTAGAGACCGCAGAATGAAGCTATGAGTTTGGTATTACTCCGATTACATTACATAGGTACTAGGACCTACAGCTTACTCTGATCGTCTCCTTCGACATTTGCACTGCCCTACGTCCAAAAGCTTCCTTTAGAGAACATGCTAGAATAAGCCTAGATCTGGATCTACTTCTAAAGATCTTTTTTGAGAGCTATAGGTAGAGTCAACGAAAAAAAAAAATTCATCCATTAACACCATTTTTTAATGATAGGGGTCTTATCAATGCGTTTTCTTTAGGCTTGCTCCATAATAACGATTGCAAAGTTATAGTGTTTTTAAGCCTGTGAGGCTGTGATGGACGGACAGATAGACTTTTGCGTAGGCTTCGTAATTTAATTACCGTGGGCACCCTTTTGGTATGGATAGGTACATCATCATCATCAGCCTATATTAGTCCACAGCTGGACATAGGCCTCCCCTAATGAGCGCCATAGTAGTTCTACGAACAGTAGACCTCGCGAACACTAACTTTTTTCAACAATTAGTTTACTTATTAGGTAGGTACTAAAGTAATTTAATGCGGGATATTTAGGTAGGTAGGTTAGGTAGGTACCATGTTTTTTCTAATTCCTGTTTGAAGTAAGTAGTAATAATAACTAACAGTAGGTAGTTCTACGATCTGCGAAAGATTGCAGGCAGATGCTGGATGCGGCTAGGGTTACCAGATCCGAAAATAAGTTTTCCTGGAAAAATCCCTGACTTAGCTATAAATTTCCTGGCATTTCGGCAACAAAAGAGTCACTCAGATTTTTTTCATTCTATACAATAAAATGATCCTTACAAAGGACTGAGTCGATTGGAATAATATTTTTTTTACCAACTTTTAAGGCGCTACTCACGCTTGACCAAAATAATTTTAATGCCAAAATTACTTTTCCCCAAAAAGGAGCTGATGTTTCAAAAGAAACTGCACCTGTATCTCCTCTGGTTATGGGTGCCCCCGTACTGTCCCAGTTAAAAAATACCGTGCTCACTGAAACCTTAAAATCAGTTTGTGAATACATTGATGTAAATTACCAAAAGTTGCTTTATCACGGTAAGACTAGGTGGCTGAGCCTTTTTCAGGCCATAGAAAGACTGCCTCTAAATCTCTAAATTCTGCCTCTAAAAGAATACTTTTTGACAACTCCGCAAGTGCCAACGCTTTTTTCGAAGACGAACTCGCAGAATGTTTTTGTTCATTCGCTTTCGTCGGTCTTCCAGTCACAAATCACAAAAATAGAAAGGGAAAAGAACTCCGTCATGGATATTCTAGAAATATTAAATTCGTCCTCTGAAACTTTGAAAGCAAGAGCAGCTACGTTTCGTGCGAGGTGCGAGTGGAGGAAGTGCGAGAATTGCTGTCGAGTTGTACCGAAGACGCCAAAGAAACATTTATGAAAGATGTGAAAAATTCCTACATGACTTGCCTTGAATACTTAGACAAATGGTTGCAGCCGATTCAAAGTCTTTGACTATATGATACTGAAAGGTGCTCATGTTGATTACGAGAAAGTAGTTTCTTCTTTGCAGTTTTTGAATGGATACGGAGTATGTATAAATGACGTTAAGCTTTTTGATGAAATTACTGCATTAAATTCTTTTGTAAGGCAGCAAAGCAATGATTTTTTTGAAATGATGCCCGTTAAACAATGTGAAATTATTTTTAAATCCGTCAGCTGTGAGAGACTGGAAGAATTGAAAAAATTTGCTGCTTTGTGTTTGCGATTCGTAACGTTTTTGACGTGACGAAAAAACATGACGTTATGCGGCGTTACCTCGTCATGCGGCGTTACCTCGCTCTGAGGCGTTCCATGTAAGGCTTGAAGTGCAAGCGAGAGCGCTCGACATCCGTCTCTCTCCTACTTGAGTGAGCGATGCGTCTGCGTTGTCACGTTCAACTATCGTCAGTAAACCGACTTTACAGACAACCAATTTTTTAGTTGAGAATGCAGATTTATAGAGCTAAGAAATCCATAACATACAGTGCAAAAATTATTGTTCTACGACAAAAATTTACGAAGTTATGACCAAAGCGAAGTTCACTGAGTGACCGCCGTGGTTGCGTGTGACGTCACTTGCTCCATCGAATGGATTTTTTTTTATTCGATGGGTCTCACAAAACTTCTTAATTCCTGACAGTTTCCAGTTTTCCCTGTTTCCCTGATAGACAGCTGAAATTCCGGACATGTCAGGAAAATTCCTGTCATCTGGTAACCCTAGATGCGGCAAGCTAGATAGTACGGAAACCTAAAATTACTTTGAAAGATAAACCCTGTTCAGCATTTTTTTGTTCTTGACTGTACCTACCTACTAGGCATTCAAGTCTCTTGGGGGAAATAAAAACAAGTTATTATTACACAAGACGTCTTAAATGATAGGTCATTGAACTTGCCCCTGAACTTGGAAGTTCGGTAGGTATTCTCTCTGTTTAGAGGAAAATGTACAAGGAGGTATTATTATGCGGAGCTTTGCAACTTTTTGGTAAGTTCTGTGTTCTGAATTTTAAGGTAGGTATCGGTACACGACAATATGGTAATACTGAATAAGACGACACCATAAATTATGTAATGAAACGAGGGCTTAGTGAGGTAAGTGCAAAACAAAAGACGAGAGCAGTGTTATGCCATGTGTGAGTCGACTCCGAAAATTTCTCACACCAATAATAGAACGTATTTCTTTAGCGTTAAGATTAAGACACCTTATCCGCCAAAGGTACTAAGGGCGCCTTCAAATTAGCCGCAAATTGTCGCGCGTAGGCAGCGCAGCTGCAGCGCTGCGGCCGCGCTGCTGTAGCTTTGTTCGAGAATCATAGTGTTGTATATTTAGTTTCACGATGGACTCTAACGAAGAAACACTGCTATTAGTGTTACTATTAAAAAGAAAAAGGATTTTGGAAAATAAATTTGTATGTCCTAAGCCTGTGAAGTCTGAAGGAAAATCGTTGACTCTATGTTAATTATAATCACAAAGCCTATAAAATGTGAACGATAGGTTTATACCTTTTTTCATGTTCTCTCTAGCGCTAGCTCAGTTGAACGGATACCTAATTATCTTTTTTATCTTTCTTTCACTCATGAGCTACCCAGCTCTAAGACTACATCATTGATCCACTGAGCTAAATGAGTGATATATATCAGTAGATCAAAGAGATATGTATCACTCTTTTCATTAGAGTGATTTAATATGCGCATCCCTAGTCGATCGATGAACTGATGCGCGGCCGCAGCGCGGCTGCAGCGCTGCAGTCGCGCGTTTTTAATTTATATGGATTTAGACAGCAGCGCGGCCGCAGCGCTGCAGCCGCGTTGCCTCCGCGCGACAATTTGCGGCTAATTTGAAGGCGCCCTTAAGCTGCGAAATCATACAAATTTTAGAAGTTTATCACACACGCCCTAGTTTAGGGGTAGTTCTGTAAAATAAAAAAAATACATGGTTCATATTTACTTTAAAGTTTATTTATACCTATATACCGAGTTTCGAGTGAATCAAACCAAGGAGTAATAGTTTTTTGCAATAATTTTCTGAGATTTCCACGCGGGCGAAGCCGCGGGGCGCAGCTAGTTAATAATATTCGTTTGATGATACTGGAAAATACGTCTGCTGCTGTGATGCGTAGGTACTGCTGTGTGGTGCTTAGAACTTGCACCACCCCAACTCTTCTGTCGTATGAGGCGACTAACCATGAGAAAGGCAGCGCTGTGGACACATTCCATCCAACAAATTTGGATTCTTAATGAAAAAAGTCTCATCAAAATATGTCTAAATAAATAAACTTTTTATTTTATTTATTTATTCATCACCAAATTGTGACAATTGATGATGTTCATCATATTATAATGGAATGTGTACGAAACGCAAACGAATGAGTTCGTATTTTTTGAGTGGCTATGTTGGCAAATTTATACAATCCATTGTCTGAAGAAAGCCGCACAATTTACAACCTTGTTTTAAATCATTTCTGTAAAGATGTTTTCATTTGTAAAATATTGTAATGTATAAATTAGGCGATGTGGTCGCTCAGCGACAAAGCCTTTTGTGTGGTGTTAAATATAAATAAAATAAACAAAAACCATGAGTAAATTAGATGACGGGTGCGTGGTCACTTAAGGGATTTCCAACCGCACCTTAAAACAATTTATCAACTAAGAGATCTTCACGGTTTTAAATATTTGCAGCTAGACAGGTTACGTACCATATCTCGCGAAGAACCGACAACCGTTGGGGTAAACGAGTTCTTGAGTGGAGACCACGACTCGGCAAACGTAGTGTAGGACGCCCTCCGGCCAGGTGGGATGACGATCTGCGAAAGACTGCAGGCAGATGCTGGATGCGGCAAGCTGAAGACAGGGCGCTATGGCGCTCATTAGGGGAGGCCTATGTCCAGCAGTGGACTAATATAGGCTGATGATGATGATGATGATGATGAGGTTACGCAAGCCCGTGCTATCTAATCCAAACGTTTCTCTGCGTGTAGACGGATGATGCTACATTACTGAGCTGGCTAATCCAAATTCTAATTATATTCATCAAACAGCTCCCTTAATTGTGCCTTAACCTCTGCAAGTGGTCTTGGGAGATTATACATCCTGGGATCCTCCCGCTGATGAATTCTACCACCGAACTGCGATCCTCAACCCGCATGCCCATCGTGGGGATTATGGGCATTACCCTCCATGAAATAAAATCAGGGAGAGGCCTGAGTCCAGCAGTGGACCAATATAGGGTGTTGAGGTTGAGATGGACAATATACTAGTTTTCCTATAGTGTTTTCATTTTCATTTAGCTCTGAAACCATGATGAATTAATTAGGTACCTACCTATCTCGGATTAATATTTGCGTTGCGTAGTTGGTATGGTATCATACCGGCAAGATTACTGGATGCTACAACCGCGATGTGACCCGCATAACTATTGATGACCGTATAATCAAGTACTTTACTTATAATATGAGATAATTGTATCATAAACTTAAACAGTTTTTGAATACATAAACATTGATGTAGAGACGCATGCAAAAATCTTTTGTTCGAGACCCGACTACTTTATATTGATGAGTCCAAAACATTACAGTGCTGGATTAAATCCGTCCAAAACTAAATTTTTTAAAATAGACATTTTATGATATTCTTTTTTTGCGTCCTCAGACACACATATACAAATTACAACGATTATACCGTATTGACTCCTTACGTAGTATATATATACTAGTTTATGCCCGCGGCTTCGCACGCGTTGTTTCTATGGAAACGTTTAAAGGAGATTGCTATTCTATAAAATATTAAAAATTAATTAAAAAAACATTGTCCAGCGGACAAAATTGTGAATCTAAACCATTCCCAGATCCCCTTGAACACACACAAAAAATTTCATCAAAATCGGTCCAGTCGTTTGAGAGAAGTTCAGTGACATACACACTCACAGAAGAATTATATATATAAAGATACGCCTTTTGAGAACGTTAAAATGTCATAAAATAATAAATACCTTTTCATATAATTCCGAGGAACCTTAAGAATAATGTAGGGCCACAGAGCTTTTTCTTAAAGTTATTTTTTTATCCATTGCACATTAGGAATTATTCCCATCTGTCTCCCTGCTCTGTCCCACTAGGCGGACAAATGGGAAAAAAAGTTCGATCCGTCACCCATTTTGCCATGGTGGGACATGATGAAACTTTTCTTAACTGAAAAAGTTCTATATGTCACCCTGTTAGGGTGGTCACGAGGTGACGGATCGGACAATTTCAAAGAATGTTCGATCTGTCTCCATTTTTGCAAAGCTGGGACATATGACTCTATTATTAATTGAAAAAGTCCTCCATTTAGTGTCGGGGGACAGTTTATTCTTGCCTGTCCTTCAATCAAAAAAACATATACCGCAATAAGTACGCTACCATGTACTTAAAATCTGTATACTTTCAGTCTGTTTAACGGCAAGCCATCAGTTACCGTCACTACTTAGGTACTTCTAAAGAATGTACCCCTAGTATGATTACAATGTAGCCACAACGTGGGCTAATGAGTAATTAAAATTTAACTTAAATTGTTACCATAGCTTATTTTAAGAACGTGTTCAGTAACACCTTTCTTATTGTCTCTGTATAAGATTTATGGCAAGATACTTTGTTCTTGTGTTCTTTAGATTTTTTACACTAAAAAAATACTTAAATAAAAAAATAGTGAAATGTCACTAATGTTAATTTAATTCCTCAAGGTTTTTTCATTTTGAGCCTTCTTATTAGGTCTGGTATTGTCAAGGAGCTAGATTTCTTAAGGTAAAGGTCTAATTGTAGCCTAGATGATTCAGTCAAAGTACCTACTGTGACACAAAACTATGAATAATAGATAACTAAGTAATAGATAGACAACTTCATAAAAAAGATTTAATACCTATTATAATGAATTATCGGCCGTCTTTGTTAAAGATTATACACGAACACTTTTGTGACTTTAGAGATTTGTGAATCATTTACTTATTGCGCAACTTACTTGAAATATCTTTATTTTCTTACAGCTAAGTTTCATCTGATATGACTAAACAAAAAGTCAAGTAGGTAATTTACCTTAGATTGCTAGAAGATAAACTTTACCTAACTCTACCAACATCTAGATTAACTACTGAGTAAGGTAAAGCTTGTTATAATTATGTCTTTAAATTAAAATCACTGTAAAATTGTAGGTAAGTACCTTCAGAAAAGTTATGGGGGGATGTTCTGTGGAAAGCACTTACCTACTTACATAACAGTTCAAGAATTTATGGGGTCTCGATACCAAACATCGATAGCTATATCTATGTAGGTAGGTAGCCAGAAGAAATAATCAAATGTGTCGTATCGTACCGAAGTAACGGGCAGATATCCCGAGGGCGTTGTAGAGAGGGTAAGGAACATGAGATAGCCCTTTGCAAGAGTTTCAATGAATAATACTTAAAGCATCGACCGGACACCGACACAGATTTCTTCGGAAACTATTGATACTTAATAGTTAAGTTTAAAAATGGCTGTTTGAAAGCTTAAAGTTTGAAACTGAACTTTAGTATTTGCTTAGGAATAAATACCCAACCTCACCAACGATAATCATCAACTAACAAAAAATCATATACACTTGCGAGCTTTAAAATGGAATCACTTCATCGCGCGAGTTGATCCAAATATTTTTTTTACAATTTATGTACAATGAACTATAGATTGTGGTATATCATTTGAAAGGTAATTTTGTTACCTTTCAAGTGATATCAAGAAGATTTAAAATTAATTAAATTGGCTACCTAAATTTTGGGAATTATTGCAATAGGTCGAAGTTGCATCTATCGGCTTCTATCGGCGCCGGAGCTGGATTAGCTGGATTTCTCCCTCGTATCCGCTGTTTTAGCTCGTCCCACATATGCCAGATTGGGTTCAAGTCAGGAATAAGGGCTGGCCAGTCTAGTGTGGGAATGCCGACATGAAAGACGTCTGTCGGTACTGTCTAGTCACTGCTGCGGTGTGGCAGCGGACATTAATCAAAATTTATCGTCGCCAATAAATCCTGCGTAAGGGAAAACATAACTTAACTAATAGTTCACTGCAAAGAAATTGTAAAAATTAGTCTTGAACAACCCTTGAAGCGATTCTAGTTTAAAGCTCGCAAGTGTAAATACAAGATAAAATAAATAAAAAAAAAACCCACCGGCGTTTATTGGCTGAACAGATTTTCATGAAACATGGCTAAGAACACTCGAAATAAAATTATCTATGACACAAAAAAAAAACTAAACGAAAATCGGTTCATACGTTTGGGAGCTACGATACCATAGACTACACAGATACACTGACGGATACGTACGTTAAACTTATAAAACCCCTCTTTTTTGCATCGGGTGTTAAAAATAAGAAAATGGTGCGTATATCCCTAAGAGAGTTCTCTATCAGGCCACTTTTGGATGGTTACAAAGAGATAAAACAAAAAACATTTGTAAGTAAGGAGTTTGTTATCTCCTGGCAGGCAGTTTCTTGTGTCATATCTTCTCAAGTTTATCCTAAACTTTCAATCCATTAGCAAAACTACAGTTATAGGCCGAATCAACCACTCATCCAATGATTGAAAAGCCAGCGATGCCGCATGCAAATAAGTGAGGGCCTGTACTCTTAAAAACGATATCGAATGTTCTGATTCGTTTTCGTGCAAACGCTAATCTTGTGCAAGCAACATAACAGTTGGTTTTGCAGGACAACAAAAGCGATTTATTTAATTCTAACAAAATAAACAAAACTTTATTTTATTCTAAGTAGTAAATAAGTAATCATAACTTTATTTTTATAACATAACTGTATAACTTTATTCGTGCTAGCCCCTCACTCTTCATTTTCAAGCGTAAAGTCAAAGAGTCACCTATCTTTATGATTCTATTGTATTTTATGTATTTATTCAATTTATTTGTGTATATAATTATAGTATTTGTTAAGTTATAGTATTTTATGTATTGTATTATATTATGTGGTAGTCTTTTTAAGTAGGTTACAATTTAATCTTGTATCCTTTGTTTAAGCACATGTACCCACTTTTACAAATTTGTCTCTCTCTCCCAATAAGGTTTGCTGGAAGATAACTCTTTTTAGGGTTAAGCTCGCCTTTGCCATTGAGTTAATGAGTTAGATAAAAATATTTAGTTTAAACAAAAGTAAAAATATTTATTTTGCTCATAAGAGCAAAAAATATGATGTATTTTGCAGTGCCCCGGGCTCATGTAGCTAGCTGTAATCTATCCTTATGACCTTTGTACAACATGAGAGCAATAAAATACTTGAAACTTCGATTTTCCATTTCCGAGTAGACCCCCTGACCACTAATCAAGCCTCACTGGCCGTCAGTCAACAAGAGGATAGTCGGCGATGCTCAAACAACCGCCGGTACTGTTTGCGTACTCTAAACGACGGCATGGCTTGCCAGCTGGTCGTTTTGTTGGTAACAGAGTGGAAACAAAGTTAGGTGATTTGTAATGCTAGAACGACCCCATTCTTGTAAACAATGTATTTTCTGTGTGTGTATTAAAAGTTTGTAACTGTGTGTTTATATGGACCACAACGGGTTTGAAATAAATTATTTTATTTTATTTTTATTGTAGTGTAGTGTGTTGTGGCGCATCAGGAGCATTTCGGTTTCATAGGTACATTTAGTATGACTGGTTAGAAAAACATTAGATATTTCCTTCTGTGTGTCAGGTCTCTCTAATATGTGTCCCTAAACATACGAAATATATGAAACTGATATGCTTCTGACACGCGTGTCACACCATGTGGTTCTAGCTTAACTGTAGATAGGCAACGTTTTAGTGTTGCCGCTTATCGACGACACAACCATTCACCCAATGATTCTAAAGCCAACGCTGCCGCATGCAAATAAATCAGATCACTAATCACGCTCACTGGCCGTCGGTCAACAAGAGGATAGTCGGCGATGCTCAAACAACCGCCGGGACTGTTTATGTGAACTAAGTGATGGCATCGCTTGCCAGCTGGGTGGTTTTTTAAACAAAGCAAAACAAAAAAAATATCTTATAATATGGTGGGCTGCTCCGTTGGTGGAAAAATGGTTAATAACATTAGCTATGCTGATGACATGGTGTTACTGAGCCCGTCAATCAGCGCCCTCCGGAAGCTGGTAGGCATAATGTGAGCGGTATGCGGTGACACATGGCCTCAGGTACAACTCTACAAAGAGCGAGCTACTGGTCTTTAAAGCGGGAACTAAGTACTATCCACACGTGCCACCCGTCTCACTGGATGGCACCGTGCTCAAACAAATGCCGCACTTTAAGTACCTGGGGCACTGGATCACCGATACCCTCAAGGACGACATGGACATGGAGAGGGAGAGAAGGGCGTTGGCTGTGAGGAGTAACATGTTGATCCGTAGGTTTGCAAAATGCTCCGAGAAGGTGAAAATCACATTGTTCAGGGCCTTCTGCCAATCGTTTTACACCTGCAGCCTGTGGATCAACGTTACTCGAGCGGCGTACAACGCACTCCGTGTACAATATAATAACGCGTTCCGGATGCTGGTGGGGCTGCCGCGCTACTGCAGCGCATCAGGTATGTTCGCAGTGGCGCGAGTGGATGATTTTCACGCCATCATGCGCAAGCGTGTCGCCTCCTTGATGCGGCGGGTGCGCGACAGCCCCAACAGCCTCCTGGTCACAATAGCTGAGCGGGTGGATGGCCCTATACTCAGATACTGGACGGAGACGCATGTGCTGCCCTGTAACGCAATGCGTTGTGCAAAATAGAATATAATTAAAATTATTATTATTCAGTAGGTTAATATTTATTCATTTGTTGACTTTTACATACATAAATTGATTTGAATTGTTTAATATTATGACATTTACATACTTGAATTTAATCTAGTTGGAGTTAGTGATTTTAATTTAATTTTGTACCTACCTAATGATAATTTATTGAGTGTATTCTGGTTTTTATGTGACATGAATTATTATTGAAATCTCTTTTTATGGTAACTAACATAGTATATAGGTATTTGTACTAACATTTATGGTGAACAACCGAAATAAATGATTTGAATTTGAATAATTATAACCTAAAACAAATCAACCTAATTTTCTAACATAACTAGTTTGTACAGCGTTCTAGCTGCGTCCAAAACAGACCCAGCTAGAACGGTGTTGCAGTGACCGATATCCCTATAACTAAATGATACAATACTATTTCTAAACGATTCGTTGCAGTTACAGAGTGCAAACGAAGCAGCAAAACAGGTGATCTGTAGAAAACGATTTATCTAATTATTCCGTTTTATCTGGCAATTGAATCTCGCGCCTCCTTTGGGAAAGATATGTTCAGAAGTGGACGTATTGTGTGCTGATGATTATGATGATAATCTGGCTACTGCTTCTCTTTACATGGAAATGACTGTGAAGAGTGGAATCTTTCCTAGGTTTTTGGAATTCTAAATCTTTCCTAGGTTTTTTGAATTCTAAATCAGGTAAATCTTTGCCATACGGTAAGTATGCCTTTGGCTTAAAACTTTTTTTGAGGAGTAAGTGAGTAGTTTTTCATGGGCCAGTTTCATATGCACATTAAACTAGTCTCGCTACAATTTCTATCACAACCACTTAGGTACCCATACAAATAAACCTGTATTTTTTACCATTTAACAAGTAGGCAAGTAATTGTGAATATTAAATCATTCCCTTGTAGCAATTTCATTGACATCGTTTGATTGATAGCTCCACCTTGCTATTAAAATAACCATCATCAGAACAAAGCAATCACTGTTCCCTCTTTGTTGATCAAACGTAGCAGTCGGATGAAGCTGAATTATTCGTTTGTAGGCCTAATCAAACGTATCGCAAGCTTGTTACTTACATTACAGGCCGATTGTGCCCGCACCGGCCTTTACAATACAAAGGTTTGTACCATGTCTACCTGTAATTGGTGTACAAAATCGTAGCGTTTGCTACGTCGACTGCTACGTTGACTTCGACTGCTACGCCGATTGATAGATAGATAGATAGAAAATTCTTTACTGCACGCTTATCAAAATAATTTACAATATTAAAATAAGCAACAAAAATTACAGAAATGACAATTGGCGGTCTTATCGCGCACCGAATGCTACGCAGGGCCATAACCTTGTACTATTTAGAAACCGAAGGGTGTTTCGTTGCGCTTGCTACGTCTTTGGCTGCGTGAAAAAAACCATTACAAAGCGAAAATAAGAATCAAAAAAGGTTCTTAGCGCTTGCTGCTTGTTTGCTACGCAGAGCACAAACAACTTTACAGAGCTCAATGAGAATCTAAAAATGTTTCGTAGCTTTGTTTCATTTTTGCTTTATAACTTTATTTACAATCTTTTTAAATGTTTTACTATATAGGTCTATATATTGTTATTTTGAATTAAATGGAATTATTTTGAATTTAAATTATTTTGAATGGCTTGTGGCCACCATCTTCGACGTTTACATCGTCGTAAGTTTGCTTTGTACAGATTTACTCAACAGACGAGTGACTTGTTTATAGGCAGGAGTTCTGATTACTCAATAGAATATCTATTGCTGCCGTGTTCGTAATGGAAACTAATGGAAAGGTTATAGAAATAATGCAATCTGGCCGGAGTTGGAATATGGTTACGCACCAAATTAGGATTCTATTCAATAGGGTGTTGGTAACTTATAGGCTGAGTTATTTCAGGCCTAAACAAGTTGAAAATCGGTACTTACTGCATTCGGTACTATTGGTAATTCACAGACACTGAGTAAACTGCAGGTTCTGCCCATCATCACGAACACGTTTGTGAAGATGCCTGGTCTTGAATTTTTTTGTAAATTACCTCTGCTAAAAAGTTCAGGGTGAAAAAGTTCAAGTCAGTGAATTACCAATATATGGTTATTGTAAACTCAAGTCACCAAGCAAATCTGATAGATAAATGCCAAGAAACTAATTTAGGTAGATAATCTGCCCACTGTTTACCTAACGAGCTTTATTGCCATTCAATAAATTATTCACTAAATTATTGGATGTTTTTGTTAAATCATAAAGTAGCTTTTTGTCTGCGTTGATTGAAATATGGTTCTAATTAAAAGCTTTTATATTTTTATATTTTTTATATTTATATTTTATATTACTGACCTCGCGTTGCCATGAGCTTTACCGTGGTAACTGTAAGGTAGAAAAATTAATATAATACCTACTCGTAAGATTCCGTATAAACATGAAAACCTTCAATAAGCTTTCTGGTATTTGTCAATTTGTAACTCTGGTATTTTTAAGTCTTTGGTTTTCCCTCAAATATAAGAAATATAAAGTAATGCAGTCAAATAGTTGTTTACCGTGTTGGCAAAAGGTGATCAATCATCTACCAGTTGCCATTCTATGCGTTTATGTAAGTACTGACATTATGAACTGCAAGCTTATCAAGACTGTGTTCGCTTGTAAATTAAAATGTACAGGATGAGTCTCAGGTTTAATATTATTAGTTGATTATTTCAGCTGTAAATACTGCTTTCTAAATTAAGCTAAGGCAAAGATTACAGTATCCTACGTAATAACTTTTACAGCTGAAACAAGGCATTTAGGTCCACTTGACATATAATTAGATACTTAATAAAGTTAATTTAGCCAACCCTTAAGGTTTATGTGCCAAGTGATTTTGGACCAATAAACGTTTTTCTTTATTAGCCCAAATCATTCAAATAACTTGCAGATTAGAATTAGAAACCTCCGATTTCCTAGCAAGAGAAGGTTTAGTGACTCAGATGCAAAAAAAATTAGCCAGTCAATGTAACAGACTTCTAAGCAAAGCAAACTTTAAATCAAAATCATCAACATCATGTACATGTCACTCGTAAAACGTCGAGCTCTGTGTATATAAAACGGATATTTAAGGCTTGATAGGCATTATAAGATTCCACGGGCTCCATAGGAATTAGAAAGGGAGCGTTTGCACCACTTAAAGCACTTGTTTGCACAACCGTCTTGTATATGCCATGTTCTATTAATAGAGAACCTAGAGCACCCAACATGGTGTTAAGTTCAGTACAGAATTTAGCAAATTTTCCAAAAAAAAAAATGATTTGGTGCCTTTTACTTTAGTGTACTCGGCAGAGTTATTATTTATATTATTATTTCTAGATTAAACTTATATGAGTGCAGCCGATTAGAGGAAAAAAAAAAGAGGAATTATTAAAGTTATGTATTAAAAATACCCGATTTCCTTCGATAACCTATGAGTGGAATCGAACACAATCGTAGTTGAATACTTTGGTTATATTTGCAAATATATGAATATAAAATCCTACAACCAACTACCAACTGGTCTACTAACCTGTACCTTATAATATACCCATGAGATTGTGTATGGTCCTTTTCTCCCCTTTCACTATACACTCACTACACTTAAGTGTGATGATGGTGTAGTATAGTGTATGGAATGGCCTTACCCGATACTTAGTGATCCGTGTGAAATTATAACCTAATCAGGCTCAATGATGCCTTAGGGTCCATTGTTACCCTACAACTTTGCCATCAATAACCAGAGATTATTTGAGATTTAGTTTCATTAAACTGTTTAGCATAACAACGAAACGAGGGCCGAACAATACTTTCCTACCTGTTTTAAGCGTTACAATTTATTTTATGGCACCGTTATTTCAAGGAGTAGGAACTATTTATCATGGCCGGTAGTTAATAATCTAGTTGGGGCCAACTAGAACAGTAACGAGGCTGGATTAGTTAGCCTACCTTTGTCGCATAATCTATCCGATAATCACAGTTTCTGGTTGGTTCTAAGGTCCTGGTAAACTGTGACCTATCCTAATAGACATTAAACCGTATTTACGAACAAAAGTGGAAGTTTTTTACAGTTACAAAGGCAGTCACCCCTCATTATTCTCCTTAAAAAGCTGTAAGGAAGAAAATTAAGTAAGAGTTGTGGGAGGTTCATGTGATTGAATGAAATTGGTGCGTGTTTGAGTTGAAGCAACGCGTTGAATGGCAAACGTATGCTCTCAGAGGTGAACGCACCGCCGCTGAACTTGACTCGCTTTACCTTAACATTGCTCCTGCGAAGTGCGAGCAGCGACCGGCAGCAGGAAATTATCTAATCTGATGTAACACTGCTCAGACAACGATACTAACTTTAAAATAATGTATGTCTTTTTGCACCAGATAGCTATTGATTAATTGGATTGCCTCTATATTGCTTTTCAACTGTATTTTGCGCTTTTGTTTATGAATGCATTTTTTCTCCAATTAGCAGCATTTGGCAGCTTTATTGCAAATCAACTTGCGCTTAATTATGTGGGCGCACCTCAGATTGACCAACAGACTCTAACTTTGACTTTACCGTTTGCAACTGCAGCGTTCTAGTTATTTAGCAAATGCGAACAAAGTCCCGATAACCGTCTGCTCTCTTCCTGTTTACGAAACGTTACGAAATCGTTCTGTACCCTTCGAATATTTTGCGTTAATTTATCTCAATGCGATTTCAGGGTGCGGACCGTGAACCCGGCGCGCGCGCACCCGGGCTGCCGCCGCCGTCGGATGATCCGAGGCCGATATATAAGTCGGCGGCGTGAACGCCTGCCACCATTCGTGATTAAACGCCACTGGAGTGAGCTTCCGCAGGCCGAGGCCGCACTGACCGTCAATTGATTGAGACAATTGCTCCTGCACCTTCCGCGATGCGTTTACTACCAATTCTGTGTGCGCTGGTGCTGCTGTGCGCGATGGCTGATGGGAAGCCGTTCTTCGACGCGATATATGAGGCGCTGAATGGAGGGCGGCGCAACTCTTGGGGCTGGGCGGCGCGCCCGCGGCCGCAGCCTGTGGCGCGCCACCATGAGCGCCAGGGCAAGAGCTACGGGGAACTGTGCCGGGTGCACAACCCGGACTCCCATCTCGGCCGGGGCCCGGTCATCTGTCCCTTCAACTGAGGGTCAGAGCGCGTGTTCCACGCCGTAGAGCGCCTGCTCCGCCGCCGCAACATCATGAGAATGGGTTGACCTGCATGCATTTTTGAACTTAGTTCTGATTCTCCTACCGTTCCAATTTCATTCTGTAGGTATTTCAATCTGAAAATAGCTTTTAATTCCTTTGCCATGATTCGTTATTTCTGAGTAATTTTAGAATCTTTTTGTTTATTTTTCCTCATTTGTATATTATTGCATATTTCTACTGGTGTTCTTTCCTAGGGCAGGTCACTCTATTTTACACAACGAGCGGGCGCTTTTGTGATATCACTTTAATAAGTCATAGTTCGTGTTATGTGTTCATTTGTGATAATGTTCTAATAATAGTATCGATAAACATTGTTTACGTGTATAAGTGAGAAAACCGGATGAACTGTTCGTGGAACACGCGATATTAGCCTTAAAACTTTATAATAACTTCGAAAATAAGGGTGTTATTTAATTGGACGTTGTACTTATAGGGGCTGTTTTAAATTTTGTGCGTTCGATCGAAGCCCGGCCAAAGCAGTGAGTTTCCCAAACGACATTTAAGTGAATAAAACGAACGTGATGCTTTTCGAACGCCGAAAATCCTAGAAGATAAGATATTATTATGATTCCAAATGAAATAATTTTAAATGTGAATAATGAACTTATTTTAATTTGACTTAATTTAGCTTTGTTTGTTTGTTTTAGGATATGAAATTAAGAAACATGTTTTTTAACATTAATGTACAGTCAATAATTTCATACAAGGTTTGTAATTTCCTTATATTGACATGTTTTAAAAAAGTTTGTATGTGGTACACAGACCGTCCTTTGTTGGCCTTCGTTCGTTATTATCGGACCTAATTTTGTTAATATTGAAGTCCTATAAGTCATATTTTAGAATACTTAGTACAAAGACAATGTTAATTAGTTTCATAAGCTTTAATTTTAAGTAATAAAGTTCAATAAACTTTGAAAAATCTACGAATTCGTTTTACTTTGTTTAGATTAAGCATTTTTTTTGTTCATTTAAGATATTGGAGGTACATTCTGAAATTGCTCAATAAAGATCATTTTACTGTCTCATTACTTTATGTGATTATGGTGATTTATAATGAGAAATTATGGTGAGCTGCGTCGAGTTTCGCTAACCACATTGCATGGGTGTCTCTCCGTTTCCCTCTCCTTTCATTGCAAACATGGTAAATGGTACCCGTTATGGTCTCTTATGGTCGTATGCGCAGGATGCTGCCAAGGGAAGGACTGAACGCTTACACACTAATATTATAAATGTGAATGTGGTTGGTATGTTTACTACTGAGCCTGTAATTTCGCATATATGCAGGTCTAGGCTTGAACTAACACAGAGGCTGTAGGTGGCAATGGGATTTAAATAACCTTTAAAGGTTTCCATATCATCGCAGTTCGGTGGTAGAATTGTTCTGCAGGGGCCGCTGCTGCCCGTCCTCGGTGGATATTTCTTAGTCGTTTCCTACGACACCCGCGAGAAGAGTTGGGGTGGTGCAAATTCTAAGCCGGCACCACACAGCAAGCTTTAGGTCTGCTACCCGTATATTGGTTTGTTTCGAACAAATGAGGCGTTTTCTTAAAAATATATTTCGTCTTGACTGAAAAGCGTCCTTTACTTGGGGCTGTCAAATTAAAGTGGCATAGAGCCAGCGATCTTTCATACAGAGCCTCCCACGGCTATGCCACATGGAGGGAAAGTATCTTGAATATTGTAGATAGAAAATTTTACTGAAAGAGGATTTAATTTTTATTTTATAAACAATTTAAACTTTTATAGGGTGCGGCGGCAGATTTGGCCGAAGATCTCAAGAGGCGCAAATATGCAGGTCTCGACAGAGCCTACACATTTGCTCCCCTTGGAGTCGAGACCCTAGGTCCGTGGGGTACCGAGGCTCTTCGGGTTTTCAAAAAACTATCTGAGCGTCTGGTCGAAGCGACGCGTGACCCGAGAGCTGGTGAATATCTGGCACAGCGTATCAGCATTGCCATACAGCGTGGCAATGCAGCCAGCGTCTTGGGGACGCTTCCGACTGGTGTTGATATGGATCAGTTGAGCTATCTGTAGACTGTTTGCAACAGTCGGCAGTTAGCTCAATTGTTTCAATTGTAAATACTAGTATAATTTAAACTGCATTCAAAGATTTTTGAATAATCGCATGTCTGAACCGGGAATCGAACCACCATATTGTAAAAAAAACACCCGTAATTTTACAATACTGATCAAATAGTTCTATCGTAAGGATCATTTTTTCCAAATAACAGTACACATCATAATTAAAAGGAAGACCATGAAATTTTACAAAATGTGTCAACAATCTACACGTGTTGTTGGACGAATTGAAACGCGTTAAGCGAGTTGACATGAGTTGGTTCAGTTAGAAATTAGGTAGAATTATCTTTTTGGTCGTTCAACCTGAGTTAAAGCATTGGTTTTTTGTAAAATTTAAGGAAAGATAAAATGAATAACACCTTTTCCTCTTATTTGGAAATAATTTATAATATAAAATTTGTCTAAGTCCTTATTTTGTAACCCTAAAGAAATAAAGTTATTGAAATCTAAAATCTATACAAACATTCTGAAATGTAGTATTAACTTTAACGCAATAAATAACATATTTATAACCACTTGCTACCATAACAGTAAATAAGCAAGCTTCACTAGCGGTTCATTGTCTGCTGAACAGGAAATTATGCGATTATACTGCACTGGTAGTTACTGTTATGTATTGTTTATTTACGATTAACGTAATAGAAGATATCGCTTTTGAGTGTTTTGTTACGATAACTGAAATTTATAACCAACTGGCTGCTGACCTGCTGAAAACGCCTGGAGGAGCTATTGGTCTATGAACGACCTTAAGGGATCTCTATCCTTAAAGCGTAAACTAATGGACATGTGCATTCTCCCCATCCTCACGTAGGATGACGTAGTTGAGGCTGAGGCATCATTGGGCACCGCCAATGTCCTCAGCCTCGACAGCCTGTATTGGTCCACCCCTGATAAGCGCCTTATTGGCTTTTATCACATGGGGGGTAATGCCCATAATCCCCACGCTGGGCATGCGGGTCGGGGATCGCAGTTCGGTGGTAGAATTGTTCTGCAGGGGGCGCTGCTGCCCGTCCCCGGTGGATATCCCATAGTCACCTCTTACGACACCCGCGGGAAGAGATGGGGTGGTGCAAATTCTAAGCCGGCACCACACAGCTCAATGTTGGTCCAATGATCAAAAATCCCGCCTCGGTGTTTGCCAGAGAGGTATGGAGCGCAGCATCCTAGGAGTCAGACTCTCAGACCGCATAAGGAACACTACGCTGCGATCCTAGACCCAGTTAACGGACGTAGCTCAAAAGTGTGACAAGTGTGACACACACGGTATCTGTGTGTGTGTGAGCACACCAATAATTTTGCGGGTGCAGTTTGCCTCCTGTTTTATGCGGTAGAGCAATGAGCGATCGATAGATCTTCTAAGAAAATTCCACCTCTCCCCGCACCCCGCACCCCATCCTGCAATTAACGGTATGCAGGAAGAGGGAACACTAAAGTTAAAAAGAATCCTGTTTTTTACTGGACAACTACTGGATCTATTTTGTAGTGGGAAACACTGAATGTTAATTTCGAACGGATCGGTTTTTTGCAGGATACTGTAAACAGGATACTCGTGTGAATGCTAGTATTCCAACACGTTTACTACTAAACGTGATCCTGCAAAAAACCATACTTGCAAAAAACGGATGTTGCCGTGTACGTCGCACACGAGACAAACCCAGAACGGATCGGCATGAAATTTGGCACATATGAAGTTCAGGAACTGGAATAGTGTAGGCTACCTTTTATTCCATAAAACGTATGCGAAGTTGCATGCAGAAGCTAGTAGAGAAATATAAATAGCTTTATCTGAGTACGGCCCGCGCGGGCTTGGTATTGTATGCAATTGTTGAGTCATCGTAGCTGACAGGTTAAACACAGTTTTTAAAGAAAAGTATGTAATTACAGCAGAACTTTTATCAAATCTTTATGCCGAAGCATAGTGTGCTAATGGACGACTGATACAGGGATGGTGGTAGTATTCCAGATGAGCCAAAAAATAGCACTACAACTAAACTAAGTTCCGTTAATTAATGGTGGTTTAGTTTGGGTACATAATTTTGCGGGTGCGGCGGCAGATTTTCCCGAGGATCTCAAAAGGCGCAAGTTGAATTCGAGACCCTAGGTCCGTGAGGTACCGAAGTTCTTCGGGTTTATAAAAAAATATCTGAGCCTCTGGTCGAAGTGACGCGTGACCCGAGAGCTGGTGAGTATCTGGCGCAGCGCATCAGCATTGCCATACAGCGTGGCAATGCAGCTAGCGTCTTGGTGACGCTTCCGACTGGTATTGATATGGATCAGTTAAGCTACTATTATTTCTATTACTTGATTGTAATTTTCTGTATGAATATGGTAAACTTAAGTTTGTGTACATTCCCTAGGTATTAAATTACCTAGGTAGCTAACAGTGGATTTTGATCACGTAAACCGACAAGACCAGCATTTAAACTGTTAAAATTATGATAATTGACCTTGAAGAATAAAATATTATGCAGTTTCGGTATATCGTTCTGAATAAGTTAATAAATAAAGGGATGTTTGTTTAGGCATGACATGAATAATACAAGATGGTTCAAGTGCGAGCTGAGACAATCGAATCCAGGGTTCCGTATAAATATTATCGAGAACACTTGTCTTGTAATTAGTACCCGTAAAAGTACTTACCTACATACTGACCGGCGTTACGGGCGTAATGTAATAAAAATATTCTCTCTCTTTCTCTCTCTCTCTAATGTATCGTGTTACACAGCGAGAGTTTGTTCAGTCAGTCAGTGCGGGGAAAGAAGGCGCTCGCAAGGAACGAGACGGATTTTAACACACGGAACACACGGATTTTAACACACAACAAAGGCTGCGAATGGTATATTAACAAAGTAATTTTATAGGGCTACATCTTAAACACGTGCAAAATCTTACCTCGTATATCAGGAATAAATAAATAAATGCTGGACAATTCACACACCATTATCTATATAGCCCCAAGCTAAGCAAAGCTTGTGTTATGGGGGTATATCTACTAGATAATTGATATACTTAATACAATAAGTACACTACATAGATAGATATTTTTTATTATACATAGATTATACATAGATATTTTTTATTCCAGAACACCCTGAACAAATATCTGCAGATCGTACAAACATTTGTCCCGAGGCGGGAATCGAACCCGCAACCTCCTGCGTCGCACGCGGACCTTCGCCCGCTGCGCCACAGAGGTCGTCGGAATGTGTACGACGACGAAGACTCAACATAGGAAGAGTCCTTGGACACAAATACATAATTTTGGAGAGACAAAATTATGTATTTGTGTCCACTGTTGAAGTGACCATAACATAAATACAAAATACTTTATTGTACACCAATAAAAATACAAAACACGAAACCTTACATAGGATACAAGTACAATGGGCGGCCTTATCGCTTAGAAGCGATCTCTTCCAGGCAACCTTTAAATAACCAATACCATATCTGAAGTTTTTTCTTAGGTTTAGTTTCAATAGATTTTTTAAATTAATAATATTTTCCGTCAGAGTTTTGTTCTTTAATATTACTTTAAATACGTTTTCCTCTGAACTGTATTTGACTTGAACAATAAATTTTTTCGTTAATTTCAAGGGCGGTCCCAGTCGCCGGAAGAAAAATAATAAAATTTAATCGACCTGGCAACTGGGACCGCGGTCCCAGCACCTAGTGGTCCCAGTGGACGGAAGCCTCATCTATACAAGGAACCCCATAAAAGCAGCTATAAAAGTCTGCCGGGTAAAGAACCTACGCCGTAACTGGTGCGTCAACCACCAAGTCTTGACAGGACATCAACAAGACGAGTTATGTTGAGGGCTGAATAAAATTACGGTTTTTGTACCAGTGCCTCTTGTGTGTCACTTAAGTGACTCACAAGAGTCACAGTCAAAGTCACATGAAAGTGCTTTTCACGAAAGAAGTAAGAAAAACAGCAAAAGTAAAAATGCTTTAATTTTGTTAACCAATACACAGCACGGATCGGGCTGAAATTTTGCATAGAAGTAATTCTAATCCTGGAATCAAAAACATAGGTTACTATTTATCCTATAAATCAGTTTCCATGGGATAGAAATCACCTTTAAACGTTTCCATAGAAACAACGCGTGCGAAGCCGCGGGCATATACTAGTAATTTATAATCTAGAGTACAAACGAAAAAACAAACAAAAGCGCATCGCGCCATTTCTCCGTAATCAGGGTATAGCCACCACACAGAGCACCTGAGGAGCATCTTAATGTGGCGCTGGCAGCAAGATACTTCCCAATACCTAACCAGGAAACTACAAACACGTAGGTACCATTAATGCTTGTTATATCATAGAAACCAGTTTTTAATGTTTAAAACTCATTTAATTTAATACAATAGGCGTTTTGAACATGTGCCGAATGATAAAGTACCGACCTGTTTAACATTTTAACAATAGTAGTGCTATTCAAGAAACATCGAGCTGTTTGTGCCCTGAAAGCAGTGGAAGCAGTGGAAGAATTCAATGTGCTATAGTCATGTAAAGAGTTCCGATATTAATTTTATTCACAAACTCTTGTGTAAGTTCACACACATGTACATTTTTGAATGCTTTTCTGCAACAAAACATAAGCGAGATGCGTCCGGATTATATTTAATTTGGAACTGACTTTCAAGCGTTTAGAAATTGAAATGGAAAGTGGCGTTTTCTTTAAAAATACATTAGTACAAACGGTATACTAAAATTATTGCCCGTGGTTATTTTGACATTACATCCCATTTCCATCCCTCCTTCACAACCTCACTGCGAAAGATCCCGCCATCTTATTGAGTTCTAATATGGGGATATTTTCATTTTTGGAAACCACCTCATAAGTTTTCGAAATCACACATACCTAGTGACAACCCAAGCTGCGATTGAGGATGGTTTAAATCTTTTGCCCAATACAAAACAACAGAGACAAAGCAACAGCTTTGTTGCTTTGGGCCGGATAAGATCTGAAGATGCAATAGTCTTCAAGGGCTCTTCATTAACAGAACCAATCAACCAAGTCGAATATAAGATATCTGTCGTCGGCTCACCCCGACCCCACTCAGATAGTGTAAACAAAGGTAACGAATAGATAGTATCCATTGATAGACAACGATAGTAAACATGGTGTTAGAAATTACCCCCCTATGATATTGGGCGTTGTTTGATTGAACGGACTCAATTTTCTTGTCACGACCTCACGACACACCTTTTCTTGAATTGATCGAACTCCGATTTCTAAGAAATCAAATAATATCAACAAAAAATTTCGGGTTCAAGTCCCGTCAAAGTCGAAAATTTTAGCGATATTAAGTACCTATTTGATTTCTTAGAAATTACCCTGAGTGTGGGGTACACACTATAATAACAAAAAACTTAACTCCGATTGTTCATGATTCTGCATCTTGCGTTCTATCAATTCAAGAAAAGGATTCGTTCTCCAAATACATAGATTATTACTTTATTGCACCAAAAATACATAAAACAAGAACACACAGAACAGAGCGGGCAGCATCCCAAGTAAATCTGTCAGAAATTTCAAGACCTGTCCTATCGAAATGATCGATGTTTGGGGCCTTTTTATCGATGATATTACCGAGTACATAACCGAGTTAATTGAAATAAACCTTGTTTACTTCTTGACTACTCAAGAAGTAAACAAGGTTTATTTCAATTCAATTCAAATTATTTATTTCGGTTGTTCACCATAAATGTTAGTACAACTACCATAAAAACAGATTTCAATAATTCATGTCATATAAATACCAGAATACATTCAATAAATATCATTATGTACAAAATTAAATTATATATTTATTATACAGGGTTATTGGTAATTCACTGACATTATGTGAACTGCAGGTTCTGCGGACCATCATGAACACGTCCGTGAAGACGCCAGGTCACAATTCTTAAAATTGAGAATGATATTAGTATGTACCCCCCACATACTAATATCATTCCCAATTTTAAGAATTGTGACCTGGCGTCATCACGGACGTGTTCATGATGGTCCGCAGAACCTGCAGTTCACATAAAAAATCTCCATTAAAATATCATTATGTACAAAATTAAATTATATATTTATTATACAGGGTTATTGGTAATTCACTGACATTATGTGAACTGCAGGTTCTGCGGACCATCATGAACACGTCCGTGAAGACGCCAGGTCACAATTCTTAAACTTGAGAATGATATTAGTATGTACCCCCCACATACTAATATCATTCCCAATTTTAATAATTGTGACCTGGCGTCTTCACGGACGTGTTCATGATGGTCCGCAGAACCTGCAGTTCACATAAAAAATCTCCATTAAAAAATCGTGAATTATAGGGGTTTTCTTTAAAATTAAACCTAAAAACGGCTCTGCCCTGAATTATCAGAGGGTGTGTGTGTGTTCGGCTGACTCCCAGCCATGCTGATGCCACGTAAATCATTTTTCATGGATGTAAAATAAGCCAATGATGATGATGTGGATTTAAATAGGAGTGGGAGATCGGTATTTAGTAATATTTAGGTTTCGGACATTATTCTGTATGGGAGGCGATTTACAAAAAAATTAAGACCTGGCGTCTTCACTAACGTGTTCGTGATGATGGGCAGAACCTGCAGTTTACGCAGTGTCAGTGAATTACCAATAACCCTGGCTATATTTAATTTAGTTAGGTATAATTTACTGATATTAGTTAAGAAAGCGTCATACGATCAGACCATAGTCAGACTATGGTATGAGCAATTTCGAAACACGGTTAAAGCATGTTGAACACTTCGGAATGCAAGTCGAGCTTCATAATTAATGCCTGGATTGAGATAAATGCCGACTGCTGCTATAAAACATTACTTTTGACGTGAAATTGTAATAAAGTTCTAATAGCTACTATTTAGCTTGTAAGCTACTATAACTAAACCACAGAGAAATGTATGACGCAATTATAAATCCAATTTTCTAAAGTAATGTTGAAACAAGGTTTTTACCTATTTTCACTGATTTTCACCTGACTCCCGTGATGTTAGTACGCAGCAAAATGATTGGAATTTCGATTGTTCGTATGAAACTACCGGATTATATAAATGCGAATTAAATCTTGCCCCAGAAGTAATCGGGAACAATGCATGCGAACCAGGGGCAGATGCTAGTTTCACGCAGGTTCAAACACTCCATGCCAACAAATTTTCAGTCAGCTAGTGGTAATCTAATCCCACGATTAGCTTTGTCTACACAGCCTTTTGTTTCGTTGATCCTTCCTGCGTATGAAACCGAAAATGCTGATTGATTAGCCAGAGGGACTAGTCTGGCAACTTAATATCAACCAACACAACACTGCTAGTGGCATGACATCAAAAGTTGTGTCAATCATCCAAAGAATCTACAAATGCCCGCTTTCTGTGCAACTCACAGCTTCGATATAGGTCGATTTTTTTTTTCAAAATGGTCCGAGAACCCCTATGAAATACATATAGAAGTAACGATATCTCTCAGACCACCTTAGCATGAAGACGTAAATGAGAGCAGTACGGTGAAGATGGTGGTTTTTAGTCTATCGTTTACATACTAGGCCAATCAAAAAGGCAATACATGGATTTTATATTTCGTCCGACACGTCGCATAATACAATATTACTAGATTACTTCTAACTGAAACAATATCGGCAAAACGCCTGACGCAAATATGAGACTATCTGAATAACATGAGGACTATGATTTATCTGTTAGGCGGTGGAGAAAATACTAAACTAAACCTAAATGGTGTTAGGGTAGGTTGCTTAATCTGAAAGCAAAGATATTATTTTAGTTATACCTACTGACCAAATGTCTTCTTTAACCAATTTTAAATAAGTAAATCAATTTCGACGTTGCAAGCAACACTTCAAACATTTTAGTTTGTCTTCTAGCGGACCAATTGTATGCAGAACACCTACGCAACCATGTTTAGCTTTTGTTTACTTAGAGTTAGGTAAACTGGTGAGATCACTCTTCTAAAGATGTCCCACGTCATGGCCGCAGATAAGAATATTGGTAGATAGCATGTGGCAGTTCTAGAACCTTGGTATAAAAATTCGATGATTTCCATCATCACATCAATCAACATGAGCGTAATAGAAAACAAATTGGCAGTTTCCTCTCAAAAAGCAATCAATGCACGCAATGACCTAGCGTACGATTCGATTGCTATCAAATAACCGATGTTTTTGGTTCATTGCCAATTGCTAATTTGCCTATTTGTAAATTACGTTAAACCACAAAATACATTTAATTAGTTTAAATTTAAGCCACGTGATTTGACAGTCGAACCCAAGTCTACAGCACTTGGGTTCGACTGTCAAATCACGTGGTATGTTAATAACTCTATATTCTCACTTTGCGTTACCAGTCGTTTCGCGAAATTCTTTAAAAATTTCCATGTACTTTATATAAGCGTTTCGTCCTAGGAGACTTTGTGGTAATTTCTATAGCTTGCTTCGTTCCCATCGGTGCAGACCAATTTTCCGCCAAGTGAGCCTTCACGCACTGTCCTAATGAAACACGAATCAGGGAAAATGAAAATTGCATAATATACGTTTTTTCAGAAACGTATAGTTAAGAAAATACTTATCTAATTTGTACGTACGAGTATCTATTTTAGGATTAGATGGTTTTTATTAGAGTCATTTCCTTTGACAGAAAGCACGGGAAAGCATAATTTGCAGAGAGCTTGCGATTATAATATAATCGCAAGCTCTCTGCAATGTGTTTGTACTTACTTATATGCTACGTGCAAAAGTGTTACTTTTGGTTTGTGTAATTTTTTGAAGACATCTCTTAATTTTCTTTTGGTGGTGCTGGAATAAGTTATAATAAAAGTATTATTCAGAGCTTAGCAGAGTATGATTTGATAATTTTTCCCTAAATGCAACGTCTCTTCGGTTCTATTTTATCTCCTGTACTGTACCAATTGCACTACTCTACGTTAGCGGCCGAATACTGTGAATTGAAAATAGCTATTTGCATGCATGCCCTAGGGCTGGACGGGGGAAAATACTTTTATCCGATGCCCGGAATATTGATGCTGTTATTTACTTATCGACACAAAGGTTCTGGTAAGAGCTGACGGAATTTTGTGGCATAAAACAAAAAATGAAATGTAGTAAATGGTCTCATGTTTCATCATGGGAAACATTCGTCTTCGATTGAGTAATTTTTTTTGGGAAACCTACCTTCCTATTAATTATTGTTTAGGTCACATTTATATCCAAAAACGCCAAGAGATTATTTGGTTCTTGTGTCGTTATGCCATTTTTCTGAACTGAGACTCTGACTCTATAAGAAATGAGATGCTTGTTTTTATCGTGATCTTTAAAAATTAAATGTGAGCAAAATCTACATTAATGGCATCCCCTTCGTTTTATTCCACCAGAGGGAAGGTCATTTAGCTTGAGTTGCCTAGACTCGTGAAACATTGCTCTCGAGGCCAAGTATATTGTGAAAAGGCAATTTATTTACTTCCAGATTTAACGGTTTTTGAAAGATCATTTCTGTTATTCATTTATGATGCAATTCTACAAAATAAATAAATAAAATAATGGGCAAAATAATCAGAACTCTACATTTTTGGGTGTAACAACCGTTATATTGATTTTATTCGTAATTAGCTTTGTCACCTCATCACCTCATCAGAAAATTAGAATCATAGAATCAGATACGTACCTTAGTTTATGGGCTGTGGTAGAACGTACGTTACTCTACCTTTTGGCTTTGGCGTAGTTGGGTAAATGTTCATTATTCGTTGGTCCTGCTCCTGGGGTCCTTATTATCTTTCCGACATTTTTACGACCATACAACCCTCAACCTCTCATGTCCGTCCGGTTGACAGTCCCCACCTCACAGCTCCTTTATAGGTATTATCTGTGACTCTACAATGTGACGCAGATAAATGGAGGACCTACGTGTGTCGTTCAGCAGATGCATATATTATTTACAGTGGCCGTTGGAGAGGTGCTAAAAAAATCTTGAGAAAGATATTGTAGATATTGTAGTGAATCAGACTTTGGTTTTCGTTTTCTGGGTTGACCCTCTGGTGACTAATAGTTTTCATGGCAACGGGCGTTAACAGTTTTATTATGAGCCATCAAATTTAATTAGACTCGAATCATAACTAGATGTCACCACTACAAAAATAAGATCGCGCTTGGTTTTGGTGTGTTCTGCGGGCTTAAAATGGCTACTAAGCCCAATTTTTTGCTTAAAAAAAAATTCAGGAATGTGATCAAAGATGAATACTATTTACCGGAATTGGAAGTTGGCTTATAGTATTTTAAAACACGCAATATTATTTATAAGAGAATTTAAATTAAGATCTATCATTGGCAACATGCACTCTGCATAGGGTCCGATTTCACCGATCACAGCCAAAATTTAGTTCAACAGAACCAAGTTCAGCTTGACCGAGTTCAAATTTTTTGACATTGCAGTTCTTGCACTACATTTAACTAATAAGTTTTACTTAAGTCGAAGTTCCTCCACTTGTACCAACCACCAAACTGGAATTTGAAGTTGGCTTATAGTTTTTAAAACACGCCAAATTATTTAAAGGAGAATTGAAATTAAGAACTATTATTCGCAACAAACCAGAGTGCATGAGGTCCGATTTCATAGATCCTTGCCAAAACTTAGTTCAACAGAACCAAGTTCTGCTTGATCGAGTTCACATTTGTGTGACATTACAGTTCTTGCACTACATTTAATAAGTACTAGCTGCGCCCCGCGGCTTCGCCCCCGTGGTAATTTATGTTTCCAACTTTCTTAATTTTTTCTTTCATAAGAACCTTCTCCTGACAATAACAAACACAACAAAGAAAGAATTAGCGAAATCGGTCCAGGCGTTGTTGAGTTATGCGCTTACCAACACATTTTGCGATTCATTTTTATATTATAGATTACTTCTGTCGAAGTTCCTCGACTTGTACCAACAAAGAATAACAAAACCTGCCCGAGCATACAACCCATTTACGTCCTTATCTTTTTAAAAATACAAAATACAACATATTATTCCCAAGATGGGTCACAAGTATCTATTCTAAGCAAGTACTCATCGAGGCGTGACTTGAGGCATGTAGTGGAAAATAGACGCAAGCGATCGAGTGGACGCGGGGTAGGCATTGCAGCGTGGGCTTCATAGGCTACGTCATAAAACAGATTGTGCCAGTTAGCACGGTATGAAGAATTTTAGACATCAGTCTTGAATGGCTTAGCTTAGGTCGTATGTAAATCATTACATAAGATCTAAGAGGTATATCTGTTAGAGCAAGGAAAATAAATGGTTAGTTAAAGGATTTCTTGGCGAAATCTGTACCATAGCTACATTGATGGCAAAGATGTAGTGAAGGCTACGTTGTACGACAGAATAACAAATTGTACAGGTTCGATTTTCGATGCGCGACGAATGTTCGTATAATCTGCAGATATCGGATCTATTCTATAGTAATTCTGTTTATAAATAAAGAAAATAAGTTTTAACGGTAAAATCAGTTATCTCGTACAAATTTAATTCTGCACAAATATAAGACGCTTGAAACGACTCTTAAATCTTAATTCAAGTCTGCAATACAAATCTCTTGCAAGACTCCTAACGCGCTCACAATATGGCTGCTGCTAGCTGGACTGGTTTGCCTAAAATCTACAAAACTTGTTAAGTCCGAGAACACTTGAAAGCCAATTTACTGTGAAAACGCTTTCGTAGAAGCGGAGACGAAAACTGAATTATTTCTCGAGAAGCTATTGTCCCGGTTCAAATAATAGTTTGTGGTATTGTTAAACCAGTTTGAAGGATGCTCAGCTATTTTCTATTCATCATTTCTGAAAATAAGGTTTAAAACCAAATTTTATGACTCGTTGTTGTGTATCCTACCAGCCAAGGGTGTGCAGTGCAGAAAAAGGTACCTATACTAAAAATATACAGGTACACTCTTTATTATATTTGTGTAGACCTGTCCTTGTCTCCATAGAAGCACAGTAGAAGTATGCTATAATTTTCTTTATGATGTGGTTTTGTTTTAATTTTTACCTTCACATATTCCTGCACTAATAAGTTTTTTTCTTACGGCAAAATAGGATCCACAAAGTTACACATTGTGTTCTAGATTGTTCAAGGGAATCTGGAGATGAAATCGATATAGACGATCAGCAGAAAGTGGGTAAACGGTCCGTAAATACAGATAGAGCTGATTTTGTACAGAGTGGAAGACGTTACATTGTTGTTATTGTAAAAATACCTATAGTATACAGCGCAATACATAATAGAAAATCTCTTCAGATGTAGCGACTCCTTTACTTATGGTCAAACTTCACTTAAGGTAAGTTTGTTTAACCTTCAAACATTTATTGCATCTGAAAACATTTAAATAATTCTAATCTTTAAAATATTCCTAATTCTTTATTGAACGAATAGAAAACCATAAAATTAGGAGAAACTTAGAAATTAAAATACATGTTTATAAATATTGGGTCTCTTATTTGCGATGGGTTATTGTAGCCTAACAAAAGTGATAATTTTAAGTTACGCCAGTATTAGATTCTTTTTATAACCACATATTCATATTATATTCTTGTTATAACCACATATTTTTTTTGTTTTGTGCAGGCTCAACCGGCTCTTACAGAATCCAAGGCGCCAGTGTTTCCTCCAGGAAGACCAGATATAGTGTTCAATAGAGCTATATAGACCCTTCGCAGTAGTGGCATGGTCTTTGGAACCGGAGGTAGTTCGACTTGCTTGTCCCCTTTACCAATAGGCTGCGTAGGCCGGTAGTTGTACGTAGACTTTTGAGCTACTGGCTTATCATTATAAGGAGATGTATGAGTTGCTTGGCTTTTAAGAGGGCTTCTGGTTCTGTAGACGTTTTCTGGAGTATCATCATAAGACATGCTTGTATATGATGAGTAATCAAAGTTAGTCGGTTTTACGTCATCAACAAGATCAGCTTTGTATGATTGTACGGATTGTTCTTCTGCTTTAAATTGCCCGTAATCTGTTTCTGAAGCTGTGGTATAGTCAATGTCGCGAGGGCGCTCTGGTTTGTCCGGTGTTGTGTATCGATAAGAATTAGGTAAAGCTTTGAAATAAAGCATGCCAGGATTTTCAGGCTTAAACATCGGCTGGCCGTCCTTGTATTCAGCCAATATCTCTTTCTCGTCTGGTTTTGATCGATTCCGTCCAGGTTTGATAACAACAGTTGGTGGTTCAGGTCTGACCGCTTGACGTTCTTGATCCTTTTTATATTTTGACACCATTCCACTAAGACCGACGAGGCCGAGTTTTACGCTGGGCAATATCATATCTAATTCAGGCTTGCGTCGTTTCTTCGCTACATCTTTACGAACTGGGTTTGTTGGTTTATTTGGTTGGGTTTTCTTTTCTTCTTCGTAAAACTCTGGGCTATTTGAGGTTGGTATGTGATGCCAACTAGGCACGATATAATGTGGTCTCGGCAGATCAATCTTGTCGACTTCGCTGTATGGTGTGGGTAGTATTCTTTTTTCAGGAATGTATGACACTGGGACGTAGAGGTTAGGTGGGTAGTCGATTGGGAGCGAAATTGCCAACACGCAATGAAGGTGAGCTGTGAAGAGTGCAGTTACCTGAAATAACAAGGTTTTTTTAAAGGAATAGTATTTTTAGGTGGTGGAAGCATCATGATGCTCAAATACTAATCATAATAAACTGGTTATACCTGACTCAAAACTAAATATTCATAACACACAGGCCCAAATAAAAGGGCGACCAGTATTTACTATAAGATACCCGACGATTTAAAAGATAAATCCGACATTAATTTTAATAAACTACTAAAGAACATACTACCTTTTTTTTAATATAAGTACACGATTTTTTTATGATAAGACTTAGTAATAAGACAGTAAATAATTTAAATTAACTTCAGTCTTCTTAAGTTGCTTCACCTTGACCGGGTATATAATTATAAGATCTACCAACTAAGAGTGTCAGAATAGTAAAAAAATCATGTACCTACCTATAAATATGGATGAAATAAATGAAATATTCTAGAAAATAAATGAATTAACAATTAACAAATAAAAAAAATTAAATAATAAGAAATAAGAAAAAAAAAATTGAACCCTATATGTACGCAAAGAGTAAAGACGCTGCTGTCACAGCCTATACGCTTGTAAACCAGACAAAAACACAGGCTAGCATAGCATGTTCATCGACCAATTTTCGCACGAATCTTACGAATTAACCAACATTAGATAGTCAACTAAAAATAATGATCTTACTTTTAATAACTCCATTTCTAAAGTTTCATTGGCAAAAAAGTAGGAATAGCGTTTTTCCTCTATCTAGATTCTGGTGTAGGTATAAATGCACTGTATCCAATAAATTATCACACTAAAATAGATAATCACAATATCTTTTGCGAAAACAGTTCGTATTTGTTGCGTGCAGAGTCTTTTGCAGGCGGATTTATTATGATAAATGCTAAAACATTTTGTAAGAGAAACCGACCACTTCATCGCGTGATCTCAACACCGATAAATACGATTTAGGTAGGTACTCAGTAGTTCTTTAGGGTTCATTTCAGGTGCGTATTTATAGAGTTAATTAAAAATGAGATTCCAGTAGCAATTTAGTAGGCCTATGGTACGGCACATTAAGTTTACTACAACTCCAAAACTCTCACTTAGAAAATCATCCAAGCAAGACTAGGAACATGACGTTGATAATCCCATGGTCATTTGAAATAGTGAGGACCCTACTCCTTACAGATATCTAGCTACTCTGTGATACTCTTTTCAATCGGTATCAGCATTTCGGGTTATGAATCATTCGGATAGAGTAAATTTACAGACGAAGGTAGAACAAAATATTTCAGCCCTCAATATTTATGTGTAAAAGTCGAGACTCTAGGTCCGTGGGTTATCGAGGCTCTCCGGGTTTTAATAACAATATCTGAGCGTCTGGTCGAAGCGACGCGTGACCTGGTCGAAGCTGGTGAGTATCTTGCGCATTAGTAGGGACAGCGGGGCTATGCAGCCAGCATGTCTTGGGGTCGTTTCTCTGTGAAATGAGATAGGCATAAAAACGGTGGTTTCAGGTGGCTTTTCCATAGCTTGCACAACAGAATAAAACTATGATGAATGCAATTGATACGGCTACGGCCGCGGCCGGTCTGGATGAAAAGTAGTCTATATGCAAATCCGACAGATCTGTTAAACAGATTGTGCTGTGCAGTCTCCTGATTGAAGTGGAACTACGAAAAAATCACCCATGAGAGCCACTTTAAATTTGTGAAATTAAAGGAGCGGATGCAGTGTGCTGATTACTACTTCGAACGAAAAGTTGCAAATTAAATAATAGCACATCGGTATTTGATGATTTATGATTAAACGCACGAACAAAATACTTATACAAAATGTGTTGTACAAATCGCATTTTTGGGATAACAATTTACGGTATATATTCTGCAAGCGGTACCGGACACCTGGAGCTCAGGGTCCCTTACATTTGGTGCCGTGTTAGTGCTCAGACTACGCCAAAACATTGCCCTTTTTTAGAGTAGCTAGAACTACGTCTAAAAAGGGCAATGTTTTGGCGTAGTCTGAGCACTAACACTAACGACCCTGAGCTCTAGGTGTCCGTATGAACACTTCACATCTAGTGATTATATGTGCTATAAACATCTACAGCTCATCTAGTTGTTGGGCGCTTATAAATCAGTGACCATTTTTTTATTTGCATGCCTGGCTTTCGTGTCACTGCGGCCACGACAGGTATATTGTGATCGTCACTTTGTGTGTTCAGTCTCGAAGCAGCGGCGTTCATAATTCGCCACTAACCCTTGCAGCTATCAGTGACCTTATCGAATAATACAGTTTATTATTTACAAATGTTCGGGTTTCCAATATTAGTAGGATAGGATGCAGTAGGAACCATCAACCAGTTTGTTTTGTACGCTGTGTGATAGAGTAAGGTGTAATTTACATTTTGTTCACAATGTTGTCGTAAAAGTCAGAAGCAGAGCGAGCTAGATGCCCCGCAACAGAAAATAGCCGCTTAGGGCATACTCCAGGCTGCTTTACGAATAATTTTATTGCTCAGTTCGCACTAACAATGGCGATCCCTATAGATTTCTGTTTGTACTTATTTATACTAGACGGACTTTGCTGTAGGAAAAAAGGATAACTAAAGGCGCTATGGACACAGTCCACAAGTTCAAAATGGTGGGTCTTATTTTTAACCCCCGACGCAAAAAGAGAGGAGTGTTATAAGTTTGACGTGTCTGCCTGTGTATCTGTCTGTGGTATCGTAGCTCCCAAACGGATGAACCGATTTTCGTTTAGTTTTTTTGTGTCATAGATAACTTAATCACGAGTGTTCTTAGCCATGTTTCATGAAAATCTGTTCAGCCAATAAACGTCGGCGGGTTTTTAAAATTTTTAATTTTGTTTGTTATGTTAATAACTATTGCAATTTTTTGTGTGCAAAATATCCTCGAGATACATTTTTCATTAAATGAGCTATTGCAGAAAAAGGCGAAAATAAAGGCTGGATCGTTTCGTTTCTTTCATACATTTTCAAAGAATCAAATAAGATATCTATCTCCATGAGCCTTGGTTTCAGTGTAAACCGGTAGAAGCCTTTAAAAATAATAAAAAGTGAAACAAATTCATAGTAGGATGAAACCCATTGGAAAAGGAGAAGAATAATATAAAAATGTTAAGAAAAATAATTTACGGGCGATCTGAGGTCGGGAAGGGGAAGGGGGTGAGTTTTAAGGGTCCAGTAAGTTCCGGTAAGTCCAGTTTTCCCTCTTAGTGATAATTTGCAAGGGGGAAAGCTGGAATTCATTTTGTAAAAGTCCAGTTTTCCCCCTTCAGGCTTATTTTTAAGGGGGAAAGCTGGAATTATTTTTTATCGATTCCAGTTTTCCCCCTCAAGGGGGATCTTCAAGGGGGAAAACTGGAATTGTCTTTTTATCGATTCCAGTTTTCCCCCTTATGGATAATCTATTAAATTAGTTTCTTAGTTGTAAACTACCGTGTAAGGTGTGACTAAAGCAACTACATACTGAAGTAATGTTTTGTTTACAGCAAATAAATTTAGTGCGCGGACGGAGAAAATCTTTCCTGCAGCATTATTGTCTAATTTGAAACCGATTACCAGTGAACTTGAAGTCGATTATCAGTAGTCAATACCACGGAATAAGAATGATAATAAAATTACTAAAGGCACCGTTGTCGCCAAACTTACACAAATAAACCACTAATCGTACAATGCATAAAAAGACACAATTCGTTTGATTGGTAGTTTTAGGTTTAGTCAAAACTAGCCAATGTCGCAGATTTGGAAATGAACCTTGACTTCTTAGTAATATAATAAGATTTATTTTACTTTAGCAGCAGAACGTATTTACGGTCTATGAAAAAAAAATGAAATGAAAAATTGTTTATTGCATAAAAAGTACATGACACTGATTTAGGGCTCTCATTACCAATATAAGCTATTCTGAAAATAGCTTGTGGTTTGGTAGTGAGTGCTTCCCCTTAAAATAATTACTTCTGGTTATTGTACAAGACTTAGGTGTACGTCTTAAATAATAAAAGAAAAATTGATAAGTACAGCATTAAAATTAATTAAGTATATCACATAGAAAAGTCTTAAGTTTTTAAATTCAATTAGAAGACAAAAGCATGCAGATTTGAAGCTATTATAATAATAAATAATATTAATAATTAATAATAAATAATAGGCGGCTACCTACCTACTATGTGCAGGGTTTGGATATCGACCTTACGTCATGCACTTTCGCAATGCGAACATCAAATGAACGCAGAGCTGAATGTTTGTATACGAGAGGTCCACATCGGGATGCATTCAGGGCATCTTGGCGAAATTATAAATAATATAACCTATAAATTTATATTAATTATATTATTAATTAATTATATAAATACGGTAATGACGCGCCGCCACTGTATGTGGAGATTCCAACTGAGACTGTCATCAAGGAGTACGCCGAGGTATTTTATATTGCTGGTTCGGGTCATTGATAGGCAAGCGGGGCCTTCACAGGTTAAGACACTGCGGCATGAATGGGCTACAATATAAGGTTGATTTTGACTAACCGTACTATTAAATGATTGATGAATTGAATTAAAACAAGATTTTATTAAAAACAATTAAATTCGTACCTTTTCTCCTACTATCATTTTTACACTCTAAAATCGAACAATACGGCTTAACTACGGAAAAATGAATTGATCGCGAGACTAGGCTACTCCTGGCGATGTTAGAACCCGACTGGGATTAGTTAAGTTAAGCGTAACAACGCGTAATTGTGGCACGCGTGCCACGCTTATTACCCTACTTACCACTTCTAACTATCTTCTCTGTTCTGTGGTTTCAAATGTCAAAACTGAAGTCGATGCCGATTACCAGTTCACTTAGACAATAAATAAGGCTGCTGATTCGATCTGAAATTGGTTGGTTACTGGATTAATGGGTTTGAAGTGGCATTGAAAGATGACACTGGTCATAACGGCCAGTGTCAACCAAACCATAACTTTGTTTGTTTACGGTTTGCAGATGGAAGCTCAATTTTTTGACAGATCTAAAAGCTTTCGTCAATTATTTTTCACTTGCTTTGTTTGCAATTGTGAGTGCTGGTACTGTTCTGGCCCTTTTCGTTCCCTTCAATTTCATCCGACTCCCAACGTTTCAGTGATGGCTTCCTTCACATCACATATTACGACACTTAATTACATATACAAAAATAACAGCAAAATTCTTCTGCGTGCCGGACACCAATTTTCCTACAAAAAAAGTTACAAAACGGGGCAGATGTGTGGGAGTGCGTGAATCGCAAAAAGTCAAAGTGCCACGGACAAATAACCATGAAGGTATGTTTTTATTTCAATACTTAGATACTTAGGATACTTTGATACTTAGGATACTTTGATACTTAGGTGTAGATACGTAAATATTTATTTACGACGACCGAGGCAGTCGCTGTCCTATGAGTGGGTGCTTGCAGAGCCACGCACCGCTGAAGCTTGGCAGTGTAAGCACCGCAGAGGCTGGGTAGCGAATGGGAACACCCATTCGCTGCTCAGCCTCTATGGTGCGAGCAAGGCGCGCCATAGCTATACTAGCTGAAACATGGAGATGTGTGTCATGGGCAATGAAAGCGCTTATTCAAGCGACACGAGCGGCACCTATTTTACTTACTATATTTTTTGTAGCACATAATTAAAGAAGTTACTGGTATAATTTTAAAAACTGTTAACTTTGTTTTAGGCAAACGACGTCATAAAAGAAAATAACCATATTTGTGCGGCTGACTTCAAGAAAAACGAAATCGCCCTGAAATTGTACGATTTATAAGGAAAAGTGTGTGCTCCACAATGCCCCAACCTGTCCAAGAATGTTCAAACAAATAACAGAACAAAAAAAGTTTGAAGATGGACGCATTTATTAGATAGACGCAACTCGAATTAGTGAGCGGATTGATAACCACTGGACACTTCCTTGAAAAAATTAAAATAAATAGTACCTACTATTATCGGTGTTAGGGCTCTGGCTGGCAACGTACCAACCAGTCATTATTTTTTCTTCTGGTAAGAGAGGCAGCACAGCAGATAGTGCTACTTGTCTCCTCTGGATCTTCGTTTTTGTTAAATTTAATGAACGTGCTTTTTTCCAAATCGCTTGAGTGAAGTGAAAATAGCATCCTTTCACTACAACTTTTTCAAAAACATTTCGAATGGCGTTCATTGTTTGATTTCAAAATCACTTATATACGATTGTGGTGGCCATTCTGGAATTTGCGCTTTTATAAGTTCAAAAAGGATGGTATACGTTTTCTCCGTTTTGTGGCTCATTAAAATGTATACCAACGGCACGATATCGTTTGTGCTGCCTAGATCGCCATGGATGGCATACACCTGAATAAATGCGATATATATCCGTGAATATTTACCAATATACAGGGTGTTCAGCACAATGTTAGTCTACTGAAAACTAGGATTAGGTAATGTGTGTGGTGTTTAGGGTTTCGAGATCGAAGATCGGTTTCGGAACCTTTATGATCTCGTTTTGTCTGTCCTTTTTTCCAGAAGCGTATACATTGCCCTTTAAAAGTTACTTTTCGTTCGTGTAGCCTAGTTGTAGGCACAGCAAGTTTATGTTTATTTCTCGTAATAAAATTATGTTTATCGCTATTGATGATGAAAAGATACCTACAGGGTCGTGTGGGATATCAAATGAAACGTATCAGTTTGTACATTTCTATACAGTTTTTGAAATCTCTCTAGGTTTCATACTTGTTGAAATATTTTGAAAAAAGTCTAAAAATTAATCTAATCTCCGAAGTACCTATGCAGAAGGATCTATCTTAAATGTAGTTTAGTTTTCATTACACAAACATGGTTGTTGTTTTGATTTTTATTTTATCTTATTTTATAAAGTCGTTATAATTATTTTTCAAAAAGATACTAAAATATTCTCTATTATGGTGCGAGAATCTTCTGAACAAAATACTAATAGGCGTACTCCCCACGATTCTAGTCTGCCAAAAACGTTTAATTCTTTGGTGGAACTATAATATCGGTTACTTGTCAACTATTTCTTTTTCACCACTCTCACCGAAAACGGTGACTTTGCTGCTTTTCTTTTTCTGGCTAGTCCGCTAGTAGTATTTATTAACTCGAAATCAAATATTTTTAGTTTCGTGCCTTTTAAATCTCTCGCTACCTCAGCAGTCTACTTTGGAGCCACTTTCTACGCTCGTGACTCTATTCTTGGCTGCTTCGCTAGCTGTGGATTTATTATCGGCACGTTCATCAAAAAATTGTTTTGTCCATTTGTTCAACAAATAACTTTTATCTACATTAGCAGCTGTATGAGTAGACTTGATGTTTTTGAAACAATAGAAAATGTGCATCTTTGAGTGTTGCTCTTTCTTAATTAGACACTGCAGGAAAAATGGGGTATTATGGAGAACAAACTTTTTATCCTACTAGGTAAATTTTACAAATTCCTTACAATGATAATTTATCAAAATCCGTCCTCAGTGAGAACACGTCGTAAAACTTTGTAAAGTTTCAGTCATAGAAACCATGTAGAAGCGGTCTCGCAATTCATGTAGTCAGAGGCCCTAGCGTTGTGTCTGTGTTTCAGAGCCCTATTTTCAACTGGCAATACCCAATTATGCCCACAAATGAGACTGATAAAGTACCTACCTCGTTCTAAGAAGTCAGCCTCGTACTTTTGTTGTTTCAGGGATTTTTTGATTATGGTTTTCACGTTTTGTGTAATTTTTGACATTAAGTGTAATTTTTGACATTAAGTGTAATTTTTGACATTAAGTGTAATTTTTGACATTAAGTGTCATTTTTGACATTGGTTGTCATTTTTGACATTGGTTGTCATTTTTGACATTGTGTTTTTTTTGATAAATTACGTCATTTTTGACATTTGTTGTCATTTTCGACATTGGATGTCATTTTTGACTTTTAGTGTCTTTTTGACATTTAGTGTCATTTTTTATAAAGTCTGTCATTGCTGTCAAAGTACAAAATAAAAATTGAGTTTACTGTTGAGTACTGTAGTTTTTATTGTTCTCTTTGGTTTCCTTCTCTCAAGGGGGAAAACTGGAATTCATTTTTCGCAAGGAGGAAATCTGGAACGCGAAAAAAATGAATTCCAGTTTTCCCCCTTAAGGGGGATTGTTCAAGGGGGAAAACTGGAATAACCCGAAAAAAGCACCACATTTTGAATCGAAAATTCACCCGTCAAAATATTAGCTTTTTTCAAAAAATTGGTATGCTTTCTGTTCGTTGAAATCTCTACTTTCCGATGGTGTCAAAAAAATTATATATTACGATAGTAAATCTTCTCAGCAAATGCAAAAAACTGGAATATGATTTTTTTTAGATATTATATACAATTTTGAGCTATTTATTAAAATTTACACTTTAATTACTCGAAAAACTAAGATTACATGTTATATTGAAAACAAAAAAATTCAAATCGAAATGTAATTACTACGAGTATAATTACATTTTCTATACAATAATGAAATTCAGTTAAATCGGTTTTAACCACAGGCGGAGATATCAAGTAACATACATACATAAAAAAACATACAGACGAATTGAGAACCTCCTCCTTTTTTGAAGGCGGTTAAAAGCCATGCTCAGCATAGTATCTTGAAAGAACTGTTAACTGGCTTTAAGTTGATGTTCTTCAACCGTTTGAAGTCTGCAGTTGTGTTACATTACCCTAAGTCAAGGAAATAGGTAATTTGTTTGGTCTGCAACAATGATGCTGTACTGTAGTTTAACCACTAGTTAAAACTAAAACCTCATAACTGTGTCTAGCCGCAGAAAGTCACGTAGCAAACTCATTCGAGCAGTGGTTAAACAAATTGTGTAAATGTTACATTAAATAGGGACTTGGACAACTGGCGTTTGTCCAACGTGTAGATACGAAACAATACGCAAAAAAATACTGATTTTTTTACGCTTTGTTGGTAATTGGCTCTCCATATCTTATGATTTTGAAAGATAATCGGGTATTACATTTTAATTGACTTTTTGACAGAAGTTTACATCAATTATACGACATCAATTTCGAAGGCCTCTGTGGCGCAGCGGGCGAAGGTCTGCCTGCAACGCAGGAGGTTGCGGGTTCGATTCCCGCCTCGGGACAAATGTTTGCACGATCTGCAGACATTTGTCCAGGGCGTTCTGGATGTTTTCTATGTATAATAAAAAAAAAACTATCTATGCAGTGTATTGTATTAAGTATATCAGTTATCTAGTACCCATAACACAAGCTCTGTTAGCTTGGGGCTAGATTGTCCAGCATTATTTAATTATTATTTATTTATAAACAAAGCGATCGTCTGATTGTCTGATTATTTTTAGGGAACATCACTAGAGCTGTAACAAACCGTTTGTATTCGGTACTGAGTAACGGGTGCGCCATCGAGTACCGAGTCACGAAACGTTACACAAAGATGCGAGTAACGAAATGCATTCGGCATTTCGTTACTCGCATCTTTCGTACTTTGGGTACCTACACTGTTTCAGTTCACGCAAATACCGTTGATGCGTGTATTGAAATGTTTGCTGATCGTATGTTTTACGCATGCGCGCGCTTATTCGGTGAATTTAAAAACGTAGGTACATTTCAAAGAACGATGCACGATCTAAGAAAAGAAATTTCCGAGTAGACCAGATTTATAATATTGAACGAATCATGTGAAATCATCGAAAAACAAAACACGGGGCCTAGACAACTAGTCTTGTGGCTCACAGAAAACAATATTTAATTTTTCGATTCCACACAAAGGCGCATTGAGGAATCGCGTTTGTGTTTAGAACACGTTGTGACGTCATGAGAATCATGGCCCTGTACGCGTACGCAATACGACTCGATTCGATGCTCGTACATAGCATGTTATGATGAGGTTATCAGAAGTAATGAGTAACGATACGATAGTAGCGAGTACTAATTGATAAAGTAACGAATACATACGGGTATGCTTTTTTTGTTACTTTTACACCTCTAAACATCACCCTTAAACTCCTAAAATGTACGAGTATCTATACAGGGTTATTATTCCAGGAATTCATTTTTTTGACTTCCAGTTTTCCCCCTTAAGGGGGATTTCAAGGGGGAAAACTGGAATAACCCATTAGTAATTCACTGACAGTGCATGAACTACAGGTTTTGTCGAACATCAGGAACACGTTCGTGAAGACGCCCTCATTTTTTTTTGTAAATCTCCTCTGATAATAAATGTAAATCACGTTTGTCCGGAAACCAATGAATTATTATAGAACGATCTTTCACTTCCACCCCCACTGCTAATTACTAAACTTAAAAATAACTAAAGTTAAAAATGTCAGAGCCGTTTTTAAGTTTAGTTTCAAATAAAGCCTCTGTAAAGAAAGATTATTGAATGGATGGGGTACCTACAAGGTATTTTAAGAATTAAGTCCGCAACGTGTATACGTGTACGTGATGGGGGCAGAACCTGCAGTTCAAGCAGTATCAGTGACTTACCAGTAACCCTGTATACTGTGTAGCGAATATCACATCACATCACACTAATATCACATCACACTAATATTATAAATACGAAAGTTTGGATGGATGGATGGATAGATGGATGGATGTTTGTTACGTCTTCACGCCAAAACTACTGAACAGATTGAAATTTTGCATTGGTGTAGCTCTAAGCCTGGAATCAAACATAGGCTACCTTTTATCCCATAAACCAGTTCCCGTGGGATAGAAATCACCTTTAAGGCGAAGTGAGATCGTGGTTGCGCAGCTATGCAACGAGCGAACGCCCCGCGAGGCGGCGCGGCGCGGGGACCGCCGCGCCCGCGCCCCTCGCCGCGCACGCTATAGCTAGCTAAACTACTAATACTAAATAGGTAGGTAGTAGGTACACCTATAAGTTTACGTACAATTATGTATATTTGATAGAAAGGGGATTTATTTATAAATAATTTCCGATAATTTATTGAAATGTACCTATACCTAAGACTTATTATGAAGGTATGTATGTATTCCTATTTTTTTATTTATTGAGGATATTTATGTAGGTTAGATGCGCGAGTAGGTAATTTTATAAACGGACTTGTAAAAAGGAAGATATTCTCTTTTCGGCTGTAGGTAGGTACTAGGTAGGTAGGTATCTAAGTATTTTTATGATTACGTAGTTTGTTTTATTTCTTACCTACCTATATAAAAAACCCACTTTTGCTTATAGTGATAAGTCTACCAATACTGAATTAGATAAGTAAGGTACCTACCTACGCTTCTTATAAGTCGGGCAAAATGTCATCTTTTGTTTTTTCATCTCGTACCTAGTAGGTAAAATGGCCCGGTGCCTAAGATGGCCCACTTTTAGAAAAACTTATTTGCATGATTTTTGTTTCATGGTATGCTTTTTTATAAAAAAAATATGAGCATACTCATCATCATCATCATTATCAGGCTATATCAGTCCACTGCTGGACATAGCCCTCCCCCAATGAGCGCCATAGCGCACTGTCTTCAGCTTGCCGCATCCAGCATCTGCCTGCAGTCTTTTGCAGATCGTCATCCCACCTGGTCAGAGGGCGTCCTACACTACGTTTGCCGAGTCGCGGTCTCCACTCAAAAACACGTATATGAGTATACTATGCATAGGTATATATAGAGTTGGCCAAAATTTGGTTCAATTGAAGAAAACAGGTAGGTAGATATTTTATAATTATCTTTATTATTATCTAGAGTTGATGCCTCAATGAGAATTTTCTTAAAATCCATCCATCCATCATCTCCATTTAATACACAAGGCTGGAGTGTGACTGACACTGATTGAAGGTCTAATAGTGCAACTTCCGATATTTCATGCACTTGTGGTCATACTTGTTCAGTAAATCCGTCACTAACTCGAAGATTTTCTGAAGTACTGAAACAATCAAGGTAAGCATAAATGTAATATTGAAAGCAAATAGGCGTGTACTGTCAAAGTGTGCGTACTAATTCGGGGTACTAAACTAACCACAACTATCCACTAACTGAAGAAATAAGGTAGATATCTAAGATGTTGTGATTCATGTGATTTGACCCTAAAATAGCCCACTATTCTGCAAATTGCTATAATTCCGTGCAATTAGATTTATTAACGGCTAAAGCCATTTGAAGAACCTAGGCTTGTATCGGTGGAAATACGTTTCTTAAAAACAAACAATTGGGACAAATGTTTGTACGATCTACTTACATTTGTCCAGGGCGTTCTGGATGTTTTCTATGTATAATAAAAAATATCTATCTATGTAGTGTATTGTATTAAGTATATCAGTTATCTAGTACCCATAACACAAGCTCTGCTTACTTTGGGGCTAGATATTGCTGTGTGTGAATTGTCCAGCATTATTTATTTATTTATAAAAGTGGGCCATCTAAGGCAGCGGGCCATCTTAGGGTCAATATCTTGTTCGAAACAGATAAACAGGTTATATATTATTATGTAGGTAACAGTGGTATTTTCAGGATTACATCACAATCGGTAGGTATTTTTTGAATTATATTTTGGGTTATCTAAGCACAGGCGCGGTCGCAGCTCAAGACTTTGGGGGGGTCACACTTGGTGCGGGCCGTAGCACCAAATGTACTTGTAGGCGGTTGCAGACCCCACCGAAAACGTCTAAACTTTATCGGCGAGCGGAGCGAGCCGCGGAAAATTTATACTCAACTCCCAACAATAGTAGGTATAAGTTATAGCGAGCGAAGCGAGCCTCGAAATTTTTGAGATGTTTTCTGAAGTTTGGGCCGCAAAGCTGAAGCAGAGCGTGCTGCGATAATTTAGTGGTTTCGTTTGATTTTTAGAGTGTTTGGAAAACTGACCTCAAACGAGGGATGAGCCCATGACAAGAGGTAGACAGTGTAAAGTTGCCGGCAAGTTGAGCGAGCTGCGACAATTTTTGGTTTTTGTTAGATTTTGGGCAACTTTTTAGAAAATTTGGCAAAGTGACCTAAAGCGGGCCGGGTTTTGAGCTTTAGATCATAGTCAGAAGGAACAAATGTTATCAGCGACCAGACCAAAACGCGAAAATTTTGTTGTCTATTAATTTTTTGTACTGGTTGACAAAGTGAACTCGCAGATTATTTGTTATATTTTGTGCTATTTATTGTGGTGGTTGGATTGATACAAACTGACAATAGCGGACCAGCCAGACCAATAAAATTGGGAACGTTGCCTCTGTGCTAATCAGCACAAATAACAGTAATATCGGCGGGCGGAGCGAGCCGCGATTCTTTTTATTGCTGCAGTTGGTAACCATAATCAATGTAACGGAAGTAAACAGGATAAAATAATCATCAAGCTGTGGGTTGCAATTTTTAAGTACCTAAACTAAGATTTTGGGGGGAGGTCATGACCCCCGTGACCCCCCTCCCCCCCTGGGACCGCGCCTGTCTAAGGAACCTTGTCGAAGCTCATAAGATGCTCCACTACATTATAGATGCACTATGATTGTAACACATTCCCGCGAAATTTTTATTATTTTGAATCAGTGGAAATACGTTTTTCAAAAGTGGGCCATCTTAGGCACCGGGCCCATCTTTGGGTCAGGTACCTTATTCAGAAAAGACATTTATATTTAGGTACCTAATATGGTATTATATATTGGCAAGTAGGTACCTCTATATTATAGTTATAGTAGTAACACATAATTATTACATATAGTAAGCGTAAAAGTAAGCGAAAGTTTGAATGTCAATCATAATGTTATGTTTATTACTTATCTCTTCACGTCAAAACTACTGACGGATCGAGCTGAAATTTTTCTTTGTTGTAACCTGGAATAAAATAAATATTTTATAAAAATATACATAGTAGATAGTAAAATTATGTAAGTAGATACCTACCTAGCTATTTCACAAATAGGTACTTACCTACCTTCCTACCTACTGAATAACTAATGAGGGAAAAATATTCAAACAATTAGGTAGGTAGATAGGTACATATTTTATTTAGAACGATCTAAATAAAATATGTAAGTATCTACCTATCTAGGTAGATAGGTACTTATTAGTTGTAAGATGATCAATAAAAAACTTACTTACCTGTTCAAGTTCATCAATTTGAGTTTCTTGAGCTTCAATCGCGAATATTTTCTTGTTTTATTACACTTTTTATTGCCCATTTTTCTGTCCCGTACAATATTTGTTGCGTAGGCGGCAGCGGGGGGGCAAGGGGTCGCAAAAGTTGTACACGGGTGCTCTCGACGAGGCGCTGCGGCCGACTGATGGAAGGCGAGAGCCGCATTATGGCCGGCCCGCGCGCAATTTCAGTAGTAGTTATTTTTAAATGTGTTTTTGCTACAAAATTATGTTCTTTCGCAATAATGTAAAACCATAATCCTCTAAAGTATATATTAGGGAACACGTAGACGAAGTTTCATTGAAATATGTTAATTAACCAGCAAATGAAACTGGTTCTTCCGTAGAAGTACCACTGTACAAATTAAGATTTAGAGGTAACTTTGCGATTTTTTTCTATCGAGTCAAGTTTAGTCAATCGTGTTTCGACTCCCATAAGTCCCTAACGAGAATCCTAAACTTTTTATTGTCATCAAAAACAAATTAAAAAATTGATGTTTTTTGGCCTTAAAATTGATTTTCCGTAGAGTCAAAACGTGGGTTTTGGGACTCACTTCACCTTAAGCGTTTCCATAGAAAAAATGCGCCCGAAGCCGCGAGCATAAACTACTAATATTTTCAACTGTTACTAATATTTTCTAAAAGAAAATTATAGGTACTAGTATTTACAATTGAAACAATTGAGCTAACTGCCGACTGTTGCAAACAGTCTACAGATAGCTCAACTGATCCATATTTTCTAACATTAATATAAGATGCAGAGACCGGTGATGATGATGATGATAATTAAGGCAACTAGCAAGGTCCAGTATTACCAACACTGTAACATTAAATATGACATACAATATTTTGTAGTCGGGGTACAAAGGCGTTACGAGCTCGCCCTTTATCTGATGGCTCCGAGCCGGACATATTACGAGTGTTTAGGATATGAAATACGAGTTTTGGTTCCTACAATGTAGGCGTCATTTTGAGGTTTTATTACCATAACCTTTCAAAGTTTTCCATAAAATCACACTAGTATTATAAATGCGAAAGTTGGATGGATAAATGTACTACATGTGCAGAAGAGGGCTGTTCGTGCAAGCTATAATATGGGTCCCAGAGAATCCCTGCGTGATAAATTCAAAGAAATAAACATAATGACAGTACCATGTCAATATATTTATGAAAACTTGTTGTACACTCATAAAAATATAAGTCAGTTCCCTAAAACGAGCAATAAAAATAAGCCTGGAAGAGATCGCTTCTAAGCGATAAGGCCGCCCATTGTACTTGTCTTATGTAATGTCTCCTTGTAATGTTATTTTTATGGTGTACAATAAAGCATTTTGTATTGTATTGTATTGTAAAAATAATTTTAACACCAGAAAAAAACATAACCTTGCTGTGTCCACAACTAGGCTACACAAAATTAATTTAACTTTTAAAGCGCAATGTGTACGCTTCTACAACAAAACTCCTAGTGAGTTGCAAAAATTATCAGTAAATAAATTCAAACAAATTGTCAAAATCTTGCTATGCAAAAAGGCATACTACATATAAAATATCAGATTATCTAGACGATAAAAAAGCTTGGGACGGGTTTTGCTCCAACTCGAAAAATAACAACTAACAGGCTAAAGGTTTCTTCGTCGCTTCTTTACGTTATTCTACATACCGAAGCGACAGAAATCAAAAAATATCACTTTATTTCCGTGTCAGTGTTTAGTTTTATAATTTGACCTTTTCCAAGTGTACATTTATTGTATTTATGGAAATAAAGAGTTTTTGATTTTGATTTTGCTGGGTATTTAGCCCCAGTTCGCCGTCCACTCATACGTCACATCTCTCTAGCACAGTATAAGTAAAACATGCATATAGGTAGGCTGTGTCTCTAGTGTGTATGTCCATTGCTAAGCAAAGGATTTTCGATCCAGCGCTAGTGGGTGCCAACTCATACCCATCGTCTAGCAACACAGCTACAATCTGCAGACCGCCTCGTTGGTCTAGCGGTCAGCTGACCGCTAGACCATGGGACAAGCTTGTCCAACCGCTAATTATGTGGTCCTGGGTTCAAATCCCGGGTCAATAGTTGTTATTGGGGTTTTTTTTAGCAAGAAAATTTCACAGAAGCAGCCCGGAGTCAAGAAGTTGGCGGTGTTAGACCCCACGTACCTCGGAAAGCACATTAAGCCGTTGGTCCTGCGCTGGACCTCTGCCCGGTCGTGTCGGTCTGCCGTCCCATCGGATTATGAGAGTGAGGGAATAGAGAGTGCAACTGTGTTTGCTCACACACTTGTGCACTATAATATGTTCTGAGCTTCTGACTAGTCTCCGATGAGACTGGCCGCCATAGTCGAAATTCGGCTCGGAGGACATCACAATCTACTAGCTAATTTTCCTTAAATTATGTGGCGCTCTGCCCGACACCTATGTACCTATTGCACCGTATTCCGTAGATCTTAATATTCGACATCCAAAAACCACCCTACGATAAAATTATAAATTCGCAACAGTAGTACCTACCTTCCTAGCTGAGTCTCGCTCGTTGAAACCTTTATGCCTTTCTGTAAACAGTTTACAACTCGATACTTACATTTACACTGGCTGCCGCGCCTTAATGATACAGTAACAACTCTTAATAACACAGTAACAACTGCGTTACAACGGATTCAGTTCCTCCAGGAAAGTGATTCTGCCGTTTTATTAGATAAAGTGAGTACTTCATGAAAATGTTTTGAATCTTGCGACTTAACTACACCCTCTATATTTTCTAAATTAGGGTAATTTAAGCTGTTCAGCGGTAGATAGCTTCTGGGGGTAAGAATTAGTCAATTGGGTAAAAAACCTGTAGGATTTCAGACAGACTTTTTAATCTTTAGGTAGGACATCCGCACTTATACACTTAACTCTGTAGTCTATCAAAATAGAAGAAAATACAGTCTATAACTTGTTAGCAATTTGGTGACATTTAGCTCTTCAACCACTTAGGTACGTGTCCGCCCGGACCTCCTGGTACTAGTCTCAAACGCCCGCGCCTCGCGCACAAAAATTACGGCTTTTTTGTTATTATAGTGCGTAACCCCACACTAAGGGTAATTTCTAAGAAATCAAATAATATCGCAAAACTTTTCGACTTCGACGGGACTTGAACCCGCATCCTTCCTTCAGTACAGGAATGTGCTAACCAACTACACCACGAGGTCAAGTGACGTGGGAGTCGGTCGAAAATCTCTGCGACTTCCTACGGTCTCTAGCGCCGTTAGCTCCACCTACAGGGGAAACATTTAAGTTTATCCAATCCGAAGTCGAAGTCGAAAATTTTTGTGATATTATTTGATTTCTTAAAAATCACGGCGCCGCGAAAACGTCCCATTTTAAACTTAAATTGATATATCTCGCTAACAAAATAAATAATTTCCCACCCGTCGCCCTACAAGCAAACGGCAGCCGATGTTGGGCTAACCCGGGGGCTTAGGGGGACAGAATCAAGCGACGGTTGTTAAAAATCCATATTTACTAAGAGTAGACAGGCAGGTTTTACGACCTCAGTGACGCTATAAGAGACATTAGCTAGACACTACACTATAACCAAGCAAATCACCTGTAAAAGGATATCCGGAAAGCAAACCAACCTGCGGGCAGCTGAATTAAATTGTAAAATAGCGTTGTGGCGTAGTGACGTCACGTAGAGCTCGGGATTCAATCAAATTAGTCGAAACAAGTCACGTAACCGGCCCAATCACGATTGCCTGGATCCGGCGCGCGGGAAATAGCACCTTCTGGGAAGCGATGTCTCACGGCACCACTTGATAACATTATAAACCTAGCCATCTATGGGTATACCTATGTACTCTTGCTTACGAAGAAATTTCATTAAGGTATACAATTTTCGCCCTGACTAGGCATAAACATAGAGAGGCCTATGCATAACAGTGGATCGAAAAGGGTGATGATGATATAATTTTCTTGATTTCGCGTCGATTTTTGATGATTTTATATTAATTTTGTGTCAGTGTAGTAAATAAGACTTATAAGTGATGGATAACTAACCCAAAAAAATTGCTATGATCATAAATCAAAAATAGGGAGTCGAAGCTTTTATGAATTCTTGATGGACCAAGTTTAAAGACCGAAGGGATGCACTGATGACTGAACTTAATTTAAATAGATTAAATTTAGGAACATTTATGAACATTTTAGCGGAAACAAATTCATTAGCGGCCACTGTCTAAATTTTTTATGCATCAGAGTGACTCCTTTTGAATATACCTACAACTTGACTGATTAGTTTAATTTTGTTGTTTTTTTTTATTTGGCTATTATTAATAAGTTTTGGTTATGATAGGACTGACATACTTCGCAAAGTCCTTCGCAAGTCCTTAACAATAAATATGATTTAAAAAACCTTTATGTAATTTTACATCGTTTTATCACAGCCACTATTCTGAGTTGTTGTTGATTAACACGAATAGCAGCCTTAATATTACTCAACAGCTGAAACGGTGAGTACTCAAAACACCAATAAAGCAGCAATAAGTAGTTTCATTATAGCGAAGATACGGAAACGGATGAACCACAAAGAAAAAGTTGCGAAGAAAGTGCGCGACTACGAAAAGTTTTCAAAGGCGGAGCTTCACCGCGCATGCGCTCCTCTTCTGCTGAAGAATTGCTTCAGGGGCGACGTCGACGGCCGCCGATGGCTGCAGCAGCACAGCACTCGCCAGTCGCCGCGGTACCACTGTGCTGAACGGACGCACCGAATGACCCCACCCTACAAAACTTAGTGAAAAACTCCAAAATTAACCCTTAAAAACACTAACGAATATAGAGAACACTTATAAAAAGTTTGACAACTTTTTGGGTTAGTAAAAAAGTTTTGAAAGTTTTTTTATGGATGGAAATTCGTCTCTATTATATTTTAGTAGTTAGATAAGTTTTTAAGAAGCGGAAGGTATGTACAAACAGTTTAAAAACACACGGCGATAGCTTTAAACAGGCCCACTTAATATAAATATGTAGTTAACTACTTATGATTGACTTAATTTAAAAGGTCCTGTTGGCATTATCATAAACTATATAAAAAGAAGTTAGAAAAGTACCTGCATGAATTGTTTTAAACCTAAAAAAGTTTTAAAAGCGTTGTAGGTACAATTCTCGTAGATAATCCAACGGTCAAAATAAAATTATGCAGAATTTTAGTGCCATGTACAATTGTACATGGTTGTATTGATCATACACGCAAAATCTTTTTTGTTATATTACACGCAAAAGCCTTAATGTAAGTAGCAAAATAATTTACACATTATTTTTTTTTTATTCTCAACAAAGTTCAAAAAAGTTAACCACGCACCTTAATGTTATTAAAATCTCCCCATTATTCGAATCCCTGTCATTCAAAACTCATTAACCCTAAAATAGCTTCGTAAGTTTTCCTTTCACATTACATTTTACGGAATAGACTCCCTGTATTGGTTAAATAACCTTTATTAGATAGGGACAGGGTTCTTTTCATAGTTTGCACGCCTTTAGTTAATTATAATTAAGGGAAATGATTCTCAAACCTGAACCAAAATGATGTGTTTAAAAGGTTCGCTAAACAATAGTTGGATTAAATCTGATTTGATAACTTTTTGCTGCAAGTATGTAGATACCTAAATCACCATCATTCAGCCCACACGTCCCCCACTGCTGGGTCTCCTTCTGTTTTTGCTAGCCACTCTGTCCTCCCATGTAAATACTCGGGTGAAAATTAATTTAATTAAAACACGGCTGTTTTCATAACACTAGAGTTTTGTACTTTACTGCCGAAAAATAAAACGTAGATTGAAACATCTTAATTACTTCGAGATTTCATGAACGGCGAGAGGACTCAAATGTCCCGCCGCAAACACGAAAATAAATCTTCATCATAATATTTTTAGAATGCGAAATGATTTCTGGATGCGTAGACAATTTTCGTGACTAATCATCCAAAGCGAGACATTTCCTCGATCTTTTTACACGATTGCCCAAAATAGAGAAATAGGAGTTTTCAGGGTTTATGTATGTAGAGATATATAATGAGAAATACAATCAAATAATAGAAACGAATTAGAACTAGGTATAGTAGTAATATACTATTATTATTTATACCACTACTATTATTATAATTTTTAAACCCATCAACTTTAATTATTACACTTTTCTCTAATTACCTTTCTTTACTTTTTTATTTCACCATAATTTTTAAATGCCTCTACTCAACAGATTCCGATGGTATCGTTAAAATCCTTACCTACATCATCCCGCGTAACACTCATAGCTTTAATTTTTATAAAAAAAGTTGTACGTGACATCCCTATTCAATTTTTTAATTTTTTTACCCTTGGCAGTATCAATTGTTCAAAATTGGTAATATACCGTCGTAAAGTAAGATAAGACATTTAAGGTATCCTACTTACTGTAACTTCGTTATCACTGGACGCCTGACTTGCCTCGGGCACTAGAACTTCGAGGCATGTGGCTCATCATTTTGAAGCGATAAACCGATAAATAACCAAACTAGGTATTTGCTAAAGTTTGTATTAAAGGTAAAAAGTAAGCTACTATGTCCAATAATTTCGATTAATAATTAGTACTTTAGGTATGGATTTTATTTTACACAATTCCAGAATTCTTTTTTTCAAAAACTTTGTCTGATTGTAGTACTTACTGCCAGAATCTCGAAAAAAAATCTAATGTCAAACTACATAGACCGGAAAAACTTTCCGCGCGTGTTTGCTTTAATGATGCACGAGGTCTACTAGGAAAAACGAACGAGGTTGACTTATGTCATCCCTTATTTGCATTAATAAAATACTGTCATCATTATCTTGATGAGCTTGAAAGTAATCATCCAGTTAAACGAGATCCAAGATCTAGATGTTCCCTTCGAGTGAATAACTAGATTTTTTCCATGCGAAGCACGCTCTGAGGTATACTTACAATATTCATGTGCGTCTTGCATTTTATATGGAAACTCTTGATTGTGTATTCATACTTGTACTAGGTTTTACTACTCAGGACTTTTTATATTATCTTGCTCTGTTTGGGGGATTTTTACATCAAGCCAGGTTTTGGCAGATTCTTTACCTACCACCATTTATTAATCATAAAGTGCAGAATTTGGGAGTTTTGCGACAAGAAGATTGCGACATTTATCGCAGCCCTGTGTGGGGAAGTCTGTGTTACTCTATCAGTCACCGATTATTTTTGCCTACACAATTGGTTAATTTGATCATTAGAGTATAACTACTTGGTAATATCTTCGACCTTGGTCAACCTTCCTTGACCCTGACGACACCCTGGTCTGCATTTTCTTTATCGGCGAAACAATAAACTACAAGCTTGTCTGTAAAACCCTTTCAACAACCGCTGATTTACCTCCATCTTACCCCATGTCAGCCATAAACTTAGCTTTTATTGACCATATGTTGTCCAAACCAGATTCCCAATCAATCAATACAGGCACGCAGATAAGTGTCGTTCCGGGAACTCGGCCGTGACAAGAGGGGTCCTCGCGATTTGCTCTTTGAGGCAACTTTCTGAAGGCCCATTATTAAGAATCCTTTTGTTTCGTCCAGCACTTCCTCTCAAAATATTTCCCCAAACATTTTTCTCACAATTTCCTTTTGTGATCTTTCGGATAGTTACGTCAATTTTGCGACAATTTTTGTGAAGTGTTTGTTTGTTTTCCTCATTTTCACAGATGATTTGTGTTTCTTTTGAATTTTATTGTAAAATTGTTTTACGGATGAGTTCACATGATTCGGGCGGTTTTTTCGTTTTTATTGCGCGCTCAAAGAATTGGCTTATGAGAGCTTTTTATCTAATTTGAATATTTCCCTTGACACAGGCTGAAGGAATCATTCAATTCTTTTAGTCTCAAAGAGTCTTCTTTCATCTTGTATCTTAAGACTAATAAGGGATAGGAAACAATACCTATATATGTATCTGTCTTTCGTCTACCTTGATTTTGAGAACTAGAGCCGAAATACATTGCAATCAACCGCCGACGATAATTGACAGATAAATTGAAATTATAGATTACTTCTCCAATTCTTGCCTTGTGACATTGTCACGTTAAATGTGCTCTATGTGATAACCTTATCTCCTAGACAAAACTTACTTTAGACAAACTAAAACATTCATACAAACTTGTTTGGAATTAGCAGTAGGTATCTCATAATGTTCTATCTCATCAAATGCTAATTAATCACGGACTTACAATGCTAGAGTGACTCAACTCAGAGTTTCGGGTGGAAAGTAAAGTTGGACTTGTTGATTCACAAGTTGTGCATCGACTTTGTACCTACCTTTCAAACTGTAACATTAAAGTATCGTAATACTACGACATAGTTTGCGGCACATGTTTCTTCAAACTTAGTCTAATGACTTGAGTTTAGTACACTTTGGGACGTTTCAGCTGCAAACGTACTGTTTTTAACATTGGTTCGTTTAATACTTTTAATTTATGAAACTGAATAACTGTTAGAACATGATATTTATTCCTAAACCTGAGACAGCAATTTTTCACAATTATTTAGCCGCAAATTAAACCAAAAGACAATGATGACACTCAAAGCCGCAGTCCGGCATAGCTTAATGTTTCAACCTACTCGTGTATAATCTCACGAGTCTACCTCATTCACAAAGGCCAGTCTAAAGCGTGCATAAGCTCTAGTAAACACAAATGCCAAGTTCCAAACGGACAAAGGAATACCTGTACCAGAACACTAGTAGGTAGTCCATTCAAACTTCTGATGAAATCGATTATCCCCGATAATATTGGTTCGGATCTCAATAATGGTTGTTGAGACAACAATCATTATCTGTCCGGTTACAGACGCCTGCTCCGGTCATTAGTGTAGTTTTCGATGGTGCTCTATCATCCGAATTGTCCCTAAGTAAACTGTATTAACAATCCTTGTTCCGGAATTGTATGCCTTTTTGCTCGATTTTTGGGGCGAAAATGTAGCGTTGTATCGAAAATGTAGATACCAAAAATTCATAAAATATATGGTTATCATATTTTTTGATTTAACACTAGGTACTTAGGTAGGTCTTTAGATAAATGAGTGTTTTGTTTGATGGGGTGCTCGCGGCATTAGAACCGTGTTTTTAACCCCCGACGCAAAAGTGTTATAAGTTTAAAGTGTCTGTCTGTGTATCTGTCTGTGGTATCGTAGGTCCCAAACGGATGCACTGATTTTCGTTTAGTTTTATTTGTGTCATAGATAATTTTATCCCGAGTGTTCTTAGTCATGTTTCATGAAAATCTGTCGGGGGTTGTTAAATTTTGTTCTTGTTATTTACAATAATATAATTGTCGAGCGTGTGCCAAAGAAACAAATTATGAAATATCAACGTAACTTTGGCTCCATTTCCATTTGGTTAGGAATATGCAAAAAGGTTAGAAAAACATACCTGAAATGCCATCTTAAAAATCTAAAATGCTCGCAAGTGTACACAGAGACAAGACCCTCCGGCGAACTCGCTCCGGAATCCCTGACACTATCGTGACGTCATTGTTTCTCTTTCTCACTTCGCGCGTCGACCCTGTTTCAGCGCCCACGGCGGTTATTTGCAAAACTTAGCGTAGCGTTCAATCGCAGACATATGAATCTAACCTACATTATACAAGGAGACTATATAGGATTATTATGAGGAAGAAATACTTACTGGTGAATTATGTTTATAGTTCATCATGATTGGCCGGTTTCATCAATTCGGTGGGACTCAGCCGAGCACTATCTTGTTTATAAATGGTGTATCTTGTTTTCAAACTTACGATAGGATTCGATTGCACGGCTGCAAATGTGTTTTATTTTCACCATTCGAATGCGTGCATAGGTAGGTAGGTACGTATATAATACCTAAATATAATGTATTTAAAATATGTCGTTAGGCCTGACTGCAGGAATTAATGGAAATCGACAATTAGGTAACTCAAAACACTTGTGGTACGAGTAACTAATTAGCAATTAACTTACGGCTACCACATAGGGTAGGTAGGTCCTCATAACATAATAGATGATCCCTTTGCTTGTATGCTCCCAGCGGATAAACAAAGCGAGTAAAAACTTTTTGGTTTCTGTTCCATTTACAAACTACTGTAAAAAGTTTATCATGCCTTTGGGCCAAGTATTTTTTGTTCAACGTCAGGTAGCTGCAAATTAAAATTCTAATCTGATTAGCCTTCTGGTCTGGGTCTCGCTAGGACTGGATATTGCTAGGATTTAAATTGTTTTCAGAAAAATATTGTACCTACTAACTCAATATAGAATACGCCAACAACAAAAAATTCCCAGAGTTTTGATTTGTTCAGATTTATAAAACCAGCTCTTCACAAACTCTAGATTGAAATGTCGAGCATGTTATGAAACACCTATGTACCCTAGTACAAAACACTAGTTACTGTTACTAGGAAGTTGACCAATACCCAAACGAATTTGAAACTTTTTCACGTTGGTTCGTTGCCGTTGGGTGAAATTACAATAGATTTGAGAGGAAACCAATTAATGCAAACATGTGAGGTGAGGTAAAGCCAATTCCGGTCGAAGTTACTTTCCCCCTTTGAAATAGAAGATCCTCGATTTATGTTGTTACGATTGAAACGTATTTGTGTATTAATATATTATTATGTTATTTCTATCTTACACCATTATTAAACAAATGACAGTCATTATTTAAACAACCACGACTCTTATAATACTGTAATTTCTCGCGAAATGTTTCGTAAAACATGGAATTACTAACCTCTTCATTTATGAGTACGTCTTCTAAGCGGTGTCAGGAGCTTAACACGCCGAGTTTTGGCGCAGTCTAATATTAAATGCGCTATATTTTGGCCTGAATTCCTTTACAGCTAAGATAATAATGTTTCTGTATAGGACAGCTTTTGCAGTGCTCGCTACAGAATTCCCAGCCATAGGAGCTTACTCAGACTTAACAATCAACTAGAACTTAACTAAAATATGGCTTTATAATTATTTATAGACCAGTGAATTTGAATTTTTCCTTTCAATAAAAATAAATCAAATGTTCTGATCAATAGAGACGAATTTCCACCATCAACCAGTGCCGACACACTATCGCAGAATGAACCGAATTTCCGGATTCGGCTTAACCAAAGACTAAATGACTGTGCGTAAATAAAACCATCCACCATGATGTCGCAACACCTAACGAGCATGTTTGAGCAAATCGGCAACTTCACCAAGACCAACCTGTCAAACTCCAAGCACGTGAAAGAAAAGGAGAATAAGGCGAACCATGTGGGAGTGAACGAGAAGGCGTCGCCGTCGCACAAGCAGCCGCCGCCGCCGCTGAAGAAGCCCTGCAAGCTGAGGAACGTGTCTTCTAAGGCGGAGTCTTACGATACCCTGTACACGAAGAACAGTTTGGTAAGTCTTAGGCTAAGAGATTATGGATCCATCATAGGCCACATCTTTACATAAGTACGTGAGGTGGCCAAACGCTGTACCGGCAACAGTGAAAGAATATATTATTAAAAAAAAAATTGGTTGTCTGTAAAGTCGGTTTACTGACGATAGTTGAACGTGACAACGCAGACGCATCGCTCACTCAAGTAGGAGAGAGACGGATGTCGAGCGCTCTCGCTTGCACTTCAAGCCTTACATGGAACGCCTTAGAGCGAGGTAACGCCGCATGACGAGGTAACGCCGCATGACGAGGTAACGCCGCATGACGTCATGTTTTTTCGTGCGTGCAGCCGGCTCTATCGAATTATAAGACGTTGTCACGTCAAAAACGGGTAAGGGCGATAGGCTGTTTAGTGGACAAAGTTAACGCATTCACTGCCCAGCCTTTAGTACCTGCAGAGAGACATCTGCGTCGTGGGCCATGAGTCGATTCCGCGTCGATAGATGAATGTATACCGTTACACAATGGGAACAACTTGGAGAAAAGCATAATGATGACGAAGAACTAAGGGACGTCAACTTGTTTCTCATTAGTAAATGGATTTTGTCGACCTAAAAGTTCGAAGACTTTAGAAATTGTTGTACAATGACTTCACAACTGTCTCGCATGCCCTGCTCATCACTCAACGTTTCATTTTCCCGAAATTGTGACAATAACCAAATAATCGTACTTGGTACACTTAATTCTAATTAAAAACAGACAGGTACCATAAATTTTTATTTCAAGTTTAGTAGTTGGGATATAACAAAATAAGGTTGAAATTAGTTTGTCAGGCCAGTATGACGAGGTGATTCTCGCCGCATGCCGGTTTTCCCTAGTTTGTTTAGCGGCGTAATCAGTTTATCGTCCTGTTAATATTTACTACATCGATTGTAATTTAACCCACTTATGATAACGCGGGAAAAATTAGAAATAATGAGTTAGAAGCGTAGCGTAGACATATCCAATCGTAGACATATTCGACGACCTCTGTGGCGCGGTGGCCGAAGGTCCGCCTGCGACGCAGAAGGTTGCGGGTTCGATTCTCGCCTCGGGACAAATATTTGTACGATCGGCAGATATTTGTTCAGTGTGTTCTGGTCGTTTTCTATGTATAATAAAAAATATCTATCTATGTACTATATTATTATGTATATCAGTTATCTAGTACCCATAACACAAGCTCTGCTTACCTTGGGGCTAGATAATACTGTGTGAATTGTCCAGCATTATTTATTTATTTATTTATTATTATTATTATTATCCAAAGCCTTACACAACACAACTACACAACACGCTTACACAACACCACTACACAACACGCTTCACTTCAACGTTGTTATAGGGGACGGAAACGAAAGTTTTCAATCAGTGCGTCCTACCCGTCATGACCTACGGAGCTGAGACGTGGACACTCGGTAGGGCTGGTCCTACAGTTCAAAGTCGCTCAGCGAGCTATGGAAAGAGCTATACGGAATTTTCTGAAGGATAGTATTCGTAACAAATACATCCGACAGAGAAAGAAAGTAATCAACATAGCTCTAAAAATTAGCAAGCTGAAGTCGCAGTTGGCCGGTCATATCTCGCAAAGAACCGACTACCACTGCTGGAGTAAACGTGTTCTTGAGTGGATACCACGACTCCGCCAACGTAGTGTAGGACGCCCACCGGCAAGGTGGGATGACGACCTGCGAAAGACTGCTGGCAGGTGCTGAATGCGGCTGAAGACAGGTCACTATGGCGGTCATAGGGGAGGCCTATGACCAGCAGTGGCCTAACATTAGGCTGACGATGGTGATGAACTATCATTAGACGTCTGGAAGACACTAGTCTATTAATTCAAGTCTTGAAGGGACTCAGGTTGTAATCGTCTCCTAGATAAAAAAAAACGATTTAGTGTCAGTTACGTTATCAGAAGATATTGGACACAGATGTTTTCTTTTGTCAAGAAAAAAAAATAAAAAAATTGGTTGTCTGTGAAGTCGGTTTACTGACGATAATTGAACGTGACAACGTCTTAAGAAAATACTGATGGAATGGTAGCATTTGATACTCGATCAAAACATGTAAATGTACTATAGTATAGCAGCTGTCCACGCAGACGCATCGCTCACTCAAGTAGGAGAGAGACGGATGTCGAGCGCTCTCGCTTGCACTTCAAGCCTTACATGGAACGCCTCAGAGCGAGGTAACGCCGCATGACGTCATGTTTTTTCGTGCGTGCAGCCGGCTCTATCGAATTATAAGACGTTGTCACGTCAAAAAAAAAGTATAAAGTATTTTTAACCTGTTCAGGTTATTTGTACATTGTGTTGACGAATTACGTAGGTACTTATCTTTAGTTTAGTGTAGGTAAGTGAATCCGAAACAGACGTTCACTCATCAAGTTATCACTTTGTTATCCTCAAAGGAGAGAAGTAACATTTTTATGGCTCAATAAATCCGCCTTTTTTCTCATAAAACACTGAATGAGGAAAATGTGGTGAGGTAACTTACCGTAAACGAAGGGGACGTATTGTAGTGGAAAATCCGCTAGTAGTTCATGATATATTTATGATAATTATACCATAATTTTTGTTAAAGTTCTAATAATATTTAAACTTTGTTGTATTAAATACAAAATACCACGGGATGCTTAGTATTTATTTTACGTATTAATTTTATTTAAAGACTAAGTTTTATGGAAAAAAATTGGTTGTCTGTAAAGTCGGTTTGCTGACGATAGTTGAACGTGACAACGTCTTAAGAAAATACTGATGGAATGGTAGCATTTGATACTCGATCAAAACATGTAAATGTACTATAGTATAGCAGCTGTCCACGCAGACGCATCGCTCACTCAAGTAGGAGAGAGACGGATGTCGAGCGCTCTCGCTTGCACTTCAAGCCTTACATGGAACGCCTCAGAGCGAGGTAACGCCGCATGACGTCATGTTTTTTCGTGCGTGCAGCCGGCTCTATCGAATTATAAGACGTTGTCACGTCAAAAACAACTAAACGCTTGACCAAAAAATATGTTTGAGACCATGAGAGAAATTGACGGACCCTTGACGAATTCTGTACGGTACCTATTGAAGTTTCACGTAACCATACTAAGTGAAAAGTCGTGTGAGGAGTCATGGGATCAACTTAAGAAAAAACTACTACCCATATTATACTTTTTATTTCTGTATCTCCTCTGGTTTCAGCTCTCCTTGTACTAACCCTGTAGAAACACACACTTTTCAGCAAATATCGAATGTTTACAAAACTATTCACGGTACGTAACCATATCCGCCGTTTAGGTACGTTTTCATCCGCTTTGTTATCCGCTATCCGTTTCAACTGCTTTCAACCTAAACAACACGCAAAAGCTCTGTTTGCAGCAACTAAAGTGGTGTTCACTTGTACCTAACTTCTATACCTAGTACAAGATCGTGACAGACAGAATAGGGGTCATTTGCCCCCGGGCGTCGTTGATAGTTCAGATTTAGACCCGAAGACCTTACTAAGTAATGTAGAGATGAGCCGATAACATGATTCGTAAAGACGTAAGTTGGGTCGGGATACCCAAGAAAGTGTACTAGGATATGGAAGTCTGCCCCAAATCAATTGTATCAAAGATTTTTTCAAGTTCAAAGTTAGAAAATATTGCACACATATAAATAAAAAAAAAAACTGATACCGAGTACCAAATTACTGAATTAAATTTTCATAAAGGATCATACTTATACATACACAAAATTTACTTGATAAAGCTATTTATTTATACTTATTTTTAAGAAACATTTTTCAGGTTTTCGTTACACTCTAAAGTGTTACTTCAGTGGCTGTTAATCATGAAAATGAATAGATAAGTAATTGGTTCATAAATTTAAGGCTTTCAGATATTCTGTCAGAAAATAATATCTGGTAGCTTACACGCTGGCTAGAATAAGGGCATGTTTAGTTCCCTAGAGACGTAAAACCTTTCATAAGACTGATTTATGGCGATTTGTTTGAGTATTCTTTGTTGGTGCAATAATTAATTAGTTACTTCACGTACTATACTCTAATCGAGTCGAGAGACCAATGTTTTATTATAACGCGGGAAGTAAAACAATAACTTTAAATAATAGTTTCAGAAATTTACTAATGTTAAGGCAAATGAAAAAACGACGAACTCTTCTTTACCAGATACAAGTTCTTACAAAACAAATAAAAACACGTGTTAAAGAATAAACAAGTCCAAGAAAAGTTCGTCAAACAAACAGAACTAAAGACCAAACACTTGTAAATCATCTGAGTAGCAACCTAGTTTCTGAACAAGACCATTTTTCAATTCATTTAAGCCCGCTACATCTTCGCCTTCGATACAATTGTTTTGAACCGGATTAGTTGCGGATATAATAAAGCCGTCGCTTTTGCACTACCGTTAGATATTCGTAAGGTAACACAATAAGCTCTGAAATACCTCTGAAGCCTCAAGCGGGTTGGTTTTAGGTGTGTGTTTGTGACAGCGTTTATTTACCTTCTTAATCTGGTTTGAAGACTTGTGAAGTTTTAACTTCGCAAACCTGAGGAAGGAAGGTTTCAGTAATAAGTATTTTTATTGCATCACCAAAATATTACAATGTTTTGTAAGTATTCATGCATCCTGTCACATCTATTGCCATTTTTTTTGCATGTTGTGGCTTTCGTGTCACTGCGGCCGTGATGGGCATAGGCCTATCGGTGTGGCTATCACAATAGTATGATCGCCACTTTGTCTGTTCAGCTTCAGAGCAGCGGCGTTCATAATTCGTCACTAACCCTTGCAGGAACTGTAGGATTTTCTTCGAAGTGAAGTCATTTAGGTCGCCTAGGCTAAGCAACTGCTTGCCCAGATGAATGCTACGTTAGATAGATAGATAATACTTTACTCTACCACACAAAGACAGATAACAATACAGAAATAAATGCTAAGAGTAGATGAAGTACAACGGCGGCCTTATCGCTATGAGCGATCTATTCCAGGCTACCTTGGGATGGACTGGACATGTAAGAATAAAATCGACGGTGGCAAGCGAAAAAAAAAGAAAACAATACTTACACTACATACTTTAATACCAATATGTTTTCGCATCAGTGCTCCGCTCTCGTAGAAGATGGAGAGGCGTTTCCGCCGCCTCCTCACAGAATCTGCAGGATCTATTGCCATAGCAATAGATCTTAATCTAGGACTGTAAAGGACTTAATTAAGTATAATATATATTTTGTATTATAAACAAAATTACAGAGATCTTTTAGGATATTGCCTTGGCATGTGATTTGATTTTGATGAGGAAGGTTTCAAATAGTACATTTGTTGTTGAGTTATAGACTATAGTATAGTTTCTAGTACCCACTACCTATAACACAAGATCTGCTTAGCTTGGACCTAACCAATTAGATTCAGAGATTCAGTAACAATGTTAAAGAGCATCAGATATACGATGTGAATTGTCCTAATAAAATAAGGTATGAAAAATTTGAAACCTTCCTGCGCGAGCTAACTTTTAAAGTTAACTCTGTTGTTAATTTACATCATTGGCATAGATATACTTAAAATTGAACTATGTAAATTCAAATTAACTTTTTCTTAATGTTTTTTTGGTTACATTAATAATAATAAGTCATCTATAACGTTTGATATAAAAGAGCGAGATCCTCTAACACAAGTTTTGTATATTTAAATGAGGGTCTCCATTATCGAATAAGTTAATGTAAACTTGTTCCAGAAAAAAATTGGTTGTCTGTAAAGTCGGTTTACTGACGATAGTTGAACGTGACAACGTCTTAAGAAAATACTGATGGAATGGTAGCATTTGATGTCGAGCGCTCTCGCTTGCACTTCAAGCCTTACATGGAACGCCTCAGAGCGAGGGAACGCCTCAGAGCGAGGTAACGCCGCATGACGTCATGTTTTTTCGTGCGTGCAGCCGGCTCTATCGAATTATAAGACGTTGTCACGTCAAAAATAATAAATATTCATGATATTGAACAACATAATTTAGATGTAGTTATTCAGTTCACGGCTCTTTTGTTTGAGTCAGTCTGGAAATCTATTGGAAAACCTTATTCTAATACGATCTCCCAGTTCTCGCCCAAATTGAATTTGATAGACTCAACTAGGGTTAAATAGATCGGATATCTAAGGACTGAAATGTACAATCTTATAGCAAAATGATCTAACCTATTCATCTATTCAACCTTGTATTGATGGAAAACCTATTACAGTTTATAAAGTCTGAGCTTAAGTTGTCAATTTCCAAGAAGATCTTAAACATTATAAATTCTGTTAATCCTTTCAGAACTGAGAGACAACATAAGTATGAAGGCACAATATCGATGTCTGCATAACTCTAGAGATACTATTAGACTCATAAATCCCAGCTGGGAGCTCTCCCAAGAGCCTTGCCTGAAAACCAGCAGTATTGGGCAAATGCTTTAATTCTGGAACATGATAAGGCAGGGACCCATTTTACCCTTGACCACTAACTCTGTTAATATAAATACCTACCTAGTAAATAAGTTTTTATCCGTGTTGTTGTCATATGCCTAAAATTATGTACTTGTACGTAGACTTGAACCTACTAATGTTTTTTTTTGATAAAATAAATTCTCTCTCTGATCCGTGATCTCTGATCCGATCTCTGTCCCGTGATTGCAAGAACTGGGCGCTTTTGAATTGATAGAATATGGGTCTACTCGTAGACGAGGGGGTGGGTGGTCTAGATGTGTTTATGGTTTTCAAAACATATTGAACGTTTTCGATAAGCACAAACTATTAAGATAACTACACGTGCTTAGTACGAAATGATCCTCCATTACGTTTTTATTCTTATTTATATATTACAAACACAATACAGAATTAGTACATTTTGTACCATAAAAACCTAATGAGTTTGTCTTGGTGCTCTTATTCGTCATCTATACCAATATTATAAAGAGGAAAGATTTGATTGTTTGTATTGAATAGACTCCGAAACTACTGGACCGATTTGAAAAATTATTTCACCGTTAGGAAGCTTACTTTTCAGGGCACTCCCTGGCTCATAGGCGGAATATATAATATTTTTTAGTTTATCCCGGAATTTCCACGTGAACGGGAACAACGCGGGTGAAACCGCGAGGCGATCGTCTAGTGACCTTTAAATATATTTTGACGTGACAACGTCTTATAATTCGATAGAGCCGGCTGCACACACGAAAAAACATGACGTCATGCGGCGTTACCTCGCTATGACGTCATGCGGCGTTACCTCGCTCTGAAGCGTTCCATGAAAGGCTTGAAGTGCAAGCGAGAGCGCTCGACATCCGTCTCTCTCCTACTTGAGTGAGCGATGCGTCTGCGTGGACAGCTGCTATACTATAGTACATTTACATGTTTTGATCGAGTATCAAATGCTACCATTCCATCAGTATTTTCTTAAGACGTTGTCACGTTCAACTATCGTCACTAAACCGACTTTACAGACAACCAATTTTTCAGTTTCTCTAGTTCAGACCTTCTAACTACCACACGGCTTCTAATTCACTCCCTCTTGCTCGCTTGTGTTGGTGCAACCAAAAATTCGTTTTATTATTTACTTACATTCTGACCCAACGACCCGAAGTGTGTCTTGGCGATATGATGAAAAAAAAAAACGTTTCGAAAAATACGTTTATACTTCGTAATTTAAAAGCCTCAAAGTCCGCTAGAGATTTTCAAAATAATCACTGCCAAAACACACTCGCACGAAGTACCTTCGCAAACAGTTTTATTTGAGCTCGTCCAGAATAAGGGTAGTTATTTGTCGTGGGTGCCGACGGGTAGGTAACGTTTACATTTTGTATGACTTTTGCTGGAAAATAGAGTACAGTTCAGTCGCCAACAGTCGTCATACTTTGACTAAGTAGCTTACAGTTAAGCCCCGGACCTACATTGTTACATACAGCATTGTTAACTTGGTTTGTTTTAGTTAGGCATAGGTTTTGGCTTGTTTTGATAAATTCTTAGAATTTTCACGTTCGAAATATTTTATTTCCATTTATTATATAAATATTTTTATTGTTTAAATCCTCTAATATAAAATATAACTTGTTACATAAACCTGTGATTGTAAATAAATACCAACCTGTGATTGTCAAATAAACTATTCAAAACTTAAAAACTATTGCAAGTTTATTCTTTTAACAAACGAAACGATTTTCATAAGTTTGTATTACTATCCAGTTCTAGTCTCACAGGCAAAGAAATACCTGTGAAATACTTACTGAAAGTTGGCTCACGAATTGCACCTTGAAGGTTTAATGCGTTTTACAGCAGCCAAGTAAAATGAAGCTGAAATAATGTCACGACTCGGAAAACTTGAATGTCTTGAATTTGGTAGCGTTCTACTCTTCTCTGTGTTCATTTACTCAATGTGTCAGGAAAATATTTCTTTAACAAAAATATTGAACCGCCGAAAAGACTGAAAAGCAAAACTAAATGGGACCAACTTCGGGATAAAATAAAAAAAGAATTATTAAAATCGGACTACTCTGTAAAAAGTAGGGGACTAATCATACATAAAAAAATATTATACTACACTCGAGAGCAATGAATCCGGGTCACTCAAAGAATCCAAAAAATCTCGGAAATTAAGAATGCTAGGTTAATGCAATAAATTGTATTTAATAGACAATTTAATACTCCTTAAATGAAAGTATTAAAACTTCTTAGTTATTGTAAAGTTATATCATAAAAAAATCAAATTTGAAAAGGGAACACTGTCGAAGATGGAACTACGAAATTACAGGATTTGTTTTTGCTTTTGTTTGTAATCTGTCATTTATGTTGGTACATAAACCAGGTTGATAGTGCTCAATATTCATTATTCAAGCTGAAATCATGTCGCTTACACTTGAAGAATGCACCAGAATACTTACATTGGTGGAAACCGGCCGGAGTCAGCGCGATACAGCCAGGACTGTCGGTGTGTCGCTGTCAACAGTACAAAGAGTTTTCCGACGTTACGAAGAAACTGGTTCTAACCTACGCAGACCAGGAACGGGCAGAACTAGGTGTACCACAGCACGAGAAGACCGATACTTGGTGAACACCATGCTTCGAAATCGCTTTCTCACAGGAACTGAACTCACAAATCAGTTTCGACGCCTCGGAGGAAGTAACCCAAGTGCATGGACAGTAAGACGTCGGCTTGCTGAATCTAACTTAAAACCCCTTAGACCTGCAAACGGCCCTAAACTGGAGCGTGGCCATCGTATTTCAAGACTAAGATATGCCCAGAACCACGTAAATTGGAGTATTGAAGATTGGTCGAAAGTTATGTTCTCCGACGAATCAAAATTTATGCTCTACAAGCACGATGGAAGACACAGAGTGTATAGAAGACCAGGGGAAAGATTCAAGCAAGCATGCATCGAAGAAAAAGTAGCCTACGGTGGTGGGTCTGTACTTGTGTGGGCCGTAATTTCCTCTGAAAGTCGCACAGAGCTGGTGATCATAGAAAACGGCTCTTTAACTAGCGTAAGATATGTGGAAGAAATCCTCAACGAACACGTTGGTCCATTTATGGTCAATTTGGGTGAGGATGCTATATTTATGCATGACAATGCCCGACCTCATACAGGTAGGATTGTGAATGACTACCTTCAAGAGATGAACATTACTTGTATGGAGTGGCCAGCGCGCAGCCCGGATATCAACCCGATCGAGCATGCTTGGGACGAGCTAGGGAGATGCGTAAAACAACGAACAACCCTCCCCCAATCACGCTTCCTGAGCTCAAAATTGCTCTCACAGAGGAATGGGAGAATATTGCCCAAAATCGTATAAGGAACTTGGTGTACAGCATGCCAAACCGCGTAAACGCAGTAATGGAAGCACGAGGAGGTAATACGAAGTATTGAAATTCAAGAAAATCGTCATAAAGTTCAAAAATTTCATGTTTCCTATTTTTGTTTTAAGGAGAGATCAGCAGTTTTTTTTCTTTATGTAATTTTGTGTAAATAAAATGTATGGTGACTCATATTTTTTTAACTTTCATTTAAGGAGTATTAAATGGTCTATTAAATACAATTTATTGCATTAACCTAGCATTCTTACTTTCCGAGATTTTTTGGATTCTTTGAGTGACCCGGATTCATTGCTCTCGAGTGTATAATAGTATAATATACATATTTTACTATACGCCTCGACTTGAGAAACTCCTCCGTTTTTCGTCGGTTAAAAAACAAACGCTTTGGAGGTGTTTTCTTTTCAACATGGTATCAGTAATGAAAAAAAAAAACAAGTTTTAAAGAACCACGTGAAAATAAAACAACCACCAAATAAATCCCCGAATAAATATAATATACAACTTTTCCGTGACACGTGAATCAACCCTTTGAAATATTTTTTTTTGTCAAAAGTCGTAAAACATTTTTGTTTCAGTAGAATTGTACACAAAAAGTGAGTATGTACTTACTGACGATTCTGAGAAAAACATAAGAAAGCAAACTTTTCACAATAAAATTCTCACTGATAAAACAACATAAAAGTGGTAAAGTTGACAATGTGATACCGCTCTAGGAAATTTATTCAGGGCCCCGACATATTTCCCTGTTCTGAAGCTCCGACTCTGGCAACATAAACAATATATCAGACAATTTATCGCTCTATTTCCCAATAGAAGAAAATAGCAGAGTCTTCTACCAGAAGACCAAATAACTAATGACCTTGCCTCCCTCATCTGTAGTATTTCTCCCCGAAGTCGAGGCCCCGCTATGATTGGCCAAGCTTATAAAACCGTTCAGTTGATAACATTTCACCCGCAGCCGAATGGAAATAAAGCAGCCCAGTTAAACCGAGAAATGGTAGGATCGCACTTATCAGCTTTAATCAGATTCAGCGTCAGTTCAAGTATCTAACATCACTATAAATCATTGGAAACTCATCATCATCAGCCTATGTTAGTACACTGCTGGTGTACTGCTAACTGCTGCTGATAGTAGTTGTGGGCCGGCCATATCTCGCGAAGAACCGTTAACCGCTGGGGGAAACGTGTTCTTGAGTCGAGACCACGACTCGGCAAACGTAGTGTAGGACGCCCTCCGGCAAGGTGGGATGACGACCTGTGAAAGACTGCAGGCAGACGGATGCGGCAAGCTGAAGACAGGGCGCTATGGCGCTCATTAGAGGAGGCTTATGTCCAGCACTTGGACTTAAAAACTAAAATCAAATTAATTTTTTATCTAAATATAAATTAAAGCTTGGAAAATTATATAATGTGAAAGGTACTCAATTTTAATTGCTCCGAACATCCCAACTACTTTACTTTGAACTATATGTATAACACTAAAACAGCTGCACTGTTCATCAAACATAGCTAAGAACATGTTGGACGAAGTACCATCACAGAAATAAAGACAAATTCAAAATCTTGCTAATTTAAAACCGATTTGAATTAGTTTTTTAATATGAAATGGGACTTTATCTTATGTGTTCTTAGCTACCTATGTTCTGCAATGCCACACACAGACTGACACAAATACAACATACACTCTGATACCTACACACGTCCAACTTATAATAACTCGCTTTGTTGTCCAGGGTTACTAAGAGTATGGTCCAACATGACTCCGGCAAGGACACATCGATAGAAAAATTTGATGCTCGTAGTCCACTCTTTTTTCCGCAAAGACAGAAAATCGTGTGATATATGCTGATGAATGTGGTCTAACCAAAGCAGCCCCTAACAGAAGCTGGTCGGAGTCAAGTGACTATAAAATGGATATTTTCTGGTAAATTGAGAACACCGATCGTGTCGCTTGCAATTTTACGACACGATTGTCTTGCGCAGTCCCTTTGAATAGAGATGGGACTGAAGGTCTTTCTTTGCCTTTGATTGGAGTTGGAATGAGCGAAGAATTAGCTGGTCGTTGACGGAAGACCATTGGTTGTAGAAAACATGGGCCGCACAATAGAAAAATAAGCATTCAATTAGGGACCGAAACTAGTGATCTTTAGGTATTTTTTATGTTTTTTTTACGTTTTTTGTTTCTTTGATTGTGTTTAGTAAAGTGAATATAAATATGTTTTACAGTGACAGCATTTAATAGCAACCTAGCCGTTGATTTGATTTGTTCCACATTCGCCTCACTTGTTAGCCCCACATTCCAAAATAATCTGCTTCTGCCCCATGTCTAAAATATTTCTGGTTTCGCCCCACATTACAAAAGGTACCACCTATAAAGGGAAAAAAGGAGTTGACAAATAAAACCAATGTTTGTAAAAATATTTAATGTTATGTACTGAATAGAATAAAAGTCTTTATTCACAAAGAAAATTATACTAGTATTTACAATTGAAACAATTGAGCTAACTGCAGACTGTTGCAAACAGTCTACAGGTAGGTCAACTGACCCATATCAATACCAGTCGGAAGCGTCCCCAAGACGCTGGCTGCATTGCCACGCTGTATGGCAATGCTGATGCGCTGTGCCAGATACTCACCAGCTCTCGGGTCACGCGTCGGTTCGACCAGACGCTCAGATAATTTTTTAAGTAAAATGATTTTGTAACTTCACCTTTAATTGACTCTCAATAAAATCCAATCAAAAAAGCACCTGCTTTCGCCTTTGCCGTCAAGCACAGACACAGCGTGAACTCTTATAAACTGTATATCAACTCCAGGCTCGCAATAAGCCAACGGAAGCTGTGGTCCATAAAGTCTGTAATGAACTTCCGCCAAGCCTCCTGATCATAGGAGCATCGCTGAAAGTTATTAGATGACGTCACTGAACGGGTGAGAGCTATTAACGTAGCTTAGTCTTTGCTTCTGACACTTTTTACTTAATAAACTGTAAAACTATACAAATTCCATTACAGTTTTAAACGTACGCGATCAGATGCACGCGCTATTTTCTGAATAAACAGTAGCATAAGAACGCTAGCTATCCCGGGATACAATAATAAATAATAATTTATTAGAAACAATTTAAGACTAAATGTTTACCATTCGTGGTAGGTAACTAGGTAACAATCCTTTCATTAGGATTATATTAAGTTCTACAAATAGCTTTTATAATAGACCCCATTTTTTACTGCACTATACTAAATATAAATACGAAATTAGGTTACTTAATACGAAAAGGAAGATCAACCCTATGAAACCTACAAACCATTTAAGTAATTACTTTGGTAGGTACCTACTCAAAGATCGCAAACTTTGGAAAATACTACAGAAAACTTAAGCAATGAAGACAGTGTTTAATTGCTGTTATTCAAGATCTTCATAAAAGCTTAGAAGTACTACTGAATACAAACTTTACTTACAACTCTTGTTGTTCAAGTATACACAATAATCATCAACGTTTAATAAAGGTGGTACTCAGACCAAAGTTAATTCAATTGGTACAGTCGGCCCACATGAAAAGATAACCGCTAGATATTGACAGGTATCGACGTCCAATATTTGGGGGCGTAAGTAACTTATTGATTTGGCGCGTATGCTCTCGTTTTATCAACAAGTTTACTTACTTATTTAAATGCATTATGGTATATACGGTACTAAACTTTTAAGCTAAGTTGTCGACCGTTTTGTGTTTAATACTTATTATTTCTAAGAAGTAGTAAGGAAGGTACAAACTATGAAATTGAAAAAAAAAACTCAAAAAAGTGCTTTATTTCCTAAACAGGACTGTAAAGAGTGTACAGGACTCTTGGAAACGTTAGAAATGACATTAAGTATCTAAAATAGGAAAGTGGTCACTTTGATTTTATGTTAACTTCAATCTTTTTTAGGGTGAAGTAAAGAAGTGAACAAGAAAGCTTTAAATTGTTAGGTTTAAATTGGGAAAAAATGCTTTCCATTTTCTATCACATCCATTTAATTTTACAGGTGACTGTACTCCATCGAGTGAAACAAACTGTAGACAAACTTTATTATTAATTCGTGTTACTTTAACGGATTAGTGAGTTTAATAATTTTCTCTGACTACGCCAGACAGTTAGGCGCAAAATATTAATTATAGCCGACGGTTTGGTACTCGTGCCCACTCGTTATATTCGATACGATATTAGCAATTAGCGACTTTATGAAAACTTTTAGAAGAGGTGAAAAATCGTGACATCGGTGAACATTGACCTAGAAGGAAATTGTTGGCATAGCGCCGAGTCTTGCAAATAACTGTCATTTTTTGACGAGGTGGGTCTTTGAGGCCTGCTTTTATTTCTTGAACGTGCGCACATCTAGACATCCTGTCAAAAAGTTAATTCAATAGGTACAGTCGCCCACAAGAAAACATAACCGCTACATATTGATAGGTATTGACGGTACAAGAAAACATAACCGCTAGATATTGACAGGTATTAATGGTACAAGAAAAGATAACCGCTAGATATTGACCGGTATCGATGTCCAATATCTGGGGGCGTATTTTGGGGTGACTTATTGATTTGGCGCGTATGCCCTCGTAAAGTGATCAAGGAGTTTATTTATTTCAATGCGATATGGATGGATACATACAGGATGTTTGCTGGAACGATGTGGGGATTGAAGGAGCCGATCAAGGGTACCCATGTGGTCATTTTAAACCACATATGCTATCATGAAAAGTGTCATGGTTTTAAGTTATTATCAAAAGTTGTTTTTTTCTTTTGCAAGGGATTTTTTTCGTTTAAAGGATAGTAAAATACCAGATAGTGCAATTATCACTTTTATTAAGGATTTGACCTTTTGCCAGCAATCCTGTGTTTGCTATTTATTTATATCGTGTCGTTGATTATGAAGGCAAGGGGTAATCAAGAGCAAGTGTAGCTCGGTGGATTAGCCAGGTCAATCTATTAGTTTGTTGTGTAAGCCCCCCGATGACGGCTATTGGCAGATGCTTCGAGCACAGATAAATGTAGCTGCTACGTGCTTCTGTCTCAGTTCAGATAATCTCTCATCTAATTTAGAACGGGAAGAGGAAGAGAAAACCTATCTTACAAACGAATCTGGCGATTCATAATATCACATCACATTTTATTTTTATTAATCACATCACATCACACTAATATTATAAATGCGAAAGTTTGGATGGATGGATGTTTGTTACCTCTTTACGCCAAAACTACTGAACGGACCGGGATGAAATTTTGTATACAGATAATTATAATCCTGGAATCAAACATAGGCTACTTTTTACCCCGTAAATCAGTTCCCATGGGTTAGAAATCACCATTAAAAGTTTCCATAGAAACAATGCGTGTGAAGCTGCGGGTATAAACTAGTTTTGAAATAAAAAAAATAAGAGGTTAATGATAATTAATATGTATTAATTTATAGGAATAGGTGTAGGTATGTATGTATATTTGTTTTTTATTGAATTAAGTTATTATTTATTTTTAAGGATTACCCTAACAGATGCACACAGATCTTAGCCCATGTACATATCCGACGATCCTATCAATACCAGTTCGTCTGGTATGGATCCCTCTTAAGCGATAAGACCTTCAATTGTCACTTATCATGTTTTTAACATGTTCTTAACATGTTTTGTTTAATTTGAGGTTGGATGGCACCAAGTGAAATAAATTAAAAAATAATGCTGGACGATTCACACGCATCATCTAGCCCCAAGCTAAGCAGAGCTTGTGTTATGGTTATGAAATGTTCAGTAAGTATATACCTACATACCTTTCTGACTCTCAAAACATGCAAGCAGTCAGAATATATCTTACTAGACGATCGCCTCGCAGTTTCGCAGTTTTTTAGTTTTAGTTCCCGTTCCCGTGGGAATTCCGGGATAAAATATAGCCTATGGTCACTCCCTGAAAAGTAAGCTTCCTAACGGTGAAAGAATTTTTCAAATCGATTCAGTAGTTTCGGAACCTATTCAATACAAACAAACAAACAAACAATCAAATCTTTCCTCTTTATAATATTAGTATAGACTAAAGTGTCGTATAGACTAAGATGTGACGACCTCTATGGCGCAGCGGGCGAAGGTCTGCCTGCGACGCAGGAGGTTGCGGGTTCGATTCCCGCCTCGGGACAAATGTTTGTACGATCTGCAGACATTTGTCCAGGGCGTTCTGGATGTCTTCTTTATGTATTATAAATAATATCTATCTATGCAAATTGTGTATTGTATTAAGTATATCAGTTATCTAGTACCCATAACACAAGCTCTGCTTAGCTTGGGGCTAGATAATGCTGTGTGAATTGTCCAGCATTATTTATTTATTTAAAGTAACACAAACACACTTTGATGTGTGATTTTGATTTGATATATAAATGAGATTTTTTCACCAAGCTCTTGCGTTTTATACCATCTTTTGGTGAATCCGTACAAGGCCTGAGCCTAGAAGTAGGAACGTATCTCGTCTGCTCCAACCACCCCAGAGACGAAAGCGGAATTTAAAAGGAAAGATTGCTGAAGTCTGAAAGACATACGTAAAGGAGACGAATCTCAGTACACTGCGCGGATGTTGCTATCGCACTTTGTGTAGTCGCCGCCGCGCCGGATCGTAGAATCTTGTGATGCTCCCTAGTAGTACCACGGTCTGAATCAATGGTTTTTTAAACATGAAAATATTGTACGTTTTAGTACCTACTAAATTGTACGTCTAAAATAAAAACAAGACCCGTCAAGTGCGAGTGTAACTCGCGCGCCGAGGGTTTCGAACGTTTGTGAACAAGTAGGTATGTTCTAAAGGTACGGTTAGAGACTCCAAAATATAATGAATACCTAAAACTAGTAGGTACCTACATACATTTCAGATGGATCTCTCTGCATGCTTCGTTGATGGGGGTAGCGGTAAATTTTTCGACTATTTTCAAAGTATTTCAAAAAGTATGACACCCACAGAAATTTATAAAACTTTTTTGAAATGTCCAAACCAATACCTTTCATTTGATACCCCACTTGACTTTGTAGGTCTCTTTTCAAATTTCGACATCTCAATTTGTATGGAAAATGTTCAATTTCATTTTTAATTTTTTTTCTTAAAATCTGTACAGGCGCACGAATTGTCTTATTATTTTAAATTTCAAGTTGATCGCTCCGGTAGTTGCTGAGTTATTAAGGAGGGAAAAAAGGACAGACAAAGCGAGACCATAAGGGTTTCGAAACCGATCTTCGAAACCCTAATAGGTACTTCAAATTTTCATACAAAACTAGAAATGGGCTTGGTACACTGCTAGGGAGCATGCTCCCGAGCATCTCGAATGAAATTTATAAGGTATTCCCAACAAATCATGTTCATCATCTGCTGTGACTCTTTTCTTCCACTTCATTTATCACAGCAGATTCCTTCCCGAGAATATTTGCAAGGTGCTTTCAACAACCGCCCTACAGTCCACAGAATTAGATCTATACGCATCCGCCCCTTTTATGTGTGGTTAGCATCGAACCAGATATATAAATAATCACGATGGATACTATTCTTGAGAGTAAATCAATGAAAGAGATCAAATTTTCATGAGACTAATCGTTTTGGAAATAAAACGGCTAGAAAACCGCCCACCAAAAGAGCGTTAGTAAACATCGAATCAAACTTTTCTGTAAATGTGCCATTGCAACTGGTATAAGCTTTGAAGTATCTTCGATACTCAGTAATTGATGCCACTCTGTCGAGATTCAATGCTGTCGGTAGCTGTCGGAGGCTGTCGATCTGTCGGCAAGGCATTTACTTTGTACGTCAATTGAAAAGGCAGTAAAAGAAATGATATCCCTAAATTACTCAAGGATACTTTGATTAAACTCCAATATATCAGAATCAGGGACATTTTCTCCTGTCTTCCACGCTTTGCTTTGTCACGACCGAGTGACAACTGACGACCGATGTGGCGCGGCGGGCGAAGGCCGTCTGCGTCGCAGGAGGTTGCGGGTTCGATTTCTGTCTTGAGACAAATGTTTGTACGGTCTGCAAATATTTGTTCCGGGTGTTCTGGGTATTTTCTATTTATAATAAAAAAAACTGTATTCTATTATGTATATTAGTCATCTACCCAAACATAACACAAGCTCTGCTTAACTTGGGGCTAGGTGATGCTGTGTGAATTGTCTAGCATTATTTATTTACATATATAATATTTGTAACATAATTGTATTTGTACCACTCATAGAATATTCTGTCAAAGTTTATATTGGTAGCTTGATGGTATCGAGTTTTTATCTAAGTACGTTCTTTAAGTCTTTACCTGGATAAAAATTTAAAAATAACGGCCCATAATTCCTTCATTTTTTTGTTTCAATATTATTATAGATCTCAAGAGGCGCAAATATGCAGGTCTCAACAGAGCCTACACATTTGCTCCCCTTGGAGTCGAGACCCTAGGTGCGTGGGGTACCGAGGCTCTTCGGGTTTTCAAAAAACTATCTGAGCGTCTGGTCGAAGCGACGCGTGACCCGAGAGCTGGTGAATATCTGGCACAGCGTATCAGCATTGCCATACAGCGTGGTAATGCAGCCAGCGTCTTGGGGACGCTTCCGACTGGTGTTGATATGAGCTACCTGTAGAATGTTTGCAACAGTCAGCAGTTAGCTCAATTGTTTCAATTGTAAATACTAGTACTTATAATTTTCTTTGTGAATAAAGATGTGACATTATTATATTTATTTATTTGGGAAACAATAGGCTTACATATGCTTGTATAACAAGACATAAAACTAAAACAAATAAAGCTAAAACAGTTTCCGCTTGTAGCTTATATCAGCCCACAAACTTCCACTGCTGGACATAGGCCTCCACCATACGCTTCAAAATCCAAGTCCATGGGGTCCAGAATCACCCACTTTTGGCTTAGTACATGTTTCGTGCACCTTGTATTACGTACGCACACGTAAACTTTCAAGCGAATACGAAATTCATTAAAAACTTGCAGCTTTTAAAACAGCCATTTGCGGCTTGTATGAGTTGTTAATGTTTATTGTTGAATTCTCGCAAAGTCCTTGAATGAAGTGCCTGAACAAATAGCATTAAATTATGTATCGCTCCGGCCCCTGATATGAGTTCGCAAGATTAGCGTTTCAGAAGTTTCCGCTTACATAAATTAACGGGAAACGAGGTGTTGTAACTCCTTGATTACAACACATGGGTAACTGGCAACTAAGGCTGCTTTTACACCAGTAGGCCAAGCACGGAGATTCTTCTGTAGGCAAAGACATTTTCCACATGTCTTTGTCTGTAGGATAGAATAGACGATAGTGACATCGTATTGTCATACATTGCGTACATTATTGAAACTGAAGGAATGAATTTCAAATGATTTACGCATTCGATGACAAAATGACGTAATTTTTCTCTATTCTACCCAAGACAAGAATCCTTGTGCTTACGGATCAGAACTGGTACTGTCCTACTTGCCGATTTCGGCTACAGTGATATTATTTAGCGGTGTAGTTGAACGTTGCAATATATTAATGCTAACCCGGCTCGCTCAATTTTTTTTAAGCTTTCCTATTGATTGGGTTTGACACATCGGAAATGTATAAATAAATAAATAAATAATGCTGGACAATTCACACAGCGTTATCTAGCCCCAAGCTAAGCAGAGCTTGTGTTATGGGTACTAGATAACTGATATACTTAATACAATACACTACATAGATAGATATTTTTTATAATACATAGAAAACATCCAGAACACCCTGAACAAATATCTGCAGATCGTACAAAGAACAACAAGAACCCGCAACCTCCTGCGTTGCAGGCGGACCTTCGCCCGCTGCGCCACAGAGGTCGTCAAAAACCAACTATCCTTCTGGCTGAAGCTTCGCATGCGCTTTTTCGGGATAAAAAGAGCGCTCCCTGCGGGAAACCGTGTAGCAGGTACACGGTATCCCAAACCAACCCAAAAAAAAATTGGTTGTCTGTAAAGTCGGCTTACTAACGATAGTTGAACGTGACAACGCAGACGCATCGCTCACTCAAGTAGGAGAGAGACGGATATCGAGCGCTCTTGCTTGCACTTCAAGCCTTACATGGAACGCCTCAGAGCGAGGGAACGCCGCATGGCGAGGTAACGCCGCATGACGTCATGTTTTTCCGTGCGTGCAGCCGGCTCTATCGAATTATAAGACGTTGTCACGTCAAAACACAGTATGCAAAACTTCATTAAGATCCGTTCAGTCAGCTGTTTAGGTACGAACAGACAAGCGAACAGAAAGACAGACAGAACTACTTTCCGGTTTATAATATTAAGTATGGATATCAAAATTAACGTCAAATGGACTGTCACATCCATTCGAGATTTTATTGAACATTTTATCTGTTTATGTGATATGACAAATTGTCGATACGTTAAAAATATCCTTTGAAGAATACCTATCAACGTTTCTCTGCGAAAACATAGCAGTGCCCTACACAATAAAATTACGTCGAACAATGTTAACAAAAGGAATATCTGTTCGGGTTTTTCTATGTTCCGAGTTTTGTGAGAACGAGTGAGCAAAACATTAAAGCTAGCTTTGGCCGAGCATACAGTAGGTATAAAATTATGTTGGTAAATGGAAAAAAAAAATGTGAGTACTATTTCTACGCATAGAGCCGTTGCTGTTGGTTTCTAGGTACCCTAACTACTTAAAAGTTTTGAATTTATTTTAAGTTCAAGTCTAGAATACTCTTGGCATAATAGTATATGCAGGGTCCATTGCTACAGTTTTTATTTTGCACGTCTTAAGTTGAAATAATTTTTTTTTTTTTTTATGATCCCAGTCATCAGACTTGGATCATAAAAATAAATATTTTTTGTTTTTTGTTTTTCAAAGTTCTTTATTCAACATATTTCATTATAAACAAGCACAATTTCCAAACACAGTTCAGATTTACTTATAAAACTAAGGAATTCGATAACTAAACAGGTTACACACACCTTTTACAGTTTTTTGTTAAAATAGAAATCTATTTATGGACATTTTAAATACTTATTAGATCGGTCATAATTTGTAGTTTAACCACGGCAAATGACGACTATGAATCATTTCATATTATTACAAACACTTTGTTCAGTGTATGTTTTTAACAATGCGTATACAATAACATAATCACGGGTACCTAAATCCTCATCATGCAATACAAGAATTAGACGAAACTTGATATTCTTATAGGTAGGTAGTTTAAATTGAATGCGAACAGCAAACGCACCGGGGCGGGGCCGGGGCCTACCCTCAACTTTCCGCAGAATTCCCTGGAATGGAATGCCGGCGCGAGCGGTACATTACACTACCTGCCTGCAGAACTAGGTACTTATTTAACCCTTTGCGCACGCTCACAAAGCATGATACAGTTTGTTGCCAGTCGAAGTTAGAGGTAATGCTTTTTGCAATGCAACCAATTAACATTTTTAAGTAATGTAAATAACTTTTAATATATACCTATATTATAATTTTACATAAATAATATAATTATTAATTTATAAGAATTGGATTTAACTTTATAAAAAAATAATTTATAAAATTGGATTTAAGCAGAGAGATAAAATTAATTCCAACATAATAAACATTAATTAATTTGGACATAAGTTTATGTAACTTCATTCGGAAATTAAAATATAATAAATTCATTCCACAAAAAAACTGAGTGAAAAAGAATAGTATAATAATAATAATGTAATATGGAAAATTTATAGGGATTATGTAAGTTTTTAACCTAAAATAGAATAAGAGGTAAGATTAAATACATGGAGCGACAGTTGGTTGGCACGTGACACCGAACGGGTTAACTATAGTCACTGGCGCCGCCATTGGACAATGATGTCGCCATTGGCTCAGGCCCGCCATTGTGATCGTCCAGCAAATAGTGATGTGGTAAACGATATCGGTTGTAAGTATCGATGTACGGAAGATTGGATGTGCGTGTTTTTCCAATTGATGAGATCAGATTATTTTTGTGATTACCGGTGCGTAGTAAATAAAAAGTTTTTGCCAAATGTAGTATAAAACTTTTCATGGGTGGAAATTTTAATTTTAATTGTAATTTGTGAATATTCGTGCGAAATGCAGTGTTGTAGGCTATTTTAAGCGCTTTGTTTTGCAAAACTTGCAGTTTTTTATAGTTTGTGTCACAGGTGCTACTCCAAACCGGTGCAGCATAAGAAAGGCAAGGGCGAATCAGTGTGGTGTAAATTTTTATTTTAGTTTTAGGGCTCAGATTACTATGCCTATTCATTATAGGACTCAGGGCACCAAAAGCTTTAAGTCCTTTAGTTCGAGAATATTCTACGTGGGATGACCAGTTAAGCTTACTGTCAAGGTAAACGCCAAGATATTTCACTTTCTTATTCCAGGATATTTGGTAGTCTTTTAGAACAAGTCTTTTAATGGGGGGTTTGCGTTTACGAGAGAACATGATAGCCTCTGTTTTGGACTCGTTTAGCTTGAGTCTCCATTTATGAAAATATGTAGAAAGTAAATCCAACGACAGTTGCAGTCTACTGATGATTAGGTCCTCGTCAGAGCTAGAAGTGTAGGATGCGGTATCGTCCGCGAAACATGCGAGGTGTGTTCGCGGCTGTTTAGGGATGTCATTAATGTAGGCTAGAAACAACAAGGGTCCTAGTACAGAGCCTTGAGGGACTCCTGCTGGAATACTTTGAAGGTCTGAGGTTTCGTTATTGATGTGCACCTTAAATTGACGATTCTCTAAATATGATTTTATTAGTTTTATAAGGTTGATTGGTAAGCCATATGTATAGAGTTTATGTAGGAGACCATCGTGCCAGACAGTATCGAATGCTTTCTCAATGTCAAGTAAAAACATTCCGGTCGAATTCCTTAAATTAAGATTATGAGCAGCATGCTCACCGACTCTAGCCAGTTGTTGTATGGTCGAATGACACCTGCGAAACCCGAATTGTTCGTTAATGAATTTTTGCTCAAGAGATGCCATAATGCGGTCGTAGATTACGCGCTCAAATACCTTACCGAGAGTAGACAGCAGACTGATTGGACGGTAATTTACAGCTTGTTTGTGGTCCTTCCCTGGCTTCGGAAGAGCTATAACTTTAGCAGTTTTCCAAGACGAAGGATAGTATTGAAGTTTGAGGCATGCGTTAAAAAGTTTGGTCAGAAGCACTAAGCATTTCTGTGGCATATATTTTAGGAGTATATTATGAACATCGTCCTCGCCGGGGGCTTTTCGGATTTTTAGTGTACGAATATGCTTGAAAAATTCCCGAGGAGTCGCAAGGCGTACTTGATTAGAGACGTTATATGATTTTAGGCAATTAATAGAAGTAGCTACTTCATGGTTAGTTTCTTCATCATACCAATCCAATGTAAGGCTCATATTTTCCTTGAAAGCTGAAGCTAGAATGTTGCACTGCTCCACCACGGATGACGTGAGTTCCTTGTTAGGCTTTTCAAGGGGTGGAATAGTAATGGACTTCTTCTGCAATGATTTTGCTATACGCCACAAGTCTGATGGAGCTTTATCGGCTTTGGATAATTTGCTATTCCAGATATTATCATTATATACTTTTACAGCCTCTTTAATCTTAGCCTGTAAATCATTAATTTCGGATCGTATGAGTTTACGAGTATTAAGCTCTAGTGTACGGAGCTCACGAAAGCGAAGGGTGTTTTTACGCTTTATCAATTTTTTTAAAAATTTTGGTAATGGTTGAGCTACTTGTCTGGAATTTACCTTCGGTACAGAAAGGTCTCTGGCCTTCTTAAGAGCATTAGTCAGGGTAAGTACAGCCTCGTCTATTGCGTCAACTGAGCTAAAAACGGAACTCGAGATTGAGATATCATCATTCAGAATTGAGCGAAATCTAGACCAGTCAGCTCGATTATAATTGTACATTATTTTAATGTTATCATGTCGGTTAAAACCGTCTAGCTTAAAGAAAATAGGTAGGTGATTCGAAGATAGAGCTGCAACAGTAGCTGGGGTTATTGAGGAGTGAATATTTGACACGAGAACCAGATCTGGAGTAGAAGGCTGTAGCTCGACTCTATAATGAACTAGAGTTGGGGTTGGGGGAGCATGTATGCTGAATTCATTGTGGACCATGAGGTTATAAAGGTTTTTACCGTGCGGGTTCATAGTGCTATGTCGACACCAATGAGGATGCCGTGCGTTAAAATCACCCGCGAGTAAGACATGCCGACTGGAGTCGAAGAGGGCTTTCAGGTCCTGATAAATAAGTGGTAAGTTAGGCGACTGATAGACAGAATAAACACAATATCTCTTACCCAAAATCCCAACTTCTACGCCGATAGCTTCCATATGTCGCATTGTTCTAGGCGCTGATTTTTGCATATGGGGAATTGTATTTCTAATAAAAATAGCAACACCCTGACCGCGTGAGTTCAATTTGTCCTGGCGATAACAACTGAAACCTGGAATTTGTAGAGTGATTTGCTTGGCAAGTCTTGTTTCACAAACTGCAATTATGTCGGCAGATAATTTATCTACTGCAAGATCTATGAGTTCAGGGAGCTTTGTGCGTATGCCGTCCGCATTCCAAAACATGATTCGAAGTTCACTTGTGTCAAACATACTGATTCAAGTGTGTCATGATGAGGATGACCTTATCCATCATACTAGTACATGAAGAGAATTTGTGCTTGATACGCCTGATGGTGTTGAAGATGTCAAGCATCTCTTGTGTTTCAGCATCCAGCTGGGGTGGTGCCTCAGGTTGGGATGCGTGTACAGCTTCGTCATCCTTAGCCATCTTTGATGGGGCACAGGTCCAGACCGAGGCGCGAGGTAGGCCACTTGATTGCCTAGGAGCCTTTGCTGAAGTCGCTGACGTTGTCATAGCCGTTACGCAAGGTTGGCTACTTGAAAGACTGGGTGTCTCTGATGGTTTGGTTTGTGAGGACAAGCGTTTCTCCGTTGCAGTTGCTGGTTTGTGCTGTGTCTTTGGGCCATGTTTTTTCTGCTGGAGCCGCTCAAGGTAAGCAGTACGAGCAGGGCACTTCCTAAAATTGGCAGGATGGTTTTCCTTACAATTGCAGCATTGCGCAGGGCTAATACGCTCTTTTTTAGGGCAGTTTTGAGTAGCATGCATCCCAATGCACTTAACGCATCGAACAGGAAGGTTGCAGTTTCTAGATGCATGTCCAAAGTTTTGGCAACGGTAACACTGCGTACCAGAAGAAGACTTGGGCTTGAATCTTTCGATCTTTATGACGCAGTTGCAAAGGTATTTGGTTTGTCTGAATTTAACGATGTCAGAACCTGCTGGTAGTTGTACCAACAAAGGTGGGCATGCCATCGTCGTGTTCACCGTAGATGAGCTTTTGAGTGGGTTCACTGTGACATTGGCAAAGCCCAGAGACGCAAGATCATCTCGTACTAGAGGAATGGCTTCTATTGGTATCCCACGCACAATGACCTTGTAGCTCCTTTCTTCTTTTCGTGAAAAAGTATGAAAAAGGACATTTTCTGCACGTAGGCCGTCAGTTACCATGCGGTGACTATCATTGGTGTAGCAGTGAATAGCCACCTTGCCATTGCGACGATACTGAAGATAAAAATCTTTAGTGAACTTGGTGATCAAGGTTGTGATCGCTTGATGAGACCACTCTTCTTTGATTTCCACCACTATAGGTGGGATTCGACCTGTGCGAGATGCAGGTGCTGACTTTGAAGCTTCTGTTTCATCGCCGTCGGACATATCTGCTAGCCCTTTGAAGCGGTTGCTCGTACTGATGTTTGCCTGGCTGGTAGTTCTGCCGCTGTTTCGAGTTCTTTTGGGTTTAATCCAGATGTCACCGTCGGCAGGTCTTTTGTTGGGTAGGCTTTCAGTTGACGAAGTCCGAACAAGATACCGGTCCATGTTCTACGAAAGTCCAGTTTTATCGATATCCGATTATCGAGCGGTGGACCACTCTAGTATGAATGCAAAACCGGTAGCCGCGTTAACGCACTAGTGAGGTAAATGCGTGTGCACACCGCGCGAGCCGAACACGATATATATAAAAATAAATATTGCTGCCTATTTTATGATGGTATAATGGTTTACATAATAAATAGAGCACCCCCCACACACAACAAATATTTGCAGATCAGACAAACAATCGAACCCGTCACCTTCTGCGTCTTAAGTAGACCACGTTCACTGCGCTACCGAGTAATCGACCAGAAGAAAACTTTAGAAATTAACAATCCAGAATAAAATTAGGCCAACCCTTGAAGCTCATTGCTGCGAGACATGATTTGACTTCAGTACGTGTCGGTTTTTTTTTCCTCAGCCTATACCGTCCCACAAAAAAGGAGGGAGGAGAGAAGGAGGGCAAAGGCCTCCCCCAATTCTTTCCACACCACTCATTTAGGAAGGCGTTGAGGTCGTCCCGCCAACGTTTTCGTGGCCGACCTCGACCGCGCCTTCCTTCCGGGACCCAGGGTGTAGGTCTTAGTTTTGTTCAAATAAATAAGGGTTTCTGTTTTCCTTTTGAAGTACGGAACCCTAAAAATAGTGTAACATTTTCCTGGTTCAGCTCCTTACTAGGTTCTGTGTACTCTCTGTTCAGCCATACACGCCTCGAGTAACTTATAAAAGATACCTGTTTATATTTACCAAGCTGTGTGTGCCGTCACATCCGGGGCTTTGCGCGGCAAAAGTGTATAAAATTCGAGTGGGAAATCGCTTTGACATCTCAAAACTAATAAGGAAAGCGGCAAGGAAGAGCGGAAGTACACAAATAGCTTATTTCAGAAAACAAGGGGTGATTGTGACCGAAAAATGCCGTTTTGTTGAATGTAAACCTAATTTTACTTTAGATACGCTCGTGTAAATAACCGTTATTGCAGTTGCCATAGTAACTTAAATGGCTCGAAGGCTTTTATACACCTGGGTAGGGTACTTTATTTTCTGTTTAAGGCGAATAGTAGGGTGGATAGTGGCGCCACTACATATTTATTTTTATAATTACGTTAAACAAAGGAATTATCAAAAAATCAGACCGCGCGTAGACGATATCTATCATAAGCTTTTTTTAAATGTATCTTTAATAGTTTAATGATTAAATTAAATATGTAGTGGCGCTACTATCCACCCTACTATTCGCCTTAAGGCCTTATACCCTCAGATATACTCGTAATTCCTTTCGAGTAAATATTGCATGCAAACTTCTTGCAAATAACTCAGTGTTAGTGCAACCGTGACCGTTTTCACGAGTCTTTATTCTACATTTGAAACACAACATCAGTAACAATAGAGTCTCATTACGATTCTAACAAAACATGAATAAATGTAACGATTCTCAGTTCTCATATTCAGGTATGCGTTGAGGTGCCAGGTGAGACCCGAAATTCCAAGCATTAGTCCTTTCCTGTTTTGCGAACCGGGCTCGGCTCTTGTTGTTCTGATTTGTTGGGGAAAATGAAATTTTTCGAGATATATTTGCGGACGATTATCCGGGAAACTTCCTGTGTAAAATATTTTTAAATCTTTCTAAGGTTTTGAGGTAGAGTCCAAGGAATCAAATTTTGGTGGGGTAATTATTTAAATTTCCTTTTTAGTCCGATTATTGTACCTATGGCGTTGCGTCATCTGCATTTTACATTACCTACCTGCAATATCACCTCTAGTCCTGAAACCCTTCAAAACTGGGACAAAAGGTTGTTTTTTGATTATTTTCTGGTCAACTTTCCAAAAGAAACATCAATTTAGAATCAATTTACAAAACAATTCTCTAGTTTTTTATTTAAATCTTATTTTAATCAGTTTTCTTATCAACACTATTTGATTATAAAAATTTGATTTATAAACTATACATTTATTTAAGTGAGAGTGACAGATTTTCTATGCCGCAACGGTAGAAATACATTGTGTCATATTTAAATATACACATACACCACCTATGTATCTTTTTACATGTATTTGATGCAATAAATTTTAACTTTACTTTATACAAATACGTTACTATTTTAAAAGAAACATAAATCTTCTTAGTAACATTTGACTATCGCTGAAAGCCGCTGAAAGCGAAAAAAGCCTATGTCGACGGTTCAACTTCAACGGATTTTGGCCTATGGCGCCATAAAACAAATAATAAAAGTCACGTTAAACTGAATTTTACGTATTAAGGAGGCAGAACGAGCCATGGGGTTAATTCGTGTCGTGGCAGCTTGCCGGTATCAAAGTTTTACTGTTAAACTGCCGTGTTGAGTTTACAGCTGTTGGCTGTTGCTTTATTTGGAGTGTGCTTGAAGTGCTTGTTCATGTTTACGCCTGCTGACATGGGCTATTCACATCACATCACACGAATATTACAAATGCGAAAGTTTGGATGTTTGTTACTTCGTCACGCCAAAACTACTGAACGGATCGGGGTGATATTTTACATAGATTTAGTTCTAGGCCTGGAATCAAACAAAACTTTTTATCCCTTAAATAGTTCCCATGGGATATAAATATCCTTTTAGCAATTAGCAAGCCAATTAGCAAGCTGAAGTGGCAGTGGGCCGGTAGTGTAGGACGCCCTCCGGCCTGGTGAGATGACGATCTGCGAAAGACTGCCGGCAGATGCTGGATGCGGCGAGCTGAAGACGCGGCGAAGAGGGCGCTATGGCGCTCCTTAAGGGAGGCCTATGTCCAGCAGTGGACTAGTATAGGCTGATGATGATGATGTGAAATATCCTATAGACGTTTTTATAGAAAGAACGCAAGCGAAGCCGCGGGTAGGAACTAGTTATTTTAAATATGTGCTTATTAAAGGGTAGTTCTTTTCCAGGGAAGAGATGTATTTTTACACCAGATTTCAATCACTTTCGTTCAGCCGTGTAACCGTGAAGAGGTTACAAAATAACCCAAAAATTGACATTCTGCTTCGTTGCTATTATTATTTTATTTATTTATTTATTGTATTTATTTAAACTACCTACTAGTCGAATTCAGAAATTGGTATTTTATTGTTTGATGTTACTTAAACACAACTATTAAATACCACATATAATTAAAATGTGTCGTTAAAAATGTTCTTTTATTTTCGTTCGCAATTATCTAAAGTAAGCGAAAAGCGGTACTCAACAAAATAGTCCGTTCTCTAAAAATAAAGTGAGCAATGTTTGCCGGTAACAGGTGTTCAAACAGTCATAAATACGACTGAGTGCTGAATACGGTCTCTCGTTTATTTAGGACGGAGTGTAGCAATCAACATCGTTAACTATGCGGCAAATTAAAGTCTAATCAGTTTAGTTGTAGTCGTGGAAACAGAGGAACTACAGGCCTCTGTGTTAAACCACGTTAAACGTGATAGAAAGTGACAAACCATGGGAAATCGAGGGGTTGTTGTACATTTGCCACAAAGTAAATTCGTCTGCAAAAGAAGCATGTGTAAATTCGCCACGATACTACTTTGCAAACATTCTTTTGATTAATAATTTTGATTATTGTAAGTTCGTCACATAGCTTTCCGCATAAACAGCAGAAAAATCACACTATAAGTTTTTTATGGGCAGAAGCTTTTATTCACAAAGACACTAGTATTTACAGTTGAAACAATTATATGTACATATATATTTAATAATCACAATAAGTAGAATAAAATTATATGAGTTTTAAAATAAAAACGTTATTTATTTTTCATAATCCGGATTTCAAGAATTTTACCTTTAATATACATAAAAATCACAGTTCACAAGTGGCTGATTTGCCTTTAACATCACAAATATGTAACAAAATTAGTGTGTCATTTGTTTTTAGGAGAGAAAAGGACCATTTGCGATTTTGTGTGACTATTCCATTGAATGCCGTGTGCGTCAGCTCATGTCGCCTATTGTTTCTTTAGGCAGGAAAACTGCCTATTTAAATTCTTTGTGACATTTACAAAAAGGCGACAGGCGTCTGCTAATCAAATGGCATATTATAGCTGATTTCTATAACTCCCTGTGAGTTCTGGACATTTATTAGTTCTAAATTACTATAAGGAATGCCAACAAAGTCAAGACAAATAAATTTCAAATTGAATTGAAGCTATGCATATAAGAGTCTACATTTTCTATCTTGTTAGAATTTGCTACGCGGTGCTACGAAGTGCTACGGTCTACGGCGTAGCACCGTATACCGTATCCGTTGGGACGACAGTTACGATAGGACGTGGTAATATTTCCGTATGTGCCGCAAGATTTGTTTTGTCTGGATTTATCTTTCTGAGATCTTATAAAAATCGGTAAGACTATTAGAAACATCAAAGCCTTACTTTAACTCAACTTAATGCCAAAGTCATTTCAGTTTTGAACGTAAAACGTTTTTAACCCCAACGCAAAAAGAGAGGGGTGTTATAAGTTTAACGTATCTGTGTATCTGTCTGTGGTATCGTAGCTCCCAAACGGGTGAACCGATTTCGATTTTTTTTATGTCATAGATAATTTTATCCCAAGTGTTCTTAGCCATGTTTCACGAAAATCTGTCAGGAGGTTTTTAAAAATTTTAATTTTATTTTTGTTGATGCATTTGATTAATATTAAAATTTACCCTTTCCTTTTACTTTATATAACGCCTCGGCGTCCAATAGAGCGTTTCGTTGGCCCTGCAAATTCCTTGCTTTCAGGAACGTAGCCGTTTGCTATAAAATGCATTATGGGCGCATGTTTTTGCATTTGCAATGCATGACGTTTATTCTAAAAGCCGGCAAGCGATGGACGGAGCGGACGACGCGACGTTTTATTACAATTTAGATGTTATTGGGTTCGGAATAGCAATGAGAATGCTTTGTGAGTTTTATATTAGCTTTTGTTGACATTGTTGAATAGGAAAATGCTAATAAAATGTTTGAAACGAATACCAATATACAAAAAACTGATTGATTTGGCCTTTGTTTGATGTTGACAATGGTGGTGTTGTAATAAGTTTGTTTGTTGTTAATAAGTTGCAGTAATTAAGATAATTAAAAATTTTATTACAAATATTGGGAAATTTTCGACAGATTTGTAATCTAACCATATCATTGCGCGCAGTTGTAGCTTTGATTTTGTCTAACTATCCAAAATCTCTACCTTTGATGCTTAGTTCGGAAGTATTTCAATTCATTTTAAAGCGGCCCAGTTTAAAGCAATTGATGAAGATTAAGATTTATCACTACTAAGCTCTAAATATTTCGAAGTAATCGTGTTGCTTCTGTCTTAGTCGTACATTAAATTATAATCAAAATGCCTACGAGCCTATTATCTTGTTAATAGTTCCAAGTTTGCACGGTGAAACTTCAATAAGTAGTTTGTTCTGCTGAAGGCATTCATTATGAATAACTTACTAATACTATCTTGAGATGCAGTAAATATCTTGTTTGAACCACCCCTTAGGTTACTTTTGACACTAAGCGACAGCCAACATTAAATATTTAGACATGTTTTCTGTAAAATTCTAGTAAAATCAAAATGAAATAACTTTAACTTATGTTCTTTAAGCTTCCCTAAATAAGCTCACAGACAAGTCACTGTTCAAAGTATCATATAAACGTTTACTTGGAGTCTGTTTATTTCACTTCGGCCACATTCGCAACCAAGGTTCGAAGCCGATAAGAATAATATTTAATTTAAAAATAAATTAAACCGGTTTCAAAAGAAGAAATATTATTCTTATTTAGAAACTGGTTGCGAACCTTGGTTTCGAATATGGCCGAAGCGGTTTGTTTTAGTCAACATTCAACTAACCAGATTTGTTGCTTCACTATTTTTCCCTGCGATCTTGGAATAATGTATCTATTATATTTCAACAGTGAGATGAAAGGCATATTTTGATAAATCTGTGTCGTATTTCTAGCCTTACGCTCAAATTCTAGTATCACATTATATTCTGAAATGTTACTAAAATAGCTACAAGAGATAACACAATATTATTATTAGCGCTACTAATATATTTGGTCTCTATAATCCTAGAGTGAAGATCAAAGTGAATACTACAAAATTAGATTTAGAATTACGTATTATTTGGATTAAAGATGGTTCTAAATCATCTTTCGCAGATGTAAAAGTTTAAATGGTGATGATGACGATGGATGATGATATTTAATTTGCTGCAAAAAAATATACCTCATCATTTAAACTCCAATAGATTTATACTTCATATACTATATTTTTTCTTTTTAAATATGATCAAAAGCTCACGTCTTCGCAATATTTCTACGCACAGGTGCTATAAACTCTACCTAACCTATTCAAATGAAATAGCGCTTGGGGTTTTTTATTCGAAATAAATCAAAAGGAATCCGAGTTATTAATTTAACTGTTTTATAGAGCTACTAGGTTCTGCCCGCGAATGCGCATCCATTTTTCTGGGATAAAAAGTAAAAGTGTTAATCCAGGTCTAGAACGTTGGTGTTCTTCTAACACAAGGAAGGTTCGTAGTTAACCCGCTTACATCTGTGATGAACTACAACTATGTAAAATTTCAGTGTGATCCGTTCATAAGTTTTAGCGTAGAATGAAAAAAGAGAAGTAACAATCATCCAAACCTCTGAAAAATCTTCCAAACATTAGCATTTACAATATGGTGCTTTTTTAGTTTGGAAATGGTTTTTTCCGATCTGTTATTTTAAATTAAATAACAATCAAACTTCCTAGCGCAAGAGCGTGGTAGATGGCACAAAATTTCGGATGGACAACCTAAAGGCAGCAGAGACTATAACCGACTGCAGAGGATGAAAATTAAAATAAAATAGTATTTAAATAAGAATGAAAGGAAAAGGGGGTAGAGTTCGGAGGGATGCGGAACGCGCGTGTCTAGAACCGTACTCAGCCTGAAGAATCCCTCGTTAAGGCGGTACCCTACCTCGTTATTGTGTGAAGAGGATAGGCATAGGATTTCGCGTTCACAGGAGCGGGACAGAGCAAAGCGGCGTAAGCCCAAAAATCAAGTTTTTAGTAGTTATTTGCTCCCTACAAACATTAGAATAGTTAATTGAAAAAAAAGCAACATATTAAATGTTCTTTATACTTAGTTCAATTACTATGCTTAATCTCAAGATCGTATCATCTGTATTTATTGAGAAATTAGGGTTTTAGTAAAAAATTTGAAGTAACTTTGCGATTTTTTCTATCGAGAAAATTTTATGGCATCTTGTTTTCGAAACATATGATCGATAGAATAAGTCCTGAACTTTACCATATATAAATTTCAAAGTTAAATATTCAGTAGTTTGGAAGATATGGAGGTCCGACGGAGTTGAAAAAAAGGAATTTGAGGTTGTATACGCCCTTAAGTAACTAATGAAACGTTGGTGTTCTTCCAACAAAAATAAGGTTCGTAGTTAACCCGCTTACGTCCGTAATGAAAAGGAATCAAATCTGGGGTTGTTTAATCGCGTGTGGCTTGAACGTTTTATTTTTCGTACAAATAAGATACCTACACAAACACAACGATACAGGTCAGTCCAAAAGGCGATTTGATGTCTTTGAAGACTTATCGAGTTAAAAGCTCATCCGTTTGAAGAGATTCGAATTTGGTTACAACGTTTGCAAATTTCAATTAGGCTCATTTAGAGGCCTGATGAATGAAATGATATCCGATTAACGTCGGCAAAGATAATGGTAATTAAACCGTGCGTAATTGGGGTAATTTATGGTGTTTTTCATTCAAATCTAAATCTCCTAAATGTTCAGTTTAATCGCATGGTTTTTAATTTAGTAAAAGAAGCAGTTGTTTAACAAGAAAAAAAATTACAATTATAAAAACCCCCCGACAGATTTTCATGAAACATGGCTAAGAACACTCGGGATAAAAATTATCTATATGACACAAAACAACTGAACGAAAATCGGTTCATCCGTTTGGGAGCTACGATACCACAGAAAGATACACCGACAGACACGTTATACTTATAACACCCCTCTCTTTTTCGTGGGGGGTTAAAAATAGCTGTTGATTTGACGTTCTTCATTGTTTTTCTGTGGTAAACTATTTCATCGACGATTTATTGTAAGTATAAAACACCCTATACATATTGCAAGAGTGTAAATCAGACAATTTCTCATGTAAATTTAGTGATTCCTGCTTACTGGTATCATTGGTGGCTTAGCGACCAATTAATTTCAGGATTATCACAAAATTTCATTCCCAAATTCAATAGAGTCATTGATTGGTTTTGTGAGAATGGGATTTGAAAAAGCTTTTGTCATTTTGTGTTTTTAATCATATTTTGGTATTTTCTCAGTCTCAAAAACATTTTATAATACTACTAGCTGCGCCCCGTGGCTTCGCCCCCGTGGAAATTAATGTTTCCAACTTTATAAATTTTTCTTTCATAAGAACCTTCTCCTGACAATAACAAACACAACAAAAAAAGAATTAGCGAAATCGGTCCAGCCATTCACGCGTGGTGCCGTGACCAAGGAAAACGGGTTTCATTTTTATATATATAGATAGCGTCAGTTTGAACGTCACGCGTGAATACCTCTCCTCTTGTTATTCTCAGGCAAGTTCTTACGCGATATCTACGCTAGTTTACTCTGAAATAACTACCTAAGTCACGTGCTTTCTCTAATAATGTACAAACTTCAAACATTTTCAAACAGGTATTTCCTAAGTTTCTGAATTATGCTCGAATGACGGTGCTCAGGATGTTGACCGTAAACATTCCGTGTGCAAGCAGGTCTATAGTTTGGAAATATCCAATTAAAGTTCGCCTCTAAAAGCCGTTGGTGTGACTTGCAGTTCTCACTGGAGACCGTAAGGTATGAGCTATGATTGGAAAGCAGTGATTGCTTACATTAGTTGTATGTGTCGCAGCTTATGTTTAATAATACATATAATATTAAAATAATGGGCACTTACGACCACCCACAATGTGCCACAAAATAATGTGTACAATTGTTGTACAATAGGCCGTAAGGGGGCCCCTGGCCTTTGATTAAGTATAGGTCATTAATGTTTGGTGAACATTTTTCTATTTTTAAACCTTTTTATTTTCATGTTGGTTAAAGACAATCATTTAGTTTATCTTACTAGGTTATTAATTTATTTTAATTTTTACGGTACTTAGATAAACTGTATTTCATTGATAATAATGTAGGTGGAAGAGAAACAAACAACAATAAAGACAGCTTATCCAGGCGTGAAAAATATTCGGTACCGTACTGTTATCAGAAAACATTGGAGTTTGCAAGTTAAACGTACATTTTACAAAGTAAACGAAACAACAATAAATTCACTTTCAAGACGAGTAAAGAAGAAGAAAAGAAAATTACCTGTAACGAAATGATTACACCTAAGTACATCTTTAGGGTATTTCTATCGACTCACGGCATCCGAAAACACATTACATCGTGTAGAAAAAACGACATTGTTACTTATTCACGGGCCGAAACAAATCGCGGGAATTGCCTCCCAACTTGTGTCCTCTAAGGGACCCCAGGGCTGCATTCAGGATATGGGCCTGCTTTACCTTTCCGCAAAATGACCGGGCTATTGAAGTCCATAGGATTTCATTGCTGATACAACTGATAGTAAACTTTGGGATAGGAAAGGAAATCGCAAGTCGGTTTGCCTGGAGTCAAGTTGAATTCTCTTACTATTTTTCGTTATTTAGTTTAAAATTTGTTTAAAATATAGTTTTAGTGATCTGGCAGAGGAATAATAATGCCTTGTGCAGTTTGTGATACCTATCATAAGCTTATTTTTAATGCCTTTGTAAAAGTTTTATTTTGTATAGTGTAGGCAGAGATGCAAAGTTGCTCTTTTTGCACACCATCGTGGCCAAAAAGAGCAACCTCGCACAAGCCTCAACTACGATTTATGAAAATTTCTTTGTTTAAAATAATAATAAGATAAAATAGGTGGTGGCGCTGATTTGGGTCAGGTATGCGCCTTAAATAATAATAGTTTATTTAATCATCATGCTTTTTCTAGCTCGATTAAACTATATGTATTATAATTTCTAAGAAATCAAATAATATCGCAAAATAATAACATAAACCTTATCTCCATTACATTCGATATTTATTTTTAAGTTGTGTGACCTTACTACGCCTCTGTAGAGCCTCATAACATCTATTTACATTTAGCCCAGTACCTTATTTAGCGTATTTATAGTGTCGGCTATTTACATTTACAACGATTACACGGTCCGAGAATTTACGTTACAGGCACAAGGTAAATGTGGATGTTAAGGGTACCTACAAGATCTTTTAACCGGTGTTTAGTTAAGTAGATTTGAGAAAATATTGTAGGTAAATAAAATCTTGGTTTTAGGAACTATGTTCATAATTTACGACATCTATGGCGCAGCGGGCGAAGGTCCGCCTGCGACGCAGGAGGTTGCGGGTTCGATTCCCGCCTTGGGACAAATGTTTGTACGATCTGCAGATATTTATTCAGGGTGCTCTGGATGTTTTCTATGTATAATAAAAAAAATATGTCTATGTAGTGTATTGTATTATGTCTATCAGTTATCTAGTAGGTACCCATAATACAAGCTCTGCTTAGCTTGGGGCTAGATAATGCTCTGTGAATTGTCCAGCATTATTTATTTAATTATGATGTCCTCCTAGCCGAGTTTCGACCACGGCGGCCAGCCTCATCGAAGACTAGCCAGATGCGCTGGACATAATTATTATAGTGCACAAGTGTGACCAAACACAGGTGCACTCTCTATTCCCTTAATCTCATAATCAGATGGGACGGGAGACCGACACGGGAGAGGTCGAGCGCAGGACCAACTGCTTAACGTGCTTTTCGAGGCACGGGATATATGTTCATAATTATAAACGTAAACCAAAGCATATCGGTCATTTTCATGATTTCATGAATTACGAACTCTTCGATGGAACCTCGTTTTATGACAAAGCCAGGTCTGATTTTGCATTTATTTAATTACAATACCAATTTAAAATTTTAGAAAACCAGCCGACGTTTATTGGCTGAACAGATTTTCATGAAACATGTCTAAGAACACTCGGGATGAAATTATCTATGACACAAAAAAAAATTTACGTCGGTGGTTAAAAATTGTTGTCATTAAATGGTCGCAATCATCTTCAAAATAAAAAACGGAAATTTTATTTACCCAGAAAGCATTTTGCAAGAATTCTCAATACAAAAAAGCTAATTTCCGTAAAAGCCGCGCTCTCACTTGACCACGTTTATTATTATTCATGACAATGAATTTTTCCGTCTTCCTAAGTTCCCTGTAAGAAACCTCAGAGAGAAATATTTTGTTGAATAAATTGCTATACTTTAACCTTCATTCGCAGGAATTCAGATTCAACTCTGCAGCTATTTATCATAAGTGAGTCGTAAATCAAGCGTAATTCTTTTCCTAATCTATTTCTAAGTTTAGCTTTGATCATTGACCACGTAGTTGGATAGAATGACGACATCAGTCCACACAAATGACACTTCAACACGCCACTGAGCTTTCTTCTAATATTACATAAGTTACTGTGTAGCGCCATTAAGAAAGAAGTTGAAGTTACTGTGTGCCTACTAGTACCTAGCTGTGTGGTGACGGCTTAGAATTTGCACCTCCCAACTCTTCCTGCGGGTGTCGTAAAAGGCGACTAAGGGATATCCACCGGGGTCGGGCAGCAGCGCCCTATGCTGAACAATTCTACCACCGAACTGCGATCCCCAACCCGCATGCCTAGCGTGGGGATTGTGGATATTACCCTCATGAGATAAAAGCCAACAAGGTGTTTATCGGGGGGAGGCCTGCGTCCAGCAGTGGACCAATACATGCTGTCGAGGTTGAGGTTGAGGTACCTAGTAAAAGAAACCGGAGGAAAGAGGTACCGAACAAAAAGAAAATCATTATCATCTTCAGCTGTTGTTCGTCCACAGCTGGACATAGGCCTCCTCTAATAAGCGCCATAGCGCCCTGTCTTCAGCTAGCCGCATCCAGCGTCTGCCTGCAGTTTTTCGCAGGTCATCCCAACTTGCCGAAGGGCGTCCTACACGTTAGCCGAGTCGTGATCTCCACTAAAGAACACGTTTACCCCAGCCAGCGGTTATCGGTTATTCGCGAGATATGGCAAAAAGGAGCAAAAAGATAGTCGAGCGGAAAGGAGTGAGCTTGCAGAAAGCGTTAAAAATATCTCCGCCCACTCATCTCTCATTTCCCGCTTATTTCACCCTTTCGCTGTGGAAACTCGGCTTAAGATGTGTCAAATGTGCCCTTTATTCATAATGCTCTGCTAACCTACGACAGTTGCTAAGCTGTGTTATTTCTACTCTGACTTATGTCAATAGAAGAAAACAGAGTGAGAAATAACAATGATTTAAGTTAGTAGACTTTTTATACTAATATTATTAAGAGGAAAGATTTGATTGTTTGATTTTGACGTGACAACGTCTTATAAATTGGTTTGCCGGGTGACACTTCAAGAAACTGCGTTACGCGTTACGCTCCGCTCACGTTATGCAGACATAAAAAGTGAAAGGAACTCAAAGTCGTTGTCACGTAAAACTTTCGCCCGTATACCGACTTTACAGGCAACCAATTTTTTGTTTCTATGTTTGTATTGAATCGGCTCGGAAACTACTGGACCGATTTGAAAAATTCTTTTACCATTAGAAGCGCACATTATTCCTGATGAACATGGGTTACCAGCGGTTGGCGAGCCGTAAGTGCGGCGTCGCCGAGCCGTAGCCGAGTCAAAGTATCGGAGCTTCTGATCCGCTTTGGTTTCGTGCTTAAGTTAGGTTGACGACTGTTTGACGGCGACGCGAAAGGCGACACGGTTACAATCCCTTTCCGAGTTTATACGTGTGCTACGACCTTTACTGGTAATTCAACGTATTCCCGTCGAGGCGCTATAGATGGGTTTATAATAGCTCAAATGAACTATAAAATGCATTATGCAAATATGAACCACTTTCGAGGTAATAAAATTTAATTATTTTTTTAAAATACCCAAAAGTCGGTACATACTCAAAAATATATTTTTCCGTCTAGCCCCCTTTCACAACGCGCGAAAAGGAACTTCGTTCCAAAAAGGTACAGCTGTACTATTTTATTTTTATTATTTATACGTTATGAAAGCTTGGATACTTATTTATCAATACTACAGTGTGTAAAACGTCTCATCATTTTCGAAGTAACACTACGAAAACTACAACTTTTCCATAACAGAAGAAACGTAGTGTAATAAAAATTACAAGTAATTATAAGACAACTTTTTTTTATAATACCCAAAAGTCGGTACATACTCAAAAATATATAAAAAAGTTACAGCTGTACTATTTTTTTTATTATTTTTACGTTAGGAAAACTTGGATACTTATTTATCAATACTACAGTGTGTAAAAAGTCTCATCATTTTCGAAGTAACACTACGAAAACTACAACTTATACAAACAGAAGAAACGTAATGTAATAAAAATTACCAGTGACCCTGTATAAAAATTCTGCTGGGTGCAATTCATTACTATTCAAAAGAAAGTATCAAACAATAGTTTCACAGTGTAATGCTATGTTTTAAGAACACAATGTATAAAGTTTCCACAAAGTGTAAATTCTCAATACGAGTTTCAAACTCTAACCAGATATTTCCCTCTGCAAAAATTCACTCGTTTCAGTTTGAAAGTGGTTTGAAAGATAGTTTCACGAGGTTTTACTGTTTCTTGAATGCGTTTGAATAAGTTTATGGGACCATCTCCATGAACGAGCGTTTTGCGGCGGGTAAATTTAAATTATCGCCGCGGTTATATCGCCCTGTGGAGACAGCCTCATAGAGTTTCTTTTGGTTTAAGTGGCATGACGGGCCTGAAGAACAATCACACTATTGTGATGTGCTGTGTCGTGCCGTGGCTCATGATGTGTCAGAAACCGGTTCCAAACATATAGTACGGCTAGAAACTCATTATAACAAAGACGCAACAAACATTATAAATAAAAAAATAAATAATGCTGGACAATTCACACAGCATTATCTAGCCCCAAGATAAGCAGAGCTTGTGTTATGGGTACTAGATAACTGATATACTTAATAGAATACACTACATAGATAGATATTTTTTATTATACATAGAAAACATCTAGAACGCCCTGGACAAATGTCTGCAGATCGTACAAACATTTGTCCCGTGGCGGGAATCGAACCCGCAACCTCCTGCGTCGCAGGCAGACCTTCGCCCGCTGCGCCACAGAGGTCGTCAAATGACTAGTTTATGCCCGCAGCTTCGCACGCGTTGTTTCTATGGAAACGTTTATAGGTGATTTCTATACCATGGGAACTGATTAATGGGATAAAAAGTAGCCTATGTTTTCAGGATTAGAATTACCTGTATGCAAAATTTCAGCCCGAACCGTTCAGTAGCTTTGGCGTGAAAAGGTAACAAACATCCATCCATCCATCTATCCATCCAAACTTTCGCATTTATAATATTAGTGTGATGTGATAGTGTGATGATATACTTTCATACAAAACGTATGAAAACAAAAATTATGCTTCTGACACACTACACCACAAAAGTATGATTCTTCCTTGGTACTAAACAAAACACCTACCTCTTCTCTCTCAATAAGATTTTTTTATTTTTAGGGGACCATGTTTTTTAATAAACATCTGACTATTTATTTATTTCATTAAACAATCGAACTTTGGCAATTGAAAAGCAACCCGTAGTAAATCTAGATATCTCTGGGTGTCGATGTCTGTCAGACCAGCGCCAGCTGAACGCCAGGAATCCGGTGAATAATGACCGGATCCAAACACGCCCGTAAAGATACGCCTCCACTTCAAACTGGTCGTTTTGTCTAGTACCCGTACTATGGAAAACGACCAGTTCCAAGTGGACATTTTTCTACGTATACATTTATTGTATTTATGGAAATAAAGAGAATTGATTTTGATTTAGATTTTTTAACTGGTCTTTTTTGGTCCAGTTCCAGTGACTGTGGCTTGTGTATGAATATTGGACAATTCACACAGCATCAAACTAAGTAGCGCTTGTGTATGAGATAACTGATATACTTAGTACAATACATTACAGACTTTTTTTTATCGTACGAAACATCCAGAATACCCGGAACAAATATCTGCAGATGGGACAAACATTTGTCCCGTAGCAGAAATGGAACCCAGGAGGTTGCTCATGCGTCTCAGGTGGATCTTCACCCGCAGCGTCACAGAGTTGGTAAATCATCATCATCTTCATCAGCCTATATTAGTCAACTGCTGGACAAAGGCCTCCCCTAATCAGCGCCCTGTCTTCAGCTTGCCGCATCCAGCATCTGCAGTCTTTTGCAGATCGTCATCCCACCTGGCTGGAGGGCATCCTATACTACGTTAGCCTAGTCGCGGTCTCCACTCAAGAACACGTTTACCTCAGCGGTTGTCGTTTCTTCGCGAGATATGGCCGGCCCACCGCCACTTCAGCTTGCTAATTCTTTGAGCTATATCGATAACTTTGGTTCTCTGTCGTATCTGATGTATTCGTTACGAATCCTATCCTTCAGAGAGACTCCGAGCATAGCTGGTCTTTCCATAGGTCGCTGAGCGACTTTGAACTGGTGGACCAGCCCTACCGTGAGTGTCCACGTCTCAGCTCCGTAGGTCATGACAGGTAGGACGGAGTTGGCAAATAACTGTCTTTTTCTAAATGCATTCTAATAAACCTACGGTGTCCGCTCTTTTCTATAATGTATCAAATTTTAGCCCTTTTTAGGTAAAAAGGGCGGGTGCGATAGGACCGGAATCAGCTTGCTCAGTGGAGGCTCAGCTTTATTTAGCAAACGATTGTGCGACGATTTACCTGTTTGCTGATAGAGTCAGAACGGCTTTCGTACGCCTGCTTATTTCATTTGAATTACCCCGGGACATTGAGATTACATGTGTTTCAGGGGTTTTTTGGCTCTTGGAAAGGAGGCTGTGTACTCTTTAGGGAAAGGTGGAATGACATAATTTTATTCTGATAGCAGTTAAAAGACAGTACTTGGAATGTCTTTGGATAAAGGAAAATGCCGTTGTAAAAAATATACGGGAAACAGTTAGTGGTGATATCACGGATTTACTATAAAAAGAAGGTAATGAGCTTGCAGAACTAGTTTTCGGGACAGTATTTAATCATCAAAATTATGTTATAAGTAGGTAGACTTTCTTCCTTAGTAATCTTCCTTCCTAAACGATATAAGTATCGTTTAGGAAGGAAGATTTATAAAAAGACAGAATTATGAATGTCTAATGCAAACAATTTATTTAAAGTCTTACAATCTTAAATTGCCAAAGTTATCTGCTTACCCTACGAGTATAATGAAGATGAGTAAAAAAATAAAAAGCTATTTTCTTCCAAAGTTTTTCAATGTAAAACCTTATTGTAGGTGGTAGCGGGTTCCTTTGGGAAATTCTGAGAGAGAACCAACTCGGTTACAAGCCTTCAGTACGATCAAAAATTGAATTAATAAATTCATTCTTTATAGCAAACTAAATTAACCAAAACATTTTAGAATATTCTTCGGGAAATTGTTTTTCTCATAGAGGTAAAACACGCTGCTGTCACAGCAGAGGGAGTGTCATTCAACAATTTCCTTGATTTTGATTGTAGATTTTGAAGCGAAAAACGAATTTATGTGCGAGACAAGTATACTCGTATAACTTCAGTGCTTTCACGCACACAAGCGCACGTAAACGAAAATGAGACGTATTTGTCGTAGTTTTTTGACTACACCTCGTTTGTCTCTATATTTTTTCCCACTTCTTGTAAGGTTTTCCTGCTATTCTCTAGGATTACAATTGATTCTTGTTTATCTGGTTAGACTGCACTTAACTGAATCATTTGATTATCAAAACTATTCTCATGTCAAATCAGTGTTAGATTATAACAACAAAGATATAGACGTTAAAAAAACACAAATTCAAAGAAGTAAAAACATAGGTATACTGATCCGTCCTCACTGATAACCAATATTATAAAATCGACAATATAAAATCGGCTTTAAGCAATAAGGCCGCCCATTGTACGTTTTTATTTTATTTTGTTATTTTATGTATTGTAAACAATAAAGTGTTCATTCATTCATTCAATAATTCTGTCTGTCTGTCTATCAGAAGTCCGCGAAACGGCTGAACGGGTCTAAATAAAATTACACACGGAGGTATACGGTATCTCGGGAAAGGACATAGGCTACATTTACCGGTAAAGCGCGTGCATAATTCGAATATTTAATAACTTGTTGTTTCCACTAAAAATGTAAATTTTTAACATGAGGCGTTAGTTTCTGAGTGTTTGTATGTGGTTGTCACTCTTTATTGCCACCAATCATCAAAACGGCTAAAGCGGTTTTGGTCAATGGGTAAAATACTCGTCTTAATTCTTGGTATGTTCTTAGCATATGTTCATATCAAAGGCCTTTGCCCTCTTATTTTGAGAAAAAGGGGGAACCTAGTCGACTTTTTTCAATTAATTACTTGATATAAGAATTCCCTTTGCTACGAGCTTGCTACGGCGTAGCAAAGCGGAACTAAAGTTTGTATACGAACTTTATTCTGCCGGCGGCCTTACACGCGCTGGAGGTACCCACTACAATGCAGGCTTCTTAATAACACAAATCATCTGTTTGTTACCTTAGATGCGGCCTAAGAAAGGTAACAAAGAAACTAAAAGGGATACATAGTCATTTCCCCTTGGAGTCGAGACCCCAGGTCCGTGGGGTAAGGAGGCTCTTCATGTTTTAAAAAAAATATCTGAGCGTCTGGTCGAAGCGCTGGCTGGTGAATATCTGGCGCAGCGCATCAGTATTGCCATACAGCGTGGCAATGCAGCCACCGTCTTGGGGACGCTTCCGACTGGTATTGATATGGATCATTTGAGCTACCTGTAGATTGTTTGCAACAGTCTGCAGTTACCTAGTTGTTTCGTTGAAAAAACTAGTGTAATTTTCTTTGTGAATAAAGGCTTCTGCCATTTCTAGATATGTATGTTATTGAAACTATATCAGATAACGACAAAATTAGATACCTACCTAACCTACCTACCTATTGATCAACAACTTTCAAAAAGTGGAATTACCCATTGTATTATGCCTCGTACACAAAAACATGCAGAAAGTCACCCTGTTCGGAGTTTCTGTAAAAGTTTCAATATAAAATGTCAAAATGCCATAAATCAATCATCCGTTAAACCAACTTTCGTCAACCATCTAACCTCTAACCTCAAAACCTTCCCGATATATTTAGAGCAAAACCAATATCGTTCGCCCTTCAATTAGCAGCTTCGTGGTCGACTGGCTCCTTCGGCCATTACCTGGCTCATCATACACGTTGCGGTGACGAGAGTTGACTACTGGCTGGATATGTTGTTTTTCGTTTTTCAAACGAGTTTCGAGTTTGTGGGAGAAATAAACGGGTTATGTAGCAAAGAGGTTTTAGGTTTAAGTTTTGAATGAAACCAATTTTAAAATTTGAATTGTGTTTTCTTGTGACTTTCTATTGTTTTCTGGATTTCAAAACTGCTGCAAACTGAGTTTGAAATTCGAATTGTTCTAAAAACACTTGGAAACGAAGACTCGTGCTGATTAACCTTTTTAAATTCAAAACAGTTTTGAAACTAGCAGCACCAATAGAACGAATTTAAATGAATAACCCGCCTAAATGGCAGTCATTATGGGAGGCTTATGTCTCAGCCGTGGACTGATATTGGATGATGATGATGAAGATGACCCTGTGGATACTTAAGTTCATCTAAGACTTGGGAAGTCTCAATACATAAATGATACAAGCAAAGTCCAAGCAAGCTATTCACCACGGATATTTAATGCAGGCTTCTTAGCCCTCACTTTATTATTCATGAACAACCCCAGTCTCGGTGCTAAACGACTCAAACCCAAACTTTGTTCCCGATTATAAAAAAAAGTTATCAAACATTCTGAATGAATAAGAACAATTTTTAAACTGCTCCGCATATCAAGGGATACTGTAAAAGTTGGAGGCTCATCCTCTGAGCTAAACGAAATGATCCTATCAGAATATAATGAGTTCCGTAACGAATTTAAAAATATCTATTCTTGTTAAAAAAGAAACTCATCATCATCCTTTCCCACCATAAATCCTCTGAAAAATAACTTCATCATCATCATCATCAGCCTATATTAGTCCACTGCTGGACATAGGCCGCCCCTAATGAGCGCCATAGCGCCCTGTCTTCAGCTTGCCGCATCCAGCATCTACCTGCAGTCTTTCGCAGATCGTCATCCCACCTGGCCGGAGGGCGTCCTACACTACGTTTGCCGAGTCGTGGTCTCCACTCAAGAACACGTTTACCCCAGCGGTTGTCGGTTCTTCGCGAGATATGGCCGGCCCACTGCCACTTCAGCTTGCTAATTCTTTGTGCTATGTCTATGTATGTGAAAAATAACTTACTCTACTTTAAATAAAAAGCTTACCTATGGATAAGAATGTCCTACAAGTCGAATTTAGACCACGGCGGCCAGTATCATCGGAGACTAGCCAGATGCGCAGAACATATTATAGTGTACACGTGTGTGCGCAAACGCAGGTGCACTCTCTATTCCCTCACTCTCATAATCCTATGGGACGACAGATCGACACGACCGGGGAGAGGTCAGGCGCAGGAACAACGGCTTAACTTGCTTTCCGAGGCACGGCGGTGTAACACAATTTTCTGAGCCCGGGCTGCTACTGTGATTTTTCCTTGCTAGAGAAACCCCAATTACAACTATTAGCCCGACCCGGGATTCGAACCCAGGACTTCATAATCAGCGGTTGAACAAGCTGACCGCTAGACCAATGAGGCAGACATATGGATGGTGTTAAAAAATCTAGGATATCTTCACTACACAATGGATGCTTTGATTATAGATGACGACCTTGGTGGCGCAGCAGGCAAAGATCCGCCTGCGTCACAAAAGGTTGCAAGTTCTATTCCCGCTTCAAGACAAGTATTTGTACGATTGATGCTTTGATTTTCAGGCATTTGTTCCGGATCTACGAGAGATATTCTATGTCATTTAATTTCATAAATTTCATTCTTTTCATTTAAATTTAAGTAATTTAATTTCATAAATTTCGTATCATTTCATTTAAATTTAATTTAATATCATAAATTTCATATCATTTCAATTTCATTTCATTTATATAATGATATCATAAAATCAGTTGTCTTGTACCCATAACACAAGCTCGGGTTAGCTTGGGGCCAGATGATGGTGTGTGAAATCTAGTATTCTTATTAATACAATACTGCGTTCTAAAACGTAACTACAACTACGACTTCTTTAAAAATAAACTGCAGTACAAGTAAAACCAACAATTAAAATAAAGTAGATAAGCTGGGAATCTTAATATTCAGCGTCAAGGTAAATTCAAGATTTCCACTAAATACAGCGTCTACGGGCATAAAATAAACAGAAACTTTGCGTCAAAGGCGTGCCCGGCGCTTGGGCTTCTAATCAGCCAGCAAATGCGAAGCGTGGTAGATGCTATACAGGGTGTCTTCATCTATGCCTTTTGAAGACTGAAAGAGAAGAAGTTAAAATTAAAATCATAAAGATTTTTTTTGAAACCTTTGCCTTTGCTAAGCCTTTTCGTAAACTAGTGCGTCGATCACTCAGGTCGGCTCCAAATGAAAACGCATCATTTGAAACTTTATGTTTCTGGTCTTTGCGATACAAGCTTTGCCTAGTCTATATACATTAATTAAAAAACACTTCTTTTTCACTATCATCTGCAGCCCCTTGCCGGTAATTAGATTTCATGTGTTTTGCTTTCTCCATGAAAACTTATTAACAAATAACTATTTTTAAGCAAGGTTCAGTTCAAGGTGCAATTTTATAGTGACATTTTTCTCAATTTTGTTGCACTGAGATGAACCCTCGCAACAGTCAGTGTCATATTAATTAAGAGCACCCTGTACAGCCACCTGATCTTTTACGCTTTAGTAAAAGCTGGATCCAAGATCTGGATTAATAATTAATGAGCAAAACCGAAGCTTTGGTTATTATATTGATACAGAAAGAGCAGGTGAGCTGTGTGTCCGATTTTAATCAAGCTAGAGAGCTTCTTTGACTAGTATTAGAAAATGATTAGGTCCTTTTTGAATCATACTGTATTAAGCGTACTTCAAGGTAGGTAATGGTTTGCACCGCATGCACTCAAAGGTATATAGGGTTTTTCTTCACTTTTCTTATACTGAAAACCGTGAAAGATGTAGAGGCAGGTCTTTGCTCTGCTCAGGTAAAACATGGGTTTAAGTAACCAGATTAGGAAGGTAATAAAGTTAGTGCAAAACTAGGTAGGCATACCAAACAAACTAAGGCGTAGGTTTTCAATAATCTAGATGGCAAAGTTGTACCGTGCAATTTTAACCTATCCGGATCATAGTGGAAATCGGATAAGGGACAGTTTGCAAATCCACACTAAGCTCACAGAGGCGGAGTGGATTCCGGTTACAACCAGTATAGGCTTTAAATCCATCGGACCGTTTTACGATGAACGATAGCGTTGAACTAGCTCCCGAAATTGCAAATCAAATTGTACAATATAAATGCGGTTGTCTATTTTGTACATAGGTAGTCTTTCAATTCCTAGAACATACCTCGGTAGGTATGTTCTAGGAATTGAAACACTAGTCTAGTCGATACTAGAACACAAAGAAGGTACAAACTACAGAGGTTGCCAGCATTTTTCAAATAACCCTGTATACTTTTTTACGCTAAACTAGCATGCCGTGCTGCGAATAGAATCCAAACTACGGTTTAAGTAAACTCTTAAAAGCCTATTTATTACTTCTTTACGTAAATTAATTAAAAACATGCAACAGGTTTAAATTTTTATAAGCAGTTTTGGTTGAGCTAAGCTAAACTATTATTTTCATCATTACCTGCAACTAAATATCGATTGAAATGTTTAGCCTTTTGTTTGGTAGTTTAAGTTTCATTATTGAAACATTAACTACCAAAAAAAACGGCCAAAGATTGCTTGAACCTTGCGTTGTTGTTTGTTTCTGGTACTGCTGTCACACTGAAAATAAACTATGTGACCCTAGCTAGATAATAAAACACATTACTCACTTGTGTGGGATAATTAAATTTTTGTTTTTCATAGCCAATAAAATAATTTGCTGCGAAAAATAGCGGCACTTTTTAACTTCCCGGTGAGCAAACGAAATCATAAACTTAATTGTTAAAGCGAAACCTGTTAAAGAATCATGAAAATTAATTCACAGAAGCACCTGCTAATCGCTAGATCAACTCTTAATTATAAACGTGACGGTATGGCGTCGTTTCGACATCCGTTTCAATTTCAACAGGTTTTAGGACAAAGTGCTTTTAAGCAATTTTATCTTCATATTTTGTTAGAGAATTATCTGGCCAAAATAATGTTTTGATTTTGAATTCCCTAAAGCTTAAAAATTGATAGGTACTTAGGTCGAGAGTCTGAGGTCTCAAGACAAGAAGGAAATCTTAAACTTTAGCTTGCAACATTTTTATCGCTTGTTATGTTTACATATTTTGGTAAAATCTAGTTCGTAACAACAATGTATCTACCTACTGTATTTTCTTAAGGATCTTACTCTGTTTTGTGAACTAATAAATAAATAAATTAAACAAATAAATAGGTATCTTCTAGACCTTCGTGAGACATCCTCGGCCACTTCGTCACTTACCATCAGATGCGATTGTGGTCAAACGAAGGTTTATTCACAAAATACAAATACAAAATAATGTATTTGCCAGCTTCTGCCCGCGGCTTCGCACACGTTTTTTCTATGGAAATGTTTTGAGGTTATATCTATCCCATGGGAACTGATTTATGGGATAAAAAGCCTATCTTTGATTACAGGGTTAGACTTACCTGTATGCAAAATTTCAGCCTGATCCGTTCAGTAGTTTTGGCGTGAAGAGGTAACAAACACCATCCATTCATCCAAACTTTCGCATTTATATTATTAGTGTGATAGTGTGATGTGATTAGTGTGATCTGATTAGGGTAATAAACACATGACTTTATGTTACATTATAGTTATTACATTTGTATGAATTAATGTGAGAGCATTGATAACCTATGATCCCCGCACTAGGCTAGGCCTGTTTCACGGGAGACCGAGTGAACAATGATTGATTGCCATGACACTGAGAGAATGGTACACTAGCAAATAGTTCCGATGGCTGGAAGTCTCCTCACTGAGGCAAACAACAGAGGACAGGATAATATCTTTTTATGACAGATGTAGAAATAAATTCACAATTAAAAGCAAGTGCAACAGATAAAAATGTTTGTAAATTTGTTACATAAAAAACTTACATTAATGCCAAATGGAGAATATGTTTTTTCAGTTTTCAGTCACATGTGTTAATAATAAAATTAGTCAACGGTTTTTGCTACGCTAACTTTCTATACGTAAACAATAACAAGCTACGGTCAGAAGGGACGATTTCGGGTCGCTTAAAGTGAATTTTAATCAAATCCATCGTGAATTGCCGCCGTGTTCGTGTGTGTATACCAATTAGGACCTCAAGGGCCCCTCTAGGGTGTTAATATTATTTTCAACCTTTCGAAACGAGCTTTAGGGTTTATCAATATTGAAATGTTTTAACGTAACCTTTGAACAGAGTTTAACTCTTTTAAAGGGTGCGGAGGTAAATGGAATCGCAATGGGATTAGAAATTTTTAATTTAGGGTTCTACGTGTTTTTTTTTAATGAACGCATTTCTCAGCATCACGCACGACAACTTTTAAAGTCATATTTCCCTTTATGATATTTTTGTAAGCCGTTGCCGCATCATCATTGTTATTCTTACAAAATGTTGTTCCGACGCCTCACCTGAACAAATTTTAATTAAAACACATCAAATTGATCCAGCTCACAAAGGTTACATCTTTCACGTGTGAACACGCCTTCCATTCACGCACTTGTGCGATCGAACATGTGTGTACACGTCATAACCATCTTTCACATTAATTTGTTTCGTATAAGACGCCCATTTACATGAGACCTATTAATCCTAGCTTCACTTTCAGCGAAATGGGTCTTGTTGCTTGGTCAGACAGGGTGAGACGGCATCAAAGAAATATCACAGGGCAATAGGGGAGGTGAGGCGTCGATTCTACTGATTTGGTATAATTACGTTAGACGGGTCTCGCGCAGCAGTGTTTTGTTTTCGATAAAAATAAATATTGGAGAAAAGGCAAACATTTGGAAAAACAAGCCTAGATTCACTATTTGATCTTTGGCTGTGTTGGGCTTAAGACGTAGGCTCGCTTTATTTTTTTGTGAACGAAGCTAAAGCCTTTAAGTATTTTATGGTCTCTATATTTTCGTAAACGGATTGTGTCGGTAAATAGCAAATCACGCCAAAACTGTTTAAACTGGTTTCGTCAGCACACCCATGGGCAGAACCTACTTAGACCTAGTTTCAATAAATAAATATTGCCGGACAATCCACAAAGCATCATCAGCAGATCAAGCAGATCTTGTGTAATGGGTACGATTTCCTTCATTAGATTACATTTTTTTTTATTATACATTGAAAACACCCGGTACCAATATCTGCAGATCGTACAGATATTTGTCCCGAGGCGGAAATCAAACCCACTACCTCCTTCGTTGCAGGCGGACCTACAGCCGCTGCGCTTCTAAGGTCGTTAACCAGTCAGTTAAAACGAGAGGAAGAGCATTCACTATACCAATAACCGGTAATTCACTGCGTGAACTGCAGGATAGGAATTGCGTACCCCTATCAATTCAATAATCGTTCTCAGAGGTTTTATTTAAAACTCAACTTAAAAACGGCTCTACCCTAAATTAACAGTGGCTCTGTGAGTGGAAGATCAGTCTTTAGTGATTCATTTTGATTGACGTCGTGAACGAAAGTGAACGAAAGTCTTCGTTTCAGGTCTGGCCAAAATGGCGTTTTTGTCAGTATGTCCGTACTCCTCTACAGGTCGTATTTTACAACCGATCGGTATGAAACTTTGTGTACAGATTCTATGATTTTATAGAATTTTATTGTCGTCGGGTTTTTTTGATTAAAGGCGTACTTCTTCCACAATAAGGCAAAAAGGCGGATTTGGAATATCTCCGTTTTAAGAGATTTGATTTTGATGATTGTATTTTTAATTGAAAGGTAATAACTTTAAACTGTTCTTATAAAAATTTGGTAAAGATCGGATGAGGATATTCGGCATGACGAGCAGAATAGCTCCGCAAAATGCTGTAATATGCAAGAGAGCATTTACAGTACAGCGCCACCTATTAGAACATCTTTATAACACTTCGAGAGTTATATGAAATAGCGCGGCCGCATACACCGTCGTCGTCGGTTAAATAATAACAACAACTTTGCGCTGATGGAACGCCATCTATTGATACCTAGGTACAGAATTTCGAGCTTTGCTGAGGAACGTAACTTTGTTACTTTGTATGGACAATTGGTCTAATGGTTGATGTGTTTGTGTAACATTTCGTTCAAAAAATCCGACAACAATCGTATCGCAAGTGAAGTGATCTGTAATACCTACCTACCTTTCCAAGTGCACCTTACCTGCCTTACCTACCCTACCCACAAACAAGATTTAATCCGTTCTGGAGAAACAGCAAGGGTAACCATTTCGACTATTTCAAAATATACCTACCGAACCTACCTACCGAAATATTCCGTTTTAAATTACTTTAGTACATTCATAAGTTCGCGACGTCTTATGAATGTACTAAAGTAATTTAAAACGGACTGTTCGTAGAACTACTAGTCTAGACAAACGTGCTTTTTTTGTATCAGAGATGATTTACAAAAAAAAGAATGAAGCCCTAACGCCTTCACGAGCATGTTCGTGATGCTGGGCAAAACCTCCAGCTTACGCAGTGTCAGTAAATTACCAATAAACCTGTATACTCGTTCAGGTTAAACAGTTCGATCTCGTAAAAAGCTGGGATGTGAGTGGGCGTTGATTGATTTAGTGCGGGATAGGAGTGCTGATCAGTATGCAATGCTGCATGGCTCAGCGCCTCGCGCGCCATCAGTTATAGACCGACCCTCAGAATAAATATTAAAAGTTGTTTATTCTAAGCTTACGCATAGCTCTGTGGCATTTACGCACAAAAATCTAATTAAATGAATCAAATTTAGTGTGATGCGCATTTCTTTGTGCACATAGTTTTTACATAAGTTTCAGGTTTGAATTAATCTTTTTAAAAAGCGGCAAAGGCTTGCACGCGCAAGTTTAGAGTGAAAGAAGTTTCACTCTAAACTCTTGCGCGTTCACTCTAAAGTTGCGGCATAATATGCCGCATTAGTAAACCTACTAAAATTAGCTAGGTAAGCACCTAATTGTCATATCGTATGCATAATGTCGCTGATTATATCCTTGAATCGTACAGTACAAGAAGGAGTAATAGACATACATCGGTAGTTATTTATCTCCAAATCTAGAATAGATCAATCAAACAAAACCAAAGAAAAAACACTTTTCTAGCTTCTAAGGTTCTGGAGTATTGGCTTTGTTTCTGAATGCAATGCGATTCAGTACTAAGTGAAGTAGTTCTCGTGGGAATGTTATTTATAGTGTTCCTTAGGACTTCGCCCGTAAATAATGAATGCAGCACGCTACAACATAAGCTTTTGTTTGTTTGACCCTAATAATAACGATTGAGTGACATCGGGTCCCGAGCGACTTCGTAGCACAAGGACCATAAAAAGTTTAGGTAGTTTAGGAATGTACTCAATTAAATTAATGATAGGATAGGAATAGTCCTATCCTTTATAGTCCGATTACGAGAATCGTAGAGTTTAATGGGCCTTCTAAAAGAAAATACGCCAGGAGCCGACCAAAAACATGTTCCATCTAAAAATTTATATCTATGTAATGTATATATATCTTCTTATAGAGTCCACAGGTAATCGGAATGCTGGCTTTTATTTCGGTCAACGAATTAGCATTGCCATTCAACGTGGCAATGCTGCTAGCATTCTGGGCACTCTGCCTTCTGGTGACGGCTTAGATTTATATAATTATACTTACTTGTATTATAATAGTTGTTATTGTTTTATTCTGTTAATGTAATGTTCTATGTGCTAAATAAATATATAGTACTCTTGTAATGTATTGTATTAAGTTTATCAGTCATATTAAATTAAATACTTATTGAACTGCTAGTACCCATAACACAAGCTCTGCTTAGCTTGGCTGGATGTATTGTGGGGATTGTCCAGCATTATTTATTTATTAATTCTAAATAGCTGTTGAAAAACACTTTTTCTCATGTCATCTAGAAACTATCAACACATTATAAAAAATATTATTAGACACGTCTTGGAATGATTTATTTCCATCGCAGTAACAATTGTTTTAATTATTAAAACTTTGCTATTTATGCCGGAGCAGACACTCAGGATCCATTTAATATGAAGTTGTTCTGGAATATTCTCAAGTTGTTCTGGAATGTTCTCGCTTTTTTGGTAATGAACCTATTTGTGTGATTGTCGAAGTTTTTAGTAAATGAGACGCAATCAGCGTTTGTGCGCCTAATGTATACATATGGATCATGACAGAATGTGCTGGAAAGATAACAAAATAGTGCTCAAAATTAACGATTTTTTTTGAATTTTAATCAAAAAAGTTTTATTAAAAGTGTTATGTATATTATATTCAGACAATACAAAATAATTTATTTGCCATTAGAATAACAAACTTAATTTAGTTTTGAATTCTAATTTCTTCTCAGGATGCGATTTTTTCGTGGCAACGGGAGTGGATATTTTATTGGTTTCAATTCAGGAAGGTGAGTCTATTTGACGTTAGCAACGACTCGTAATTATGACGTCTCCCAATTCCATCGAATATGGTTCAGCGTCTCTATCGTGCCGGACTAGGAACTACGCAAATCCTACACAAAAAAAAATTGGTTGCCTGTAAAGTCGGTATACGGGCGAAAGTTTTACGTGACAACGACTTTGAGTTCCTTTCACTTTTTATGTCTGCATAACGTGAGCGGAGCGTAACGCGTAACGCAGTTTCTTGAAGTGTCACCCGGCAAACCAATTTATAAGACGTTGTCACGTCAAAAAAATTGGTTGTCTGTAAAGTCGTTTTCTGACGATAGTTGAACGTGACAACTCCGAGCAAGTTAACGCCACATGACGAAGTAACGCCGCATGACTAGGTAACGCCGCATGACGAGGTAACGCCGCATGACGTCATGTTTTTTCGTGCGTGCAGCCGGCTCTATCGAATTATAAGACGTTGTCACGTCAAAAGGACACGTAACGATCACCCTCAGAGACACACCCCCAGATATCGCCGAGAAAAAACCAATTTGACAGGACTAACACTGATGCCATCCATATTTTGATCGTTAAGATGGCAACATTTTTGAGCGGTCAAATTAGTTTTGGCGACATTTAAATTGACACCATTGTCTAATTTTCCATCGTTTTGGTTGCCTGGAAGAAATCGCTTTAAGCGATAAGGCCGCCAGTTCCATTGTTGTTCTCTATATGTTTCGATGTAAATTTTTTTTTTTTTTGAGGTGATGAATAAATTATCTATCTATATTTTATGCTCCCACTGTCCACCACAACAATATAGAGATACCTAGAACTGTTTCATTATCAGAATTTCCATTCATTTCGTGAAACTATCTAACGGGCAACGATAAACGTTAAATCTAACTGTACTAATCTAACGTAATCGATAGAAACTATGACGTTGAAAATTTCACGACAGATGTAGCTAAGCTTGCGAAAGTTAAGCTAACGTTAAAAACCACTACAAAACGAGTTTATTTACAGAATGCCCCCCCCCCCCTGAACCTATGTTAAGAACTTTTTACGCCCTATATCTCCATCCAAGGGATAAAGATTAGTACACCATTTGGGGTGTCTACGTGATCATTTCGTTGAATTCAAGAATGAACTTTTCACCCAACAATATCTACATTACAGTTTGAATCGCTAAACGAATCAACAACGAATGAAATGCGATACTACGTTGCCTCGTCGTTGCCATCGTTAAGAAACATAGATAGTTATTACAGTAAGAATGACGGCTAAACGATATTTTAGCTGGAATCCAATAACCGTTTATTTAACTATCTACTGAAATATCGTCACACTCCTAGAGTTAACATGAGAGTTAACCGATTGGATTGCCTACAAAAACGTACCCGCGCGGGCAGTACGCGATATACACGTTAATGTAATGCAAGAATAATGCAATCTCAAAAGTAGTTCATTGGTTTAGTGTCAATAATCTTTTGCTAAACGAAACCAAAACAAAATGTATTAGATTTATTCTACCTAATGTTAAACAAGTGACGGCTGATGTAAACGTTAAAGGAGAAACTTTAGAAATAGTAGAAAGTACCGTATTCTTAGGAATGACCTTAGATAATAAACTTCAATGGGGCCCACACATAGATAAGCTATCGAAGAGACTTAGTTCTGCAGCGTATGCAGTCAAAAAAATCCGTCATCTTACAGACGTGGATACATCTAGACTTGTTTATTTCAGCTACTTCCATAGTATTATGTCTTATGGTATACTGCTGTGGGGGAACGCTGCAGATATTAACACCGTATTTGTGTTGCAGAAGAGGGCTGTTCGGGCTATCTATAACATGGGTCCTAGAGAATCTCTATGATAAATTCAAAGAAATAAACATAATGACAGTACCATGTCGATATATTTATGAAAACTTATTGTACACTCATAAAAACATAAATCGGTTCCCTAAAAATAGCGATAAACATAATTTGAATACCAGAAATAAACATAAACTCGCTGTGCCCACAACTAGGCTACACAAAATAAATGTATCTTTTAAAGGGCAATGTATACGCTTCTACAACAAAACTCCTAGTGAGTTGCAAAAATTATCAGTAAATAAATTCAAACAAATTATCAAATCCTTGCTGTGCAAAAAGGCTTACTATAAAATATCAGATTATCTAGAGGATAAAAAAGCTTGGGACGGGTTTTGCTCCAACTCGAAAAATAACAACTAACAGGCTAAAGGTTTCTTCGTCGCTTCTTTACTTTAGTCTACATACCGAAGCGACAGAAATCAAAAAATATCACTTTATTTCCGTGTCAGTGTTTAGTTTTATATTTTGACCTTTTCTAAGTGTACATTTATTGTATTTATGGAAATAAAGAGTTTTTGATTTTTTGATTTTGATTTTGAATGGAACTTTGCGAGGCCATAATATGCGTGCATTAGTGGTATAATTTGTGGATGATGATGATACCGAATCACCTTCTTTCCATTTGAGTCATGTTTTGAAGAAAATGGTGATGATAATGGATGGATCCTTGCTATGCTCATTTGCAATAGACTTTCTGATTTGCGTGTCTTTATGTCATAATGACCGTATTTTGATACCCAGGAAATGAAGATAATAAAACTGCCATCAAAGCTAATTTTATAAAACCGCCGATTATTTTACTTTGAACCATTCATTATACAACATTAATTCTTTAGAACAGTTTTAGTGACTATTTATTCGGGGTAACAACAAAGTCTTATTCTATAAGAGCAATCAACACTGTTACCCTCGTATGGTAAAAAATTGGTTGTCTGTAAAGTCGGTTTACTGACGATAGTTGAACGTGACAACGTCTTAAGAAAATACTGATGGAATGGTAGCATTTGATACTCGATCAAAACATGTAAATGTACTATAGTATAGCAGCTGTCCACGCAGACGCATCGCTCACTCAAGTAAGAGAGAGACGGATGTCGAGCGCTCTCGCTTGCACTTCAAGCCTTACATGGAACGCCTCAGAGCGAGGTAACGCCGCATGACGTCATGTTTTTTCGTGCGTGCAGCCGGCTCTATCGAATTACAAGACGTTGTCACGTCAAAAATAAACTGTTGTACTGATTTTCATCTAACATAGGTAACTGAAAAAAATCTCGATGAACTTCTAAAACCAAACTAAATCAAATCGGCTATAATGCTACAGAACAGGTCATTATTTAAGGAATGTTTAAGCAGAAAGTATATTTTCTTTAACATACAGCGAAACAGATCATCAATATCAACATCCAATATTAATTGACTACTGGATATAGGCCTCCCAGACAGATACATAATGTTAAACTTTTAGCTCCCCTCTTTTTGCGTCGAAGGCTTTGGCGAACTGGAACTAAATACCCAGCGTGGAGGTACCTATCAGGAAGTTTTTCTCTTGACTAAAATACTGAACGGTGGCCATTAATGCCTACTAATTAAAGAGGAAGTTTCCCAATCCTACTGAATTTTTTAACATGAATCTTAAAATACATTTGGCTTGAGGTGTTAAGAGCAATAACCGTTCACTCGGAAACGGAAATGCGAGCGCATAACACCCTCACGCAGTAACGAGGGAAACCACAGCCTTTTGCAGTCGGATTGCACTTAGCAGGTAATGGAAAGCAGGGCATAAACTAGACATACTGGTGGTATACCTATCTACCATACTACGAGCACCTACCTTAGATAGGCAAGACTTAAAGAATAAGCGTTTTCTCCATCTTTTCATCTGAAAAGTCTTAACTTTACGTTTTTACGTAAAGTTTAGACGCGGCAGAAGCAATTTCAATCTATACTAATATTATAATGAGGGAAGATTTGATTGTTTGTTAGTTTATATTGAATAGGCTCCGAAACTACTGGACCGATTTGAAATTCTTTCACCGTTATGAAGCTTACTTTTCAGGGAGTGACATAGGCTATATTTTATCCCGGAATTCCCACGGGAACGGGAACTACGCGGTGACACCACGAGGCGGTCGTCTAGTGTTAGATAAATTGGGAAATATCTTATAAACAAATGTCTCTGTATTATAATTATAATGAAGAGACATTCTATAGGATGGATAATCAATAACCCAATATAAAACTTGCTTTTGCCTACAGCTTCGCCCACGGAAATCTTAATAAAACATTGCCAAAGACAGAATTTGAAGGATCGAAGTAGTAGTTCCGGAGACAACACGAACAAACAAACAAACTATAATCTTTTTCGACGACCGATGTGGCACGGCGGGCGAAGGTCCGCCTGCACCGTAGGGGGTTGCGTCTTCGATTCCCGCTTTGGGATAAATGTTTGTATGATCTGTAAATATTTGTTACGGGTGTTCTGGGTATTTTCTATTTATAATAAAACAATATCTATCCGTAATGTATTGCATTAAGTATATCAGTCATCTAGTACCCCTAACAGAAGTTCTGTAGTAGCTTGGGACTAGACGATGCTGTGTGGATTGTCCAGCATTATTTATGATAGATATTTTTATTTATTTTTATAATATTAAGTCTAGTAACTTAACTGAACTGTTCAGCTTATATAAATTCCCATAAGCCCAAAAAAACTCTGTATGATTAAACCAGGATTTAACGCACGCACCGAACGTAGTGTGAATATCCCTTTAAGGTACCGGCCTGACCACGGAAGATAGGTCAATTGCCTCAAATACCATTTTATATCTTAGTGATATAAAAATATATTTCCTTTTTATGACCCGCGCAGGATCCCGTAGGTTTGGCACGTCCGATTTTCAACGATAGGTTGAACCTATAAGCAACTATTTCTGTTTAGTGAGAATAAATGACATGAGTAGTTTTCTGTATTTGGTACATTTGTTTTCATAGATTTAAAATTCTGTTACATTTATCTGCTTACAGCGGAGGCCTAAATATTTATTGTTATCTATTTATATAAAAGAGAAGAGAAAACTGGACTCATCAAGAAATCTCTGAAACTACAAGAGCTACGAAGCTGAAATTTTGCATGGAGGTTCCTTACAGGACGTAGGCAGTAGTTAGATAGTTAACCAGCTAAGAATGGATTTTTGGAAATTCGTATTCTAAGGGGGTCAAAGATAATTTTAATGAACCGTAACTGTTGGCCCTTCAAAAGTTGTAGCGTAGAAAGATGACTCAATATAAATAGACACGTATTTCAGGGTATTTTGAAATTCGCACCCTAATGGTCAATGGTGTGGAGTCAAAGTTAGGCCACTCAGTAACTCACGACTTATCAACAAAATCTAGAAAAGACTTATCTAGAAAAGCTACGAGGCTGAAATTTTGCATAAAAATTTAGTTTAGAACATAAGCACCTATACTCAGAACAGTTTTTTTAGTATCTAATTCAAATTCTTGGGTTATTATTTTCCTACATATACTTCCATCTCCTGCTTCAAACGCGTGGTACTCGGGTTATATTACTCGGGTGTACATTAGTACTACCACTAAAGTCCACGCGAATGAAATCGCGGCGGGTCAGCTAGTTTAAATATATATTTTTTAAATTTTACTATTTAAATAACCTTTTCAAAAATTGTTTAGGTTAATTCGAATTTAGTTATGGTTGCACTGTACACCTAGCGTGGATCTACGGAGGCGTAGCTCAAGTCTACGGGCGTAGCAATGTATACGAGCGTAGCTCCGATCTACGGATATAGCTCCGCTCTACTAGTGTATCGTAGGTCCACGAGCGCAGCAATGTCTACGAGCGTAGCTCCGATCCACGGATATAGCTCCGCTCTACTAGTGTATCGTAGGTCCACGAGCGCAGCAATGTCTACGAGCGTAGCTCCGATCTACGGATATAGCTCCGCTCTACTAGTGTATCGTAGGTCCACGAGCGCAGCAATGTCTACGAGCGTAGCTCCGATCTACGGGTGTAGCTACGATCTACGAGTGTATCGTAGGTCTACGAGCGTAGCAATGTCTACGAGCGTAGCTCCGATCTACGGGTGTAGCTCCGATCTACGGGTGTAGCTACGATCTACGAGTGTATCGTAGGTCCACGAGCGTAGCAATGTCTACGAGCGTAGCTCCGATCTACGGGTGTAGCTACGATCTACGAGTGTATCGTAGGTCCACGAGCGTAGCAATGTCTACGAGCGTAGCTCCGATCTACGGGTGTAGCTACGATCTACGAGTGTATCGTAGGTCCACGAGCGTAGCAATGTCTACGAGCGTAGCTCCAATCTACGGGTGTAGCTACGATCTACGAGTGTATCGTAGGTCCACGAGCGTAGCAATGTCTACGAGCGTAGCTCCGATCTACGGGTGTAGCTACGATCTACGAGTGTATCGTAGGTCCACGAGCGTAGCAATGTCTACGAGCGTAGCTCTAATCTACGGGTGTAGCTACGATCTACGAGTGCATCGTAGGTCCACGAGCGTAGCAATGTCTACGAGCGTAGCTCCGATCTACGGATATAGCTCCGCTCTACGAGTGTATTGTAGGTCTACGAGCGTAGCAATGTCTACGAGCGTAGCTCCAATCTACATGTTTATCGTAAGTCTACGAGCGAAGCATTTTCTACGGGCGCAGCGTGTAGGTGAAGCAAATGCGTACCCAGTACACGGACATCCTACTGTCATGGAGTCAGGACTCCAAATCCTATCCGTGTTCCTAGTTCAGCGGATGAACGAAAGTTAGAACAAAATTTGTATGTGTAGCCGCAAAATGTTCTGCCTTTGATCAAGTTGCTACGAAAGTGTAGGTCACTTTTGTACCGTAGGTTAATAGCACTAATCTATTTTCAGTCTCTATATGAAAAGGCTAAAAAGTAGAGATAAACAATGATATTTATAACTGACAAACATAGAACCCACTCGCTTTATTTCAGTCACGATTCAGAGCAGCAGTTTATAAATTTCAAACTTTGTCCAACTTTTTCATATTAATTTGTTTAAGATATCGCCTTGAATAACAAAGCGGTTGCGGCTTGTGGTCAGAAATCACAGCTGTTTGCTTGTTTTGGCCTAGATGTAGCTGTGTTATGTGTCTAACATTGTAAAAAAAGCTAAAAAAAGATCGAATGATTTTCATTTATTAATATATTCCGACTTTAAGGTAGTAGGAAGTGATTTAGAAGATAGTAACCTAACAAAAAAATTACAATCAAATAATATAAACAAATTAGAACTACTTTTTACAATTGAGCTTACTGCAGACTGTTGCAAACTATCTACAGGTAGCTCAACTGATCCATATCAATACTAGCGTCCCTAAGACGCTGGCTGCATTGTCTCGCTGTATGGCAGAGTTAGTTAACATCATTGATCTAAGTAAAGTTCTGTTTAACATGATACTAATTTTCAAATATTTGGTGGCTTAATAAGTCAATATAATCCATCCGAAACAAATGAGTATCAGGCTAGTTCAATTTCATGGTTACTGCCACTATGTATAGAGCGCTGGTAAATTGGCACTCAGAGAGTTACTCCAACCAGTATGTATACAACCAGTATACAAACCGAACGAGTCAATTCAGAAGCAATCCCATACTCTACTGAGCTGATGGTAATGCTGAGTAATGCATGTTGCGTTCTAATTATTTGGTGTTCATTACCGACGCCCGCTGACGTAGCGTCTCGCTGCTAACAATTTAGCGCACACCACATTTTGTATACAGATATACAGAATGAAAACTTTGATTGCCTGTTTTTTAAAACTGTAATACAATAAATTAATATAATGCTAGACAATCCACACAGCATCATCTAGCCCCACTGGCACCCACGCCCCCCAGGAGCCTCCCAGGAGTAGAAAGAAAACACCCAGAACAAATATCTGCAGATCGTATTTTTTTCCCTGAGGTTGAAATCGAATACGCAACCTCCTGCATCGCAGGTGGACCACCGCTCCACAGAGGTCTTCAAAATAATGTATGTTTTTATTTAAAGACCATCGACCAAGAGTTATAATATCATATGTTTACAAATAGTCTCTTACGTTTAAACAGTCCTTAGAGGTCTTTCAAAATATGGAAGTGACGTAATTATGCTCTTACCAAAATACATTACTCAAAGAAATAGAAATATAAAAGCTTAGTGCAACAAAAATCCTCTACATAATATACCTATTTGACTATAGTATAGTAAAGGTATATATAACAGAATTGAGAAAAGTTTGGATATTTATTTACTTATTACAGTTCATTCTTAATTTAAAGGATCATTATATTAGTTATGTAGGTATAATATTTATACCCACGTTTGGCTTCTGGATCCACAAATAAAATATGTAGTGTTGTACTTATATTCAAATGTAAAGTTTGCACCTTAAGATAAAGGACACTTGGATGCGTTAACGAAAGTTAAAAATTTCCTGAGTCGCAAATGCAGATATCTCCGTGCGCTAACAACGCTAAATCAAAGGATTTGGCTACAATACTGCAAGATCAAGACCCGGAATACGTTATCTACTTGTATCTACTCCCACGATACGCGAGCAAAACCATAATAATCATAAATACAATCTGTGTCTTGGACGTATTTTAAACAAGTTACGAGACTCGTGTCTGAAAAGAAACTCTACATTCTGTACGTTAGCTATATTTATACCGTGTTATTGGAACGTGTTGTGCTTCAGAATAGGTGCTTTAAATTGTGCCTGCTCGGTAGATGATGTTGCTTTAATTCGACGAGTTGGTTGACTGTCGTTGACGGCAGTACAGTCTATGTTTATGACTTAAGGCGAATGTACATATATATGACTCAAACTAGCGCCGCTGCCTTTTAAACCGACGAAAAACGGAGGAGATTCTGAGGTTCACACGTATATACATATATTTTTATGTATACCAACGCATAACTTCTTACAGAGTACTCCGATTTTGATTATTCTTTTTTTATTGGAAAGGGTATATCCCGAAATTGGTCCCATATGAATTTGAAGTCAGTTCAGTTTTTTTAAAACACCCCAAATTATCTTAATAATATTTATAATACCGTTAAGAAAAAGAATTGTTTAAAGTCTATTGTACAGTTTATGATACCTAACATAAGCTTTATTTTAATGCCCATAAAATAGTTTTGTTTCATTTCCTTTATGCAGAATAGCGAAGTTGCTCTTGGTGACCACCGAACTCTGTTTTCGTTTCTCTGTCTAAATTATATGAAACTAAACTATTTCAGAGGGTTTTATATATAGCTTATGATAGGTATCATAAACTGTACAGTGGACTCTTAAAAATTCCTTTTGATTGACGTAATTATAAGAAAGAAAAGGTAGTTGCGCTAGTTTGAGTCAAACAAGCCTTAATTCGACGAGTTGGTTGTATGTCTTGATGGCAGTACAGTCTTTGTTGATGACTTAATCGGGAAATTAATGATTTGTTTTCGCTTGTTTGGCGCAATTTAATCAAGGAGTTGGAAATCTTCGCATGTTTCGAAAGTGATTGCATGAATAAGTTCACTTTACCTGATCTTGATTTACAAATTAGTATTGAATGAAACTGATTTATTTATATTTAGCACATAGAAAATTACAATAACAGAATAAAACAATTACAACTAGTATTTACACTTATATCTATTTTCTAAAAATCTAAGCCGTCACCAGAAGGCAGAGTGCCCAAAATACTGGCAACATTGCCACGTTGAATGGCAAGGCTAATCGTTGATCGAAATAGAAGCCAGCATTTCGATCACCTGTAGACTCTATGAGAAGTTTTGTTAAAATAAGTAATTTTTTTTGAATATCATTATAAACTTATTTACCCTTACGTACACTAAACCTAACATATCTATGCTATTTAAGTTGACATGAGACGATAAACTGTAAGATGTTCAAGTTCAAATTCATCCTAATCACATCACACTAATCTTATATCACACGACTTCACAGTAATATTATAAATGCGAAAGTTTGGATGTTAATGTACATGGATGTATGTTGGATGGATGGATGTTTGTTGTCATTTCACGCCAAAACTACCGAATAGATCGGGCAGAAATTTTGCATAGAGGTTTTATTTTTGTTTTGTTTGGTAAATAAACCAGTACCTACATGATACACAAAAATACAGACGTACTAAACATAAACCAAAATAATTTCCTCCATTATGTAAACATGTACTTAAAGCTAAATGAAAAGAGCAATTAAAAAAATAAGGTGATTTCATTTCATTTATTTTCTCAAACAATTTACATTGTGTCGGAAATTTAATTTTGCACCTAGCACATCTTATTAACTATTACCTAAATTGTAAAACTAGAGCGTTCAAAACTAAAAAAAATAGAATAGTGAAGATACATACAGAACATACACAATTAACTATACAATCTGGATAGGAAGAAAATGTTGTAGAGGTAATAATTCTAATCCTGGAATCAAACAAAGTCTTTTTATCCTATAAATCAGATCCCATGGGATAGAAAACGTTTCCATAGAAACAACGCGAAACCGCTGGCAGCAGCTAGTAAAAATAATACTGGGATATATAGGGTGATAACGTTTGTCCCATGTCAGTATTACAGCGCTACTCTCGTAACGAATTGAGTAGGATATACCTATTTTATTAGTGCAAGGATAGAAAGACTGTTTTGTAATAAAAGGGACGCACTGTCTTCCTTAACTAAATGAAAGGGTTGGGGGAAATTTGCTTTGCCCTACTTTACATCAATTCTTTTATTTCATGGGGACAAAGTAGTAAGTACCAATGTTATAGTTCGACCGAAACCGCTGTACCGCTCTTGAGGTATGCGCGCGGCGAGACGGGGGGAAGTATCGGCCGCTCCGATCCATCAGTCTGCCGTCAACGCTCACGGCAGTAGGTCGCCTTTGTACCGGACGGTCTATGTCAGATACACATGAGATAAATATCCAAAGATGGGTCGAGCGCTATCTCGTGATGTCAAGGCCATAATTTTTAAAGTGGCCGAATATTTTAAGAAAAGAAAAGCAGACAGAGAGAGCTTTGAATATAAAAGTGATGCAAATATTGCCAAAATCGTGGCAGACGCTACGGGGTACTGCGAAAAAACCGCAAGAAATGTGATAAAAGAGGGCAATTCATCAACTGAAAATTTGGGCCGATTGAAATTTAATTCGCCAAAACAAACAAAAACTATAAAGAAAAAACATGTTGTTGATGATTTTGATTTAGGAGTTATCAGAAGAAAAATTCATCAGTTTTATGAATTTAAAAAAAGAGTGCCAAGTGTCTGTAAGTTACTTTCAAGTTTGAAACAAGATGGCATATTAAATTGTGGACGAGAATTTCTAAGGAGCCTCTTACACACAATAGGTTACTGTTTCAAAAAATGCAAATTGAAGAGACATCTCCTTATAGAGCAGCCTAATATTGTAGTGTGGCGAAAAAAATACTTAACACAAATCAGAAATTACAGAACGCAAAACCACAACATATATTTCCTTGATGAAACATACATTAACGCCAGTCACCATGTAAGCAAATGTTGGCAATCATCGTCCGAACCTGGAATTCATGCTGATATTGGAAAAGGACGGCGTTTGGTAATTCTTCACGCTGGATGTCGAAATGGCTTGGTTGATGGTGCATTGACGATATTCAAATCAGATGCTAAGACCGGCGACTATCATGGAGACATGAATGGGCCTACTTTTTATAAGTGGGTATATGAAAAGTTAAAAGATAAATTGCTTCCGAATTCTGTAGTTGTCTTGGACAACGCGTCTTACCACAGCGTTCAGGTTGACAAGAACCCAACCATAGCAAGCCTCAAAACTGAAATGCAGAACTGGTTACGGCGCCACAATGTTGAATTTTCGGAAGCTATGACAAAATCTCAACTGCAACTTCTTATCGATAATACACAAAAAGAGCCCGTGTACAGAATTGATGAACTCCTGAAAGCCAATGGACATACTGTTCTACGATTACCGCCGTACCATCCGGATTTGAATCCCATAGAGTTAGTCTGGGCTGATATTAAAAATAATATCGTATGACTTACTTTGGAAGAAGCTGGCACTTGAGTCGGCCTTCCCAGGAGAGTTAGCGTCACTATTTCGGTATTGGTATAGTCACCAAACTAATATTGTAAAGTGGGCGGACTCATATTCGGACATGTACAGGCTGGAGTGCGGGGTGAGGCAGGGGGGGGGTCTCTTCTCCAAGTCTTTTCAACCTGTACATGAACAGCTTGATTGAGGAGCTCAGTAGCAACAAAGTCGGCTGTCACATAGATGGGGTCTGTATTAATAACATTAGCTACGCCGACGATATGGTGTTGCTGAGCCCTTCGATTGGAGCCCTACGCAAGCTGCTGCAGACTGGTGAGTCCTATGCGACGAAGGCCCATGGGCTCAGATATAATGCGAAAAAGAGTGAGTTTATGGTGTTTAGGGCAGGGTCCAAGACCTATTTGAATGTACCACCCATTGCCCTAGACGGAACTCCTCTTAATCGCGTGTCAAAATTTAAATATCTGGGCCACTGGGTCAACGAGGACCTAGAGGATATTGACGACATAGAGAGAGAGCGCAGGGCGTTGGCCGTCCGATGTAACATGGTGAAGGTGACGCTCTTCAAAGCATACTGTCAGTCACTATATATTGGCAGCCTGTGGGTTACCTATACGCAAAAGGCGTACAACGCGCTGCGCGTGCAATATAACAATGGGTTTAGAGTGCTGATGGGGTTGCCACGTTTCTGCAGTGCATCAGGTATGTTCAGTGAGGCGCACACTGATGGCTTTCACGCCATCATAAGAAAGCGTTGTGCGTCGCTCTTGAAACGCCTGCGTGGCAGCCCCAACACCATTCTAAGCACATTGGCGGATAGGTGGGATTCTCCGTTAATGGAGCACTGGATAAACTTGCATGCAACCCCTTTTAAGGGGCGGTGCCCCCGTCACTGATGATCCCTCGTGTCCGCATATTAGTCTACTGTCTGTTACATGTACCTATTCTTATTTTATATTTTATCTGATTTTATTAACTTCACATTTTTATTGGTTTTTTCATTGTATTGTATTTGATTATTATTGAGTATTTTAAATGTAACCTTATATGAGTCATGTACTTGAAATAAACAATTTTAATTTTTATTTTATTTATTTATTAAAAACAATATAGCCCATAACCATATTAACTCTTCTTTAGATGAAAAGATAAACTTATTGAATACATTGTTTTCGGAGTTCACGGCGGAAAAATGGCAGAAATGTGATGATCATGTCCAAAAAAATGAAAACAATTACTGGGATTGCGATAGTAGATTTGATATTATTATCGATCCATTAATTATAAATTTGCAGAACGACTCTGATTCAAATTCCGATGGCGAAACGGAAGATGAAGTTGAAGCAGAAGCTCTGTCAGAATATCTGTAGATAATTTAGTTATAAAAAAATATAAACATATCGATATAATATATAAAACAAAAATATTGTTTATATTGGTACGATATCGTAAGATATATCCGACAATATCGATGTCATGTGTATTCTTGCTCTTTTTTCCTCGGCCCCCACTTCGCCGCACTTTCTTAGGGAGCGGTACAGCGGTTTCGGTCGAACTATAGTGGTACCTACCTATGTTTTTATTTATCACATACCCGTTTATTATGTATGTATATAGTTGGGTATTTATATGAATTGTTCTTATTTTTAGGTATTTATCTACGTATTTTTATTATATTTATTGTTAATATTTATTAGAGATAACTGATATACTGAATTAAGCCTTTACTCACAAAAATTTTACTAGTATCAGTGTGCAGTCAGCAATTATATCAATTGTAATGATATAATTGAGCTAACTGCAGACTATTGCAAACAGTCTACAGCTAGCTCAACTGATCCATATCAATACCAGTCGGAAGCGTCCCCAATTTAAGATTGCATATAATAAGTGCACCCCTGCCTTTCTTAAATTCACATAATTCTTTCCATCCAAAGGTTGCCTGGAAGAGATCGCTTCTGAGCGATAAGGCCGCCCATTGTCCTTGTGGCTTATGTAATGTCTTTTTGTTGGTGTACAATAAAGTACGCTTATGATTCGTATAGAATAGAACTACATAGAAATGTAAGTAACCACACAAATAATAGCTTCTTGCGGACGTTAGTATTTTATACCGGTTGGATTTTTTCAACAGGGCCGTAAGGGAAGGTACCTTAACCGGTGTAGCTATAGAAAAATGAGGTTTTCTAAGCGGCGATGATTTATTTTGCAGTGTGGTGTCGGCTTAGAATTTGCACCACCCCAACTCTTCCCGCGGGTGTCGTAAGAGGCGACTCAGGGATATCCACCGGGGGCGGGCAGCAGCGCCTCCTGCAGAACAATTTTACCACCAAACTGCGATCCCCAACCCGCATGCCCAGCGTGAGGATTATGAGCACTACCCCCCATGAGATTACAGCCAGTAAAGCGCTTATCAGGGGGAGGTCCGCGTCCAGCAGTGGACGAATATAGCCTGTTGAGGTGGTCCGTTATAAATGTTTGATCAGTGTAGAAAACAGGATCGATTGGCATCAAAAAAAGTGTTTCGTGTAAAATGTGCATATTTTTGCTAACTGTAGATTTTTTGTCTGAAAATTTGGGAATTAGGCTGAATTTCTCAAAAAAATATGCATAGTCTCCTAAGACCATTTTTTGCTAGCTATGCCAGTTAAGGTACCTGTCCTTATTGCCCCCTCGAAAACATCCACCCCGATATTCTCCGCTATGGGCGTAAGCATTATTATATTATTCTCTGCTCCCTTGACCTCTCCCCGGTCGTGTCTGTCTGCCATGCCATCGGATTATGAGAGTGAGGGAATAGAGAGTGCACCTGTGTTTGCACACACACTTGTGCACTATAATATGTTCTGCATATCTGCGGCAAGCTGAAGACAGGGCGCTATGGCACTCATTAGGGGAGGCCTATGTCCAGCGGTGGACTATTAAAGGCTGATGATGATGATGATGATGATCTGACTAGTCTCCGATGTGACTGGCAGCCGTGATCGAAATACGGCTAAGAGGATGTCCACTTAGCCTACAATGTTATCATCACTATTCTCTGCAATGGGTATCCAATTTGTATATTTTATCCGAGAACGAGCTACGCATTTTACTCGTAGTAAGCATTGAGATTGATCTAGATTTGGTGGATAATGGCGTAGCAGTACCGATCTAAGATAGAGCACGGGCGATCTTTGGACCACTGGTTTCGCTGGAATCACCTCGTTTTTAACCCCCGACGCAAAATGAGAGGGGCGTTATAAGTTTAACGTGTCTGTCTATCTGTGTGTCTGTCTGTGGTATCGTAGCTCCAAACGGATGAACCGATTTTCGTTTATTTTTTTTTGTGTCATAGATAATTTGATCCCGAGCGTTCTTAGCCATGTTTCATGTTTTGTTCAGTCATAAACGTCGGCGGGTTGTTAAAATTTTTAATTTTATCCTGTTATCAAGTAAGTGGTAACGAAGTCGATACAGACAGTTATTTTTAGGCTCACCTTACCTCACCTCAACAGCTTATAGGTATTTGTCCACTCCTGGACGCAGGTTGGTGATCGCAGTTCGGTGGTAGAATTGTTCTGCAGGAGGCGCTGCTGCCCGCTCCCGGTGGATATCCCTTAGTCGCCTCTTACGACACCCGCGGGAAGAGTTGGGTTGGTACAAATTCTAAGCCGGCACCACACAGCTGTTTTGCTATTATTAGCATCACGCTAATATTATGAATGCGAATGTTTGGACGAATGGATGATTGAATGGATGTTTGTTAGTTCTTCATGCCAAAACTACGAAAGAGCTGAAATTTTGCTCACAGATTATTGTAGGCCTGGAATAAAACATAGGCTACTTTTCTAGCCTGTGGTTTCTCTACTTATCCCATAAATCAGTTCCCATGGAATAAAACCTTTAATATAGTCAATAAGTATTAGTACGAAGGTACTTACAAATGAATAATGTTGGTAAGGAATCAACGTTGTTTTCATACAAAAGAGATCGTAAATGGAACTTTGACAAAACAAGCTTTTCACTTATCTCACTCATAACGCCATGAAAGAAACCGTAATAAAGAAAACTCCTGAAATTTTCTTCAAAAATATTAAGGGCTAATCTACGAACCCGGGACTCATTACCTAAATGTGGTTTTGGAGTGTCCTATTGCGACTACCTACACATTTCATTAGGGAGATTGAGATTTTATGTTTAACTAGCTGTTGCTCGCAACTTACATGGCGTGGTAGGTAGGGTACCTACGTTACTAAAGGACACATCAGTGAACGGGAAAATACATTTGCATAGAAAAAGCGAATACATCTGTGACTTCTTACACAGCATTATATCACACTAATATCATAAATGCGAAAGTTTGGATGGATAGATGGATGGATGGATATTTGTTACCTACCTCTTCACGCCAAAACTACTGAACGGATCGGGCTGAGATTTTGCATACAGATAATTCTAATCCTGGAATCAAACATCGGATACTTTTTATCCCATAAATCAGTTCCCATGGGATAGAAATCACCTTTAAGCGTTTCCATAGAAACAACGCGTGCGAAGCCGCGGGCATAAACTAGTTATCTATAAAATGTACCTTTAGCAATTAATTGATGTATTTCGTAGCTTAGCATGGAGAAGAACACTGTTTAATTTTCATATTTTACTGAGCAGATATGACAACCATGACAACATCACAAATTCAATCACTATTTTGACAAAAATAGACAATATTGCATAGACGGACTTTTTATCTTTTGGTTTCTCGTTTAACGTGATGTGTAAATTAAAAAGAAGCTCATAAAAAAGTAGACAATTGTTTAAGTTAGGCTACATTCTAAATGTACTTATGCCATATTTCTTTTTGATCTGTTCAGTAGTTTTGGAGATCGTAGGTAACAAAAAATTCACATTTCACAAACTTTCGCATTTATAATATTATAAGATGGGATGTAATAACTTCTTCTCTTATCTGCAAGCCAAAATAAGTCAAACTCTGTAGGACACAGGTACTATACAGGTTGGTTTTTTGAGAACGACGGTGATGGCCAAGTCCGAAACCACGAGAGTTAGGGAAAAGTCATGAAAGGAGTCATGCTCTCAATTTATCACAAAACAATGACTGCATATTTACTTTTTTTAAATCTTTACTTTTGATGGAAATCGACCCGAATGGTTTATCAAAAAAAACATCCGATATTATTGAACCAATGGATTTAGTTGCTGATAGGCACTCCGGAACCGTGGTCCCACTGCGATGTTCCCTGGTGGGACAAAACTTTTTCGTGGTCCCACCAAACACACACTGCACACACGGCAGGTTGCAGGTTCGATTCCCGCCTCAGTACAAATTTTTGAACGAACTGCAGATATTTGTTACGGGTGTTCTGGATGTTTCTATGTACTTATGTAGTGAATTGTATTAAGTATATCACTTATCTAGTTCCCATAACACAAGCTCTGCTTAGCTTGGGGCTCGATAACGCAGTGTGAATTGTCCAGCATTATTTATTTTATTTATTTATTAATACTAGTATTATAAATTAGAAAGTGACTCTGTCAATATATCTGTCTGTCTTTTACCATTCACTCCTAAACGGCTGAACGAATCTCATTGAAATTTGGCATTGAGGTAAATAGTATCCCGGGGACACATAGACTACTTAAAAAGTGCGGACGAAGCCGCAGCCAGCAGCTAGTATGTTATAACACGGTTATTTGTGTTTGACCATCAGCTTACAACCTTCTTCATAGATAAAATATTTTCACGTGATGCTCTAAGTAAGCAGAAAACTGCAAACTAATTGCTACTTTTATTTACCTTGTAAATATATTTGTATTAAACTACATCTGCTCAAAAAGTTGCTTTTTCCTTTTCCAAAAATAAGGTAGAAAGTACGTTATTGCAGGCGTACTGAAATGCGGGAGGGAAAACTCTATGGAATTTCGTACACTATTCTCTCTCGCTAAACGCGTGAGAGAAAATTGTAGGTATAGAAATTCTTTTATAACGTGCTACTTTTTTTATTTCTGAAATATCAGCCGGTAGCTGTGATTATTTTCATAATAGGTCAAATGACAAAACGTTTTTTGTTTACTTCGATTCCGCCTCTTCCGTGTTCGGATCAATAATTAAAAAAAAGAACCATGTGAAAATCGCACGTGCGCGTATTTATTGCTACATTTGAGTTTAGAATTTGAATTAACTTAAGTGATTTGGAAGATTCTAAAACGATGATTTTCCCCGCAGGTGTATTATAAAGCACTATGCGGAAAAATGCGATTCCTACCTCAAATGACACACTCGATAGGAATTGGGCACTTTCTCGCCTAGTTGTACAATGTACTATTTATTATACAAAGAGATATGACTCACTCGCTGATAAGAGTGACGAAGTGTTGCAGGAGGATATCCGCTATGTTGATTTATAACATTATAGCTATTGGCTATTTTCAGGAAGCGTTGAAAGCGTTTTGAAGATATACTGATATTTTCCTAACTCACATGCCCAGCGTGGGAATTATGGCATTACCCAATGAGGCCTTAGTCCAGCAGTGGCCTGGTATACCAGCCTATGCTGGTGGTGTTGTTCTTGTAGATAGACTAAGGGTCTCAACACTTTCGAATCGGCTTAGGACGCAGATTATCCAGGGCGGCGTGGAAGAATCCCCCAATTACATTTAAATTTGCAAACTGAACACAGCCTTTCACATATTCCTCTGCCCCGCAATCTGATTGAGCGATTTTTCATCTTTCTTCATCTGGCATCGCGCAAGTGGAATCCATGGCATAGACCAAAGATTTCACTGGCGCGATGCACCGCCGTTAAAACACACATATTTGGGCGGCACGCGACGTCTTAACACCATTCTAGAACTCTACATTTCACCATACACCTTCATAGTATTTTGTTATAAATAAATAATAATAAATAATAAATAATGGTGGACAATTCACACAGCATTATCTAGCCCCAAGGTAAGCAGAGCTTGTGTTATGGGTACTAGATAACTGATATACTTAATACAATACACTACATAGATAGATATTTTTTATTATACATAGAAAACATCCAGAACGCCCTGGACAAATGTCTGCAGATCGTACAAACATTTGTCCCGAGGCGGGAATCGAACCCGCAACCTCCTGCGTCGCAGGCAGACCTTCGCCCGCTGCGCCACCGGGGTCGTCAAATATGTTATGAAAGCATTGTTCTAAATCTCCTGTCAGCCCATAGCTGGCTGGCCAGCGGCTTTGCATGGGCGATTAACTTTTTATTAATACCCATCGAGTGGACCGGCTTTGACGAATATTACTCATCCGAACGGGCAGGTAATCCACTTTACGAACTTCCAAACTAGATGCGCACTTTGCAGGCTGGAGTTTTGAGGCCATCGCATTATTTTGGTAAAAAAAAATTGGTTGTCTGTAAAGTCGGTTTACTGACGATAGTTGAACATGACAGCGTCTTAAGAAAATACTGATGGAATGGTAGCATTTGATACTCGATCAAAACATGTAAATGTACTATAGTATAGCAGCTGTCCACGCAGACGCATCGCTCACTCAAGTAGGAGAGAGACGGATGTCGAGCGCTCTCGCTTGCACTTCATACGTAAACATAAACATAAAAGTCTTAATTTTGGAACACATTGAGAGATATAACAAAAAATAGGCAGCGACCTGCAGAAGTAAAATACTGTGTCGGAGACCGCAACGCCCACCTCCGGGATTAGGGTAAGATAGTTCCATGAACTTTAGGTACTAGGTTTGTAATATAGGTAAATAATATAAGTACTAGGTTTATAATAAACGCCGAAGAATCGATGCGTGAACTCTGAATTGTCACCGCAGCTGGGATGAGTCCCGTTGCCTAAAAAACCGAGTAGGTACTTCAGAAAATTGTAATGCGAGTATCAATACGATGATACTCGTAGGTTACATAAAGGTAACCTACTAATACAGCTTAACACTCACTTTGTTTGACACAGTAGCCGCAATTGGTACGTATTCAAACTGCGGCGACTCTTTATTTATTCGTTATCAAAATAAATTCGAATTACTTATTGGGCAGTCGCCGCAGTTGGAATACGTACCAATTGCGGCGACTGCCCATTATGTATTTCGAATTTATTTTATTGATTCAAGAATCACATGACATAATTATGCGAATGGAGAATAAAGTTGATTATTTTCTCACAAATCTATCAGGTAAATTGGTACCTATCAGGTAATTCCATTTATGGTAATTCCAAACTCTATCAAAATCTTCCAATTCACAAACCGCTTAATTAAGTGACCGCTTTGTAAACTACATTCTTGAATTTGATAAATCAATCAATATTTATGAGTTTTAATACATCACACTTATCACACTAATATTATAAATGCGAAAGTTTGGATGGATAGATGTATGGATGGATGGATGTTTGTTACCTCTTCACGCCAAAACTACTGAACGGATCAGGCTGAAATTTTGCATACAGGTAAGTCTAACCCTGGAATCAAACAAAATCTTTTTATCCCATAAATCAGTTCCTATGGGATAGAAATAACCTCAAAACGTTTCCATAGAAACAACGCGTGCGAAGCCGCGGGCAGAATTTAGTCAATGATAAATTGTTTTTTCAAATCGTTCAAACACCTTTCCGTTCGATGGGTAATTAAATTAATACCTAAAAGTCACGAAATTGTAGTGTCAGACTGCCAAATAGCTATGAAATGTGTTTTATTGTGAAAAATACGCCAATGAATGGCAGAAACGCATTTATTCCAGGGTAGGTATTTACTTTACAAGGATATAACAACACGCGCGGCGTTTCTTGTAACTGCGCGGCTATTCGGCCCAGACGTTCCTCACCTTCTTGCTGTAGCGTTCCGTTCATAGAAACTATGTTACAAAAAAGTAACAGAAACAACAGGTCAATTATGATGTATTAAGTGTTGACCCATACTACTTAATACATACTCATTTCGCCATCTTTATTTGTTTTTATTCGTTATCTAAATTTAGCCAATGACCGGCGAAAATAGTATGCGTGATAAATTACGAATACATGTGAATAGAGCAGCTGTTACAGCAAACGTAGAAATATAATACTTAGCACTAAAGTGACAGCATGTAAGAGAATTATCGACAGTCTCTTGCAATAGTGATAAATTAGCCGAAGTAAAGGATATCCGACACATCAAGCCTGTTGCTCGTTGTCAAATGTCGCGATCTAATCGACCACTTGTGGCGCTGCGGGTCAGAGACTTTATTGGTCCGGCTCCAGATTTTACTGTTTTACTTGTCTAGATGCGGAAATAAAGAATCAACGGTTTCAGCTATCAATCTGATTAAATTAGAGAGTTTCAATATAAATTCATGTCATATTCTTTTTATCATCACATATAGATACAAAGTGTCACATAGACACAGGATTCTTTGTATCTTTATATGGTTGTAGTATACATATTATATGTTTAAAAATCACTATTAAATTGTTCAAATCAGAAGTTAGATTCAATAACCTTAAGCTTTTAGTAAGCACATAAACAAGTCAAATATTATACTATAAATTATTAGCAACAACTATAAAAGTAGGTAGATCTCTACTTTTATAGTTACTTTGTTGTTACGTATATTACGTTATGCTTTCATATCAAAATACTATGAAGGTTTATGGTGAAATATAGAGTTCTAGAGCGGCGCTAAGATGTCGCCCAAATATGTGTGTTTTAACGGCGGTGTATCGCGCAAGTGGAATGCTTGGTCTATGCAATATTGACTGTTTACTTTCGCTAAAAGCGTTTAGGTACAGGACCTATTTGCACTAAGAGGCTAATCAGCCGTTAAGAACAACGAAAATAATTCAACATTCGGAGAATCCATCAAACACAATTAAATGTAAAACAGTTTCCGCTGCCACCAATTTCTCAAATGACTCTCGAGAGACTTATCCAAAGCGGAACAAATCCAATCCGGCAGCATCATTGATCCGCAAACAAATTACGTGACAAACTTTGTTTAAAACGTTGTTCTCGTGAAGCAAACAAGTTTTAGAATTAATTGAATTTACATTACTAAGCTACGAAATAGGTGCTTTGGCCTATTCTAGCTTAAATGAAGCTGCAGTGAAAAGATGTCCATAAAATCATCATCCCCAGCCGGATTTTCGTCATTGCCGGGCAGGTAATCTAAATAGCTAGTCTCTCTGTTTGTGCCTACCTAACTTTAAAAAGTCTGGGCACTTAGTTGCCCTAGGGATTCCTTAGATTTTCGCACCAGAGGAGGTTTGTCTCACTTATTGAAAAATATAAACATACTAGCTTCTGCCCGCGGCTTCGCACGCGTTGTTTCTATGGAAAAGTTAAAATGTGATTTCTATCCCATGGGAACTGATTTATGGGATAAAAAGTATGCCTATGTTTGATTCCAGGATTATAATTATCTGTATACAAAATTTTAGCCCGATCCGTTCAGTAGTTTTGGCGTGAAGAGGTAACAAACATCCATCCATCCAAACTTTCGCATTAATAATATTAGTGTGATGTGATTAAGTTATACAACATGTTAAGAATCTGGAAGCAGGGAAAGTCTTAGGAAGGGAAGTCCTTCCTTGCTTCAGCTTTTCATTGACATTCGGTTCTATAGGAATTCTATTGTAGAGCACCTGATGAACTACCAAATGACTTCATTGTTTGTCCCGTTTTTGCTTTACCGTAGGAACAAAAACTAAGCCCGGACAGCTGCATAACATTTTGTGCTTGGTAGCCACAAAGCAAAAAGTTCCACACTAGTGCGACTTTCTGAATGCGAGAACTAATCCCGGGTTTTTGCGAGTTTGCATTTTAATGTTGAACATGACCTATGCACAGTTAGTGAATAATGTCTGTGAAATGGACGAATTAAAGGTGAAAGGCAGAAATCTACCTGACTCTACCATTCCATTTATGAAAAGCTACCACTCTTTTCAACAGAATAGAAAAAAACTATCATCATCTACAGCCTATAAAGGTTCAATGCTGGAATCTGGCCTCTCCCCTTTGTAACATGGGGGGTAATGCCCATAATTCCCACGCTAGGCGCATGCCAATTTTATCACCAAACTGCGGTCCCCCAGCGGATTCCGACTTCCATGGCCACCGTCCTGCTGTCATGAGCGACGCCTTTCATGGTGTCCCATGAGCGTTTTTTGGGCGCCTTAACACTACGTTTGGTTCATCCCACAGCGCCAGTTCTGCTTAAAAAAATTGGCCCACTTGGCACCGTCATCAGATCTCCGGCTTCATCATCATTCCAACCCTTCATCATGGGTTGGAGACCGCAGTTTGGTGGTAAAATTATACTGCAGGAGGTGCTGCTGCCCGCCCGTCGGTGGATATCCCTTAGTCGCTTACGTCTTACGACAACCGCGGAAAGAGTTTTTTTTTTTTTTTTATTTGCTTTTGGTGGCTTTCGTATCACTGCGGCCATGATAGGCCTATTGTGATCGCCACTTTGTGTGTTCAACCTCGAAGCAGCGGCGTTCACAGTTCGCCGCTAACCCTTGCAGCTGCTAGGAACTGTAGGATTTTCTTCGGGGTGGAGTCTTTTAGCTCGTCTGGACTAAGCAGGTGCTTGCCCAGATGGATGCTACGTTTTTGCATCAGTGCTCCGCACTCTCCTAGAAGATGTAGAGGCGTTTCCTCCACCTCTTCACAGAACCTGCAGGATTGTGTGTCGCTTAGCCCTAATTTGAACATGTGCTTGTTGAGGCGACAGTGTCCAGTTAGGGCTCTTGTCATGATGCGAAGGTTGCTTCTGCTTAGCGCTAGGATTCGGTTGGTGCACCGCTTATCGAAGGCTTTTATCAATGATTTTGAGTGGCTCATACCCGAGGAAATCCTCCAGAGCTTGGAAGATTCCTCGTAGCAGGAATCCAAGAGAGTTCTGAGAGCCAGGCTTTTCGGTATGCCACAAAACGGCTCGGGGCCCAGCTGAGTCCCCTTGGCCCCGGAACGCGCGAGTTCGTCGGCACACTCGTTGCCGTTGACTCCCGCGTGCCCCGGTACCCAGCGGAAAGAGTTGGGGTACGAGGGTTGTTAGGTACGTATAGTTCATCGAAAACCTAGGTACATCTAAAAAGGCTTACCAGTATCCATATTCTTGGTAATAGTGTGATTTAAAGATACTCAATTTTTTCTTTTATGTGACTCAAAAAAGCCTATAACAGTACAATACAGTTCTTTATTGATAACGCCAAGTCACAGAGCTGCTGCAGTCCAGGATAAAAATTGCGAAACATTCTTTGAAAATAGTGTACACCTAAAAAGCGCAGCATGGAATTCTTTTTCACATTGGAATGTTAGCTGTTAAAAATATCTTGGCCAACGAACAAAACGCAATCGTACTCAGTGGCTCCAATAACCACAGCTAAATCACAAAGTACGTAGGTAAACGTAGTACTTACAGACTTTTGCTTGTACGGGCGTGTCGACCGCAGCGTGCGGTTACATCGGACTGTCGTATTGCGAGGAAACGCAGCCTATTGCTTTGTAAAGCTTGCATGGTCGATTACATTGTCTCCTACTTTACCTACCTGATGAAGTATTATTAAATAATGAATAATTATTTTTATTGATATGGATTAGTTGAGCTACCTGTAAATTGTTTGCAACAGTCTGTATTTAGCTCAATTGTTTCAATTGTAAATACTAGTTCTAATTTATTTCTATTATTTGATTGTAATTTTTTTTTGTGCATAAAGTATTAATTGTCCTATATTTTTATGAAGTGGTATGATTTTTAACTTAAATATACATTTAAACGTATAAATTATACCTAAGATACGAACTGATTTGCAGTGCCTTTACATGGTGTATGTTCCTATTGACTATTACTCCTATTGGCTATTTACCTAAGGCTAAGCTATAGGTATACCTAAATAATACTTAAATGTACATGCAAACAAAATAAATAAATTATGAAGTATCTGAAAAATAAGTTTGGGTATTAAAGGACATGCAATCGTAGTTGGGAAGGCTAAGATTATGGCAAAGGGCAAAGGACAATCAAGAAATAGAAAAAAAAATGCTCCTGTCGCAGTCTCCCAATCCTATTAATCCTATCCTACTAATATTGTACAGCCGAAAGTGTGTAAAATCTGAATTTTTGTTACCTAAGATCTCCAAACTACTGAACAGATCAAGATTAAATTTGGCGTACGTTTAGAGCAAAGCCTAACTTAGACAAGGCTACTTATTATATCGAAAATACGCGTGCGAAGCCGCGCGCAGAAGCTAGTCTTGTATATAAGGGGAAACACCAAAAATAATGTTTCGTTCTGCATGGTCTAAATAAAATAAGGAGACATTATTTTTAGTGATAGGTACGGATTAATTCCATTCCATTCTTTTGGATTAATTCACATTCCACTAAGTACACTTTTAGTAGACTTGATTCACCCTGGTCATTTCCGGGTGCATTAAGTACACTATTTAGTAGATTTAAATCACCTTGATAAACCAATTAATTAGCCTGACCAAATCAGAGTATACTTTATGCACCTACAAAACCTCTTTGAAAGAGAAAATAATCATGGAGTGGCTTAGTGTCGACTTCCAAAAAGGTGCCCACGTACGTGTTTCTATTCAGCGTATAAATATATGTGTGTATGTAGGTACTAAATTTGTGGCATTGTCATTATCTAAGGTGGTATTTTATCACAAAAATAACCTTTAAATTGACAAATTGCAATGATTTAGGAAGGGCGATAAAGAAGTTGGGAAAGCCATGAAGGTAAATCATTGGCTTTTGATAACAACCCCATTTCACTAAAGTACCTTTTGAGATAGAGGGTTGAAAATTACCTACTTTTTCTATCTTAGTGATAAAAACCAGGCGTGGTTAAGAGCGAGTAGGCAAGATACAGAAAACTGTATTTTTTCACCATAAAACTTACACATAAAACTTTTGCAAATTTCAACAAAAATGGAACACGCTGCATTTTTGTTTGAATTTGGCAAACTAAACTTCTTCCCGTTGACTATTCGGCCTTGCTAATCGTTAAGTAGGCCACTACAAGATCTCACCCAGTTAGGGTTTCTGCTCCAGAATCCCTGCCTCGAGAATTGTCGGGAAATCATTACACTAAAAAATAACATGTCTAGAGTATCGCACTAAAAATTTCAAAATTTCTAAAGGTACTATTTATTTTATTTTATTTTTTAAAGCACAAACAGTTTACAATTTTTTTAAAGTTAACAGTATACAGGGTTATTGGTAATTAGACCGGATCCTTTTAGGGGGTGATGGGGGAGGCCATTTGCAACTATTTTGACCCTATATCGTATTATGCAAATGTTAACCATTTTTGAGATATTCGCAAATTCTTAATTTTTTGGGAAAACCCTGATTTACGTCTTCAAAATTAAATTAAAAAAAAAAGTGATCATCCAATTCAAATTTTAGTGACTGATTTAGATAGCCTGAAGTCTAATTATTAATAACCATTAACACAATCGTATGAATCTGTACCCATATGGAAGCTAAAGGACATGTTTATAAAAACAAAGTTTATTTTTTTTGTAAAGTCCTTACAAAAACCCCATTTAAAAAAAAATACTCCAGTGAATTTGGTCGGCATGTTATTTAAAAAACATCTACACATCTTTAGCTATCCAAAGAGGTATAAATCAATGCACTTTGTAACACAATTGCAGAAAAATACGGGTAAATGTAATGACTTAGCTGGTGAATAAGTTTGGATATATTGCTTTAAAATGCAACATCTTGGACTTGGGCTTTGCTTGCGCGATTTTCACTTAGTTCTTTTTTTGAATTATTGTTCCGAAAACAGAATAGGCTGATATCATGGCGGAGTAAAAATTTTTTGTTGTTTGACCTGCAATGAAAATAACCGCCGAAATCTCCCGCTAAACGCATGACAAATGAAATTCTAATAGTTTTTCTTCTCGCATTTTTCGAACCGGTGAAGTAATAAAAGATTAAATTTATCAACAATTATGGCTGCAGTGCCACGCATCCTACCACCTCCTCGAGACTTTTCAAACGAAGAATATGCGGATATACTGTTTTGTTATGGTTATGCAAACGGTGTCTCTACACGTGCACGGGCAGAGTATCAGTCTCGGTTTCCTCAGCGCCGGTTACCTCATGAAAGTGTATTTGATAATACATATCGGCGACTTCGAGAGACTGGCAGTGTTCAGAGACGACAAAGTGACGCCGGCCGACCGCATGTTCATCGAACGGAGGACGAAGAAGAAATCATTCGTCATTTTGAAGAGGATCCTACCATTTCAACTAACATGGTTGCTCAAAGACTCGGTGTAACCCAATGGAAAGTTTGGCATACGGTCCATGGAGCAGGTCTCTATCCGTATCATTTAACCCCTGTACAAGTATTAGAAGACGGAGATCCCGCTAACAGGATAACATTTTGCAGATTTATGCTAAATGCTGACATAGAGAACCCTAATTTTTTCAGAAAAATATTATGGACGGATGAATCAAAGTTTGATCAAGATGGAATCACAAATTACCATAATATTCATTTTTGGTCTAGAAAAGCTGATCTTAATCCCAATAAAAAGAAAGAGCAAGGGTCGCAAAGACGATTCTCACTTAATGTATGGATGGGAATAATTGATGATAATTTAATTGGTCCCTATTTCTTGCCTAATTATTTAAATGGTGACACATACGAAGAGTTTTTAAGAAACGAAGTTTTTGGCCTTCTTAGTGAGGTACCATTAGCAACACGCCAAGGTATGATTTACCAACATGATGGCTGCCCCGCTCACTACAGGACTAGTGTGCGTCAATGGTTCAATCAGCATTTTCCGAACCGATGGATTGGTAGAGGAGGTAGTATTCCATGGCCAGCAAGGAGTCCCGACCTTACCCCATGTGATTATTATGTTTGGGGTCATATGAAGAGCCTAGTCTATGACGATTTGACGTCACCTATCTCATCAGTGGATGAATTAAGACGCCGAATAATAAGAGCTGCCGAAAAAATGAAAATAAATTTGACAACAAGGGTTGTTAAAACTGAGTTACGCCATCGTATGCGGCTTTGCATACGGAATAGAGGTGGACATTTTGAAAACGAATTGTAAATTGTAAATTAAAATTTGTAAATTGTAAATTAATAATGTAAATTGTAAATTAAATAGTAAATTGTTTTGATAGTAATAAATTTTTTGTTTGTTTTACAAAATTCATAGTTTGATTTATTGGAAGTTACTACCTGCTTATGGTTTATCCTTTTTTCTGCAATTATGTTACAAAGTGCATTGATTTATACCTCTTTGGATAGCTAAAGATGTGTAGATGTTTTTTAGATAACATGCCGATCAAATTCACTGGAGTATTTTTTTGTTAAATGGGGTTTTTGTAAGGACTTTACAAAAAAAATAAACTTTGTTTTTATAAACATGTCCTTTAGCTTCCATATGGGTACAGATTCATACGATTGTGTTAGTGGTTATTAATAATTAGACTTCAGGCTATCTAAATCAGTCACTAAAATTTGAATTGGATGATCACTTTTTTTTTAATTTAATTTTGAAGACGTAAATCAGGGTTTTCCCAAAAAATTCAGAATTTGCGAATATCTCAAAAATGGTTAACTTTTGCATAATACGATATAGGGTCAAAATAGTTGCAAATGGCCTCCCCCATCACCCCCTAAAAGGATCCGGTCTAATTACCAATAACCCTGTATAAAGCTAGGTATAAACCAATCAAGATGCCACTAATAGAAACATTATTTACAATAGAACATAACAACGTTACAGACGTTAAATTGGAGAATAAACAATCAAAGACAATTCAATTCAAGTAAGAATACACAAAATTAACTTAAGAGAGACGCTTGTTTTTTAAAGTTATTCTCAGAGAGCGAAAATATGTCACATTTAGAAAATTGTTCATTGTGCAACCTCTAGGAATAAATAAATAAATAAATAAATAATGCAGGACAATCCACACAGCATCATCTAGCCCCAAGCTAAGCAGAGCTTGTGTTATGGGTACTAGATGACTGATATACATAATATAATACATTACATAGATAGATATTTTTTTATTATACATAGAAACGAATAAAAGCATTGCCTGCATAATTAGTTTTATGATTACTTAACATGAAAAGGTTATTGGTTTTACGAGCATTCCTATGTGGACATTTTAAACCTAACTGATTAAACAAATACGGTGATACTCGAGAAACTCGAGAATTCTCGAGCCTCGAGAAATAAAAAAGGTCGAGAAATCAGAAACCCTACACACAGTACACCGGTCCAATCGGTAGTGACAACAAACGCTCTCTACTCAAACACACGAGTATACACATTCCAACATACTAATGGGCATGTGATTGTGCGTAAGTATGTCAACAATAAGGTCTGCTACCGACTCCAGGTCACAAGATAGCCAAACAAGGCAACAATTGTAGACATTAGCAAATAGAATGATCCGAATTTGAAATAAGCGAATGCATGATTCTATACAAATATTTTTGGATGGCACATGACTAGAACCCGAGTTGTTTGAGTAGAGATAAAGGACTGAATAATATGTTGTTCAATATTTAGATATGTCATAATGATGCTTCGAGGTGCATCGAACTTTGGAAATATGGAATTGAGCAGTTGGCTTAAGTAAAGAGGATGGGTGAAGAATGAAGTCCGTAAAATGAAATCTTAGATAAGAGGCATGGTATAATCCAGTGCAAATGTCTATAAACAAATAAAACACACAATTAGCTATAATATATTAAATCAATGCTCATAACAACAATTGAACCTGCAGTTATTTTTTTAAACAACCAAAGAAAAAATAACATGACTTATTGAACTAAATAGTTGAGTCCCATTGTGTATTATTGGTGCATCCCATCCAGTACTTGCAACCTACACCTGGCAACGAGTGCACACCTACCTCCAATTAAAGTATTTTACATTAGTCATGTTCTTATTTATTCTAAATTGTGTATTAAAAAAAGTCCGTAACCTTTTGGAGATGATAGGTATAAATAAAACTTCTAAGTCAACGCATTCAAAAGTTACAGCCGTTTATGTCCGAATATTTTGAAATTTCCAAGGGAATCACATGCACAAAAAACCTGTAGGGTACTTCCCGTAGACCTAGAATCATGAAATTTGGTGAGCAGCAAGGTCTTATAGCAGAAGTAAAGGAAAAAATCCGAAATCCATAAATTTGTATTTTATTCACAAAAAGAATACGTTTGATTCTCGCCATGGACCAAAACCTATAGGATACTTCCCGTTGACGTAGAATCATAAAATTTGGCAAGAAGGAAGGTCTTATAGAACAAGTAAAAAAAAAATCGTAGAACCGTAAATTTGTGGTTTATTCACCAACAAAAAATACTTTTTTTGATTCTTGCTATAGAACAGAACCCATAGGGCACTTCCCGTTGACCTAGAATCATAAAATTTAGTAAGAAACAAGGTCTTATAGCACAAATAAACGAAAAAAATCCAGAAAGCGTAAATTTGTACTTTATTAAAAAAAAATATTCTTGATTCTCACCATGGACCAGAACCTACAGGGTACCTACTTCCCGTTGACCTAGAATCATGATAATTTGTCAGAATACAAGGTCTTACGGAACCCTTAGTGCGCGAGTCCGACTCGCACTTATCGTTTTATTATTTTATAATAAAATAATAAATCGTTTATTTCTCAAGGTCTTAGTCTAGGACCAGATTACTTGTCAAGACAGGCTAAACGAGCCCAAACTCGATAAGGTTACGTTCTTTCTTTTATTACTGAGTTCCCATGGCCACGGATCCATCATAAGATCATCTCTATGTCATCATAAAACTGCATCATCATCCGATTGGCATATGCAAGCTAATTTCAGCTGAATCTAAAATCGGGAAACGTGTTAGATTTAACTTGGTAGATTCGATTACAGACAGACAGACACCGGGTGACAGACAGAATGGTGAAACTAAATAAAAGCTTTTAAATATAAAAAAGACTTATAAAAGTTTAACAGAGTAGAACAGCAAATCAATCATGACATCATAGCATAGCTTTAATAACTTCAATTTAAAAACACAATTCAATTTCTCTAATGCTCTTAAATAAAAGTCGTCATCAGATTGATAAACTGCTTTTTTTCAATTTCCGCTGTAGTACTAAATAAATAAAACATTCAATACAGCCTTCTAAAACGAACCGATTGGAATGCTTTGACGTGAGAACCAAATTGCTTTTCTAGCGATACGTTTCATATGCCGAAAGTAGTTATGCTCAAGACTTTCAGCAAATATTATGTTCTTATGCAATGCAACTTTCTTGTAACTTTTGCAAGTGAAGAAAAAAGTATCATAATTTTGGCAATGATTTACTGATCGGTTACTATTTCCACATTAAAATAATAAATAAAAATAAATAAAAAGCCTTCATTTGACCAAGCTTACTAATTGCTAGGTAAACATACTTAAAATTCTCTTTCTATTACTACACTTGCGAGCTTTAAACTGGAATCGCTTCAAGGGTTGTTCAAGACTAATTTTTACAATTTCTTTGCAGTGAACTATGAGTTAAGTGATGTTTTCCCTTACGCAGGATTTATTGGCGACGATAAATTTTGATTTAATGCACGGCAATGTCCGCTGCCACACCGGAGCAGTGACTAGACAGTACCGACAGAAGTTAAATTTTAAATCTTCTTGATATCACTTGAAAGGTAACAAAATTACCTGTCAAATGATATACCACAATCTATAGTTCATTACTAAATCCCGAGTTCATCAAGAGATGGTTAAATTTTAAACAGTTGTTTTGATGTTTATGACACAAGTTTTCATACATTAAACGTCGAAGTTTACCGACGAAGCTGTCTATTTGTCAGATTATCTTTTGGTGAACACCAGCCTAAATGACTTATTTCCACATTAAAAACAAAATTAAAATAAAAAATCTTAGAAACTCCTAACATAACTGCACTAAGCGAATAAAATATGGCTGACGTGGCCAAAAACTCGGTCAAGAAGAGATCATTTCCACCATGTTTCAAATCAATATCAGCCATGCCTTCATATTTATCATCATTCAAAGCCCCAAAATCTCATTAACAACTGGTGTAGCGCGAGTGACACTTTGCAAATAAAACATTAGCACCTGCTAGTTTGTATTCGGCGATAAGTGTTATAAATACTGTGACCGCATCCTCGCTCTCTTAGTGCGCCCGCGCCGCGGTTGCCTCATCAACCAATCAGCTGATGAGTTCATGCAACATGGCTCCCGGTGTAGCTCAAAAGTCCATTGACAACGGCTTAAACATAACAACAGAACAAAATATCCTGAGCAAACTGGTGGCCGAAAATGCTCATGAGGTTAAGACATGTCCAGTCGAGACTGAGAGGGTTGTGAGGGAGAAGTCTGTGAGGAAAGTCATCAGACCGAAAGTGCTGAAGAACCACGAGTCTCGGGAATATTTGTACGATAGATTATATGATACGCCTTGTCCCAGAAATGTAAGTGAATTAATTCTAAACACCATCAGTTAATGACTTAAGCCTTTATTCACAAAGAAAATTATACTAGTATTTACAATTGAAATAATTGAGCTAACTGCAGACTGTTGCAATCAGTTAATTAATTTTAAACGCCACCTTTTTCGCCACGTTTATTATAAGCGGCAGATTTTTCTTCTCTGGGTCATGACCCAGAGAAGAAAAATCTGTCAAAAGTCCTTTAAGTTTTGTATGATATGTCATAAAGTACCCAAAACTTAAAGGACTTAAAATAAAAACAATAAATATAGTGATTGATTTAACTGGTTTTGAATATGTATACGCAGAAAGGTTTGTAAATACGAACAATGTAATTAAGGCACATATTAAATCATTCACTGATGAACCAGATAAACAGTATACCATTTCGCTAAAAGCTCATAAATTATTTCGACAGTAGACCAGGCAAATGGAGATTAGACATTTACACCAGTAGAGCTTAAAATCACAATAATTATCATAGTCCTATTTTAACGCGCGAACAATATTTACTTATGCAAATGAAGTGAGCGCATATTTACTGAACGTCGAGCACGCGCCCGCAGAGCAAATAATGTATGTGGGCCTGTCAGCTTACTCTTCGAAACAGTTCCAATCTCGATCTTATTCCTAATTCAAACACAAAAGCTTGTTTCTTTTTTCATTCTCTTAAAAATTTAGAAATACATTTAGGTCCATGAAGTTATTAATCAATTTGTTTCGTGTAATATGATAATCGTGGTTTTCACTAAGTACATACCTATACCCCTATACTATACTATACATATAAGGATTTGATTTGATGTTATTTGAATAAATCAAGCAAAACTAATTTTATTGAGTTTTCTAGAGATCTATCCAAATCAATTTCCCACGTCAATTTGATCGTACGCTAGTAAAGCGTTCACGAAACGGTCGAGTTTCGGATTTGAATTGTTTCATATTTGAATTGTTTTCTAGAATTAGTTTCCAGAGAGTTGGAAAATGACTCGGTTTTTATAATATCTCTTTTGTTATAATCTTCATTTTGGCCTACCTTCTGTCAGGAATCCATTCAAATATTGTAACTGTTGGTTTTGACGTGACAACGTCTTATACTTAATTCGATAGAGCCGGCTGCATGCACGAAAAAACATGACGTCATGCGGCGTTACCTCGCTCTGAGGCGTTCCATGTAAGGCTTGAAGTGCAAGCGAGAGCGCTCGACATCCGTCTCTCTCCTACTTGAGTGAGCGATGCGTCTGCGTGGACAGCTGCTATACTATAGTACATTTACATGTTTTGATCGAGTATCAAATGCTACCATTCCATCAGTATTTTCTTAAGACGTTGTCACGTTCAACTATCGTCAGTAAACCGACTTTACAGACCACCAATTTTTTTTTGACTCCTACCCATGTGATTATCTTCCTTGTTGCAAGATAGCCTATTCACTGTCCAGCCAGGTAGCCAGGTAGGCCAGGTGTTCATCATGCTTCTAGGGCACTAAAAGTCTAGTTACGTGTGTGTATTTAGTGTGTATATATTGTAAAGTAGTGCAGTAAGTGTAGTTACCTCGTTGTTTTCTGTCATTGCAATCAGTTTTTGTTAGTTTTCATACATAAATGTCTTTGTTTGCAAAAATGTGAGTCTAAGTATTGTGTTGGTGATCATCGTTAGCCGACCCCCTGGCAGGTTCCAAGTCTCGTAATTACATCAGATTTGGTTTAATATTTATAAATTTGTTGTTTTCATATAAAATGGCTCGCCATCTTCATTTTACCAAAATATGTAGTTTTAAAATAGCTCGACGACTCATCGAAATTGACTTCAAACGTAAGACTAACTACGTCGGTCAGCTAAAAATTACCGCCACTGTACAATTTCCGTTATTTCTTGTTTAGAGTAGCAAGTAGCGAATCTTCATGTCTTTGGATAGACAGAAGGCTAAAAAATCAGTGGACAAGCCATTAGACGTGCCGATACCTTTATGTTCTTATCAGTACGGCGGCGGGACTGATTTTATTGGTTGGCACTTATGTGCGTTCCACCCATTAAAATCTTGTATGTCAACATAATAAACGTACCTACCTACATAAGTTGTTGCAGTTAGTAATTTTTTTATGGTTTGTTTGTTTACCTCCATCTTGGTATTTTCCATTTTGGCCATAAGAAGTGTAAACCCGGGTTTCTAAAGGAAATGAGATATAGATAGATAGATAATTCTTTATTCATCATCACCTTAACAAAAAACAAATTTTACACGAAACACATAGAGAACAGCAATGGAACTGGCGGCCTTATCGCTTAAAGCGATTTCTTCCAGGCAACCAAAACGATGGGAGAAAAATAAAGAAGAATAGCGAAGAATAAAGAGATATGGGTGGGCGGAGTTAATTTCAACGCTTTCCGCTCGCACACTCTTTTCCGTTCGATTATCTTTCTGCTCGCTCAGACCTTTCTGCTTGACTATTTGTTGGTGGAAATACAAGACCCTATGCAGTTTACTCTTGCGAGTTAAAATGGGTCCGCTCCTCTCGCGGTGATAACTCGGCTCAAGTCATGCAATACGGTCTTCTGCTATCCCAATGCTATCATTGACGTGGAGCAGTACCAGCATCCTACAGGTTGTAGGCAGTAAGTTTGCTTCGCCCATCATGTAGTCTTTCAACAGGATCATAACTCTTTAGACTTCTTAGGTTGGGATTCTGTTGATGGCTGCACAACTCCTGTAACTTAGTATTTTTATTTTATCTTTGATTTTTTGTAATTTTTTTAAGAATACTGTGTAACTCATGGACAAATGTCCGAATAACTAAACTTTTTATTTCATTTATTGACACCCCATGAAACACAATTCAAAATATTCAACTTCAACTTCTTGTTTGATGGCTTCTGCGTCTGGTTTGACACAATTTTGCCAATATCCGTCTCATGACAGCATCGCAAGCTTTATGGAATGAACAATAACCTCTATGATATTAACCAACCAAGGTGCAGAAAATCCCTTGCAAAAATACAGACTTCCGAAAAAAATAAAGAAATCGCATATATAATCCTCTTTGGAGAAGGCGATTTCCGACAGGCAGAGATTCAAGGCAGGTTCGTCGACATAAAATATGCACGGACTCCTTAGCATTAATATCGGAACCCGGATCACGGAATTTGAATTTTGTAACAATATGGAACAAAAACTGTTTGTTTTCTTATTTCTAGATAAATAGAACAAAAATACGCTACTGAAATAATCATAGGAAAAACTTTTATGATTTTATGATTATTGATTTTTATGATTATTTATGATGATTATTCGATCATAGTGGTATGGTTTCGTCCCAGTCTACCCCGGGGTAATACTAGTGTGGGTCACCACCATAACTACCCACCATGCTGTTGGAAATACCCTGGAAAACGGATTCTAGTTTCCAAGACGAAAATTTGGATAATTACATATGGCGTCAAATTTTTCATTATTTTGGTACAGCGCCTCTATCATGCGGACAAGGAACTACGCAAATCCCCGTAAAAAAAAATTGGTTGTCTGTAAAGTCGGTTTACTGACGATAGTTGAACGTGACAACGTCTTAAGAAAATACTGATGGAATGGTAGCATTTGATACTCGATCAAAACATGTAAATGTACTATAGAATAGCAGCTGTCCACGCAGACGTATCGCTCACTCAAGTAGGAGAGAGACGGATGTCGAGCGCTCTCGCTTGCCTTACATGGAACGCCTCAGAGCGAGGTAACGCCGCATGACGTCATGTTTTTTCGTGCGTGCAGCCGGCTCTATCGAATTATAAGACGTTGTCACGTCAAAAGGAGACGTCGCGATCACGTCTCGTCAAATAGACTCGCCCCATTGTCTACCAAAAAAAAAACGCTCTTTACTATGTTACGATACCAATAACAGCTTGTTAAAAAAAACAAATATGTAGATACCACGAAAGTTCTGGTACACTCTCAGAAACTCTCGTAGAAAGCAGAACTAAATGTTTCGAACACAGGTAGGTAAAGGACTTACCTATCCTTGTAATGGTGTACTTCTGAAACCGCCACGAACACGCTACGCCAAAGTTACTGCCACCGGAACTAACTCCTGTGTGGAAACACTAACTGTCTTCTTACGAGGTGTAGTGGGTTTCGATGAGTAGGTACCTATTAGATTATGGAGTGCATCCGTTTTGTTTCAGCCTAAAGCGAATCTGGTTTTATTTATTGGGAGAAGGTGGGTAATGTGATCCCTGTAGGTATTTTGTCCCCCTTCAATATTTCCTTATTGAAACAGCTCCATGTCTTAGAAAGTAGCTGAAATGGTTGATAACATGGCTAAGGTCATTTATACCCAAAACCGGCGCTAGAGAACCTTTCATATTTTTTGTTATTCAAGCAAGTCGTAACAAGTACCGACGAAAGGTTTTGCGCGCGCGTTGTTTTTTTTACTATACCAATTTTATTGTGCCAAAAAGTTATTCTGGATGGAACCGGTTGCTTTCTTTGACTCTAGGTGTTGAACGTCGGTTGTTGATGGACTTAGATTATTATACTATCATTCATTTCTCTACCTAATTAAAACATTTATGACGTAATAAGTGTGAAATGTTTAAAGGATGTCATAATACCCACCTCGGATCCATTTTTATATAAATGATTTTCATAACAAAATAATTGGATTTTATTGAATAAGAGACTCAGGCACGAATACACTGATAATTGTTGCATCTTTAACGTATAATATTCAGTTAAAGACCTATTATTTCAAATTTAACAGACCAAAAAATCTAAATCGGGGCATTTTTTTATGTAAGCCTTTGTAAGTAAATAACCAGCGAGCAGAAGATAAAAAAAATTGGTTGCCTGTAAAGTCGGTATACGGGCGAAAGTTTTACGTGACAACGACTTTGTGAGCGCATAACGTGAGCGGAGCGTAACGCGTAACGCAGTTTCTTGAAGTGTCACCCGGCAAACCAATTTATAAGACGTTGTCACGTCAAAACTAAAAATTTAGAGGTCAATAAATCAAGGCATAATAATTATAGTACGAGTAGGTTAGGTACCTACGCATAGCATAAGATAAAATTAAGCGGTTTATCTATGCGGATATAATAAGGGCTCCTTCCCATCTCGTAACCTTCCCATCTCGTAACCTTCCCATCTCGTAAACATTTTAGAGCAATTGAAGAAAATTTTTATGCTTCATACATTTCGTCCCATTTGGAAACCTTTTCAAGAAATAGTGTATTTGAGTACAGCCTAGAAAAATAGCTATTTAGCAGATCACGGTGCCTATTGAATACCCATCCTACTATAATTAAAGCCAAAAGTTTATGCAGATCTGAAAATGTGAGTTTGTTTTTCTCATACAAACAACTGAATAAAACGCTGTAGCGTGGAATCGCCCTTAACTATAAGAGATACATACTTCAAACCTGAATATTTTTATGTGTACTTTTATATTTTTATGACAGGTGTTAGCCCATTCAAAATACAAGTTAGTTACCATTTCCATCAAAGCCATTAAACATTCAACTCAAAAGATAACCCGAAATCTATGCATCTCCGAATCATTGAAACGTTATGTCGCATAAAAACACAATCACATTTTACGGCCGACACCTTTTACGGTCAAAATCCGTATGTTACTGCTGTAAGGTGAACGTTAAAACGTTTTGACAAACATGTTAGGTAGTGAAGTGATGGATCCATCGATAATTTTTATGAACTTTCATCATTATCATCATCATTGGCCTATTTTAATCATCGAAAGATGATTTACGAACTTTTTCTGGACAATAAAGTAAGATAGGTATTTTTTTTAACAAAATAATTATAACAATCTCCTTACCTCTTGCCAAACGAAGACTTCATGAATTTAATTAATACTCAATAGGTTACCTACCTCCTTGGAGTATTTATGTTCCTTGCTACCTACTCAGCAGAGTTGGAAAGCTTTTTTTTAATTCCACTGCCCACTGATTCACTCACTAATTTTTTTCTCCTCTTTAGTTTGGATCGTAAATATCATGTAAATGTTTACTTTTTACCTTTATATGATGTTTCTTTCCACCAACCAACACTTGCGCTTTAAAGGCGTCGACCTTCGGTGTCGGCCTACATTCCAGCTTGTCCATCAAGGGCTGCAAAGCTGCAATGCGTACCAAGCTGTGAGGGCCTGGACCTACGCTAACCTACGCTTTCGGCCATCATCGTTGCGGCCAGCTACCCAGCCATTACTGACCTAATGTAGGCACTATTATACAGCCTTTGTGCCACCCCGTGTCACAACACTCTACCGCGGAAGGTCCTGTTTGAAAACCAGCGCCGCTACTAGCTAGGCTGAGACACGCGCGTTCCGGGGCCAAGGGGACTCAGCTGGGCCCCGAGCCGTTCTGTGGCGTACCGAAAAGCCTGGCTCTCAGAACTCTTTTGGATTCCTGCTACGAGGAATCTTCCAAGCTCTGGAGGATTTCCTCGGGCATGAGCCACTCAAAATCATTGATAAAAGCCTTCGATAAGCGGTGCACCAACCGAATCCTAGCGCTAAGCAGAAGCAACCTTCGCATCATGACAAGAGCCCTAACTGGACACTGTCGCCTCAACAAGCACATGTTCAAATTAGGGCTAAGCGACACACAATCCTGCAGGTTCTGTGAGAAGGCGGAGGAAACGCCTCTCCATCTTCTAGGAGAGTGCGGAGCACTGATGCAAAAACGTAGCATCCATCTGGGCAAGCACCTGCTTAGTCCAGACGAGCTAAAAGACTCCTCCCCGAAGAAAATCCTACAGTTCCTAGCAGCTGCAAGGGTTAGCGGCGAACTGTGAACGCCGCTGCTTCGAGGCTGAACACACTAAGTGGCGATCACAATAGGCCTATAATGGCCGCAGTGATACGAAAGCCACCAAAAGCAAATAAAAAAAAAAAAAAAAAAAAAAATAGGCTGAGACACGGACCTTTTTGGACCCCTGTAACATTATCGGTACTTGTTTGTTTTTGTACCTATAGTTAGTAGGTATTTTTATATTGCGGCCAGCAACCCAGCCATTACTGACCTAATGTAGGTACTATTATACAGCCTTTGTGCCACCCCGTGTCACAACACTCTACCGCGGAAGGTCCTGTTTGAAAACCAGCGCCGCTACTAGCTAGGCTGAGACACGGACCTTTTTGGTCCTTAGTAACATTATAGGTTGTTTGTTTTTGTACCTATAGTTAGTAGGTATTTTTATGTATCTATTTTATGTATATTTGACGACCTCTGTGGCGCGGTGGGCAAAGGTCCGCCTGCGACGCAGGAGGTTGCGGGTTCGATTCCCGCCTCGGGACAAATATTTGTACGATATGCAGATATTTGTTCAGGGTGTTCTGGTCGTTTTCTATGTGTAATAAAAAATATCTATCTATGTACTCATATATTATTATGTATATCAGTTATCTAGTACCCATAACACAAGCTCTGCTTACCTTGGGGCTAGATAAATGCTGTGTGAATTGTCGAGCATTATTTATTTATTTAATTATTTATTATGTACTTCTTTGTAAGGAATCTACTTATTGTGTTTCTGGATTCAAATAAATTTATTCTCTTTCTTTCTTTCTTACTCATGAATGCGATAAAAAGCTTTTGCGCGAGAATAGGCGAATTCTTCTCTACTGCTGGCTCAATTTCCAAGTAAGACCCGAATGAATGTTAGATGTCACCAGGCTCTTCTAAGCGGATGGTAAAAGCTTCGCATACACGGTCCATTGGTGGTCTTACCGTTTTCCTCGGCAACATTTTGCTGCATGAACTTTAACAAACTAGCAAATTGTCTAATATGTTATCGTTTCCGTCTAAAAACGAGAGAAAAATAAAGTTAATTATGAATTTTGAAAATAATACGCATTCCATGACAGTTTTTTGATTCCTCTGCGAAGTCAAAGGCTTTGTGCCCTTATGGTCCACAAACTGTGTTCTTCTGCCCTGCCCGTATCCCACACTAGGTGGGGCCGGCAAAACATGTACACTATAGTGTACTTATTATATACATGTTTTGTAGTATATCTATACTACAAAACATGTATACTACTTTATTTCTCTTCCACTATTCTTTATTACCCTAGGTTAGGATATTTATAGAGCTAAAAACCAATGCAAAAGTCCCGTTATTGTTATAATTGGAAGGAGTTTCCATCTTCGTATCAGGGTTGAAAGCAGGTTGAAAGAAGCCGTGGAGCGTTGTATTCGCTCCATTATTTATAGATCCTCTCCGTAAGGGTTAAATTGAATCAATTGCTCGGCAATAAGACGTAGATAATGCAGGATAACCAGATAAAGCGTCAATCTTTATATTTGCCCTCTTCATGGAACCTACAATTTGACTGTCTTTTATTCACACGATAAAGCGATAGGAACCTCCTTTTATTTTGTGGTTGGTGGCCTTTGACCACTAGCTTTGGCCATCAGCAAAACTCCTTTGAGCGACAAAGGAGATTTTAATCAACTATACGAAGTGTTCGGCGCCAATAGACCTAGACCAACCACACAGCATCATCTAGCCCCAAGCTAAGCAGAGCTTGTATTATGGGTACTAGATGACTGATATACACAATACAATACACTATATGTATTACATAGATACTCGTATTTTTATAGAAAATTCCCATAACACCCGAAACAAATAGTTGTAGATCGTACAAACATTCTGTCCCAAGGCGGGAATCGAACCCTCAACCTCCTGTGTCACAGGCGGACCTTAGCCCACCGCGCCACAACAGTCGTCAGTTCTATCAGTTTACTCTGTATAAGCAACTCTTTTGAATAATATTAAGAAAAAAAATATTTAGTAACAATTCCGCACAAAATGCGTTTAGCGCGGAATTGTTACTAAATATTGTTTTATCCTGATATCATACAATGGATTTCCGCAAAGTAACGCCTAAATCGATTATTAAGTCTTATGAATGTTTACTAATTATTCCTGTTTGTTCCAGCCATCGCTATGCAACGAGAACACTTGCCTGGGCAGTCTGATGGGCATCCCAGGGCGCGGGGACGTGCCCAGGGAGCCAGCAGAGGTACTCAGCGATGCCAAGGACTTTCTTGGACAGTACTTCGCTTCCATACGAAGGTATATAATGTGTTATCATTTCATTGTTATAAACAAGAACAAAATTTAAAATTTGAAACCCCCCCCCCCCCCCCCCCGACAGATTTTCATGAAGCATGGCTAAGAACACTCGGGATACATTTATCTATGACACAAAAGAAACTAAACGAAAATTGGTTCATCCATTTGAAAGCTACGATACCACAGAGAGATAAAAAGATAGACACACATACACGTTAAACTTATAACACTGCAACTGCGCAACACTTTTTGCGTCGGGGGTTAAAAAAATAAAAGCTTCAAAAGATTTCGAATCCCTTAACTTTACAATATTATTAAGATTTGCGGAACAAACCCCCTCAGGGCTATAATATATATATATTATAGCCTATAATATAGGCTATTATGATTAGTTATTAGTCCACTGCTGGCCTCCCCTAATGAGCGCTATAGCGCCCTGTCTTCAGCTTGCTGCATCCAGCATTTGCCTGCAGTCTTTTGCAGATCGTCATCCCACCTGGCCGGAGGGCGTCCTACACTACGTTTGCCGAGTCGTGGTCTCCACTCAAGAACACGTTTCCAGCAGTTATGGGTTCTTCGCGAGATATAGGCGGCCCACTGCCACTTCAGCTGGCTAATTCTTAGAGCTACGTCGATAACTTTGGTTCTCTGTCGGATGTATTCGTTGCGAATCCTATCCTTCAGAGAAACTCCGAGCGTAGCTCTATACAATAGCAAATTAATTTTCTAAATCGATTCATAATTGACGAAGAAATCGACGGACATGCACAAAAATCTAAAAAACGTACCGACGAACACATATAGAATCTCTTCCTTTTTCCAAGTCGGTTAATAGCTAATTGCATATGTAACATAATACTATGCACTAAAGCCTAATTACTAAGAAGGAAAGAATAGCCTAAAACTCCTTGACATTCGTTAAACCTCCACACTTCTTTATGTCTTGCATTGAAGTTAGTTTAGTTTAGTTAAGCTCGTACTCTATAGAAAAATTTGAAAAGAAGAGACATGTTGAAATTAGGTCGGACCTATACTCGGTTCTAGAATCCTAGATATTTTTTGTAAACAAAGGAGTTCCGAAACTAAAGAAATATTTGAGATCTCTATTAGTGAATGCCTATTAATAGCTTTCTGTGTCTATTTTAATTTCTATTGTTATTAGATAAGCTGATGGCAATCCGAATTAAATAAATAAATAAATATTGGTGTTAAACATTTAGGTACTACAGTAGGACTATCATCGAAGCAAATTGCAGCAGTACGAAATAATTTTTTGGTTTTTACGTCTTTCACTCTACGTTTCATTTGTCTCTATCAAATCAAATCAAATCAAATCAAAATCATTTATTTGCCGAATACATTATTACAGGTACATGTCAGATCTTATGACTAGAGTGATGTCAAATGTATTCAACCCGCAAGCAGGTGTGCAAATATTAACTCACAATCAATTTTAAAAATAATCTACAACAATACGATCGAAGATAAATAGTTAAAAAACAATAATTAACAATCATAGTCAAAACATAATAAATTATTCTACTCAAAATTAATATATTCATTTACATTATACTCTCATCTCGAACTTGAATTTGAACCTTTTTACTGCACGTGTGCATTGAGCGTACCTAGTTGAAGTTTTTGTTCTTGTTGTTAGTGATTACCTTGCTGTTACCCTGTTGGTTTCTGTTATTGTTATCTATCAGGTTATGTTATGTTTTCATACATTATATGTCTTTGTTTACCAAAAATATCTTAGATTCTAGACCCGTGTACAGGTAATTTATTTAGAAAGAACGTATATACGAAATATATAACGTATTCAAAAGTATATACCGTAAAAGTGATTTTTTTCCATTTTCTATTAACACAAAGGATTTTCTGTGCAAAGTAAAGTACACTGCCAAATTTCGAGACTAGGGCTCGGTAGGTAAGTAAGTACCTATTCACTTTCTCAAAATGTTACCTTATATAAAGGTTTATGGAAATCCAAGAACTGGAGAATATTTCAAAGAAACTTTATGCAGAACAATAATCATAAAAAGTAAGTTTTCTTTCATAGGAGTATTATGCTGAATACTTTTTCGGTTAGGTACCTATCCAGTTTTTATGTCTTTCACAAAACATTTCCATCTTGGCAGGCTACTTCCAATATAGATATTTCAGTTTTTGAGCCGAATTTTATTTTGAACAACTTTTGTAAACTTCGAAGAAAAATATGAAGTTTTTCCACGCCGTTAAGCAGAATGTGCCTACTCTTATTTAATGTCCTCCTAGCCGAATTTCGACCACGGCGGCCAGATGCGCAGGACATATTATAGTGCACAAGTGTGTGAGCAAACACAGGTGCACTCTCTTTTCCCTCACTCTCATAATCCAATAGACGGCATACCAACACGACCGGGAGAGGTCAAGCGCAGGACCAACGGCTTAACGATGCTTTCCGAGGCACGGGAGTGTAACATCGCCGACTTTCTGACTCCAGGCAGCTACTGTGAATTTTTTTGCTAGAAAACCCCAATAACAACTATTGGCCCGACCCAGGATTTGAACCCTGGACCTCATAATCAGCAGTTGAACAAGCTGACCGCTAGACCAAAGAGGCAGTTCTCTCTTTTATCGTGATGTGTAATGCACAACAGGGCATAAATTCTCAAAAATGAAACCAAGTCTTACTAAGTAGTTTACTCTACCACAGGGCCAACACCCCAGCACACGAAGCTCGCTGGAAGGCGGTACAGGAAGAAGTGGCAAACACGGATACCTACCAGCTAACGACCACCGAGCTGGTCTTCGGAGCCAAGCTGGCCTGGAGGAACGCCAGTCGGTGCATCGGCAGGATACAGTGGTCCAAACTACAGGTAGGTTAACATCATTCTATTCTCCGTCCTGTGTTTGTGCGTCGCCCTCTGGGTGGGCCCTCGAGCAAAGCAGCAAAGCCTCGAGTTTGTTTCATCGATACCGATTTGCATGGTACCATGTCCGCACGCTCAAGGCACTGTACCAAATGTCATACAAAAATCGTAGATCTAAGTAAAATTCTGTAGATGTTATACGTTCTCCCAGCGCTAACTCAACAAATGGCCTGTATTGTGCAAAGACAGGCTATTTCCAATCTTTTGCAACATACCTAATGAACAACAAAGATGGAAAGACATACCTAGACCGAAGTGCGACAGAGACAACAATACGCACGCGAAACACGAACGCTGGCGGCGCACTAGAGAAGAGCTTAATTGCACCTAAAGCCTTCCACTTTCGAGAAGCTGATATCCAATCTCCGAATTTTACTTAGATCGATGACAAAATGGAACGTCTCGATGACTTCTTGTTATGCACTATTGAGAAACCAAACTCAAGGTTTTGGTCACCACTTGTTCTCCTGCACCGCCTCCATCTATGCCGGTAGAAAAGTATTAAGAAATCACCCTAGTTATAGTCAATTGACAAAAAATATAGACTTATTGTAAAGTTATCCACGGACAACTTTTTTTTATACATTTACCAAGTAACATTACCTATTTAATTAGCTGTGTGGTGTCGGCTTAGAATTTGCACCACCCCAACTCTTCCCGCGGGTGTCGTAAGAGGTGACTAAGGGATATCCACCGGGGGCGGGCAGCAGCGCCCCCAGCTACGATCTCCAACCCGCATGCCCAGCGTGGGGATTATGGACATTACCCTCATGAAATAAAAGCCAACAAGGCGCTTATCAGGGGGAGGTCTGCGTCCAGCAGTGAACCAATACAGGTTGTTGATGTATTACCTAATTTGTGCCTATACCACCATAGTAGAGATAAACCATTCTAAAAATGCACCCCCCTTTTACTATAAAAACTATCGTAGTTTTACGAATTCATTACGGATGTACGGGATGAAAAGTTGGTGTTCTTCCAACACAAATAAGGTTCGTAGTAAACCGGCTCAAATGCGTAATTAATGCACGCCCCCTCCACAAAACGTCATAGGCGCCTACACTCGGCGTGCATTTTTAGAATGGTTTATCTCTACAAACGTTTTTAGATTAGTAATTAACATTTAGATACGCTGTTGGTGATCTTCGATCAACATAAGATTAGTAGGTAAGCACTTAAGCTGATAGTGACCTTCGATCAACAACGAAGTGTTTGTTCTTATCATCAATTATTTAAGGTAGGGCGCTTTCAAGTAAATTACTAAGCTTAAACTTGAGCCTGAAAACCGCTCGTTAATCAACGATGTTGCAAGATTTATTGTTTTTAATTGATATTTGATATTATTAAAGCCTGATTATGGTAGCAGGGTAACAATTAATAAAACTGCGTATAATGCGTATGCCTAAAGTTGGCTGAATTAAGCCATAATTCCATGGGGCGACAGTGTACAATTTGAACAACTATTCGTCATGCAAAAGAAATACAATGTGTTAGAATTCTTACCAATACTAAACCACGGGATAGCTGTAGGCTGCACTTCATCAAGAACAAAATACTGACATTACTATCTATATTAATAATTTCGGACCGGTCTACGGTAGACTCGAACAAAATGCACATCAAATTGAAGAGCGTAAAAAATTAGTCGATCCGAGTCGACAACTTATAGGCGGAAAATTCGGATTATCGAGTAGTTTCAATATGAAAATGAATAAATTGCTAAAATTGTAACGGCGTTGCAAAGTAAACATGTCAATTAAGTATAAAAATGTCTATGGTTCGGTCTTGGTACCGTGGACGGAAGAAATCGCTCCCCAGGGTATATAAATACTCCTTGATTGTAGCTTGGTACATAATATAGTGATTATGTGGTTCGGTCTAATTTCTTTGAATGAAAACTCTTTGCTCTTTGATTGAGAAATCATAATATGTATAATAATAGTAATAGTAGTATTTTATTGCACCCGTGCGAAGCCGGGGCGGGTCGCTAGTCTATTTATATTATGCAAGCCTTTTTATTTGTAAGGATACACAAAAACTTTTTAAAACTAAGCAACACATTACTATTGACTATAAATCGACGGAATAGGAACAAACTAGTATTACCTCCAACTCAACTTAAACTGGTTAGTCAAAGCCCATATCATAGATTGGAAAAGGTATACAATAAAAAAACCTGAACATTCAAAAATGAAGAAAAATTACCTTTTTGTAAAAAGCTAATATTATTTTTGTTAGATAAATTTTATTATTCTGTTGACCAATTTGTTACGGACAAACTAAAATGACACTAACCTATGGTGAAAAAATGAATAACTGACCATTCTGGCTTCTAAAAACTTATTTAACTGTATAAAATTTATTATATTGTTTTAATTATGTAAGTATTTTAAAGTTCTATTTGACATGTGTAAATAAATTCGAACTGAGTTTCTGCCCTTCAAGGGTGCATACCTATGTACCTAGTGACAACTTAACTAACCATTCACTTAGACCTATGAATGAATGTATTACATGCAAGCAAAAAAAAAAAAAAAGAACTATATATACAGCAGGGACTCAGCAATATGCAGCATTTGTACCACAAAAAGCTGGCTTTGTCACGAACGGCACTATGATAACACGGTATTGTTATCGTTGGAATGAATCAAACATACAAAAGCACTCACTGGTGTCAGGAAATATCTAAAACATGTTTGCTTTTTGCTATCGAAATTCCACGCGTAGTTTAATAAGCCGAAAATCACTGTTTGCACAGGGATAGTAATAATAAAGATTTAGGGAAAGGTAAAATGCTGTTTTTAAGAAATTAGTGTCAAAACTTGTCAATTCAGATGTCGCTTAAACTAAAATTCGCCAATTTGACAGAACTAAAAATGATGCTATCCTTTTTATTTCGATCGTTATGCAAGGGACGACATAGTTTTGGGTTATTCCAGTTTTCCCCTTTGAAATCCCCCTTGAGGGGGAAAACTGGAAGTCAAATTTTAGTGCTTTTAAATCAGTTTCGTTTTGGCGACAACTGATTTGACACCATCTCTATGGTAATAACCCCTTTCGTAAACACTACAGAGCTCTATGGAAAACACCTACCAACAAGAAGTATTTTCTAACTCACGAGTAGGTTACCCTTTGTATGGTAGGTATGATCCGCATAATAGAACTGCAAAGTCCGACTACGAGCTTAAAGTGTTTGAAAAGAGCAGTTCATTGTTCAGAAACAATCCAGCGGCAGTGGAGCAAAGTAGAGGTTCTCGGAAATACCTCTCGAGTGAAAAGCCAAACAACTAGAATCAATTATACCCGTTCTTGCCTGCAGTCCTTCCTGTTAAGAACTAAAGGAATTCGCCTCTCTTAATGAGAAAACTCTCATTTCCTTCGAAGAAAAAATCAATTAACACCTAGTTTGGGAGTTGCGTAATTTTTCCTGAGAGCAAGAAAGATGTTTCGAGAATATTGCTGCCCCGTCAGCGCCTCGGAAATTAAATATTCTGGCAAACTAAAATATTTTCAGAGAGCATAGGAAAGATACTACTGAAACTTTCAAGCTGCTTTGAGATTTTATGATTTCTACAAAATATTTAAGTAGATGAGTGTCTCCAAAAGCTCCTGGAAATTTCTAAGTTTTAAAAAACATATTTTATACAAACTAAAAGAGCGTGCTACATTCATTTCCACAATTAAGCCCTCGGAGTCCCGCTAGCGCTAATTCATTCGTTCATTTCCATTCACTTTCCTGCGGCGTGGGACGTACCGATTGACTCGAGGGCTTTAGACTGGTTTAAACTGGTTTAAAACGACATTAACAGACTGCTTAGACTGATGTTCTTTGCCGCACTTTGTAATTACACAGCTTTAATAGATTGCGCGACTAATCGGATGGATTTGATCATGGACTCGCGGCTTGTGAGGCCTATTCTGGTAAACGGAACTAACGATAGCGCCCTTTGTATAGAAATATAAAACTTACTTTACTCGGGAACAAGTCTACTTTAGCAGAAGTAAGGTTCATCGATCGAGCTGTAATGTAGACAAAATCACAAAACTAATGTGGAAATAGTATTTACTTATGTTTTGTCTATTCGACGTTTCCTTAATATTCGAAGAGCGATTTATACTTCATAATTTTCACATATAAGGTAGGTTAGCCTCGTTTTTTCTGAAATTACATTATGATCAATATTTATAAAAATGATAAAATACCTACTCTCTACCTCTCTCTTGGGTATATTATACAAAGCACTAAATGAGGCCTTCCTTGTGCTTTTGCTCGTCTCCTCTCAGCGACTTTGCTTCTCACATACAGTGTGCCCTGCGACGTTGACGAAGTCATCAAGATCAATAGGCTTAATGATACGAGATCAACTTGTCTTCACCCCAACTTCTAATTATGGGTCATTACCCTCAACTTTCATTTTCCAGACATTCCATATTTTAAAACTTCCCATATCCCCCCCCCCCTTCGAATAAGCACTCGGGAACTCGTTAGCTGCCTCTCGGCAAACTAATTCGTCAGATAATTCGGCAGAGTGATGTGACGCCATCACGGCACTCCACGACGATTAGGTATTGGCACGAGCCGCGGATTTATTTGCACGAACTCTGAAAGGCTTTTGGAATCTAATAAATTAATTTTGTTTAAGTGTCCTCCTGACTTCTCTAAGTTTAAGAAGGGGAGTTGTTTAAACTTGGTTACAAGTGACTTTATCTAATTGAATTTTATTTAAGAATTTAAAAATGCATACACGACGGTATTAATATGAATCAGTTGAACTCTAGACTGTTAGTAACAGTTAGTAAACTCTAGATTGTTAGTAACAGTTTGCTGTTAACTCAGCTGTTTCAATAAATTATTCGGACAACACAAAAACAACAAATCAAAAAATAAAACGTCAATTGCGACGGTTAGTCCCGCTCGAGTCGGACTCGCGCAATAAAACTTCTAGTTATAATTTCTTTTGAGGTACGTAACCCTAAAACACGAGATATTACAACTAGTATTTTTACACATTTATCAATATTATTTGCAAAAAATGTTACCCGTCACCGGAAGAACTGTTTCGTAAATTCTAAGTAATTTTGTAGATCAAATCTACAAAATATACATATGAGTAGAGTATGCGTTAGATAAAGCCTATGAAAAGGAAAGCAAATATTAGAACTTAAATAAACCGCTGGTAATGAGAATTTAAGAAATCGAATTCATATGCATGTAAATGAAATTCTGAAAGTTAATAAGACTCCATTCTTTCGCGATTCAATATTTGCATTGACTGCAGAAATTGGTTCTGAAACCAGTTCAGCGGTCGGAACAGCTAATGGAATCGAAACAGACCTTTACAGAAGTCTCCACAGTTTGCCGTAGTGAGTGGTCGAGATCGAATTCATTAAAAATTCATTACAAAGTGAACTCACTCAGTTCCATTAAGTAGAGTTCCGGGGATAAAACATCACTGCAGCGGAACTGCAACAATGAACTGGCTTTTGTGATTAGGTAAATCAGATGCTTTTATCTTTGGAGAAAACGCTTGGATCGCTTCGCTAAATTTGCAGACTTACCTAAGTATTTTTTCCCTCAGGTATTCGACTGCCGGCAAGTGACTACAACCAGTGGGATGTTTGAGGCTCTATGCAACCACATGAAGTACAGCACCAATAAGGGAAACATCAGGTACCTACATAATTAATTAAAAAGAAGTTGCAACTCTTGGAGCGACAGAGTCCCTTTATATGTCGCGACAAAAAAAACTTTTGGAGTGGCAACGACAATGAGTCGTGAGCTTTTAATTTTACGCTATAATCTTTAATATCAATGCTGTGACTGTGGTAAGTATTCGGGTTGAAACTGCCTACTATATCAAAGTCATATGTTTCGATGTTTGTTACTCCTTCACGCCGATACTACCGAACGAAAAACGCCAATTATAATCATTTACAGAAGCCTGTAACTAAATATTGTTTCAGATCGGCAATGACGGTGTTTCCCCAGCGAACAGACGGCATGCACGACTACAGAATATGGAACAGCCAACTGATCAGCTATGCGGGCTATAGACAACCCGATGGGACCGTGCTAGGAGACCCGATGCATATGGAGTTCACTGAGGTAATCCTTCATCATCATCCCGTTTGCACCCATTGTTGGGTATAAGGCCTCCTCTTTTCTTACACGTCACTCCTTCCCGATGTCCAGCAATTAGCATCCAATGATTCCCAGTAGTGTCTGTAAACTATCAGGTCTGCATTGGAGTCTTTTTGCATATCTGGCCACAGCTCAGTCACTGCTTTCGTCTATCTTCCGTCACCCCTTCTGACCAAATGGGCCACCTCCGCAGTAAACCTAAGAAACTCACAGGTCCAAAATGGGTTCCAACATACAAATAATAGGTAGAAGGAAACAACAATTGAAATCGCTCAGCATGGGCAGTATTGACGTCGCTACTGGGTGCTTGTTAGAGGACTTTTCTTTACATATGCCATAAATGACAAGACCCAGCATGTTCATTGTGACAAATTACTAATTTGGAATAGGCCTAAATCCAATTTGGGCAGCTGGTAAACGTTTATGACGATATAGAACAGATCATTTATTTCTGAATAGAAATCGCAAAAGCAATCACGTCATATACTTTTATTAAGTCTGGAGGTGGAATAAATTCTAGCTTTAGAAATTTTATGGAATTCTCATTGAAAAACTAACAACTTTTTACCACATTGCGCAAATTATAAAGTTTCTGATACATATTCATATCGTCAAGGAAACCTACAAGATCTTGAACACGCTACCAAATAATCGCTCGTAAAACAAATGTTACGAAGTCTGGAACAACTTTATAACATTCAAATATCTGTTCTACAACAGACCCATATGTTCTCACATTTATAACCAAAATACGAGCCGGAGAAAATCCAGTGTCTTATATATTCGTGAACTTTATGCTTTATTTATGACTGAAATTAAGTTGTGTTCGCTTACTTTGTCATCTGAAATTGATGGCAGCTGTAAAAACGGTCCACTCGTTGGTGGACTACAAATAAATCAATCTACGGGTGACGTTTTTGAGTTTCCACCACCTGTTTCGTTGCGTGATGTATGCGATCGAGGGAAATGAACTACGCATAGTTTATAGAGTATTTTCATCGTATATTTATTTTGCGGACAGATAACATCTATTTGGGACACACAATGTCATCCATGATTTATTGAATTTGTAAAACTGTATGGATAAAAAAATCTGTTAATAGTTTTTATTTACTAAGACACTAAGTTGATAGGTAGGTATCCACCTCAAGGCCCTAAGGATAAAAGCTACCTATTTGAACCTAATTTAAAAAATGTTTAGCAAAAGACAACTATGCGTCATCGGCATCGTAAATTCTAATCGTTCTTTATGATCTTGCTCTTCTTATTTTGCTTGGAAGCTTCTGCGAGAATACCGCCCATTGTATTATCTATGGCTACCTCTGTCTTACCTATGTTATGTCTTTTGTAAAGTATTTTTGTTGACGTAGTAAAATAAAGCATTCTTGTAATGTATTTTTAATATTTTTGACTGTTGCTAAAAAAAATATATTGAACTAAACCAATATCTATTTTTCCAGTAGGCTACCTAGCCTACCTGAAACTACCTGACTAACCAACCTAAAACTTATTTATTACATTCATAGCCTTTCCTTTCAGGAAGGTACCCACCTACCTAAAAGGGAAGGTTATGAATGTATCATAATTAATTCGTAATATTAAAATACCTAAAAGGAGTTGTAGATAAACATAGATAATGTTTTCTAGCTCTGCATGAAGCTTGGTTGGAAGCCGCCTCACACAGCCTGGGACATCTTGCCTCTTGTCCTCTCAGCCAACGGCAAGGATCCGGACTACTTCGAGATTCCTAGAGAGCTCGTCATGGAGATACATATGACGCATCCGACGTAAGTTTTGCCACCATCATTACATATGTAAATGTAATAGAATAACAATTACTTCGAGACACGTACAAATGTCAAATGGACAGGCTTCCCGACCATTGATGGAAGCTTAAATGAGGATCCGTAACGTTTTTAGTTCAGAATGCAGATTTATAGCTAAGAAATCCTTAACAGACAGTGCAAAAATTTTTATTCTACGACAAAAATTGACGAAGTTATGACCAAATTATATCAAGTGCTTCTTCAGTGCTTTATTTCCTTTAGACCTTACTGGACTCTTGGATACGTCACAAAATTCAAATTACATAAGTAAAACTAGGAAATAATGTGATCACTTTGAGTTTTTGTTCACTTCAATCTTTTTAAGGTAAAGTAAAGAAGCGAACAAGAAACCTTCACCTTGCTAGGATGTTCGTTTTCGGGCTGGAGCAAAACTAGTCCCAGGCTTTTTATCCTCTAGCTAGATAATCTGCTACAAAAAGTCTAAAACAAAAGAACTGAAAATAACAATAGCACATATATTATAATACTATAGACAATAGTAACCCTAACATATAGAGGCAGGTACTGGGAGACAAAAAGGTCTTAATAAAAACTAGGTAGCTCTACCTCCATGAACCTGAGCCGAAATAGAGGTTGGTTCAGCATTACCATTATTTGTCTACGCTAGTCCACAGCTGAACAAAGGCTTCCTATAAGAACTTCATAGCACGTGATAGCACCCTGTCTTCAGCTTGCCGCATCCAGCATATGTCAGCAGGCCTCCCTATAGTTAATTACTTGCATTATGTCAGCTAATTTTAATTTTAGACTCCCAAACAACGAACGTCCAGTCAACGTAGTTTTCCATTGGACGCCTAAAATTATCAGCAGCAGCATTAATGTGAACACATACATAAATAATATACCTACCCGATTTGGACGCCGAATTGATAACATGATATTGATGTCGATTCTGTTGTTTTACGTTTATGTGTTACGATTTCTAAATTTTCTAAGTGAGGTTGACCTAAAATTATGGTATTCTCTGTACATATCCTAAAAATACCACAAAATCCATATTTCACTTTTTTCAAAAGAATCTGCCCGTTTTTCACTAGAATAAATTGTAATCACGACCAAAATAGATGCCTGCTAAAATTAGATAGACGTTTCTAATCATAGCTAAAAATGCAAAGAATAGGATTTTAACTACTAAGTTGAGTTGTTTTAGATCTGTCAACTTACTTTTAAACCTGAGAGTCTAATTTTAAAAACATAGAATAGCTTTCGTCTATTTGACATTCCTAAATCCTAATTTTTTAATTTTAGATAAGTCTAAAACAACAGCATCGACACCATTATAAAAGTTTTTATAAAAATATTTCGACAATTTGCATGTAAAAAAAGACGTTAAGCTGAATAACGTAGGCATCGATATTTTATCACAATGTTTTGAACTGGAAATACTTGAGCATACAAAAATTCTACTGGAATTTTATTTTGCAAGGTTTGATTTTAACTCAAATGTATTCTAAAATCATTTCAATTGGAAGATAGCAGTTGTTGTATTTATTAATTTTATGCAAAGTTGCCTTTGTTTTTGCTCTTCAATAATTTATCAGTTTGATCTCTTTGATTCAGAAACAATCCAGGTTCAAACAGAGATCTACAATAATCTACATATTTCTAAGTTCCTTTGAATATTATAAATATGCGGGTTCTATTTTATTTCATACCGGTAATGGTATGAAATAAAATAGGTAATTTTACATTTATGCGCATTGAAAAAAAGGCATCTTCATCAGTAGGTACACAAACGCCCAATACTGCACCCCCCTTGTTTTGGGAAATAATCCCTATTCCTGATAAATCTAACAGATTCCGTTTGAAAGAGCCAAAAACGCAAATTCAAAAGATTCACAGCGTTCAAACTTTAAAAATAAAGCCAGCAAACACACCAAAACAGCGCTTGCAAAGGGCTGCTTACGTTGCGAACCGTACGTGCAACACGTACATTTTTCCATCACGGATTTATGTCGACATAAAAAGGTCGGGGAATGCATATTATGCCCGGGGAGGAGCGGCAAATAGCCGAACATACATTCTGGGTAGATTGCTCATCGTAAAAGTGTTGTCCGGTGATCTCCAATCAGTGTTTATTGGCCATAGCTCGGAATTCAATGTCGACGCCATTGATGAAGCTAACAGGCGATAACACGCGGTAATCGACGGTCACTACATAGTTGAGAGCAAACGTTGTGATTATGTGTGAATTCCGTGATCGGGTTATTGAGTTACTATTGTGCTTACGTAGATTTAATAATCTTCGGTTTGAGGGGAACGCGTCATCTTTATACAAACTTTGTGATTACTTTTGGTAACGAGGTTGCTATGGATTTTGGCCTGAGTATAGGTGTAGTTGCTGTGGATTTTGGTCGTCATTAAAATAATACAGATTTATTAATATGTCAATGATGTCCTGGTAATCCCAGAAATGTGTGTATTTTAGAATTGCAATAAAATTCTAAGAACGTTGCTGAAAATGCCTTTTCAAACGGGTTTAGAATAAATTCTATTTTCCTGACCCGAATTTTCAATATGTGTTGCTCTGCAAAAAGAGCTCTAACTCGATGGAAACATGCTTACACAAGAATCTGTTTAGAAAATTTCTATACTTACGAAATATTTTACGATTATCTGCTCTAGATCCCAGCTCGAAACTTATCTGATTAAGTTATGGTATCAAGCGACAACATGAACATAACATAGCTGTTAGAACTTCTCCAATAAGGATAATTAATACACACCACGTCACGAATCTTCTTTATTAAGCTTTTTCGTAATCTTTAGTTTTAGGCGTAAAATTTACCTTCTCGTGGGTACCTTATTCAGAAAACTAAGATGTATTCACATTCTTGAATAGTAATGAATAATTCATCGACTGCCAGAATTCTTTTAAGTCATGCACAAATATGATGATGAATGACTTATAGAATTCTGGCTTCTAGATTCAATTTACTCAATTCTATTAGTATGAAACTTAATTTTCTGTGTGACATTAATGTTATTGTTTTAATTAAGTATTTTTAACTCTATTTGACATGGTGTAAATAAAGTACGTACGAACTCAGTTTTGCAGTGCCCTTCCATGTACCTATATAGCTAGTGATGTGCCTATAACTAATCATTCACTTAGACCTAACAATGAATGTACATGCAAGCAAAAATAAATAAATAAACAAATAAATATTACAAATGAAAAAGTATGGACATTTTGATTGATAGATTGATGTTTGTACTTAACTGATTGACGCTTCCACTGTTAATATCGGCACAGATATTATAATACTATACTAGTAGTATCGGACTGAAACTTTACATACCTTCAACACGTAATTGTAGCCTTATTTCTGAAAATTAGAAAATTTTGTCAAAAGAAGTGATTTTTTCAGTGACGGAAGAATTCGTTTAAAATTAGCTGACGAAACAGACGGTGTGCTGACTCTTAATCCTATACGAAAAAATCACTCCGGAACCGTGGTCCCACTGCGATGTCCACCGGGACCACGAAAAAGTTTTGTCCCACCAGTGGGACATCGCAGTGGGACCACGGTTCCGGAGTGATTTTTTCGTATAGGATTAAGAGTCAGCACACCGTCTGTTTCGTCAGCTAATTTTAAACGAATTCTTCCGAAAGCTCTATGTTGTTGCGGGTTCGATTCCCGCCTTGGGACAAATGTTTGTACGATCTACGAATATTTGTTCCGGGTGCTCTGGGTATTTTCTATGTATGATAAAAAATATCTATCAATGCAAAGTATTTTATTAAGTACTAGCTTCTACCTGGGGCTTTGCACGCCTATTTTCGGTGTAATAAGTAGCCTATTATCTAAGTTAGGCTTTGCTCTAAACGTACGCCAATTCACCTTGATCTGTTTAGTAGTTTTGGAGATCCTTGGTAACAAAAATTCAGATTTCATAAACTTTCGGCTTTGTAATATAATAGTTTATTATAGTTTATTGTGATTGTCCAAGTAAAATTGCATTTCCGAAAAGAATCCCTGCACACCGATTATAAATAGAATCACAAAGACAGCCAGTGAAGTCACAAAGTAGACATTTTCTTGTAGCAAACGCACGTAATTTTCTTCAATATATATAATATAATATAATATATAATAATAATGAATATAAGTAGGAAGTAGGATAACAGGCATCTAGTACCCATAACACAAGCTGTGCTTAGCCTGGGGCTAGGTACAGCTTGTGTTATGTGTATTATCCATATTTATAGGTGTGTATTATCCATATTATCATTATTAATTACTCCTCAGGTTCGACTGGTTCAAGGAGCTGAACCTCCGCTGGTACGCACTCCCTGCGGTGTCCAGCATGCGCTTCGATTGCGGAGGCATAGAGTTCACAGCCAACGCCTTCAACGGCTGGTACATGAGCACCGAGATCGGCTGCCGGAACTTCTGCGACACCAACCGGCTGAATATGCTTGAGGTGAGATCAGAGCCTTGACTTCGGCTGGCAATATCATCAAGACGTCTAAATAACCCAAGATTTTCATAGGGCAGTACGGGCCGCGGTAGGTTTTCAATGTTCCCGTTTTTCGGAGAAAATGGCGAGAGAGGGACACCGGAGAGGTTCGGTTTAAAGAATCTTTATTTTCTCAAAGAACATGAATACAGTTCACTTAAATGAGAAAACAAAACTTGTACTTATATATAAGTATCTACTTAGGTTTATATTTAAGTTCGAGTGTGTTTACCTGCCTATTAACATAATGTACAAACTACTTGGTACACAACACAAAATTAAAAACCATTACATTTGCCCATTAGAATAGAGGTGCCCGCCGCAAAAGCCGCCATTTCTAACTTCGTGCCGTAGCTTCGAGTTTTGATGAATTAGAATAGCAATTTGACGAAACGAAGCACGCAATTGTCGATTTCGTCGAAAGCGAATAGACCCTCAGCTCATTTGTAAACAAACCTCGCTGAATAAAAAAAAGGGCACCCTAATACGTCATAAAATAAACAGTCACGCATCAATATCAATTTAAATATATCTATATAATATTAACATTAAAAAGAGGAAAGATTTGATTGATTGTTTGGATTGTATAGGCTCCGAAAGTACTGGACCGATTTGAAAAATTCTTTCATCGTTAAGAAGGTTACTTTTCATGGAGTGACATAGGCTATATTTTATCCCGGAATTCCCACGGGAACGGGAACTACGCGGGTGAAACCGCGAGGCGATCGTCTAGTAATCTATAATTTGCATGTACCTTACAAGCAAGTTACGGACTTGGAATTTTGGAAGCTACATTAATTTCTGTGCAGATAAGTAGTAGAATTAGTGATATTTTAACGCAACATTTGTTTTCAACAGAAAGTGGCCGTGAACATGGGCCTAGACACGCGGACTCCCATCACCCTCTGGAAGGACAGAGCTCTGGTGGAAGTCAACGTCGCGGTGTTGCACAGCTTCCAGCAACAGAACGCGACCATCGTGGACCACCACACAGCCTCGGAGAGCTTCATCAAACACTTGGACAATGAGAACCGGCTGAGGTGAGTAATCTTTGAAATCATAAGTAATCTATACCATAATATTATAAAGAGGAAAGATTTGATTGTTTGTTTGTATTGAATAGGCTCCGAAACTACTGGACCGATTTGAAAAATTCTTTCACCGTTAGGAAGGTTACTTTTCAGGGAGTGACATAGGCTATATTTTATCCCGGAATTCCCACGGGAACGGGAACTACGCGGGTGAAACCGCGAGGCGATCGTCTAGTAAGTAATAAATAAGTAAATAAGTGTAAGGTAAAGAAGTATTATCGGAACCCACGATACTACCAATGCGCACTTACGGTAGGAGATACCCCTTCAGAGATGCGGACGTTCAGAGAAAAAAAAGAAACGAAGCGACTGGACATATTGGTATAGTTGTTCTATCTCACGAAGTCCGTTGGGCTATGTATGTCATAGTGAATGCATGTACACATTGTTTTAGTGTGCGTAAGCTCAGAAGCAATCAGTCTCGCCCGTGGTCTCGCCCGAGACGCGGTCCGGGTCACTAGTGCTCATTGTATTCACGTCAGATTTTGGTAGCGAGTACCGTCAGCATGACAACTAAGCGTAAAGTTGTTCGTAGTGAGGTAAGTTAACGGACTTCGTGAGATAGAACAACTATAATAAGATCTACAAGTCACCAAATACATATTTTTTTGTGGAATAGCATTATAAACCTTTACCAAACTTTAAAAAGTTTAATAAAACAGAAGTAAACAAGAACTTCTAAATAAAACAAAGCTGCATGAAAAACCCGTATGATAACGATTATTGACTGCTATAGATTCGGACTGTAATAAGCACGTTCGTTCACAGGCACGTAAAACCAGTAAAAATATGAATAATCTTATAAAAAAGCAAATGCTCTGCCAACTAGGTGAGATCCTGAGTGGGGTCACGAAAGATGTGATAAATAAAAACGTAAACGACCTGTGAACTGCTACGTGTCGCGACAAAAGGACACGGGACATCTTCACCCGAGTTTTATCACGATTTTATCATTTCCCTCTCCAAATTTCGCTACAAGCTATGCGAAGATAGATTTACCTGTCGACCTTTTGTTTTCATTTCTCGCTTATGTTTCTTTTTTCGGAGAAATTCGGCGATAGCATGAACAGAAACAAAAAACAAAGAAAAGAAGGGTGACCTTGACACTGTTGTGGGACAAAATGTAAAGAAATAAAGAAGAAAATAAATTTATTGGTACACGAAAAGGCTACCACTTATATTAATACTTACATCGGTTGAATGTATATCTAGCTTCTGCCCGCGGCTTTGCACGCGTATTTTCGGTATAATAAGTAGCATTATCTATGTTAGGCTATGTTCTAAATGTACACCAAATTCCATCTTGATCTGTTCAGTAGTTCTCGAGATCCTAGGTAACAAAAATTTCACATTTCACAAACTTTCGGCGTTAAAACATTAGTAGGATAAATTTAGTCTGAATTTTATTGCGATTCAGAGTTTGACTTGCTCTTACCTAGTACCCAATTAAGTAACTATTTAAAGATACTAAAATAGTAGGTATTTAAAGTGAAGGAACGTTTTGGTAGTCAAGTTAGTGGAGGTAGAACGTGTTCTACCTAATCAAGCGAAATTGTTGACTTCAAAACCAAAGTTAATTCTCACGACATAAAAGAAAGCCAATTTATACCTACGTACCTACTTGGCGGCAAAGCAATTAAATTTTATAGAGCACAGAATCAACAGGTTTTGCGGTAAACATCCGGAATCAGAACATTTAAAAATAAAATAATTATCATTTATTTAGTAACTGAACAGCTAATCAGACAATACGTATGATAATTAAATTGAAATAAAGTTGTTGGAAATACCGTTGTAAACGAATGGTAAACATTTTGTTTTTCTTAACAGGTCATAGCCAAAAATAATGATTACTGTCTCACCACATCCTTCTACAAGATTTGATTTATCGCCTCTCGAATATCATCAATAATAACTCAAAATTTTATAGTAACACATCATAAATAAAACTATTAGCCAGTGTAAGCTCTACATTACCTACATATACCAATTTACAAAGTTGGTTCATCACAGTAGGTAACCTTTATTGGCAAAGAAAATTACTATCAAATAATAGAAACAAATTAGACCTAGTATTAACAATTGATCGACGCAGGGGAAACCATTCTAACAATTGAGCTAATTGCAGACTGTTGTAAACAATCTACAGGTAGCTCAACTAATCCATATCAACCAGTCGGAAGCGTCCCGAAGACACTGGCTGCATTGCATTGATTATGATTTAATCTAAATTAAATTGAATGTACTAGGTAGGCTAAGAATACTAACATAGATCTTTATGCTACTAACAAATTATGGATCATAGTAATCTGAATTAATGAATTTGAATTTGAATTGCCCCGCTGTATGTATATCACAGTGAATACTGGAAAAAGTCCACAATAATATTGCTTCCTCCTCTGACTGGAAAAAACTGTTTTCATTTATTGTATGGGAACTCCTTGGCTAATGCGTTAGGCGCAGCTTTGATACCTTTCACCGATAAAAAGATACCTGACGCCCGTAGCACACCTCCGCTGCAAAACCATAACAGCGGAACCGCAGTAATTTCGCCATGTCTTGTCCAGGAGAAGCGGAACACTAGCGAAACTGCCTGTTCTAACGCATAGATTTGACTATAATTCTATCTCTTTCCCCGCACGGTCGTTGATCTGCTCTGGCGTCATACACACGTTCACTATATTGTTGCGGTGCCACGTTATTTTCGCATGTGTTTGTGGAAGTCAACTAAAAAGCTTAATTATATTTTTTTCATAAAATGGACGTCGACGTACAGAATAATTAATTCAAGAGGTCAGAAATGGACCTATTTTCTGTTTATCCTTTTCAAAGTTAAAGTCCACAATAATATTGCTTCCTTCTCTGACTGGAATCAACTGACTCACGTGACGATCCGACGCCTAGTTCCGCAACTCAAACAACACTGAATTAGCACAACAACTAAAAATCGCAGCGGAATTCATTCAGCGGTTCCGCTACTCGTTTTCCGCAGCATAGGTGTGCTACGGGCGTAAATAAGTGTAAGTATGTAGGACGTCCCAATTCCAAAATGAATAACATTATTTTCCATTCGTTTCCGTGAGTGCCGACATTCGAATTACTCACGTGCAAATTGGAAACGCAATCAAACCAAGCAAATAGCCCCTTTATTACTTTTGGTAGGGACTTTGATAATATAAAGCTCAGTTTAACTCACTGATTGATATCATATCGCCAGCCATAACTACCGAAAAAATACTTTCAAAGAAAGGCCGAAGAGTTAGAACAAGACACATATTTATGTGTCATCCTAATTTTCGCATTTATAATATTAGTATGATTAAATAATTGGATGTTTAGATGTATGGATGGATGGATGGATGTTTGTTTTTGTTACCTCTTCACGCAAAAACTGCTGAACGGTTTGGGCAGTTCTAGGCCTCGAATAAAACATAGGCTACTTTTTATCCTATAAATCAGTTCCCATGGGAAAGAAATAACCTTTAAAGGTTTCCATAGAAACAACGCGTGCAAAACTGCAGGCGGAAACTAGTTACAAAATAAAATACCTAATGGATATTTTTGTATCTGGCCCAAAACTGAGAGCAGGGCAGAGCTTCAGCTATGAATTGAATAAATGAACTTGTTAATTTTCTGGTTTAAAACGAAGTCATAAAAAGGCATTGAAAGTCTTCAGTACTATAACGGGGATGAAGTCCCGATCGTTTTACTAGTTCAGTACAATGTAAATATTTCCAATGGCAAATTATTTGTCAATAGCAAACACCGCGGATAGCGGATGAGTACCCGAAAATTAATTACAACCAGCCGCAGCCCGTAATTAACCTGTCATCGCTCGGTCCTTGCAACTCTGTTGTATCATAACAGAAACTTATTGTAGATAACCTGATGGACGTATTCAGAGCTTAAAGGGGGCAGTCTAGGCGACCTTGACTGTCAGTATTTATATTGATTGGCTTCCTATAAAATATCAGATTATCTAGCAAGAGGATAAAAAAGCTTGGGACGGGTTTTGCTCCAACTCGAAAAATAACTAATAGGCTAAAGGTTTCTTCGTCGCTTCTTTATGGTCTCCATGTCATCACGTCTACATGTCGAAGCGACAGAAAATATCACTTTACCGTGTCAGTGTTTAGTTTTATAATTTGACCATTTCTCAGTGTACATTTTATTGTATTTATGGAAATAAAGAGTTTTTGATTTTGGTTTCCATTTCATCTAGAGCCAAGCTCGTATGAACTCTGAATGGAATGGCTATGAAGGCGCTGTGATAGAAAGTGGCTACTACAACATAATACTAAATAGTTTGCCTATTATTAGCTTTCTGTGTCTATTTTAATTTCTATTGTAATTAGATAAGCTGATGGCAATCCGAATTAAATAAATAAATAAATAAATAAATAAATAAATAAATAATGCTGAGTCGGACGCCATTCTGTAGCTTTAAGGTTTTACTAAGCTACTACCTACTTTTTACTAAAAATACTTTCGTAGTTTGAAGAATTCATTATGAATGTAAGCGGGTTAACTACGAACCTGGTTTTGGTGTTCTTCCAACACAAACTAGGTTCATAGTGAACCCCCTTAGATTCATAATGGACTTACCTACTTTTTATGGTAATGGTGTTAGTTCGTAATTTTAAATGACACAAACTTAATGCACTCCTACTTAAATTCAAGTCACTTTATATTTGCTACAGATCTTGTCTTGATCTTGCTGTATCTTAGATTATCTTATTTGTATAAAAGTTAGCTTTTATCATTCTCCGGAACCAATTTCACAAAAATTTCGTGCATACCCCATGAAATTTTCTCCAACACGGATTTTGTAAATTGTTACACATCAATTTCTATTTGTGTCAGATGCCCCACCTAATGCATGCACATACCTAAATACGTCCGCTGCAAACATGTGCTCATAAGGATACGTCGACGTAAACAATGTAATCTACCGTGCGACTGTTTTGATTTGCTGCTTCTCTGATAAAAATAAATTAATATGTAGCATAAGGCTTGATATTCCAGCAGAGGCCGCAGTATTGTGATTTTTAAACTCATCTGAGCCTTAGAAAATAATGTTCAAAATTCTGAGAAAAAGATATATGTTACCTAAGAATCTGTCTAGTCAAAGTCGCATTCAGTTACAAGATCTAATGAACTACACTCGATAGAAAAATATCCCAAAGTTACCCCTTTTTATAATGTTTTTTCAACATTCTGGCCACATTTTTTTGACTTAGCTAAAGACACCTAACTTACTGCTAGCTAAATAGCTTGTTGAACCTAGGAAATATATAAAAAAAAAAAAAATTACGCGTCACGTACTGTCTTAATGCCTTGTGGATTAAATACGGAATCTTAGAAGGGCTGATAACAGTGTCACTATTTTAGCATGTTTTGAAGTATCTTATAGGTGTTGGGGTTTGCTGAGTTTGACTTGATAAAATGATTTTCTTAATCACATGTTTAAATAACTACAAAAAACACGAGCGCGAAGGCTTGGCAGGCGCGCGTTGGAGGAATACCTGGCCTTAATAACACAACTTTAAAACGTGATTTTGCCGGCGATACGACGTGAAAGGTGAAGAGACACATACAATATAGCAATCTAGATCCTCTCTGAAAAGACCTGGTCCTTTCAAAGATATCGTTTCAAAAAGCCGTGGGAAATACATAAATATCTATACTTTTTACTGCTTTATTTCTAAGGAGTTATACAGACACATTCAACTCGAGGCTTAATTCGATCCGGCTGCTTTTCATCGTTTATGCACAGAGCATGTTACTTGCGGTTTTATGTAGATTTATTCTAAGTTAAGAATTTCAAATAATTCACTACGCATATTGTAATTATAAAGTGGTAAAAAACTTGAAGAGCCATTAAGACGCTTAACAGGGGCCTATGTCCAGCAGTGGACCTGCTGATATGCTGTAGATGTGGGATATAACTCCACGTTTCTAATTTTAATGCCCAATTATTATTTAACTAGTTTATGCCCGCGGCTTCGCACGCGTTGTTTCTATACTAAAACGTTTAAAGGTGATTTCTATCCCATGGGAACTGATTTATGGGATATAAAGTAGCCTATGTTTGATTCCAGGATTAGAATTACCTGTATGCAAAATTTCAGCTCGATCCGTTCAGTAGTTTTGGCGTGAAGAGGTAACAAACATCCATCCATCTATACATCCATCCAAACTTTCGCATTTATAATATTAGTGTGAAGTTAATGAGTGGAAAATCACAAGTTTTTCCATAACAGTGATTTTTAAATTTCCTGAATCTATTTTAAACTCTGTTGCATTTTAAGGAGTAACTGTATTACTCACTTTCATGGTCGATGTAAATGATCTCTCCCAGCCCCGTGTAGCAAGGCTAGGCAATGAATGCGTTAAGATAAAAATATTGTGTGCAGCTGTTTTGTACTTATCACTCGTGAATAACATTAAAACTAATTTGATGTAAATTAGTATTTCCACGAAGTACATATTTCTAAGCAGTTAGCATTGGGATTTTAGGAGGCTGTAAGGACTGAACGCAGTAAAGTGATGAACTATTAAACTTCTCAAATTAATTTAAGGGCCTTATACAGCTGCTGTTTTAATTACATAGTTCGGGGTCCTTAGACGTTAAGCTTTTTATTCGCAACATTTGTAGACTAAAGCGTTTTTTGTTATTATAGTGCGTAACCCCACACTAAGGGTAATTTCTAAGAAATCAAATAACATCGCAAAAATTTTTTTTTTTTTCGACTTCGACGGGACTTGAACCCGCGTCCTCCCCTCAGTACGGGGATGTGATAAACCAACTACACCACGAAGTCAAGTGACGTGGGAGTCGAAAATCTCTGCGACATCCTACGGTCTTTTCGCGCCGTTAGCTCCACCTACAGGGGAAACATTGAAGTTTATCCAATCCTGTTCAAAGACTAAAGTTACATTTAGTTCGTTTGACGAGAGGTGTCGCGTAGCTTAATTCTAAGGTTTTTTGTTATTATAGTGCGTAACCCCACACTAACTTAGTCTTTGAACAACGTCACTAACGTAACTTTAGTCTTTGAACAGGATTGGATAAACTTCAATGTTTCCCCTGTAGGTGGAGCTAACGGCGCGAAAAGACCGTAGGATGTCGCAGAGATTTTCGACTCCCACGTCACTTGACTTCGTGGTGTAGTTGGTTTATCACATCCCCGTACTGAGGGGAGGACGCGGGTTCAAGTCCCGTCGAAGTCGAAAAAATTTTTGCGATGTTATTTGATTTCTTAGAAATTACCCTTAGTGTGGGGTTACGCACTATAATAACAAAAAACCTTAGAATTAAGCTACGCGACACCTCTCGTCAAACGAACTAAATGTAACTTTAGTCTTTGAACAGGATTGGATAAACTTCAATGTTTCCCCTGTAGGTGGAGCTAACGGCGCGAAAAGACCGTAGGATGTCGCAGAGATTTTCGACTCCCACGTCACTTGACTTCGTGGTGTAGTTGGTTTATCACATCCCCGTACTGAGGGGAGGACGCGGGTTCAAGTCCCGTCGAAGTCGAAAATTTTTGCGATGTTATTTGATTTCTTAGAAATTACCCTTAGTGTGGGGTTACGCACTATAATAACAAAAAACCTTAGAATTAAGCTACGCGACACCTCTCGTCAAACGAACTAAATGTAACTTTAGTCTTTGAACAGGATTGGATAAACTTCAATGTTTCCCCTGTAGGTGGAGCTAACGGCGCGAAAAGACCGTAGGATGTCGCAGAGATTTTCGACTCCCACGTCACTTGACTTCGTGGTGTAGTTGGTTTATCACATCCCCGTACTGAGGGGAGGACGCGGGTTCAAGTCCCGTCGAAGTCGAAAATTTTTGCGATGTTATTTGATTTCTTAGACTAAAGCGTTCTTCAAACGACGGTCTCGCCTTTTGTTATGAGGTTGGTTGGTAAAATGTCTCGGGTAATTGATATATAACGCCAATTTATGCAATAATAATTACCTTCACAACAATTGCTGGGAAAATTGAGCGCCTGCACAAATATAAATTACATTACCAGAAACCCTTTCTGGTAAGGAGGAGGGTGGAGCTTAAATTTGTAAGCTGCCAATTTGAATTTTTTTTTCACCATTGTGATTCGATTATTAGGTACCTATAGAAATTCGAAAAGCATTTTTACTTATAATGCTCACAGTGATAAGCACTGCAAAAAAATTACAAAAGTATTTACCTACTTACAAAATACTAGACGATCCCCTCGCGGTTTCACCCGCGTAGTTCCCGTTCCCGTGGAAATTTTGGGATAAAATATAGCCTATGTTACTCCTGAAAAGTAAGCTTCCTGTGACGGTGAAAGAATTTTTCAAATCGGTCCATTAGTTTCGGAGCCTATTCAATACAAACAAACAATCAAATCTTTCCTCTTTATGATATTAGTATAGATGGAAGATTCTATTTTAATACAAATAATGTTCTTGGGTGACGGAATAAACAGAAGTCTCTAGATTTTCTCTACTATAAGATATCAAAAACAAATATTGTTTGTTTGTAGGTCGGGGTGCCCGGCTGATTGGATATGGGTTGTCCCTCCGATGTCTGGGTCAATCACACCAGTGTTTCACCAAGAAATGGCTCTATATTACCTGAAACCATCGTATGAATATCAGGTAAGGTTTACATTATCATTTTACACAGTCTACAGTTTTCAGTAAATGTTTTCCATTTAAATACATCCCATAAAACTAACATTACTGGCGATTTGATTCCTAATTGCTAGAAAAAAGATTTAAGAATACTCAAATCTTTTTTAACCTCGCACCGACGCAAAAAGAGGGGTGTCATAAGTTTGACGTGTCTGTCTGTGTATCTGTGTATCTGTCTGTGGTTTCGTAGCTCCCAAACGGAGGAACCAATTTTCGTTTAGTTTTTTTTGTGTCATAGATAATTTTATCCCGAGTATTCTTAGTCATGTTTCATGAAAATCTGTTCCGTTAACAAACGTCAGCGGGTTTTTTAAAATTTTAATTTTGTCATGTTATTTCTCAATTGAAAGGAAAATGTTATTAAAGAAATGCAATTCTGAACCTTAGGAGCCAGCATGGAAAACCCACCAATGGCAGAAATCAAAACCGATCACCGGAAAACGACCAATCAACCGAAAGTTCCACTTCAAGCAAATTGCACGAGCCGTCAAATTCACATCCAAACTATTCGGGAGAGCCCTCTCCAAGAGGATCAAGGCGACAGTTCTGTATGCGACGGAGACGGGCAAATCTGAACAGTATGCTAAGGAGTTAGGGGTCATATTTGGGCATGCTTTCAATGCTCAGGTAAGTGATATGAGACATTAGCATACTCCAAGTGATGTAGGTGAGGAAGAAAATGAACGAAAGTGAAGTGAAGCTATATTTAAAAACATGATACCCGAGAGCTTTGATGGTTTTTGAAGGAAGATTTTTGTTCTCAGGTACATTGCATGGAAGATTATGACATAACTTCCATTGAACATGAAGCGCTTCTATTGGTTGTGACCTCGACATTCGGTAATGGAGATCCTCCTGAAAACGGCGTAGTAAGTACACATATTATTAATAGAGCAATTAAATAGGACCATTATGAAATGCAATTGTAATATTTTTCTGTTTTATCTAGGCTTTCGGAGAACATCTGTGTGAGTTACTGTATGCTTCTGAAATTGAAGAGAATTCCGGGTAAGAAATTTTCTTATAGGTCATTTCTTCTCTGAGGATATGAGAGGCTTTATAGAGCGAAGTGTTTACTGGCAAGTAATTTCTGTAATTTCTTGCAGAAGTTTATTGACGACTGTTTCCACTGACTGCGATTTTTCAATTTGCACACATGTGGGACTTGCAGCAAGTTCGACAAGTCACTAAAACTTGCAGAAGCAAATTTTATTGCTAGTGGACACTTTGCGTAGGCACAATTTACCATATCAAATTTTCTTTCTTGGCTTTCAGAAACCAATTGCTAACACCAAAGTCATTCATAACAGCCAACAGTCAGATAGAGTTACAAAAGTATGCAACAGAGAGACAGAAAAAGCTAAACCGGTTGGAATCCCTGAAAGGTACAATAGCATAAATGAAGAAAAAAATGAATTTCATAATAGAAACTAACATAATTCAATGATGTAATCTAACTCCTCGAATAATATTCGAAAAATAATGAGGATTGTGTCACTAACCTTGACTTTGGTCAAGTCAAACACATGAGGCACGTTTAGTTTTTTGTACTATGTTGACTATGAGCTTACTACTTACTTGAAGAAGCCCTTGACCACCGTGAAAATTTAAGGAAAACTTGACACAAAAGTACACCTCAAGTGGTCTCCGATTATAAATATTTAAATTTTAAATTAATTGAAGCAACCACAACAATCATTGATGCTAGTCAAAATTATAATCATCTTTTCAGCCTTAAGTCATAGGGATAACTTTAGAAATTACCGATTACAAACATGAGTACTTCATTAGGGTTATCTCCAACTGCTTGAATGTCCCAAAATATCTTCAAAATTTGTACTAATTTCAGGAAGTACTACAGACGCTGCGTCTATAGACTGTTTCGGTGCACTAAGCAATGTCCGTTTCGCTGTATTCGCGCTCGGATCTAGCGCTTACCCGAACTTCTGTAACTTTGGAAAGTATGTGGACAAGTTGCTCTGTGACCTCGGAGGGGAGAGGATCCATGAGATTGCTATGGGCGATGAGATGTGCGGCCAGGACCAGGCTTTTAGGAAGTGGGCTTCCGGAGTGTTTAATGTAAGGACTTCCTCGACAAAAACATGATTGTTTTCTCCACACAAATAACGTAGGCACTTCCTAAATCGATAGTCTATATTTCATAATCGCACCGATCCTGTGCTCTCTAGACCCACGCTCTATAACCTTTATTGGGGTTAAAAATTTAACAACACTGGAGTGGTACCTGGTAGGTAAAAGTAACGGTAGGTGACTAGTAAAGGCTGGACAAAACATGGACTTGATAATTATAATCAAGATAAAATCTATTATTAACATACATTATGTATTGAAATCAACCTCGACCTTGTATTATTGTATGACCATGAGATAATGCCAGTACCAACCGTGTCTACAGGAAGTTGGCCTCTGTGACAAACGCGACGTTCTAAGATTTTTATAGGTAACAATAGGCGAAGACGTTTCGCAAATTCGTCGTGTCTACATGTTTTTGACGTAAAAAATACAATCGCAATTTACTCATCATCAGGAATCAAGCTAACACAAAAACTTTTGAGGACAAGACCATTAAATTGTGTAATAAGTACTAATTAAAAAAATTCCCTAGGTTGCCTGTGAAACTTTCTGCCTAGACGACGATGAAACTCTCCAAGAAGCTAAGCGTGCCCTAGGTTCAGTCACACTAAGCGAAGAAACGGTTCGATTCTCTACCTCAGGCACTCCGTCGCCGTCATTGGTGAAAGCATTCCAATCTGCACTGAACAAGCAGTTTGTTCCTTGCATCGTCAGGGCTAATAAAGATTTAGGAGACCTTTCTGCTGAAAGATCTACTATCTTCATCGATATGGAACCTAAGGTTAACATTTTGCAATATTTATATGATAATTATTCTTTGCTATTATAATCAAAACGACAAAGTTTTCACAATGAACCCGGGAATTAATTTGGTTTGTAAACATTAAATTATTAAATAATTCACAGAGCGAAGTCAAATATGACCCAGGAGACCATGTGGGTATAATGGCATGCAATCGCAAAGACCTCGTAGATAGCCTGCTAGCCCGATTGAAAGATGTAGATGATTTGGATGAACCAGTTCAAGTACAGCTCATGAAAGAAACTCACACTTCTGCCGGTAAGTCTGAAACAGCGACCAGAAACAATTGACTAAGTAAATTTTTTTGAGTTCAATTAACGAAACAGATAATATTATAATCATTGCATTCATTGTAACTAACAAGATAAAGTAAACAAGGTCATGGTGATTTTGTAGGTCCTGTGAAATCCTGGGAGCCGCATGAAAGACTTCCAGTTATTAGTGTGCGTGAACTTTTTACGAGATTTCTGGATATAACCACACCTCCTACGACGATACTTTTGCAATATTTGGCTACTACTTCAGATGACGATGCTGAGAAGGAAAAACTGAGTAACCTAGCTAGTGTAAGTATCCATAATGATCTTCTATATATATAAAAATGAAACCCGTTTTCCTTGGTCACGGCATCACGCGTGAACGGCTGGACCGATTTCGCTAATTCTTTCTTTGTTGTGTTTGTTATTGTCGGGAGAAGGTTCTTATGAAAGAAAAAATTTAGAAAGTTGGAAACATAAATTTCCACGGGGGCGAAGCCGCGGGGCGCAGCTAGTATTTCAATAAAACAATTTTAATTTTCCAATGTGTAAACTAACTATTATTATTTATTAGCCTGATGGGCCAGATCACAGGGCAAATGCCTCCCTCCCCTCCAAAATAAGAATAGTAAATAAAACAAAAAAATTAACAGGATCCAGCAGCATACGAAGATTGGCGACACTTCCACTTCCCGACGCTTCCAGAAGTCTTGGAACAGTTCCCATCAACAAAACCAAGTGCTTCGTTGCTGGCCGCCTTACTGTCTCCGCTGCAGCCGAGATTCTATTCCATATCGTCATCGCCACTTGCTCATCCCAAAAGGCTGCATTTGACTGTAGCCGTGGTCACATATCGAACCCAAGGTCAGTATAACATACCTACGTTGTACTAGGTAAGATGTATTTTCTATTTTTTGTACTATAATGATTTCCAAGTTTTTCCTGGGAAAGCATCAAATTATTTGCGCACTACACATTCACCAGATTACGTTTAGTAATCTATAATGAATGAGCCACGGTGCTATTTATAACTTACAATTTATAAACAATGTAATGCATTAATGTCTTATAGTTTATTTTCTCGATTCCCACGATTATGTAGGTACGTATTTCGCTGTAATCAGGTTACAATCTATTTTGTACTAACCCCGACATCCGTAAACAATGAAGGTTTGGGTTATATTAGAGACATTAATGACATCGAAGGTTGGTATGTTTTATTTTGAATGCTGTGATGTCATTTCTGTTCAGATGGTGAAGGACCTGTCCATTACGGCGTTTGCTCAAACTATCTCATGGATCGCAAACCTGGTGACGAAGTTTATCTTTTCATTCGAAGGTTAGTTGCTGTTTATTATAAACCAACATTTAGGTTTCAATGTATTCTAACATTTGATATTTTCATTTTTAGCGCTCAAAATTTCCACCTGCCCCAAGACTTGTCAGTCCCTCTTATCTTGATTGGTCCTGGGACCGGTATTGCTCCCTTCCGCGGTTTCTGGAGTCATCGCAGAGCACAGCTCAACTCTCGAACGCGTCAGAACGCTGGCCCAGTGTGGTTATTCTTCGGATGCCGAACAAATACCATGGACTTGTACAGAGATGAAAAACAACAAGCACTGAAAGATGGAGTTCTTACAAAAGCTTTTCTTGCTTTATCAAGGGAGAAGGACGTCCCAAAGGTAAAGTCTCCCATTATATTCAATGAAATAATCTACGATCAGATCTCCTTTAAAATCTTGTCCACGAAGCTCTTTTTGTATTTTAGATGTACGTCCAAGATTTAGCTGAACTGGAAGGAGCTCAAATTCAGGACCTGTTAATAAATAGAGGTGCGCATTTCTACGTCTGCGGAGATTGCAAGATGGCTGAAGACGTTCATCAAAAGCTCAAAGGAATCGTGAAAAAACATGGAAACTTGACAGATGAACAAGTGCAGAACTTCATGTTTATGCTCAAAGTGAGTCTTTAGTCTCATAGAATTCAGGATAGCTACTCGTATGTTTTTATTATATCATCTCATGGAACATTAAATATTCTTTTCCTGAATTTTCATGTTTTTTCTCACAGTATTTTTGATATTCTCTTTAGGAGGAGAATCGCTACCACGAAGACATATTCGGAATCACACTTCGCACAGCCGAAGTCCACAGCGCGTCTCGCGAATCTGCTCGAAGGAATCGCGTCGCCGCGCAGCCATGACGTAGGTCCTCGCGGTTCCATACCACCAAGCTTACCTGATCGACCAACTATTGTATTATCTTCTACGGAGTTTGCATCAAGGATATATGAATTATCAACTATTGTATTATCTTCAAGTAAGTTTGCATCCGAGTTATATTAGATCAAATATTGTATCTAAAATATCTTTGGGGTTTACCGAACCTTTCGTGATTGTATTTTCTTCTTCGGGATTTTCATCAAGGTTATTAAATAGATCAACTATGATGTCTACATCATTTAGTTTACCAAAGCTTTCGATTAGATGAATGTTGTATTTCAATCAAATACTGACTTTTTAAGAATCAAGCTTGATTGATCGACAATTTGTATATCGGTTAAATATTATTGTCCATGATGCAATGAGACTTACATCATCGACCTTTTTAGTCGCTTGCTAATTATTCTTTAAACATCGTCAACATTAGTAAATATATAGTTGGGTAAATATTGTACTTATTTTATTCTACGAAATAATATTACCTACTTGAATTAAAAAATTAAGAGGTGCTCATATTTGTTTAATGTGTCTAAAACGATAATTGTTTGCCATATAGGTCGGGTTGACCCGTTTGTAACAAAAAATAAAGTCTTTAAGTTAGAAATAATAAGAATCGAATCGCTAAAATCATCAGCAAAAAATTAATATAATGCCTGATATCCTACTGAATTAAAATTCTAATCAATAAGGATGTCAATTATTATTATCTCTCGCGGGTTACGTGAGTTTATAATGAACTTTAACAGAATTTATTTGATTTGGAGATCAAACGGCTGCTATCTAGGTTGTGTACGATGATGAATTAGTTCTTAATTTTAATCAATGCCTTTAGTTTTGATAGTTTTATACTCATATATCGGTATTGCGCCATGTATGAATGTATAGAATAATTTAAAAAATACATTCAGTATTAATATCGCGCGATTTAAGTTAGACTTATGATTTTTAAATAAGCAGGGTGATGTTAAAGTTAATGACGCACAAGCGCAAAATGTTAACGAAACATTTTTTTAGTCTTTAGCTACATGAAGATAATGTCCTTTACATATTACCCTCAAATATTTTAAACTATTTATCATTAGCAATGTAAGTATTTTCAGATCATTCAATATAACTTTATAGGTACTTATTAACCTAATAAACGAGTTTCACTAGTGTACTGTCCAAAGTTATGCTTAAATTATAAAAGTAAAATGAAAATATTTGAAGATGAAGTTTATTTATTAGATATATTCCATTTACTGTAGTTTAGATAGCTAAAATAATAAAATTATTGTGTGTTTTTCTTCTTGTGTTGATATAATAAACAACGATAATTTGGATTATGAAATTGCCAAAAAATGTTTGGTTACATTACATTACATTTATGTTCTTACTTATTATTGTACTTTTTTGAAAATAAGTACTATTTATAATTTCAAGGGAAAACTTTTAATTTTTTTTAATACTACTTACATATGATTATTACCTTAAATCATTCCAAACTAATATTTTATTCACTAAACTTTTACTAATAGTCGTGAGTGTTGAATTTGTGATTCTTTAACTAGTCATAAGAAATGTATTCATATTTTCTATTCTAACGAGATTTTAATATACAAAATAATTTCTGATGTTACCAAAATAAAATCTATAACTTATTACTAAATAATATCTAATATTGTGCATTGTAATTATCTTTACTGAATATTTACATGTTATGAATTTAACATTTATTAAATATTAATAAGAGCAGATTATCACGCCGAGTATTTTGTCCTGCACTATTTCATAATATAATAAATGCTACCTATTTAAAACTATCTACGAAATATCGAATAAAAATGGCAAAAATGTCTTTCATTGGTTCAATAAAGTTCCTTCGATTTCATAAGCCTTTTATTTTATCCCTACCCAATAAATACTAGGGCGAATCACTGACAATATTTCACCCTCCTTGGGAGTATAGTAAGTGTTAACACACGCAAAGAAAAACACGAAAAATTGCGTTACATTTTATCACGTGTCCTAGTTTGTTTTAGGGAAAACTGTTTCCTTATTTGACTTCCGCTCTATCAGGTGTTCCTTTAAGGCCTACGCAGACCGGGACGACATGGCAAGGGATTTTGCCGTGAGTCAGCGCACACTGGCCGCTTAGATACCGCGGCATTCCAGCACTTTGCCACGGCATGCTACGGCGTGCCGTATATCACTACGAGCGCCGGAGTCCGTGGCATGCCGTTGCCTACCGCAGTATGCCACGGCATGCCGCCACGGGAGCCTGTGGAACGTCTTTTAATGCCGTGTGATAAAATCCCTTTCAATGCCATCATTTTAAAGCATAGCAATTTATGTCGTTTTTCTGTAACAGTACGGTTGAATGTCCATTAGTAACAAACAATTAAAATCCCTTGCCATGCCGTCCCGGTCTGCGTAGGCCTTTACTTAACAAACTAGACTATAATTGTGTCTACGTTCAATACTTGATGCGACGTCATAATGCTTGAAAACTTTTTACCAGGAACACCCCGTTCTATGAAAAAAGGGACTTCACTTATTTCTAAATAACTGACCATCGTCTAAGCTAAAGCTACCGATGGCTCATACTCAAGATCCGTGGTGCGAAGGAAGGCTACGTGAGGACTGTCACCTTAAATCAATTCCTGGTAATTTTATTATTATTGTCTTTGTCAGAAGTACTGTAGTACCCTACCTGGTGACCACATTTTCCTCTTCTAACAGGAAGTAATGTTATAAAAAAATAAATAATATACCTTGCAAGAATTACATTCCTTGCGTGATCACCAGATCCTGTTGTTTATATTATTATTATTATACACTCATTTATTCTTAAATCTCGTTTATAAAATACATTTTTTACTAAAGAAAATAAAATATTATAAAATAAAAAAATATATCAAAACGGTGAATCACCGGCCGCGAAGCCAGGCTATTATTATTATTATTTTATTATTATTAGCCGAATTTATCCCACTGCTGGGCAAAGGCCTCCCCCACTCTCTCCAGACATCACGATCACTAGCCAGCTCCGTCCAGTCGGCCCGGAATTTGTTCAATTCGTCCCGCCATCTCCGTCTAGGTCTACCGCGTCGCCTTCTCCTAAGTCTTCTTCTAAGTTGTTTATATTAAGCAACTTAAAATGCAACTTCCACTTTTTGACATGTTATTTAGTGGAGAAACCGATTGTAGAATTTGATATCGGTATCTTGAATCTCTATATCTCAGTTTACATGCCGACTCAAATGATAAATAAGGAAATACCAATATTTTATCAGGTTCTCAGATTCAAATCAATTGTTCTTTGTCAGTGAACGATAGCGTGTGATTTAAATAGAGTTACTTCAAAGAATTAGCGAAAAGTATCTAATTTTGAGCAGGATTCATTCCTCAGCATTGGGAATTTTCATATTTCAAAAGATTTTTTAGTAATGACGTTCGTACAATTATTTTCGCCTTGATAATCTGAATTCATTGATTACAATAATTAATTAACTTCCATTCAATTCGATCATGACTGTTATTAAATATTACCATTGGCTTTTCTCATATTATTTACCAATGCAAGCTGAAATTAAGCTCTACGAAAATAAATGTCATTAACATTTAACTGCCTTTTCACAAAATCCTACCATATAAGCCCATATGTACGCAGATATGAATGAAGCTCCTTAATTATTAGTCCATATTCGATACATTACGATCAAATAGGTTTTCTGTGTTAGCAAAGATAAGATAACAAAACACAGTAATGCAATAAACGGAGAGAGTCCCGCGATAAACTCCATATTCTATGGGTGACGTAGCGGTATACTATATACAGTACTTCAATAGGTAAGGTTGTGGAAACGAATATAAACATACATTTTACAACAGAAACAAACTAACAGAATATTTTTCTTGTAGATGTTCCTAACTCTACAAAAAGTTGAGCTTTGTTTTGGAGTGCGAATTTAGCTAAGCAGCATTTGAAAGATTCGCAGAAAAATCTTGATTGTAGGCATTTCTAGCATCTCTAGTAGTTAGGTATCTAAAGGTAAACTCTGCTCAAAACGGCTGTTTGATAATATCAAATTAATAAATAAATTATTCAAATTATAATTTATGAAACAGGGTAGTTACTGTTTAAACAGTAACTACCTGAATATTATAGGTAATGCAACACAGTTAAGATCGGATTAGTCACAAATGAATGGATACGAGTGAGTGCATCATTTGTTATGGTTATCTGAGCATACGGGATTTAGCGTAAGCGAGCATTAGTGTAAGTATAGCTTTATCTGAGAGGCGAGTCTATTTGACGTTAGCAACGAGACGTGACGTCCTTTTTGTATGCGATTCGCGTAGTTCCCCGTCAGCCCGATAGAGGCGCTGTACCAAATTGTATGGAAAGGAGAAGAAATGAAATGAAATATTTTATTTACCTTACGAAGTACTACACAAAAATTAGGACTTTAATAATGATTAATGCTGCGTAATTAACATTTTGTGCGTAGCAGAGCTCAAGGCAACCATGGTTTTCGCTCAGCATTGTGCTGGGTACACACTGATGTATGCACCCAGCGCTGGTTTTCAGCGAAAACCATAAAGATCGCGTCACGTCACGACCCTCTAGGGGTGCCTAAAATAACAGAAAAGACATATTTAGATGATGAGATGATCACGACTCGTTACTAACGTCAAATAAACCCACGGATCTATCAGGTCCCGTGATGAGAGAGATTACAAAATCTCTCCCAACATGGCACATCAATTTAAATAAGTAATAATTTTATGTGCACATTCTGAAATGAACAAAATAATCATGAGTCCTGCAACAACTACAGTCAAGCAAATTAGAAGCCCGATTACTCAGAAAGTACTTGATGATGACAGAAAGCGGATAATAATGTAGTCACAGATATTAGAAATTCCGAACCCGCACTGCAAAGATTACACCAATCACCGATTTGGTGAAGTGGCTGATAATGATCACGTGTACCTTGTTCACACGACGTGATGTTGTTCAGTCGACGCTGGCGACCGGCGCGGGCGCCCCATGACGTAGACATGCTAATATTTTTTGCCGCAGAGCGCCTAGACAGATTGCCTCCTCTGCCCTGACTCAGTCAGACTCCGCATCTTAAACCACCAGCATATATATCATGCAGCAAGCAATTTTAACCTCAGTTATAACGCGATCCGTGGTGTAGATACCTCGTGTATTCATGTTCAACATATGCTGCGAGGGTCCGATGGGGTCGCTGAAAGAGAACTTGAGCAATATGGATCAGATCAACGGACACTTCGTGCCGGCGACGTGCCCGTTCAGTGGTGAAAGTGTTGAGTTGAAAGTTGACAATAACAATACGAAAGAAAATAATAACAAGGTGAAAACGAACCTTCGTGTGGTGGTGCCGCAACCTATAAGACTGAAGAATCACATCGGGTTGGAAGAGAACTTCGATACACTGCACTCTAGGACCGGAGAAGTCACCAGATTCGTGAGTTTTTATTGTTTTTTATTGTTTGGATTTTATTCGGATACCTGTTTTTGGGATACCTGACTCTTAAAATATTGGCATAGATTAGGAAATTTTATGCATGTTCTGCAATAGCTGTCATTTTGAAAAATTTACAAATTTGTATACAGTTCTTCAGCATGGGAACAGAAATAGATAGTAAACAAATTGAGTGTTGAGAAATACTTTAAAGATACATTTGAGTTTATTTTACGTATCTTAATGAAGTAGGCACAACTTTTATATAAAGCATTTAAGGCATACCTTTATGTACAAGGATCATTAATTGTTTTGTTGATTTTATCATCTAGTTGCAAATAAACTCCTACGCATTTCAATACAATCTTCATCAATCACAATAGCCTAGGCAGGTTGCATTAAAACACTGAAGTTCTATCTTCTTCAATCTCATAAACACTACTTAACCCAAGTCAAATGCCTCGTTCCAAATGAGTGGGCACCTAAATAAATTATTGCTCTAAGATATCTTGATAATAGATTGTTTGCATTCCAACCAAAACCGGTTACACATTGAGGAATTACGAACCTTTGACAAACACCATCTTTAAGTTTAGTTAGTGCAATAAATAACCACAATAAATTCCTAATATTTAAAGAGCATTAATCATAACTATTTTACTAATTAAAGCGCTGGAAGAAGTTTCTTCTTATACTGAGTAAAACGCAAATAACCTTTAAATTATATCTACTAGCTTCTGCCCGCGGCTTCGTACTGCGTTTCCGCTGCGTACGCCCATCTTGATCTGTTCAGGAGTTTTGGAGATCCTAGGTAACACAAATTCAGATTTCACGAACTTTCGGCTTTATAATATGAGTAGGGTACCATAAAAGCTAAACTACCCATCGATTGCCAACTTCAGCACCAAGCCAATATTTTACACAGTAAATTCAATAAACAAGCTCCGGTTACATACGCTTATGGATGTGTCAAAACATAAAATAGGCTCCTTTATTAATTTGTAAGACACGTTCAAAATATTTATTAGTTTGTTCACAAATTTCACGTCGTCGTGATAATTCGTCAGATAAATAAAAGTGTCATCGTTTAAGACAGCTTTGGCAGGTGATAATTTTCGGGGACCAATTTGTTCATCATGATGATATTTTTCTATTCCTACTTAAGTTTATTTTATTAGTAAGAACGTGATAAACATGGAACTGATGTAGTCTTTTGGGTTCCACATAGAGCGAGAACTACTAGAAACTTTTAGTGATGTAGAAAGATTCGACATACTCGTAATAAATATATATGTATTTATGGTAAATTGTTTAGGAAAAGTTTATTGTGCATATCGTAACAAAAACAGTATAAATCAATTATAAAAATTCCTCCTATCTAGGGCTTCATTTACATTCAACATCTTCAATTAACAACACTTCACATAGGGATGTGGAGGCAGATTTTTAAGGACGCGCTATTTTCAATAAGGGTATTGAAAATAGTGTGTCCTTAAAAATCTGCCTCACAAGATATTTTTAAACATCTATCATAAATCTTAATCCTGGTTGGAATAAGGAAAAGGAAAAAGAACATAATATTGACAGCATTAATAAGAACTAATATTTGTATTCGTTTGTAAACAAACCTCACCGATAATCTACGTGTGCACCTATTAGACGCGGTTCACGTAAACCTCAGGTATTCATCGTCTAAGGTCAAGTGAAGTAAAGAAGACTTAAACTGTTGACATGGACAGTTGATTAGCAACGCACGCTTGAGCAGCAATAGGATGTGTGTTTGTTCAAATAATCTTGGCTTTAACTTGCTTAAGTATTCTGGTTTGCATTAGTACACAAACATAATATTAATGCACATAGCTTAGACACACATAATAAATGAAATGAAATGAAATATTTATTTATTAAAAATATTGTACAATAGTATTTATTTGCTTAAATATAGTTTAACAATGATGATTAAAGAATATGGTATCACTATATTTGACTTATTCGTCGTGCAAATTCTTAATAGAAATTGGCGGTCATTTTGCTTAAAGTAGAAAAATTAACATACTTAATCGTTAAATTTGCTATCACAATTTAAAAAAAATATATTACTTATAGAGCATATTCATAGAACCGTTAAAGATTTTTTTTATTATAGATTTATTTAACAATATTAGATACATGTCTAAAAATAATTTATGTGAATTTAAGGTTTTTTGTTATTATAGTGCGTAACCCCACACTAAGGGTAATTTCTAAGAAATCAAATAATATCGCAAAAATTTTCGACTTCGACGGGACTTGAACCCGCGTCCTCCCCTCAGTACGGGGATGTGATAACCAACTACACCACGAAGTCAAGTGACGTGGGAGTCGAAAATCTCTGCGACTTCCTACGGTCTCTAGCGCCGTTAGCTCCACCTACAGGGGAAACATTGAAGTTTATCCAATCCTGTTCAAAGACTAAAGTTACATTTAGTTCGTTTGACGAGAGGTGTCGCGTAGCTTAATTCTAAGGTTTTTTGTTATTATAGTGCGTAACCCCACACTAAGGGTAATTTCTAAGAAATCAAATAATATCGCAAAAATTTTTTTTTTTTTTTTATTACCCTTAGTGTTTATTTAAATTAATTACCCTTAGTGTGGGGTTACGCACTATAATAACAAAAAACCTTAGAATTAAGCTACGCGACACCTCTCGTCAAACGAACTAAATGTAACTTTAGTCTTTGAACAGGATTGGATAAACTTCAATGTTTCCCCTGTAGGTGGAGCTAACGGCGCTAGAGACCGTAGGAAGTCGCAGAGATTTTCGACTCCCACGTCACTTGACTTCGTGGTGTAGTTGGTTATCACATCCCCGTACTGAGGGGAGGACGCGGGTTCAAGTCCCGTCGAAGTCGAAAATTTTTGCGATATTATTTGATTTCTTAGAAATTACCCTTAGTGTGGGGTTACGCACTATAATAACAAAAAACCTTAGAATTAAGCTACGCGACACCTCTCGTCAAACGAACTAAATGTAACTTTAGTCTTTGAACAGGATTGGATAAACTTCAATGTTTCCCCTGTAGGTGGAGCTAACGGCGCTAGAGACCGTAGGAAGTCGCAGAGATTTTCGACTCCCACGTCACTTGACTTCGTGGTGTAGTTGGTTATCACATCCCCGTACTGAGGGGAGGACGCGGGTTCAAGTCCCGTCGAAGTCGAAAATTTTTGCGATATTATTTGATTTTTTATGTGAATTTAAATTTCAAATATTCATATAGACTATAAAAGCAGTTTTGACAGAGCCAATAAGATTGAATATAGGTAAAGTCTTCTAGTAGGTAGGTACACTAAATTATCACAAATTGTGCCTACAAAAGTATGCAGTAAAAATAAATGCCTTAATCTCATTTCAGTTTCGTTTTACCTTTAGGTGTGATTTCTAAGTTAAAAACTCAATTTCCCTGCAATTTCTCGAAATCCTTTTGATAGAGCTGTAATTTTTATGACCGTTGACTGGGATCGTAAAAAACCACGATATCCGGTTTTTCATACACGCATTCCTCGGTGTCATCATTTTGTTAATGAGAATTATCTACACCTACGAGTTTATGGGCTCGTAAAATATATTGATTCATCCGAATAATTTTAATAACTTTATCGATCGCATTATTGAGTTTTCTACTGTATCGTTAGGAAAATTTAATATGGGAATTTAGAGGTAGATTAATTTACAAAAAAACTTACATGGTTAAACCACTTAAGTCTAGACAGATCTTTACAAAATACAAATCTTTTTTGGGAACAGAACTTAGGAAGGGCTCTCTACCGCCACTTTAAAATATGAGTATAGCTCTGCACACATTCATCCAACCACAAAACAATGTGCATTCGTATATGGGCTTAAACCCGTTATCTTTAGATACATTTTACAGTGTCAAATGGCTTCCCACAAGCTTGCCCGCGAGCCGTTTGTCATCTGATGCCGTCAATATGAAATGCATCTAAATAATACGAGTTAAAACCCATATTTGAATTCACAGATTTGTAGTATACGGTGGCCGTGCGCCTCTGATCTGCGACCACTGTTACTCCTTAGATAAAATAAATAATATAAGACAAAAAATGAGTGCTAAATCAAATCATCTTACCAGTACCTTACCTAAACTAGCTTCGATTTAAGTAAGTAATCATAAATTTGGCAACAGTAGTTTGAGATTAACAATGTCGGTATGCCGATATTTGTGAATAAAGTCGACTGTGAGAACTGAAAACATTTATTAGGTAATTGGTTTCCGTTTTTCCTAGGTATTAGTCATGTTACTATCGACGGTAATTACTAGAAAATGTTTTTTTCTCCTAGTCCCTTGCTCCTATATTATTCACAAACTAAAATTAAACTATGATGGCAAATGACGCTGAAAACACCAGTGTTCCTTCCTACACCGATTTATTTATTAATAGCTTTACCTAAAACGTGTGGGTCGCTTTCTAGCGGACACGAAAACCACAAACGCGATTCACAGGTGCATTTCTGTTTATAATTATCCCCTTGTCAACAATAACGCGTAATAGTCACACCTCCGGCCATTTTTACGACACATCTTTACGCTATAATCTAAAACAAGCAAGTAAACAAACTTTCAGATAAGGTCGCTGATTAATGATTTCAGTGATAAAGAAAATTTACGAAAAGGCGCTTCTTTGAATTCTGCTATATCGTAGTCAGGTCATAATATTTAGACTGAACAGGAAACTACTCAATTTTCAACGTCATCTGCCATTGATGCTTCTGTGCGTCCAATGTGCAGTATAAACGTAGCCTTAGATAGTCGAAGCACGAAGTGTGAATGAAGCCTTACCCAATAAAATCTTTATAATCACACGCCAACGTCTCGAAGACAAGAGAACCCGTTCCCTGTCTGATACTGAGATAATTACATACGAAACGAGTTCAAAGAATTCTCGTTATCATACGTCAGGCGCACTGGCTGTCACTTTGACAGCACGTCGAGATCGATCTATGAGCATCCGGAATCTGGATCCGGAATCCGGAATAATAAATACGACGGGGCTTTCTACCTAGAGCTGTTCATATGCAAGATAAAATCGGCCAAAGATGAAGAAGTCAATACCACCACAAGACAAGTTAGACGAAAACATTTGTAGGTACGCTAGTGACTTCTCAATATTGTTTTCTGTGAAATTAATGACTAGTAAAATAACGTAAGTAGCATAGATGTAAGTAAAGTTCTGTAGATGTGGCACGTTCTCCCAGCGCTCAGCAACTCAACTCAACAAATGGCCTGTGTTGTGTTATAACTAAATACAAAGACACGCTTTTCCAATCTTTTGCAATATACTTATCTAATGAACAACAAAGATGGAAAAACGTATCTAGACCGAAGTGCAACCCAGACAACAACACGCGCGCGAGACACGAACGCCGGCGGCGCTCGATCCGACTACGACTGAGGTGGGAGGATCTAATTGGACCTAATTTGAGCTTGTAACTTTCGAGAAGCTAGTGCCTCATCTCCCCTTTTTTACATCGATGGCCTAAAGCGTTATTTTTGTCCAACCGCTGGTCGATAAGTGTGATCTCAAGTTATTTCTTGTCACATAATGTTTTTGTAAAAAACCGCTTTTTATGTCTCTGGTTGGTTAAAATGTACTTAAGAAATTACTTGATTTTATTTTCAAAGAAAATAATGAAAATACGCAATTTTGTCCTTTTCTAAACATATGAACTTTGCTCATATTTTGATTCATCAGTTTGATAGCACAGTTATATCACAACAGTGTTTTTCTTTTGACTCTACATTTCACTAAAAACAAAAACGTGTTACTGTATAAAACATACTACGCATTAGCTAGGTAGTGTATTGTTGGTGCCTCTAAGTGCACGCACAGTGTGTTTAAATAAAACTTTATACATTTTTGGTGATGTATTTTGCTCTCCAGTTTAATAAATTTCCAAAAAATAAAAAATAAATAGTATATCAGCGTTCTATTACCCATAACACAAGCTCTGCTTACTCGAGGACAAGTCTCAAGATGCTGTGTGAAAATTTCCATAAATTCTAATCTTAATTTCATCATTATGTTCGGTCATACTCATCCACAACAATCAGCGTCGTCATTACCGAAATTACGCCATCACATAAGGCAGGTACATTCACCAAACACAAGGTCACAAGCACCATTGCCCTTTGACTCACATCACATGGAAAAAACTACGCCAATTACCAAACTGACATCCGAACGCTAACTACTCCACTTGGCATTCAACAGTTGGCCCCAAATATTGGTCACAAAGACGGCCCAAGGCTGAGAAGAACCAAATTCCCTACATCAAAAGATCCGTGAACCTTTGAACAAGGTCGTAGAGTTGGAATTCCATTGACGAAGATCACACGGTGTACGCGGATGCATGTGATAATTTGATAACAAAGACTTGCTGTGAAGCGAAACCGTTCACTTTGAGTAACGTGCGAGTTTCCCGAACAATGTTAGTGGGATTATTAATTTATTGCCAGAATTCTGAGGCTGCGTACACGCGGCAATTTGCCACTGTTTCAAACTAAAGCCGAGTACTGACGGGTGTTACACGGCGTAATGCACGCAATTCGTATCGAGCATGACACGTTACGTCTTGTGTTAATATCTGTCTCTTTGCTCGTTGCGAGCGAACCTTCTTTTCCCATCAGAAACTCGGCTTTCGAAATCCGAGTTTCTGATTCTTTTTCGTGTAAAAGCTGATCTTATGCAAGCGAAGAGTTGGTTTTTCACGACAACGAAAACGAAACTTCGATCTTCTTTTTCCGAGTAGACCCCCCTGACTGCACAAACGCTCTATGTTACATTACGCCCCGTAACGCCACTGGTCAGTACCCACTATATAATAAAGTATCGTCAACGTCAACGTCAACAGCCTGTATTAGTCCACTGCTGGACGCAGGCCTCCCGCCTTATTGGTTTTTATCACATGGGGGTAATGCCTATAATCCCCACGCTGGGCATGCGGGTTGGGGATTGCAGTTTGGTGGTAGAATTGTTCTGGAGGGGGCGCTGCTGCTCGCCCCTGGTGGATATCCCTTAGTCGCCTCTTAAGCTCTTACTCACCCGCGGGAAGAGTTGGGATGGTGCAAATTCTAAGCCGGCACCACACAGCTAAGAAAGCAGCAGAGAAAGTAAGTATACTAAATGTTAATTTGAAGCAGTAGAATTTCAAGTACTTATCTCTAAATCACAAGGAGAAAAAACAAGCAAAAATTGTCCATCATCGGTGAAGATAAGTGGCTATGGCTACCATCGCAGTCTCTCGTTTAGAACCAACCCTACTTTCTATCCAATTTCATTGAACCATTCAACAAACTTAAATTATTGAGGACAAAATATAGAGGTCATCAAAATCAACTAATGAATAATGCATCTAGCATTAGAACAAGTTTAAAAACTACTACCCAGCAACAAACTAACGTGGAACATTTGGTATTTATTTTGTAGAAACTAGTTGTATTTATCTTGGTATTGCATTAGGTTGCAGTTGTTTTGAATCAAAACTGAAACCACACAGAAATGTAGTTTGTATTTTGTAGTTAGGTATTATGGGACCAGACCAGATCCAGTCCTAATATCAGTTTCAATCAAGTAGATTTAAAGAAATACGAGCTTGCGTTCGAACTAAATGAAGATGATTATAGAAATAGGCGTTTGCGATCGAACTAAATGAAAATGGTTTGTTTTAATTTAGACCAACCAATATATAAGCAAGCATTTGGTGCGATCTAAATTAGAACTTATTGGTGTCGAGATAGAATTGTTTTGAAGATGGTTGCGTAGGTGCGGGACCTACAAGATCAGTACAAAGTCCCGTGCATTTCCAGAACAAATAGTTTTTAATTTTTACCAAACATTTTCAAGCCTATTCACACATTCTATTATTTGAACATCCGACAGAGAACCAAAGTTATCGACATGTACAAGTGGCAGTGGGCCGGCTATGTCTTGCGAAGAACCGACAACCGATGGGGAAAACGTGTTGTTGAGCGGAGACCGCGACTAGGCAATCGTAGTGTAGGACGCCCTCCAGCCAGGTGGGATGACGACCTGCGAAAGACTACAGGCAGATACTGGACTATGGCGCTCATTAGGGGAGGCCTGTGTCCAGCAGTGGACTGATATAGTTTGATTATGATGATGATTAGCTGAACTATTCACATATTCCTACTGCGTCAGGTTTGTAAATGCCATGTTTTATTTATGCAAAAGCTTCATAAATGAATAAACTTTCCAATCCACAAAAACAGGACAGCTCAACAAGAAAACAACGAAATTCCATGCTCACACCAGAGGGATGACAAATTAACCCTAAACTTTGGTACAAAATATTGCATGAACAGAACAGACCGCTTCGACCCAGGCTTAATTAATATTTTAACCTACCACAAGCGTGTGAGCCGGGTCACAATCTTACGGGACGACTCAGTGACGTAAGGAGGTGAATTTTGAACCATACCGATTTAAGTAAGGTTCCTTTGGCAAAGTTACTAGTTTTTATTGCAGGAACCTACTTTTTTCTGGCACACCATAAATAATCATGTTATCTCTTTCATGACTTTTTCCTGAGGGTCTTTGTACCCTTGACCTCCTACTTAATTTACTTTCTATAAAAAGCGGGAGCGTCAGTAGATTTTAATTAATGATCGTTTCCGTTTATCGATAGAAATTTCTCAATTCTATTCCTTCAATGAAATAAAAAAATTACAAAAATCTACTTGCGCTCTCGCTGTCTTCTTTGAATGCAACCTTATCTTGCATTCGTTCTTCCTGGCGTCAGTCAACACTTTATTCGGTCTTAAAAAAATACTTACCAGGGCCAGGGATTTGATAGATAGATAGCTAGAAAAAAGAAATTATTTGGTATTTACAATTAACAAAGATAAAATATACAATTTTAAACACAAGTACTGTAGGTTTAATTAATCAAAGGAGCACTTCAAAAAGTAAGTAAGTACTTAGAATATAAATCAAATTTGACAATGCTATCAAGATATTCCTATGTTATAAAGAACTTGTAATAATTCATCGTAATTCCCTCCGCCACCTTTGCATGTTAATAGGCCCTAAACAGAAGACAGTAAAGATGTTCTCAAACTTCGAATGTAGTTATGTATGCAAATCAAATACCTAAAGTTTGCCGGTAACGAAATCAATTATGGAGAATGATACGAGACGAGAAGGTATCAGACGTTAGCAGGTGGAGTGAATATAACGTTTCGCAAATTAAATACCTTTCAAAGTTTCGAATTCATGGAAAACTATTCAGCACTTTGCTCGGAACAAAAATTGCCTGGAATCCATCTGCGTAAAGAAATGGAAGAAAAATAACAAAGCTAAGGGCTATTAAGGCTAAAGAGCCTTAATCTGAATACAAAAAAGGAAGAAAAGTAACACAACTAATTTAAGGGTCTATAGCCTTAATAGCCCTTAGCTCTGTTATTTTTCTTCCTTTTCTTTACTCAGAAGAATTCCAGATGGTTGTTGTTCTGAGCAAAGTACTGAATAGTTTTTCATTAATTCAAGACAATGATGACAATACGATCTTGACCTGTTCCCACTTAGTTTTAAAATACATTTCTTAAGACTGGCGCGACTGTCTTGTTTTTTTATACAGCTGACGTCACAAAATCCAGGGCTCCTGTAAATGAAAAACAAAAGGGATCGCGACAGCTTTGAAAAATTTATATATACTAATATTATAAAGAGGAAAGATTTTATTGTTTGTTTGTTTGTATTGAATAGGCTCCGAAACTACTGGACCGATTTGAAAAATTCTTTCACGCCAAAACTACTGAACGGATCGGGCTGAAATTTTGCATACAGATAATTCTAGGAATAAAACATAGGCTACTTTTTATCCCATAAATCAGTTCCCGTGGGATAGAAATGACCTTTAAACGTTTCCGTAGAAATAACGCGTGCGAAGCCGCGGGCAGAAGCTAGTAATATTATAAATTGGGAAAGATTTGCTTGTTTGTTTGTTTGTATTGAATAGGCTCCGAAACTACTGGACCGATTTGAAATATTCTTTCACCGTTAGGAAGCTTACTTTTTAGGGAGTGAAATAGGCTATATTTTATCCCGGAATTTCCACGGGAACGGGCACTACGCGGGTGAAACCGCGAGGCGATCGTCTAGTCTATAATATACATGTTTCCTTCTTCCATACACTTCTTTTACTGTCATTTCGACGGTCCCTCCCTTCTTACTCATGTCATCTTACACACAGTTTGGACTACACGGGGGCATTGGTAATTAACTGACACTGCGTGAATTGCAGGTTTTGCTTAACATCATGAACACGTTTGTGAAGACGCCAGGTCAAAAACGCGTCAGTGAATGAACCAATAACTCTATATCATTATGACTATTATATATTGACGACCTCTGTGGCGCAGCGGGTTCGATTCCCGCCTCGGGACAGATGTTTTCTATGTATAATATAATAAAAAATATCTATCTATGTAGTGTATTGTATTAAATTTATCAGTTATCTAGTACCCATAACACAAGCTCTGCTTAGCTTGGGGCTAGATAATGCTGTGTGAATGGTCCAGCATTATTATATTTATTTATTAAAAAAGAACACCTATTTACTTACCGTGTTATTTTAGTTAAAGCAATCCTTTAGTTTCATGATCAAAGTTGAGTTTTTTAAGTTCTATGTGTATAAGTTTGCGGTTAGTGTATTTTTTATGTTGAGTGGATTTGGATTAATAAAATAAAAACTTGGTAAACTCACAAACTTTTGTCTTTTTGTATTGTTGTTCGACTTACAGAGAATAAATAGAGAGGCTGACCACAGACAATAGAAAATGAGTTGCCTGCAACAATATGTTGCCAGCTTATTAGACATAAATGTCTTAACTCTATTTCACCTGCCAACACCGAATGAGGTACGTGTTTAAGACACATTATCCAATAAAGTGTCTACCACGTAACAATGATGAGGGTCTATTTGGTTTTGACTTGTCATGTTAATTCTGAGTATGATCTGCGTAGAGCAACTTAAGACGATAAAATTCCCTGTTCTAAGAACAAGACCAACGTTTCTCTAACCTAGTCCTGACTTTACCTTATTCGAGGAAATCGTTAAAGAAAAAAACAAGTTGGGGTAAAAAAAAGTCTAAAGTTGCGAGGTTCATCTATGTGCCTACTACATGGATTATTTACAAAGTGAAACCAGAATCTAAACTAATATTATAAAGCGGAAAGATTTGATTGTTTGTTTGTTTGTATTGAATAGGCTCCGAAACTACTGGACCGATTTGAAAAATTCTTTCATCCTTAGGTAGCTTACTTTTCAGAGAGTGCCATAGGCTATATTTTATCCCAGAATTCCCACGGGAACGGGAACTACGCGGGTGAAACCGCGAGGCGATCGTCTAGTATAATATAAAATTGCTTGTTCCACCGTAGAAAAGACGACATTCTTTTAAATCTTACTGATAATTTAGTTTGTTTAGTTGTGATTCATCCAGATTGAAAACATTTTATAAAACATATGTTTATACAGAGAGTCACGGAAACTTAACAGAAAGGGGGTGATTCTGAACGTCGAGGGTTGACCACGTTTGTTCTACGATTTTTTGAATTTTCGATAAAAAAAAATAATAAGTTAGAGACGTTTTTTTTAATATTCGTGTTTATTACGTGTATTCATTATTGTTTTGAAATTTCAAAGGATTTACATCATGTTTTTATAATAATTCCTTATCAAAACACTGGTTTTGCTGAAAAAACAAGTAAAAACAATCTCGAATTATTTTATAATAATAAATAATTCAAGAGTGTGTGTAAAAGAACATGATTGGAAGAAAAAATTTTTATCTTCAGCAAAAAAAAAAAAAAAAAATATACGTAATTCTAAAAATCGATGTTCACAAATTGATCCCCTCGGGGCCCAGAATCACTCCCTTTCGGCTTAGTACACCTTTTCCGTGGCACCCTGTACAGAACGTATAAATGACGTGTAATGTAAAAGATGACATGTATTAAAATCAAATAATATCGCAAAAAATTATTTGATTTCTTAGAAATTGCCCAGAGTGTGAGGCCTTACGCACTATATTAAAAAAAAACCTATGCATTAATATGTTAAATAATATCACGTTCACTTTGTAAAACATGTTAAACAACTGTTCTATGTCTTATAGCATGTTTTGTTGCTTAATCTGAAGACACAAGAATTATAAAGTATACATTGACACTGACTGGGCTGAGTATACTACTGTATCCGCTAATATTAATTACCATTTTTAATCAGAATTGTTTATTATGGCATTATTATCATAAAATTTGCATGCAAATGTAACCGGACAACATTAATGTATTCAGATATCGGTAATTATTGACAACGGTAACATGAGACCCCCTAAGGGTTCGGCACTCTGCCAATTCCTATAGCTATTGAGAGCTATAATAATAATGATAAAATAATGAGACCAGTTACGATTATTCTGATCATAGGTAGTATCACCAAATACTCGCATTTACGAGTACCTATGTTGTGTTTTTTTAACGTGGCAAGAAGCCTTTTCACGAAGAAAACTACACTTGATACAAATAAACGAATATATTCAATACAACAATGATTATTGATACAATAAACGAATATATTCGATGAGATTGAGCAAGAGCTCTCAGAATCGCCTAAATCGATAAAAACATTTTGGTAAACAGATAACTTTGTAGATTGATAAATAGATAATTTGTGATCTTTGATAATTTAGACCTAGATAAGAGCAATGGATTGATGTCGCATGAAAAGATGAATACGTTTTAAATACGAATTTCAAACGTGCTTCGAAACGATGAGCTTTCAAAAATGTGGAGTGGTTTAAAATATTTCTCTGTGCGAATTGATCGCGATGAAAATGGCATGAAAGAAAATCAAGAGAAGGTGCGGGAAAAAAGCTTTCCAAAGCTTAATTAGTAATCTAATAAAATTATGAAACCATCAAACCGTAAAAAGTTGGTAACGAATATCTTCTGTGAAAAGGAGAGTCGACACCTTTAACATAGGTTTCCGTCGACTGGGACCTCTTTGTATTGGGACCGCGGTCCCAGTCGCCGGATAACATTTTTGAATCCGTCGACTGGGACCGCAAACTACGTGACGTAAATTGTACAGTCGTCGTCAGATTCAGATCCGAAATAAATACGAAAATGTTTAATACAATACAATACAAAAATACTTTATTGTACACCAACAAAAATACAAAACACGAAACCTTACATAAGATACAAGTACAATGGGCGGCCTTATCGCTTAGAAGCGATCTCTTCCAGGCAACCTTTGTAAGTACCTAGTTTATATACAGGGAAAGTATCTTAATTCAAAGATTCACATTCAAAGATTTTTGAATGCCTGTCTGAAACGGGAATCGAACCCGCAAAATTGAAAAAAAAAACATCCATAATTTTACAATACCGATCAGGCTCAATCGGAATGATTTTTTTTCCAGGTAACATAGCATCTTAAATTAAAGGAAGACCATGAAATTTTACATTCCGAATTTTAGGAAAATTAATGTTTTGTTTTTGTTTTTCAGTTCTTTATTCAAAAATATTACATTATAAACAAGCACAATTTCCGAACACAGCTCAGACTTATAAAACTAAATATCAACTTGCAATGGAACTTGCAAAAAACTACAACAATATTAAACAAATTAACGTATATTTTTTATTGTTACGACTGCCAACCAAGACCATAAATAATAGAACAATCCTACTACGATTACACGAAGGCAATCATTATTACGAACAATCGATTGACTCTAATCCGAATAATTACAGTTCACTTAGGAACGAGGATCTAATGCAGTGGTGTAAAAACTGATCTATAAGTGGTTGCAGACGCCGGTGATACTAGGAAATTGTAGAATTGATAATTGATTTATCTACACGCAGCTCATTGTTATTATATAATTTAATGTTTTACACAATAACATAGAGCGAATTCGACTCCGACTTCTCTTATATTTACACTGTATCTTTAAGTTTTGCGGGTCCTATAATAATAATAATAAGGTAGCAATCCTTCCGGCATATTTTTATAAGACCGCCAGAATCATTCTCTATACAAACAAAACCAAAAGAATCACCAAAATTGATCTACGATTGTTTGAGATATCGGCAAACATTACAGCCGAAAATCTCCTACTTTTTTCGAAGTCGATTGATAAATGTAGGGACACAAAAAACCTTCGTAGGAAATCCATGTCCGTACGTAACCCTACCTAATTTTATATCAGATCTCTTAAATCTGAATATTGGCTTATAACATTAATTTCATAAATGTGAAAATTAAGATGGATGTTTGTTACCGCTTCACGCTATAAAGACTAAACAGATCGGGCTGAAATTTGCATAGATGTAGCTATAAGCCTGGAATCAGATATTGGCTACATTTTATCCCGTAAAACAGTTCCCATGAGATATAAATAACCTTTAAACGTTTCCATAAAAACAACGCGTTTTAAATTACACATTTTGAAAAGAGGACTACTATTTGCAACACAATTTTTAGCATAATATCCTCGGTTGAAAGTTTTAAATATAGGTATGTCCTAGTTTCCAAGAGACATATTTTTTAAATGTGCCACATGTCCAAATTCATACATAAGGAACGTTGATCCTCATTAACATTATCTCAGCACAATTTCTCCTGCTACGAGTAACATAACTCGAAATATCATTACAATCAATCAACAACTAACTTTCTCACATGATGAATCCTAACCAGCCCCGCGCTATATCCGACAAGACTCTTGATTGATCAAACTCCATCGGCTATCAATAGCCCTGTCATTATGATGACGAAACTTAGTGATGGCCGGTGAGACAAATGGTCCAAGAGAATAGCAAAAAGCACAATTCATTGAATACTATTGGCACGCCTCTGGGTTTGTCTGAAGACAATTTCTAAGAAGTTATGCAACGTAAGGAGCTCACTAGAAGAATGCAAGCAAGTCGGCGGAAGTCATTCAAAAATTTGTTATAAACTACGGCATACTTGAATTGGTTCATCATCATCCGCGGCGGGATTTAACTTCTACAGCTGTGGGGCTAAGTATCATAGAGCCGTATTTTGAAAGCTTGGTCAGTCATATCTATGCTTGAGTTACGTGTATGCCATAGAAAAGCGTTACTCAAGTATAGATTGATGACTGAGGAAGCTTTCATATTACGTAAATGACTTTCGGAATACGGACTAATTCGCAATGATCACGGAATAACTGAGTTAAATAAAATATCCCGTTGTAAATGACTTCTGTGTTAATAACCATGATGGATTTTAAAGTTTTATCATATTATGGGTCTTAAGGTTTGTACCAGCCATTCCTGTGTTGCGCTAGCCGCATCCATTGTACTTTATTGGTAGGTGATTTAGAAACTAAATTTTCTTATAGGATTTGGATAGGCGTGAATTGTCAGACAGTCACGTCTGATATTAGTTATGTATATATATGTATCTTGAAGTTGCGAAAGAATAGGCAACTATTTAGATCTTGATACTAGCGGAAGACGCGTGACCAATAGACGGATGTGGGGAATGCCAGGTATCGCAAAAAAGATGCTATTGTAGTAACGAGGACGCAAAAAGGCATTTTTAGAAATAAACTACTCACTTTTAGAGAACCGTCAAGACACAAAAGACAATAAACTTAAACGTAGGTACTTACCTACTATTTGAACGGTAAATATTTCTTGTAAATATTTTTTCTCTTCACAACTAATATTATAACGACAAAATGTAAAGATATTAAGTTGTAGATGGAATAACGCATTTTACCGAGATAAAAATATACTTATCTTTTTAAGTGACGCTAGAAAAAAAAATTGGGTTTTGGTATTTTATATGCTCTACAAGTAATTTAGTAATCTTTGCTAAAAGAAACTTTAAATCAATTGTTGTTTTGGAGACTATCCACAACCTCTTAACCCGTTCATGGCCCAAGACGCAGACGAGACTCTCGATCATGGTGTGGCGGTGGCGCGCCCCTGCGGGTCGTACCGCCGAGGCTGGGCAGTGAATGCGATACACTAAACTAACCCGTTCATGGCCCAAGACGCAGACGAGACTCTCGATCATGGTGTGGCGGTGGCGCGCCCCTGCGGGTCGTACCGCCGAGGCTGGGCAGTGAGTGCGTTAATTGTCAATAGTCTCCGAAACGACAATTGATTCGTAAATTGTTTTAGCATAGGTTCATAGCAAATGGCTTACCATGTGCTCAAAACTTCTTATATGCTATCTAAAATTGTAGAACCTAGAAAATACTAAAACTCGATTATTTTTCTAGCGTCACGAAAACGCGGGCAATGACGTGAACAGAAAGAAGCTAGAGTTTTACAAACATTTCAGTATAATTAGTTATTATTAAGTTATTTTAGAAAATAAACATCATAAAAGTAACCTCTTTTTGATGTTAATGTTTTATTAATACAATGATAATACAGAACGATTTGAAAAGACAATTCTTTGATTATTAAATTCTACGAAGATATTATTCGTGCCTTATTTGAATAAGTTAGGCTTCGGTCTTTCCACTTTATCAATGCCTATACCCATACCCTGAACCCAGAATAAGGTTTCTTGATTGTATCTAGACGTCATCGAGATGATCCATTTTGTAGGTGGGATTTTGCAGCACCTCTACCGTACGGACATTGAACTCAAGACGAATACAAAAACAAGATCTGTCAAGTGCGAGTATGACTCAAGCTTTTGTGAATTATACAAATATGTACCTAGTGTAGGTACCTACAATAAGAACCTAGTGTAAGAGACTTCGCTATTTAATGAATTTCTAATAGCGGTAGGTACCTTCATTTCAGGTAGATCGCTCTGCAAACTTCCGAGATTGGTAGTGGAGGGTAATGGTAAATTTTTCGACTCTTTTCAAAGTAGGTATTTCAAAAAAAGTATGAAGCTTAAAAAAGCTCATAAACTGTTTTGAAATGAACAAATCAGTAACATTTATTGGGGGATGAGGGGCAGAAAATCCTAAAAATGGAAGTTCGGTGATGTCTCGATACTATCGAGAAATCAAACTCACCCTGAGTAAGTCAAACTCACTCTGATTAAAATCGTCAATCCCTCGTTTTCTCAGAACGGCCTTTGAAATTACCCTCGTCGGATTTTGCGTGGCGTTTTATCTCGCGCATCTAATTCTGCGAGAGCTTGACCTGCGGAGCGTGCTTTGTCATTTTTGTTACCTTTTTATGCTGATGTGGTGCTTTGGATTTAGTGGTACCTAGCATTAAGGTTCAAGTTTAGTAAATACATTTATTTAGAACATAGAAAATTAGAATAATGGAATAAAACAATTACAGCTAGTATTTACTTATATTTAGTTAATAAAAATCTAAGCCGTCGCCAAAAGGCAGAGTACCCAGAATGCTGACGGCATTGCCACGTTGAATGCCAATTAATTAATTAGGTTTAGTTACTCTAGATGTTGCTTGATTGTCCAACTAAGTAAATTTTAAGGACTCGGAGTTTCCTAAAATGTAGAGTCAAATAAATTAGGGACATCACTTAATTTAGGTAGATTCACTTTAATTAGTTAAATCCGGTCTTTAAACTGCAGAGCGTGGGTTACTCTGTTTCTTTCCTTGTTTCACGGCCCATTGCTTGAATTACTTAGATACACATAGTTAAGAGAGCCTGGGCAATTGAATGATTGAGTAAAACTGTGAACCTTGGACAGAGTTCAAGTTCCCACCCGCACACGCAATCACACTAATATTATAAATGCAAAAGTTTGGATGGATGGATGGATAGATGGATGTTTGTTACCTCTTCACGCCAAAACTACTGAACGGATCAGGCTGAAATTTTGCATATAGGTAATTGTAATCCTGGAATCAAACATATGCTACTTTTTACCCCATAAATCAGTTCCCGTGGGATATAAATCACCTTTAAACGTTTCCATAGAAAAAACGCGTGCGAAGCCGCGGGGCGCAGCTAGTAAGTACATAAACCAAGCATGAAAATATACCAACCAGTAATAATAGGCGAATAAAATAGTGACAGAAGGCACGAACTTCATTATTACCCAAAACTATATCCTAAATCCAAACAGCAGCTGTACTTGAAATAGAACAAATTGCCCAATCATACCAGTTCAGCATTACAGAATTAGTGATAATTCCGTAATGTCAACAATTCCACTGTTTACACTACACCAACATGACTAAAAGCTTTTAATGCTGGGAACAGAACCGATACTAAATAATATTAGAGATAAAACACTATTTTAGACGCGAGTGTAACGTTCTGAGTCATTTTAATGGAAGGCTATCTTATGATTGCAACACTTGGACTTATTATCGATGGATTCTTTCTAAATTGGTTACAAAGCACTTCATACTTTTATCTAGGTAGGTAAGCAAAAACTCACATAATTGATTAATTTATCATTTTCATATTACCCACCAATTTTTCGTTCAAGGTATTGCCTAGTAGCACCTACACACTAAAAGATCTATTTTCCAATACTAGGTACAACTTTCATCTGTCTGATGAAAGTTGATCATGTTCGACACTATTTGGTTATATTGTAGGATATTAAGTAACTACCTAGTGTAAAATAATAAATAGTTGCATAAGTTTATAAGTTTGTGTATTCGACTGATTCTACTCGAATTTGGACTGCATATATGCATAATAGGGTAATATACGGTACGGCCAGTGACTTGTATCAAGGACCCATTCATTGAACACTCTGATTACTTCAACGGAATTAACAGTTGTACCATTGAGGGCTATTAGAGTCACACCGTAAGCAGGGCCGCAGCAAGCAGTTTCAATTTCCAATCAATTTAAACTCTACCTCTATTCATGAAAAACATAATATCGCTTGTAGAAACAGGCCACGATGCCGCCCTGAGCTGTGATGTCTCCGGCAGCAATCTCTACGATTTTAATGAACTTATATGGAATTAAAAGTAAAACCAAAGCTGGTCGCCGCTGCCCTGCCGTTGCAGTGTGAATCGGCCTTTATACAAGTCAGCGACGTTTCAGTGACGTTACAACTCAGAGGAAATGATATGCTCGCTCATACAACTTCATCCGCCATCGCCAAATAAAAGCTTATACGATAAAACGGGCCTCTAAACGGACCGCTGTGTGAATTTACCCTTAGCTGATGGATGCTCGGGTAGGTAGTCGGCTCGTCGATCTAATTATTCTTGTTGCTATGAATAGTGTAATAAGGTAATGAGCCCGTCCATCATTATCATCCGTTATGATTACGCTGCTATGAATAAATAGAAAACTGTCAGTGAGTCAGTGACTTTTCCAACAAACATTTTGATAGACTGATGGGCGAGGGTACCAAAATTAAATTGATGTAAAACTAAAGCCGGTCGCCGTTGCCTTATCATTGCGGTGTGAATCGGCCCTTATGCAAGTCTGTGACGTTTCAGTGACGTCACAACTCTGAAGAAATAATACTTATCTGATGAATGCTAGGGCAGGCAGTGGGCTCGCCGATCTAATTATTCTTGTTGCTATGAATAGTGTAATAAGGTAATGAGCCCGTCCATCATTATCATCCGTTATGATTACGCTGCTATGAATAAATAGAAAACTGTCAGTGAGTCAGTGACTTTTCCAATACGAGTAAACATTTTGATAGACTGATGGGCGAGGGCACCAAAATTAAATTGATGTAAAAATAAAAGCCGGTCGCCGCTGCCCTGTCTTTGCTGTGTGAATCGGCCTTTATACAAGTCAGCGACGTTTCAGAAACGTCACAACTCTGAAGATATAATACTTAGCTGATAAATGCTAGGGTAGGTAGTAGGCTCGTCGATCTAATTATTCTTGTTGCTATGAATAGTGTGAACTGTCAGTGAGTCAGTGACTTTTCCAACAAACATTTTGATAGACTGATGGGCGAGGGTACCAAAATTAAATTGATGTAAAACTAAAGCCGGTCGCCGCTGCCCTGTCATTGCGGTGTGAATCGGCCCTTATACAAGTCAGTGACATTTCAGTGACGTCACAACTCTGAAGAAATAATACATAACTGATGAATGCTAGGGTAGGTAGTAGGCTCGTCGATCTAATTATTCTTGTCGCCGCTGCCCTATCGTTGCGGTGTGAATCGGTGCCTTAAAGTCCGCGACGTTTCAGTGCCGTCACAATTCTGAACAAAAAAACTTGAGGTGTCAAGGGACACCCGGATGGAACGAAGTTCATAAGAGAGAGAGACAGACAGAGAAACATGCGCACGCCGCACGGCTTACAATAGCTTACTATAGCAAAAAGTGTCGTTACAACTTTTCGTATGAATTTTTTCCGTTTCACAACGCGCGATAAGGAACTTCGTTCCAATAATACTTTGCTGATGGATGCTAGGGTAGGTAGTAGGCTCGTCGATTTAATTATTTTTATCGCCGTTGCCCTATCGTTGCGGTGTGAATCGGCCCTTATACAAGTCAGTGACGTTTCAGTGACGTCACAACTCTGAAGAAATAATACTTACGTGATGGATGCTAGGGTAGGTAGTAGGCTCGTCGATGTAATTATTCTTGTTGCTATGAATAGTGTGTAAGGTAATGAGTTCGTACATCAAGTTATTATTACGCTGCTATGAATAGAGAGCTGTCAGTGAGCCAGTGACTTTTCCAACAAACATTGTTGATAGACTGATGGGCCACCAATATTTATTTTAATGGACAAAAAGTTTTTACTCCAAGCCCATTAGGCCTCCTCCGATTTCCGAACAATATTTTGAAAAAAGAACCCAAAGGCTGGCGCGGTCAATGAGGTTTTACTAACATCATTGGGCGCGGTAACTTCTTCTAAATTTCAATTAATAATTAATTCTGCTTTTTATTTTCCTCCAAGGTGTAGTATAAAGCACTATTTATCACTCGGCAGAAAGTGCGATTCCTACCTCGTGTGTAACGACACACTCGGTAGGAATTGATCACTTTCTCGCCTTGGTGTAAAATGCACTATTTTGCGTGCGCAGTGGTTCACGATTTTTATTGAAAGAGAAAGAATGATGAATGAATGGAACGAACACATGAATGCATGAATGAAAGAAAGAAAGAAAAGAAAGAAAATTAATTAATTAGTTCACTAGAAAGCTTGCAACTATTACAATACTTAAACTTACATAAGAATATTACAATAACAATAATAAAATAATAGCACATAACAGTAGCAAGCAATGCAGCGAACCAAAAGGTCCTATCTCAGCTTATTGTTGCTCCACAAGAAGTAGAGTAACGCTGGTTTTCTGACAGGACCTTTGGCTCGTGTCAACACGGGTGGCAGACCACAGACATAAAATAACACTACACTACTAAAAATACAAAAAAGTGGAATGGGTTACAGATAAAAAACAAAATTAATGTTTCAACAATTACCATTTAATGTATATTAATATAATCCCTTGCCATCATTATCATTTCAGCCGACGACGAGCCGATGGATGTTTGTCACCTCTTCACGCCAAAACTACTGAACGGATCGGGCTGAAATTTTGTATACAGATAATTATAATCCTGGAATCAAACATAGGCTACTTTTTATCCCATAAATCAGTTCCCATGAGATAGAAATAACCTCGTTTATAGAAACAACGCGTGCGAAGCCGCGGGCATAAACTAGTAGTTATATAAATAGAAACCCGAGGAATGTAACATTCGGGTCACACCTCCACGGGTTTAAGGAGTGTTATTAATTAAAGTCGTTTTTCTTTTTAAATCAATCAACAAATACAGTGTATAAGTGTGTCCGCAAACACAGGTGCACTCTCTATTTCCCCCCTCTCATAATTCGATGGGACGGCAGACCGACACGACCGGGGAGAGGTCCAGCGCAGGAACAACGGCTTAACGTGCTTTCCGAGGCACGTGGGTGTAACACCGCCAACTTCCTGATTCTGGACTGTTACTGTGAATTTTTCTTGCTAGAAAACCCCAATAACAACTATTGGCCCTACCTGGAATTCGAACCCAGAATCTCATAATCATCGGTTGAACAAGCTGATTGCTAGACCAACGAGGCAGTCGATTTAAAAAAAAAATAACATGTAGGTATACCTACATGTTCATTTTACTTTTTAAGGTATACCGTATACCCAAATTTTCTCTTCACTGATGAAGTGTCACATACGTTTACTGCATGCAAACGCACACATGCAACATGCCTTTTTTATATTCGGCGAGGAAATTCATTTACGAATAAACTGGTCTGGGGGGGGGGGGGGGGGGATACCAGAATTATGTGGGACTCGACGCCCTGAGAAGGATGTAATACCTACTAAAAAATGCCTGCCCAACGAGTCGGGGTTTAGCCATCATAATCCGCCTTGGGTATAAGTTATTATATTACCTATCTGATGCTCATGTCTTAAGGGTGTATACAACCTCAAATTGCTTATTTTCAACTTCGTCGGGCCTCCATATCTTCCAAACTACTGAATATTTAACTTTGAAATTTATGTATGGTAAAGTTCAGGACTTATTCTATCGATCATATGTTTCGAAAACACGCTTCTATAAAATTTTCTCGATAGAAAAAAATCGCAAAGTTACCTCTAATTTTTTACTAAAACCCTAATTTCTCAATAAATACAGATGATACGATCTTGAGATTAAGCATGGTAATTGAACTAAGTATAAGGAACATTTTATATGTTGCCTTTTTTTCAATTAACTATTCTAATGTTTGTGGGGAGCAAATAACTACTAAAAACTTGATTTTTGGGCTTACGCCGCTTTGCTCTGTCCCGCTCCTGTGAACGCGAAATCCTATGCCTATCCTCTTCACACAATAACGAGGTAGTATGGGCCCTTAACAAATGTATAATTCGTTTACTAACACAGTGCGGATATTGCAGATCCTCAATGTAAGCGTTAGCCAAGACATTAATAGCAATATAAAGGATAACTGCGAACTAATTGCCTTTATTGTTGTACAATCTTATTGATTGACGAGATAATTGGACAATTTATGGATAAACGGTTGCTTGTGTCTATAGATGCACTTTTTACGAGCTGGCGTATAACGGGAAGAATATTACGACCGGTGATATCCAAGTAACTATCGACTATGACGACGTCTGTGGCGTAGCGGGCGAAGGTCCGCCTGCGACGCAGGAGGTTGCGGGTTCGATTCCCGCCTCGGGACAAATGTTTGTACAATCTGCAGATATTTTTTCAGGGTGTTCTGGATGTTCTTCTTTGTATAAAAAAAATCTATCCATGCAGTGTATTGTCTTTTGTATATCAGTTATCTAGTACCCATAACACAAGCTCTGCTTAGCTTGGGGCTAGATAATGCTGTGTGAATTGTCTAGCATTATCCAGCATCCAGCATTATACTTACCTGCAACTTAGTAAAATAACAATTAAAAGGTGTGAGCATGAAATCCTTTTCTGATCACGTCAGATAACAGGTAGAACAATGCAATACCTAATTAGTAGCCAAGAACGGACAAAAGAAGCGTTGGTCGCCCAGTTACAAGGTATGCTGACGACAAAGTAGGTGGTACAGGACGGTGGTGTTGCATGGCACAAACTTCGGAAGGTCTGGACCCAGCAGTGTTGATCGATTTGAAATTTTGCGAGTAATTTGACGAAAACGCTGGACGCAGTGAACGCCACATTGCTCTGTGGTCATGACGTCAGTTGGCTATGTAAACAAAAGCAGTGATATTTTGTATGTAATAGATTAAAGGTACGCTGCAAAAACAGGTTTAAATGTCTTTGGTACGCTGATAATTGACAGTTGACACTTCTAAGCTTACATAGCCGTATGACGTAATAATATGGCCACTCCTAGGTATTTAATGGTATTTTGAAACAGGTTAAAAAAACTAAAACCTTTTAATTGAATTTTAAAATTTAATTAACTATTTTATGAATTAAAACTAACGTTTTCGACTGCTTTTTGCGTAAGCTATCTCAATAATATATTATTAGATTTTTTCTCATATGAAGTAAAATGCCCTATTATTGATCATCAACTCGGTACCTACTTGGTTCGACGCATGAACTAGAGGCATACTAATTAGGCAGGTATATATTCTTAAAAATATTGGTTAAACAGCAAGTAAACATTCTAAGCTAAGCTATTAAGCTTAATTATTATGTCCAGCTTAACACGTGGAAGACAACATCACTCCACATTTTATTAAAGTGCTAATAGTCAATGAATACGATTTACCTTCCAAGGTATCTAAAATATAAGGATCATTAAACGTGGCACACGTCTAGAACCCAAGATATTTTATGTCAACAATAACATTGTTATGAATGAATCCACGAATATTTTTTCGGTTTTGACCCCTTTGATTACAAGAAATATCTCGGATTCTAGAACCGAGTATATTTGACTTAATACAAAAATTTATTGAAATTTTCTTACCTACTGAAAGTGATTTAGTAAATTACTTGCACACAATAAACAGCACTTTGGCTGACCCTTTGTCAGGCGAAGCCGAGATGCTGTATAAACTTGCAGAATTAGGTCTTAGCTCTTAAGTTGTTGTATTTTCTTTTGTCTACTTGTAGGTTTATTTAGTGTTCTTTAGCTTAGTAGTTTTTTTTCCTTATCTTAGTGTGTAGTTATAGATAGTTGTAATTAACAACGAATGTATATATTTGTGATGATTTTTATAGGACGGTGTGGTCGCAAAGCGACAAAGTCCTTTGTTAAAATAAAAAAAAAAAAAAAAAAAAAAAGAGAATATGAAAATTTCTATACTCAGGAGAAGCTAGATCGTAAAGCATGACAGTTTTGCACCTAAAATATTTAATTCATTTGTTACAGAACACAAAATGCAACGACAAAGTATGCCAATCAAGTATCATGGACATCCCAAACAGAGGGGACACGCCGAGAACCACAGAGGAGGTTTATGAAGACGCACAAGTCTTCCTAGGACAATATTATGCTTCAATACGAAGGTAAGGAAACCGAGTGAGTTCAGTGAGAGTGGCAGCGGGAGAGAAAAACGGATTTTCGCAAAATTTTCGTCCAATCGTTGGCGTGCCCTAAGGGAATGCTGTCAAGAATCTACAAACATATCCCGCTACCGCTATCAAACGAAAATGCAGCCTTATGGAGTCTACACACCAAAGCCGGGCCGAAAAGTTCATTTATTTATTTATTAAACTCAATACAAAACAATTTCTACAATATTCATATACTTACCTACTTAAAAGTCGCACCAACCCGCCAGGCTGTGTCGCTGACTTTGGTGTGAGGGTTGTATCATGGAAACTTGACATTCAAAAAAAAATTTAATAAAAAACGTTGTAATAACTTAGCATCTTTTTTATTTTCTAGAGTCAGTAGCGCACACAATGCGAACCTACGTCTGACTTCACTTTTGCAACTAAAAATTTAGGGTAGGTTGTTTTAGGGTAGTGGGCAGTTACAGATACGATCGAACGTGCAGTCCAATTACCAATTTTAACAACAATGCTTTCAAGAGTATTTGTAGAAAGCTAAAAGAAAAGGCTTCCCATCTACGAGTCTATCACAGCAGGTGTTAGCTCCAATGCCGGTAATGGGCATCTTCAGACTGCCACAAACAATTGTACACAACCAAGATTGAATCTAATGGAGCTAAGTCGGGATTTCAGTAGGTAAAGTGTCAAAAACTTGATACCGTACTACCCAAGGTACCCCGAGGTTTCGGTCGAAACCGAATAAGTGTTGTAGGTATAAAACGGGCCGCGTTTAGATACCGTCAGTGTAGTGTGTCGTGATCGAGTTGCATGCTATTATGAAACTGGTATATTAGTGGTAGTTCTTGTATCAACGATGAAATATGATGGTAGATCAGTTTAACTGCCAAAAATACTCACTTGCAGTGATTTCAGTTATTCCGTGATCATAGCGCGGGGGAACTGTGCACTATTGTAAAACTCAAAATATCAAGGTAAAACATGGTATAAATCCCATTATTAATGATGATTTTAGTGTTGAGTTGGTTTTAAAGTTAAATAATGCTGGACCATCCACACACCATCATCAAGCCCCAAGCTAAGCAGCAAGCAATTCAATCTTACTTGACGATGAAATATAATGCTAGAAGGTACTTACTAGCGACTTAGTTATGAAAAATTTCAGGTATCGGCCGCAATTCCATCCGAAATTACGAGTAAGTAATTGAAGATGAATAAACGTGTCCCTGAATCTTTGTCGTAAATTACACACACAAAAATACTTTTAAAAAACTGTATCAGAACTTTTGATTTCTAGAGAAAACTCAGAAGCGCACACATCGCGGCTTAATGAAATCAAACAAGAGCTGAAAGCCCGAGGGACGTACCAGCTCAAGACGTCGGAACTGGTGTTCGGAGCCAAGCTGGCTTGGAGGAACGCATCTCGGTGCATTGGACGGATACAATGGAAGAAGTTGCAGGTGAGTCTGATCTGTATCAACTTTTTTATGTAACACTAGCTGCGCCCCGCGGCTTCGCCCGCGTGGAAATTCATGTTTCCAACTTTCTTAATTTTTTCTTCCGTAAGAACCTTCTCCTGACAACTACAAACACAACAAAGAAAGAATAAACGGAATCGGTTCGTGCGTTCTGGAGTTATAGCGTCAGGAAGGAAAACCCGACTTATTTTTATATACATAGTAGATTTAGGTGATTGGCAAAGTTATAAGACGCATACTGAAGTGGGTCGAAACGGGTTAAAAATGATAATGATTTCATAATCATTGATGGTTTTGATGCGTAACATAAATTAATGTTTTAATTTTCAAGTGATTATGGATGTAGTTCTTAATCGACTGCAGTAATAATCATAATTAGATTTTTTACAATCATATTGTTATGAAGGGTTTGTTCAATTATCAGAACGCCACCCTTATAGAGTAAACAAATAATAATAAACTAGACGATCGCCTCGCGGTTTCACCAGCGTAGTTCCCGTTCCCGTGGCAATTCCGGGAAAAAATATAGCCTATGTCACTCCCTGAAAAGTAAGCTTCCTAACGGTGAAAGAATTTTCAAATCGGTCCAGTAGTTTCGGAGCCTATTTTGTACAAACAAACAAACAAACAATCAATTCCTCTTTATAATATTATTTATAGTATAAAAAAGACACACAAGGAAAAAATATTAAAGAAAATATGTAATAATAATTTATTACTTTGATTTGTTTTTTCTTATACTCGCGAAAATGTTCGTCAGCGAGAGTAAAAAAACATAATTAAATCTCACGATTGCAGTGACATTTTATTTTACACCAAGATAAACTTTCACCTATAGGTACCTATTTTTTGCGGTGTAGAGCAAAGCTTCGCGAACTTTTAATTAGGGTAGCCGGCTTTATAACAAGTCGCAAACAGGATGTCATTAGGTGAATTAGACTGCTCCTAAACATTTGCACTCCGAGGTTAGTTTTGGTAGACACCTGTCCTTTATGTAAGTACTCGTATGTTACGAACTTAAATGAGTTCGTAACCGAATTCATTGAAATTCTTGAAATGATATTTTACAGGATTTGAAAAGGTTTAGGTTTGTGAAATTTTCATAATATGAATTGAAGAGCAACAATGTATTTGTGTGGGATTACAAAAAGTCAAAGCAACTTCTATTAGTCTTATAGGATACTTCTTTTCTCGATATTTCTATCAGCCGCAGGAGTTGACAATAACAGGCTATTGAAGATTACGACAAAGATTCAACTGAAAAAATTATTAAAATTGTTGTTTTCCAGGTGTTCGATGCTAGAGAAGTAACTACAGCAAGTGGAATGTTTGAGGCTCTATGCAATCACATAAAATATGCTACAAATAGAGGAAATATAAGGTAAGAAACACACTTTAATATTTTGCCAATGCTGATAGTCTGCCTGTATGTAGGTCACCGTGGCCCTTTGACAAAAGAGGTAGGTATAACATCCAAAAAGATGGTATTTGATCAGCTACATAAGGAACAATCAATCTGGTTTCCTCATCAGCTCAAGTGAGCAGATGAAGCAGTGGACGTAAGTACGTCCACTGTTGAAATTGCCTCCACAAACAATGGGGGTCTTGCAATAATCACCACGCTTGGTAGAAGGATCCGTAATCGCAACTGATGTTTAAAAATAGTAAAGAGTTAAAATAAATATTTCAGATCAGCAATAACAATATTCCCGCAGCGTACGGACGGCAAGCACGACTACAGAATATGGAACCACCAGCTCATAGCATACGCAGGATACCAAGAACCAGACGGGAGCTGCATAGGGGATCCAGCTAGAGTTGAATTCACTGCGGTAAATATAACATCTAAGACAAACTATGCTAATTTTCTCCTGATCTGGTAGATCATTCAAATGAACTAAAACTGAAGAGGAAACTTGATGACGGCTTAAATAAAGTAAAATAAGACCTCCTTTGTTTTTAGATCTGCGAAAAACTGGGTTGGAAGCCAAAGAACAAAACACCCTGGGACGTATTACCACTAGTATTACAGGCTGATGGGAAGGATCCTGAATATTTTGAATTGCCTCCTGATATAGTCATGGAAGTACAACTGGAGCACCCAGAGTGAGTTGTGATCGCAATCATCAAGACATTTCACTGAAGAAAATGAATAGCAATTCGTCCTCGGGCGGTAGCGGCATTAAGCTGAGGCTAGACCTGTTTAGCCACGCACTAGGGAAAGACCAATTTCTTTGATCAGACTCTACACGTATAGATCTTTTTTTAATTTTTTTTAAAGCACTTGTTTTATGATGTTTTTTGTTTGTTTTATGCAGCCTCTATTGTTGTGTTGAGTGTTACTTTTTCTTTTGTTTTTACATTCCCTCAGTTTTTTGTGTGCTGAATAAATCTCTATTCTATTCTGTTCAATTTCATCATGACGTCGAAACACCATTGGGCTCTAGTTCAAAGCTCTAATCAATGTGCAATATATACGAGTAGCTGAACTTGTGACTTGAAACTCAAAGTGCTTTTTAGCGTTCAAAGGACACTTGGACGCGTCAGACAATTCAAATGTCTTAATTAAATGCTTCGCGCCATTACAAAACTCGCAAACCTCTTACAGCTACGACTGGTTTAAAGATCTGGGATTGAAATGGTATGCGCTTCCTGCTGTATCGGGAATGAGGCTGGACTGCGGAGGTCTGGAGTTCACAGCAACTGCTTTCAACGGCTGGTATATGGGCACAGAGATCGGCTGCCGAAATCTGTGTGACACCAACAGATTGAATGTTATAGAGGTAAGGAAGTGTTGTACCTATGTACCAAAACTCTTCTGCTAATTTTGAAGCTAGGTGATGCAATTTTTATTCCTTCTTCCCTTCCTTGCCTTATCATATCAGTAAATACCACACCATATTTTCGTCTTCACCTACTGGCATTTAAAAATCTTGAACAGTCTCATTACCTCATCATCACCTACTTAAATGACTAAAAAAGAATATGATCTATTTGAACTTCTTTTAATAATGACCTCATGGTTCACCTTTTGGATAAAAATCTTTTTGTAACAATATGCATCCGTATCATTGACCGACTCAATTTTATCACCAGATCATAACAAAAACTCCAAACGGCTTTCAACTTCAATTATATTTGAAGGATCGTATTGACTCATTTTAAGCAAATGAGCCGTAAATTCCGGTAGTGTAATGTTTATTAATAAATTTAACGAGCGAAACACAAAACCCATCATTCAATTATATACCTACGCCATCGAATTTGACACGGAAATTTTAATTAAAACATAACGGATGTTTAATAGAGCTTTGAAACTATTACAAATGCGTATTTCATTAAGTTGTAATATTATATGATTTGAAACTAATAGTGACTGATGCAAGGTACCTATTGCGACCACTTTTGTTTATTTAATATGAGCATAAATATTTTGCAGAATGTCGCACAGAAAATGAAATTGGATACAAGTTCGTTTGCTTCTTTGTGGAAAGACAAAGCATTGGTGGAAGTTAATATTGCAGTGCTACACAGTTATCACAGAGACAATGTTTCGATAGTTGACCATCATTCAGCATCAGAGCAGTTCTTGAAGCATTTGGACAACGAAAACAAAAGTCGGTAAGGACCTACAAAAAATACGTAATTTTCGATACTAAACATCACTAACCACAAATAAGAGAAAATCAAAGACTCTTTTCACTTTGATTTCTTTTAACTAGGTAGTGGAAAAGATTGAACTGATAGATAGATGAATAACTCAATACCGTACATAGATAAATAACAACACGGAGAGGAAGGCGATTAAATTTTTAGCATAAAGTAAAATTTTTAGTTTTAAGTTTTGAAAGTATTTTTTACGTCTAAACATAATTTATGTATTTTGCAGAGGTGGATGCCCAGCGGACTGGATATGGATAGTTCCACCGATGTCATCCTCTCTAACAAACGTGTTCCACCAAGAAATGGCTCTTTACTACTTACGACCTAGTTACGACTACCAAGTACGTACCTCTTATTACTTTAATTTTAGTCTCAGCGGTTATAAAAATAGAAGATTTTCTATTGTACGTTAGTTTCCTAACTTGCATTTTTTTACGAAAGTATTTAGGTGGGTTCACATTTTTATATTGATTTATTGCAAGCCATAAGAGTGCACATCCAAAAGTGAAAAACGAATGCCCTAACGAAGGTGAGTTGAGACGCTTGTCCAGAAATTCAACATAGTCAAAATCAGATGTAGAAACGGAGCGCAGGACATTATCAGTTAGGTATAGAAAATATGTTAGCCCGCAGATTCGCGCGATGCAGTACAACTGTTAATAAGATACGTTTGAATAGAACGTAGTAGTACTGTAAATTTTTTATACGTGCAGTTTTTGGTGTGGGTTATCACACAGAAATGCCCTGCGCCTCCAGTAAAATAACAGAATCAGAGTGCTACTGGGACTGCCCCGGTTCTGTAGGGCGTCGATTCATTTATTTATTTATAAGGCAATGCGAACAATACACATAATAAAACGTTCTGATATAACAATTATAAAATTTGTTAGCATGGAACGTGTGCTTCTAACAGGCATGCACAACATTGTCTGCAGAGTCACGCGTTGATGCCTTTTACGCAATCATCCACAATAGAACAGCGTCCCAGATGTGCCGGGTGAGGGGCGGTACCAGTAGCTATCTGAAACTTATATCTGGCTTGACACGGACTGTGCTTTCATAAAGCACTGCATACATAGTATCATGCGTTTGAGAAGGCAGATTGTGTCCCTATAACAAAAAAATTCGGCACGCTCCGGCCTCTTAATCGTTCACAGGTTAATTTAAGATGTTTTCTTAAATTATATATGGCTGAAAAATGTTAGATACATATTTCTTTTTATTATATCACTAAGCTGTAATAAACGTATTGAATTTGAAAATCGGCATCTCCAACATTATTATAATACATTATCAAATTCAGAAGTAACGGTGTACTCGTAATTGTAACCTTTTGTTACAATGTTTGAGGATTGGGTATTAAATTAAATAGAATAAGGAAACTTGAGGCCAGAAGGTCCTCCGAACCCTTGATTGGGTAATGTAAAGGTCTTGAAAGATAAATGATACGGTAGTTTCATTGTTTAGATTTAACAACGAATATTTCTTCAGCAATGAAGACCCTTACGACTCTGTTATAATAGTATGGTTCGTTTATTTAATTTATTGTTAAGTTTTCAAGGTTTTTTTTATTTTATAGGAATCTCCATGGAAAACATATCAGTGGACCAAATCAGACGGGACAAAAACAGTCCACAGAAAGTTTCACTTCAAGCAAATCGCTCGGGCGGTGAAGTTCACTTCAAAACTGTTTGGTCGAGCCCTCTCGAAACGCATCAAGGCTACTATCCTATATGCCACGGAGACAGGCAAATCTGAACAGTATGCTAAAGAGCTAGGAACTATTTTTGGACACGCGTTCAATGCACAGGTTAGAATTTATCAAGATTCATGACTAGACAATTTAGAGGAACGGTTACTTGGCGATTTATAAAAGATCTTGGTAGTAATGATGATAATTGGTTTTTTATCCTCATACAGGTACATTGTATGTCAGAATACGACATGTTTTCAATAGAACATGAGACGTTGCTTTTAATAGTAACATCAACCTTTGGTAATGGAGAGCCACCAGCTAATGGCGTTGTAAGTATTTAGATACCCATCACTTTAATTTGGAAGATTGTACGTCAAATATATTTAACTAATCGATTTCTACTGTTTTAGGATTTCGCAGACCATTTATTCCAAATGCTGTACAACGAATCAAACAACCTGGGAAATCAAACATCTGATTTACAAAGCGCAGGGTCAGTATTTTTCAAATTAATTGCAATAGATAAAAATAAATAAATTTGAAAGACAGGACCTTTTTACATTATTTTCATATTTCAGATTTCACAAAACGCCGACACCGAAATCATTGATGAGAACAAACAGTGTGATGAGGGCGAATAGTATAATGACGCCGAGCATAGAATACAAAAGGCAACTAACACGGTTGGAGTCAAACAAAAGTAAGACCCTGTTATGAAATTTTGAATAGCAGCGTACTACTAAATTTAAAAAATCTAATATAGGAAGATTATTTCACAGGTAGTGTTGCTGGCGCATCGTCCATTGAACAAATAGGGCCACTAAGCAACGTATGCTACGCAGTATTTGCTCTGGGCTCTAGTGCATATCCAAAATTCTGCAATTTTGGTAAAACTGTAGATAAAATACTGGGTGATCTCGGAGGAGAGAGAATTTTGGAAGTGACTTGTGGTGACGAAATGTTCGGACAAGAACAACAATTCCGTTCTTGGTCGTCTAATATTTTCCATGTGAGTCCTATTTTTATTACTTTCAGATCCTTAACAATTCCCAGAAACTGTAATTACTAAACTCCCACCCAAATTTCAGGTGGCATGTGAAACATTCTGTCTAGAAGAAAACGACATGGTCAAAGACGCTAAGAAAGCACTTGGCGGAGTGCCCCTGACAGAAGAGACGGTGCGGTTTGGAAAGCCTAGTGTTGCGCTACCTTTGAAATCAGCGCTTGAAGCAGGATTTAGAAAACAACTAATTACCTGCAAAGTCAAAGAATGTAAGAGTTTAGGCGACTACACGGCTGATAGAGAGACAATATTTGTAGATATGGAACCCCAGGTAAAATAATAAAGACAACTGTATAATATGCAAATGTTTCGTAGTACAGTAGGATGCTTGAAATCGAGGCCACTAACATCTGTACACTTTGTTTTACAGACTGAATTAAAATACGATCCTGGTGATCATGTTGGGGTTATGGCTTCTAATAAAAGGGAAATAGTGGACGCTCTTTTGAAAAGAATGAAGGATGTCGATGATTGTAAGAAATCAGTACAGTTGCAAGTTTTGAAAGACACACTTACGCCTACCGGTAAGAAAAATGTTGATCATTATGTTTTAGCTGGAGACAGAAAACATAATTTGATGATCGTTTGAACAAATTTTAGGTTCAGTCAAGACATGGGAAAGACATGAAAGGTTACCAACAGTTTCAGTAAGAGATATATTCACACGCTTTTTAGACATAACGACACCTCCTTCTACCAAAGTTCTAAAGTATCTTGCACAGGCATGTTCAAGCAGAAAAGAAAGTGAGCAAATCATGGAACTAGTAACGGTAAGAGATTCAGAATTTAACAAACCAAAAACATACCGTTTCGCTTTATATGTGCTTGCATATGAATACATTTGTTGTTTCTCAGGACTCGAATAAATATGACGACTGGAAGCACTTGTACTTCCCACATTTGGCAGAAGTGTTAGGCCAATTCCCTTCCTGCAGACCTCAAGCGTCATTATTGGCAGCCTTATTGCCATCATTGCAACCCAGATTCTACTCAATATCATCATCGCCCTTGGCTCATCCAAATCAGATTCACGTCACGGTAGCTGTTGTTGTTTATAAAACTGAGAGTAAGTTGATCTTTTTTTTTCAAATTCAAATTCTTTATTTTCAGATTCCTTTGATCCATAGTTTGTTAGTAGCAGCAATAACTCTTATATTTAATGTTAGTAAAATTTTGCTCCCTTCTAATAGTATAAATAAGTGGTCAGGCCACACTTATGTACATACTAATTTATTATTTATGCTGAGAATAAACGCTCGACCTATGTGTCTTATTATAAATTTTATCTAACTCTAGAGGCTTTCAAAACATTGTTTCGAACTTATTCGCAGATGGTGAAGGACCAACCCATTTCGGTGTATGCTCAAATTATTTGAAAAATCTCAAGCCTGATGATGAAGTCTTTGTATTTATAAGACGGTGAGTTTTCCATGCTGCAATTATATTCAAGAGATATATACATAGCAAGTGCATGATAGCAATAATTGTTATCGTAATCGGACTTGTTTACTATGGTATTTACATTTCCGCAATTAACGTTGATTCCAAGAATTCTTCAACTTGCTATAAATTTTACTGAACGATGTCAATTTATGTAATTTGGACTGAAGAGTTTTGTTAATTATGCGTGCCTTAGTTGTAATAATAAACGGGGGAGGTTTGTCTTTCACTGAATTTTTTTAAACCAATCTAATATCTAATTTACAGTGCACCAAGCTTCCACATGCCAAAAAAATTGTCGGCACCGCTTATTCTAATCGGCCCGGGATCAGGTATAGCACCGTTCAGAGGCTTTTGGAACCATAGACGACATAGTATGAAAAATCTCGCACCAGAGAAACAGAAACCGGGCCCTATCCATTTGTTCTTTGGATGTAGGAACCGAGGGATGGATTTGTACAAAGAAGAAAAAGAAGCAGCATTAGCTGAAGGAGTACTGACTAAAGCAATGGTTGCTCTATCCAGAGAAGCTGGTGTTAAAAAGGTAACAACATTACAAAGCATTTAGAACAATGAGGGAGGTAATTAATTTTAACGCCGTTTTTCAACCCAATTTACAATACAACCCATTGTTTTAGAAACATGTTCAAGATTTACTAGAAGAAGAAGGAGAAGAAATCACAAGGCTGTTATTAGAAGAAGATGGACATTTTTATGTATGTGGCGATTGCAAGATGGCTGAAGAAGTACAACAAACACTCAAGAACGTGATGAAGACGCACGCTAAAATGAGTAACCAAGAATGTGAAGAGTTCATACTTGATTTGATGGTCAGTGAGACATACAAAGAAAACCATTTTATATAATCCAGTGTACTAAATAATAAATTCATAAATGTTTTGTCTTTCAGGACGAGAATAGATACCATGAAGACATTTTCGGAATAACTTTACGCACTGCTGAAGTACAAAGCGCGTCAAGAGAATTTGCAAAGCGAACCCGACAAGAATCTGCACAGTCTCAACCTTAATTTTATTATTTTAGCTAAGTTTTACATGTTTGAATTGTTTTTGTTGTTCTCGATTTTTTTTTTTTTTTTTTTTTTTTTTTTTTTTTTTTTTTTTTTTTTTGTTCAGCCTATTTCGTCCCACTGCTGGTCTCGATTTATACATAAGGATAATTATTTTAAAGATAGAGTAATTAAAAATTGAATACATAGACCTAAGTCTTCATTTATAGGCTATGTTTAGTATAGGATAGGTTAAATATTAATAATTTATGAACGTAAATGTTGCTATAGAATATTCTTACACTATTTGTAAAAGCTGCATTTAATGTCATAAAAGCAATTTTTTTCCTAGCTGTTAGATTTTTCTCAGTATTAACATGAAACGTTAAAATTTATACATCGTTCAAGCTACAAATAAAAGACATTGCTCGATTGAGGGTATTCTTTTTTTTATAATAAGCTTGAGGGTATTATGGTAGCATAAATATTTCACAGCACTTTTTAACTCTTTCTTCTAACAACGTGGTCGTATATTTCAATTTGCGTATACTTTTCCGAAAAGATTCTGGTTTTCGTTGTGTTCTGACCCGGGTCCTCTTGGGGGTCCGGACATATAATTTTATGATCATGACGATTTTGAAAAAGCAATCCTTTTTCTGGATCCATTAGGGGCTGTGAAGGTGGAAATAGATTTTTGAAAGAGAAAGCGGTTTTCGAAGAAGAGAAAAGTTTATACATTTTTTAAACCGGACTTGGAGACATTGGGAAACTGTGTTACAATCTTCAATCATTTCATATCCCTTCAATGTTCAAGACACGCGAAGTTCTAAGCTACAATTCTAGTACCGAGTTGGTAAACTTTACAATATGGATTTGCACTGGATTTGTTTGGTGTAAAGTTTTCAAGTTTTGTAGTTATGTCAGACAATGTGTTGCATTTGAAACAAACGTAAATTTGTTTGTTATTTGTAAGCGGTTAAATTAGAAAACGGAATTCAGAAAATCCTACACATAAAAGCAAAACAAAGCAGATCAACTTGTATCTTCTACCATCTTCACCAAAATCAAGTGAGTACCTACTTTCCTCTATCGAACTGAAGCTAAATTCACAAAGAAAATCTAGAAATGATGATTTGAGCTCTAGACGACAAGTCTACAAAAAAATCCACTTAGACCTATAAAATCCTTCTTTGAAACGGTAATATCAACCTCTGACCTTGTAATTTCTGCTCATATTGCTTCTAACGGTTCCATGCTTCCAGTGATAATACCCAAGATCACTGTCCCTGGGCCACAGCATCTTGTCTTTCTTGAAGAACAGGGCCCAATTCTCGGTAACCAGCCTGTGTGCGTAGTCAATGTAGCCAGAGATCTCGAAACCACCTTTCGTAAAGTGTCTGATGAAAATTATCGACTGCGAACAAAATACTTTTTATGACTCGATATAGTTTGAATAGGCGAAAGTGCGCCTGCGACGCGACGGAGGAGGTTGTGGGTTCCGCCTCAGGACAAATGTTTGTACGATCTGCAGATATTTGTTCCGAGTGTTCTGGGTGTTACCTACGTTTATTTAAAAAATATCTGTCTTTGTAGAAATGTATTAAGCGTATTAGTTATAAGGTGCCCTTAATACTAGCTCTGCTTATCGGGGGGCTAGATGATGCTATGTTGATTGTCCAGCTTTATTATTATTATGGTATAGATCGCTTTTTATACTCAATTTTTTGTTAGGACACAAAGATTGATGTATCTTTGTTTGATGAAAATCTTTGCAGCCGTTTTCATTTTATAATTGTACTTAGTACTTATTTACCTACTCATCAGTTCTAAACTAATTTTTCTACTACCAAAAAGTACGTTATTTGGATTTAGGGAGGTTAATGGACACTGACTAAAGGGCGTTCTTGGTTCATTCAGATGAGATAACCACACGATATAAATATCTATCTATAACCATTTCGCAGAATAGGCCTTGATTATGTACCAGTATCAACAACTTGGTCATCTACATATTGGTCTCCATTGACACATGTTAGGTAATGTTAGTTCGCCATTGATTTCAATGATCAATCAAAGGTATTCACTGCCTATTTGGTCTTGTGATAGGGGGTGGAAAATGGGTGGTTTTGGTTCTGAGATCGGACAATACGAGGTATCTAAATAGGGTAGCCCCCAAAAGATTTTGAAATACTTCGATCTACATTCGTGTTATTCGTGATTTTGGATAATTTAAAGAATATAAAAGAAGAACAAATTTGGAATTACAACGAATCCGATCAGATAATGTCTCCCCACAGCGAGATATCATAAAACTCAATTTTGGTATCTATTCAAGATCCATAAATTTTCTTCCAAGTATAAATTCGATAATCGACTTTCCCGAATTTCTCATTGAATTATAAGAACAATACCCTCTAGGACGAGAGGTCATTTTTCAAATAAGATAATGGAAACTAATTACTGTAAGATCTTTCAACTTTTACACGCAATACCGAGATTATGATTTTGATGCCGTTTCTCATTTTTTCCGTTCCTTGGGTCAGGCAGTTTCAACTTAGGTTGACTATACACCTATATAATATGGCTCAAAATTTCTTACTTGAAAAATCCTGGTCATGTGACTTTCCATTCCAAAGACAAAAGTAAACCATCCTAGTCGAAAATTTAATTTAAAAAAAAAACGATTGGGCTTAAAGGTGGTCAGATTTAGACATATCTACAGGGGGCCACGTAACATGTGTACTAAGCCGAAACGGGGTGATTCTGGACCTTGAGGGAATAACAATTTTTTAAATTTCAAATATTTTATGATTTTTTTTGAAAAAATTATATTTTTCTTCCTATTCATGTTATTTTACACGCATTTTCCTATTATTTAAAATAACAAAATAATTCACCAATGTTTTTTTGCTTGGTTTTTCAGCAAAACCAGTGTTTTCTCATAAAATTATTACGAAAAATGAATTCACTCAAATTTTGAAAATAATAATAATGTAACGGATGTATGTAAAAGAACACACGTAATGAAAAAAAAAACGTTTATTTTTTTAACGAAAAAAAAAAGTTCCATGTTAAAAAATCGTAGACCAAAAGTTGATCCCCTCGGGATACCACGAAACATATGTGCACTAACCCGAAAGTGATTTCGGATTAGTGCACATATTTCGTGGTAGGTACTTTCTATTTGTACCTGAAGGATCCCCACTCGGTTAGCGCGCTCTCGCACAGCTAGTTCCCTGTTGAAGGGCTCGTCTAGCACAGCGCCCTCACTGACCATCACATAGGGCTTCTCGGTAGGGTACACGATCGAATGGATGACCGCGCGGCGTTTGTAGAACTCCAATTCTGATAGTGTGTCGCCATTTGCTCTGGAGGTATTATTATTATCATCACATATTTGCTTATATTCAGATTCATGATCAGCCCATATACGTTAAGTAGACGTGGGGCGTGTTCGACAGTAGACGTCGTCTACTGTCGAAGTCGCCTCACCATGAAACTAGAAAATTCCCACGACTTCCAGGAATCAACTATAAAACTTTCTAAACCTTTCATTTGTATGCGCTAGAGCATAATCCAAAGCAACGGTTTGAACTAAGCCAAATCCATAACGCCCGCGGCAACATTCCTTGACCAACTGGATTCGTATTTATGTAAGTATGACAATATTGCCGGAAGAATGTGGGGTGAGACTCGTTCTGGACTGGACCAACCCAGGTGCCGATAAAAGAGGAGGCCTATACCCAGCAGTGGGTGTCGTTGTCAGAGGGCCGAGATGATTAAGATTATTCATAACGGATGTTAGTAGGTTAATGCAGGAAAGGCACCTTATTTATGTTGAAGAATACCAAATCATAAGAACCTTATTTGTGTTAGAAGAACACCAAATAAGGTTCGTAGTTAACGCGTTCAATGCCACCACGATTTTCATAATGTATTGCCGGATGCCGGGAAAATTTCACGATGGACGCGCTAGGGGAGTCGCCAGCACTGGAATACGAATTAGGGTCAATTCACACCGAGACGCGACGCGACGCGACGATACTCAAAGAGGCCAATGATTTCGCGCTACGCCGCGCGTCGTCGCGAGACGCATCGCAACGTCGCGAGGCGCATCTTAAAATCGTAGCAGGACGACGCCTCGCTGCGCAGCGAGATGCCGCGAGGCGCAGCGGAACGTATCTACTAGCCGCGGGCGCCGCGCGGCCCCGCCTGCGCCCTCCCGCAGTCTACCACTGGCAAGCGATAATCATAAAACTTTTCTGGATAGTTGGCAATGTGGTCAAAAGACAACGTATGAAATTCACCATGAATTCTTCTATTTCTCCATAAATTATGCACCCAAATACTCCTGTGTGATGTCTTCTTTTTAATTTTATTTTTGTAAACTTCTTCCTCTTCATCTTCTGCAAGAAGTCCGATTATAACAAGATCCCAGTCTATCATTATATTTTCAATCGAGCACTCGACCGAACTGCATCAATTCTAAACGAAGTCTGAACGGAAATAGTAGAGAAGTCGCCACAGCGGCCTCAGGCTGCGCCTCGCGGCGTCGCGCGGCACCGTGAGACGCAGCACCGCTCTTGCACGCCGCGCGTACCGGCGATGCACCGCTGCGTCACGATACGTCGCGCTACGCCGCGAGGCACCTCGAGGCGCAGTGCTGCGTGGTGCAACGTAATCTGTATTCTCACAACGTAATGTGTATCTTTTCGTGTAGTGAATAAAGTATATTCTGAGTCTCTCTATGAAAAATGTGCGCGCAGCGTCGCGCCGCGTCGCGTCTCGGTGTGAACTGACCCTTACGTGAACTCGCGAGGGGAGTCAGTGGCACTGGACGTGTTAACCCGCTTACATCCGTTATGAATTCCTCAAACAACAATAGTGATCATGATGATTACTATAATCACAAAAGTACCTGTATCCAAGAGCAGCGATGATCCTTGCTGCAGCGATGCTCCTTAAATTCCGGAGATCGGCTATCTCTATCAAGGAATCTAAGTACTCCTCCCAGTTGTCGAATGGGAGCAGCCTCCGGTCTGCCTCCACCCCTGGAGGGTATGCGTTTTTCTTCTCTGCCATGGCCATTGTGGAGGAATAAGTTCAAAAATATACAGCTTATTTAATAATGTATAGTAGTTTTGTGTAACGAAATAATCTTTTGTCTAAAAAAACATTGTAAAAGGCTAAAATTTATTTTACCCTAGACCATGCCAAAAATAACATTAATTTATTTATTGAATAATGTACAAAGAGAATACAATAACTATTGAGCTACAATCAGGATTTGACATGGTTCTGATTAACTTCAACTTCTTATAACTTCTTGTTTGATGGCAACTTCTTATATAATGGCACCGCTGCTGGTTCTGATTAAAGAGCCTCGTAGTTTTGTAATCACTCGATGTCAGTAAAATGCCATTTTGATGTTTTGATTGTCATAACATGACTGACAAAACTTGATACCTGATTGGCTTGTACTTTAGCACCTCTACGCTTGAATGCTTGATACAGATAAACAGGCATGGACGAAAGAAATTATCCTACGACCATCAAAAGACCCCACAAAAACGACTAAATAAACAGAATTTGACAAGATCTTGTAAAAAGGCGCGTAATCGATTGGTTTTATGGAATCATCACGTCCTCTAGAGTCTCTGACTATCGAAAAATGAGCCTGAAAAAGCGTGGTAAATTTTAAAATTAATATGAGTATGGCAGCCCCAAAATTACAGGGCAAAAAATGGAATAATCGATTTGATACTTTCATCATGAACATCATCATTTTCCTCTCTGAATTAAATAACCGACCTCAATTTAAAAAACCTAGGTTACAGGTACATCTAGTGGACCACCTGGGTCTATTGGCAGTCGGAGTGAGGGCTCCAACTTCCCAAGGTGGACCCCTAGGGGGCGACGGTACTGTGTGGCACGTGCAATCGTAATTTTCGCGGGACGTTGGGGGCGGTAGTCGTAAACGCCCCCGGAGATGTGCTAAATTTGGCAATGCCAGATGGGCCTTGCGCGGTCAGTTCCCAGGCCCATCGTCTACGCTTAGAGGCCAGCTTTGTGGGTCATCGAAGTTTCACTTCGACAACCCCACATAACCATACTGTACCCTAGATGCATTATGGTATCTGTTTGCAGATTTTTCCCCTCGAAAATAGAACAAAAAAAAGGTATAGCTATAAGTAGTAAATTGTTATTCTGTGATGAAACCCTATGGTCCGGAATCACGAGACTGAAAATAACTTCTAATAAATTGTCGTTATTGAATTTATTTCATAGAATTCAAGTTGCCATGCATAATATCCGGCCAGGTGGGATGACGATCTGCGAAAAACTGCAGGCAGAAGCTGGATGCGGCAAGCTGAAGACAGGGCGCTATGGCGCTCATGGGAGGCCTATGTCCAGCAGTTGACTAATATAGGATGATGATGCATAATATAGCGTTGTCATTATAAAATGTTTGAAAATGTCTGTGATCTCTTCATTTCGACTCTACGTAGCCTACTTTACGTGAACGTTAACGTGAGCGAGCCAAGTTCGGAAGGAAACGGGCGAGGCAGTAAGGACCTATCTTTACATGAACCATTGGGCACGCTGTGTGGTCCCATCTGTATCTCAGACATTATGAAACCTACAGGCTCACAATGTCTGGTAAGATCCATGAACAGGTTCGTAATGACAAAGAAAACTACAATCAAATAATAGAATTTAAGAACTAGTGTTTACAATTGGAACAATTAAGCTAACTGCAGACTGTTGCAAATAATCTACAGGTAGCTCCACTGATGCATATTAATACTAGTCGGAAGCGTCCCCAAGACGCTGGCTGCATTGCCCCGCTGAATGGCAATACTGATGCGCTGCGCCAGAAATGTTAACAACTGTCTTTCATACACTACAATTATGTGAACGGTACCCTGACGTGCGCAGCCTGTGATCGCACGTTCATGGGAAAAATTGGATACGTCAGTCTCATAAGGGCTAAACATCAAAGTCCCTAAACTTGATAAATATTGAGTCCAAAGTCCAAGTCACTGTACTCGAAAACGGCTACGTGGATATATATTACGCATAGAATATTCGCTCTAGCAGCGTAGGTACTTCCTACTTATCCTATCCTATCCTACTAATCATACTTCCTACTATATTATCCTACTAATATTATAAAGCCGAAAGTTTGTGAAATGTGAATTTTTGTTACCAAAGATCTCCAAAACTACTGAACAGGGTCATGATGGCATACGCTTAGAGCAAAACCTAACTTAGATAATAGGTTACTTCTTATACTGAAAATACGCGTGCGAAGCCACGGGCAGAAGCTAGTGTACAATAAAGCTCTCTGAATCTAGCGGTTTTACCCTAAACTCTCTTGTAGTGTAGAGGTGTGGTAGCCTATTGTAGTATTGTCTTGCGTCGGCTACTAGAATCTTTGAGTACCTTTACACTAGCCAAACTCGATGTGGAATATTTGCAAGCAAACCGCCCACACTTAACCAAAATTTCACTCTGTTGCCGCGTCTTTAAATACGGAATTTACATTACTTGTCGATTTGTGATCTATAAATATTGCTATCTGAAACTCGACGGCAAGCAAGTGAGTTTCAGTTTTTGTGTTGTGATTAGTTTACAATAATTCCACACCGAGTTTGGTTAGTGTAAAGGTATTGTATTTTCATAGCCTTGATTTGGACATTAGCTTGAAAACCAACCGAGTGATCCTAGCTAGTCCCTATGATATAAAGGTTGAATTTCGACAAAGACGCAATAATGTCGACCTCCTAAAGAAAATACTGCTGTACTCCATCGCATTTGCAAATAAGGAAAATTTACCCTAACGAGGGGTAACATAGCCGGTAACAACCAAGGGTAATCCTACTGAGTGCCATCGAAGTGTCGATGTCGTTCGAAAAACGTACGTTTCGTAGATTAAATACCAGGACTTGACTCTAGGGAACGATTTCAGAGGATTCGAAACGACCTTTGAAAGAAACAGGGATATAATGTACAAGGAACGACTATGCTAGCCGTCATAGTCATCACAACAATCAAGGTATATCACACGAGTTGGGGCCTAATCTGTGGGCTCAATATACCAGGTAGGTAGGCAGACACTTGAATGAAATTAGAATTCTACTTACTCGAGGTCCAATCACATTGAGATGTTCATTCAATCAATTAGTTGGCATCCGATCTTGTAAATTAGATGTACCTACTTATCAAATGATTGAGAATGTGAACAGAAATTCCAAAAACGCTAATGCGGTCATCGATCAAAGTAAAAGAAGGGAGATCTTCCAAGGACATCCGTGAGGGCGGGCGCGGCGGCAGATTTGGCCGAGTATCTCAAGAGGCGAATGCAAGTCTCGACAGAGCCTAGACATTTGCTCCTATTGGAGTCGAGACCCTAGGTCCGTGGGGGTACCGAGGCTCTTCGGCTTTTATAAAAATTATCTGAGCGTCTGGTCGAAGCGACGCCGTGACCTGAGAGCTGGTGAGTATCTGGCGCAGCGCATCAGCATTGCTATACAACAGCGGGGCAATGCAGCCAGCGTCTTGGGGACGCTTCTGACTGGTATTGATATGGATCAGTTGAGCTACCTGTAGATTGCTTGCATGATGGTCTGCAGTTATTTCAATTGTTTTCAATTGTAAATACTAGTTCTAATTTATTTCTATTAATTGATTGTCATTTTCTTTGCGAATAAGGAGAGGGAGATGCGTTACTAGCTTCTCGAAAGTGGTAGGCTCAAATTAGGTGCAATGAGGCCCACCCACCTCAGTCATAGTTGGACCGGCGGCGGCGTTCGTGTCAAGCGTTCTTGTTACGACGAACTTTAGTGTGATTTATTGACTAAAAGACTACAGCATTGCCCTCGTATTTGTTCAATTAAATTATTGCACAAGTTTGGAAATGTAACTGTGAGCGAGCGTTTGCGTGTTGTTGTAAGACAGGCCAGTTGTTGAGTAAGCGCTGGGAAAACGTACCATATCTACAGATTTTACTTAGATCTGTGAATGCTGTGCAAGAAAATATAAATAACAGAAGTTTGCTATTTGAAATCCCAGAAAATTGTTTTATATCTTGTGCGCTTTTAAACATGAGGCATGAGGAAACTTGAACCATTACCGAGTTCACTCGTTTATTTATTTATTCCCAAAACGTTTCATGGACGTAATACCAAGATAAAAGTCTTTGTTTATATATCCTTACCATATTCCAGCTGATTTTGAGACATTCTTCAGTCGATCGTTTCCACGGTCGAATATGGATTATTTGATTCCTTCGATTTATTACTATAACAAAAGTTTTTTTTAAATTATAAACGGCGAACCTTTGCAAATAAAAGTTCAATGTAAGAACAAGTTACTCTTATTTTTACACATAAGATAAGCTTTCTATCACCGATATTGAAAGTATTATTTATCAGCCACCTAGATTTGTATGACGTAAATTTTGATCGATTTTTAAGTAGTTCAGTTTTAGGGCTTATCCTAGGCAAGATCAGAACCAATCTTACAAAGCGTACCTAGGAACTAACCAAAGATCTAAGCAGCCTGTGTTCCGAGATAGGCTGCAACAATCTTTGGTACCAACCTGACACAAAAATCAAACAGCGTGCCAATGCAGCCAGTGTCTTGGGGACGCTTCCGACTGGTATTGATATGGATCAGTTGAGCTGCCTGTAGATTGCTTGCAACAGTCTGCAGTTAGCTCAATTGTTTCAATTGTAAATACAAGTGTAATTTCCTTTGTGAATAAGGGCTTCTGCCATGTTTAGTACGATACAAACTCACCGTGCGCGAGTTTCATTCTCTCTAAAATCTTGATTCAAAACACGTTCGTACCGCAGAGCGTATTTGCATTCATCCCGAATACATCTCGGTCATTCTTGCATTATCCAAGAAAATAAGCAAACTTCTCCGTCAACGCATCTTGTAAAACTACTAACAAGACAAAGTTTAGTTTTGTAAAAGAGATTTTTCGCTGCGCTGCGCTCATCGGAATAAATCTAGCGCGAAGTTGGCTGAAATATTATCTGCATTTAGATGGATAAGTGGTCTTCGGTCGTAGCTCTACGTAGGTTCTTAGAATTGTTAATCACACGAATGTTATGAATGCGAAAGTTTGGATGTTTGGACGTTTGTTACCTCTTCGCGCCACTAAACAGACCTGGCTAAAATTTTACACACATGTAGTGTGTAAATAAATTCATCAAGAAAAACAAGTGCGAAGCCGAGGGCTGTAGCTAGTAAGTATCTACTGTGGTTATAAAATCTTTGTACGCTCGGAAGAGTAGATTGTGTAGACCGAAAACTATATTCAAGACCGGAAACCATTTTATTTATTGTGATCGCAGTAAGTACCTACTACTTACTGCGATCACAATAAATAAAATGGTTTCAATGGTTACGAGGCGCTTATGAGTCCCATGTCCATAGTGCTATGGACTATGGACGCTAAAAGCTCTTGATTTGATGTGTGTGGTTGTGGTTACAAATGCACTTTTGTAAATGTACAATTCTTAAAAACAATCAGTTCTTAAAAACAAACCAAAACCATAATCATCAAAAACCTTTCTACTAATTAGTTTTTTTGGCTACGCCGCCGAAGCGATTTCGTAGCAAGTTACGCTTCGCACCGTTGTTGGTTAGGTACGGCGAAGCAAAGGGGTGTAGATAGTGTGATAAAAAAGCTTGGGACGGGTTTTGCTCCCACTCGAAAAATGACAACTAACAGGCTAAAGGTTTTTTCGTCGCTTTTTTGGGTTCCGTACCTCAAAAGGAAAAAAGGAACCCTTAGAGGATCACTTTGTTGTCCGTCTATCTGTCTGTCTGTCTGTCCGTCTATCAACCCCCTTTTCTGAGGAACGCGTGGACGTATCGACTTGAAATTAACGTCAAATACTCAAGTCCGTAACCTCTTGGAGCCGCAATATAAAGAAAACTTCACAGTACATGCACATGATAGATTCATGGCCTTTACCTACCTATAAAGTGATCTTATTTCGATAGAATCATGGAATACCTACCTTACAATGCAACCTCACAATTTAGGAATTGGAAATAATGAAATCAGAAGTCAGAAATCAATAACTTTATTCCTTTAGGCTCACAAGATAAACACATAGACAAGTCTACCCATCAATTACTATCAAATAAGAAATAAAGTGTTATTGAAATTCTCTTCACTTCAATCTTTTGTCCACTAGTGGAAGAAGTGAAAAAGAAACCACCAGCACATTTATAATTCACATAAGTGTCTAATACTTACAATGTTCGTTATTAAAACAAAAGCATTACCTAGATCATATGAATAGAAACATTATAAAAGAATAGATAACCTTATAATTTAATCTTGACCTTCTATAATTTCAATGCTAAAACAAACTAGGACACAATGTCTAGAAAAAGGTTCTACAATGTAAAATATCTTACCATAATGAGAGATGCTTTCAGCTTACAGGGCCATCAAAGAGTGTCAGAGCCAGCCCACCATCTTTTTTAAATATCTTTAGTTCAACGAACCGTTGGCTGTCGTTATACCTTGAGCCATTCCGTCAAACATCGGCAAAATGGTTTGTTATAACATTTCACAACTAAATACATTGAAATATCTTCTAATATGCTATAATATCCATGACAAATGTTCTTAAATATAAATTAACATTTAAGATACCTAGTATATTCAATATAATGCAATAAGAAATAGTTTAATTATTAAATGAAACTGATTTGTCCAAGAATTTGAATTTGAGCGGGGAAAACAAGTAGGAAATCAGGCTTGTTACATTTTAGTTTTGAATATCTTTTGAAACCTTATTGTTTACCACTATATATACTTGTTATATTATATATTAATTATTAAATAAATTACAATATCTTACACTGCCATTCTGACAAATGCTTCGTTCTCGAAGCATGTAATTTTTACGTTTTATTACACATTTTCTAATTTCAAGTTTATTGATGAATGTTAATAATAATGCTATTATTTTATGAGAAGACAACCTGTTGAACAATTTACAAGTAGTTCACAAGACCAACTAAATTAGTACCTACACATTTTGTAAATGTTTCTTATTTTAATTCTTATTAAACTACTTATATCTAAGGGAAACAGAACCATCAAGCACATTATTATGTAGGTACCTTCATTGATTTTATTTTTAAAAGTTATTTATTAGCATTTTTCATTTATTTTATAGTCCAACATCTGGACACGCATCATTATATCTGTATAGTTATATTAAAAGTTAGTCGTAGAAAGTGAAGTCACAAGTCTGTTTTCCTCTGACCGAGGGACCTCGACATGTATACTCGCTATACCCGCTGCTAATATCCAAAGTATACATCAAGTCCGTGGGCCGCCAGCGGAAGGACCTAATTCATTAAGCATTTTATGTTTTCCTCTTACCGTATACCTCGGCCACATACTCGCTATACCCGCTATCAATATCCAAAGTATACGCTAAGTGTACGGTCGACTAGCGGGAGGAACTATTTTTATTTCGAATCCAGTAATTTTGTCCTCGTATTCCTCTGATCGATAGACCAAGTCAACGATCGCCAGCGGAATTTATTTCGTATTTTTGTTTTCGTTTTATTAAAATTTACTGAGTTTTATTTTCTTTTTAATCTCAATTCTTATTATCACTTTCAACATAGGTACCTACTTAAAACCAACCTTTTTGTCATAAGGACACATAAATGTTTAATAATTAAGACTAACTAAAACTAATAACTAAGTCTAAGATAATGGTACCTATATAAGTACATCATCCGTAACAGATCGAGCATCTATCTGTGGATCTAGGCGAGTATCACCAAGTACGTCATTTATTCTAGTAGTACCCAGTAGGTATGTTTATTAGCCTCAACTTCCATATAAAAAGTAATCAGAGTGGGGTAAATCCTGGATAATTATTTCGTATGGTTGTATTTATTGGTTACTGAACCTTATACAAATCGCTCGGCCAAGCTGACTACACAAAAATAAAACTGTTTCGATCAAATTAAAATAGCTCACTAATTTATTGCATTGGCCTTCAAATTATATTTATGTTGTGCAAATATGTTTATTTTGACAGTGCTTCCATAATTGAGCATAGTACAAAATATATTAGCAATTCATTTAATTATTCTAAATTCCTTCTAAAGCACTTTTATAACCAACCCTATAAAATGTCTAATTGTGCTTAAAAGTAACAATGCTAATCGTACAGAAGTAAAAAAAGCTTTAAAAATTATTAACTGCCGGTAGTTAGAAATAACGTCAACAACTCGAATTCCCGAACAATAGGCTGGTTAGCAAAAACCATGGATCAAACGTTACTAGAAGTGGCAAATTTTGTTTCATATTTCTGTAGTGTTGTGTAGGTTTTTACGAATTTGAAAATAGAACATGAAACCAACTTATTGAACAGGTTTCTTTTTAGGATACAATAAAAGTTTTTTGCTATAAAGAAATTCCGTTAGTATCGTCCAACGTTAGGATTCCACGTGGTCGTACCAAGTTTACGAACCCTTAAGAAACTTTGTTACTGCCACGCTGCTCCTTTGTCCAAATATCGTTGATGAGCATCTCAATGTGGTCGCACCAAATAGTAGCGCCGTCATCGTGGGATCGGACATTGGTAGCATCACGTCACCATCTTGTCGCAGATTGGAAGACACAGCGTCAGTCGTCGCACAGTCAGAAATCGCCTTGAGCAGACCTTCGTACTCGAAGGTCTGCTGCGGGATCCAGTCTGGAACTTGTACAAGAATGTATTAGAATTTTGAAACAGTTCCAGGCTATCCCACTTCTGATGATAGATTCATGGCCTTTACCTACCTATAAAGTGATCTTATTTCGATAGAATCATGGAATACCTACCTTACAATGCAACCTCACAATTTAGGAATTGGAAATAATGAAATCAGAAGTCAGAAATCAATAACTTTATTCCTTTAGGCTCACAAGATAAACACATAGACAAGTCTACCCATCAATTACTATCAAATAAGAAATAAAATGTTATTGAAATTCTCTTCACTTCAATCTTTTGTCCACTAGTGGAAGAAGTGAAAAAGAAACCACCAGCACATTTATAATTCACATAAGTGTCTAATACTTACAATGTTCGTTATTAAAACAAAAGCATTACCTAGATCATATGAATAGAAACATTATAAAAGAATAGATAACCTTATAATTTAATCTTGACCTTCTATAATTTCAATGCTAAAACAAACTAGGACACAATATCTAGAAAAAGGTTCTACAATGTAAAATATCTTACCATAATGAGAGATGCTTTCAGCTTACAGGGCCATCAAAGAGTGTCAGAGCCAGCCCACCATCTTTTTTAAATATCTTTAGTTCAACGAACCGTTGGCTGTCGTTATACCTTGAGCCATTCCGTCAAACATCGGCAAAATGGTTTGTTATAACATTTCACAACTAAATACATTGAAATATCTTCGAATATGCTATAATATCCATGACAAATGTTCTTAAATATAAATTAACATTTAAGATACCTAGTATATTCAATATAATGCAATAAGAAATAGTTTAATTATTAAATGAAACTGATTTGTCCCAAGAATTTGAATTTGAGCGGGGAAAACAAGTAGGAAATCAGGCTTGTTACATTTTAGTTTTGAATATCTTTTGAAACCTTATTGTTTACCACTATATATACTTGTTATATTATATATTAATTATTAAATAAATTAGAATATCTTACACACACAAAACCTATAGGGTACTTCCCGTAGACCTAGAATCATCAGAAATTTGGTGAGCAGCGAGGTCTTATGGCACAAGTAAAGGGAAAAATCAGAAAACCATAAATTTGTAATTTAATCACTAAAATAAATAACTTTTAATGCTCGTCATGGACCAAAACCTATAGGGTACTATCCGTAGACCTAGAATTATGAAATTTGGCCTTATAGCACAAATAAAGAGATAAATTCGAAAACTGTAAATTTGTAGTATATTCACAAAAAAAAAATTTGATTCTCGCCATGGACCAAAACCCATGGGGTATTTCCCGTTGACGTAGAATTTGGCAAGGAGCAAGGTCTTATAACACAAGTAAAGGAAAAAATCCTAAAACCGTGTAGTTAATTCACCACAATAAAAAATACTTTTGCTTCTCGCTATAGACTTAAATCTATAGGGTATTTCCCGTTGACCTAGAATCATAAAATTAAGTGAGAAGCAAGGTTTTATAGCAAAAATAAAAGGGAAAATCCAAAAACCGTAAATTTGTATTTTAATCACAAAAAAATAATTTTTGAGTCTCGCCATGGACCAAAACCTACAGGGTAGGTACCTACTCCCCGTTGACCTAGAATCATGGAATTACAATGATAATTTTTTTTAAAAATCCGACTCGCACATAACGTTTTTTATTTACTTTAGTCTACATACCGAAGCGACAGAAATCAACAATATTACTAAGTGTTTAGTTTTAAATTTGACCTTTTTTAAGTGTACATTTGTTGTATTTATGGAAATAAAGGGATTTTTATTTTTTTTATTTTGTGTGTTTTAACCACTCCACTACATTTATGGAAATAAAGGGTTTTTGATATTTTTTTATTTTGTGTGTTTTAACCACTTCACTACGATCACCTATACACCTACCAAGCGTGGTAATTATGGCACTTGTTTGAGGGAGGCATAGTCAGGAGTGGTAGGTATGTGTGCTTGGTGATGAGATAGTATAATTCTATTATGCAATGTTAATCCTTTTGTATCTAAAAATATTTCAATTTCAATTTATTTATTCAACAACTTTACAGGACAAACCACTTAAGTCTACATTATATCTAACTCAACTTAACTTAAAACTAAAATTAAAATCTATACTAATACAATATCTATCGATAATCATGATTTACCCTTAGAAGAAAGGGCAGAAGAAACAAGATATTAGAAAAGTATATTATTTTGGTATATAAATACAATTTTATGTTTTTATCTGCCCGAATAAAAGTTAAGGTAGAGGTTTGATAAATTTTTTGAGTTTATATATATGACAAAGCTCTGTCTATTCTAATTTGTCTGTCGCATTCAGAATGCATGTTTTATCTGAATCCGCTTCGATGAACATTCCATTCTTGCAGGCTTCAATGAAATCAGAGGGAAGAAAATATTATGTGAATAAACTTACACAGATAGCGGTAACTCGACCGATTTTTTACTGTACTTGGCTGGCTGGCACACTATGTTGTGTCTATCTCATTTTTTTTTAAATTTAACAATCTCAAAGGACTTATCCCAAGATTAACTTTGTTTGGATTTTTAAAAACAATTTAGGGTATTTGTCATGTGAAAGTCGATTTATTGAAGAAAGCAATAAGTATTGTTAATATATTATACAATACAATACAAAAATACTTTATTATACACCAACAAAAATACAATACAAGAGACATTACATAAGACACAAGTTATATAAGACACACGTTAATATTTTTCAATTTTAAACTCGACTGCAAGCATGACATGCTTGCAGTTGAGTTTAAGATAAAATAAAAATTATATTCACATTGTGAATTTGATTTTTTTTTGTTCGTTTTAGTTAGCATAAACTGCAACTCTAAGCTCGAATATAGGTTATTGTTAAAAAGAGAAATGTTTTTCTTTAAATGCGTAGTTAACAGAATAAATTCACGTTAATTAGGTGCGTGAAGATAACGTTTCATTAGCGAGTTTATAAAGTGACACCAGCTGTTCTTTTATAAATAATAAATAAATAAATAAATAAATAATGCTGGACAATTCACACAGCATTATCTAGCCCCAAGGTAAGCAGAGCTTGTTTTTTTTTTTTTTTTTTATTTTTGACAGAAATTATAACCTAGTCCTATTTTTAGCTTGACTTATGATCCTTAATTTTAGCCGTCGTGATACTTTTCACTAATTAGACCCGAGACGAGGTGGGGTAGAGAATAGAGGTATGTGTGCATTGTGTATAAGTTTATTCTACTAGCACTTGCCCGCGGTTTCCAACGCGTTTTTCCCAGATAAAAATAGAAAAGGTAAAACGATTTAAATTCTGCAGAATTTACAGTCTGTAGAGTATTTTTTGCATATTTAAATGTTGTCTGCGTTCTACAAGGAATAAATCTAGAGTAAAAGTATTAAATCAAAAATATATCCATGAGATAATCTAGGAGCCCATGATAAAACTCTAAAATCTCTAAAACTCTAAAACTCTAAATCAATCCTAGTTCGTTACAACATAGGTTTCATAGAAAATATATTACGATTTACGGTAAATTGAATTTTCGCTAGTTTTATTCTTTTAAGAACTAAAAAAATAAAATCTTTTCCACGTTCAATGCGAGTTGAATGCCCTTAGCACCATAGGTTTCATAGAAAATAGATTACGATTTACGGTAAATTGAATTTTCGCTAGTTTTATTCTTTTAAGAACTAAAAAAATAAAATCTTTTCCACGTTCAATGCGAGTTGAATGCCCTTAGCACCATAGGTTTCATAGAAAATAGATTACGATTTACGGTAAATTGAATTTTCGCTAGTTTTATTCTTTTAAGAACTAAAAAAATAAAATCTTTTCCACGTTCAATGCGAGTTGAATGCCCTTAGCACCATAGGTTTCATAGAAAATAGATTACGATTTACGGTAAATTGAATTTTCGCTAGTTTTATTCTTTTAAGAACTAAAAAAATAAAATCTTTTCCACGTTCAATGCGAGTTGAATGCCCTTAGCCAAAAATTTTTCCTACATTCTTTGGTTCGTTTTTTTATCCCTTCTCAATCTAGATAGTAAGCCAAGGAAGAATGCCGAGGTAGGCATACAAGCAAGATAAACAACATTCCCTTAAAAGTGAATTTGTAATGAAAGACTATGACGACAAAGACGGAATATTTAAAATATTGTAATGCACGCACTTTCTGTGCCTTTTGCTCGGAAATATATGCGCATTGAAATAGGAACATCGAAATGTTTTATGTATTGTACTCATTGTTTGTGATATTGACAGAATTGGATATTATTGCCTCAGTTTCCGGCTTATTTCGACTTCGAGGCATTACCTACGTTTGAAATGTGGTGCTGGATGAAGATGGAAAAGATTAGCTGGACGGAGAAGGTTACTATTGAGGAGGCGCTGAAAGGGTTTATGATGAACACCATTGAAAACAGAAGACGGAGAATGATTGGACATCTTATACGAGATGACAGATTCATAATGTAACATCATAGAAGGAAAAGCAGAAGGAAGACGAGGAAGTGGAATAATTAACTATATGAGTCAGTATCAAGGAGATAGCCGCTGTCATCTACACTATAATAATATGATGATAATATTAAAAAGAGAAAAGATTTGTATGTTTGTAATGAATAAACTCAAAAACTACAGGAGCGATATTAAAAATTCTATCACCTTTATAAACTACATTATCCCCGGGTAACTTTTGGGGCTATTGTTATATGTTTAAAAAATAATTTTCCACCCTTGCGAAGCCGGGACGGGCCTCTAGGGTCGTATAAAGAAGTAAAAGAGATCGCAAGGGAAAGAGAAAATTGAATAATTGCACCGACAAGAGATAGGCTATTTAATTTGTTATAGTATTAACCTACCACTGGTCAGGGCAGAGCAAGATTCTCGTCTATATTATGAAAGACTAGCCTTTTCCCGCGGCTTTGCACGCGTATTTTCGGTAAAATAAGTAGCCTATTATCTAAGTTAGGCTTTGCTCTTGATCTTATCTTGATTTATTCAGTAGTTTTGGAGATCCTAGGTTACATCAGATTTCACAAACTTTTGGCTCTATAAATAAAAATGACTTTGAATTTACCTAAATATGATTTGTATCTAACGGTATGTAGACACTGGTGTGGCCGAGTTCCGTACAAGAGTCCAAATCACCATATCATTTTAATTTTATGTTTAGTTGATTTTTTAACGGATTCCCGAAAACACAATTTGATCGCATTAACTTTTATCGTAGATACTTATTTACAAATAAATTATGTAGTTTTTTTAAGCACCTACTTTTAATACGTTCGTTAAATTCACCAATTTTACTAATTAAAAGAAAACATCGCCTGTAAGGCTTCCTGCTCAATATTGATGACTTTTTCAGACTTTACGGGGGTAAACAACTGTAACCCGTGACAATTAATAAAAAAAACAAAACTAATAATTTTCAATCGAAACTTTCAGGCCGAAGAATTTCAATCAACGCTTCTGGTCAGGGTAATTAACTCCCCAAAGTTAAAGTTCGCTTATTTCCCCTATATTTCGGGAATCCACCGAACTATGGCAAAACATTGAAATGCCTCTCATCACGGAAACTTGCTAAGTTTGACCTTCGAGAAAGTTTATCTGAGCTCGATGAAATTATTTTATTTGTATGAAATGTAGTTATATACAGGGTTATTGGTAATTCTCTCTCTCTTTCCCTCTCTGATCTCTTATAAAAAATGAAAAAACGTTTTTCCGGTAGGTACAAAACAAACGAATTCAGGGCAGAGCCTTTTTTAATTTTAGTTTCAAATAAAGCCTTTCTAAAGAATGATTATTGAATTGGAAGAGGTACCTACTACTACCAATCCCAAATTTAAGAATGAAGACCTGGCGTCTTCACAAACGTGTTCGTGATGATGGGCAGAACTTGCAGTTCACGCAGTGTCTATTGTGTTTATTTATTTTATTTATTTATAATTATGATCTAAGTGACAATTGGCGGTCTTATCGCTCAAGAGCGATCTATGCCAGACAACCTGGTATGGATAGGATCGTTGGATATGTACATGGGGTAAGATGTGTGTGCATCCGTTATGGTAAGTACTCTGTTATGCTCTAAAATAAAGAAATACCAATAAAAAAACACTAAGTTAAATATAATACCAACATATTATTCAGCTACGCTATTGGTTAAAAATAAATAATAAATAATAATAATAAATAAATATTGCTGGACAATCCACACAACATCATCTAGCCCCAAGCTAAACAGAAATAATAAATATAATAAGAAAGAATAATAAATGAACATGTATGGAGGATAGACCGGAGATGCAATGAAAATATAGCCCCGAAAGTAACCTGTTTGAACCTGGCAACCAACTTTGAGATATTCATGTTTTAAGGTCTTATTCGATTGTACCGGGTTTGTACCCGATTGATCCCACAAAATTTTCGTTAGTACCCTAAGGGGGTAAAAGTTATGGGAAGGGGGAAATTTTTCAATAGTCGATTTTGACTTTAGTCAGTAAAACGAATAATTTGAATTCGGAATTTAATATTTATATTACTAGGGCACAGTTACAGTCCCTTGAAATCACCAACTTATTAACGGTGTGACTATACGTTTTCAGAAAGAAAGAAACGAAACACATGCATATAAACCTGAAACTGTGTTCAAAAATTACCATAGTTTGTAAATTGACATAATTTTTTGAGAATATCTTAAAATCCTTTAAAACTTACATGTACAGATAAATTTTGAATTAAATAAATGGTTTTCACGCAAATCTGAAAGTAAACAACGGGTACACACGAAACACTTGAAATTCTAAATTGTTCAAATGTATCAATAAAAAATAAATAATATAACTTTAATAAACGAAGGTCTATTGATCATAAAATATAATAAATAATAAGAAATAAATAATACTGACTCAGAAAAGAGTATCTACCTACTGTCATTAATAACAAAGAAAATTATAATCAATTAATAAAAATAGAAACAAATTAAAACTAGTATTTACACTTGAAACTCTCGGGTCACGCGTCGCTTGAAAATTAAATACGAAGGTCCAAATAAAATGAATTCACTTCGCCCTATAAACAAATCCGACTGTAATTGCGGGCAAATATGCTGATCCCTGCTAACAAATAGAGCCTCTCTTTCAGTCTACCGCTATCAACTTAGTTATTTCTTCAGCGTATCGCCTATAAATTCTGACCTCCAATCCAAACACAACCCAAAACGCTTAAGTACAAGGTACAATGTACATTAATAAAATTCCCTTGATGCCTCTCTTTTCCTAAGGGATTGAGATAACTAAACAACTTCATTTATTTAACCCTTTAAATAAAATCTTATTTTACACTAGATAAGGTGTAGAATCGTTTGTGTTTTAGCAACGAGGTGTAGGGTAAATTTCTGCCACGAACCAAATCGTAAATCATGAAGTTTGACTTGTTCGAGCAATGTTTTCTAATGGTCTGCTTTATTTTGAGCTGCTTTGGTTATTGTGGCTTAGTCCGTCTAAATAAAACTTCGGTAATAAATAAAGACTGTTTTATTCATGATTTTTCTTAGGTTGGACCGGGCCATCGTATGGCCCATCATCATCATCATCATCAGGCTATCCAGCATCTGAGTCTTTCGCAGGTCACCATCCCACGTAGCCCTCCAGCCAGTCTTTGGCCCTCCGGCAGGGCAGGGCCTACACTACGTTTGCTTAGTCGCGGTCTCGGTATTGTGTTGATGTATCCTACGTGTTAAGTGGTGACCTATAGTAAGTTTTCGACGATCACCATGGAAGCACCATCGCGTATACATATAGTCCATCTTTGATAGGTAACTGGGAGTTAGCGCGATCCTCTTTTGTTTTTTATAACTAGCAATGATCATTATCTGCAAACAAGAAATATAAAAGTACAAAGTATGCAAGTAGAGTTGTTGTGAATGAAAAAGTTTCAACAGAATAATCATAGGTTCACACTGCACCTAAAAAGCTCTCGCTTCGTTAGTGTAGCAAAAAGCAAACTTTGTTCTACTACATCCTAATGTTGGTACCTAACAAACACGACTTTGACAAATACACGCCACGTTATCAATAAAAATGTTCCGGATCAAACAAAGTGACCGGCTTTTTGACACATTACTTACTGACATCAATACAGTAATGAAAAAACACAAAACTGGATAACATAAAGCTAGGGATACAAATAAATACCATGCTACAAAGTCAATGCCAGCACTTACTATATAGTAGCTATTCTTATTGTTATTTAAACATACTTCAAGAATTTATTAGGCAGTTCGACATACATACCTATCGCTTGTTTCAATACCACTGTAATTGTTTTGTTTTGTATAGATTAGGCAGAGATGCGTAAACAGAGTTTGTTGGCCACCAAGAGCCACTTTAAAGAATTAAGGTGTAGCGCCTTAATTCCTTGCAAATCGACATTAAAACTATTTTATTAATAGAATTGTGATTTTAACTTGGAAAACTAACTTCTATTCGTTAGAACTACTATATTGTGGTCTTGATGCATTGTTTTGCTACATTTACTCAGGATTTGTTTGTTTGGCTTATGTAGCGATAATCAGTGGCCAAAAAAAAGAGCTCTTTTTAAGAGCTCTTAGAAGAGGAGGTCCTCCTCTCAATTACAGTTCTACTCTTTTCAAGTTAGAACAAGCGGTATTGTGACCTTGTGACTTAAAAACGTAAGACGATATCCCAGGAAAATCGAGAATTTGCCAATAAGAATAGGTAGTCCTTACGTCCAAAGTACTACGGTGTAAACTCGGATGACAATAAGACGTGGATCTGTATCGTACTAAAACGTATTGTGGAGTAAATCTTAAATTGTGCTTCGAAGTAGAGATATCTATCTAAACACCGCGCCGCCGCCGCCGCCGCGCCGCCGCCGGCAGGGCCGTCTTAAACTAGGCTGGGGCCCTTGGGCACACAAGAATTCGGGGCCCTTGGGCACACAAGAATTCGCGGCACTTTTAGAAAGTAAAAAAGCGAATTATATAACATGTTTTACTAAGTACCTATGACCATTTATTATAGGTAATCAAAATATAGTTTGATATAATGTCATTAACCTCTCAAGTGGCACGCCCCGCGCCCCGCTACCGCCGTTGTGTGGCAGGTACTTCCGCAAAAATCCGCGGAAATGCATCACAATGCATTATTTCGCTGATTTCTTGAGTATTATCTACTAACACCTCGTAACATCTATATATATTATTTGGATTCTCCATAAAATTTCCTACAAAACAGCGTGGAAACATTCTGATGTTGTATAACGTAATTAATGAGGTTGATTAAAATTAAATTATAATTGCGGAAAAATGGTAAAATTTTAATATTAAAAAAAAAAACATAATAAAAACTTTACCGTTTTTATGTCCAGTTTGAGTTTTATTTTAGAGATTTACCATCATATTATTACACTAAACACAAAAAAGAGCACATTTCCAAGCCATTTAATTTTAATAAATTTTAATTCAGAAAAAAACGATAAAAAATGTCGCGGGTATCAGATTTCAATTTTAATAATACGATTTTTTTAAATTTCTTCTATACTTGGTTACTTTATGGTTTTAACGTCAGCTTGACACTGTCAGTCAACTTTTAAGACATTGACATGGCTGAAAAGTTGACTCTAAGTCATCGATCAAAAATTTCCGGCCGGCCCCCCTTAGATGCACAATGCGCGCCCTGAAAACGTCAGTATCAAAAGGTATCCCATTTGGCATTTTGGGATACCTTTTCAACTAGTGTCATTTTAGCTCTCGGACCGAAAGCATGGTCAAGTGCTCGTATAAAAAATGCAATAATCGACCGACCAAGCAACAGAAAAAGGATGGAATTTCTTATTTTCAGTAAGTTTCAATGTAATTTTTACCTGTGTATTGTGATATGAGCCAATTGAGCCTTATATACTTGAGAAATCAGCATTAAATATTGTTGGGTTTGCCTATGTAAAAATATTTATTTTGTTCTAAGTTGATGAATGGAGCTGCTATTGTTTCTAATTTTTTTTTTATATTTGTGGTAAGTTGTAAGTGATACAATTTTTTTCATGAAAAGACATTTAAAATAACTGGTTGAGGTTTATAAAATAACTAGCCGACCCGCCCTCAATTTTATTTGCGTGGACTCTCTAATAAAAGAAAGAATATCAAAAGTATTAGATTTAATCAACTTAGTATTTAATTTTTAGTTACCCTCGAGATCCTGTGCGTTGGGAAAAAATATGGAGGTCCATTTTAGCACAACAGCGATGTGAATCATATTTTAAACTTGGCCGTGAAAGCCTCATTTGTTCCAAGCATTTTAAAGAATGTGATGGCTACAACACCAAAACAGGCATAAATCAGCTGTTCCTCAAACAGTATGTCTATTTTATTTAACGCAATAGTTATTAAGCTTTACATTTAATAATAATCGTAGTTAACAGGAACATTAAGCAACTAGCTTAATATTCCTGATACTAGGTAGGTACTTATTATTTTATGTTTTTTTGCATTGTGGTGTGGATTGTCCAGGATTATTTATTTCATATGCCGTAAGTTTAAAAGTATTTTATAAGATCCTAGTTGACTTGAAATATCGTTTATTTGGCCCATAGAAAAACTCTTACGAAGCCGCAGACAGACACTAGTTCTTTTAAATTTAAAGTACCTGCCTGAAATTGTATTTTAGGTTTATTTCACCAGCTTATGTTAACTTATTTATATTATTGTATGTCCGAAATGACCCTTTTGTTTGTTGACTGTAAGTTGCGTCGCTAATTTATAGTTGTTTCAATAAATGATTCGTTATCTTTACCTGAATTCTGTTGATTTCATAATCCTTATAAAAATAAACAGTGTATAAATTATTTTTAGGTACCTTCCTACCTACTTACAAAATAAAATAAAATAAATTCGACTCCACTAATCTCTTGTTCCGCATGCAAAAAACTTGACAGGCTCTGCGCAAACTGTCTGCGTCAAAACAAAACGTGGACACTTTTGAGTGTCATTCTTGTAAGGTTCTAGGTATCTACGGGGGAGGCCGCATACTTGATCGATGCTCTAAGTACATAAATTCGTCGAAACAAAAAACAACAAAAAAAAAATTGGTTGTCTGTAAATTCGGTTTACTGACGATAGTTGAACGTGACAACGCAGACGCATCGCTCACTCAAGTAGGAGAGAGACGGATGTCGAGCGCTCTCGCTTGCACTTCAAGCCTTACATGGAACGCCTCAGAGCGAGGTAACGCCGCATGACGAGGTAACGCCGCATGACGTCATGTTTTTTCGTGCGTGCAGCCGGCTCTATCGAATTATAAGACGTTGTCACGTCAAAAAATCGGAAAATCGGCCATAATATGGTCGCAGCTTGATTTTGGAATCTCGAGTGATTGCGTGAGTGATCGCTAGATGGTGTACTTAGTAAATTAGGTAGGATGCGTTCGGAAATATTAATAATTAGTACAGTAGGAATAGGCGCAGTCATCGATATAATGGCGTAGTAGGTAAATACCTTCTGTTAAGATTACTGATCTGTGAAAAAAGTGTAATGTGCCCGACAAAAATGTTTTGAGAATAAATGTGTAAGAGAAATTGTCGATCCTTCGGGGCCCCCTGAGAATGGGGGCCCTGGGCACGGGCCCCGTGTGCCCTTATGGTAAAGACGGTATTGGCCGCCGGTCTGTAAGCCGTGCAATGAAAACAGGCCACAATACACTGTGATTGCGTCGTCGAGTACTAGCGCCAATAACTGGCGCCTTTGGAATGCCTCTACCATGAACATGATTTAAATAAGTTTCTTCTTACAATAATCCTACTTCCTACTAATAAGTAGTTTGTGAAATCAGAATTTTTGTTACCTAGGATCTCTAAAACTACTGAACAGATCAAGATAAAATTTGGCGTACGCTTAGAGCAAGGCCTAACTTAAATAATAGACTACTTATTACATCGAAAATACGCGGGCGAAGCCGCGGGCAGAAGCTAGTAAGTTATATACTCCTTATCAGATATAGTTTCGATTTTATTTATCTTTTTTTAATTGTTTTTCTGAGGTGGAATGCAAATTCTTTACTTAAATTTACTTTAACTGCATTTTCACATTATGTACGAAACATTTTCCTAATAATCTGAGTAGTAGTTTTTTCATTTTTATTTTTAGTTATTGTTTTCTTATTTTTTACATGGCACATGTTTAAAACTTAAAAAGGAAAAGCCCTGAATCCTAAAATACAGTCTAGGCTAGTTTAAGGCCCTACGGGTGATGAACATTGTAAGTGTGTCCAATAAATGATGTCATTGGTTATTTTAATATGTTTATACTCAATTCATACGACGACCTCTGCGGCGCAGCGGGCGAAGGTCTGCCTGCGACGCAGGAGGTTGCGGATTCGATTCCCGCCTCGGACAAATGTTTGTACGATCTGCAGACATTTGTCCAGGGCGGTCTGAATGTTTTCTATATGTATAATAAAAAATATCTATCTATGTAGTGTATTGTATTAAGTATATCAGTTATCTAGTACCCATAACACAAGCTCTGCTTAGCTTGGGGCTAGATAATGCTGTGTGAATTGTCCAGCATTATTTATTTATATTTAAGCTCAATTGTTTCAATTGTAAATACATTTTCTAATTTATTTCTATTATTCGATTGTAATTTGTTTGTGATACATATTTATTTATTTATGTGGAAAACAAACAGCTTTTAAAAACTTAAATGAGTAGAAACAGTGGTGGTACAATTTAAGCTTAAGAGTTTTCACATAAAAACATTAACATATTAAATTCATATGTTGTAATATTAATAGTAACGTTAATATTTTGTAATTTACATTCATATGTATCGGTAAATACTTTTAATTGGGAATCTGTACCTACAGATCACACCTCCTTTCGTTTCAGAAATGGTGCACAATAAATTTCACGTGATTTTCACCACTCCATAAATCGAGTTTCCAATGAGTATCACCAGTAGGAGCAGAGAACCTAACAAGATAGCTGCAGTTCTGGGTCCAGGGTTCAAGTAGGCAGAATGGCAGACTTCATAACTCTCTGGAATCTGGAACTTGGATAACTATTCTCATTTGACCGGCCGATATCCGTTCGCCTGGAACACTTTCGATTCGACTTGAACCCGCTTCCGATCTTGCTGGATCTAGGACGCATGGGCATCTGGTGTTTACCAATTCCTAAGAAATAAAATAATATCGCAAAAAATTGGTTGTCTGTAAAGTCGGTTTACTGACGATAGTTGAACGTGACAACGTCTTAAGAAAATACTGATGGAATGGTAGCATTTGATACTCGATCAAAACATGTAAATGTACTATAGTATAGCAGCTGTCCACGCAGACGCATCGCTCACTCAAGTAGGAGAGAGACGGATGTCGAGCGCTCTCGTTTGCACTTCAAGCCTTACATGGAACGCCTCAGAGCGAGGTAACGCCGCATGACGTCATGTTTTTTCGTGCGTGCAGCCGGCTCTATCGAATTATAAGACGTTACAAACGTTACAGCAAAAACCTTTACCAATTCCGTTCACAGAAGTCAGTTCATGATATTTCTGCTATAAATTGTATTCTTTTGAATTATTTGTTAAATATACTGTGTAAAAATGTTAGTACCTACTTACTTCTCATCTGGTACCTACCTACCTATCAAGCTCTGAGTACTTGAGTTGTATTGATGGTGTGTACATACGCCAACATTATTTATTTAAATCGAATAAATATATCTAAAAGTACTTATATTTGTTTATATCATAATCATTTGGGATAAGATTGTAGGTACCTACCCACTTCTGTGTATAGCTTCCCGAAGTTTGTGCCATCTTCGAAACAATTTCTTTTAATGTTAATTTATATCGGCGGCAAGGTGAAGAGAGGGCGCTATGGCGTTCATTAGTTCATTAAGGGGAGACCAGCAGTGGACTAATATTGATGGATGATGATATCTTATCTATCAAATACTTATATAAAATTGAAAAGTCGATTTGTAATGTCAAAATCACAGCATTTTATATAGCCAGATCACGGTACTTATAGCAAAAATTTATATATTTGTCTGTCTGCCTGTTTGTTTTAGCTAATCTCCGAAACAGCTGAACCGATTTTGACAGGACTTTCATTAGTAGCTAGATAGCTAATGTTACAGCAGGTAACTTACGCTCCTCTCATTTTCGCGCAAAAATTAAAAAACCCATGAAATTGAGATTTCAATCCGGGCAAAGCCGTGAGCACAGCTTGTTAGAAAATAATTTCTGATAAATGTTTCTCTATGAAATTCCGTAACGAAATTATGTGCTAAAGCGCTTGAGAACTTTGAGAATTTGCTAAAGACGAGACAAAATAAAAATAGCACTCTGCAAGATAACAACTTAAAATTAAAGATCGCAGACAAAACTAACTAATTTAGCACTTTTAATTAGCTTTTCAAGTTCGTATTTCAGAGTAATTCGTCTAGGCAGGATTAGCGTCTTGATGGAATCGAATTAGAAAGTATGTAACTTTGAACTTGAAAAATATATCTAAAGGTGGGTACTGACCGGCGTTACAGGGCGTAATGTAACGTGTTACACGTTACACAGCGAGCGTTCGTGCAGCCAGTACTGGGAAAAAAGGCACTCGCAACGATCAACGAGCACACGCCGTAACGTATCATGTTCGTTGCAAATGGTACCTATATTACGACCGTAACACTGGTCAGTACCCCGCTTTAACCCTTCACCCAACGGCAAATCCGAGGTCGAAAATGTGCGTCTACGGAAAATTCGACTAAAACAATTCGTCTAATACAATTCGACTAAAACAGATAGAACACAATTTGACTAAAAAAATTCGACTAATGACAATTCGACTAATGACAATTCGACTAAAGCAATTCGGGGGGGAGCAAGGGGTGGGGGGGGGTTGTTCGTGGCGACTCTCTCTCAATCCAAATTATGTAGAACGTAGAAAATAGTGAAAAGCCGATTTTTTTCGACCTTTGTCGTCGACGCAAACGACCTTAAGTGACTTATAAAAAGATCTAAGTATCTGTGTATGCCCACCTGAACAAACTGTTACTAACCATTAATTATGTGCTGCATAATGCAAGGGGTCATACTATCTACACCATAATGACACTAATAGATAGATACTATAAATGCGATGGGATCTGGATTTTTGTTACCTCTTTACGCTAAAACTACTGAGTGGATCGTCTTGAAATTTTGCAAAAATATAGTTCTACATTTTATTTATATATTTATTTTTTTAGCAGTTTTAACGATTAAATTAGCCGATTAAAAGCAAATGGTGCTGGAATAATATCCCCCCTCCAATAAGGAACTTGCAAAGTTATTATGGCTTTAAAGTCAAACTACGCAATTTTATTTTTGAAGGTCAGAAAAGACAAGAGAGTCATAAAATCGATACAAGTATCATATAATAATGCTGTGTAATTACATGAAAATAGTTATTTTTTTGTAAAATTTATTACCTACACTATATTTTATGTTTACCTGTGTAAAAATGTCGGTCTGTACAGATATTAGTTACATAAGTTTAGTTCAGCGTCTCTTCCGGAGTTCATGTAATGTGTGTAATTTTTAAGAAATTATATACGGCAACACATATGTATCTCGTGTTTGTCAACCGTTGCCGCAGATTGTGTTTTTAAAATTGTTATATTTTTGATTGTTTTGTGTTATCTTCCGTGACGTCACCAAACGGCTCTGTCGGAAGACCAGCGTTGGTTGTTACGTGGTAACAACCAGCTTATGCTGAGACAGAGACCGTTTTGTGACTTAATTCGACAGAAGCTGTATCTTTTATTTTATCTTTAAATCGTGTTTGTTTTTGTTGATTAAGTTACAAATAAAATATTCTATTCTATTCTATTCTATTCAATTACTTTAGTTACATAGATTAGCATAAAGATAAAGGCTACTTTTTAGCTTGGAAAACGCCTGCGAAGCTTCGAGCAGAGGCTAGTAATTCATAGTTTAAAGTTTGATGCACTTCTTTTCAGTTTAAAACATACTAACTTGAATAATGGTGGGTAGGAACATAATGCATTATAACATATAGGTTTGAGTAAGTACTAAAGTAAAAAGTTAAAATATATTTTTAGTTCAGATAAATTTAAATTTATTTCCGTAAAGCAGCGTTCATTCAAGTTTGGGATAACTTTTTCAAGTTTGGCGAAGTGTCTTTTAACTACAATAACCCATTTAGCACTCTACCAACTTTTTCCTTGGCCACTAGGTGAAAATTGGTAAACTATATCGCAAACTAGCTTATTTCTATTGTTTTAGAAAAGGTATGCATAGTAAGTACCGCTATTTGTGCCCTCGTTTAGGGTGTGCCTATGTCCAGCAGTGGGCGTTTGTAGGCTTGTATGCTGATGATGACCTGTATATTATTGTGAGTTGACCTCATAACAAGGCGAGTTGATAATAGGTGGACCAAAACAGAAACTAATTGGTGGCCAAAAAAATGAGCAAAAGAATCGTCGGACGCCCAGTTGCAAGGTGGGCCGACATAGTAGGTATGCGTCGGGGGGTGGCAATGGAGGCGGTTAGCACAGGGCCGGTGTGGATGGCACAAACTTCGAAAACCGAAGTTTCACTGCTGGGTATGCCCAGCAGTGGATAAAATCCAGCGGACGATGATGACCTCCTTTCAAAGTTCAAATCATTTTTACTCTTTTTTTCCAAAGAAAACTACAATCAAATAATGTAAATAAATTAGACAATTCGTTCAATAGTTCCAATTGTAAATACTAATTTACAATTGGAACAATTCAGCTAACTGCTGACTGTGCAAACAATCTACAGGTAGCTCAACTGATTCATATCAATACCAGTCGGAAGCGTCCCCACGACGGTGGTTGCATTGCTCTGCTGTATAGCAGAGCTGATGCGCTGCACTAGATACTTACCAGCTCTCGGAACACGCGACGCTTTTTATTTATTTATTTCCATAAATACAATAATATACACTTAGAAAAGGTCAAATTATAAAATTATACACTGACATGGAAATAAAGTGATATATTTGATTTCTGTCGCTCGGTACGTAGACTAAAGTAAAGAAGCTTTGTGAAGGCTAACAATCAAATGCCAGATCATGCAAATGAGAATATTAGCATTACGCTGACAAAAGATCTGTATGCCTAACCTAGCCTCACTGCGGTGGGAGCAGATAAATTATAAGAATCGAGCAAACACTTTGCCCAGTAATGGGATGAAATGGCCTATTCAATTCATTTACTCTTTCACAAAAAAATTAGTACCCACCTTAACTTATGTTACGCCCAACGTTCTATAAAGTTTTAAAAACTTTACCTATCAACAAATCTAAAATCTAAATCTTTAAATCTAGTTTGTTTCTTCAGTTGCAGCCAAATGAATCTGAACCTTGTGCAAGTGAAGACGTGTTCGAGTCACCACTAGTTTGGCAAACTCGGTTGTTAGACAGTGAGTGTCAGGTAACTCGGTCGGTTGCAGAAATGGAGGCGACAAGAGCTTCATTTGCATTGCGACAGAACGACCAACTTGGAAAGCTTTTATGCCGTTTTCAAAAAGACAGAGCGTACCTAAGCGAGGGCCCAGAGACAGACGTTTGTTCTGTGTTTATTTCGGTTGATAGGCAAAGATTTAAATCGTTAGATAGGCCCTTACCATAGTGAGACGGCGCCATGTTGTTGCTAAGAGAAATGAGATAGCTAGCTCATTTGGAATCAGTGTACACCTAATTTCAGGGTATATAGGACATATAATAAATGGTAATAATAACAGTATTTGCTTAATAAATGGTAATAATAACAGTTAGATTTATTGGCAAAAAAACAATTTTTTGGGTTCCATACCTCAATCAGAAAAAAAGAACCCTTATAAGATCACTTTGTTGTCCGTCTGGTGTCTGTCTGTCAACCCTGTTATCACGCGTGGACGTATCGAGTTGAAATTAACGTAAAATACTCAAGTCCGTAACCTCTTGAAGCCGCAATATAAATAAAACTTCTAAGTCAATGCACTCAAAAGTTACAGCCGTTTATGTCCGAAAATATTGAAATTTTCAAGGGATTCACATGCACACATAAATTATAGGGTACTTCCCGTAGACCTAGAATCATGAAACATGGTGAGCAGCAAGGTCTTATAGCACAAGTAAAAGGATAAATCCGAAAACCATAAATTTGTAATTTATTCACAAAAAAATATTACTTTTAATGCTCGCCATCGACCAAAACCTAGAGGGTACTTCCCGTACACCTAGAATTATGAAAATTGGCAAGAAGCTAGGCCTTATAGCGCAACTAAAGGAAAAAATCCTAAAACCGTAAATTTGTTGATTATTGACAAAAAAATACTTTTGACTCTCGCCATGGACCTAAACCTATAGGGTACTACTCGTTGACGTAGAATCATAAAATTTGGCAAGAAGCTAGGTCTTATAGCACATGTAAAGGAATAATAAATAAATAATAATAATAAATAAATAAATAATAAATAATGCTAGACAATTCACACCGAATTATCTAGCCCCAAGCTAAGCTAAGGAAAAACCATAAAACCGTAAATTTGTATTTTATTCAGCAAAAAAAAAAAACTTTTGATTCTTGCTATAGACCAAAACCTATAGGGTACTTCCCGTTTACCTAGAATCATAAAATTTAGTAAGAAGCAAGGTCATACAGACTCGTACTTGACGTTTTATTATTTAACTACTCATTAGTGTGCGTGCGTCGGCATTTTGTTAACCCATACATTCAAAGACAATGTCACAGTTTTTGGTGTCAGGGCATATCTAACAATTTAAATCCTTACCTATGCCTATGCCTGGGTAGTACTTACTATTACTACTATATAGTTCATCGACAGAAATTATGAGAAATGCTTAACCATTGACTTGAGTTTCCGCTTTAAGGAGAGGTCTATTTACATTTTCCACCACGAAATTGCTGAAATTACTTTCTTCGAAAAAAAAATCAAAAATCTAATAAAATTAGAGTACCAATTTGCACAAAAAGACAAATCGAAACCAACAATTGCGTGAATTGGAGAATTGCGTATTTAGAAGAATTTAAAAACTATTATTTATTACAAAATAGGCCATAAAAATAGCTTTTTCTTTCAATTCTTCAAAATACGCTCCTGCATCTCTCGTGGGTGTTCATAATCAACATTATTAATATTTCTGAACAATTCACACAGTATCATCTAGCCCCAAGCTAAGCAGAGCTTATGTTATGGGTACTAGATGATCGTTATACTTAATACAATACATTGGATAGGTAGATTTTTTTATTGTACACAGGAAACACCAGGAACAATTTGTCAGGCGGGAATCGCACCCGCAACCTCTTGCGTCGCAGGCGGACCTTGCTACGCCACAGAGGTCGTCATTATGTCAATTAAAACCTACATTCAAACCATCTTTACTGGCTTGCACAATCTACTGTGTCGGGTCACGAACGTGCCTTTTATGAGAGTTCGACTTAGCACCAAATGCCTTTTTATGTCAAAAATCCGATTTTAGATTTATATTCGCAAATTCCTCGAGAGAACCACGCGAGATAAGCTATGTAAGCTATCTACAAAGGTTGGGCCCGATTGGCCATAAAATTCGACAAATAAAACGGTCAAAGGTATTGTGGAAGTGTTATAGGGTCGCATTTTGTCGGTTTTTGAAAGGCCTTTTCTAATGTTTTCCGCGTTTCCGCTCTACGCATTCTACGCGTAAGCCTTTTGGTTCTTTGTGTTTTATACAAAAGTAAGTTTCGTTGTGTAATAGTTTTTTAGGTGCTTTGTGAGATGATAAATCGGTGCGGGTTTCAAATTATTAAAGGAAATAACATGAGCAGTCATCTTAGTGGAGACACATTACCACTAACAAGACGTAGTAAATAAAAGCATAATTTGATTATTTTGATAAAACAAATGAAGTTCGATTTCGAATCCCATAATTCTAATTCTAATTCTAATTCTGAGTGGGGGAACTGGGATCTGCACTGACATCTCGCTTTGGAGTGTATTGTGCATTGTCCCCCTGCCTAACCAGGCCCTAACCAGCCCAGCTCCTTGAAGTACCGGAGCAGGACTTTTGGCGATTGACAGCTTCGTTTCAGCTTTTCTGTGGGCGAGGATGGGTTAGATCCCTCTATGAGAGTCTTCAATCCCGTTACCCGTCTGGCCTCCTCTGTGGCCGTGCAGTGAACCACTACATGTTCCACAGTCTCTTCTTCCTGGAAGCAGCCGCGACATAGGCTACTGTCTGTGGCTCCAGTCTTGAGCAGATGATGGTTCAGTTCACAGTGACCTGTGATGATGCCCACCATTGTTCGTAGGTCCTCGCGGCTCATCTTGAGCAGCGTGTTTGTGGTTTTTCTATCTTTGGAGGGGAATATTGATCTTGTATGTTTGCAGTCTGTTCGACGCTCCCATAATTTTTGGTGTTCTTTTTCTGAGTTTAGTTTTAGTTTGTTTTTAACTTCCGCTGTGGGCGGATTTGAGAGACTGATGTCCTGTTTGGTTGGGGTCTGTCTCGCTCCTTCTTTTGCTAGTCTGTCTGCTTTTAAGTTGCCTGCACAGGATCGACTCTCTGTCCATTCAATGCTGACCTTGTTATGTTCAGAGAGACTTTGTAGAGCGTTGTGGCATTCTACAATTGTTTTTGATCTCGTTTCTGACCTATTGAGTGCGTTTATTACTGCAGCGCTGTCTGTTTTGAAGACCAGCTGCAGCTGGCAGGTCAACTCTTTGATAGTTGCCTCCCTAAGCATATGATTTGCCGCCAGTTGGAGTGCCAGTGCTTCAGCCTGGAAGGCCGTGGTGGCAGAGTTTAGTGGTTGAGCTCTAGAGAGTCCGGTTTCGGGACAGGAGTAGCCGCAACCAGCTCCTGTCTTATTCTTGGCCCCGTCAGTGTAGATGTGATATGTGGTAACGTCATGTGAGGTGCTCGCTGCTGCGTTCTCTTCATGCGTTGTTAAGTAGGTCTTACCGGTTAAGTAGGTAGACGCTATTCTGTCAGTACCATTTGCTGCCTCTGGAATTGCAGCAATTGCTTTATTTAGTATCCTACAGTGGGTTGTTAGGCCTGAATCGCCTTTCCATTGGTTTGTTGATTTAATTCTTAGGGACGCCGCCATTGCTTCCTGCTGTATGTGAACATGCAGGGGCGTTAGCCCTAGAATTATATCCAGTGCTGCAGATGGGGTTGATTTCCTACATCCGCAGATGAGTGTGCAGGCCAGTCTTTGCACTTGCTGCAGTTTGTTGATGGTGGTGACTAAGTTTGTTCTGGGCCACCATACTATTGCACCGTATGTTAGCACCGGGCGTACCATGACTGTATATAGCCACAGACACAGCTTGGGCTTTAGGCCCCAGTCCTTGCCTACCGCTCGGGTGCATTGCCATAATACGTTTGTGGCTTTTGTCATGATATGGTCTAGTTGTTTGCCCCATAATAGTTTACTGTCTAGCCATATGCCGAGGTATTTGACCTCCTTGCTCAGAGTCAGTGTTGTACCTAGCAATGAGGGTAGTTCTAGTCTTGGTAGTTTGGTCTTGCGAGTGAAGAGTACTAGTTCGGTTTTGTTCGGGTTTACTGACAGACTGTGCTTGGTGCACCATGTTTCCACAATCCGCAGCGCCTTTTGCATCTTTTCGCAGAGAGTTGTTTCAAAAAGCCCCGATATCATGATTGCCAGGTCGTCTGCATATGCGATCGTTAGAATACCATCTGTGTTCAGTGAGTCCAGGAGTTCGTTCGCGACCAGTATCCACAGGAGCGGTGAAAGGACCCCGCCCTGCGGACACCCCCGCGTCACCCTGCATTGGGCTGCTTGCCCCAGGGATTCTGAACTCTCGATCTTAGTTGCTCTACTGGATAGCATTTCAGTTATCCACTGATTTAGGTTTTCATCAACTCCTTGCTTTCGCAGAGCGTTCTCTATTGATGGGAACGTTGTTTTGTCAAAGGCCCCTTCTATATCTATGAAGGTGACCAAGCACGATTGCTTACTTTTAAGCGCACCTTCAATCTTGTGAACTACTTGGTGTAGGGCTGTTTCAGTAGATTTACCTGATTGATAGGCGTGTTGATTTTTGTTCACTGGGTTTCTAACTAGCGGCCCACTTCTGATGAACTTGTCGCATAGTCTCTCGAGTGTCTTCAGTAGGAACGAGCTCAAGCTTATTGGTCTGAATGACTTTGGCTGGGTGTAATCTGTTTTGCCGGGTTTTGGTAGGAAGATTACTTTGACCTCCCTCCAGGCGCGAGGGATGTATTTCCACGCGATGCAGCTTCTGAATATTGAGGCTAACGATGGTGTGATTCTTGTTAGATTCCACTGCAGGAGGGCGGGGAAGACGCCGTCAGTGCCAGCGGCTTTGTACGGTTTAAAACTTCTTACCGCCCAGTCCAGCGCTTCCTCTGTTACTATCTGGTGTGCAAGGTCCCAGTCGTTTTTATGGGGTTTTACATGATTTCTTGCTTCCCATCCAGTGTTTTCTTCCAGTTTGCAGTCCGGGAAGTGTGTTTTCAACAGTAATTCGAGCTGTTCCCGCTCGGATTTTGTGTATGATCCATCTGGCTTTTTTAGTGAGCCGAGTTTAGTGGACGTATCCTTAGATAGAATTTTGTTTAGGCGAGCCGTTTCACTCTGAGTAGCTATGGAGTTGCTGTAGCGTTTCCATGAGTTTCTACGGCTACTTTGAATCTCGCGTTTGTACTCTTGTCTGACCTTTTTATAGTCAGACCAGTCTTGGTCATCCTTGGTATTCATCGCTCTATTAAAGTGATGACGTGCTTTCTTTCTGAGTTTGGTTAGTTCTTTGTTCCACCATTTGTCTTTGCGATGAGCAATCTTGTTGCTTTCGGTTATCAAGGGACTCGCCTCTTCGTAGCTGGTGGCTATATGTGCCGTCAGCTCGGTCAGCGTGTGTTCAATTTCCTCTGGAGTTAGCTGAGGCCCGGGATCAGGTCTCGCTAGAGCGTCCAATTTTCTGTTTAGGGTTTCCGCGAATAAGGCGGTGTCAGTCTTCTTGGGATTTCTGTAGGTACGGGGAGGTATTTCTCCTGTCCGCAGTTGAAATCTTATCCGCCTGTGGTCTGCGCATGATGCTTCCTGTGTCGCTACATGCCAGTTTTGTATGTACTCTGCAATGGAATTGGTAGCCATTGTTAGGTCTATGATGGTCTGAGCCCATGATGTTACGAACGTCGGTTCTGAGCCTCTGTTCATAATGTTTAGGTTGTGGCGTAGTATAAAGTCGAGGATATCCTTGCCTCTTTCGTTTGTGTCCGGGGAACCCCATACGGTGCTGTGTGCATTAGCGTCACAGCCTAGTATGCATTCCATTCCCTGAGTGTTGCAATAATGGAGTAGTACCTCTAGTTCTTCCGGCGGCGCTTCCACGGTACAGTCTAGATAGGCCGAGGCCATTAAAATAGTTTTGAGCTTACCTTCCAGTCCAGTTTCCAGCTGCACCACGGTGAGATCATCCGTGCACAGGTGTGTAACCAGTGAAGCCTTCATATTTTTGGGTACGTATATTAGCGTTCTAGTCTTATTGTTAACTGGGGAGTTGAAAACAGTGCCCGGTAAGGAAGTGAAACATACCCTTCCCCGGACGATGTAGGGCTCCTGGACCAGTGCAATGGTGTGCGGTTGCTCTTCTAGGGTTCTTCTCAGCGATGCGAACCCTGTGACGCTGTGTTGGATATTGGCTTGGACTACTGAGATTGTATTGATTTCGTCTAGCCTATTTTGAGTTATAGTGGCTCTAGTATTCGAGTTATCGTGATTATCTTGAGAGATTAGATTTTGGTTATTTGGTATCCCACGAGTGGGATTGTGGTGAGTTTGTTTCGATACCTTGGTTTTTACAGACATTATAAGTCAGAGGAAGAAGGGGGGGTATGGGGGGAAGTAGATGACAGCCTGCGCCGCTCTACATATATTGCGGTGGGAGGGAACCCGCCGGGGACGCCACAGAGAGCTCCATGTCCATTTCTGGCGCCGGTGAGAGTAGGTTTAGGCCCGAAAGGCCTCCTAGCTCGTCACCCACGTCACCTAGGAGCTTATCTATCGCTTCCTCGGAGAGTTCCCTCTCGCCTGTATTAGGGTCAGCGTCGACCCCCATGGTGGCGCCGCTTGCAGCTCCAGGCACGCCCGCGCTAGCGCAGGGTGACTCCGGGGCAGTCGGCGGCGCCACAATCGGGGTCTTGACGTCCGACGCTCTGGGGGCTCTGACGGTGAGGTGCAGATTAGCTAATCTGTATTTCAGCTTGTTTTTCCTGGCCGCCACAGCCGAGAGCTCCTCCACCGGGATCCCGAAGACCATGACATTGTCGGTCATGGCGTTGTTCGGAGTCCGTTTGTGGGCGAAGATCGGCCATTGGTCAATGCGCAGGGGTGGTAATCTCCGGTTATTACACCAAGCTAAAATTTGTCTGATGTCTTCGGCGGATTCGTCACAGTCCGGCACGAATACGACACCTTTGTGATATTTGGGCAGCTTGTGTTGTGGCACCACTACCAGTCCACTAGTTCCTGGCCACAGCGGCGGCAGGCTAGCGACCGTAGCAGCAAGCCACTCCAGACTGTGGTCATCGGCTGCTATCGCACTAAGGCCGCCGTGTGCCGGTTTCGGCATGGCTTCGAACCCCGGGGCCTCGTGCTCAAATTTATATTTGTCATCCCGGCATAGAGCCGCGAAGCTCACGTCCAGGTGTCTACGGAGAAGTGTCGCGCGTCCCTCGTCCATATGGACACCGTTCTTCTCCATGATCACCACCTTTAGGTGTGATTTGGCGGATGCTGCATACGACGAGGTCCCCTCGCCACTCTCCTGTTCAGCGCAGGCAGCCGATACGGCGGCACCATTCTTCTCTATACACGCCCTCTTTTCCGCTGTTGCAGATGAGGGCGAGACTAGCTCTGAACTACGCTGCCGCTTGGGCTGCCTGGCGCCGTCTATGTTCGTGTTCCCGGTGGGCTGGTGGGGCCCGGACCGCGGGGTATCACGGTTCGGTTCAGCAGCTACTAGCGGGGCCGAGGCCCTGTGTTGGCTCTGTCCGTTACCGGCACCCACGGGCGGGGCCCCCTCCGCCCCCGAGTATAGTGGGGGTTGGGGATGGGGTGTGACCGGGAGGTTCATTACCGTGCTGACCGCCGGCGCTATGGCCGACAGGTCATCAGGGTACACGTACCCCTCTATGCGAGTGGTCAGCACCTTTTGCATAAGTGCGGAGGCTTTCTGTCTCCTTTCTTTTCTCTGTCTGTGATTCAAAGGACCAACAGACAGTTTACCTGAAGCCGCGGTGCCGGTTTGCGCTGAAGGCGCTGCTAAGGCCCCGCGACCATTCCCTACGCTACCCGTATTCAACACAGCGCCGCCAGTGTTCGTCGCCGTGCCCGCAGCTGCCGCCTTCGCCCGTGCCTCCTTCGCCGCCAGTCTCTTCCTCTTCCACTTTCCTAGCTTGGCCGGCACTGGTCCAGCCAAGATAGGCGCCTGGGATGACGAGGAGGCGCCTGGGATTGCTGCATCCGTAGTTTTGTTGCTGGCCCCAGTAGTAGCTGCGGAAGGCGGGGCCTGGGGTCCCGCCCCACCTCCGCCTTCGGTAGCCAACTTAACACCCGAGGGCCCGGAACCCAACGGGCGCCGGGTGCTAGCCGGGTCGCATGGCGTCTCATTATTTATGTTTTGCATCATTATTTTTGGATTGGTTGTTTCTTTAAAGCAGTAACGAAGCTGTTAGTGGCTGTGGGTTGCCCCTCAGCGGCGACAGAGGGAGGGGGGGAAGAGGGTGCACTAGGTAACTCGCGCTCCCTCCCACGCGAGATAAGCTATGTAAGCTATCTACAAAGGTTGGGCCCGATTGGCCATAAAATTCGACAAATAAAACGGTCAAAGGTATTGTGGAAGTGTTATAGGGTCGCATTTTGTCGGTTTTTGAAAGGCCTTTTCTAATGTTTTCCGCGTTTCCGCTCTACGCATTCTACGCGTAAGCCTTTTGGTTCTTTGTGTTTTATACAAAAGTAAGTTTCGTTGTGTAATAGTTTTTTAGGTGCTTTGTGAGATGATAAATCGGTGCGGGTTTCAAATTATTAAAGGAAATAACATGAGCAGTCATCTTAGTGGAGACACATTACCACTAACAAGACGTAGTAAATAAAAGCATAATTTGATTATTTTGATAAAACAAATGAAGTTCGATTTCGAATCCCATAATTTTATACAGTTTTTTTTTAAGTTCTGCGGAACAGATCCTAATGTGTTTTTATGCCATTTTACAGCAGCACCATGAATTTATAATTAAGTATTATTATTTGTTTACATGACTCTAACGATGCCCATTTACAGCTGATCCATTTATCAACTTATGATCTATTTTTGTATGTACCAATATTCCCAAGTTTCTTGGTTATTTTCTGTCTTGTCTGTTTCATGGCCTTGAATCATAATTTAGGCACCACTTATTGTAACCAATGTATATTTAAACTGACATCTCCAAGTGTGCCTTGTGCTCCTACGGCGAATAAATGAGTATGAGTATCTCGGGAATAATCCCGAGATGAGAATGATCTAGCGTATTTTCAAAATCGGTCCGTATTTGAGGGAGAGATTGCCGGATATACATACAAAATGTAAAAAAAATACATACAGCCGAACAGAACCTCCTCCTTTTTTGAAGTCGGTTGAAAACCCTATCATTCAATACAGCCTACACTCACGTGATTGAATTACCTGCTGCTGCGACATTGTCGTCGCCTAAATTTTCAAAGATACCTTTAAAACTGAAGCTCTCTGAATCTAAAATAATTTAAAACTGACTAAGCTTCTCTCAGATGGAACACCAATGTGCAAACAACCCGAGGCAATTCAACTAATTTCCGTCAGAAAAAATCATTTCCCACTGTTAAGCCGTGTCCACAGCGGTTCGAAAATCACGGCAATCAAGCCGTATTTGCGCTGTTAATTAACTCGGTGATAAAATAACCGGCCGTCGGCGGTTTGCTGGATATTTAACAGTTGTTTCATCGATTGAGTGGGTTCCTTGCCTAATCTGTGCCATCAGCGAACTTGAGGTGTAGTGTTGCGCACAAATTATTACCATAATGGAGTCTACACAGCAGAGTCGGCAACGCCTTCGACACAGCATGGAGGATTAATGTCGGCGACATTATTCTATAGAATAAGGTGAGGTGAGCTGGCCTGGCAAATTTCATTCCGCCTTAGAATCGAAGATGTCGTTGCATACGAAAAATGTACGAGTAAACGAATTTTATTCTTGTAGATAGTTTGTTTTCGTGAATTTTTCATTTTATAATTAGTTTTTCTGCTATTCGAGGCGGAGACCAATCCAATCAATGAAAGATCATAAAATATGTGCAGCCGTTCTTGGGTTATAAATGGTGTTACTAATACGACTTTGATTTATAGGTAGGTAGGTACCTAATATATTATACAGAATGGCTGACAAAATGGCTGATTTGGCAGCTTTGGTGTGTTAATTCCTAGATGTGAAGCCGCCAACATGTCTCCGACCAAGCCGCCAACATCCAACCCGCCGTGTTGTGTCGGCGGTGTTGGCGACCTTGGTGTGTAGACGCCTTTAGAAAGAAAAATACACGCTTGTGACTAATTTATCCTGAGCAAAGAATTTGAAAACTTGTGACATTATGACATCACCCGACCCCAATTTCTGCAGAATTAGGGTCACAAGTTTGAAGAATTTTTGCAGGAGCCTTTTTTCTACACAACGAAAACTGAAAAGGATTGTATAAACTGAAGACGGACTGAAATCAAAAGCTTCTTCTGGTGCTCTTATTTAGGTACTTTAGGTTATTTACTATTTATAGTTACTAAAAATAAATAAATAAATAAAATAAATAAATAAAGTATCATTCAATTCACAATTCGAAAATACAATAAACCTGCAGATTTCGCTGACTTTTCGATTTCAGTCTCTAACGTTACAGAAACTATCATCCCTAAAAAATGTCTTCACCATTGTCTGACAACGCAAAGAAAATCTAAGTCCCATCGACATAATCCCTCTCAAGACATTATGAAAATAAAACTGCTCTAAGGAAGTCCTCTATTGTCGGGAGAGCTTCCCCTTAAATATTTGAGCAACCGTTCAGGCGAACAGATGTTTGCCCTTAAATTATTTCTTGTTAGCTTCGGTCTACAGGTCTTATGAAATTAAAATTATTTTAAGAAGGAAATGAAAAAGGAAGTTAATTTTCTATGAACTGATTCTGAATTTATTGGACAAAATCATTTTGAAAAAGTACGAAAACTGTAATTTTCGTACAGGGTTTTTAACCATTTTTCAACATTGACTAAATAGAATCTATCTATCTATCTACACCTTTCTCTCCGGATTGTGACAGATCGGAAACTAAGTATCAAGCAATAGAGCTCTCCAAAATGTTGATTAATATTATTTTATTTTTATTTAAATGGAAGACAGACGAGAGACATAGATATATAACTTCATAGAATAAGAATTTTCATAGACCAGTAAAGTCTCCACTATAAACAAATACAAAACTAGTGAATAGACTTTACAAACAAACATATCGTGTGGAAATTATCTAACTTACGTAAAGGAAAGTGTATTATTTTTTATTTTGTATATTTAATCAATTATATAAAATTAACAAACATGAAACAATATTTCAAATAAAAAAGAGAAAAGACTAAAGGCAAAATAAAATAATTTAAACTAGTTCAACCTTGGCGGCAACCATGCCTGCAATGCTTATATTTTGATAATGCCCGGGAATTGGCCAGTAGGTGATTTGTTTATGCAGCCTTCCTCACATCATCAGCCGTTTAGTATCCACTGCTGGGTGAAAGCCTCTCTCCACGTTAGCCGAACGGCTCTAGATACCCTACTAAGTACCTAGTGTAAGAAAAAGTCTTATTCTAAATGCGAAATTTTGTGAAGATTTATGAGTGTGAAGATGTTAGTTTGCCACGAGACAGAATCCAAAGTTACCAAACGGAATGGGATAAAAATTTGCACACATGTAGTTCTGGTATAAAATTTAAACTTCTTTTTATTCCGTAAAAACGTGCCAGCAAAGCCTCCAGGCTAGTTATGGATAACATAATTAGTATAGTATTCAAGGTTTTATGTATCTTCTATTCTTCTTAGACGTGAAAACCTCTAAATAACCCTCTGATTCTATTTTCTTAATTTTTAATTTTTTGTATGAGCTGCTGGTTTCCTTTATCTATACTCTATACTAATATTATAAAGAGGAAAGATTTGATTGTTTGTATTGAATAGGCTCCGAAACTACTGGACCGATTTGAAAAATTCTTTCACTGTTAGGAAGCTTTCAGAGAGTGACATAGGCTATATTTTATCCCGGAATTCCCACGGGAACTACGCGGGTGAAACCGCGAGGCGATCGTCTAGTTGAATAAATAAATAGGTTGTTTAATGATTTCCATGTCTACCCCTAATCAGACAATATATATAACTCTGCCGTACATTTTTACGGATAATTGAAATCAGTTGACGAGGGCGCCACTTCAGCTGACCTAAACCCATTGCTCAAGTTTGCAAGTGCAGCTGGCGTTTGTTAGAAACTTGAGGTAAACCTGCGAGATGCGTTTAAATTAAAACTTTAATTTTACCGCGTTCTTTGAGCATTGTTTAAACAGGTGCTCATTCTGCTTTGCTCGTTCAGCTGTGAACGTTTCGTTTCCTTGTTACAAGTTTTTATATTTTGCTTTAAAGCCATCTTTGTCAAAAGCTTAATCGTTCACTTTCCAGTAGCACACATCCCCAAAATTACAGAAAAATACACAAAATACATCACACAAACACGCACATACTACTTCACAAAAACACTACTCAAAATCTTTGCAAGCCTCTTGCAACTCCTCGCGTATGGCTCGTCCCGGTCCCCAATGTCCACTCTACAGCTAAAATTTAAACGTACACCAATGCTGAATCTTAGTATCTATTATGGATGACATAAATTCCGTAAATTGTGATTTAGAACTTCTCTCAGTCTCAGAATCTTTAATCTGTCAACCTGAAGATATTAATAACCACATGTTACACATCGGCCCAGGTCTGAAAATCATTCATCTAAATATCCGTAGTATTTGTCGTAATTTTGATCATCTTTGTGTTCTATTAAATAGAATACAAACTAAACTTGATATTTGTCTTATCGGAATGCTGGCTTTCCAAATGTCCCTTTGTCCCTTCTTTGCAGGGCTTTGATCATTTTGAGTCTGACTTTCGAAATCAAAACGAAGGCGTGGTAGCTTACATTCGAAATGGAATAAACTATAACATAGAACGGCCAAAATTTTGTGATGCAAATTGTCTGATTCTAAAGGTCAGTAACATCGCCATAGTAGCGCTCTATCGTTCTCCCTCATTTAAGTCTATTGATCCTTTCCTAAACAGTCTAGACCTCACCTTAAATTCCTTAAATACATTTAGCACAACCGTTATCATTGGAGACGTAAATATAAATATCCGGCCTCCTACACTCCACCCAGGAGCAGAGGAATATCTAAATTTATTGGCTTCACATGCAATGCTTCCAGCACACATGCTTCCTACAAGAGAAGACAAGTGCATTGATCATGCTATACTCAGGTCACCGAACCCAGCAATAACTATGGTCCTTGACTCTTTTATAACTGACCACGCCCCAATTCTGCTATGCTGCTACTCACAATTTCATGACTGTCCAAAAAAGCGCTATTTTCCAAAACCCGACATTCCCTCTATAGTAAAACGGATAGAAAATACTGATTTCGATTTTGCAATGGTAGCTAGTAATCCAGATCATCTTGCTAACGGGTTAGTGAGTATAATCTCTACCATTGTCAGAGAATGCACTAAATCTGCCCAAATTCCCAGCCGCAAACGAATTATAAAGCCCTGGATTACACCAGGACTCCTGCGTTGTATCCGCAACAAGGACAGACTCTACCGCAGATTTAAACAGGACCCTAGAAATCTCACCCATAAAACCACTTATACACGTTATAGAAATTTTTGTAACTCCTTACTCAAAAAAGTCAAGCAGGAATATGAGCAAAACGAAATAATAAAGGCAAAAAAAAATCCTAAAGGTACATGGAACGTTATTAAACAAATAGCCAACATCCAAAAACGAAAGTCACATTCATCCTCTCTTCTAAAACTACACAATACTGCCACAGAGTCAGTAAATAGTGTAAATAACTTTTTTGCAAATGTAGGAAGTGTACTGGCATCTCAGATTAAGTCTCCTCTCTCTTCTTCTACTCTTCAACCCCATCTCTCACCCTCCCCATCTGTCTGTAACTCTATGGTCCTCTATGAGGTGGAAACCGAGGAGATTGATAACATTATCCTAAACCTAAAGAGCAAGAGCGCGGTGGGCTGGGACGGCATCTCTACATATATTGTTAAAGCCACTAGACACATACTTACACCTGTTTTAAAAATTCTTTTTAATCTTTCTCTCTCCTCCGGCATCTTCCCTAAGGCCTTCAAGAAAGCAGTCGTTCACCCAATTTTTAAAACTGGAGACCGAGATAGTGTCACAAACTATAGACCTATTTCCGTACTCTCTGTTTTTTCCAAGATTTTTGAAAAGGTTCTGAACACTAGGCTTGTAAAATTTGTAAATTCCAATAACATACTATCTAAAAATCAATTTGGTTTTAGAACTGGAAAGTCAACCGATGATGCGGTTTTAGAACTCACAGAAACTGTAATCAAAAATTTTGATAACAAGCTTAAAACTGTAGGAATCTTTTTAGATCTATCTAAAGCATTTGACACAGTCTCGGTACCCATTCTTTTGAAAAAGCTTGAACAAATTGGCATCAGAGGTATTGCTCTTAGTATGTTCCGTAGCTACCTTACCTCACGTGAACAATGCGTCAAAATCGATGATTATACAAGTTCCTACATACCTATTCTGTTTGGTGTGCCACAGGGTAGCGTCCTTGGGCCTACACTATTTTTACTGTACATCAATGATCTCTGTAACTTATCCCTTCCAAATTGTAAAATTATTTCTTATGCTGATGATACTACTTTACTTGTCCACGGCAAAAGCTGGGAAGATGCACGTTCTCATGCTGAAAACGCACTAAGGTCCGTTATGATGTGGCTAACTTCCAACTTACTTACCCTCAATTTGTCCAAAACGCAATTAATCGCGTTCTCTCTAAACTCTACCAGTTCACCCGCTCCTTCGTTTCAAGTTCGTGCTCATTCCTGTAATGAGGACAACTCTGCCCACACCTGCTGTTGTACACAAATAATCCTTACGTCCTGCGTGAAATACCTAGGCGTAATGATTGACAAAGCTTTAGCTTGGAAACCCCAAATTGAAAATACAACCTCACGTATTAGAAAGCTTATCTTTGTTTTTAAAAAAATAAGATCTTGTCTTAATTTCTCTACTTTAAAGGTTGTCTATTTTGCTTTAGCACAGTCCGTCCTATCATACTGCGTAACTTCCTGGGGTGGAGCTGCAAAAACCCACATACTCAAAATTGAAAGAGCCCAGAGGGCCGTTCTTAAAGTAATGACTAAGAGACCTATTTGCTTTCCCACCGCCGAACTCTTTTCACTGTGTCAAGTCCCTTCAGTCCGTCAACTATTTATACTCCAATCTGACTAATTCACAAATACCCTTTAATCCCCTCACCATTGACAAGCGTAGACATTATAAAGTCTGCAAAACGGAAAGTTGTCGCACAAAATGTGCGCAGCGTCATTTTTACTACATTAGCTCTACCCTTTATAATCGCCTTAATAAAGAACTAAACATATACCCCCTTACTCTATACAAATGCAAAATTAAATGTCTTGAATATTTACAGTCATTGTCTTACGATGACACAGAGGAACTGCTTAAATTTGCCGAATGATAATGATAAAAATACATAAAAACACACACCTTGGAAGCTCCTGTTGCCCGGACTCTTAAGAGACCGGTGTCCTCAGGAGCTCCACATACACATGCACACACACCCCCCCATATACTATACGCACACCCCCCCACACACATCACACATACACACCCCCTGGCAACTCATGTTGCCCGGTCTCTTAAGAGATCGGTGTCCTCAGGAGCACCGCCACACCCACACACGCACACACACACAACCAAATACACACACACCCCCTCAGACACACACACACACACACACATATACACCACACACATTTTTCCAAACAGAGACTTGCACTAAGAACCTAATTATAACAACTTAGTCATTCGCTTGTAATTTTTGATTGATTTCTTTGTAATTTTGTTTGTTCTCTTTTATATAAAAAACTATACTTATCTCTATTATTCTGTATGTAATAATTAAGTAATAAGTCGGTATGTAATTTAGGTAATCAACTTGCCTACTTAACTATATTTTGTAATTTGTAATTTTAACTTTTTTGGAACCCATTCCACTTTAACTTCGGAGGAGGGCGTTGTCATCTGCGACACAGTTTTTAAAACTTCTGCAGATGGCATCGTTTCCATTTATAACCATGTCCATTGTTTTGGTTCCTAAATAAACGATTTTTTTTTTTTTTATTATTTATTATTATTAAAACAATAGTTAAGGTCTCAGCCATCGATTCTGTAAAGGTGTTATAACTTAAGTCTATGTGCCTCTGAAAAATGAGGTGCAGAGTAAATTTTAAAATTATCATTCGTGTTTGCTACGATCATTCGTGTATGCTACGATCAATCGTGTATGCTACGATCATTCGTGTATGCTACGATCAATCGTGTATGCTACGATCATTCGTGTATGCGAAGCTAAGCATGGTGATTATACCTTGTTTGGTAAGGGTATGCTCAGTAGTCGACATAATCAATCAATCAATCAAAATCTTTATTTTCAGACAACAAAGGTCCATAAAAAACACAAAATTACGAATAACATAGAAAACAAAGAAAATAAAAATAAACGAAAATAACTAATTCTAGGTATTAACTAATTTCACCCAGTGGTGCAGTATGGGACAGTCATACTTGTGAGATATGACTTTCAGGATGCTGTTGTTACTACCTCTCACTGTACTCATAAATGATGCCACTCGCTTCCGCATGATATTAATGGCTATGAGGATGCTATGATCAACGATGATGATTTATGTAAGTACTTTTTTACACGCTTTTTATTAGCTTCACCTGTATGTTTGTATGTTTGTTTGTAACCGACTTCTTTGGGCGCGATTTTGACCCACTTTAAACGGCCAGATTTCGTTCAAACTTTGTAGATTTATTGAGATATATATAAAAAGCGTGTTTTTTAGTTTTTTTAAACTATTATTTATTTATATCTTTATTGCCAAAGATTACAATCAAATAAAAGAAATAAATAAGAACTAGTATTTACAATTGAAACAATTGAGCTAAGTGCAGACTCTTGCAAACCATTTACAGGTCAATTGTTGCAACTGTTGCAAACAATCTATAGGTCAATACCAATAATAGTAGGTATGTACTTACAATTTGTAACGCCAAAACTTATTTATGCGTTCCTTCTGAAACAATGAAATACGAAAACAAAGCAAATAAGCAGCGGCACACTCATATTTACATTTATTTCCATATTCTGTTTGATGGCAAATTAGACCTTATTGAATTAATTATTCAAAGAAATGTGACCCTAATTCGCTCGCCGCTAGCGACCACGTATCATAGACGGTTTTCTGTGTTACGGAACAAGGACTATTTACAGTCAGACTTCAATTCAGCTAATTTGCGAAAACAGAATAAACAAGATCATGAAACATAGGGACATGTCTTATTATTTTAGTAGTTGTTTGTATTTGATTTGTAGCACTCATAGCACAGCTGGCTTATGTGTTTCTTAGCGATCAGCAAGGTTTAGCAAAGTTCGGCCCGGCCAGGTCTTGGATGGGTGACTGTGGGTCGGCATTTCGCAAGTGAGCGCTACCGTGGGTCGGATAACACGTTTAATTGTAGGCCAGTTAAGGCTAAGTCATCTGCCCGGCCTGCACGAACTTACTTTATTTGATACAATAAAATAAATGCTTAAGGGGATTTCAATATTTTTGTACAATAATCCCCTTCCGCAGCTTAATCCGATTGTAAGGGGATTTTTGGACAAAAGTCTCCAAGGACCAAAATCGCCTTCGCAGGGGACTCTCTAAGGGGATTTTTAGACCGAGCCATCGATACCAACTGCTGCAAGTGATCATGATGGGGAAGATAGGGTAAAAGAGCAGTTGGTCGGAAGACTTCCTGGTTGCGCAACATAAGGCAAAAGACTGGCATTAAGAAGGCAGAAGACCTATTTAGGCTAGCCCTGGTTAAGGATAAATTCAAGAGGATAACCGCTGACCTTCAGTAATCGAGAGGCACTATAAGAAGAAGAATGAAATGTAGAGAAAAAAACAGGTTAAGCAATTCCTCCTCAGCACACACACGACAAGCCGTGTGGTGCCGGCTTAGAATATGCACCACAGGGATATCCACCGGGGGCGGGCAGCAGCGCCCCCTGCAGAACAAATTCTACCACCGAACTGCGATCCCCAACGCGCATGCCTAGCGTGGGGATTATGGGCCCCCCATGTGATAAATGCCAAAGGCGTTTATCGGGAAGGCCTGCGTCCAGTAGTGCGCCAATACAGGCTGTTGAGGCTGAGGTTGACACATACGACCGCTGCTAAAAGTGCTTCCCCAAAATAGGGACTCCAAGCAACTAGTAAGGGGTACATTGAGTAAGGGATAGACGAAGAAATTTAGGTTGGTACCTACTATTTATAAGTATTTATTATATAGGGAAGTCTGTAACCGGTACCTTTAGTACATACATATTTGTATAAAATACAAATTTGTATTTGACGACCTCTGTGGCGCAGCGGGCGAAGGTCCGCCTGCGACGCTGGAGGTTGCGGGTTCGATTCCCGCCTCGGGACAAATGTTTTTACGATCTGCAGATATTTGTTCAGGGGTTCTGGATGTTTTTCTATTTATAACTAATATTATAAATGCGAAAGTTGGGATGGATTGATGGATGGATGTTTGTTATCTCTTCACGCCAAAACTACTGAACGAATCGGGCTGAAATTTTGCTTGCAGGTAATTCTAATCCTGGAATCAAACATAGGATACTTTTTATCCCATACATCAGTTCCCATGGGATAGAAATAACCTCAGAACGTTTCCATAGAAACAACGCGTGCGAAGCCGCGGGAGCTAGTTTATAATAAAAAAACAAAAAATATCTATCTTTGTAGTGTATTGTATTATGTATATCAGTTATCTAGTACCCATAACACTCTGCTTACCTTGGGGCTAGATAATGCTGTGTGAATTGTCCAGCATTATTTATTTATTTATTTAAACGTTCGAATTTGCTGCGACCAGCGAACATGCGAAACGTTGAATTGACAAGCACGCGAGTTACACTCACACTTGACGGATCTTGTTTTATGTATGTTCGCCGATTTCTCCCTCAATATTTTGTGGACCAATTTTAATGGCTCTTTCGCTATTTAGATGATCCCAAGACGGTCAAATTTTGATTCCGGAGAGATAAGAATTTGACCTTCTGTTTTTTAAATTTTTAAAAAACAGTTTAAAATTAAGGAATTCAGTCAGTCTTTAAGTTTTGTGAGTGTGAGGTTAAACAATAGCTTAGCCCAAAACATTAATGATCGAGTTATATGAAGACGAGATGTAGAGCAAGAAGCAGGTAGAACAGCGGTATAGCATAACCCTCAGCTACCTCTAGTTTTAGTTATTGTAAAGCAATCTGCATATCTCGCGAAGAACCGACAACCGCTGGGGTAAACGTGTTCTTGATTGGAGACAACGACTGGGTAAACGTAGTGTAGGATGCCCTCCGGCCAGGTGGGATGACGATCTGCGAAAGACTGCAGGCAGATGCTGGATGCGGCAAGCTGAAGACAGGGCGCTATGGCGCTCATTAGGGGAGGCGTATGTCTGGACTTATATATATGTACTGATGATGATAATGAACGCAATCTGTTGCCGTATAAGAACCAAGCAGTGTAAGCGAGAGAAAAAGTGGGTTTAAACTTTTAACTATCTTTTTTTTTTAGACCTTTGAAAAATCGTATGAGATATTTCCGAACGAAAATAACCTTTACCTACAGCATCAACATTATGCGAACACACAAAGCGAAATCCAAACAAGTCAAACATTGAGTAAAGTTGACATAAATACGAAAATCAAACTGGAACCGCGACTACAAAGGCGTAACTCAGTCGGTCCACTTATTCAGTGTGGGGGTTAAAAGACCTTATTCCCGGGATAAACAGGAGGATGGGATAAACAAGAGGATTCAGGAAACAAAGAGTGGACACTCGTACGTAATGGATGCTGAATAGATGACAATGGAGCTCTCTTTGAAGGCGATAATTAAATCGTGCGTCGTCGTACAGTTTCCGAAGATTGTCGAAGCGAGGATTTTCACACTCGACTAAAAGTTCCAGAATTGAAATTCTTTAGTTCGAAACAGATTGACAGATATTTCGAGTGTTGTTTCAAGATTGTCTACGTTATTTGAAATTAAGTTCGAAGCATTTTGTGGCGAAATTCGTGGAATAGAAAACTGTTTACCGATGCACTTTCAAATAAGTTTTCTTCTATCCGAACAGCAATCTCTATCGTTGCTTATCAAACCTTCCCCACGGACGGAAATTATAGATAACATTGACCACTGAGTGTACCTTAACTAGGTAGTTAAGGTACACTCAGTGGCCGAGTATAAACTACGCAATAGTACAAACAATTGATTGGTTTGAATAAACTAAAATGGACTTCAAATTCTGCGTTTAACATTTTGCGGGACAGTAATCCGTATATAATACCTACTTAAAAAAATATACCTAGACACAGCCGAACACAGATACTCTTCCTTTTTGTCGTTCTAAAATGAAAATTAACTGCAAGACCAATACAAACTTTAGCTCCAATACACTTACTCCCGAACTAATTACCCGATTGAACGTACGTGGTCAGTTTTCTTTGAATCAGATAAGTTTAGCTTCCTTTGCAATTTCCTGATTGTGCTGCAGTGCCCCTGCAGATAATGTACCAACTAACGACAGAGATTATCATTAGGACTTACCTACACATAAGTCTACGGCTCATTTGCTCTAAAGGACGGTTGAGTTTTTACAAGAATTTATATTACTTCTGTTAGCATGTGTGGAACAAATCTTGCAACTGAATTTTAGACCAGTTAATCTCAACCGATTGCGATGAAATTTAGCATAGGCACTTTTGTAAGCGATGTCATGTTGCCATCGAGCTGATGTCGATCATCAGCTCGATGGCAACATGACATCGCTGACAGAAGGTGGTCATAGAAACTTCTAAATGAAACAAGTTAACTTCGTTGAGTTTGGGTTCGTTGGATTTGTCTTCCCAAGCACTGTGGTTCTAGATGATTATAAAAGGTCTTTTTTTATATATTTAAAAGAAATATATAACTTTAAACTAAAGTAAGGTAAGTAGGTATGTAGGCGCTGGTGGTCTTCACATCACACAAGCGACCGGCCGCTACCTATTTTTTTCAAATATTACCTACGTTTATCAAAAGAATTTTCTTAAGGTGATTAAACTTGCAACTCCTATTATTCAGTGCTATTAAAGTGCTAAATTTATTAATGTGCAATAGGTACCTTTTAAGAAGGAAGTCGATTTTAAAAGCTCAACTATTATTTTAATAATTATAAAGTTGAGTGAGGTACTTAATCAAAGTTTTGACCGACTATAAATATTTAAGCCACCGTGTAGGTGTAAAACAATACGTTAGACCAGAATTCTCAGTCCATTAATTTACCCGCCGAATTTCAAGTCGTAGTTTTCGGAAAAAGGGCAAAACCGCGGGAAGAGTGGAATTATCCCAAGTTTTTACATGGAGCGTAAAATTGGGCGGTTCTCATTAGAGAAGGGCTATTTGTTTCGTCTGTGAGCTCGTGCAAGTGCTTTGTGGTTGGGAAGTGTAATATACTGGAGCTAGGTAGAGTGTTTTTGGAAGCTTTTGTTAACCTTGCGCCACGGGGCATTACTTGTTAGGGCAAATTCTTTAAAATGCATTAAGCTTTTATTTGTCGTGGTTGATAGACTTACGGACTCTAATAAACTCGGCATAAGAAATGTCTTCAATAAGGAGCTACTTTTCCTTCAGGATCGTTTTTGGCAGTTCCAAGGACGGACGGACGAAGTAATTATTTTAGTTTACCTAAGCAGGTATGTACTTTTGTAGTTCCTTAGGTTGATTTATTCACCTATGACACATTATAATGGACACTGGTATTGTCGCATAATAGTCACGTAGAATAGAACCTATCTGAAAGAAACTGCAGATACTGCGTGACTGCGTGCGGTGCAAATAACACGGAGACATTGTATATTTATAATTTATTTTGTACTAGTTTATGCCCGCGGCTTCGCACGCGTTGTTTCTATGTTAAACGTATAAAGGTGATTTCTATCCCATGGGAACTGATAAAATATAATAATAATGGGATAAAAAGTAGCTATGTTTGATTCCAGGATTAGAATTACCTGTGTGCAAAATTTCCGCCCGATCCGTTCAGTAGTTTTGGCGTGAAGAGGTAACAAACATCCATCCATCCATCCATCCAAACTTTCGCATTTATAATATTAGTGTGATTTGATTATTTACCATTTATAACATACGAGTAGGTTATACAAGGCATGTCAGAAATTGTACAATTTGAAAAGTGTTAACGCTACCTACAGAAACGCAAGACTTGGCCTGCCAAGGTAATTTCTACGTCAAATAAAACAGTAGGTACTCACTTGAAAATGTATAATGGTCACTTTCACAAACTTAGTAGGTAAGACAGCCTTCCACTTTGGCGAACAAAATCCGACTGACTGTCAGAGCGGGTCGATGTGACCCTCTCAGCTAAATTGTTACCGCCCACCAACCTGATCGTTCGAGGCTTGTGATTGGTCGAGAATTGCCGCCCCGCTATGACAGTGAGTACTTGTAAGTCAAATGCAGTACTAGAAACAAAACAGTGTCTTTTAAATATTATTGAAAATGATAGATGGCAAAAGTAATCTATACAATAATGTGGCTTTTAAATAATATTGCTGACAGTCGGCCATCCTTATTATAACGTACGCCCTCGGACGGGAGGTACAGGAATTTTGTTGTTACATTATTGTTGTAATATATACTTTAATTAACGTAAGAATTATACAATCAAGAGCTATTAATACCTGTATTATATACTAACAATCAAATTTTCATCAACGAATAGAAAACTAAATCAAAAGTTAGTGACCAATCAAATAAACTCGACTTAGACACTCACACTTAACAATTAAATTTATCTAATTATTTATTTACTGGCAACAACATGCCATTTAAATCTTAAAGCTACTTATAATTTATATATTTGTTATGAGACCAGGGATGTCTCTTACTTGACTACAAGGACCAGGGGTATCCTTTTACTACTAGATTACAAGGACCAGGGGTATCCTTATACTACTAGACAACAAGGACCAGGGGTATCCTTTTACCACAAGATTACAAGGACCAGGGGTATCCTTATACTTCTAGACAACAAGGACCAGGGGTATCCTTTTACTACTAGATTACAAGGACCAGGGGTATCCTTATACTACTAGACAACAAGGACCAGGGGTATCCTTATACTACTAGACAACAAGGACCAGGGGTATCCTTTTACTACTAGATTACAAGGACCAGGGGTATCCTTATACTACTAGACAACAAGGACCAGGGGTATCCTTTTGCTACTAAATTACAAGGACCAGGGGTATCCTTATACTACTAGACTACAAGGACCAGGGGTATCCTTTTACAACTAGATTACAAGGACCGGGGGTATCCTTATACAACTAGACAACAAGGACCAGGGATATCCTTTTGCTACTAGATTACAAGGACCAGGGGTGTCCTTTTACTTTTAGACTACAAGGACCAGGGGTATCCTTTTACATAATTCTAAAAGCTGCTCTTTACTGGTTAAACTCTCACAGACTGACGATTTGATAGAGGTACTTTTATTGCAATCTATATATTTATTTATGTTTCCTCTGCTGAGGAGTTACTAAGATGATTTGACCATTCTTGTCAACTGGAAAATGCCCAACATTGTCGTGGTTCAACCTTAACCACCTACTAGCGGACTCCTTTGGGCACTACCCACCTATCACCATCTGGCGTAACTCTGGAAAGTTTTTTTTTCTTTCCTCCCTTTAGCTTGAAATTGCAAAAATTATCAGTAAATAAATTCAAACAAATTGTCAAAACCAGACTGTGCAAAAATTTAAAAAATAACAACTATCAGGCTAAATGTTTCCTCGTCGCTTCTTTGCTTTAGTCTACATACCGAAGCGACAGAAATCAAATAATAATCACTTTATTTCCGTGTCAGTGTTTAATTTTATAATTTGACCTTTTGGACCTAAGTGTACATTTATTGTATTTATGGAAAAAAAATATTTGATTTGATTGCTTTTATTTGATTGAGAGCCTGTGTAAGCCTATAGACTACTGACTCGTCACTTTTTAATGTTATAGACATTTTACCAGCAGTGGTGTGCCTAACTCGGGCAGACAGGGGGCAAAACATTCCCTTTGGTTATTGAGCAGAGCCATTAACTTTTCCTTCTGCAGCTTTATCAGACGTAGATGCCTGCTTGGAGTAACACTGGTTCGTTTCGTGACCGTGTTTTCTACAATTTTTATTTTATTTTTATTTTCAAAATTTTAGGAAAACTTACAGCTTAAGAATAGTTATTTACATAATACATGCTGGTACAGGCCAGCGCATGTGTGCTGAGGGCCAATTAAAAGTTTCCGCAGATATTTACATAGAATAATAAATGACGCACAGTGAATGTAGACGACTTTAAGAAAAACAAGAACAAAATCAAAAATTATCTCAAAAAGAATTCATCGCTTAGCAAGCGTTTAAGCTTACTTGCAAGTGTGATAAATAAATCAACATCAGTGTTTTCCTTGACCAATGAGTTGAACGATTTGCTAGCTCGTATTAAGAATGCGTTTTGTCTATAATTCGTTTTTACCGTAGGAACGTAAAGAATACTCGGTTTTCTCAATGCAGCAGTATTTGTACGCAACCCTAATTGCTCAAGAAGCGCAGGACAGTCTACGTTGCCATTGCAGATGTTTATTAGGTATGCTAGGTCAGCAATTTGCCTGCGATCAGAGAGTGGAAGGAAATGAAACTTGCGACACCTTGTAAAATAGTCAGGTAGGTTCATTTTAGTTCGGTATTGTAGGTATCGCAAAAACCTTTTTTGTATGGATTCGAGACTCGATGAATAAATCGCGTAGTTTGGGTTCTACACCTGCGATGCGTACTCGAGGTGGCTACGTACGTAAGCACAGTACAAAATTTTAAAAGTTTTAACATTTATGAACTCCGATGACATTCTCAGAACAAACCCCAGGGCGCGAGACGCCTTCTTTGTTATATTATTAATTTGTTCGTTGAATAACAACTTAGTGTCAAATGTTACACCAAGGTCTCTTAACGAGTCTACTCTGGTTATAGGAAAGTTAAAAAAAATGTGTAGGTAGAGATTAATTTACTAGGTTTACGGCTGAAAGAACATGTGTAATCATTTCGAGACATTCGAGAATTACCACAATTTTTTATTTCGGTAGTGCACTGTTGCACAGTGTAAATATTTGCTTCAACATAATGTAGGTTACAGTTGCAGATCTTAAATATATTAAATGTTTCAATTATGTTCTACCTTAAAATTAGGCATGCAAATTTTTAAAATTATATTTCTAATAAGTAAATTGTTCATGTATAATTAAATGGTCAAAGTTTTAAATTGTCAACTAAAAAGTCATTAATATTATAGTAGCACTTACTTACTAATAATTGTTTTAATTTACTTTTAAACATAGTCTCACTAAGATTTAAAAAGGACTTCGGTATCTTATTATATATTTTAGGTGCCATATAGACTATGCTTTTTTGTAACAGTGCAGTTTTGCAACTAGGCATACAGAGTCTGTTGTTATCTCGCCTGTTACGTATCGCAATGTTAGCCATTCTCACAAACAGATTACGGTTTTTATAGAAATATTGTATTAATACCTACTAGTTAAATAACATTAATACTTTTTAAATAACTTTCATCTCCTAAATTTCTCTTATTAGTTATATACTTAGTCATTAAATACTTACTGTACTTTATTAAAATAGGTACGAGCATATCCCACATTTGTTGTTTTTTATTTTTATATTGGAAGTTTTTATATTTGACTTTTCAAGTTTGTCTCTGTTTGATTTTTATATTTGTCTGTTTGAGTAGTTAGTCCGTAAAGCCAACATGTGGCTCTGACGGAAGACCAGCGTTGGTTGCTAGCTTGCTAGTCAACCAACCCATGCTGAGGCAGAGCCATTTTGTTACTGAGTTTACACTTAATTTTAATTTAGGTTAATTATGTATTTTAGTCTAAGCTGTGTAAGTTCTGTAACGAATAAATTTATATTCTATTCTATTCTATTCAATGTGGCATTTCCAATTAAGTTTTTGGTCAATTTGTATACCTAGAAATCGTGTAGAGTCAACTTTATTAACAGTACAACCAAGTGTGGCCCTCCTGTTTGCAATTGAAGCAAACAGGAGCCTTAGTGCCTTCTTTCAAGCGCGCATCTTGGGGAGTACTTGTAGTCTGTGATCTTAAAAAGAATTTAATGTTGGTATGCCTGTGGTTTTGCGAGAGTGACGACTGTAAGGATGCCTGTTTGTTTTTGAAATTATATTTTTTAAATTTGTATTAATCATGTTAATAATATGAGCATCTTATTTATTATTTCAATTATTTAATTTATTTGCCTCATTGTTCGAATACTATATAATTTTCAATCTTTATTATTCTGTATAGATTTATTTTATAAAATGTTTTCCTATTGTTATAATAATTTTAATTGAGATTAGATAAATGATGCTTTTTCATTTTAAGTAACTAGTGTAATTGGTTTATGAAAATCGTGTTAGTTACTAAACAAACAAACAATTTTGTCGAGGGCTTGCGTTAGGTTTGTGACCGAACATTCCTAGCATTCCTTAAGTAAGTCAGGAGCTTATCATAATCGTCGTATTTAACAGCTTCTGGACCCAACCATACAGAAGGATCGTCTATTCCATGCAAAATGCACTCATCGGCACGCCTACCTACTATTCCACACCTATTTACTAGCGCGACCTTGTCGTAATAGTATGTTTCCAGTGACTCCCCGAACCGGACACGTTTAGCATGTCTGCAAGCATCTGCCCGTAATTTTCATCGGATGGAAATGCGGTCGACAATTTAACCTGCCATTCTTCCCATGAGAAAAGAACAGATGACACTCCCTCATACCTTTTCTAAGTGTACATTTATTGTATTTATGGAAATAAAGAGTTTTTGATTTTGATTTTGAACGCTGAGTCAGCCCACGTAACTTAGGTAGGGCAAAGTGGACAACTTGTCGCTGGCTCCACTTGTATAATGAAGCGCATTCATTAACTTATGAAGCCAGATTGAAATAGTTTGTTCCTTTCTTGCGGGGTCGAATTCAGGTATTGTGTTATGTATACTGCCTAACTTATCTTGAGACTCAGAACGATTACATTTTATAGCATCTAGTAAATTAACAAAAGTTTTTAGAGGTAAGGGGTTCACCTCTTGCCCGACTCTTCCGACGACTGACTCGAGTTGACTCGACTGCGTGAACGGTGGCGGCCGTCTCGACTGCATTGACGACGGCGGCCATCTAGACTGCGTAGACGACGGCGGCCGTCTCGACTGCGTGGACGGCGGTGGCGAGCGACTACTGCGTGGCTGCGGGCGGCGAGCGACGACTGCGTGGCTGCGGGCGGCGAGCGACGACTGCGTGGCTGCGGGCGGCGAGCGACGACTGCGTGGCTGCGGGCGGCGAGCGACGACTGCGTGGCTGCGGGCGGCGAGCGACGACTGCTTGGCAGCGGGCGGCGAGCGACGACTGCGTGGCTGCGGGGGGGCGAGCGACGACTGCGTGGCGGCGAGCGACGACTGCGTGGCTGCGGGCGGCGAGCGACGACTGCGTGGCTGTGGGCGGCGAGTACGGCTGCTTGGAAGGCATCTGGCCCGACTGTGCGCGCGGAGACTGCGAGACCGTGAGCGGCGTGTCCTGTGGCTGACCCGACTGCGCGAGGGGCGTCCGCTAGCCCGACCGTGTGGGCGTTGATTGGCTGGGTCAAGTGCAAGAAGACCTCGTATGGCATTAATTTCGGCGGAGGACCGTTCTATCTCCGTAGGGCGGCCTGGAGAATAGGCTCCTTGTTCAAGGACATCCACTGCAAATAAATGAAAAGACCGCAGCACAGTTACTGTTCAAGATTTCGGTTAAGTTAGGTCAGCCAGACTTAGGTTTGCCTTAAGTTAGCCTTAAGTTTGTGTTAGGTTAGGTTAGGTACTATAGGGTAAAAATAACTTTTGGGCAGTTTGCGATTATCTCATAAACGGTAAGAGATACGTCAAAAATAACCAAATTTTCATTCCCCTATGTTACCCCACTCGAAAAATAACCAATTATCCTAAACCACTTTGGTTGACGTCATCACCACTTTTGTTCTTTTTGCACACGGAAAAAATGAGTTATGAGTAAAAAAAAGATAATTAGCTATCCCTTCTTTCACCAACCACTATGTGGCTTATAAATTTCTGGGGGCGCTTATAATGAGCAGATGCTATTAAGGAGTAGCCTTAACCACGCATCAGTCTCATCGCAAAGTGCTACAAAAAGATGCTAAACCGTAGATAACTACCCACAATAAGGCGATGCTATCGAAGAGTAGCTTCGACCACGCTTCGGTCTTACTGTAGAACTGCTTGCAATGAGACGATACTATCGAGGAGTAGCCTCGACCATGCATCAGTTTCATTGTAGCAACACTGAATCCTAGGTACCCACAATAAGAAGATGCTATCAAGGAGTAGCCTCGACCACGTATCGGTCTTATTGTAGAATTACTCGCAACGAGTCGATGCTATTGAGGAGTAGCCTCAACCACGCATCAGTCTCACTGCTCGTTAAAGTTGTACAATTTGGTGAAAGAAGCGAGAGATTAAGAGTAAAAGAAAGAAAAAAAAGAAAAATAACACGTGGTTTTTGTTTAAATTGTTGAAATAGTGCTTATTATGAACTTTATCCATACGAAACATACCCATTTCCATTACAAGTGCACGTGGCGATCATATCCCTTCTTCTGAATTTGTTAACGCTACCTACAGAAACGCAAGACTTGGCCTGCCAAGGTAATTTCTACGTCAAATAAAACAGTAGGTACTCACTTGAAAATGTATAATGGTCACTTTCACAAACTTAGTAGGTAAGACAGCCTTCCACTTTGGCGAACAAAATCCGACTGACTGTCAGAGCGGGTCGATGTGACCCTCTCAGCTAAATTGTTACCGCCCACCAACCTGATCGTTCGAGGCTTGTGATTGGTCGAGAATTGCCGCCCCGCTATGACAGTGAGTACTTGTAAGTCAAATGCAGTACTAGAAACAAAACAGTGTCTTTTAAATATTATTGAAAATGATAGATGGCAAAAGTAATCTATACAATAATGTGGCTTTTAAATAATATTGCTGACAAAAGTCAAAACATAATACACTAAACAATATTAAAAAGTCCTAAATAAAACAAATTTCAATTAATTGCAGATCATAAAATTTAATGTCATTGATAGAATCATTGAATCATTGATGGAATGATTGTTTTTTGACGTGACAACGTCTTATAAATTGGTTTGCCGGGTGACACTTCAAGAAACTGCGTTACGCGTTACGCTCCGCTCACGTTATGCGCTCACAAAGTCGTTGTCACGTAAAACTTTCGCCCGTATACCGACTTTACAGGCAACCAATTTTTTACTTAAATGTCACTGTTTTGTATGCCAATAAAGAAAAAAATACAAAATGTACTGCAAACAAACATCGCAACAAATCGCGCGACACAAAACGGGCTTCATAATCGCGGCTGTGGGTGGAGGCAGTGCTCCGTCACTCGCGCTCAGTTTTGAGTTATATACCTACAGTTTTCTTACCGCCCCGGGGTAGTACATAATATTACCGTGGTAGTACTGTCAAAGGTTGCCGCCGCCGCGCGCGAGCGTGCGGCTCGCGCGAGCCGCAAGCCGAACGATAAGTTTTGTCTACTACCTATAATTTCTAATATGTCGGCTACATCTACCTATCTTTTGTGATTTGAGTGTACAATTTTTTTCTGTACATACGTATGACACATCTGTACATACCTACTACGTACAGAAAATAATGTCTTGACACAAAAATATTTAAATTATATCCTAGGATATAAGCAGCTGCTATGCTACCTACCTAGCAATAATAATACCTTTTACCTAGCTTACAATGTTCTCTAATAATTAAAATGTATTTTTTATTCTACGTTTGTTTTTATTTTATTTTTATTCATGGTTTTTATTTTTTATGGTTTTCTTTATTTATGGTTGTAGATTGGTTTCCATCTCGACACCTTTGACGTGCGTCCCTCCATCTTTAGCTTCCTACATCTAAGGTGGAATACTAAAACGTGTCTATGGTGACGATTTTGCGAAGATACACGGACGTAACTGCGATTGCTGCTGTATTGTTATACTGCGAATCGCACTGTGCGATTAGTTTGGTAGAAAGAGCTTTTGGCCTGTATTGGTAGGCAGGCACCGTCGACGATCAATCAACAAAACACACTTTTCCAAATGACAAAACCTAATGACTTCAAACATTCCAGAACGCACATGCGGATGCCGAGGCCGTGTTAATGAAACGCAACGCTAGTCATGTTTTCAATGCTCACGGGAATATCTCGGAACGTTTACCCATTGGACTTAACTGGGCGTTTTGGGATATTCTGGGAATCAACAAGTCAATAAAAGAGAGATACATTATATACAAGTTTTTAAAACAAATTAAGGCATATACGAATGAGAATATCTATAGAAAGTGAAAATATTTGGTCGAATCTCATATCTCAAATATTCGTGGAAGTATACTTTTTGCTGAAGACAGAAATCTTGTCCGTCTTCCACGCTATTCGTAAGCTCTCGTAGCTCTCTGCTACGAATTTTGAATACTCGGAGTAAATCAGCTACCACACTTCACACATAACACACTAATAATAAAAATGCAAAAGTTTGGATGGATGGTTGTTACTTCTTCACGCCAAAACTACTGAACGGATCGGCCTGAAATTTTGCAGAGATGTGAATCTAGACCTACGATAATACGTAGGCTACTTTTTATCTCATTAATCAGTTGCCATGGAATATAAATACCTGCCCTTTAAAAGTTTTCATAAAAACAACGCGTGCGAAGCCGCGGGCAAACTAGTGACTTTAAAGGTATACTAAGGAACACCAACTGTAATTCTTTGTCGGTGATAGGGTAGCGGGAAACAATGATCCAATCAGCCCAAATAAAGCACAGGTCTGAACTTGCATAGAGTACAGCTGCCATCTTTTAATTCTGCTCTACGTTCATAATATGCACGGCCAGAGAGCGGAATGAGCTTTCTGCATCTGTTTTCCCGTTAAAGTACCATCTTGGAGTCTTCGAATTCAGGGTAAATAAGTTCCTTCTGGGAAAGCGTGCTCCATCCTAAACCACACTTCACTTAAGTGAGTTAGTGGCCAAACGCTTGACCATCATCAATATAAAAATAATAGTGTCCATACGAGAATAGTCTTAGAGCAGTGCATAATTGGCCGATAACTGGGAGATATTCCGCTCGCTACCGGCAAATGTTTTGATTTGTGCTAAACTGACGGAAAGTTATTCGCTGATTGCGAATTGTGATGATTCGGTTTCATTTGCGAGTATATGTTTGTTATTTGAGGAAATAATTAAGTAACTAGGTACGCAATGTGCCTGCATTTCTGTGTATGTCTATTGGGATCATCTCTATAGACGCGTGTATCGTCGAAGACGAAAAAAGTCACATTCATTCTTGAACATTAACTATGGACAGCGGGAGAAAGTGGATTAAGCAATGTATTACCTCACAAGCGCTAATTGAATCCCAACGCAGGATTCTAGAGGTTACTCACGACCGGAGCGAGGGAGTCGCTAAAAACCTCATTACGAGGGGGATCTAAGCACGCCAAACACGAAATCAGCTTTATCCACGAAGTTCCACTTTCCGCTCTTACCTACTGTCCACCGTAAAGAACCAAATCATCAGAAATGGATCTAAAAAGGTTTCTAATTGGGATCAAATGGATCTTGATCACTGGATCTACAGAGAGTAAACGAAACTTAACCTATGACAGCAGGCATCCTGGCCTCATCAGGCTTATGTGGGTCGTGTGTGGGTGAATCCCCTACAAACATGAGACACCACGAATATTAGTTTGTGTTCTATTTATTCTACTTAGCTGGTATTTATTTTCCATATTTAGTAAGAATCAGTGTCGCCAACTCGCCAAGCAAAAATTCCCATTTTACCAATATTAATTAAGTTCATAATCCGCCTGTTCCCGACCAGAACAGACTGATTGGCTGCATTTGTTTGCATATCTGATACCCGATTCATCAAGGCGTCTCGAGTGTTTAGATTGGAGTAGGTATGTACTTACATTTTCATTATGCCGCGGAATTGGAGCGATCCATCACTAATGTTGGAAGATATTGCTTGAGGTTTTGATTATGTTGTTATGTATCTTTATTTACGTTTAACGTAATGTAAGGTGCGTATGACCTCTTAACCGAGTTTCGGCCACGGCAGCCATTTCAACGGAAAAAATGTGTGCATGTCTTGCACATGTATATGCGTAAACACGGACGAACTCTCTATTCCCTCGCTCTCATAGTTTTATGGGACGGCAGGTAAACATGACCGGGGAGAGGTCAAACGCAAGGTGCGTATTTTTTTTCCTGTAGCGCAACAAAAAAAGCTATGAACCATAGTAATCTCGACATGGTTACGATTCCAGCAGTTCTCATAAGTATTTAATATTTTACTTTTTGTTTACTATATATTACCTGCTTACTTTTATATTTTGTGTTGGTACAAGTATTAATTCGTATTCATTAATCGTCATCATTTTTGAATTTATGATTTACCAAAAAATACTATCTAAAATACTAATAGTCCTTTACCCAGCTGTGGGACTTGCTATGCGTAGGTATATTTCTGGTATACACACTACATATTATACAACATATTTTCTACTTTGTGATTGACTTGCTATGCATAGGTATGTATATTTCTCGTATACACACTACATAATATTATATGCAATTATTATTATGTGTGAATATATTTAGCACTATTATTATTATTTTCTAATAAGTAAAGGAGAAATCAGAATAAATACAAACAATTACACATTATAACCTTTTATTTCTGCATAAATGCATATTACATGTAAAAATGCTAAAGAAAATCAGTTTACATTGAGACTTATTATTATATCGTAAAGATGCGTTGAACTACCTGCGTTTACGTACTGCAGAACCTTGAAAACTTACACGTTATAATATTAAGATAGCCAAAATACGACACAAATACAATAAGCCCGCCTATTAAAAATAGTACATATAACTACAGTATAATATAGTATAATAAAAGTGTTCTTTAACACATCTACTGCTTAGCCTCCAGTGTAACTACACCAGGTAGAATACGCGCGTGGGAGTCATGGGCGATTAATGTATTAAATTGTAAAATTAAGATCAAACGTAGTTTAGGTACTGTTTTATTGACGTCTTAATTTAAGATGAGGGTAACAAAGTGAGGAATTCGTAAATACAGAAGTTTATGCAAAAATGCGTATAGAATGATTATAAAACATAGCAACGCAGTAAGTCCCATGAAATGGACGAAGTAAAAACAATACTAGGTCTTAGTACTAAGAATTAAAGAGATACATCGTATTATAATTTTAATTTAACATGGGATGGATAGGTGATGTGTATTAAATTAATATTAATTGAAAATGAAGTGATTTATTGAGAGCATATCAATATGCAAATACAGGGTGCCATAGAAAGGGCAAGCCGAAAGGAGGTGATTCTGGGCCCCAATGCCATCAACTTGTGAATGAGGTTTTTTTTTCAATTTCGAATATTTTTTGTAGAAAATAAAGATTTTTTTCTTCCAGTTCGTGTTTTTTTACACGCACTCTTGCCTTATTTAACATTATATATTATTTCACAAATGTTTTTTGCTTGTTTTTTTCAGTAAAACCAGTGGTTTGTCATAAAATTTACAAAAAACGGATGTAAATCCTTTGAAATTTCAAAATAATAATAATAATAATGTAAGAATACACGTAAAACAACACGAATATGAAGCAAAAACGTCTCTCCTTTTTTATGAAAAAAATAATCGTTATTCAAAACGTCGTAAAATAAACGTTGACATCGAGGGGTGTCGAGAATCACCCCTTTCCGTGGCACCCTGTGTAAATTTAAATAAATAAATTTTAATTTATATGTCAATAATGTGAGATTATATATTAGTCTTTTTAATAATTTGAGTCAACGTTTTACGTTGAACAAGCTTTGTCTAATTCATTTTGAGGCACAAAAGCAAACAGCGATAGTTGTCGTTGGGTTTTGAACCCAATTTTCATAATACAATACAGTTTAGAATATAAAATTGAGATACATTACAATCAGACCAATCGGACGGTGGTAAATATACACTGCACTTATAAAAACTGTAGCTCGAAAAAAATAACAAACTTTCAGACACGGGCCAAAGAAATTGCGACCCCATTGTCTAAATCTACAGGTTGCACATTCGATTGAACACTTTTGGACAACACTTGCATTGAAGTTTTTTCTTTGAGATTTTGCAAAATTACTTACCGACTATCATAATAACCTTAGCTTGTAAATATAGAAATAATACGAAAAGTTATAGAAAAATTGTGAGATTTTTTGAGTTACTGTTTTAGAGATTACAATCAAATTAGTTGTCTTTTCAGAATATTCTGTAAAGACGTTATTTCTTGAATTTGAACAGTACTAATTTTCCAATGTGATGATAACTCAATCACATATGTATAACAATGAGAAACTTAGCTATAAATGGAACTAGCCATTTAATACTGAGATAAAAAATATATGTTAAGCTTTCACCTGCGAAAGCATGGCTGGGTACTAAACCCAGCCAAGGTAGGCTGAAGAAGTTTTTAGTAGAGACCCAGCAAACCGAGGAAGGTTTTCTTGTAGTGTCCGGAGCAATCGCCCTGTAAAAAAGACACTTGTTAGACGCTTGTTATAAACGGTGTTAAAATTAAAATATTTTTTAGGAAAGTTTGTAACGTGTTCTAACTTTTTCGTAAAACTTGGTTCAATCTATAATATAAAAATGAATCGCAAAATGTGTTGGTAAGCGCATAACTCAACAACGCCTGGACCAATTTCGCTAATTCTTTCTTTGTTGTGTTTGTTATTGTCAGGAGAAGGTTCTTATGAAAGAAAAAATTAAGAAAGTTGGAAACATAAATTTCCACGGGGGCGAAGCCGCGGGGCGCAGCTAGTATAATATAACACTGATAACATTCGTAGCTGATAAGTGATAACTGATACTCTCAGACCATTACCTGTAATAGTTTTAGTTGCATCGTAGAGCGTTCTCCTAGCTAGCGTGTGTGCCCTGCGTGCGGAGTATGACTTTAAAAGCCTACTAGTTGGCCTACCTGAGTTGGCGTTCTTCCGACACAAACTAGCTTCGTGGTTGCCCCGCTTACATACTACTTAGGTCATATTTGATCATACGTGATTGAAGCGGGACAATATGTTAAAAATGACAGCGGGACAGCATGCTGTCCCGTTTTCATCTACACAACGAAGTACTTACCTCGATCCAGCTTTGCAGCGACTCTCCGAACTTGCTCTGGAACATGTCCGCGATGTCCCCCAGGTCCACCTCGCAGCGCGTCACCATGATGCGCATCAGCTGCCGGTCGTTGGTGCCGAGACCCTTCATGGACTTGTGCAGGCGTTTACGTACCTTACCTACCTACCTAAGACACACTTATGGTCGCTGAGCCGTCGTAGTAAGTACTTACCTCGATCCAGCTCTGCAGAGACTCCCCGAACTTGCTCTGGAACATGTCCGCGATGTCCCCCAGGTCCACCTCGCAGCGCGTCACCATGATGCGGATCAGCTGCCGATCGTTGGTGCCGAGACCCTTCATGGACTTGTGCAGCCGTTTACGTACCTTACCTACCTACCTAAGACACACTTATGGTCGCTGAGCCGGCGTAGTAAGTGCTTACCTCGATCCAGCTCTGCAGAGACTCCCCGAACTTGCTCTGGAACATGTCCGCGATGTCCCCCAGGTCCACCTCGCAGCGCGTCACCATGATGCGAATCAGCTGCCGGTCGTTGGTGCCGAGACCCTTCATGGACTTGTGCAGGCGTTCCGCGAAGAATAGAGGCTTGTTGCGGACTACTTTCACTGAAAAAAAAAAACATTTATTGAATTTGAAATCTATCAAAGCTAAATTCGGATAATTTTACATGAACTGTTATGGCTTAAAATCAGTGGTTTGGCTTATTGATCAAAATATTAGGCTGAGCCATGGCCTTTTGACTTGCAGCAGCACACACAGATATTTTAGCTTGGTTTTTATGGTATTGCTGTTTGGTTTTATTAGTCAATACTGTTTAAATTATTAATTAAATAATGCTGGACAATTCACACAGCATAGTTGTTGTATTTATTGTGTTAGTACCTGATGTTCACATGTGTTTTGTCCGTCTTTTATACGTGTTAATGTGTTATCTAGTACAAAGAAGTCTTATATTTCTATTTATATGTGTGTTGTGTTTTAATTAATATATTTTTTTCTTTCTTTATTTTTTATGTGCATGTCTGAACAACAAACCAAGAATTTATCTATCTATCTTATCGAACTGCTTATGAAAAGTTTCGATTCCCACGGGAACTCGCACTGTACAATGCTCAATGTCATTATTAAAATTATGCGCATTGTAGTACTCAAACTAGATGCAGGAAGTGTAATGTAATGAGTCTCGTAATTTACTTCACCAATTGCTTCTGACACGCTCTTGAAATGAAGAGTCGTTTTTGTATTTGAACATGCGAGAAAATTCGAGAACTATCAAGAAATACTGCTTTACTTACCAATAGCACAGATTAGATCATCATCATCATCATCGACCTATATTAGTCCACTGCTGAACGTATACCTGCTAATGAGCCCACAGCGTCTCCAGATTAGGTAATGTTACCCAATAGCCCTGAGCGCCTTATCGAGATCTGAGATCGCCCGAGGAATCATTTTTGATGGCGTCGTTGACGTCGTGTCCGGTCAGATAGTATTTAGATACTCCTGGAAAATGGTCACGAGCTGCGGGCACGAGTGGGAGCAGAGAACAGCGTTAAAGACTAACTCTAATTGTTCGAGAAAATTCGTGTATTTTCTAGACATACTTACTTCACATGGCCTATAATTAGTTAGTTGTTTTATTACTTACACTTAGATTACAAATAAAATGAAAACGAATGTGAGTACCAAGACAAACCTCACAAGGTTATACGGTACAAATAATAAGGTATATGGTACAAATAATAAGATATATTGTTATTGTAATAAATAAATTAAAAAAAAAATACTTACCAATAGCCCGGAGCGCCTTCTCGAGATCGCCCGAGAACTCGTTTTTGATGGCGTCATCGATATCGTGTCCGGTCAAGTAGTGGTACTCCTGGAAAATGGCCGCGAGCTGCGGGAACGAGCGGGAGCACAGGACAGCGTTGAAAACAGACTCGTCTGTGCCGAGACGCAGTTCACCTGGAAACAAAATATTAAGTGTTTTTATAAGCTCTACATAAAAAAATCCATGTGGACTCGGCCTTCCACCAAACCTACCCCTGATGGAAATCCGGAAAGAAAACCCTACCACCAAAATAAATTATAATAATAATATCCTAGTACAAGTTTCCAGCACAAGATTTGCTAACTACCAGGGTAGCATAAAAATTAAGGAACTAGGCTCATTCACGTTTAACAGTGAATCTCCAAGCAACTCTCTGTATCTGCAATCAACAGTCTGTATCCCCTATCAACTTTTGCTCTCCTGGTACTTTGGGCACTTTTTTTTAATATTTTTTTTCAGCCTATTTCGTCCTTACTGCTGGGACTTTGGGCACTAAGAAATAAAAATCTACTCAGTTTATAATGTGTCCCCTCTTCTTTTTCTGGAACACAGCATCATGATTCAAAACCAGTAATTAAATTCGAAATGTACAAATAAAACTGGGACGTCGATTTTTCGTTGGCTAGAGTCTTACGTATTGACGGTACAAGCAGATGTGCCCACCTGATTTTCTGTGGTACGGTAACTTTAACAAAGCAATAATAATAAATAATGCTGGACAATTCACACAGCATAATCTAGCCCCAGACTAATCAGACCTTTTGTTATGGGTGCTAGAAAACTCATATACCACGATAGGAAAGCGCTATACATTGCTCCGTGTAGTGTCCTGCTTCAATGCCTTGCCAGGCAAAGAATCACACGAAAAGTACAGTATGGTTACGTATCGTACCTACCTAACCTAAGATTACGATAACACTCTCATCTGAAGTCAGTCTGCGAATAAATAAATCGTTTATTATGGAACAAAAGTCTTTGACAGCGAACATTGAAAAGGAAAAAGAAATTTATATCATCATAGACATCTTATTCTTGTTAGTTCTCTACAAAAACAACTAGATGTCACTGCATGCAGAGTTTTGAGTAAATTGCAAAAACAGTCCAATGACTAACTAAACTACCAACAATCAGCTGATTCACTCGTTTCACAAGCTTCCGAAACAAGTAAAACCACTGACTAATTCATCAGTAGGCGCATTACGACCCTACGTCAGCAATCATGTACTAGATATAGCCGGATGAGTCAGCTCTGACGTAGAGGACATCGTCATGGTTGGATACGTCACGGCATTTCATTGTAAACAAAGTGAATATGGTATTCAAAGATTGTAAACGGTCATGGTCGTTCAGTGATGTATTACTATTCACTACCACAGATATTATAATACTATACACTACCTAACTGGCTGTGGAATATTTGTAAAGAAACCACGACACAAAAAACAGGACATCGTCACGGTTGCATACGTCACGGCATTTCATTGTAAACAAAGTGAATATGGTATTCAAAGATTGTAAACGGTCATGGTCGTTCAGTGATGTATTACTATACACTACCCAACTGCATGTGGAATATTTGTAAAGAAACCACGACACAAAAAACTAAAACTGGCTTGGCGTCGAGTTTCAGATATAATAATTGTAAGCAATATTTATTGAAGGAAGGATATCAAATCGACAGGTAATGTAAATTGTGTGTAAAACGGAGCGTCAACGGAGTGAATTTTAAAATAAGTATGGGCGGTTTGTTTATAAACATTCTAGATCGAGTTTCACTAGTGTATAGTTTTAATGAGTGAAACTGCTCAGTCTTAGAGCCTTAATTGACCAACAACTTCATTGTTTGTTTTATAGGCGGTACCCCGTACGTATGGTGTGTACTTAGCTAAAAGGTGGTGATTCTGGAGGAAAACTCGGAAAAAGACAATCGATGTTTCGTTTTCGTTGTCGTGCAAAACCAACTCTTATGTCGCTTGCGTAAGATTAGTGTTTGCACAAGAACTAATCAGAAACTTCAATTTCGTTTTTATGAGTACGGGCCCTGGACCTAGAGTCAACTTTTGATCTACGATTTTTGTTTTAATACGAAAACGGCGGAACATTTGTAAATGTGCTTACCAGCTTGAAGCAAGCTCTTGGCGTCTTCTCTGGCTCTATCCTGGATCACGTGGAAATCTTCAGATCTGTTTCCCTGAAATCAATAGAACAGAATCATCAACTTAAGGCCACACACATGATGCTGTATAATATTTCCAACATCATAGAGCTGGATAACCGAACCAAATGTTGAGGAAATTGGAACAGGTGCCGAATTCCGCGAACCAATCACTTTACTATGACTATGGTATCGTCGAAGAATCGTCCATATAAATGAAACTCTAGATAAGTATATGCCGTGCTATTTCCACGGCGAGATTGATATATTGGTTTCAACATGGATACTTTTGACACGCATCCCTCTATTTCTTTCATGAAAGGTAAAATGCTAAAATGTCTAAGACGATACCATTGTTACGGTGAATCGATTAATTCAGTGGAATCATGATATAATAATACAAGGTATGCTACTCCGAGAAACAACGGTCACGTGGGTTTTCCCAAGCCTACGTCATATCCGCTACGGTGGTTCTCAAACTTTTTAGTTTTGGAAGATTCTAGATCTAGGTTTTAGGTTTTCTATGAAATTCTTCAAACTTAGTTTCCATAATTTGAGCAACGCTAATGAGCTCTGCACATGGATAATTTTTCCCTTGAAATGAAATTATCTAATCGCAGGAAATAATTTCTGCTACGGATTCTCTTTTAAGGAATTTAAACAACCTTATTTTACCGCCTTTCACACTTACAGTTACGGATAGAGTAACCGCCCATTTTATTTTAAAGATTTATCCGATCAACAATGCGAGTGATTCACCGGCGTCAATAAAACTTTGATAGTCACCGGCAAATGCAGCATCAAAGAACGAACGTAACCTCCCATTTTTGTGGCAAGTGGACAGTGACGTAAGCTTGGGAAGATCTCGGAGTAGCATACCTTGTATTATTTTACCATGAGTGGAATTAGGGCCTCGTTAAAAGCCAACAACTTAATCAACAAGTAACTTAATAAACATTTGATCTTCTTTTTTGTTACTTCATAATGACATGTAATGAGTAATGTTCAAAGTACACTTGATACTTGTAAGGATAAGGAAAAATTTAAACATACCATGCACAAGGATGTCATGAGCCTTTTGAAATTGCCAGATGTGTCACCTCGCAAGTCGTCTTCGAGTAATGTCCCGTACACTGTAATTTAAAAAAAAACATAACTATCGTTATCATTATTAGTTTCGTGCAGAAAGTAACGAAGAAAGTAGTTATGATCTATTTGTCATTTAGCTGCCAATTATGTCAATAAATCCCAATAACAAAAATTAAAAATTCACATGCTTGGAGTCGAGATACGAGTATAATTGTAACAATATTTATTGGAGAAAGGGTCTCAAATCAGTACTTTTTATTATGTTTAAAAATCATCAACATGAAAGTTAATTTGAGGTTAAGTACTGCGGGTTTTTTTATTTATTTTTTGCAGGTAATAAAGAAATCGAATAGTTTGGTGAAGTTGAACTTCAATGGCGTTTTACATTGTAAAAATTACGTTGTGGTTTTAGGAAATAGGTGTTTTGATGTTTTTTGTTATTATAGTGCGTATTATAGTGCGTAACTCCACACTCAGGGTTATTTTTAAGAAATGTTTGCGATATTATTTGATTTCTTAGGTGTTTTGATTTTGACCAGCGCTGCAAGCTCATACAATGACAATAATTTATTAAATAGGTCATCGCATCGAAACACATCACAAAAATCCAGAATACCTATTAATATGGGGATAGGGCAACTAGAATCTCGAAAGAACCGTTCAGGAGGTTCTTATCTTGCTCTACTATTCCGATTTGTTTCGGTAGAGTTATCTACTCTACCGAAACAAATCACCAAGCAAGATGTAAAAGCCAGTGACGTCACGCCATTTGGCAAAAGCCTTCGACATCGTAAGCGATGACTCACAACTCGCGTGATGAATGAGCAGACTCGAAACTACATTTTAGGTAATACATGTTGTTCCGCAAAGAATGAGGAAATACAGGTAGAATATTATTGGATCATCGTCATCCCGTGTACTATATAATAATCCTATCCGCTCAAGGTTGTCGGGTAGAGATCGCTCTTGAGCTACTAATCGCTCAAGAGCCAATTGTCACTTAGTTTTCAAGTTGTTTCGCTGTAAATTGTTATACCTATTTGATTTAGGTGTGCCATAAAGTATTATCTATTTATCTATCTTCATCATCATCAGCCTTAGTTAATCCACAGCTGGACTTATAGGCTTCCCATAATGTGCGCCATTTTGGATTGATATGAGATCTTTCGTAGAAGCGCACAATCTTAAGTTCAAACTTTTTTATGTGCTTTTATAAATGTAGAGTGCTCTGAGCTCTGACTAGTAAGTCGAAATTTAAAGTAGAAAAGATATCAATTAATCATCATCTACAGCCGCGGGTGGACCTTGGTCTGGTCTAGTAAATTTCGCCATTCAATCCTATTCCTGGCTTTTTCCTGCCAGCTGGTCACTCTAATTGGATTTGGTTCTTGTTGGACTCCGTCGAGCCATCTGAGTTTCGGAATATCGAAACTCAGATGGCATATGAATAAATCAACCCAGTTAAATAGTAATGATCCCCCAAGTAATGTAAGCAGACGACGTGAGAAAACTAAAACATGTCACGAGTAAAAAATCGATAAAAACACTATTGTAATAGCTACATGTCTACGCTCAACACTGGCAAAGCAAACGATGCGTCACTCCATTCCCCATCTTACACATAATACGATTAAAGAACAAAATCGCAAGAATCGCTGGCACAAAGCCGTTCATATTTAGAGCATCACGCAGCATCGGAAACAATTCATTAGAACATGAGATCGTGGGTTAGAAAACGTACCGAGAATTCTAACGTTTTGTTGCAATTCTTGCTAATTTTAAGCGAGGTATACCACAGAACAGTGTTATGTTACTCTTTCCTTATCATTGCCAATGGATATTTCCTCAAGCAATGATATGGGTATTAAGCTGTTATTTCGATTCTGCTCTCCGGTTTGCAATGGTACGAGTTGTTAAAAATAACGTCGTACCATTGTTATGCATTGTTTTACAGGAATAATAGTGTCCAAAATAACAAAAGACGGGTGAGCTTCGAAAGTTCGATGCACGTTATCGCGACGAAATTAGAGGCAGGGCAGGTAAAAACGAAACTCGAAGTTTCGTCATCTTATGCAGGTGACTTAAGAGAGTTGGTTTTGCACGAAAACGAATTAGGAACTTTGGTTTTCGTTTTCCGAGTAGGCGCCCAGGACCAGACATCGTAGCGTTATTTCTGGGAGGCCTATGACCAGTAGTGGACATCGAGACGATGATAATGAGAATTCAATTAAAGTACTTAGTTGGTCTATTTTATCCCCAAAACAAAGTTTGCTCCACAAAACACCATGCGTGTTGGCAATTCATACCGCTACATGCACTTTTAAATCAAAATTACTCACTTGCGGTATAGGACTGCTTGATGACATTGATCTCATGGTTCGACATGGTGCACATAACCTCAATGAGCACGTCTTCGTCCGTGCCGATGCCAGAGATGGCATCGTGGAGTTCCTTGGCGTAGTACTGCGGTAAGGGCGTCATCAACGCCACGATGACATCTTCGAATTTACCGCTGGTCTCGCTTTTCAAGTCTGATACTAGATCCTATGGAATAAGAGAAAAGTTGATGAAAATCGATAGTAGAGGTCTTGGGAATTCTATAACTTGGTTGTTACCCGCGACGGAACGGAGACGGTACATGCGCTTAGGGTGAGAGGTTGTTTGAACACACATCAATGTTCCCCATCGTCGCCAAAACGGCTGGACAGATTTACATACATACGGTTTTTTTAATTGAATAAATAAATTATGCTGGACAATCCACACAGTATCTTCGAGCTCCATGGTAAGCAGAGCTTATGTTATGGGTATAGATGACTGATGTACTCAATACGTTACTACTTAAATAGGTTTTTTATTACATACATAACATAATATAATTTATGCAGCATTTTATGAATAAAATTCTGAAATTCTTCCTATAATTATTATACGTTTAAAAGGAAAGATTGTGTTGACAAATGTATATTTCTTTTAATCAAGATGAAAGAATACTCGTTCTAAATGCAACAATGTAATCACAGTTTCAAAGATGTCCCTTAAATTTATCTCGGTCAAATGTTGCCATAAGGATTTCATTCATATTATTGTTAGGCTACCGGCCTCACGTACAAGTACAGGTAACCTACCTATGAGTAATTAAATTACTCAGTCAAAACCAGGCATAAATACCTGATAGAGAAGCGAAATATTGAAACAGTTTCTATGCCGTTGCGTCAAATTATCACAAAATATCAAGGTCATCCATATTACGGACAAAGCCATTAATGGTAAAATTTGGTCGATTGATAGTTCATTACATTTTAGGAGAACATGGCCGTTTTCGATCACCGTGTTTTGACAGCGGACCCAAATAAAGTTTGTCTTAAGCGCTTTCCAAATGCTCTGTAGTTAAGCTCAAAACAAAATAGATTGAATTGGATAAAACACCATTTACCTCTATTAAAATAGACTTACAGAAAAAAATCTAGTTATTCTCAGCGCGGTTAACTTAGAGTCGAGTGTTCTTATCTACCACGTCCGGGAAAATTTACAAACATTATGGAAGATATAATACTTTCAACAAAAAATACGCTTTATTTTTCGTTGAAAGTTAAGACCCTAGGAAATAAAACCTTCCAAACGGGTCATGTGACTATAATTTTACGTGTCATTGACATTGTTTTGCGAAGGGCTTTAAATACATAGTCGCCAGAAATGATTACCGAGTACCAAGTGGGTAAACAACAGAGTACCAACTGGGAAAACAAGGAAAGGAACCGTATCTTGGTTGACGAAAACTCATCTGGCTAGTTGCCAAAAACGAGAGAACATTTTTTTATCGATCGCGCATTCTTTCATGACAAGTTATAAAACTATCTGCGCCTATAATAATAGTACAAGTCAAATAGCGTCACTTGGGCCCTAAGAATTCAGAGCTTGTGTAGATATTATGTCTACACGCAATTTGCAAATAGTCTCCCACGTGTAGGTATTGACACACGCAGTCATATTTTTCATTAAGGAATTGAATGTCCACACCCCACCCAGACAATTTCATTATTCAAGCTATCCGATAACATCAGACGGCTTTTATAATAAGCGTTGCCATGTAAAAGTGGAGCTTGCTCCACAGGGACTAAGCGAAACATACGTTGAACCTTCTAACAGCGCAATATCACGAGTTCACATCAGTTCACATTTACTGCAACTGTGTTTACATTTGCATTAAACCTTATCCTTTTCGTATTAAGGGGCTAACCTTTGCTTGTCAAACTAGCTAGACTATCACAGTGTACTCACTCTATTTCGCACCTAATTTGGTCGAGATCTTAGGAACCCTCTGGTTTATAGAAAAGATTCTTGTGTTTATTCGTAGGTTATTTTAATACTAATTTTTTGGTTCCATAATCCAGTTTCTTCATAAGTTGTGTTTCTTGTGTTGTGTCTTTGTTAAGCAAAAACATAAATAAACGCCGTTCCAAAAACGTATGCTCCGTCCCGCTCCTATGAACGAGAAATCCTATGCCTCTTATGAAATCCTATTTACAAAATGGCTCGCAATGCGCCCTCTTAAGTATTTTTTGACGTGACAACGTCTTATAATTCGATAGAGCCGGCTGCACGCACGAAAAAACATGACGTCATGCGGCGTTACCTCGTCATGCGGCGAGGTAACGCCGCAGGCCGCAGGCTGAGGCGTTCCATGTAAGGCTTGAAGTGCAAGCGAGAGCGCTCGACATCCGTCTCTCTCCTACTTGAGTGAGCGATGCGTCTGCGTTGTCACGTTCAACTATCGTCAGTAAACCGACTTTACAGACAACCAATTTTTTTACTGTACTCTATGTGTAGTGTAGGGCCACAGTTAGGTAATGATAAGGTTAAACATAAGTTGCTGATAAGATCTTAAAACACACACTCGGCGGAAACAAATATTGGTTTTTACGTGGCGGTGGAGTTTGGTTAATTACCTACGTTGGTGATTGTGGTTGGTCAGAAATTACAAAACAAGTCCTAACTAATTAAAAGTAACAGGTTTAAATAAGTCGATCGATAACATAACATCATAAACCTAATTTTCATAATTAACTGCATGTATACCTACGCAAAATGTTATCGCTATTAGGCGACCGATTGTGAATATCTCGAAACAAATAGGGCATAAGACCCAGACCACAGTATAATAATAATAATAATGGTTTCTATTGTATAAAGGTCTCATATGCACTTGCGTTATAAGGCTAAGCAGGACATTTGAGAAGAGCAGCTTCGGTTGCATTTTCTAAAAAGTAAAATACCTGATGTGATAAAGGGTTTGCGGCAAGTTCGTATAGCGGTGTTCTCTTACAGAACAGGTTGAACCAGTTCTCGAGTATCGTATGTCAGGATGACGTTAAGTCATCTTTCGCAGATGCACCTACAAACCGCGACATCAACCCAAAGCGTCACCCAGCGCTTAAGTTCACTACTCAAATCAATGTTAACCTAATTGAGTGTAGGCGATTTTATTAAAAATTTAGGCCAACAGTTCTTTAGAATGCTGAGTAAGAAAACCAACCAGGAATTAATGATGATTTTGAACCTGTCAAAGGGAAAACCAACTCAAATCTAAAGCTAATTGCGTGCTGGAGATTTTGTTAACTTAGAATCCCAACCGTTCTTTAGAAATACTGTGTAAGAAAACTAGGAATTATTGATGATTGTTTTGAACCTGTCAAAGGGAACCTACTTCTTGAAGACACGTCTTAACAAAGGCCAAAGAATGACGATGATGTCTAACAGAAACATTGATGTGACCATTACAATTAACCAGTCCCACTGTTGGGCAAAGGCCTCCCCAAGATCCCTCCATCCATCACGATTCTGAGTCTGTTGGATCCACGTTCTATCAAAGGTTGACTTTCGTTGAAACGTGGCTCTAACAAAGAAACGATGGCGCGATGAACTAGATTCTAGTTCATCGCGCCATCGTATCTTTGACATAGACATATTGTTAATCCAAACATTCTTACCTTCCCGTACAAAGTCTTGAACTCATAAGCGATCCGTAGACGCTGCTCATTAGATCTCTTCGTCAGGACTTGTATGATGGCCTTCTCATCTGTTCCAAATCCTTTCATAGCCTTGCGTAGGACCTCGGCGTCGGCACGCGGGTCGAAAGGATTTGCTGGCACCACGGTGGGTTTGGACTGTTGGAGAGAAAGAGAAAATGAAAAATAACCCTCCTGTAAGCGTTAGAAAACAATAAATTTAAAAGTGAGATTTCTGCTTTACTCCGAATGATGCTGTTTATAGAATGTGCTGCACTTGCTCTCTAGTCCAGTCAATGAGTGGTCAAAAGAGGGGGTGAATGGAACGGTCGAAATCAGAAAGTTTGCCTTCTGAACTTTGTTTGGACTAGTTGGGAGACAAACATACTAAAAATCCCCAACCCTGTGAGGTGAGAGTGGTGCACAAAGGAGTCATCCTGTTTTTTAGTTTTATTTTTTGATAACATTTCGTAAACGACGCGTCATATAAAATTTTGATAGGCAACATAATGAAGGTTGATATATTCTCTAATTTATTTTTCTGATTAACTTTGGTTCTGTACACTTTTTGCCTATTCCCAATCGTCGTCTAGATATGACCGATTGGATTATTCATTATTTCGAAACAACTTCTGCTCTCCTGATACTTATACCTCGAAAATTGTAAGCAACTTATACATTGGGTGGCTAAAAACAAAATTACAAAATGCTGTACCGTGTAACGAAATGATTTGAAACCCCGCCGTAAGCCAATTGAGGCGCGGTAGACACTGCGCATTCCCGAGTTAGACTTTACAGAGGACATTATATATCAACCAATATTTACAATAGCACTCAGAACCGTCCACTTGTCACATTGCTTGCACTTGAACGCATAGAAATCACAGGTGAAGTAAAGGTTTTGTGCATTCAAGGGAATGGACCACCTTCATTGTACGGTCCAATGCCAAGACTGAATGAATTGATAAATGTACTGAGACGGTACAGAGACGAAGTGAGCATAACAATATAATTGCAGAAAACTGTTCCTTGAATAGTCCAATTGGTTGTGTAGTCAGTTGCTTGTTGGGTAGTGAGCGCTGTGTTTGTACTTTGTCTTCAATGTATACTTTTCAGTAAACCTTTTCTTAATTGTAGAAGAGAGGGCATATCCATTAAATCCCATTAGTTTTTGTGTGTTGCTTACACATCAATCACATAGTAGAGAAGTAAAAAAAAGATTAAGTTGGTGATAAGAATAATGTGTAGAAATAAGATTTTACACAGAATTTTGTTGCAGATTGATTTAAATTAACAAAAATCATAGTATTCAGAGAATAAAAGAAGCCTATTATAAGATTCCCGAAGGTCGATAGTGCAGTTGTGAAACCAGAGACCAGGGAATATTGAGAATATTAGGGGACTTTAATAGATGCTGACAATGATGATGATAATTATGAGATTATTTCAAAATGATTAAAGCTTTATATTAGTAGCAAGAACAAAGAACACTATTAGTATCTAAAGAAATGAATCAACACAGACCAAGTTAATCCAAGTTCAACGTACCTTAGGCAGACTATTTGCCGAGGATGACACACTGTAAGCCTGGCTACTATGGGAGGGTGGCTGATGGTGGGAAGGATAACCCTGGTGTCCCTGACTAGCCTGCGGGTACCCAGTCTGGGAGTGGCCCGTGTGAGCAGATGTGGGATAACCGGTTTGTGAGGCTTGTGGATAGCCAGTTTGAGCTGACTGGGGATAACCTGGTTGAGCTTGCGGGTAGGCAGATTGAGCTGGGGAATAGCTTGATTGAGCCTGAGGATATCCTGATTGAGCCTGGGGATAACTTGATTGAGCCTGAGCATAGCCCGGCTGAGATTGAGGGTAGCCAGTTTGTGGTGTTTGAGGATAACCTGATTGAGGAGTCTGTGGATACCCCTGACTTGGATTAGATTGGCCACCAGGGTATCCTTGACTGTTTGGATAACCAGGCTGCGGTGCTGGATATCCCATAGTTGGGAAACCAGGCATTGGCATAGGATTTCCGAAAGATTGTGGGGCACTGTTGCTAAATCCAACATTATGGAGGTACTGTTGAGGTGGATATCCCGATTGACCCTTGAAAGGAAAGAAAAACAATAATTATAATCTATTCTAAGGCTGCTATGAATCAAACAAACGCATTGATAGCTTTATTCACAGATAACTAGCAGAAATAATTATGTACATAGAACAACAACAGTGCCTAATTCCCTGCAGCAGTTAGAATCAGATTACAATTAGAACGAGAGGTTGATTCAGTGAACTATTCTATGAGCAAGTGGTATACGTAGGATCTTTGTCGATAAGTGCAGAGCCATTGCAGAGCTTTCACCAAGACTCAAACTGCCTACCGGGATGGATTATAAACACAAAAACAATGCATTGAACTGACCTGCTGGTAAGGATTCATGGTTTGTCTGGTTGATTTCTTGACCACCACAAAGTAAAAAACGTTCGTTGCAATCCGAATTACACAAAACAAGAAAATAAAATCTAGAACGGTCCTGGTTCTAGCAACACGAGAACAACAATTCACTTTCCTTCACGTCAATTAAAAGTAGAGCTGTAGCAAACCGTATGTATTCGGTACTGAGTAACGGGTGCGCCATCGAGTACCGAGTAACGAAACGTTACACACGAATGCATTTCGTTACTCGCATCTTTCGTACTTTGGGTACCTACGCTGTTTCAGTTCGCGCAAGTACCTACCGTTGATGCGTGTATTGAAATGTTCGTATTTTTTACGCGTGCGCGCGCTTATTCGGTGAATTTAAAAACGTTCGTTACACAGAACGATGCTTGATCGAAGAAAAGAATTTTCCGAGTAGACCAGATGTATGATATTGAACGAATCTGTGATATAATCGAAAAAAAAACACGGGGCATAGACGTTTGTGTTTAGAACACGTTGGTGGCCATTCATTTATTACGTAAGACGATGTTCGCTCATTTTACCCCTCCCCTGTATTTCTGTATTTCCCCCCCTATTATAAGAAAAAATAAGAATAGGCCGACCCCCTCCCCCCTGTTTAGTATTTATTACGTAAGAATCCAAAGGAAAATATGAATACCTACACGTTTGGTTTGTTCTAATGTTTATTTTCAAAGTACCTAACAATTTTTAGAAATTTTTATTTGTAGGTACCTAGGTACTTACAAAAGTACTGATAATTTTTAAATAATAATAATAATAACCATTTATTGTTCTCTTCACACAATGAGCTCACCTTTAAAACTAGTATAGTTAGTATAACTATAAAGCAACATTGCGTGAGACTGGTGCCTGCGTTAGGTTTGTAAAAAACCTGTGTTACAGGTCACCAGGCTCCCACTCCGCGGCAGAAGTGCAGTTAATACATTGTATATTACAGTTAGGTAGACAACATTAAGGCAAGTGTAAAACTTAAAGATAAAAAAAAAACATGAATTGATGATTATTACAGAAGTAAAAAAAGAAAAGGATTAATCAAAGTTATATACCGAGTAAGCTTAAATAAGGTTTTAATTAATTACTACTAAGGCAGCATTTCGTGTAGGTACAGGGCCGTGTGTGTGTGTGTGTGAGTGAGGGTGCGTGTGAGTGTGTGTGAGTGTGTGTTTGGGTAAGGTCTTCTGAGGACATCAGACTCGAGAGAGTCTGGGCAACAAGAGATCCCTATCCGCGTGAAATTGAGAAGATGATAAGCAGACAATTTGGGTAACAAGTTGACAAAGAAATAGATAATAATAGTTTCTAAAGTCATCCACTTTATAAGCCAGGACATAAAAGACTTTCTGTTTGTTCGTAATTAAGGCTTTTTAGATATTTTGTGATCGTATGTTTACAACTATATTTGTACAGGGGAGAGATATTGAGAGATTTATTCAATTTATTACAGAGAAAGTTCCCTTGGAAGCAGAAGAAATTGTTAGAACGACGAGAGTTAAAAGTTTCAACCTGGCACACCTTGCCCTTTCTGCGCTTACCTTTATTCAGTTCAAGCGTCAAATTGTAATTTTGAGTGTTTCAATAGAACAGTATGCAACACGAAAAATAGCAGTAATGAGTGTTGTTTACGCAAACAAGTGACTAGTAGTCCACAAGCGGGGAGTTCCCGGGAGGTGCAGTGCGACTAGTGCGAGTGGCGCGGGCCCGTTGCCATGGAAATGGAAATCATTTACCTATACGCATTTGAGCGAACGTCGGCACTCGCGCGGTTGCCCGCGCTTTTTCAAAGTATACCTAATAATAATTTTAATTGTGCGCAGTTTTGTGATCTTACGTAAGAACTATCGAGACTCCCTCCCACCCCCTTGTAAGAAAAAATAAGACATGGTCGACCCCCTTCCCCCCTAAATCGTCTTACGTAATAAGTGAATTACCCCTTGTGACGTCATGAGAATGGTGGCCCTGTACGCGTAGGTACGTAATACGACTCGATTCGATGCTCTAACATAGCATGTTATGATGAGGTATCAGAAGTAACGAGTAACGATACGATAGTAACGAGTACTAATACATAAAGTAACGAATACATACGGGTACGCATTTTTTCGTTACTTTTACACCTCTAATTAAAAGAGACGTCAACAACCAAAAGAACCAAACCACTCACTCACTGCAAAAGTGCAACGAAAGGTCTTTTTGATTGATCGTGAACGCTTCCTATTTTACGAATGTCAATGTCTGGTTTGTTCTTCGTCAGTAATGCCAACTCCTTTATCTAAATCTAGCAATTTTATCAACTTATAATAATTGCCAAAAGAAACTGTATAATAATTAAGGAGGTCCGGAACAAAAACCGATATTTCCACTTTATGCCCGTTTTTTTTTTTCTGTTAGTCTTGGTACTTATTTAAACAATACATCACTCAGGTCACACCAAATCACGTTAAAAACGTAGTAAAGAATACTCTAAAGATGGGCAGCCAGACCTAAATCCGACAAATGCACGTAATATTTTAATATTTTCGTATAGTCACAACTATTACCGATAAATCCTATATAAATTTCTGAAGTTTTTTTTCTGTTCAGATCAAAAACCGACAAATGTATTTTTTCTTTTACTCTGTCCTGTTTTTCGAATGGAAACAATAGTTTTGTTTGTGAAAAGGACATCAAAAAAAAAGGCAGTGATTATTCACAAAGAAGTGTATTACGAAATATACGGACGACACGGTGAAAAAAAAAAATTAGGTGAAGACTGGAAAACAATGGACATAAAATCATTAGAATTCTTCTAATGATTTTATGTCCATTGTTTTCCAGTCTTCACCTAATTTTTTTTTTACAAGAAAGTCGACGGATTGAGAGACAGAAAAAGAATAGTCTTATCAAAACATTTAGTTGCAAGAAAAAGAGGCAGAAGAATGGAAACAATAATAAAGTCTTTATTAAACACCTACAGAAATTACAGGAATGGGTCTAATGAAGAGCGTGTACCATTTTGTCTGCTAAAAAGAGGCAAACAGCACCCAAGAGAACTATTGAACAAAAATAACTTTAAAGAGCTAAGTGTAGCAAAAAAACAAGACGTTAATAATTTATGAAAAAGCAATTTGGTAATAATAATAATAATAACCATTTATTGTTCTCTTCACACAATGAGCTCACCTTAAAAACTAGTATAGTTAGTATAACCATAAAGCAACATTGCGTGAGACTGGTGCCTGCGTTAGGTTTGTAAAAAACCTGTGTTACAGGTCACCAGGCTCCCACTCCGCGGCAGAAGTACAGTTAATACATTGTATATTACAGTTAGGTAGACAACATTTAGGCAAGTGTAAAACTTAAAGATAAAAAAAACATGAATTGATGATTACAGAAGTAAAAAAAAGAAAAGGATTAATCAAAGTTATATACCAAGTAAGCTTAAATAAGGTTTTAATTAATTACTACTAAGGCAGCATTTCGTGTAAGTACAGGGCCGTGTGTGTGTGTGTGTGAGTGCGAGTGCGTGTGTGTGTGTGTGAGTGTGTGTTTGGGTAAGGTCTTCTGAGGACACCAGACTCGAGAGAGTCTGGGCAACAAGAGATCCCTATCCGCGTGAAATTGAGAAGATGATAAGCAGACAATTTGGGTAACAAGTTGACAAAGAAATAGATAATAATAGTTTCTAAAGTCATCCACTTTATAAGCCAGGACATAAAAGACTTTCTGTTTGTTCGTAATTAAGGCTTTTTAGATATTTTGTGATCGTATGTTTACAACTATATTTGTACAGGGGATAGATATTGAGAGATTTATTCAATTTATTATAGAGAAAGTTCCCTTGGAAGCAGAAGAAATTGTTAGAACGACGAGAGTTAAAAGTTTCAACCTGGCACACCTTGCCCTTTCTGCGCTTACCTTTATTCAGTTCAGCGTCAAATTGTAATTTTGAGTGTTTCAATAGAACAGTATGCAACACGAAACGTTGTCTCACCGTTAGTACATCCCAGTGCCTAAATAACTCTACTGTAGGATGACGAAACGGGAGTCCCGCCCCAACTTTCAATATCGCACGCTGAGCTCGCTCAACCTCGATCAAATGGGTTTTGGCTGCACCACCAAAAGAGGTTATGCAATAGTCTATAATTGACTGTCCTAATGACGAGTAGACCATCTTTATGACATTTCGGTCAGCAACGTGCTTAAGAGTTTTAAAAATATATATCAGCTTACGGAGCCTTCCGGTGAGTACATTTATATGTGGTCTGAAACTAAGGGTTTGATCAATTACAACACCTAAATATTTGACACTCTCCGCTCTTAGGAGAGAAGGACATGCACAGTTAGAGCTAGAGCCAGGACACGTATGCGCAACCAATTTGAGGTTAGGTGAAGGGAGAAGGTTAACCCTATGAGCAAATGCTACGTATTTGGTTTTTGTGATGTTGAGCGTAAGGTAATGAATGAAGTTAGTCATGAGGAATTTAAGTGGTATAAAGATTTAATAGAAAATGAAAACCATCATGCGCATGAAGATGATGCAGACATTTTGTATTATTACAATGAAGTAAAAAAAAAAATAGTATAAGTATTTGTTAATTTTCAATAATGAAACGACAAATTTATATATATGATTAGAAAAATGAGCATGTATTTTACTTGTCTATGATGTATCCTTAATACAACAACTTAGTATCGGTAAAAGTCAGAAATTATGAAAGTAAAGGGATAAAATCCGATAAATACAATACAATAGCCGTTCAAATCCCGATAATTGCAGTATGGCTGGACCAAAACCCGATAATTCCTTTTTTAAAACTTAAATTGTCGGGAAACTATCAACACTATATTTTTTTAATCTAACCTATATAAAAGCCATTCTTACAAGCCAAATTTACGGTATATTAGTTTAGTTAACAGCATAACCATTTTTTCGTAAATCATTCTTTCGTATTTTCTGAAAAAACACGAAAAGTGATTTTATCGGTTTTTGTTCTGGACCTCCTCATTGCTGCAACTTTTTATTTGAAGCCAGCCTAGGTAATTCAAAATGTTGTTTGACAAAGAGATGTAATAGCTGACGGACGACCTCTCTGTTGTAGCGGGATAGTGGCGCGAAGCGGGCAAAAGTACCTACCTAATTTAGTCAGGAGGCAGCACAATCTTTTCCGTCGTGGATTTGTTACTTTTTCTTTTGGAAAATCAGACAGCCGCTACAAAATACTAATTCTATACAAGTTCTAAGCCAAGAAAGAAGTGACTAAAGTGCCTGCGAACACTCGTTGCGTATCAAGCAACTTATCGAAAAAAAGAAGAGCTCTCGGTATTAAATCGAATCGCAGATGGTGAGAATAATGCTTGTTTGATATTTACTTAGCAATCACTCGATATTTTAAAAGTTCTTGACATTTTTAACCAGTGATATTGACGAGAATTGCCCTCCTGCCCTATAATGGATTTGTAACTAGTTTTTTCAGATTGATATAATGTACAAAATCCCTCATTCGTGATGCTGCACTAAGATATTTATTTTATGGTCTATGATATCTAATTTTTGTTACATACCTAATCAAAAGACATTATGTTTGATCACAATACATCAAAAATTTAAAAAATCTAAAAGGAGGTATCATCCTCTGTAAAAACTACTTTAAATTAAAGTAGCAGTAGAGTACCGTGGTGAAAACTAAAATTTAACCAAATTAGGCATTTTCTTCCGCAAGTAAAAGGGACAAGATCTAGCCCGAAAAGGGCTAAGGTGGCAACACTGATACCGGCGCACTAAACGTCTAGTAACATTGACATCTTATTTATTAATGACATTGACATTTGACAGTCGCTAAATCAATAAAAAGAAAACTTTAGGAAGGATTTTTAAGCCGCGGGAAATTCAAAAGGAGTCAATATTATATTCATTTCCTGCGCCACGTGCCATTGGGGTACTTTACCACAATGTTCTTCGTCGTATGTACCTATTTACCAAAGTAGTTTAGGTACCTACATTAATATCTGTTAAATAGGTACCTACCTACATGAAGATCAAGTTAAGTGTCGTGTTCATTCATAATAATCTACCTACCTACCTTCTTATCAATCATATGATTAAAACTGCATCGCAGGTGGGTATGATACGATTTAGGAAAACAAGTTCATTCGAGGTCTCGCAACTGCAGAGTGTGATCAAGTACCTTCTTACCTATTGTATCTATATCTACCTAGACCTGCAATGGCTCACGAATGGAAGAACAAGGTGGTTCTGATCACCGGAGCTGCAACGGCCATTGGCGCTGCTGTGGTCGAGATTCTGATAAAAGAAAATGTTAAGGTAGGTTTTCTTCTAAGGTACCTTTTTAATAGCATAAATAAAATACTCTAATCCTGCCTACCTAGGTGGATACATTTTACCTAGGTACCTTCTTTGTCCTAGTTAGGTACCCTTAGGTACACTGTACACTACAACTAATCCTTCAGATTGAAACAATCGGAGGAAAATAGACAGAAGAGAAGACTACCATAAGCTGAAATAACCACGGCACATGGAGTAAATATTTTTATTTATGGTTCATCAATCACATAGGTACCATTTAAAACCAACTTGGATGGTGTATTGACTTTGACGTATGTTTCTCACAGATAAACAGGACCTAGGTACCTAAAATTTTATGAATTTTCTTTTTAACCAATTTCACAGCATGTCGCAGTTCTAGACATCAACGAAAAATCCGGTCTAGCCCTCCAGATCAAGCTTAACACTGCATCCGGGAATAAAGTGAAGTTCTACAAATGTGACGTGACTGATGAGAAACAGCTCCTGGGGATCTTCGAGGCAGTGATGGCTGAGCAGGGGTACATTGATGTCGTGATCAATAACGCTGGGATTATGAACGATGGTCTTCATGTTTACAAGAAGATGATCGATGTGAATGTGGTAAGTTGAAGATAAGTTTGAGTTCAAGAGGGGCTGGTTTCAAGGTCCCTACTGATGATGAAAAACTTTTATATCTGAAAAAGCTATTAAATTCGCGATGAAAAGTTTCGACCTCATCCTTTGCAAATTAGAAGAAAACTTAGTCACTATACTAAAACTTGACCTGACGAGGAGGAAAGACGGAAAAAGATCCGATGTTATGAATCAGCAATTCCTTATCTTAAGTGCGTAAGAAGCAATTGTGCAGAGCAGAGGTCCAAACTTTCAGTTAATCTTGGCATCAAGATTGATAAGTAGCATTGACATAACTTTATGTTTTCTTCTCAAGTAGTCTCAATCTACTCTTTCAGACAGCCCTAACCACCGGAACCCTTAAGTCCATAGAGCTGATGAGCAAAGAGAACGGCGGTAGAGGCGGCACCGTCATTAACATTTCTTCCATCGCTGCGATGATGCAGGATCCACCTATGCTTCCCATCTACTTCGGAACTAAGAGCTTTGTGCTGCAGTTTAGTAATTGTCTGGGGGTGAGTGGGAAAAGCCTCTGTGTCTTATTTATGTATCTATCTATACTTAGGTATATGACTTTGCTGTGTAGACTCTACATAGAGTCTACACGGCAACTTTAACACTGCGACTTCACCCTCGTAAGTGTAAGTAGTCCAGCCATGTTAGCGCAATGTCTTTTGTTTTTGATTGCGCATAGGTAGGTAGTTGTTTATGTACCTAACTACTCCTAAACAGCTTTCAAAGTAGCAAAAAACAAATGACGATAACGCGAGCTTTAAATATTTTTTCTGTTACATTCCCAAACGGACAATTTGGGTTGGGATGTGGGTAGATATATCGATAGCAGGATAGCAGGTATTCTGGGAAGGTCTTCAATAAGAACCTAAAGGAGAACTTTCTCAGTAGGTAGGTAGGTACTTAAAATTCAATCATAAGAAGTCTACACACCAGCCCGCCGGGCTGTGTCGCCGACTTTGGTTTGGTGTGTAGAGTTCATTAAAGAACAAAACCTCGTCAACATCTAGGTTTGTTGTATTTTGGGTTCCCTTCCTCTAAAGGAAAAAAGGAACCCTTAATGGATCACTTGGTTTTCCGTCCGTTTGTCTGTGCGTCGGTCAACCCCCTTTCCAAGAACGTGTGCAGGTATGGAGTTGAAATTAACAAATACTCAAGTCCGCCACCTCTTAGAGCCGTCATATATTTATATTTTCATTGTTAAGGCTCTACCTCCCCGAACACTAGCGCCGCCACATATTTTATCTTATTATTACGTCGAAGAAAGGAAATGCCAAAAACTACGTCGGGGAATTTGTGATACCTATTATAAGCATTTTTAACGCCTCTGTAATAGTTTTATTTTGTATAGTATAAGCAGAGATACGATGTTGCCCTTGGTGGCCACCAAACTCTATTTTCGTATCTCTGTTTAAACTATACAAAATAAAACTATTACAGAGGCGTTAAAAAAATGCTTATGATAGGTATCACAAATTGCCCAACGTAATTTTTCTAGTACATTAGTAATTTGATCAGTATACCTACCTGATAATACCTTATATTGAATCAGGTATGAACTCCGTGTCTAGTCATGCCTAACATAGGCCTTAAGGCACTTCTAACCAAAATGTAATGTTGTTTTTAACCTGAGTACCTAAATAACTATTCTATACTAGCTTCTGCCCGCGGCTTCGGATGCGTATTTTCAGTATAATAAGTAGCCCATTATCTAAGTTGGGCTTTGCTGTAACAGGCGCGGTCGCAGCCCAAGACTTTGGGGGGGGTCACGCTTGGTGCGGGCCGTAGCCACAAATTCACTTGCAGACGGTTGCAGGCCCCATCCAGAACAGAAAAACTTTTTCGGCGAGCGGAGCGAGCCGCGAAAAATTTACCTTATTGATAATGTTTCGTGGTGGCGGGCAAAGTGATTTTGAAGACCGAAAACATGACATCCCTTCCCTCAACTCCCAACAATAGTAAGTTTAAGTTATAGCGAGCGAGGCGACCCTCGAAATTGTCGAGATTTTTTTTGATGTTTGAAGAAAAGTAAGCAAGAGTACTTGCTACTACTCTTGCTTACTCTCGCTCGCTATCATAATGATGGCGAGCGAAGCAAGCCCCGAAAATCTTACGAGACTTTGCGGTAGTAAATATAAAGCTACGAATATAAATAAGGGCGAACAAGGCAAGGGACATCAACAAAAAATAAATCGAGAAAGATGTAACGGCGAGCGGAGCGAGCCTCCGAAATTTTTGTTACTTTTTCGGGTGGTTACCCGCCGATAGTATTCTCTAAAACCTAGAAAATACTATCGGCGAGCGGAGGGAGCCGCAAAAATATAATAGTTCCGTTATATTTTCTGCAGTTTTTTGCATATTGACCGCAAACATGACATCGCCTCCCCCAACTCCCAACAATAGTAAGTTTAAGTAACGGCGAGCGAAGCGAGCCTCAAAATTTTTTGAGGTTCTTTTTTTGATGTTTGTTGACAAAATAAATGATAGTGAGCGAAGCAAAACCAAAATTAGGAATCCAAAAAGAGGTAACGTCGAGCGGAGCGAGCCGCCGAAATTTTTGTTACTTTTCGGGTGGTCACAAACTGGTTCAGAAAATAAATAACAGCGATGGGAGCGAGCTCTGAAAATTTTGAAAGTTTGCAGCGGCTAAGAAATATGTTGAAAACCTAAAAAATATATATATCAGTGAGTGGAATGGGCCGCCTTTAGGCCTTTAAGCCTTTTTTAACATTGGTGAGGTTCATGCAAGACAAGGAAGCTAACTAATGAGCTATGAACAATTTCTAAGTTTGTCGAATAACAACCAAATATAAGGACAACAGACTAGACTCCATATGGAATCAACGGCGAGCGAAGCGAGCCGCGAAATTTTTAAGATCTGGCTGTGCGTGTGAGTTGTTTGGTATTAGATATTTTGCAGTTGCACCTGAAACGGAGGAGGAGTCCCGCACTAGAGCAAGCCAGAAGCTTATCGAAACAGCAGAATGCTATCAGAGGCTATTAGAGCTTGCTGCGACAATTTTTGGTTTTTGTTAGATATTGCGCAATTTTTTAGAAAATTTGGCAAAGTGACCTGATGCGGGGCGGGGGTCGAGCTTTGGGACATAGTTAGAAGGAACAAATTTTATCAGCGAGCGGATCAAAACGCGAAAATTTTGCTGTCTACTAATTTTTTGCGCTAGTTGACAAAGTGACCTCAGAGATTATTAATTGAGTAACAATTTTGTGCTTTTAATTGTGGTGGTTGTATTGATACAAACTGACATTAACGGACCAGCCAGACCACTAAAAATAGGTAACGTTACCTCTACGCTGATCAAAACACAGGGCTCAAAACAACAGTAATATCGGCGAGCGGAGCGAGCCGCGATTTTTTTTTGCTACAGTTGGTAACCATATTCAATGTAACGGAAGTAAATAGGAAAAAAATAATCATCAAACTATGGGTTTCAATTTTTTAAGTACCTAAACTAAGATTTTGGGGGGGGTCATGACCCCCGTGACCCCCCCCTTGGGACCGCGCCTGTGCTGTAAACGTACACCAAATTTCATTTTGATCTGTTCAATAGTTTTGGAAATCCTAGGTAACAAAAATTCAGATTTCATAAACTTTCGACTTTATAATATTAGTAGGACAAATAAAACATCTAAGTCCTCGCAATTAAAAGTTAAAGCCGTTTATTATGTCCGAATATTTTAACATTTCCAAGGGAACCACATGAACACAAACCTTTAATGTACTTCCCGTAGACTTAAAATCATGATATTTGGCAAGAAACAAGGTCTAGGTCTTACAATTATACAGAACCCTTGGTGCGCGAGTCCGACTCGCACTTGACGTATTAATTCAATAATAAGACCCCCCGCAAGGTTGCACTCCAGTTGAAGGCCCCCAGAGATTGGTAATAATCTTGTTATGATAATAATGACAATATCACTGTGACTTGTTGTTAGCTTGGTTTATTCGTGGGTACTTATTTTTTTCAAAGGATAAGATACTGTCTAGATTTTAGATAAACTGTCGAAAACAGATAAGAAATAGGTACTTAAGTAGTTACTTTTCTCAAGATGATTGACCTTGACGATGTTTTGACTGATTTGCCTTTGTTGGGAATAGGAAGATTCACTTTAATATCTACCGAATTTATGTTCATTTATTAATGAGCTGACACTCACGGCAGGGCTGGTCCACCAGTTCAAAGTCACTGAGCGAGCTATGGAAAGAGCTATGCTCGGAGTCTCTCTGAAGGATAAAATTCGTAACGAATACATCCGACAGAGAGCCAAAGTTATCGACATAGCTCAAAGAATTAGCAAGCTGAAGTGGCAGTGGGTCGGCCATATCTCGCGAAAAACCGACATCCGCTGGGGTAAACGTGTTCTTGGGTGGAGACCACGACTCGGCAAACGTAGTGTAGGACGCCCTCCGGCCAGGTGGGGTGACGATCTGCGAAAGACTGCAGGCAGATGCTAGATGCGGCAAGCTGAAGACAGGGCGCTATGGCGCTCATTAGGGGAGGCTTATGTCCAGCAGTGGACTAATATATGTAGGCTGATGATGATTAATATGTACAATACCAGGGTAGTATACTACCTACTACCTAATTAAGTACCTTATAAGGTACTAAATTATCGATATGCACTTTGATATCGGTTATTCAAAATTAATCAATGATATACATCACCCTGATCCATTTACCCAAACGTGCTAAAGAAGTCAAAGACGACTTTTAAAATTCATTCTAATACGAAATCTTATAAAATAGCGGACACTATTGCTGGACTAATAATCAGAATTATTATTTTTTAGCACCGGACCGTGGTGAATGGAACAAACTTTACGCGTCCTATACCCAGCAGTGGGTGAAATCCACCTGCAGATAATTATGGTTTTGTTTCATTTCGATTTATTCGACCCCCTTAGCACGTAAGGCTAGGATATAATAAGAAACAACCACTTAGGTACTTTCCCATCTTCTTACACTTCCCAAATAAATACTGTTGCTAGCTAGCATTGGGATTATTTGGGAAGTTTAACAGGTACCTATGTAGTGTAATGTGTAATAGGTAGGTAGGTAGTGTACATAGGTTCTACACTAGGCTTAGCTAAGCCTGGTGTAGAACCTATGTAGGACGCCTTGAGACCGGTGGGTTGACGATCTGCGAAAGACTGGTGCGAATGAATATTAGATGCGGCACGCTCAAGGGAGGCATAATAGTATAGCAGTGACAGTCAATGGCTGATGATGGACTTCCTACTTTGCAGAAAGAAGAATACTACGCCCGTAACGGCGTTAGGGTCTTAGCTATCTGCTACGGAGCGACGGACACACCCTTACTGCACATTGACCGCCTCGGCAGCTTCGACAAAAGCATTGAGAGACAGTTCGAAGAGACCTTGAGCCTGTTTCCATATCAGAAGTAAGTTTTAATGTTTTTGAATTAGTTTCCGTCCGCGACTTTGTATGCATTTTTCCGGGATAGAAAGTAGCTACTGTATAGCTACTTTTTATCCCGGAAAAATGCGTACTATAGAGAATAATAATTTAAACAGGGTAGCACATTTAGATCGGTCAGTATGAGAAAGTCTGAAACTTTCTTAGGAACCATGTCAACGATTTTAGTGACAAGAAAAACTTGTCACCTTTGCCTTTGTCACCGTTAACGTACCAGCTATTCTCGAACCGAATGGTCTGTTGCGTGACGATGGTAAGAGGCCCGACGGTATGACACTAGTCCCATGGGAGTTGGGGAGGCCCATTGTGTGGGACGCTACATGCGTCGACACACTTGCGCCTTCCCATCTTCCGAGGACATCCGTGAGGGCGGGTGCGGCGGCAGATTTGGCCGAAGATCTCAAGAGGCGCAAATATGCAGGTCTCGACAGAGCCTACACATTTGCTCCCCTTGGAGTCGAGACCCTAGGTCCGTGGGGTACCGAGGCTCTTCGGGTTTTCAAAAAACTATCTGAGCGACTGGTCGAAGCGACGCGTGACCCGAGAGCTGGTGAATATCTGGCACAGCGTATCAGCATTGCCATACAGCGTGGCAATGCAGCCAGCGTCTTGGGGACGCTTCCGACTGGTGTTGATATGGATCAGTTGAGCTATCTGTAGACTGTTTGCAACAGTCGGCAGTTAGCTCAATTGTTTCAATTGTAAATACTAGTATAATTTTCTTTGTGAATAAATGTCTAGTACTAGAAAAACTGTATTATATATAAAGTATAACTACATTAAAAAAAATCTTGTACTCAGCTCGGGGAAGAAGTGGAACCTGGACGTTCTGAAAATTAAAACTGAGTGCTGGAAATTGTCTTTACCACATTTTCTGTCGGTTTTTACTAACCGCGTGAACGCAGTTTAACCTTTTGAGCGTCACGCCAGAAACGCATTCCCGTGCCCTCTTAACTTGCGAGCAAACTTACAAAGTGACCTTGCTACGCGAGTCTACGCAGCGAAAATTAACATAGAGGTCAAGATCTGTGGGTAAACATAATAATGTATAGTATAATCTTGTTTTGTGAGTTTTTTGACGTCAATGAAGGTTTTTGGGCTACAGGAGTTCGTAGCGTAGGTACAGTGGCCGTCAGAAGTGGTGACTTAGATTCTAAAGACATTGTCTTGCAGCCAGTCGTGGTGTTAACGACCTTTTCAAATTTAGTATTATTTCGGTCCTAGGTTCAAATCCACAAAGTCATTTACTCTAATTTAGAGGCTTAAATATTATCTATTTCATTGTGAAATAAAAGAGCAAAAATAAATAACAAAATTTTAACACCATTATGTATATATAATAATTATTTAAAAAAAAAATCAAAAGTACTCTATACCTTTTATATCACTTATGCATACCGTGTAGCACATGGTTAAAATGTTGGGCTGAAATTTGGAATAAGATGAAATTTACTATTTTAATCGTAGTAACTTTCAAGCGAGTATGATCTTTATGGTATGTCTCCAATTATGACCGCAACTGTACTTACTGAGTTAATAAGCGTAGACATTCGTTAGGCCTTGCGACAAATTTCTACGCTTCGAATTCGAATTTATGTAGAGGTCAAGGTCTATGGATATAATGTAGGTATACCTACCCTATTAATACTTGTATGTTTTGTTTTCTTTGGTTTGACGCTTTGAAGATGTTAAGAACCTTATCACTCTGGCGATTTGCGAGCAATTTCAAGGCAAGTGCACAGCGAGCTGCGGTTGGTAATCGCGGCAAGCTCGCTGCTTGCCCGCGGCGTCCTCGCGGCACACTCGCCTCGCATTGAAATTGCTCGCAAATCGCCAGTGTGATAACTTGATAAGGCTCCCAGAGCTACTTTCCATCGGAACTACAACTCATTTCGTATCTAATATCTAACAGACACATGTTGTACGCCTCGTCAATTTATATACCTAACTAGCTGCGCCCCGCGGCTACGCCCGCGTGGAAATTTAAAATGATCACTTAGGGGTATGAAAAATAGATGTTGGCCGATTCTCAGACCTACTCAATATGCTCACAATTTCATGAGAATCGGTCAAGCCGTTTCGGAGGAGTATGGGAACGAAAACTGTGACACGAGAATTTTATATATTAGATAATAAATCAAATATCCCTAATTTCAAAATATCCCTAACCAGCTACCAATGACGTCCTCTTCTCTCTCCAAATATATTTTGTGCCCAGCAGGGTCTATAGTTATACCGCACGCGTTGTTTCTATGGAAACGTTAAAAGGTTATTTCTAGCCCATGGGAACTGATTTATGGAATAAAAAGTAGCCTTTAATTACCTGTATGCAAAATTTCAGCCCGATCCGTTCTATAGTTTTGGCGTGAAGAGGTAACAAACATCCATCCATCTATACATCCATCCATCCCAACTTTCGCATTTATAATATAAGTGTGATTATATAAATTACTAGCTTCTGCCCGCGGTTTCGCACGCGTTGTTTCTATGGAAACAATTTGAGGTTATTTCTATCCCATGGGAACTGATTTGCGGGATAAAAAGTCACCTATGTTTGATTCCAGGGTTAGACTTACTTGTATGCAAAATTTCAGCCTGATCCGTTCAATAATTTTGGCGTGAAGAGGTAACAAACATCCATCCATCCATCCATCCAAACTTTCGTATTTATAATATTAGTGTGACTAGCTTCAGCCCGCGGCTTTGCACGTGTATTTTCGGTATATTATGTAGCTTATTATCTAAGTTAAGCTATGTTCTAAATGTACGCCAAATTTCGTCATGATCTGTTTTGTATATTTGGAGGTCTAAGGTAACAAAAATACAGATTTTTCAAACTTTCGGCTTTATAATATTAGTAAGATAAACTTATCTGTACACAGAATACAATAAATGATTGAGTTTTGAGTTTGACAATAATCCTAAACCTATAGCGTGATGAATAATTAAAGGAAGTTCTTTTAACATTCGGTGAAATCCAAGGCGCAGATTTCGCATTCATTACCTTTTGATCGATAACGCAATAATTTACTAATTTAACATCCGAATGATTACGAATCAGGAAAGGTAACTAACTTTAAAATTAACATTTACTGAATTGTTTCTGTGTTTTTGTCTGTAGCGTCATAATTCCCAGCTGCTAAGCCGATTTTCATTTAATTTTGTTTCGTTGGAAAGGTCATCATTGAGAGTATTCTTAGCTATGTTTGAAGAAAATCTTTTTAAGCTGCGACGGGCCGGCGTAGCATCGTAGAAAGTGCTACGAAGATCTACGTTATTGATTTATTTAAAATGGAAAAGCGTTTAACCATAATATTTAATGATAGCATAATACCCTACCTCAACCTCAACCGACTGTATTGGTCCACTGCTGGACGCAGGTCTCCCCCTGATAAGCGCCTTATTGGCTTTTATCACATGGGGGTAATGACCGGAATCCAAAATACCCACACTGGTGAAATCCAACTCTCTGGGACGTCTACTCTGAGAGATATTATGAGTTATGGGATTTTGTGCCAGTGTCTAGTCTCGCAAATGTCTCCCATTTGCGCAAAATAAATTTCTACTCGTCGAGTAATCGGAGCAACAGACAGCCCTCTCTGCAGGGGGTGTCTCAGTGACGAAGAAGCAGCTGCCCACGTAGTCCTGGAATGCGAGGGAGTAACAGCGCAACGACACGAAATCCTCGACCACCCGAGGTCACTCTGCGAAGCCTGTGAAGATCCCAGGAAGATTCTGCGCTTCTGGACGGAGTTAGGCTGGTTACACTAGCAAAACAAAACACGCACAATGGATCAAACCGAGTCTAAGTGCGGAAAATAGAGTACACAATACAATACAATACAATACAATACTCGTCGAGTAGACATTTAATTTTGCGCGATGAGTAGACATTCACGCAAAACGTCCACTCGTGCGTGTGTTTTCGCACCAATGTTCTTCGTGCACGCGCAAACAAAGACATTTGCGCGAGACATAATTATATTTGATCTTAGACTGACGATCAATGTGACGCGCCTGCGACGCAGGAGGTTGCAGGTGCAATTTCCGCCTTGAGACAAATGATTGTTCAATCTGCAAACTTGTTCCGGGTTTTCTGGGAATTTTCTATATAATGTATAGTATGAATTATAAAAATATCTATGTATGTAACGTATTGTATTAAATATATCAGTCATTTAGTACCCATCCATAACACATTGGATTTCCCTTCACATGGAAGGAAACAGAAAGTGACGTGCGGTAGCTTTAGCGCTGTGTTATTTATATTTTTGTTTATTTTAATTGTATTCTTGTATACTTTTGTGTGATATGGGTTTTTGACGTGAGAACGTCTTATAATTCGATAGAGCCGGCTGCACGCATGATGACGTCATGCGGCGTTACCTGGCTCTGAGGCGTTCCATGTAAGGCTTGAAGTGCAAGCGAGAGCGCTCGACATCCGTCTCTCTCCTACTTGAGTGAGCGATGCGTCTGCGTTGTCACGTTCAACTATCGTCAGTAAACCGACTTTACAGACAACCAATTTTTTTTTTTTGCCTGAAATAAACGATTTTTATTTTATTTTATTTTTATAACACAAGCTTTGCTTAGCTTGGGGCTAAAAGAAGCTGGGTGGATCATCACGTTTGAAATTTTTGAAATCACTCCTAAACTGGCAGGAGCCCGCCGGCGGGCTCGCTAAGAATGTAACGGGAAAGGCGTTGACTGGCGCGAGCCCGCCGGCGGGCCGGCTCGCCCGGACGATTGTAAACCGATTTTTCATCGTGTTAGAGACTACGTTTGTTTGAACAACTTTTGACAGGGTCAAAGGATAGTTATTATTCTACCTATTGCAACACTAAAAGGCTGGCCAATAACCAAGAAGAAGATGACATTTGTCTTTGAATCAGTGCAAAATTTTAGCGCGTACTGTCCCCATACATTTTGTTCGTGTTTTTCTAATTGGTATTATCCATATTTATTTCGTTTTCGTATAGTTAAATTATGATATTGATCTTGTTTCTTTACAGGAAAGAATCAGCCGCCCAAGGTCTAGTGGATGCCTACAAGCAGGGTAAGAGCGGCAGCACCTGGCTCGCCATAAACGACCTCCCCGTGAAAGACATCACGGCTACCATCACGAAGGCTTACAATATCATGTCCGAGCTGATATTAAAATAAATTGTAATAATATTACTTAATATCTACAGTCTACAGGTGATCGGAATGCTGTCTTCTGTTTCGGTCAACGAATTAGCGTTGCCATTCAACGTGGCAATGTTGCCAGTATTCTGGGCACTCTGCTTTCTGGTGACGGCTTAGATTTTCAGGAAATTTATATAAATGTAAATACTACTTGTAATTGGTTTTTTCTTTATTTGTTATTTTCTTTGTTGGTTAATAATAATAAATAAACTTTTTATTTTTCCCGAAGACTCAGCTTACATTTAAAAATACCTAGGTAGGTACCTACCTGTTTTGTCCTTAATTTTTGTTTTATCCTATTTAATTAATTCATCATCGTCATCAGCCAATATTAGTCCACTGCTGGACATAGGCGTCCCCTAATGGACGCCCCTGTCTTCAGCCTGCCGCATCCAGCATCTGCCTGGAGTCTTGTGCAGATCGTCGTCCCACACTTTTAATTAAGTAGGTAATATAATTGATTTTTCCTTTTTCCGTCTATCTAGACGATTTAGGCGATGATGATGATGATGCTTTCCTAGCTGAATTTCAGCCACGGCGGCCAGTCTCAAAGAAGACCAGCCAGGTGCGCAGGACATATTATAGTGCACAAGTGGGCGCGCAAACACAGGTGCACTTTCTATTCTCTCACTCTCACAATCTGATGAGACGGCAGACCCGACAGGGGCCGGTTACGGTGCTCCTCCCCGGTTAGGCACAGAACCAAAATTTTAACGTGCTTTCCGAGGTACGGTGATGTTTCACCGCCACCTTCCTGATTCTCGGCTGCTACTGCGAAAACTACGATTTAGGCAATCAGAGTTTTGATGAACTGTGCAAGATCACATGCGAAAACTGCTGACCTCTCAAGCTGGCATTGATAACAAACAAGTATTTCGTAACAGTATCCACAAACATCCTTGTGCAAATAATTAATGCAATGCTTTGGCAGCGGCTCTGAACTTATTTTACAACGAATCTTTTAAGCTGGAGGTCTCCTCTGCGAGTCTCTCTGTTTTTTATTTTTTATTTTCTTCCTGGGACAGTGTTCTTTTTTAACCGACGTACCTTCTGGTAACTTTCAATTGAATAGCTCATATGATTGGGTAAACCCATTAAGTTCTATGTAGCAGGTGAGTTTTTTTTAATCTATTGAAACAATATCTGACAACCTCTGTGGCGCGGCGGAAGTTCCGCCTGTGACGCAGGAGGTTACGGGTTCGATTCCCGCCTCGGGGACAAATGTGTGTACAATCGGCAGAGAAGTTCTAGACTCTTCAAATATTTATATTTGTTGAGGGTGTTCTGGATGTTACATATAATAAAAAAAATATATCTATGCAGTGTATTGTATTTAGCACATCAGTCATCTAGTAGGTACTTACCCATAACGCAAGCTCTGCTTAGCTCGGGACTAGATAATGCTGTGTGAATTGTTCAACATTGTTTATTTATTATTATATTCATTATCATTTTAATTAATTAAATAAATAATGCTAGACGAATCACACAGCGTTATCTAGCCCCAAGCTAAGCAGAGCTTGTGTTATGGGTACTAGATAACTGATACACTAAATAAGTTTAAGTTCTTAATTTACAAGTTCAGTTTATAAGTTTACATAATGTGTTAGCAAGTAGAAAATTACTGTAACTTACTAAATGCATATCACTACAAAATACTGTATCTTAGTTACAAATAAAGATATTCTTATTCTTATTCTTAAATACAATACACTACATAGATAGATATTTTTTATTATACTTACATAGAACACAGCCAGAACACCTGAATTACCTGAGTAAAACGTATATACAACTTTATTATTTATGCTTATATACTCGTCTGAACGGATTTTAATTAAATTTGGCAGAACGGTAGATGGTATCCCTGGGTTATAGGTATATAGGTTACTTTTACCCGGAAAAGAGCGTGCGGAGCCGCGGGCCGCAGGTAGTAATATTATACAGGGTGCCACGAAACAGGTGTATTAAGCTGAAAGGGGGTGATTCTAGACCCAGAGGAGATCAGCTTTTGTTCAATGATTTTTTTAAATAACGATTTTTTTTTGTATATTGAAAAATATATTTCTTGGTACCTTTTTCTTCATATTCGTGTTTTTTCCACATGTATTCTTATATTATTATTATTTTTTTGAAATTGCATATGATTTGCATGATATTTTTGTAATAATGTAAATGACAAAACACTGGCTTTGCTGAAAAAACTAGCAAAAATATGTTTATGAAATATTTTTTAATTATAAATAATGCGAGAGTGCTTAAAGAACACAAGTAGAAAAAAGATTCAAAAAATTGTTCTTCACAAGGTGATCCCTCGGCGTCCAGAATCACCGCCTTTCGGCTTAGTACATAATTATGTTACGTTACACCATGATTCAGGAAGTTGGCAGGTGTTCCACCCCGGTGCTTCGGAAAACGTTAAGCAGTTGGTACTGCGCCTGACCTCTCCTCGGTCGTCTCGGTCTGCAGTACTTATTGTATCAATTGTTAATAGGTACCTTATTTTCCTGGTACCTGATTTTCGACTCCCACGTCACTTGACTTCGTGGTGTAGTTGGTTATCACATCCCCGTACTGAGGGGAGGACGCGGGTTCAAGTCCCGTCGAAGTCGAAAATTTTTGCGATGTTATTTGATTTCTTAGGTACCTTATTGTTTTAATTTGTTTATTTTATTTGATAATACATAACATTAATACTTATGTGTTTTTTTACTGTACATAGTATTTTCTATGTAAGCAGATCGTACAAACATTTGTCCCAGGGCGGCATAATATTTTTATTATAGATTAGTTAATTACTTAACTAGCAGTCGAAAATATTGTTAAAGCGACGTAGGTAATAAGCTTATGTAACATACTCGTAATCTATCTATCTATACTTATTAATAAAACTGTAACAGGTCCAATTCTGTACATTGAAGATATTATGAAATTTATTTTGGAGGGCACTCTATTATCGATACTGAAGCCAAAACTGTATTTTTTTTATTCATATCTGTCTGTCTGTCTGTTTCTTAAATATCGATACTGAAGCCAAAACTGTATTTTTTTTATTCATATCTGTCTGTCTGTCTGTTTCTTAAACGGGCATCACGCCGAAACTACTGAAGGTATTGAAATGAAACTCGGCATGATTTAAGGTCATACTACAAGGGAGGACATAGGATACTTTTTATCCCGGATTTCAGTCAGGTTCCCAGGGGAGAGGGGATGAAAGAAAATTACTTCACTGCGCATCACGCCGAAACCGCTGAATGAGTTGGAATGAAACCTGGCACAATTTGAGTTCATACTAAAAGGAAGGACCTGGGATACATTTTATCCTGGAATTCACTAAGGTTCCCCTGGGAGAGAGGATGAATATAAAATTCTTTAACCGCGCATCACGACGGAACTACTGAATGAATCCGAATGGAACTTGGCATTATTTGAGTTCATACTACGAGGAAAGATACATTTTATCCCGGAATTCAGTTAGGTTCCCCTGGGAGAGGAGATGAAAGTAAAATTCCTTCACCGCACATCAAGCCGAAACTGCTAAATGAGTTGGGCTGAAACTTGGTACGAATTCAGGTCATACTACAAGGAAGGACATGGAATACATTTTATCCCGGAATTCAGTAAGGTTCCCCTGGGAGAGAGGATAAAAGTAAAATTCTTTAACCGCTCATCACGACGGAACTCATAGAGCAATTACAGAGAGGAGATGTTCTAATTAGATTTCCCTAAGAAACAACGCGTGACACTTTGCGGGGTGAGGGGGTGTTAGATCCCGCCCACTTTTTTGTTTTTCATCTACCGGTGAGAAGCAACTGCTCGCTTCGTTCTGTGTTGATGTTACTACGTAGTTTAACTACCTTACACTAGATGTCACTAAGTGTAGGATGTAACAGGGACGTACTCAGAATTTTCGTACCATTACCTATTATGTAAGCAAGTACCTAATACTTGCCTAAATCAAAAGTCGCGTGATGCGAATGAAGCTTGATACTTAACATAAGTCTTTTGATATGGTCAAGTAATATTAATTTCAGAGGCAGAACAAATAATAAACAAATTAAGTATATCGAACTAAATTTTATTTACAAACACCGTTAAGTAGGAACGTAGGAATACGTGCAGTGCTATTTGCACGGAGCGCCGTGTACCGAAAACATACTTTCAATAATGTAGATAGAATATTGAATTTAAAGCAGGCCTTATTTTTATTTCCTGCGTATTAAATATTTTATTATAGTACTTTCCATTATTGACGAAACATAGCCGTGGGACACTCTGTAAAATAATTGGATTCTAATTTCGACCCTGTCTTTTTATTCAATTCATGGTTGATGTTCATAGATGACGATAGATGGCGACATGTTTAATAAATGATTATAAATTAATAAAAATAATATTTAGGCGACTAAAAAGTCTTTAGGAATGTCAGTAGAACTAATTTCCGTACGTATGATTATTAAAATATATTAATACTGCTCTACTTCCCTTTTTATTTTAAGTTCCCATGACACTAGGTGTCGCCATCTATTGTCAAGTAGAAGAAGTATATTTGGAGACGCCGATAGGATGAGAGATTTTTCTAGAACTATTCTTAAATTACGCATAAAATTACTTACACATGAAATGTGATGCCATTCATAGCATCAGAACGTCTGTACGAGTAGTTTTTACAAGTTAAAACACAACACTTCATCCTTTGTTTAGTTTTAGTTGTGCACAGGACGAACGACGACAGTACACTGACTAAGGCCACGCCCACTGTGATGACGTCAGGACCTAGTTGAGAAACACAGTGCACAGTTGCTTAGGCCCCCTCCTCTCTGTAATTGCTCTATGACGGAACTACTAAATGAATTCGAATGGAAGTCGGCATTATTTGAGTTCATACTACTACGGGGAAAGATACATTTTATACCGGAATTCAGTAATTCCTCATGGAGAGGGGATGAAAGTCAAATTCCTGGGCCACGCATCACGCCGAAAGTACAGTATGAATTCAAATGAACAATAAGTACTATTTATCCCGGTATCAGTACAGTTCCTTTAGGAGAGTGGATGAAAGTTAAAAAATGCTACTGAATGAATTCAAATGAAACTTTGCATGATTTGAGCTCATACTACGAGGAAGAACACAGGATACATTTTATCTGGAATTTCAGTAGGCACGGTTCTCTCGGGAGGGGGGATAAAAGTTAAAATGTTTACTTAGTTGTAAGTAATTCATTAGCGCGTCGTCCGATTTCATTCATTCTTTTTTGTTAGAAACAGTGTTGCAGGATCGAATTTGACTAAATCAGTAGAAAGTCGAGTAGAAGATCAATAGATTGATGAAATAATCTGTAGATTGAAGAATAAAATCAGTAGATAAAGGGTAGGTAAGTTCCTATCCATTTATTTTTCCAAGACGCACCCATTAGTCAGGTTCCTACCTCAGTAGGTACTAGGTAGGAAACTTATGGGTGCATCAATGCCTATTTTAGGCAAAGTAAATGTACAAATGGTCCATGCGATCTTCATAAACATGATATTTGGTGGTTTAGCTGTTCCATCTAACTGTACCACCGAAGTTTGGTTAGAGTAAGTGTTTTAATTAAACTAACTGGATCACAGAAAAATATTTTTTACTGTGGTAGGTACTCAATCAACTGTACCTACCTACTAACGATAAAAAAATTACGGTGGTCCAGTCAAATGGTTCAGGAGCCCAATTCTACAATACAATTGCTTCACTATGACAGTGGAATCGTCGCAGAATCATGACGTAGAATCTCTAGATTATTAATACCCCAGATAGTGCTTGCGAGATAAATTAATAGTTTCAAACTTGACGCGCGTCTCTCTATCTGCATTCATCATAATTTCTTTCATCTAAGGTAGAATACCAAAACATGTCATTCTGTGACTCGGTCATAGCGAGGCGATTAGTTCAGCAGAATAGGACCCCAGCTGAACGGAACCATGAGTAAGAAGTGAAACGAATAAGACACTTCAACACTAACGCCGACCGAGTCGTAGCTAAAAGTGTTGTGGATAAAAAATGGGATTGAAGATGACAACATGCTATCCCCCGGGTAGACCCAACACGATTTATCCACAATTTAACTAGGTAGGTACCTAAATATAGATGCTTATATTAAAAGTGTGACAGGTCCAATGCTGCGCATCGAAGTTTTTTTTGCACGGCGGCGTTTCATAGTTTGAGAGACACTGTGTTACATGTGAAATTAATTAGTCGACAGGTATGGCAATCGCGAACGAAGTCGCGGGTACAGCTAGTACTAGAATATAAGAGAATTATATGCCATGTTTATACCATCAGGTAAATTACAGGTTATTAAAAGTACCGGTAATATTAGGTACACTAATATTATAAAGCCAAAAGTTTGTATGTTTGTTTGTCTCTTGACACTCAAACAGTTGAAAGGATTTGGGTGAAATGTGGTACCTACCAGGGCAGTTTATATCCTGAATTAACGTGTAAGTAAGATGAATTTGTTACAAATGAGTAAGAAAAGCAGTATTCAAAATGAAGTAAGTACCTAACTACTGAAATAATATAAACACACCTTGACTCAGAATATCGATACCTACTTATAGTACTTTTACAGTTTCGCAGTTTCACACGCGCTTTCCCCGGAAAAGTAGCCTATGATGCAGTCCACCTCTGCCAAATTTCGATAGGATCCGTTGACTTGTTGAGTTTCTATGGAATCTTTTAAAGGTTATTCCTATCCCATGGAAACTAATTAGTGGGATAAGAAGTAGACTATGTTTTTTTTTGAAGCCCAGAACTACTTTTATGAAAAATTTCAGCCCGATCCCTTCAGTGGTTTTGGCTTGAAGAGAAAACATCCATCCAAATATTAGAGATTTGACATCTAACCTTTTTTTTTAGTGTGATGTATGGATATTGTTATTGGAATTTTAATCAGGTAAGCGAAGCAGCGGGTTGAAACTAGTATATACATAAACAAACAGACAATGATAAGATAAAACATCTAATAAAGGTGAACGTAATTGCAATAGGTAAAGACAATAGTCAACATTGGTAAAGCTAACTTAATGAACATTGAGCATTAGTGGAAAATAGACATCCGAACCACGAAGAGACACAGAAAATCAAACAAGTAGGTATAATCTGAGGACTCTACATTTATTTACTTAAGTGTCCTTACTAAGCCAAAAAGGGGCGATTCGAGAGCGCGTGGGGTCAATTTGTATTCTACAAATTTATGAATTACAAAAAGTATTTTTAAAATTATTCAGTACTCGTTTTTCATATTTATAATTTGTTTCCATAAACGCAAACTAATATTTTTTGTTAATTAGTATTTCTTTAAATTTTAAGATTTTTTCAAGAAATAAAAATGATCACATAAATTTGACGTTCAAAACATTGTTTAACAAAACTTGACTCTCTTGGGGTCCTTTTTGGTTTTTAGTTTAGTACAAAATAATGACGTGGTTTGTATATAAAGTTTGATAGAGTTTAACTTTGAGGTTGAATAATTCGAGTGTAGTATATCAGGCATCTAGTACCCTTAACACAAGCTCTGCTTACCTTGGGGCTATATAATGTTATGTGGGTTGTCCAGAATTATTTATTATTATTTATTTAAAAGGTACCTATCGTTTGAAACATTTTGCAATGTACGAGGCGCGAGACAAAGTAGTGCTGGTCACTGGTGGAGCCGCTGGCATCGGTGCAGGAGTAGTGGACGCTTTCTTGGAGCAAGGAGCCAAGGTATTTACCCTCTCAACCTTTGAATGTAATAAGCGCAGAGCAGCCGTGGTTGGTGCAGTGACCGTGACTGTCAATAAGAATCAGCCTCCCTCTAAACCCAGCCCGTGAATGTCACAAAATCAACCCCTCTAAAACCAGCCCGTGAATGTCATAGTCGCCTAAGGGAACCTACTAGAGGAAGAACAGCAGCTTGTAAATATTAAGTCGTAAATATATAAATTGTTTAAAATGTAGACATATTTAAGTACAAACATAATGTACTTATATAAAAAGGGAAAAGAAAACAAAAAGAAAAATCATGAAATAAATTACATAAATAAAAGAATGAAAACAACGATAATGCAAAAGATAACATTAAGAAAGTAAGAGGAGGAGGAAGAATAAAAGATCATAACCTAAGTACTTACATAAGTCTGTTTAACAACAACACGGCCAGGCCCGAATTTGGCACATATTGCAGTATGACATTAAACAGCTGTCTTAAGCAAAATGTTAGCCTGAAAATGTCTCCGATCCGATCTATCGGGGAGAAAAAGACGGAACAAAAAAGAAAACAGTAGCTTCCTTCTGTGTATTTTTAACACCTTCACGAGATCACCAATCTGCGTGCCAAGCGTGGAGCATGCCAACATGTCCAGGCGTAGATGTGTGTGTGCTGATTGGTAAGCGCTGGGCATTAGGGCATTAGAATGCCAAAGCGTAAGGTGCCGTGGCAGACCGAAAGCGATGGCGTGACGAACAATCGTTCATATGTGTGTGACGGTGGATGCTACCTTGACACAGCTTAAGTCCAGCTGGCTCAGGTTCGAAATGCGTGAATGTACCAGGAAGAGGCCGTTGCCCAGCAGTGGGACACACCACACCAGAATAAAAGTATTTGTGAAGCGCACGTAACTAAGCCACTGCTTAATTTCAACATAATTCGCCTGTTTAAAACATTAAAAAGGCAAAATAACGATTTAATTTTATAGGTACAATCTGTAATCACTAATCAGTGACCGTTCTCATTGTTTATAAAAATTTTTAGAAACTTCTAATTAGTTTTTTGATGTAATTTTTCAGCATGTAGCAGCTTTAGATGTAGACGTAAAAAGCGGCGAAACTCTGCAATCAAACCTGTCATCCAAATATGGATCAGGCAAAGTGAAATTTTACAAATGCGATATCACATCTAACGACTTGGAGGCTGCTTACGAGAGTGTTCTGAAGGAACATGGATACATTGATGTGGTGGTGAACTGTGCTGGCATCATGAACGATGATCCGAAAGTGTATTTGAAGGAAATTGCTGTGAATGTGGTAAGATATAGATCATGGTCTCAGTACTCTGTGAAAAAGTTTAGCCCTCTATTTTTACCCAAATGCGCAAGTGATAATATACAATAAAATAGAAGAGATAGAGCAATAAAATCGAATAAGCATTGGCAGTTATTATAGTTTAAAGTTGAATCTACCTCTGTGCCACCGAATGTGGGTGAAATTAGAATTAAGATTATAAATTAAATTTTTCTATTTTCTCACTGAAAACTCGCCGTTGCAAGTCACTGTAATAAACCTATTGCTGTTGATACGATAACTTGAATTGACGAACAAACCAAATCAAGTCTTTATAATATTTTTCATTTCAGTCCGCACTAATCACGAGTTCATTCAAAGCATATGAACTCATGCGCAAGGACCACGGCGGAAGAGGTGGAACCATTATAAACATATCTTCGATTGTCAGTCTGTTCAAAGCGTCACTGCTCCCTGTCTATGCGGCTACAAAAAGCGCGGTTTTGCAGTTCAGCAACTGTCTTGGAGTAAGTTTGATTACATAAGACTTAATACTCCGCAGCGAGATTTATCACTTTTTTGATGTGATGAATACTGGTGCCGGATCAAAGCGAAAAACATTACCGAAGCAAGACGGCATATGCCTAGCAATGACTGAAGGCTGGCATGAATTAAAGAAAAATCATTTGATTAATCCTTTATATAGGTACAAGGTCATTTATTCACAAAGAAAATTATACTAGTATTTACAATTGAAACAATTGAGCTAACTGCCGACTGTTGCAAACAGTCTACAGATAGCTCAACTGATCCATATCAACACCAGTCGGAAGCGTCCCCAAGACGCTGGCTGCATTGCCACGCTATGCTATTTATATATTATATAGATATTATATATTATATATTTATTATTATTATTATTCGCTATTTATATAGGTATGTTTGATATAGGCAACATTAGCGTTATTGAGCCGATGCATTTCGATTTTTAAGCTTTTTTCCTGAAAATTTTGTTTAAAACAATTTATTACAGAAATTTATTTCAAATTTATTACAAATTTATTACAGATGGAACCCCACTACCCTGCATCAGGGGTAAGAGTCCTAACAATATGCTTCGGCGTCACAGATACAACTTTACTGAGTAAGAAGAAAATGTACGGCTTTGATATTGAAACAGACCAGAAACTGGAAGAATCGCTCCATACGTTACCGTGGCAGAGGTAAAACAATACAAACTAACATTTCTATGATAAATGTATAAGAAATTGTAATAATAGATATGATATAATGCACCGAGTGTGTAAAGCAGTGTCTTTGGTCATGGGCGTCATTGAATGCCTCTTGCACCCAGGTCTCTAGAATACTCACGAGCGAAGCGAAGTTCTATAATCCTGAGTGCGAGTGGGATTTAATCACGCCCAAGACAAAGACAGCTTTGTGCACGAGGAGAATACTCTACTTTTCACACTTTCTTCGCGTACGTTGTAAAAGTTTGGTTACCATGTTTCGCGGCATTAGTTTTATGTATAGATATATATTTTTATGTATAAATTTTTTACAGAGAAAACCAAAGGTATACCCAGAAGGTGATCCCATTTAAATAAAAATCCAACCCTAAGGGTAGGAAAACAGAGGATGATTGATTGTTCACTGACTGATTGTAATGTTTGACCACGCATAACTTTTTACAGAATATTCCGATTTTGATCATTCTTTTTTTATCATTCTACGGGAGAAATGTAGACTCCCAACTTCCAAAAATATTATGTCGGTCCCAATGCCAAACATCTTGTATAATACTAACGTAACTTAGACCGTACAAAAAAAATCAAAATACAAATACAAAATCATTTATTTCAAAATTAAATATACATGACCATAGCCAACCTTATCAAGTGATTCTCTATCAACAGTTTTAATCAGTTATTTTTTGTTTACAGTGCCGAATCTGCAGTCACCGGATTGGTACACGCATACAAAGTTGGCACGGGTGGTAGCACTTGGCTTGTAACCTCAAACAGGCCAGCGGAAGATATCACTGGGAACATCACCAAGGCATATCAAATTATGAGTCAGGGAGTTGCGGCGTCTTAGAATAGAGTACTTAGAGAGAAATTAAAGAATGAAAGAGGTACGATGGTTTCGCAGACAGTCGTTAAAGAGCCGTCAAATACTTATTTGTCCATTTGCTTAACAAGTCATAAGCTTAATATGTCAATTTCAAAATTCGTCAAATCCTTGATTTGTCACACTAGAGAATCCAAACCTAAATGATAATAAGTAAAGGATGGTAAATGCTATGTATAAAGTAAAAGGTAGAAAATAAAGTATCCTAAAACTCGAAACACTCATTTCGTACATACAACTGATATATAATAATAATATAATACTAAGGTACTAGGTTCCATTAATTAATGTATTGCACATTCATTGCATTGCAATACATACAATTTATTCATTCATTTCGTTTAAGAGCATGCCTAGCATTTTTTATGGGCCAACTGGGATAATTTTAATTTATCTTAGTTACGATTTGCAGTGCCCTGACACGGTGCCTGTACGGTGCAAGCTTAATTAAATTACTAACAAGCAAAATAAATAAATAACAATGCCACTGTTTCCTTAAAAAAGTCATACAAACTATAAATTTGTTTAAAATCTTCAATCATATTCAATCATATAACCTCTCGTAATCTAAACTCAAAAACGATCGCTACATAAACAGCGATTTATCCATCATTATTGTCTTCCTAGATAACGGTCTGCGATCACTATAAAAACTTGAGGTAGGTACAATATCCGTTTTAGGCGCAGAGTAGTAATTAGTCAGAGTTGTAATTATCTCCAGTATTTATGAGCGCTCCTCTAAGCCCCGAATTGGTAGAGCTCGCACACATTCAGTTAACCGCGATAGCTAGTGCAAGACACGCGCTTTGAGTATTGTTGTAATCAGTTTTTCTGTGTTTATATATTTAGTAATTTCGAATAGCATAGGCAGGTACCGGGACCTAATTCTACTAACTAATTGCTATACTATGTCAATGGTATCGTCACGTAGAATCGTTAGATGAAGAAAACTACATAGATCGTGCATGCTATTTGCAGGAGAGATTGATAGAAGGGTTTCAGCCTTGATTCTCTTGACGCACGTCTCTCTATCTGTTGTTTCTTTCATCTAAGATCGAGTACAAAATGTGTTATTCTGTGACGATACCTAGTAGCTAGTAGATAGTAGCAGAATAGGGCCCTGTTATCGTGCAACGAACTACATATTTCATTTCAAACATCCTTGCAATTACTTATCTGACAATTTCTACAATATCAATATTTGTCTGTCGGTTAGGTACATAGTTCATCATCATCATCAGCCTATATTAGTCCACTGCTGGACATAGGCCTAGGTACATAGTTACTAAAGCTAATAATAAAAATTCCTTTTGAGAAGGAGATTAATTGTGTTTTAGAAAATTGTATAACCATAAGGATTCTAGGATAAAGGATATCTTTTGTCTCAATAAATAATAAGGCAGGTGGTTTTGAAGTGAGTGAAGCCGCGGACAGTAGCGAAGCTAGTGAGTATCATAGCAATAACGTGACAAGGTTGTATAATAAACATACATCAATAAGATAAAACGTTTCATGTTCGTGGACTTTGGTCATAAGACAGTCAATAAGACAGTAGATATACTCAGCTAAAAGTGATATATATATTGACATTTAAGTTTTAAACAATAGAGTTATCGCTGAAACAATGTACGAGGTGCAAGATAAAGTAGTGCTAGTGACTGGTGGAGCCGCTGGAATCGGCGCCGGGCTAGTCCATGCGTTTTTGGAAGAAGGAGCGAAGGTAACCCCTCACTTGTATGTACCATCGTCTATTTAGCGTCGTTTTACTGTTATTTCAGCTTTCTGATTTAAATTTCTCCTAATCTAAATGAAGTGTTTGAATTCAAATAACTAGGGATATGTAATTGACTTATGATGAAAAGATAGCATTTGGAGTAAATTCCAATTTTTTGCAGCATGTAGCAGCCTTAGATGTAGACGTACCTAACGGTGAAACATTGCAATCAAACCTGTCATCCAAATATGGGTCAGGCAAAGTTAGGTTCTACAAATGCGATGTCACGTCTAACGATTTGGAGGCTGCTTACGAAAGTATTCTGAAAGAGCATGGATACATTGATGTGGTGGTGAACTGTGCCGGCATCATGAACGATGATCCCAAAGTATATTTGAAGGAAATTGCTGTGAACGTGGTATGTAACGTACCCAGTCTGAAAATACCGCTGTACAAGTAGCATTGAGATTCATAAATTTGAAATTGAATTAAGCTTTTTAGTGTTGCCCATTTGCGCCTTGGTCGTTCACGACTTACTTTTCTCTAACTGTATCTGAAGCAATGAGTAGAAGTGATTTTTTATTCAATTTTCAGACCGCATTGATAACGAGTTCACTAAAAGCGTACGAACTCATGCGCAAGGACCACGGTGGAAGAGGTGGAACGATCATCAATATATCTTCAATCCTTGCTCTCTATAAAGCTTCACTGCTTCCTATTTATGCGGCTACAAAATGCGCTGTATTGCATTTCAGCAACTGTCTTGGGGTAAGTTTGATGAACAATATGATTGACATACTACTGTATCATTCGATAATTAAATCTAAGCAGTAGGACAAATTTGGCAAGTAACTATTGACCTGTTAAGTGACACCTTGTGTAAATATTTTACCTACGTAGCGTGTATACCAACAATAGCGTTTGTATAATAGATTTTTTCCTCCAAATTTGGCATACAAATTAATGAAGTCGTAGAAAGAAATTAATTAAGTATAACACTTATTATAGACGGAGCCCCACTACCCTGCATCAGGCGTTCGAGTACTAACAGTTTGCTTCGGCGCCACAAATACAACTTTATTAAGTAAGCAGAAAATGAGTGCCTTCGACGAAGAGAGTGACAAGATGCTCTTGGTTGGACTCAAAAGGTTACCGCATCAGAGGTGAGAATTACAAACTTCACAATCTTATACCAAATGATTTTAAAGAATTTTAAATATAAAACTAAGATAATCTAATATACATGGATTATCAATCTAATCTACATGGATTTGGTGGTAGTTTATATCACCAAATCCATGTAGATTAGATTATATTTGCCGGCAGTTGGATTCTTAGGTAGGTAAGCCTTATTTATTGGTGTAGATATAATAAAATACGATAATACGCCATTCTTATACCCCTGTTTTTTAAATTTATCAAGTAACAAATTTTATAATTTGCTGATTTTTTATAATCTTATAATTTTACAGTCCCGAATCTGCAGTCAATGGATTAATACATGCATTCAAAGTTGGCATGGGTGGTAGCACTTGGCTTGTAACCTCGGACAAGCCAGCCGAAGACATCACTGAAAACATAACCAAAGCATACGAATTTATGAGTAAAGGGGTCAAAGACTGAGCAAAATTCTATATTCATTTCTCAGGCTCCTTAAATATTAGCAACGTTAAATATCACTATAAATGTAAAACGTACACAATAGAAAATTGTTACTTTAGTTTCTAGATTGTAAAAGTACAGAATAAACATTGACATTCTAAGTTTATATTTTAGAGTCTGAACTGAACCCGTCACAAGCTTTATCAACTATATAGAGATTTGCTACGTAAATTATTACGTCACTTCAGCCTGCTTAGTCTGTTAATAATTAATATTATTATCTTATATATTAATATATTATAATAATATTAATTATTAACAGTAAGTGGCGATGAGCAGGCCATGTAGCTCAAAGAACCAATAACGTAACGTAGGGGAGTAAAGGTACTCGAGTGGCGGTGTTGGCGACCTCTTTGCAATGCGAAGCGGAGTGTGGGAAGACTTCCCACTCGATAGACCGATCACATTGTAGCGGTCGCAGGAAATCTATGGATGGAGGCTGAACTGCTATTTGTGGCGTGGTTTGGAGGAGGCGTATGTTCAGCAATAGGTATAGAACGTATACGGGCTGATGATGATACAGTCTTGGGTGAAAGTTTTTCATGGAACTCCTTGTATTACTGAAGAAATATACTCCTTACAACACAAAGGGATGTCCATTTAAGTTTCATGCAGTTTTATACCCTAACACATTAGGAATACAGCTTAAAACCGTAAAATTAGACGGGTGTAGTAATGATAAGGATCCTTAGCATACACATATAACGAAGTAAGTCAGGATCCTGCACCAACACAGATCAAAGGTTAAAGAAGAGGGATTTAAATGGGATCAAGTAATCAGGTCGTTTCTGGTTGAAAAAGTACAATAACACTGTAAATTCATGCAATAAATATTTTATTTAAAACTTCATCATAACTTCTCGTAATTTGAACATGAAATAATGCATCTCGGCTTAAACAGCTATTTATCCATCATTATTGTCTTCCAGGATAACCTGATCGGTAATTACTATATACTTTACAACATCCGTTATAGGCGGAGAGTCGAGTTCGTCAATGTTCACCTTGAAGGATACATACCTACATACTACTTATGTTATGCTGTAATAAGTAAAACGAATCAAATATTGTAATACTTGTTTGAGGCTATACTCGTAAGTAAACATTTGTCGAACCAGCAGCAAGAAAGCGCTATAATATCTGGTACCTATTCTTGACAAAAAAATTCTAGTAGTTTTAAAAACTGCATACAATAAGGTTTTTACCTAGGTTTCGTGAAGTTTTGATGATCTAACAAAAAAAAATATATTTCACACCCCTGCATACTGAGTCAATTAATTAAATAATTATTATTAATATCTGGCACAGCGTATCAGCATTGCCATACAGCGTGGCAATGCAGCCAGCGTCTTGGGGACGCTTCCGACTGGTGTTGATTTGGATCAGTTGAGCTATCTGTAGACTGTTTGCAATAGTCAGCAGTTAGCTCAATTTATTAATTAAAAGGAACTGTGAAGAACAGTGAGCTAAACGAACTTTACTCTCAACCTTTGCATGATATGACGAAACAAGAAGGAAAATGAAATCCAGAATTCGTACATTATGGAAGACGATACAAACGCTCTACATCATTTTACTAATAACCTTAATTACGATTTACAAATGTATTTATTACTACGTTGCCTTGGAAAAATATCAAAAATTTGTCCACTTAATTTAGGTCAACTTTATCTTTTTCTATTTGATGTGGTGTTTTTTGACTTTCCCAAGAGCAACGACAAACGTAAATGATACAGAACACTTTGAATTTTTATTTTTAAATCTCAATTTCTACCTATCTAATAATTTTAGGAATTCTCTATTTAATTTTAGGACTATATTTAGATCAACTTCCGATTCTGTTCACTAACTTTAACTGAAAATATCGAGACAACAATAATTTCTTGTTACTTTTAAAACAGTAGTAGTAATTTTCTGTCAAAATAATTTTAATTCTTTAGGTGGCTACCTTACAGAAATGTTTTAGTTAAGTACTCCTACCCATGATTAGCGTCATTCTATTTTAAGTTTTCAAAGACCTATTAAAAAACCTTTTTCCAGATCTTTTTTTGAGACCAAAATCATTAATCTAAAATTTTCTAATAGTTAACTCGATACAATAAACTTTAGTAATTTCCTTGGGAAATAAACGAATATCACTTCAATACATTTCTAGGATATGAATAGGATTTTCTATAATTATTTACATCATAGTTTTAAAGACCTAATAAATTATATTAGAAAATAGTTAAATAATAACAATTTAATAAACATCCAATATTATAAAATAAAAAATAAAAAAATTTGTTTCTTCTATTTCTTACCAAGGGCCAGAAAAGGGAAAATGGGAATTCCGATAATTGAACTTTTAATATCATTACAAAAATGGCAGTATCATTTATCACGTATACGTCTTTACACAATAAATTAAATTACTTTATGTAACATCCACATCCAGTAGAAACTGGAATTATTGCCGAAAACGTCATTTTATTTGCTATAAACCATCTAATTTTTTAACGAACCTTGAGAAAATTTATTTAATAATATTTATAATTAATATTTACAAAATTTTACACACAATTTTTAGTTCTTTTTAGTTTTCTATATAAATGAATCATTATTTTATGCATTAATTAATTTCTATGCAAAGTCGATCAGTCAAGAATCATAAAAAAAATTAAGTACCTAGTTTAAATAGTACTGAATTGTGCGTACTTTTTCAAGCTTAAACAATCAACTGCTAATAAAAAGCTGACTTTTTTAATAACTAAATAACATCCTGACTAAATCTAATTTATCTGAGAAATAAATTTCGTTATTATCCTTATATGCATCTATAGTTTAACCTTAAACTGGTCAAATTGACCACCGATCGACTGTTTGGTCCAAAATATAATCGCACTAGGTTTATACCATTAACTAGCTCCTTCGTCTATATTTACAAAACTCAACTGAGTTTACACAACAGTTTTAAAAACTGACAATCCAATGAGAATCATCAACTCCAACTAGCATTTCAGATTACAAAAGAATCTTTAAAGAAGATTCTTCGTGAGCCTAGAACAAATCTGCAAATTTTATTCTTATCACTGTGAGCTCACTTTATGAATTCAAATATTCTTACCCAATAAGACCACGGCTTCAACCATAAGGCCATAATGGCAAAACCGTCACTCACAAATTCAGTTTATACGACATTTTAATAGTATAGTAAAATAAGGACTCCGTGCGGGAAGCCGGTCAAACAGTGGTGACGCGGTCTATCTCCACATATCGCACGGAGTCCTCGCTTTGTCAGCAAATCACTTCTTTTTCGTCAAATATGGCGGTGTCAGAGGACATGCTTTTCAGTCGTTGTTGGAGCGCCGAGCGGCGACGTCGGCAGGAACGCATTATTGCCATCTGGAATGAAGAAAATCATGATTTCATTATTGGATACAGAAGAAGCAGGGTAAGGAAATAGAAACTACAAATTGTTGGAAACCCTAATTCTCTAAATTATTGCTTGCTTGATTTTGGTGATCGTAAACTTATAGCTAAATCCTAATAAGTATTGTATCCTAGTAAGTATTTGATTCTACCGAAAAAATGTGTCCTATGACCCCCATCTCCTCAATTTTTTTTATCGTATCGCAATACCAAACCTGTATGTATATTACAGCAGCACATTCTATACTTACAGCAGCTAACGCAGCGAGCAGGCTCAGCGCTAGTAAAGCGCAAGCGTACTGCGCTGGCATTCTCAGTAACGCAGAGCAATGCGACAGACGCTCGTCCTCCCCGCCAGGACATTGGGCGATGCCATCGCACCAGAGCGCTGGAGAAATGCAAGCGTCGAGGGAAGCGCAGCGATATTCACATTCTCCGGAGAGGGCGTAGACGCCGCCGCGGGACGATGGGTGCCTGGAGTTATCAAAGAGCAACGTTAGTGGTTGCTACTATGTCATTTAACCAACGCAAGATAGAAACAAGACAATTTGTCAAACATCGAAAACCCCTGACTTAATTTGTAACTTGTGGATACAGATGAACATCATCGTATTATGTTTGATCGGGGGCCGAATTCTGCTAACCAATCACTATCAATCGGTATCGTTGCAGAATCGTCCATAGATGGAAGAAACTCTAGATAGTTCGTGCGGTGTTGTTTGCACGGACAGATTGATTTAACTGATATGGATCATTTGAGCTACCTGTAGATTGTTTGCAACAGTCTGCAGTTAGCTTAATTTTTTTTAATTGTAAATACTAGTTCTAATTTATTTCAATTATTTGATTGTAATTTTCTTTGTACTTTTACTTTTTTTTTTTTTTAAAAGTAAGTAGTAAGTTTACTAAGTACTTTTTTTTTTTAAAAAAAAGGTCAGCTTTGAAACAAGAAACAGAAACGGATTATTAGTTTGGGGTATACAAAGGGATAGACAACAGACACAAACCCCACAGAAAGACACACTAAACTGCAACATCTACAAGAAATACCTATGCATTATTCAACTGTTAAGTCCCTGCTCCTCAGACTAATCAATAACATTACGTACCTTCTAGAAAGTTCCAACCAAGAGACATAGTAAGACCCGCTCTCGGAAGCTATTAGTTCGACGGCCAAAGACCTTGGCCAGTCGAGGTCAAAGTGGTCAAGAGACGGCGCTGGTGCAAAGACGTGCCTTGCTAAAGGGTCTAAAATCTTGGTCCAGCCGTCGGAGAATATTTCCACTATTTCTTCATCCTGAAACCCAGTAAAAAGATATGAATTCCTAAGATAATGAAATAAATTGCCTTTTATTAATGTTTTTTATGGTAAATGTAATGTTTTTCTATTATAAACGAATATCTAAGGAGTCGAGCATGTGAATCTTGTTTGTCAGATGATAATGTAACAAATGAGGATCTTACATATTTTTTGTCATGACAGATTAACAATTTAATTTAATTTCTATGCTGACAAAATATTTTGAATAATTTTTGGAATCTGGGAACTTACGTCATTCGGGGGGTCGGGACAGATAAAAATCGGAGACAATCCACCAGCAAACACAGCGATCCTATTCGGAGTCCGGCACAAATGCCTCAGATCTGGAGCCACAGTGATGTTGTTGATCAGAGTGAAGTTGTCCAGCTCAGGTTCCTTGATGATGCTGCCTTTGATTTGGAGGTAGAGGTACCGTCCTGGTGACGGGTCTAAGAGGAACGGCCGTTTGTCGCATTGGTAACCCTGGAAATGAAAAGAAACCTGAATCAAGAAAATGTCAACAATCTTGAATAGGGGATTTCTGAACTTTTGCTTTTTCTCCTTCGCAGGAAAAAACGGTGGGATTTGTGAAAGAGACCCATATTTCATGAGTTAAGAAATTGGTCTGGTCATGCATGAGTGAGTTCAGATGTGAAATACCTACCCAATACTAAGGCATTCCTAAAAAGGAGATATTTGACGGAATTAAATAAGGTACAGTGCCTCTATCGTGTGGATAGAAAACAACGCAAATTCCTTGCAAAAATTAGACGTTTTGATCATTTCGCGATACTATCGTCAACCGGACTCGGGGTTCAGGGTCTTATTAATTTTCATATCAATATCAAAATAAAGGCCAGTACTCACATCACCATTATCAGCACCATCATGCATAACAACATGTGGCCCAGTCTCAGCCATCAGCCTCAGCTCGCCACTGGGTCCCGTGATGTGGTGGTTGTCCTTACAGTTCCAGTCCAGTCGCACAAACTCAACGGAGGCTTCGAAGCCGAAGGAACGGAAGTCATCTGTGGCTGACATGTTGACCACGTCGAACTTTAGTTCGGCTACTGTTGATGTTGAGGTGAACTCGTAATCGCCGACGTCACTAGAAAAAATGTGACTCATGATCAAATTGAGATATTGAGTATGGAATAAAATAGGTGCCGTAAATGTGGTGCCGTAAAAATTGGTGCCCTAAATGGGAATACTCCTGTTCATGGGTCAAAATTTTTGGGAAACCCGTGACGTTAACCTATCAAAGAAATATAAACATTGTAACGAGCGGTTTCGTGAATCTCTTACTTAAAATTTCTTCAGTGTATTAATCAATGAGGGTACTTGCTCCACCTTCCCGAGTCCCTTTGAATGAATTCTAAAACATTAGGTATTAAATGTGGCATAAAGTCTACTAATACTTCGCAGCTAAGCTTCAAGTAACTCTGAGCTAAATAGTATGTATCTAAAATTTATGTGCACTCCTTTACTTTAAGATATAGATTTGTATTTTTATATTGTCCAGGTGATCCAAAGAAATTTGTATCTACCTATCTAGTGTTGGTAAGATAACAAAAGTTCATGTAACAAGGCAGACTAACCTGCAAAGACAGTCCCTAGGCACGCCCGTTCCCAAATCCTTCCAAGGTCTATCAAAGACCCTGACAGCGGCGGTCTGGTCCCCGGCACAGCGGTACCATGGTGAGTGTGCGGAATGCACCGACCGGCAGAGGCGACCGCCGCTTCGAACGCCGTTGACACGGATACGGACCACCTCGCCAGGGTTGGCTTCAAAACGGTATGTGCAGCTGGAATTTCAGACAACAAATTGAAAAAAAAAATAAAGACTGTTGAACAACTAAAAAAATTAATTTATTCACAAAGAAAATTATACTAGTATTTACAATTGAAACAATTGAGCTAACTGCCGACTGTTGCAAACAGTCTACAGATAGCTCAACTGATCCATATCAACACCAGTCGGAAGCGTCCCCAAGACGCTGGCTGCATTGCCACGCTGTATGGCAATGCTGATACGCTGTGCCAGATATTCACCAGCTCTCGGGTCACGCGTCGCTTCGACCAGACGCTCAGATAGTTTTTTGAAACTTTTGAACAAGTTGAGCTAAAGGTTATTATCTAAAAGAAATAGTGTCTTCATGGATGACCTCTGCAAAAGGCGCTTCCATTGGGTGACTGTTGTTACGAAATAGGCGGTAATCCCAACTTCTGATAATGTTCGGACAAAATAACTTAAGGACGTTGAATTAATTGAAAATAATTAAAGGAACGGGAAAACTGATGAATTAATTCGACGACCTCTGTGGCGCAGCGGGCGAAGGTCCGCCTGCGACGCAGGAGGTTGCGGGTTCGCCTCGGGACAAATGTTTGTACGATCTGCAGATATTTGTTTAGGGGTTCTGGATGTTTTTCGATGTATAATAAAAATATCTATCTATGTAGTGTATTGTATTAAGTATATCAGTTATCTAGTACCCATAACACAAGCTCTGCTTAGCTTGGGGCTAGATAATGGTGTGTGAATTGTCCAGCATTATTTATTATTATTATTTATTAATAGAAGCCGTGGAAAAAAAACAGGGGTAAAATTTATTGTTATCATAATATTGCGTTTGTGGTGGTTTACCCTTGCCGAATCATCACAAATGTCACACTGGCTGGTGCCTCAACAAACATCTAACTGTATGAAAGTAAATTGTTTATTTTGTTGGTCTGAAATCTAGAACATTAGTTGTATGCAGCCCATCACCACAGTGAGTGCTTTTCCATAATTCTTACAGCGGTCCTACCAATCCCAGAATGTTTCTTACCTGATGTTTCTCATGCCCCCACGCCCATACAAGAACACATCTCTCGGCGAGGAGAAGTTAACTGGTGGATCGGGAGGGGCCTCAGGAAAGGAACGGGATGAGAACCGCCTGGAGCAAGTTCCTCGACCCCACGGCTCCCCGTCTTGATGCAAATCAACGAACTCGTAGAGGGTCTTGAAGAATACTGGCCTGGAAGAGTTACAAAGTACTTTATGTTTAGTTTTGTTCGGAATCTCTAATTGATACTTGATGACGTATTACCTATCTAATGCAGAATGTGAGTAAACAGTGTTCGAATAAAAAAAGTTCATTATTATTAGGAAATGGTTAGTTTATATTTAGATATCCATTTATTTCCACGACCTAATTTACCGTACGCTACATCCAAAGATCTTCAAATCCCGAGTGAAAAAGTTCCTCCTGGAAAAGAATGCCCCATCTTATCTGTGATGGTGGTCATTTGACCACCACCTTTTTTGTTAGTGAGTACGGCAAGGATTTGCTTTGCCGTACTCATTTTTACACTAGCTCTAGATTAATTAGTTTATGCCAAGATTAGATTTTTAATAGATTTTAAATATTATAAATAGTAATTCTTCTTTGTAAGTCTTCGTTTCTGGTACTCTAAAGTCTAGAAAATAGTACTGGTTTGTGAGGGGGGCGTTGTCATTCTGCGACACAGTGTTACACTTCTGCAGATGACATCGTTTCTCAAAATTATTTCTGTTCCCTTGTTTCTATGCCAATAAACGATTTTTACTTTTTACTTTTTTTTATTTATAAAAAAGATGATAAAATTACCATATTGGCCGCTCCTATTCAGTCACATTGCAGTCCCTATAACTTACTTCAAAGCTGTTCCCTGCGTCAGTTTCAGCTCCAGCGTCAAAGAGTCCCCTTTAGACAAGAAGCTCTCAGTCTTCGCACAAGCCCTGGACCTCCTCAAAAGAGCATGTTCGCAAGTCCTTGGTGCGCGTTCACGACAGAATCTCGCTACTAAAGTTGCATTGGTAGGGGGACGACCGACTATTACTGATTGAGGGGATGTAGCTCTTGACATTTGTACTGATCGTTCTTTGTCACTGAAAATAGAGTTGGGGATTTGATCAGTGTTCCCAGAAATGTTGATAAGATTGGGGTCAAAAGAACCTATCTATTTCTTAATTTCTATTATTGCTGGTGAAGTATTACAGCCGACCTTAATCTAATTTCCAATATCAGCAAACTTAATTTTCACAGAAGTTTAACATTAGTTCCTTAGAGTTTGATAAAGTATAACGATGTAACTAATATAATCTAAAACATAGTTTGAAATCCCAATTGACTATTTCGTTGCCCGCAAAATGTTATTACACTAAACTGAAATCATAAAATTATACAGAAAACGCAATATTTCAGAACGAAATTCTCGCTAAATCTTAAATCCGGTTAAGTTAACTCCAGTAATCGCCTGGAAAATGCTCGGAACTTACCAGAATATATCACTGCAACCGGGCGATATCCTCATCGGACCGTCCCATATATTCAAATGGCTCCCGCAGTATTCATCTTCGGGCAAGTTCGGATTTAGAGCGTTTGTCACATAGAATTTCAATACGGAGAACCACACGCGAAAACGGGGGGCGGAAAATGACGGCCTTCTGTAGATAATGTTCCTTCCGGAGGGGCCGGAGGTGTCGATCCCTTGCATGTGGTAGAGACAGGTCGTGTTCGGGGGGAGGGAGTGTTGGGGGTGCTCTAGGACCCCTCGGCCCGTGCCCCTGATCCAAAACTCGCAGGCCCTTTTATTTTTAGCGTACGTCGGTGACTGCATGTCCACAAATCTAACCTGGAATTAATTATTTTGAAACGGTTACCTTCAAATTAATCTTGGTTGCTTGATTAATGAGACAGGACGCCCTTTAATTTAAGAGGGCGTTTCTGTCGTTTCTTGGGTGTAATTTAAATTAATCTTGTTTCTAAAGGTCAATCATCTCATACCCCAAAAAAAACGACAAAACAAAATAATAAAACTAGAGGGTATAATAATAAATGCTGGAGATTCGTCAGATACGTAAAAAAATGGCCGGCCTAATTCCGTAAGCTAAAACAATGTGGGTGGCCCGTGGCCCATTATTGTCCGTGCAAGCCTACGTTACTAATTACACTTTGGCAAAGGCCCAAGTGAGGGCTCCAGGGCACCGACTGATTTATTATTGTTCAACGAGAACGAAACACTTTAAATAACACTTCATGATGATGTATGGACTACATTAACCTAATTTCGACATACGATTAGGTCTAGGAATTAGCATTTGCAGGGTGGCTTAGTGCATTTACAGACCCATTTGCAACGATTAATAGTTTCGCGCTCGTGTTTGGTGGGTTTCTACGTTTGAACTTGACTTGCTAATGAACCGTTAACTGGAAGTATTGTAGTGTTATTAAAACTTATAAATGAGAAACTCAATTAATTGCTAGAAATATGTTGCAACATAACTTTCACAGTAGTTAGTAGTTACCTAGTAGTTAAGCTAATGGTATTTCTGCAAAACGCAATGTTGACGGTGGAAAGTAGTTTCAGTTCAGAATATTTAGAAAGTTTTCACCAGGCATCAGAATACAAATATAATTTTCATTAATTATATATATAATATTTTACCAATGGACTAACAGTTAACACCAGAACGTCCAATGCATCAGAGTATAATGAAAAAAACTTTATTCCCCTCTAAAGTGTCGGGGCGGGCTCAGCCAGAGTGATGGTTGGCCCGACAGCAGGCACCGTGCTTCTAAGGTAAGATTAATTAAATTACTCACAGACTCCACGTGTTCAAAAGCGAGCTAATACAATCAAGATGAAAGCTCTGTCTGAGACATTCGTTTGTGAAAGGGTTTAAAAGCTAATTAGTGCTTATTAAAGCACGTATCACGTGCTAGCAGTTCATTGCAATGTTCTGATACTTACATTTAGAAAAGCATTTGGGCTGAAGTAAGCCATAAATTAATGTTTTTTAAGGAGTGATTGCTAACAGAAATGAGCATTTTGACGTAGCTTTGGAGCGAAATGTGATGATGGGAAAACGTGCTTACGTACCATAATTTCGGTTAATTGAAACTTGGATAGCCTCCAATAATCTGTCAGAAGACCTTTGTGGAATAAGTTTTATACTTTTTGGCTTTGCTAGAGTGCAAACCCTTGTTTTTTCTACCACATTGATCAACTGAAAAATCTCACTTCTCGTTACATGTCTCGGTATGAGTGAACACGTGGCGTACTCTACAGGATATAAAATTGTGTCTAGCTTTACCTACGATCAAACAAATTGGTTGATGCTTGGAATTTCTACTACATGCATTAGAATATTTTGTACCTACATTGTAAAATTAAAACACTGCTGTTATCCTGAAACTTGCCACGATATTCTAGGACGTAGTTTCCCTGCACGTATTTAAATCCGCTAACGACTTACTTGGTGTATAAGTTTTATAAAAACTCCCCAACTCTTGGCAACTAAACTTTGAAAACTGCATAAATTAGACTCCAACCGACATTCGCACTAGGTATCTGCAGATAACTGCGAGATCCGGGCCAAAAACTATGGAACGCTGGGAATAAAACGGTTGTGATAATTTTACATACCTCGACTTCTAACTGAAAACCGTGTAGAGATTGCGCGGTGGCCGGTTGCAAAAATGTACCGAAAGGGGACGTTGTGAATTCAACCAACAATTCCGGACCGCTCGATATCGCCTCGGGCACCCCCACGCCCCCGCCGCAAAACCTCAGAATAACCGGATCCCTTGTCGTGTATCCGTCGTACACCGTCACATAGTCCTGAACTTCGTCACATTGTTGCCAGAATTTCAGCTCCCGTCCATTGTTCCCCCGTTCTTGTTCTGTAGAATACAATGCCTTCTGGCTTCTGATAGAAACTAATTGTCCGTTCGGTTGTTTGACTACGATCAACGCGTGCTTTCCTTGCGGCACCTCGTGCTGCCTCACTGCGTAGTAACAAGTCAGGTTGCGAGGGTAAACGCCGGGGAAATTCGGGGACTGTAATCTGCAGTTTTTACGATCGCAGTCGCTGAATATCCTCGAGCAATATGTCCCCGAGATCAAATCCCCCAGGTAATAATCCGAAGTTTTTGTCGGCCTCGCGACGTTCACATCCTCTCGTGATATGTTTACGGGGTACGGTAACGGCTTCATCTTGAAATAAGGGCGTTCTGCAATAAGAAATGGTTATTGGATGTATCGGCTCGGTAACTCCGCTAAAATACAGTACAGACGAAAATTTCGCGTCACGAGGAAAAGTCTTAGAATCTGAGCTTTAGGCGTTTTCGTTTTGTATTCAAATGATCCGTGATTACCGGTTTCAGAAACTTTTACGACGAATATTAAAGATGGTTCGTGCTTTGAATCTCTAATTAGAGAAATAATTTTGATTAGGAAGTCGAATTGGAACAGTAATATAATTATAATGAAAACGGAACTTACCTAAAGGTGGACTTCCTCCATATCGGACCGTTGCATACTCTCTCCTCAGGACTTTGTAGGCCATTCGGAAATCGAAGTTATAGTTGTTCTGGTCTTTCGAAAGATGTAGGAGTCTGATGATGAGGGTGATGGATTTAGTTTCACTGTAGTATATGGAGGGTCCCCAGGAGGTGCCGCACCAGGAGCCTCCGACTTGCGGACGACTGGCTTCTTGTATCTGCATGTAGCCGTCGGGACAACCATCCTCCGTAAAAGATGTAAAGCGACCGAGGGTGAAGCTGTCGAATAGGACCTGTAACAAACAAAAGAGTGATATAGCGTGGAGTAGGTAGGTAAGTATTAGAAGTTGGGAGAAGTTTGGGAGTAGTTACTGAAGAAAGTCTAATGTATATACCTTACTTATGTATGTAGTCCCATGGTAAAATAAAGAGAGGTATGCTACTCCGAGATCTTCCCAAGCCTATATCACTGTCCACTTTCCACAAAAATGGGAGGTTACGTTCATTTGCCGATGACTATCAAACTATTATTGACGCCGGTGAATCATTCGCGTTGATAATCGGATAAATCTTTAAAATAAAATGGGCAGTTACTCTATCCGTAACTGTAAGTGTGAAAGGCGGTAAAATAAGGTTCTTTAAATTCCCAAAAAGAGAATATGTGACTGAAAAGTGTTCCTGCGATTAGATAAATTTTATTTCAAGGGAAAAATTGATTTATCCATGTGCAGAGCTCATTAGCGTTGCTCAAATTATGGAATCTAAAAATTTAATGGAAAACCTAGATCTAGATCTCGAATCTCCCAAACCAAAAAGTTTGCCACCGTAGCGGATATGTCTTAGGCTAGGGAAAACCCACATGACCCTTGTTTCTCGGAGTAGCATACCTTGTATTATTATACCATGTGTATTATAGTCCGGTCGTGTTGTTCTGCCGTCCCATCGGATTATGAGTGAAGGAATAGAGAGTGCACCTGGGTTTGCGCACACACTTGTGCACTTTAATATGTCCTGCGCATAGCTGGCTGGTCTCCGATGAGACTGGCCGCCGTGGTCAAAATTCGGCTAGGAGGACTTTTTTTTTTAAATAAATAAATAATGCTGGACAATCCACACAGAAGAAGAGAACTTACTTGCTTGAAGCTGTCCAATTGTCCAAACCTATTATACTGGCCTACCATTTGTGCTTAAAATAGGTAGTATCTAATCATAGGGAACATGACAAAATTAAACCCATTTTTTATCAAAATTCCCATCACAAAACCCGGGTCCATTGAAATTAACAGGGTAAGGCCGGGGCGAGGTTGATGGCTCATTTAAATCGGAAACCGCTTTATGTGGACCAATTAAAGTTAAAGAGCTTACAGTTACCTACTTTTGATGGCTTTTGGGATCAACTGTTACAGACTCTGAAATTACACTATCGTTTTGTTCACTGAAATAACACCTAGGTACCCAATTATTTTTCGATTATCTTTTTAAATTACACCATTTGGAGAAAGTCGTTAGGAATCCAAAAAGTTAGTACCTATGACAGCGTTACATCATATTAGTATGCTTTAATACTGAACTGACCAAAGAGCAAAATATCATTGTTCTAAACTTAAAAAAAGATTTTTTATAAACGCAGATCATTTAAGAAGGAACTTAGGACCTCATTAATTTTTAATTTGTTTATTTTGAGACTGCTAGCGCTGCAGCGCCTCTTTTGATAATGAAGTACATAGTTTAAAACCATCTTACCTCTATGCAACTATGGTTTTTAACCCCCGAACGTACTATGCTACCAAAAAGTTCGTAACCAAAAAGGTTAGTGTCCTAAAAAATGCCGTTAAACTTATTCATTCGACTAGGCGCAATACCCTCTCGTCTCGTGTAATTCAGTTGGATTGAAAATGTAATGGATTTATTTTGACTGCCTGCGCGTCTCATTTCCGAGCTATGAGCGATGCAGATAGCAATTTATTTGATGTGATTAAAGATTTGAGAGATTTTTATGTCAGTAGTTCCGACAGTGTTTTAATGAAAAATTATAAATATTTATTTTGTCAGTATCAAACCTGTTTTTATCCAAAACCTTACACAAAACCTCTAAAAAAACTGTATTTAAAATCTCGTCTTCCTTTGGGACTTCAACTAAAAAAATAGAGAAGACTCACTCTCTAGGAAAACATTATAAGTACTAAATATTGAAAAATCAACGAACATCTATGAAAATAATCGGACATATTTTGCATTCGAAATGCAAGCCCCGGGTTTGATCCAGTCACTCGAAGCTCGGAACTGTTGACCGAATTGGAACTAGTCAACGCGGAAAACGCAATTTGCGCCCTCAAATTGCATCTGTACCGGATAAAGGCTGCTACACTCTCCAGTATTGCACTAAAAGCAGATTCGAGATGGAATGTAGAGAATAATTGTATTGTAGAGATAAACCATTCTAAAAATGCACGCGCGGTTCAGTCACCTATGACGTTTTTTGGAGGGGGCGTGCATTCATTGTAAACATACGATCACAAAATATCTAAAAAGCCTTAATTACGAACAAACAGAAAGTCTTTTATGTCCTGGCTTATAAAGTGGATGATTTTAGAAACTATTATTACTTATTTCTTTGTCAACTTGTTACCCAAATTGTCTGCTTATCATCTTCTCAATTTCACGGGGATAGGGATCTCTTGTTGCCCAGACTCTCTCGAGTCTGGTGTCCTCAGAAGACTTTACCCAAACACACACTCACACACACACCCTCACACTCGCACTCACATACACACACGGCCCTGTACCTCCACGAAATGCTGCCTTAGTAGTAATTAATTAAAACCTTATTTAAGCTTACTCGGTATATAACTTTGATTAATCCTTTTCTTTTTTACTTCTGTAATAATCATCAATTCATCTTTTTTTTATCTTTAAGTTTTACACTTATCTTGATGTTGTCTACCTAACTGTAATATACAATGTATTAACTGCACTTCTGCCGCGGAATGGGAGCCTGGTGACCTTTTTTACAAACCTAACGCAGGCACCAGTCTCACGCAATGTTGCTTTATAGTTATACTAACTATTCTAGTTTTAAAGGTGAGTTCATTGTGTGAAGATAACAATAAATGGTTATTATTATTATTATTATTATAAATGCGAAAGTATTCATTACGGATGTAAGCGGGTTAACTACGAACCTTATTTGTGTTGGAAGAACACCAACGTTTCATCCCTTATATCCGTAATGAATTCGTCAAACTACGATAGTTTTTATAGTAAAAGGGACGTGCATTTTTGGAATGGTTTACCTCTACTAAAGTTCACTTAACGGTGAATATTTATAGCTGGAATGCGCGATTAAAAACACTTTGGAATGTACAGAACACTTATTTATTAGGTTGAGGTACCTACCCAGATAATCGAATCGTAGCTCTTAGCAAATGCAGCATCTAATGAATCTAATCAATTTAATTCTAGACGTAAAGCTATTTGACTGGAATACTGGAAATAGCGAGGTTAAGACAAAAAGAGCATCAAAATCAAATAGATAAGATTTAATAAAAAAGTACATACCTGTATCTACCATAAAAGTGTTTTTAATGAGCCTATATCGTCCCACAGCTGGGCAACGGCCTCTCGCTAAACGTGTTACGTTAGGAAAACGCCAAAATCTGAGCGCATTTTATGTTTACAGAAACAAGGTTCAAATTCCCTAAAAGCTGTGAAATCCCGCGTCTTGCAAAGAATGATGTATTTTTATTCCTGCAATCTATGATTCAATTGCTTGTCGACGTATTTTCTGGAAAGCTGTCAGTGCTTTGTTTCAGTAAAATAAAATGGTATGCTTATTTCAAACTGAGAAAATAAATAAAGCAATAGCTAGCAATAGTATTAAAGTAAGCCCTAGGGCATAAACAGAAGGTATAAAATGAGATAAATTGCTTTCTGCACACGTAAAATGGTTCTGCCGGTAACTTCAATATAAATGTAGGTGTACATTAATATTGCAGTTGGAAATATAACCAGGATTAAATAAAATACAATATGCAATTTTAAATAAATTTAATTTAATACCGTCGTTTCTGGTTTCCCTAGAATTTGTGGATAGTGGACAATGTTGTTGTGATATATTATCATCATAGAAATCTAAATAACAGTGCCTTGTTATTTAGATTTCTATGACCATCATCCAATTCAAATGTTTATCATTAATAATGAGAGAGCAAGAGGCAACCAATTAGTTGCAAAGTAAACAATGCTTCAAACAGTAATGATTAAATAGTTGGTTTTGGCATATTGGTATAGTTAGATAATGAACCTCAGCATCCTATTTTGTTATTTTTACTAGCGAGGCATGAGTTTCGAGTATGTATGTCTAACGAGTGTTTCTTTGTGGTTGGCGGGCACGCTTTATTACCTCCAAGCATTAAAACGAACATGGGATTTTGGTAAATAAGGTATGAAATACTCGTCTTGTCGCCTGAAATATGATGCTTAGCCTCATTTGGTAAGCCTTTTTACCCTCTAATTTGGCAAAAAGTGAAAAAGCAAGGACCGAGCCAGGTTGTATAGTTTTGAACAAATAACTTGTTCTGTTTTTTTATTGTAGGTTGAAAGAAGAAAGAAAGAAAGAAAGAAAATGAATTTATTTATAACTACAATCAATATACAGATAATAAGTGGTAGTCAAGTAAAGCTAATTGTAATAAACTGATTGTAATTATGAATTAGGAAATGGCTCAGCATGTGCTGGTAAACCGAACACACGCAGCGCTGATCTTCCGCCGTTTCCTACAGTACAGGCAGTATGCATAATGACAGATCGATAACGACTAATTAATGGAGAGTATATAAGTAGGTACAAAGAGAAGTGTACTCACACAAGCGAACAATATAGAGCAGTTATACAGGCATCTAATAAAAATAGGAACTTACAGCGAACATTTTTTCCATAAATTTACATGATGAACACAAAAATAATGTAGGTTAGGTTACAGCAAAAATTATATAAATAAATACAGAATTATCGATAAGACGTAGTAGAATAGGCAATAGATATACTGTGGTATTTTGTGAGAACTTCCGCTACAAAGCCAATTGTGCTTTGATTGAATATGATCTAATGGGTCCTGAGTTGTGAGGATGTTGCGTATCGTTGCTTGTGTTTTTGTCTAGAAAATGTACATAGGTACATAGGTAAGTACTTATATTAGGTAGGTAGTACTTATATTAGTTATATCCTGGCCTCTCTTGTTACTATTCAAATAGCACAGCGGGCTTTGACTCTGTTTTTTTTGTGTGGCGTCCGTGGCTTCGCACGCGTATTTTCGGTATAATAAGTAGCCCATTGTTTAAGTTAGGCTACGGTCTAAGTGTATCAAAATCCGTTTGGCAATACGCTCCGAAGGTAATTTGATTGCATTCAAATATAAATTAAACAAACCCCTTGAAGTTGTCAGTGCGAGCAAGCGCGCGCGATATGTTACCGCCACTCGAACACCTCTTTTTGCCTCACGGCGCCAGCCCGGCGAGACCACTTGATAAACTTATCATAAAATCTTAAGTACTGAACCGATTTGTATTCTGTAAATGTAGTTCTGATGAGAAATATATTACCTATCCGATAGGTGACAAATATACACTTTTTTATGAGTTATAAATATCGATTTTCAAACACTAAGTCAAAAATAGACGAGTTTTTTGTCAAGGTAATTTTGTCTTATTCTCGGCTCGATTTTGAGGCTAGAACTCGATTTTGAGGCTAGAATATCTACCCCGGCACTAAGAAAGAACCATATTTTCCACCAAAACCTCCTTTTCATGCTAATTCAAAATAAAATCAACCAAAAAATCTAAATGAAATCGACTATTTTTCGACTACGCGCGACAAGGTCAACTTCAAATCTGTTTTGTCACAGATAAATAGCACTTGACTAATGAATGGCGGGTTTATTTTACAGTTCTTTCTCTAACGGACCGATAGATATAAAATTCCCATGCTATAATCGACTCTATACCCTTGTGAAAAGGTTTTAAATTACCTGTAGTACGATGGTTCAAATCCGCACCATTAGCCGTAGACGGATGCAAACATTCTAGTATTTTTGTTGGTTCGGATTGGAATCAATAGCCGTCAAGGGTTGGAGGAAAAAGTATACTATACGGTGGATGAATTTCTAAATGATAAAATGTAATAATTTTATTTAATTTTTATTTACTTGTGACATCAAATTATTTCTTTAAGATAATTTATCATTGACACTATTCACAGAATTGTGAATAGTGTCAATGATAAATTATCTTATGGCATTTATGGTATACTATTGTGCTATTAATTGACTCTACCGATATTGAAAAATTTACTGTTTTGTATTTGTTTAACTTTAGATTTTTTTATTTGCCTGATAATTTCTCATTTTACCTACATGTTAATGCTGTAAACCTGGCCATGGTTGACTAGAGATACTATAGATTGACATAAGACCAATGTACACATTGCCACCTACCACAGCAATAAATTCATTTATTGTGTATATTTATTATGGATTATTTGCTGAGTAAGCAAGTGTGAATTACGTTTCGTTTTGCCATGTTTCGTTTTTATCCGAATTCCAAACTGTAATTTTAGAAGTCATAAATTCTGGCCCCTCTTAGGTGTGAGTGATGCTACACACCGACACACCCTCAAGTGGAAAACATAATTCAGCATCAGCAATGCCTCGGGGCATAGAGTAAAAACTCGCTGCTGTCTCAGCAGAGGGATAGTGTCATTCAACAATTTGACAATTTGTGTAACCAAAAACCGATCAATGTGTGTTTTGACAGCTCGTAAATACAGTGCCCTCACTCACACATTCGTATGATTGAATGTTGCAAGTGAATAGCATTTTCCCTAAAAAATTGGGTAACTGAAGCAAAGTTCCCATTAAGAAAATACTTCATTGTTTTTATCACCAAGGTACCTTTTTATTTTTGATATTACATTATTTCAATTTACTGAAGGTGTCAATAGTTTATTGTGAAATAGAAAAAATCTAAAAAAAATCTATGAAATCCATTTCCAACGTCTTGTTTTTTTTTTTAATTTTACGAAATATCAGCCGCTACCTATGGTTACTATCATTCTACCTAGGTCAAACGACAACGACAGTGTAAGTAATTGCACGGTTCATGGCCTATCTAAACCAACTTATTTACCTGTTTTACACATACCTACCAAAGTACATTTTTTAATTTGATTAGGATGACTATTAGGTACTCAACTAGTAAAGCATACTAAAGCTGTGTAGTTTTCCTTTTAAAATCACTCCACCTACTACTAGCATTTTTTTCACAAATAACAATGCCCAACTTAGACAAATTACAGCATTCTAGTACTAATAGTCTCTGGACTAAGCTGGCGGACGGATCGACGAACGTGGTGAACTATAAGGGTTCCTTGTCGACTACGGAAACCTAAAAAAGAAAATGTGCACGTGCAAGTATTGCTACAGTTATGGTGATGGGATGGATTGCAATTTTAAATTTGAGTTTATTTCATTTGCTCCCCTTGGAGCCGAGAGAGGTCTAGGTCCGTGCGGATCGAGGTTTTCCGGAATTTTAAAAATATCTGAGCGTCTGGTCAAAGCGGCGGCGCGGGACCCGAGAGCTGGTGAGTATTTGGCGCAGCGCACCAGCATTGCCATACAGCGGGGCAATGCAACCAGCGTAACGGGGACGCGACGACTGGTATTGATATCGATAAATTGAGCTGCCTCTAGATTGTTTGCTATAGGCTGCAGTTAGCTCAATTGTTTCCATTCATTGATTGTAATTTTCTTTGTAAATTAGTAATTTGAGTTTACATCTTGAATCTACTCAGACAGAATATCGTCGAGTGACTGAAAATTCTAAAACTGTGATATTCCGCGTAGTTTGATTCCTAAGTCCTAACTTGAGGGAATTCCACCCTCTCCTCTACTATTTTTATATACCTAAGTACTAAGTAACAAAACCTGGGTATTTTTTTCCCAGTGCATAGCAACATTTTCACGAAAATGGCGGACGAAATTTTTAAATTTATTTATGAGTTTTGATTGACTGTTTTAGGCAAAATTACAAACGGAATATTAGTACTTTCCGGTGGAATGAGATATTTGCGGTATTATTTTTCCGGTTACTGGTGTTTAAACATCCTTGCACCGCACAACACATCATTTTTATATTTTTATGTGAGAGCTGCTTTCCGTCTCATTTGAAGTATTGTACTAACGGCTCAAAATGAAGATTGCGACGGTCCGTCGCAATTTTTTAGACTTACCTCGTTTGTGTCAACTATCATTCTAAGTCTTCTTCTTCTAAGCCTCGGGGACTATGATGGAATAACCGAGCGACATGTGGCGTTCCAATTTATTCACTGTTAAAGTGTGATATGATTCGAAGCAGCCTTGGGTTATATGATCATACTAGTTTCTTCCCGCGGCTTCCGCGTTGTTTCTATAGAAACGTTCAAAAGTTATTTCTATTTAAGATAAAAAGAAGTCTATGTTTTATTCCAGATCTTTATCAACAACTATGCAAAATTTCAAAGTAACAAACATCCATCCGTCCATCTATCCAGGGTTTCTAATGTGTCTCACAAATTTATAATGCACTAGCTTCTGCCCGCGGCTTCGCACGCGTTTTTTCTGTATAACAAGTAACCTATTATCTAAATATTATCTAAGCTGTGTTCTAAATTTACGCTAAATTTCATCATGATCCGTTAAGTGGTTTTAGAGATCTTAGGAAACAAAATTTCACATTTCACAAACTTTCAGCTTTAATTTTACTAGCTTCTGCCCGGGGCTTCGCACGCGTATCTTCAGTATAATAAGACTTATTATACTGAAGATACGCGGTAGCCTATTGTCTAGGTTAGGCTTTGCTCTAAACGTACGCCAAATTTCATCTTGATCTGTTCAGTAGTTTGGAGATCTTAGGTAACAAAAATTCAGATTTCACAAACTTTCAGCTTTATAATATTAGTAGGATAATGTGATTTTGAAGATTCATCATTCTAAAGTCGGTTTTTGATTTTTTAAATAAAAATTAAGTTATTATACAAATAAAATTCTGCGCGACTTTACTGAATTAGCGCGCTAACGTCAAAAAGAAAAAGCCTGAATTAAATTTAAAAAACATGATTCAGAATTTCAGCTGCTGACTAAATGGGACAAAGCGGACAGATAAATCCTATCTAGAATAGAGTTTATATGTCCGATTTCCCATTCAATTTAGTCCATTTACTTTAAATTTAAAAAAACATGTTTCTGTATTTCAGCTGCCGACTAAATGGGGCAAAGTGGACATATAAACCCTATTCTAAACAAGGACTGCTTGCTACTAGATTTGATACAGATTCCTATTCCGCCCCCATATTGGCAATGATTGCGATCGGAATGTAATAAAGCTGGAGCCATCGAACTGTTACACAGGTTACACTTAGCAGAGCTGTGGTTTCATTATTACAGTTCAGTCAGTCAGATCAAAACAAATCATGGCTCGATATGCAAATTACATGGGAATTAAAAATACATACTAATAATTTATTATTACTATATGTTTTTATCGAAACATATAGTAAAAACATATAGTAATAATTTATTACTATGCATTTTTCACTAGCTTCTACCCGCGGCTTCGCACGCGCTGTTTCTATAAACGTTTAAAGGTGATTTTTATCCCATGGGAACTGATTTATGGAATAAAAAGTATCCTATGTTTGATTCCAGGATTAGAATAACCTGTATGCAAAATTACAGCCCGATCCGTTCAGTAGTTTTGGCGTGAAGAGGTAACAAACATCCATCCATCCATCTATCCATCCATCCATCCATCCATCCAAATTTTCGCATTTATAATATTAGTGTGATGTGATGTGATTCACATGATCTCGGGCCATATAGCAACCCGCCCAGGGATCACACTAAATCCATGAATCCATCGTGAATGGGTAAAATTCTACACTTGGAAATGGGAATAGAACCCGAATGGCCTTAGCCATCTAGTGTAATTCCTTTTACTTGTCAAGATCGCCGAATTCGTTTGATACTTATTCATGAACTAGTTTGCCCGTGGCTTTGTATCCCATGGGAACTGATTTATGGGATAAAGGCCTATGTTTGATTCCAGGATCAGAATTACCTGTTTACCAAATTTCAGCTTGATCCGTTCAGTAGTTTGGCGTGAAGAGGTAACAAACATCCATCCAAACTTATTAGTCTGAAGTGCGCGGGGCCGAAATCAATACTATATCTTAACCATCTATATAGTAGATACTTATAAAATTTGACTTATCTAATGCTTATTTTGTAAGCCTAAAGAAATAAAGTTATTGAAATCTGAAATTAGGTTTCTGAGTTGGTACTTTACTTACCTACCTAAGTACCTTACCTACCTACCAGAAACGAACTATGAATAAATTGCCATAGATTCAGCTGCTCCCAGGTTTAATGGTTTGAAGCTATCAGCCATATTCATGCACAAAAAACATGTAGGTAAGTAAAGTACCTACCTTATTTAATTAGTATTTATTTTGTGAAAAAAAAACTTGCGCTAATAAATAAAGGTCCACAGAGGACCTTTATTTATTAGCGCAGGTCATAATTATCACAGCCTTATAAAAGCCCCATCACAATACCATTAATTATCAACAAAAAATAAGTGATTATCTATTTCAAAGTCTTCAAAAATGCAATCGAGAAGTCTTTTACATTTACACGAGTTTAGGTTGTTGACTTTGTCGTAGCAAGCCGGCACGTAGCAGCGCTACGAAAAGCGTAGAGCCGACGGATATGGAAGAGATCCTATCCTAGATCTTTATGAGCTTTACGCATAAGCGAATACTTACTCAAAGCTCGCTTATTTAAATGATATACATAAAAAAGTATACGAACATACAAAAGTAACTACCTACTCAAATACAAACAATATTATGGAGTAGAAGTAACTACTTAGTAAGTTTTGAGCAGGATTTGTAACGGACTTCAGAAAAGAGGTTCTGAATAGGTGTGTTATTTTGCATGAATGATGACGCAGTCCGTTTCGATAAAAATTATTATTTATTGAAACGGACAACTTTCTTAAGCATGTAGAAGACACACAGGTATTAAGATTGAAGATTTCCTCTGTGTAGTGTAGGTACCTACCCTTTGTTGGGCATCGCTTATAAGTTTCTCGCTCTTACCGAGTTTTCTTAAGGGTTATCTCATAATGAGGTAACAGATTTTTGTACGAGTATGTCGATTTACTCATCAGCACACAATTATGTACATCCACAGCTTAGCATGCCTTCCCAAATGAGGGGGGGTTTTCGCCGATCTGTTTTCGAACATTTCAACCTTTCTGTTGTTTATGAAAGAAGAAGATTCTTCTACCAATAGAAGATCCACAATTATGCACCAATCAACGCACCACAGCAAAGAAGCGGTCTGTACATCACGTCATATTTAGCTTATAGAAAGCCGCACCCATGACGCGACGTCAGCGAGAACCAATCGCAAGGGCGCAGGGGGACATCACGTTATGTTCTAAAAATAGCAACGGCCGGCCACGCGATGAAATGACAGGACACGTTACAACCGAACTGACGCCACTACGGATGTCCATTCAAGTTCTTAAACAATATTGTATTTTCTTATTCTAAATTATAGTACCTAGTTAAATTCCAAGTCTATTGTTATTTTAGTTTAGTTGTGCATCTAACTTATAACCTGTAAATACTTCTGGTAAGAGCGGTGTCCTCTAATACAAGCAAATTTTGCTTAAAGAAGGACTCCAATCCCTGTATGTTTAATATTTATAAGGTATCGAAATAAAATTTTATTTTATTTATTTATTAATTTTTATTTTGTTATTTAAAGTTTTGTTCCCTACACTGAAAAGGGGGATATTGCCATAATCATCACGCTAGGTTGCCCATGGCCCTAGGGCGTTCGGACACGGGGTCGTCCGGCGCCCTATTGGCAGGTAAGGTCCCCGAGGTGGTCGCGGCGCGTCAACTGTTTCTGGCGCGTCGCGAAGAGGAGGTGCTGCACACCCCCAGTGAGGGGCCCGATCAGGCAGCCGCGGTGGGTTCGTGGATGAGTGTAAGCGTCCCCACGTTCCTATCACAAGCGGCAGAGGCGGAACCACCCTGAGGGTTTTAGTGGTGTTAGAGTCCCACAACATCGTACTGTCTCCCCGTGGCAGTGCGATATGCGTGCGCATTTCTCTGAGGATAATAAAAAAAGCAGGTTGCCCATTGCAGTGAAGGTGCCAAAAATAGATAGAAGGAAGTGCTCTTCTGCTGGGTTCCCTTAGTCTCTTACGACATCCAGGAGCTGAAATACTGGCGTCGACTTTTACGCTCTGACGACCGCCACGGCCATGAATGTTGACTTTATAATAGCCTGCTGAAGTTACATTGGTTTCTTAATAAAAACTTACTAAGAACCTAACTACTAATTAGGATGTCTAACAAAACAAACAGAATCACTAGGTAGTGCTAATTTAAACAAAGCTACAGAGCTTTGCACAAAACTTATGTTACCACGTGTAGCGTCTGTGTAGTACTAATTTCAAGCGAAGCTTGCTTTAGACTGTTGTTTTAGTTTAATTATACTGTTTCAAGCAATGGAATAGTTTTCATAAAGTTTCTGTGGTTGACGAGAGAATATTTTCCAAGAAAATATGCCCAACAGCGGGTGTCCCGTTCCGGTTTAAGTTTTAGAACGCGTACGACTAATATGTCTCTATCAATTTCTTTGGATGAGCAAAATATTTAGTTTCATCTTCAACTTTGGAGATGACCGTCATTTTAGTCCGTTAGTAGCCACTGCTACCCAGCAGTGGGTAGTAACGGAACTAACTACTAACTAACAAAAGTAAAGTAAGATTTTATTGCATCATACATAATTATGTGAGTTAGGCACATACATAGGACATGTGTCGTATGTATTAAGAAAATATAATGTATGTCGTAAAAATCAAATATTTTTGTATAAATAGAAATGATATGTATGTCGTTTGTACAATATCTGCATAAGTTAAGTTTCCACTTTAATTTTCAACGTAAGAGAATGAAGTTTTTGGTTATTGCTTTGATAGGTAACATTTTCTCACACTATTTTTATTTCCAGTTTGCTCCTATGCCCTAAAGTTATTTTATGCTGTCACCAAAGTCACACATTCGAGAAAATTACTTTCAAAAGCTGCAAAATACGGCGTATTTTAGCAAACATTTTAATGAGGAGCCAAAACTTTTACATACTTGCGCTTTCTTGGCTTAGCAAAGTTTAAAACACCCAAGGCGTTTTAACAGGGACATACAGGATGTACCGCTTTCTGTTTGCGCTTATTTATCAGTAAATAAAAAGTGCTGACGAAAAGCAAAGTTCTTACTACGAACAATGCAAATTTTCGACGATGGCTGGGTTTTACTAAACGCTTCGTTTGGAATTTCTTAGAAGACTCTGAAACAGGGTGTTGACTGAAGTTATTGCCTCTGTTTTGGCCCTCGATGTTCTAAATCTGCCAATGCCAATGGTAACCAATGATTTATATGACCCTTCACGTATTTTTTCATTATCATCTTATTAGTCACTATCACCTATCATTTCTTTTTGTTATTTATTGGACGGAGTGATTGGATTAACAAGACATTTTGGCTTAAGAAGGCCCAAACTAGGTATTTATGTAGGTAATAGTAATAAGTACGTATAGAAAAATATAGAACACAAAAATACTAATTACCTATAAGTATGTATTGTATGTATGCAATGGTTTATGTTAAAGTTTATGTGTCGGCACAGTTGCGCCTTCCCATCTTCCGAGGGAAAAATCCGTGAGCGGCGGCAGATTTGGCTGATGATATCAAGAGGCCCATATGCAGGTCTCGACAGAGCCTAGACATTTGATCCCCTTGGAGTCGAGACCCGTGGGGTACCGAGGCTCTTCGAGTTTTGAAAAAATATCTGAGCGTCTGATCGAAGCGACGCGTGACCCAAGAGCTGGTGAGTATCTGGCGCAGCGCATCAGCATTGCCATACAGCGGGGCAATGCAGCCAGCATCTTAGGGACGATTCCAACCGGTATTGATATGGATCAGTTGAACTACCTGTAGATTGTTTGCAACAGTCTGCAGTTAGCTCAATTGTTTCAATTGTAAATACTAGTTGTAATTTATTTCTATTAGTAGATTGTACTTTTCTTTGTGAATAACGACTTATGTTTTATGTTTGGGTATCTGTATTAACAAATAAGTTTTCATCTATCTAATAATAGTTTCTGGTTTAAATGGCAGTGCAATAATGTCTAGAAGTTTCTGAGTAGCGCCGCGGGGTGCGAAGGTTTGTTTGCGGACCGCCCGCAGTTAGGAATGCCAGTTTTATTTGCCTTTGTACTTTGTTTTAACGATTTTTCAGGCACTTGCTCTTGTAAGCTCGACTGACCTGTGATTTTAGACCTTATCACATTGTGATAGAGCATAAAGGAGTAGAAAAATAAAAGTGGTTGAGAGTGGGTTACGCTAGCGTTTTTGCAGATTTTTAAAGTGGTTTTCAGAACCACTAGATCTACATAACGATGCTTCGTTGCATACTGAAGCTAGTTGCAACATAGATGATAAGTTCGTTTTAGTTGAAAATTTTGTAAGTGGGATTGCTTTGATGTGGAATTGGTAGTTAAAAGCAAATGTCCACACACCAACACCCACACCCATCTCAGATCAACAAAAACAGAAATGCGAATTATACAGTGGGATCGGGTTGCAAACTCGGAACGTAGAGTGTGAAAAGTGTATGAGTGCTCATACATTTGTCTATGTTCGGCATTTGTTTGTTTTTGGTTAAAAACGAATTAACATAATGCGGTTAGTAGGTAACAAAATTTATTGGTAGAAAAGTTGTAATTACAGGTGGAAAATGTCTTTGTTAAAAGCTCTTAGAAAAACTATTTATGTCTATCTGAATAAATACTTTTTTATATTTCAAGGATTTTTTTGTTTTATGTGTGAGCCAGTAAATTGATTTTCTTTCTTGACTAACTTTGGGTTCTACAAAAACTTATTTTGAATCAGTCCCTTATAGAATTATTGCCCGTCACTTATCTTCATAGATATTGCGTGACGTCAAATGCGGGAGCGCGAGTCCTATTCAATACCATTTTCAATTCAATAAATAAAAATATGAGTTTTTCACGTAAAACAGATTCCAGTGAACACACACCACACAAGTACTGACAGTACTTGGCGAAGTCGCGCTCGGCTGAAGTACAACCTACCCTCTTTTGTTCCCGTTTTATTATTTCGAGCCTCCCGCTACATGTTAATAAAGCGAGAATGTGTGAGCCAGAAATAATTAATATAAAAGTAACGTACTGGAAAAATATTCGTTTCTTTCGCGTTTAAATGTTAAACGTGTGAACTTTGAATACAAATATGTTCTTATTCTGCGTTATTTTGGGGTTTAGGTACATTTTTTGGTAACATTTTTAAAGATCCTATTTTCTATCATCATAACAATAAGGAACGTGGGAGGCAAGGCAAACAAGGCAACATTTGCCTTGTTTGCCTTGGAGGCAAGGTGAAAAAGCTCATACACTTCTTGTTAAATTTTCAAAATAACTTTAAATACCTATCGTATTAAAGTTATTTTGGAACGTCTGATTGACAACTATGGCTTCTACGAACAAGCTAAAATATAATTTTAAAAGAAGAATAAATATAAACTTGTACACATTTAAAACTCGTTCGTACGCTGAACATAATATGTTGACAACGAACAACGAGCTGTTTGCTGATTTCACTTGCCCTACCACTTTTTGCGTCATTATTTTCACACCAAACTCATCTACATATTTTAAGGGAAAGCGCCACCGAGGCAGCTATTATACTTTATTGTTGCGTAGTCAATAGCAGCTCTTGAAAAGGCCTTAGCCGCTTCGTCGCGTCAACCCCTCAAGATGGAATGAGCTGCGTAGATTCCGTGTCACTGCTATGTAAACTTAACGAAAAGTGAACCTTATGCACTTTGATTTTAAAGTTCAAAGGCAGTCTAGATTCCAGTTAATTTACATATTTTAGACAAAGTACATGTGATAAAAGCCAATAAGGCGCTTATCAGGAGGAGGCCTGCGTCCAGTACTGGACTAATACAGGCTGTTGAGGTTGAGGTTGTGGAGACTGAGTACACATTAGGCGTTTGGAAGCGCGCGATTACGAGCGTTCTGTTTCTGACCAAAATCTGACGCGCGGTGGAATGTCCTCCTACCCAAATTTCGACCACGGCGGTCTCTGATGAGACTAGCTAGATGCGCAGGACATATTATATAGTACACAAGTATGTGCGCAAAAACAGGTGCACTCTCTATTCCCTAACTCTCATAATCCGATGGGACGGCAGACTGACACGACCGGGGAGAGGTCAAGTGCAGGACCAACGGCTTAACGTGCTTTCCGAGGCACGGGGGTGTAACACCGCCAACTTCCTAACACCGGGCTGCTACTGTGAATTTTTCTTGCTAGAAAAACCCTAATAACAACATTGGCCGGACCCGGGATTTGAACTCATAATTAGCGGTTGAACAAGCTGACCACTAGACCAACGAGGCGCTTGAATAGAAGCGCTCTGGGACCAGATGGTTTCAAGACCCGCGTATTGAAACCATCCGGCCATCCATACACAGCCACACGAGTGCTTCTATTCAAGCGCGTCAGATTTTGGTCAGCACCAAAGCACGCGCTTTTAAATGCTTGACGTGTAACATAGTCTTAGAGAGGAAAAGTGATTTCCATTTGAAGGATAAGAGCTGTAATGAAAGTACATCCACGTGTTGGCCTATTCATGGAGAGCCCGAACGCTTAGACTTCTACAGGCTGTCAAATCAAACATTGCCATGAAGATATCTGATGGATAAATTCTAGATAAAGACAATTTATTGATTACTCGCTTCTGCTCGCGGATTCGCACGCGTTCTTTCAATGGAAACGTTCAAAGGTAATTTGTATCCCATGGGGACTAAAGGGACAAAAAGTAGGTAGCTTATGTTTGATTCCAGGCTTAGAGCTACACCGATGCAAAATTTTAGCTCAATCTGTTCAGTAGTTTTGGTGTGAAGACGTAACAAACATCCATCCATCTATCCATTCATCCATCCAAACTTTCGCATTTATAATATTAGTGAGATGAGATGTGATTAATTAATTTAGATATTGACATTGTATTTATTTATCCGTGACTTTGCATGCTATAAAGCTGGTCGTGGTTGTGCTAATTCTATTTTAATTTAACACCACTGTAACCCATGTTTCGCAAAATATGGGTTACAGTGGTGTGGTAAATCAATGAATTTGAATTTGAAAGATCCCCGTCAAATGGCAATATCATTTTTTGTTACCTACGAGTACATTATATTTAACTCTCGCTAGGTACCAAAACATTAAGCACCGATCAACTCAGCAACTATTGCTTCACTTTCGGCACCAAAGAACAAAATATTAGGATTGGTGAGTTCACTGAATTTAAAGTATCAGACTAAAATCTAACAGAAGGTGCTATTGTTAGGAGTTCTTGCTAGCTTAATCTTCTTATATATAAAAATCAATTGCTGTTCGTTTGTCTCGCTGAAACTCGAGAACGGGTGGACCGATTTGGCTAATTTTAGTCTTGAAATGTTTGTGTAAGTTCAGCTAAGGTTTAAAAGGTGAGAGCGGTACGAAGTTCGCCGGGTCAGCTAGTCTTATAAAAATCAATTGCTGTTCGTTTGTCTCGCTCAAACTCGAGAACGGCTGGACCTGGACTGGAGATTTAGCTAACTTTGGTTTCGAAATCTTTGTATAAGTCCAAGGAAGGTTTAATAGGTAAGAGCGGGACGGAAGTTCGCCGGGTCAGCTAGTCTATATATATAAAAATGAAACTCGATTTTGCTAATTATTTCTTTGTTGTGTTTGTTATTGTCAGGCAAAGGTTCTTACGAAAGAAAAAATTAAGAAAGTTGGAAACATAAATTTCCACGGAGGCGAAGCCGCGGGGCGCAGCTAGTACAGCATAAAAATACTCACCATTCATCATGCCTAGTGAGTCTTACGAAAGGTGATATTATTAACTCTGTGGCCAAGGGCTCGGTGAAGTGCCTCCCGAACGTACCAACCTACCAAGTGCGTTGATATCTTCAAAGATATGCTTAAGAGCTATTAAAATTTCTCCTGGTTTGATATTGGCGAATTTCGGATGATCAATTTTGAGCGAGGAATATTTTTGGCGAGTTTATTGGTGCGGGAGGAGGAGGTTCTACTTATGACGCTCATAGCATACTTCCGTGATTCTCTGCATTTTTGTCTGTATTACATTCTGTTTTTTTTGTACATATAAAGAGTAATCTATCTAAAAATCTGATTAAAAGAAACGACGATCAATTTTCAGAACGGATATCTTTGTCCTGAAGATAGAACTATTAGGACTAGGTTATAGTTCTATGTATATAGTAGTTCTATGTAGGTATGTATTAGCAATGTATTAGAGGTAATAAAGGAAAATACAATACATTGGATCAGCCTAGCTAATCAATTGTTCTACCGAAGCAAATGAATATTATTCGATGGTTTAGAAGCGATTAAAATCTATACAGGTGCTACGGAAAGGTAGCGATTCTGAACGCCAAGGGGATTAACCTCGAAGAAGATCAATATCGATTTTTTGAAGTCTGATTTTTTTTGCGATAAATTAAGTTTATTTTCTTCCTATTCGGGGTTTTTACACGCTATTGCATTATTTTACATAGCAAAATATATCACAACTGTTTTTTGCTTGTTTTTCTGGCAAAGGCAGTGTTTTGTAATGAAATTATTACTAAGAAATGATGTTAATCCTTTGAATAATCTTAATTATATTAATGTTTTTATTTCATATAGCTTATTTTCATTACATTGTATTATAACTTTAAGGTTTTCTTTTTGTGAAGGTTATATTATTTGTAAATAGATTTTATGATGGTGATTCCTTTAGATGTCGTGTTTACCTGTAAGTAATATGCGTATCAGAACAGGACCTAGTTTTATGTGATTACCATGTATGTGGTTGGTAAACCTTTTTAATAAATATAATATAAAAATAATATGAACTTAATAAGCCTTCTTTTTTTTATAACGGATAGATATTTACTCTCAAGTGGCAATAACGAATAGATCAATCATTTATACGAAAAAGGTGGAAATCTACGATAGATCCTAGATTAGTCACACAACCTTGAACCTTAATCCATAGAAAATCAATCAGTACTAAAATACCCATTATTTCGAGATAAGAAAGTCATAAACTCGCAAAGCAAAATGAACATTCTTATCGGTTGATAACATTGGTATCGTGAATGTTATACAATCGTCATCAAAAGTATTTGGATAGAGAGACCTACTCTATAATTTTTTTTATAAACAGTACACAACATAACCAAACAGTAAATATTGACACAAAATAATCTGTGAGTATCCAAGGTACACGTAGGCATAAAAATGTAACTATTATAAAACAGTCTAATATTTTGCGAGTATTCAACTATTCACTCAATACGTAAATAAAGAACGCACCTGCTGTAAAAGCATAGTTAAAGTTATTAAGCAGAAATTAAAAGCCAAACATTAGTAAGCACCTAAATTATGAAATTACACTATCACATTAATATTATAAATTCGAAAGTTTAGATGGATGGATGGATGTTTTTTACCTCTTCACGCCAAAACTACTCAACGGATCGGCCTGACATTTTGCATACCGGTAATTCTATTCTTGGAATCCGACATAGGTTACTTTTTATCTCATGAATCAGTTCCCATGGGATAGAAATCGCCTTGAAACATTTCCATAGAAAAAAGCGTGCAAAGCCGCGGGCATGAACTAAAAATGTAGAGCAAAGACTTTCTAAGTACAGTACCCTGCGATAAATATTGCACATCGACTTTTGGAAAGAGACCTGGGCCGCGATTATGGTGTACAGGGGGGAAAACTGGAATTGTAAAAATAATAATTCCAGTTTTCCCCCCTAAGGGGGATTTTCAAGGGGGAAAACTGGAAGTAAAAAAAATGAATTCCAGTTTTCCCCCTTAAGGGTCCGGCGGAGGATGAATTTTCCATAAAAACGTAGTACCAAAATGATTTGTAATTTGAGAATATTTTCACCATGGTCTGCTATTATTTGTATTAAAATATAATTTATCTAGGTTCCTGACACAATTTTTATCAAAATATCTTTCTGATATGAAATTAAACCGAATCGTATTTTTACATCGAAAAATGAATGTTTTCTAGTATTTTTTTATTTTTTCTAGATAAGTATTTTGAAAAAAGCTTGTGGCAGGAACCTAAATAAATACAATTCTAATACAAATAATAGCAAACCGTGGTGAACTTATTCTCAAATTACAAATCATTTTGGTACTACGTTTGTATGGGAAATTCATCCTCCGCCGGACCCTTAAGGCTAATCTACAAGGGGGAATACTGGAATTCATTTTTTTTAAGTCCAGTTTTCCCCCTCAAGGAGGATTTCAAGGAGGAAAACTGGAATAACCCCAATCTATTGACATTACGGCTTAAACGTTGGCAGTTGAAACGTTAGGGTGCGCGTTCACAGGCCGGCATCGGACAATCCGCACTGGCCCTATCAATAGTTTATCATACAAGATCCGCACAGCACGGAGCGGACTGTCGGCAATGCCAGCGAGGATTCTTGAAGGCAACTTTTCCATTTAATGCGAAAAACGCATTCGGATTACCGATTAGTGGACGCACTTGTGCGTCCGATGCCGGCCTGTGAAAGCGGATTGTCCGATGCCGGCTTGTGAAAACGCACCCTAACGTTTCAACTGCCAATTTTTGAGCCGTAATGTCAATAGATTGTACACCATAATCGCGGCCCAGGTCTCTTTCCAAAGGTCGATGTGCAATATTTATCGCAGGGTACTGTACTTAGAAAGTCTTTGTTCTACATTATTTTTAGTTTATGCCCGCGGCTTTGCACGCTTTTTTCTATTGAAATATTTAAAGGCGATTTCTATTCCATGGGAACGTTAGGGACGTTTCGACGTACGAGCCGTAACATCATGCCTTACCACACCGTGATCGGGGCCCTGGTGTTGTGTCCTTTTGCCCGTAATTTCATTGCAACGTAATCTTCGTCTGATGCTTCTGTCAACGACTGTACCAATTTTAGTAAGATAAAATTGTTTAACTCAGTATACCTATACACAGCTGTCACGTAGCACTGTCTCCGTAATTGTTATGAAACAATTATCATTGTGAATCAAAAGCAGCCCTATTTAAATGGCTCTACGGCTTGATTTGTAAAATTAATTTAGTTGGTATTTTAAAGTGATAATTTAGTGAGAATGGCGGCAGGTTTAGTGAAAAGGTCTGTGAATATAGAAGATAAAGTATTTTTAGTGTCAGGTGGCGCGGCTGGCGTCGGCGCTGGGGTGGTGCGACGGCTGTTATTCGAAAACGCGAGGGTAATTTCATATAACTAAAATATTTTCCACACTTACTTTATTTTAATGGGTTTTTCTTGGGTGCTTTGGTTATTCCTGGCGAGTAGAATGCGTTGTTGCCTTCGTTGTCACGGGATAACTCAATACAAACTATGCGAACATAATTTGTTGTGCTTGTAAAAATGCTTTCTTCGCAAACTTTGTTGGCTGCAAACTCTGAAAATTCAGAGACAGTTTTCCTAGTGTCTGTTACGCTATCGTAATCTAATATTCACACTACAATGACGAAAATCATCACGGACATAGCACGGTAGATGTGATGATTGATTTGACTCGAAGAATAATCTCATTAAAACCAGAAAATACGTTAGTTAATTACCTAGCATATCATTGAAGCGCAGTCTAAAGTGTGGTTCGTGAAACACAATGCCTATGGACTGTATTCTTAACAATCCATACCAATATTATAAATTCAAAAGTCTGTCTGTCTCTTACGTTTGCACGCTTAAATGGCTGAACGGATTTTAATGGCATTTCGCATGGAGATATATGGTATCTCGGGGACCGACATAGGCTTTTATCCAGGAAAAACGCGTGCGAGGCCGCGGGCAGAATCTAGTAATATATAAATTTTATTTTCGATCTCTAAAAATATCAAGTAAATAAATAAATAATGCTGCATATGTGTTACGTGTTATGGTTACTAACATTTTAAAATACTTAATGATTCTTTTTATTAATTTGATAGGATACCATTGATTCCTAATATTTATTTCGACCTAATGGTTGGTTGACTAACACAATAACAGCCGGTTAGTGACGATACACAATATTTGGTCAATACAATTACAGCGGCTTACTTGTAGCTATTAGCTAATTATTATGAGCTATTAATAAAACAAACATGTTTGTTTGTCCATAATGTACCTCAAGTCGGTGCATTGTTATGAGTTGTTGGCCGTTGCCGGTGTATGCAATATTTTTTTTTAATAAACTTAAAACCGACTTTATCTATACAGGGGTTTTGGTATTGGGACCTGGATTTTTCGGGGAGTTGGTAAAAAAAGTTCGAGCATTCAGCTCGTTACTTTTTTTAAAGTGAATTGTTAAAAATAATAATTTATCACACTAATATTATAAATGCGAAAGTTTGGATGGATGGATGGATGTTTGTTACCTCTTCACGCCAAAACTACTGAACTGATCAGGCTAAAATTTTGCATACAGGTAAGTCTAACCCTGGAATCAAACATAGGCGACTTTTTATCCCATAAATCAGTTCCCATGGGATAGAAATAACCTCAAAACGTTTCCATACAAACAACGCGTGCGAAGCCGCGGGCAGAAGCTAGTTTAGAATAAACATACATTAACGCACATTGAAAAATACAGCACAAGATATTTTGTGGCATTACAACCACGAACAAATAAGCTAAGGCGATTTATAGGCGAGATTTTGGGTGATTATTATATTGAACTTTTAAAAAACATATCTCAGCAAACATGATACTTAAGACATTAAGTCAACCGGAGAAATGTAGCCTATGACCTCCTCAACTCCTTGTACCCACATTATCACCTCCCTATTTTCGACAGTCATTTATTTTTGTTTGTTTTGCTTGTATTACACTGCTAGAGCATTCTTAATTACTGTCATAAAACATGGACAAACGCCTAGTCCCCTTTTCGACACTCATTTGTTTTTCGTGTTACTCTCTTGGGTACTCCACAATCCTACTTAACGCCTCAAACTTTTCAGCACGTTGCGTTCCTCGACATCCTGGAGCGCGAAGGTGCCTCCCTAGAGGCTGAGCTCACGTCGAAGTTTGGAGCACTTCAAGCAAAGTTCATAAAATGCGATGTGGCGAACGAAGAAGCGCTTGAAAGCGCTTTTAGGATGGTACTGGAAAAGTACAGGAAGCTGGATGGGGTAGTGAACTGTGCAGCGGTCTTGGACACGGTTGGCTCCAAGCGGATGGTTGATGTTAATGTTGTAAGTTGTACAATTTATGAGGCTAAGTTTTATCAATAACTAGCTGCGCCCCGCGACTTCGCTCGCGTGGAAATTTATGTTTCCCACTTTCTTAATTTTTTCTTTGCTATAAACCTTGCGGAGCCCGAGACCTTTCCAACAAATGCAAAACCGTGGAAATCGGTTCGTGCGTTCTGGAGTTATAGCGTCAGGAAGGAAAACCCGACTTTTTTTTATATAGTAGAGATGTGATGTCAGGAAATGTTTGTTTACTTTTAAAAACGTTTTATTTTGTGTAATTGTGCTGTGTGAGCAGCAAATTAATGTAGATAGTAGTCTATGTCATCAAGCCAGTGCGTTCTTGTCGTAAATAAGGATAATAATTAAGCGTTCATTATCACCATCATCTCAGTATATGGACTTCCACTGCTGGCCTCTCCTGAAGATCACCGTAATCACCGCACCGTCTTGCACTACCCGCATCCAGCGGTTTCCCAAACTTGCTAAGAAATAATTTTACCGCAGTATTCCCTACAACTCATTCAGGTCTACTCTCAGATTGCATTTTAACTTAGTCTCTAGCGAGAGAAGATAAGTCTCGAATTCAATTCCCGCTTCAGTGATTGTGTGACACATATTTTAAAAGAATGAAATACAGCTCAATTTCTAATAATAATAAATAAAATAAATAAATAATGCTGGACAATTCACACAGAATTATCTAGCCCCAAGGTAAGCAGAGCTTGTGTTATGGGTACTAGATAACTGATATACATAATAATATACGAGTACATAGATAGATATTTTTTAATAAACATAGACAACGACCAGAACACCCTGAATTTCTAATAATGGACTAATTATGACGATAAAATTAGTTAGTACCTACAGAAGGTTTAATCGAGGTAGGGTATTCATAATCTGACATATTTCAAGGGGCGTTAAAATTACCAAGTTAAATTAACTCCCACGTTACTCGATTACACTAGAGTGTCCCAAAGACGATTACGAAATGTAATTGGCCATATTCCTTTAGTTGGTACAACAACTTTGAACATTGAACATTCGTACAACTTTCCGCTCGCTCTGAAAGTTCGGATATTATTGAAATGTTTTCACGGATTCCAACGGCGATATTGTTTTCATAGATCCTGTTTGAACTCTGAAGTTTTATATCAGCATCGCTCATAACTTTTTGTTGCCCACGCATCCGAACGTTCATAACAATTTAATATCCTGCCTATTTCTATCTTTAGTTTCCCATGTTTATTAATTTTAGCATGGCTCATTCACATTCAATAGAATACAACTCTATTTCAATTAGTGGACGAATATCGGTTAATTTCCCTTAGTGATAGAATCTCATTAACGTTTCTAGAGTACGGAAAAGTAAAAAGATTCATCTCGGCCATTTCCTACATACTAAGAGCCTATTTGCTAAAACTTATGGATGTTCGTAGAGGCTCTACGAAAGCCTTTATCTCCCCTGAATTTGGCAGGTTTATAGCATTTTACTATTCCCAGGATGGAAATAAGTAGGTACTTTTTATTATTTTCTTTTAGGCGAGTGGATTACTCCCATTTAACCAACTAGCTTCTTTAAAATATAGGCAGTTATAACACAGTTACAAGCCATTATACATAGTGTATTTGAATGTTCGGAATAAGTAATGACTGAAAGCTATTTGAGAAAGTAGTCTCTCATACGACTCTCCAATGAAAAATAAAGAAGTGCTTGAATTCGTATATGAAAATAATAAAAGGTAACAAGTGAATAATTTAATACAATAAAATAACCTGACTCGGTCCTCGCCTTTTAAGTTTTTTTTAAAGTCAAATGAGATGACGAAGGCCTACAGAATGTAGCTAAGAATCGTAATTGGAGACCAGACGTCTATTTTGATACCTCATTTATTTCAAATCACTTTAGCAGTTTTAGTGCTTGGAGGTAATAATCTGCCAACCACATAAACACACTCGAAAAACCTCACCCCACGCCTCGCGGGTAAAATATGAAAAGATACTTCCTTATTTTTCAGACTGGAACTGTCAAAAGTACGACACTTGCAATGAACATAATGGGTATCGATAAAGGAGGAGAGGGAGGTACGGTGGTCAATATATCCTCAATGCTGGCACTTCGACTCGGGAGCCATCTACCAGTCTACGCTGCTACGAAGACGGCTGTGCTGCAGTACAGTGTCTCAATGGGAGTAAGAGCTACTTTCTTTGCTAAAACTAAACCGCCATACAACCGTTTTTAATATCTGGATAGACTTTGACTAACATATTATACCTACATCTTCATATTTCAATATCGTTTCCACATTAAACGGGAAATAGAAAAGAAATTTGAAACGGATATCTATTGACTGTAATAGGTGTTAAAAATAACATGTTAAACAGCAGGTAGTGATGGTAAAACGGTTTGAAATGATAATGATAATTGATGTGATATTTTTGATTAATTATTGGCAAAAATTCATTGGATGCTTATGTTTCATTAAAGCTTAGTAGAAAAGTCCTAAGAGTTTATCGATTGCATAATGGTAAAACAAGATAGCAACATCGAGTTGATAATTTACCAACGTTGCAATTGGAAGAAGACCCAGAATGCTTTTTTCCTGATAGCTGAAAAGCCTCGCTAGAATAAAAATGCCAAAAAGTTTTTGTACCCCCCTTTCCTTTCAAAAGACGCTGTTATCTTTAAATTGCACGAGATAATGTAATTACACTAAGTTAACAGCTGAGGAGTTCAAATAAAAGGATATAACTTGGTAATAATAAGAAAATATTCGTCCATAAAGCCAGTTCATGGCGCTCATGAAGGTTCTATTGAACATCAAGCGTTATAACTTGAATGAGCTTTCTCCTTTGAGGTGAGAAAGGTTTTGGGTGAAACTTTGAAAATGAGGAACTGTGAAAGTACTTGGCATGGCAATGTATTTGAATAATTCCTCACACGATGGCTTCTTTCTTGTTAAATGACTTCGAAAAGAGGAGGAGGTATGTACTATAATCGGTACTATAATCTGTATGTGTGTTTTTTATGAATGTTCACTTTTGGGCCGATTTTAATGATTATTTTATTATATATTAGATAATTTTATTCCCAAGGAATTAATATATGTAAGTCAATAGAATAGCTTGTTTTAGCTTTTGCAAAAAACATCAAATTATTATCTAGTGAATTTATCGATAGATTCAAGTAATTGGTAGCGCATTTTGAAACATTGAAGGCGTTCTTGAATTTATTTACAAAGATTAGACATTAGTCCTATGCTGTTATTTGTGCATAAGACGGAATTTGAATATTATTATTGTTAGGTATAAAAAATATATTAAAAAATATATATGACGACCACTGTGGCACGGTGGGCGAAGGTCCGCCTGCGAAGCAGGAGGTTGCGGGTTCGATTCCCGCCTCGGGACAAATATTTGTACGGTCTGCAGATATTTTTTCAGGGTGTTCTGGTCGTTTTCTATGTATAATAAAAAATATCTATCTATGTACTCGTATATTATTAAGTATATCAGTTATCTAGTACCCATAACACAAGCTCTGCTTAGCTTGGGGCTAGATAATGCTGTGTGAATTATCCAGCATTATTTATTTATATATATATATATAATCAAAACGGTGAATCACCAGCCGCGAAGCTAGGCTCAAGCGGCCGGTGACTAGGGCTGCAGAGAGAGGAACTTTCTGACGATTATTATTATTATCATTGATTAAATCTTCCCCTCTTCCGCTCAGCACAAAACTTAACATTAAATACATTTTAGAGTTTTCAAAAACACAAAGCCCTCGCTATATCAAAGGCTTTCATTCCAGTCAGAAGAGACGTACAAAAGGACGGGTGTCCGCGTCCTGACAGTTTGCCTCGGACCAACTGACACTGCCATTCTGCAGCGGAGTAATCTACAGCACTATGACCAGTCGCCGGCGCTGCTCGAGAGCAGGGTGCCTGTGAGGCAAAGGTGAGGAAACTTTTAAAGAGTACTAATATTAGAATGGACAACGTTGTGTTACACACACGCTTCTAAGTTTCCGACGGCACGATGTGCCGTTATGACAGCCCCTTACTACCAAAGGATACTGAAGCTATAACAGTGTGATGCCGGCTTAGAATTTGCACCACCCCAACTCTTCCTGCGGGTGTCGTACGAGGCGACTAAGAGATATCCACCGGGGGCGGGCAGCAGCGCCCCCCTGCAGAACAATTCTACCACCGAACTGCGATCCCAACCCGCATGCCCAGCGTGGGAATAACGGGCATTACCCCAAGAGATAACAGCTAATAATGCGCTTGTCTGGGGGAGGCTTGCGTTCAGCAGTGGACCAATATAGGCTGTTGAGGTGAGGAGGTGAGGATACTGAAGCTCTATCTTAAATCGATTTAACACTTCCCATATTTTATCCATTATATAATTTTTACACAGTGCATGGATGGTAAACAATATTCTTTCCAATCAATTGATCGATTGAATGAGACTTGTTGGAATTCATTTCCGAGTAGCCGATGAGTTTTGAATAAAGGTTATTTAATTATTATGATAAAAACCATCCAACAGCGGACTTGTAAATTCGTGATGTAAATTATTTCTAGGAACACACTATGAAAATGATAAGTTGGAGTTATAATATAATATTTTTAGCTATATTATAATATAATATATAAGATAATATTTTTTTAAAGAAAACGCTAACAAAAAGTAAGTCATCAAAATAAGTAGAGTTGTCCAGTCGATAAAGAAAGAAAAGCTTAGATTAGAACAAACAATCAAAGAAGAAAAGTAATCAAGTGATATTGCTGAAAACAAAACGATAAATATAGCAATCATTCGTCAGAACTACGTTCTCTTACATGCGCGATATATTTACTATAAGAAATGCTGAACACAGTGTAGCTAAGTTATCGGTTATATTCTTTCTAAGACTAACCCATGGTAACTAACCTATGGTATGCATATAAGGGTGGTTGCTGTGTGGTGCCGGCTTACAATTTGCACCACCCCTCCAACTCTTCCCGCGGGTGTCATACTCATACTCATACTCATACTCATAAATTTATTCGCCGTAGGAGCACAAGGCACACTTGGTTAAGTCAATAGATAACTAAAAATACAAATCAAATAATTATAGTAAGTAGATATCACAAAACAAAGAAATTAATATCTATAGGTATCTGCTGTAAATGGGCATTGTCAATAATCAAACTAAACAGAATAATTTTAAAAATTAATTACTAGAGCTGCTGTAAAGGGGCATTGTCAAAATTATTACATTAACATAAGAGCAGCAGCGCCCCTGCAGAACAATTCTACCACCCAACCCGCATGCCCAGCCTGGGGATTATGGACATGGGGGTACCCATGTGATGTAAGTCAATAAAGCGCTTATCAGGGGGAGTTCTGCGTCCAGTAGTGGACCAATACAGGCTGTTGAGGATGCATACATACAGTGCAATAATAAAACGGTTGTGTTAACGTTGATTTGTGAATCGTATTTTTTTTTCATTTATAGTTACATTATTATTATTCCTGTTTTATGTCTATATTAATTAAGCTTGGAAGAGCTCGCTCTCAGCGATAAGGCCGCCCTTTATACTTCCTCTATTCTAAGTTTTATCTCTATATTGTTTCAAGTTTCCCACCCATTCCCAATCCTTTTATGGCAATTCTTTTAGTGTACAGGCAGTACGTCTTTGGAACAAACTGCCTGTCGCTATCAAACGTGCTCCTTCCATTAACTCATTCAAATCCCAACTCAAGTCCCATTTCCTATCTTCAGCTATTTAAGCTGTGCTTCCTTTCTTTCTGATTCGCCTTAACCTGTCACTTTTGATGTCAATGTAGCATGGATAATTGGTATATTATGTATGTATAATGTTTCTATTTGTATTGTAATTGCCTATGTATATATTCCTGTATTATGTTTATTTTTATTTTTATATGCACTACCAACAATTTATTACTTATATCTTATGTTAGTAATAAGGTTGCCTGGAAGAAATTGCTTTAAGCAATAAGGCCGCCCATTGTACGTTTTTATTTTATTTAGATATAAGTTATTTTATGTCCATTGTAAACAATAAAGTGTTAATTCATTCAATTCATAATTCATTGTTTCCTGTATTTGTGTGTTAATAAAGTATTTTCTATCTATCTAATTAAAACAAAATATAACGATGAATGAATAAATTATTTATATAAAATGCTATTCATCCCGGAAACAAGAGTATGATTATTTCTGCCTCCAACGTTTCTATAATAACACAATTATGTTCCAGAGTGGAGTCCGCCGTAAATGGCATAATACAGACGATCAATCAAGGCTCCAGCGGCTCCACGTGGATTGTTCAAGACGATAAACCAGCCCACGACTTCTCGGCAAAAATTGCGGACGCTTTTCAAATTCTATCGCAGACTTAGGCGGATGACACACTGCCACGCACCACGCTGCATCTTGCGTGTCGACGGACCTACGCGCGTACGTGCAGGAGGGCAGATCTGCATCATCGTGCGGGTTTTTCACGCACTCACGTAATAACTAATCGACGTTCAACTGTGTTACTGAAATAAAACAGGGCATCACATGAAACATGGGCTGTACTCCTTTTTACAACATAGTAAAACATTTTATCAATATCAACATAATTTTTCTACAACGGTGTCAATGACAGATTGAGTGTTGCACTCTTATCCCAAATATTTTACAATATAACATCAAAATTATTTCCAACTCTAAACCTATTTTTAGGCAAGCCAACACACGCGCGTAGTTGCGTTTTGTGGATTCACGGCTCTGACTCATTTCATTCAAAGCTGTTCGCTGGTGCAGTGCAGAGCGTGAATCCCTTCGAAAATCATGCACGGCACTGAGGGACTCGGCGGACCTTGCGTCTCGCCCCGCACCTACGCGCGTGGGTGCATGTTTCTCCGCGTCTGAGCGCGTGATCTGCATGAACGCGCGTGGATGCATTTTCTGTGTGTTGGACTGTGCGTGTTTTCTATACAAACGGAAATAACAAGCAACGTTAGAACACGCATTCACGCAAGATGCAGCGTGGTGCGTCGCAGTGTGTTGATCGCCTTAGATCTCATTGTGGATCAACAGATTACTAGGTCTTGTAACGTTGGCTTAGCCTTCACTTGTTTGGCTTTGTCTTGAGGATATTTTCAGATAAGTATAGTTACGTATAAATTATAAGCGATGGGATATTTATATTTAGTTTTTATACTGGTAGTGTAGGTACCGCTTTGTGATTCATTGTTATTGAAATAGCTAAACCATATCTTTCTGCATTTATTTTGTAATACAAAACTACCATTGAAAACGTATTTATTTTCTTGTACCTACCTAATAAACTATAAGTTTCCTGTAGAAATGTATCGTGTAAATCTGTGCGAAAACCATGTTTGCCTTGAGCTCTGCTACGCACAAAATTTAAATTACGCAGCATTAACTGTTATAGTTCTAATTTTTATGTAGTAGTTCGTAGGGTAAAATAAATATTTCATTTCATTTCATTTGTGTACAATAAACTTAATTATGAAAATTGAGGAAACCACGCAACGTTTATTTCACTACGTGACTTGTATTCCGGCCCTTATTTCTATTCACCCATCAACGTTCGTGAAAAAATAATGAAATTGCACCTATACGGCATCCAGATGTTTTATTGATGAGTATCATCAATGTTCTCCAATATCTGCCAACACCAATTGAGCGGGAATGAAACAATCAATATTCGATGTTTGAAGCGGTTCGTTTCAGTGCCTCATAACGGAATGGACCTTTGTTTTTTAGATGAAATAGTGAGAGAACTAGTTTATTGGTTTGGCTTGATTGATGATTGTGGAAAATTGTGCCTTTTTCCTACTTGCTATGAAGCATTGAGTTCATTTACCGTCATTTGATTTTACTTTTGTGATGTTTTGTTTTCTTGAGTCTGACGCGATCAAGAGACGAGAATCGCTACCACGCTGTAGCACAGTGTTACACTAGCGCGGGTGGTAGAGAGTCTTTAACTTGTATGTTTAACGCATTCACTGCCCGAGGGTCAAGAGGCTCGTTTGCGTCTTGGGCCATGAAAGTGTTAAATTACTAACCTACCGTCAACTTGCGTACTACTGTTGGAATGTTTTTATCTTTGTGTTTTTTTATTTTATAAGTACCTTACAATAGTATACATGGTTTTTATAAGATATCATAATAAAGTATTTCTATTTTTTTTTAAAGTATATTTGAAAACCATTAGATGCAACTCTCAGAGGACCGGAAGGGATGGCTAGAAAGGAACATAACAGTGGCTGCAAACTGGTTATGATGGCTTTTCTTAATAAATGGCCTAACAACTTTGTTTACTTAACGATGATTATAATTTATACGAGCATTGCCATTTAACGTGCTAATATTGCCAGCATTCTTACTTCTCACTTTGCCTTTTGGTGACGACTTTGATTATAAGGAAATTCATCTTTAACTACATGTCATTGGTAGTAGTTTACTAAAGTTTTTTTAACCCCCGACGCAAAAAGAGAGGGGTGTTATAAGTTTAACGTGTATGTCTGTGTATTTGTGTATCTGTCTGTGGTATCGTAGCTCCCAAACAGATGAACCGATTTTCGTTTAGTTTCTTTTGTGTCATAGATAATTATATCCCGAGTGTTGTTAGTCATGTTTTATGAAAATAAGAAAGAAGAAGTAAAAAAAGGAGTTTTTAAAATTTTTAATTTTGTTCTTGTTGATAAATAAAGTCTTGATCCTACTAATACGAGTATTATAAACACGAAAGTTTGTAAGTATAGAAGAATGGATGGATGGATGTTTGTTACTCTTTCACGTCGAAACTACTGAACGGATCGGGCTGAAATTTTGCATACAGGTAATTGTAATCCTGGAATCAAATCTCAATTATTCTTTTTATCCCATAAATCAGTTCCCGTGGGATAGAAATCACCTTTAAACGTTTCCATAGAAACAACGCGAGCTAAGCCTCGGGGCGCAACTAGTTGCTAATAAAAGTGATGAGAAGCATCCTACCAACTCTTTGTCAATTCTATCTAAACCATTATTGAATACGGATGAGGTGGGGCGGCGCGGCAAAAGTCATCCATATCAGTTGTTCCTTTATGTCTAACCCATTTTAACGTAATTGCCTAAAACTCCGTTCTGTTCTAAGCTTCCAACATGAGTTGGCTGGCAGAGTACTTGTCGGTGTCAGTGCAGCGAGACCCGCGGGATCTTACTAATTTATGCTCCGGATTAGCCTTAATCCAAGCTTGCCTGATGCAAACATGCCTTCAAAAATGTACGGTGTTTTTTGTGCTTTTATTTGTTTTCGTTTGCATGTACATGTTTTGTGCTTTTTTATATGCTGACTTAAAAGATCATTGACATATCAAATGAAAACAGAGCAATGGAATAATAGGCCATAAAAATCATATGTTTTCAAAATTTCTAATCAATCATACGTTTTATAAAATAAAAAATAAAATAAGATAACCAAACAATGTTTATTTGTTAAATAAAGTTCCATGTTTGCTTAGCTTTAATATTGATTCCATAAATGCTGATTACCTTTAAAAGTACTACTATGTATATAAGTTCACTAACAAAACCCCTTTCTTTCCTTTGTAACTTGTTTGCTTAATATGCAGATAATCTGTTAATATTTAAGTATGATTGTTTGTTATCCTTAAGACGTAAGACTAAAATAATATAAATAAAAATAATCTAGGCCCGAGTAACCCTATGAATAACTCTATCGGGCCTTAGAAACCACCTATGTATGTTGTTTCTGAAAAAACACATACACAATAGGATCATTTGCATTGACTTGGATAGCCTGAGTCTGAAAAACAGGCTTTCACGCAGCTGTAGGTAGATTCGATCCAAATTTGATTCGATTGAAATTATGATGTGTCTATTTACAGAAACAACATAGGTGGTTTCTAAGGCCCAAGTAGGGTTTCCCGGTCCTAAGAAACATAGGATTTCTTAATAAAATTAACTTTGTATAAAATAAAATCACCTAGAGCTTTTGCATACACGCAAAGTTTGCAAATCTCGAGCGCATGAAGAATTCGACACAGTGATAGTTTGAATACTTCGGCAACTCTTGTCAAAGGTTATCGAGTGCAATCTCTTTCACAGAACTTGCTCTTCTAGCAAGTTTAGCCAAATATTGAAGCAAAGGCGAAGTCCTACACGAACAAAATGTTTGCTTCATTAAAAAAAATTCACTCCCATTCTCCACCGCTGAAAAATTGAGTAATGCTCAAATGTGAGCTGAAATAGTTTTGTTTCTATTTAGCACATAGAAAATTACATTAACAGAATAAAACAATAACAACTAGTATAATTATACACGTACTTAAATCTATTTCTTAAAAATCTAAACCGTCACCAGAAGGCCCATCAGAGTGCCCAGAATGCTAGCAGCATTGCCACGTTGAATGGCGATGTTAATTCGTTGACCGAAATAGAAGCCAGCATTCCGATCACCTGTGGACTCTATAAGAAGACTATAAGAAGCTGAAAAGTGTTTTCATTTCTATCTTAAATTCAAATTATCACAGATTGAGCTCACAAAAAACAGCACATCTACAAAATAACACTGAGTCATTCCGTGACCACGACAGAGTGTAAGCCTGTTGAAACGTCGGGAAAGATAGGTAAACCAACGCGATAAATACCCGTAAATATTTATAATAAGAAATAACTCATTGATGAATTCTGTCAATTTAGGCATTGCCGTCAAGATACAAAATAAAAATTTATTGTACTATTATTTACTGTAGTTTTCATTGCTTCTCTTTGGTTTACTTCTCTCAAGGGAAAAACTGAACGCAAAAAATTGTTGAGGGGGATAACTGGAATTTTTAAAAATAAATTCCAGTTTGCCCCTTGAAGAAAAAATCGGAAGGGGGAAAGCGGAAATTCATTTTATTTATTCCAGTTTTCCCCCTCCTCTTAAAGGGGATTTGTCAAGGGGGAAAACTGGAATAACCCATTCAAAACTGAGACGATGATGAATACAAAACAAAACACGGTAATGACGACCCAACGAAAAAAAAGTTAAGAATCGACCCCTACAACTTAGCCCGTGTCGATATCTTTACATACCGAGATACTGACTGATATACCGAGTCGATTATAGAAACCTAACAGAGAAAAAACAGCAGCTTTTTTCTGTGTATTTCAACACCTACTATGATCAACCACACGGTAATCACCACCAATGGTGATTATGGTAAAACCCCCCTTTTTTTAGGGCAGGCTGTTTAGCCTGCTGTTTAGCTGTTTAGCCGCCCTCCCGACCCAAAGCACAACTACTATGCTCAACTGGTTGTGCTGAGAGTACTTTTGATTCCCTTCTACACTACCAGTGGACGTATGAGATCCACTGCTAACGTAACTGCTAACTTTAAAAAATTCTAAATGCAGCCAAAGAGTAGTAACTCTGATCAATCAAAGCCGATGGAAAGGCTGCGCTAATCCATCACCGATCCTCCCGATCCTTTCACCGCTGAATATTTAAGGCTAAGCTGAAAGTTCGCTGAATCCGTGCACTCTTTAACTATTCAACGAGATGTTTCAGCGATGCTGTCTTTTTGGGCTGTGAAAAACTATGAATTGATAGCGCAGATTTAGTTATTGCCGTGATTTGTTGTGCGGAAGAATAAATAAGACAATTTATTTGTGTGCGAGATAATTTTATTCTCTGGTATGTTACATATGATGTTTCACATGAAGGAAGTGAAATTCCGCTTTGACTTTTAGTTCCCACTGATCTTGTGATCTAGTTTCATATTATAAAGTATAGAACAATTCTGGGAATTCGATATAACACTTCACGAATTTTACTAAAACTCGAAATCTCTTATCTTTTTACGTTGAACCATCACAATATAAAAAACGGCTGCACCATTATTCCTCAAAGTACTCGTAAGATAAGAAAGCTTCTGATCATGTCACGAACTAACTGACAATCTATGAATACTTTTTGCAGCTACGATGCTACAGACCAACACGCGTATCTACTCTCTTTTTGCGACAGCGGTTAAAAAAATCACAAACAAATTCAAACATAAAATTTCGAAGCATTAACTTCCAATTCAATAAAATTCGAAGGAAAGCAGTATATTTCTCGAAACCGTCGTAACAAAACCTTAGAATATATTTATTTTTAAAAAGGGTTTACCAATATTATTACGGTCTCCGCATAAAACAGCACCTCACATAAAACAGAATGATCGAAGGGTGGGTAAGTAAACAATCTGCTATATTGGCGTGCCGCATAAACTTAAGGGCATTTTGAAGGACAGGACCAAAAAATAAGACTATAAATACGAGACAGTGCTGGTACGGACCATTTGCTGAGGCGGCCGAGCTGAAAATCAGTCGAGTGCCAGAGAAGCTTGCAAATTCCTACAATAAGTAAGAAAGAGATTGGAATTGTTTTCAAAATCAACTTTCTTTTTTTATCTTGTACATTTTCTGTCGAATAGGTTAGGACACAGACAATTTCTAATTATTCTGTTTTAGCGTTCGCGATTACGAAAACTCGAAGATTATGAAGACTAAAACCTGCTCCTGCAATAGGCTCCTAATATTGGTTACAGTATTCTAAATTGCATTACAGTAACATGTTGGCGCAAGCAACGTCCTTGACGACAAATTTGACGACATCGTGAAGCTTAAGTTTTTACCTACAGGAGTAGGTAAAAACTGAAGCTTCACGTCGAGTGGGCCGTCATCCACTGCACTAAGCATTTATTTCTAAAAGGTGAAGCACAACCAGTCTCCCAAACAGAATATCCCCCAAATAGCATCTCTGATAATTTAGCATTACCTACGGCATAGGACATGGAAACCAACCAACTGGGAACGGAAGCTGCGGCTTGACTTACGTCTTGTACAGTTTGCAAAGCGGGCTTGCAATTTCATTAGACGCTACCGAATTTATAGAGGACGTACGTGGATTGTGGTTTCCGGCTCCCAGAGAACCAGTTTGCTTGGATTTGGCAAAAGTCATAGATTAAATGGTACATGTAACTGTGAGAAATGTGTCTGTCTCTCGAATACAGCTGTAACGCGCAACATTTGGTTTCAGAATTTATATTTCCTGTGGCTTTCATCAATCCAGCTGTATTTTTTGAAATTATTCCATTGCTACTTTGGGCTAGCCTATAAGCGTAGGTGCCCTATTAAATCCTCTACTCCTCTAATAGCCGATGATTTATTAAAAACCTCTATAAAAATATAAAGCCACAACCACCAAGACAATTCGTAATTTTTCAGCAAATTCATCACAATCACAATTCATACACCACGTGTCACAGAGTTCGTCAACCTCGTCGGTTCATTTAGTCCCTTTGATGAGCGCATTGGTTTGAAAATATAAAGGTTTTCCGGTCACTGCGTGGACTCAGTGACCTACTTGTGCTAGCCAGTGTCGTCAGATACACTGCAGAGATTTTCATGCAGATGGAGCTTAAAACGATTAAACAAAACCAAATAAAGGGTATTTCATCCCACATTACAAAAGTTAACAGCATTAACATATTTATCCAGGAGTATATATGGACGTAATTCCGATACCTCAATCTCATTACCAGGGCAGTGTTATCCTTCTGACCCCATTATCGAAAAATAAATTTAAAAATGGCTTATGTTGAGATTGAGAACCCCTAGGTATCCTTCAAAGTGAAGACTTAGGTAAAGAGCATCGACGCGTTTTAGGATTACATTATCAGTAAATTAGGTTACATTTACTTTAGCGCTACTAAGCCGGCTTGAAACTGTGGCTTGAAGTTATTCAAGCTTACCAGGATTTGGTAACCAAAAACCATAAATACCTATCGAACCGAACCTATTTTCTTCGTATCGTATTTCATTCCAGAAACTTCGGTACGTACCACATCAAAGCGAAGTTTTCTCTTAAATTCTTTTACGAAACAACAAAATTGGAAGCCAAGAAAAAAGGAAAAGAAAGGTTAGTTCGATAAGTAATGGGCGAGTCTAATTACATGCAAATTATAGGGACGACGGTAACAAACTGCAAAATTAAACTGCACAGTAATGAAGGAAACTTGAAACTGAATGGTGGCTGTCGCAATTATGCGGAGAGATGAAAATGAACAGCACTTACAGGATCCACCTAGTTTTTGTTGCACTGTTTTTTAGGTATGGGCATTCTAGAACGTTTAAGGCCCTAAAAATTTACGAATCATGCAGATCAATGGGCACAGTCAATGGGGAAAATTGAGTATGCATCAAACATCAACGGATTAAAACTACTTTTATTTATGTTAAGGTGAAAGATTAACTATGATTCTGGAAGCCTATTGTGCAATTGTGCATTAAGTCCTAGCGTTTGCTCTATTTTAAAAGTGGTTTCGACCAAGTCCTTGAACCGGTTAAAATTTTATTTTTGACGTATGCTATTTCTCTGTTTCTAACGGTAGGTTAAATTATATCTCCAGACTTAGAGTAACCATAAGTGCGTTTTAGTTTTACGCTGAACGGTTTCGTGCAACCAAAGCAAAGTTTATATTTTCCTAACATCTTTCGATGTGAAGTAGCCACCTTATTTCCCAAAAAATAGGAGCTACATTCACTCATGGCACGAGCTGAATGCCTTGACTGAACATATTTCATACACGGCGCCGGCCTGCAGAAAGTATTCTATTACTCTTCATATTTTGTTCAGATTCCAGAAAGGATTTTGAAAAATTGTATCTGACGGGTTAACGGGCTCTACGATGCTGTTACGAGAATAGATAGCTTGTGTCAGTACGGGTGAGGTTATAATAGATTGTTCAAAATATCTCTGAGCTACATTCACACTCTCAATTCCTGTGATGTGTGATTGAACGATGCAATCGTTTTATCTGTACTTGCCTATAAAGCCATCTGTTATCGTGTAGCCTTGTTATTTTATCATGACACTTTTTACTTTTCTTGATCTCGATTTTCCACGTGTCTAGATAGCGCCAAGTGCTTATTCTTTTGTTTACAGGGTGGCACATTTAGATCGGTCAGTATGGGAAACCATGTCTTCGATTTTAGTAACAAGAAAAACTGCATTCATACATATATTATATTTATATTATATACACTTATAATATAAAAAAAACTTGTGCTCATCTCGGGAATCGAATCCGGACGTTTTGAAAAATAAAACTAACACTATTTATATTTAGATATCGATCATATTGATTGTGTAGGTCTTAAACAGTAAATGTGAAACTATGAAACATGAAGTCTAAAATGAATTAGTTAACTTATACTGTAAAGCAGTGTATATTATATAAATATAAACAATATAAATAGTGTTAGTTTTATTTTTCAAAACGTCCGGGTTCGATTCCCGAGATGAGTACAAGTTTTTTTTAATGTAAGAATGCAGTTTTTCTTGTTACTAAAATCGAAGACATGGTTTCTAAGAAGAGATCTTCGTATGTCTTATAGTTTCAGACTTCCCATACTGACCGATCTAAATGTGCCACCCGGTATATTTATTGGCTTATCTCTTGCATAGGTTTTGATGATGGTGATGTCGCCAAATAGATTTTTGTTGCGGTACCTATGTGCTAGTTCCAGTAGGGTTTTCGCAGAAAACTAAAAACGCCCTCCCCCCCTCACTCACTATTATGCAAATCGTTATCCCCATCTGTTCTGTGCTACGAATGTCACTAACCTGAACTAAGTCCCCGTGAATTCCACCAGCAGCGGTGATGGTGAGGAGACACACGTAGGGCACCAGGTCTTCTCGAGGTCTATGCAGCTCCAGCTCGTAAGTTCTGCCGATGTCTCCGTAGTAAGTCCTGTTGCAACCTGTTGGCCAATAAAAAATTGTAAGTTAAGTACAATCATAGGTATATTCATCATCATTATCATCATCAACCAATATTAGTCCACAGCTGGATATAGGCCGCCCTTTATATTAAAATATTTTTTTGCAAAAACATAAAATATATTCGAAATTAAAAAAACCGTTATTCACAAGTTGTTCCCCGCGATGTCCAGAATCACCCTCTTTCGGCTCAGTACACCCTTTGCGCGGCACCCTGTAGAGAGATGAGAGGTATGGGGGGGCGATAAATGTGTCGCGTTTCAAATGTAGCCCTTCAGTTTCCTTAAGCCACAATTGAACAAAAAATTATGTTTGGCGTTTGACCTCACTAAGAGTAGGTAATAGGCATTTTATTGCGATGGTCAATAAGTAGAAACTGATAATACATACATATACCTATGAAACACATCAAAGAACATTACATTTACATTGGACAAGTAGGTACTCTTATTCCTTGATATCGAGTTTATCTGGAGTAGATACTCCAGACTCGATTCAAATGGACCTACCGATTGATCCACGTCGCGCACGAATGGAATGAATTACTGAATGGACCCTCCAAAATGCTCTCTTGTAGTTAAACGCGATCGAAAACCATATATCACAAACACAATAAGAGTTATTTATCAAATCACGGAGCCGCCGTGTTAATGATGACACACTCGAAAAAAAATGAAAATACTTTTCTGTTCAATTTGTTTATTGATAGTTAGGTAGGTAGTAGGTACCTAGTAGGTTCTCTTCGATAACAATCCTAGTATACCCAATATTTACTTTTAGGTATGCTAATCATTGGAGGCCTATGTCCAGTAGTAGACAAGCATAGGCTATAGATAATAATGCAAATCAAATCTTAATATTTAATTAAGTTACTTACTGACCTAAGGTCTACGCGTATTCGCTACCTAAAGCGGTAAATTCCGAGCGGGTAGGCGGTAATCCTATTGTTACTGAAATTCTCGGCGGAATACTGCTGACCGCGCGAAACCCCCGTACGAAATTCAAGCTAAGCTTATAGCTATACCGCTCTGGCGAATATCTCGTACGGTTGAACAAGATTAGCTATAGAAATCTTAAACATTTCTATGATATTTTGCTGAATCGCCCCTTATTCTATTATTACACTCACAAAACTTAAGTTAGACGCACGGATGTGTCACTGCAAAATATGACGATATCACCATAATAATTCAAGACATAAAATAAGAAATACTTTTCTTTCCCCGTCCTGAACAACAACGGAGCCCTATTCTTGTAATCCGAAAGAGGAAATTCGTTTGTTTCGTTGAAATTGCGCAAGGAGAATAATTTTAAACAATAAGACCTTTGGTATATTCACAAATTTCACAATAACGACGGGCGAAGGGTTATTGGTTCGCTTTTCGCCGCGGGACAAATGTTTGTTTGATCTGCAGATACTTGTTCTGTTTAGTAAATAAATTGACGTATCTATTGTGTTAAATTTATCAGTTATCCTTGTACCCATAACACAAAGTCTGCTTACTTCGGGGCGAAGGCATTTTTCCCAATTAGTGTAAAAATGTTAGAAATAAATATTCAGATATAAACCAAGTTAAACTTAGTTCCTATTTATCTACGAATGTACGATAAAAGAAAATGATTTCGCAGCACAGATCCAAAATGGAATAGTCATGAGATGCACATTACCATTCTCAGTTGCAGATCCTCTAATCTCAGCTCCAAGAATAGGAACTCCAGCAAAGTTTCCGTTACGGCAAGTTGCACACTGATAAAGTATAGCGAGAGTTTCCTAGTCTTACGACTGCTTTCAGGCTGATTGCCCAAACAATAAATATGCGACAATGAGTCTGCAGAACGCTTCCTGAAATAATCACCGTAACTGTTGTCTAAGTTTTACTAGAACTTTATTGGAGTGTGAAGTTGTAGAAGCGAATGTCTGATTTCACTCCTGTGTGCGATGGGAAGCTATAAAAACAGCATGAAGAATATCTGCAGCACAGTTGCCACTTGTACACTGTATCTTTTGCTTGTAACTACCTGTTTTTTTGGCCAATAACGGATCTTTATCTCTTTATCTGGTTCGTAGTTAATTTGGGTATGGGGTAATGCAGCCAGCGTCTTGGGGACGCTTTCGACTGGTATTGATTTAGATCAGTTGAGCTACCTGTAGATTGCTTGCAACAGTGTGCAGTTAGCTCAATTGTTTCGAATGTAAATACTAGTACTAATTTATTTCTTTTATTTGATTGTGGTTTTCTTTGGTAGACTTAGGTACGACTATGTTATATTGTTAAGCGTACCTACTATGGCACTAGAATATAAATGTTTCATTGAGGATTTGGGACCACTAGAATCAACCGAAACCTGGCAGCCCAAAAATAATCCATCAGTTGTCAATGGAGAACTATAGAAAAATGATGATCAAACTACTAGTAGAGCTGCTTGGAATAATTGGGATTTTTCTACTTTATCACAACACAAATAAACTAAGCCGTAAGCTAAAGTGGATGCAGGTAAAAGACAGCAGCTCAGAGAAAACTTTAAAAATGGTTTTCACTCTTGTATCTTTTTTTATTTCTGTAAAAACTCGAGGCATCTTGGCATACGAAAGAAAATAAAATTTTCTTGTTCATTTTCAAGGGGCATTCTTTTATATTCGACAAATTAAATAAAAGGTTCCAATAACAAGTCGTTTTCACCAATAATGAAAACAACCAAATTTAAAAAGTAAGCGTCGACGACTTGTTAAAATTTTAAATTCATGCAACTTTTTCAGCAATTTACAGTACACGGCCAATTTACCAGCACACGAACACAAAACGAGTGTGTTCGACGCAATTGCAGATCCTCATTAGCTGGTCCCTTGTGCCGCGTCACGGCCCAATGCCCAAATAACTGTGTGCTCTGTTTAAAGTGCGAAATAATCATTTTACACTCAAATTTAAATGGAATGAGCTGAAATTTGAAAGGCAAATGAGCTTTGGAGGCGTGCTCGACATAATTTCACTTTGGTAGTTTGGTTCGCGGTATTTTCATTGCTTTTGGACTATTACTGAGAAATCCTTTTGTAATCTTTTTAACTCTTTGTAGACTGTTTGCAACAGTCGGCAGTTAGCTCAATTGTTTCAATTGTAAATACTAGTATAATTTTCTTTGTGAATAATTATCTTTTTAACTAATTAACTTGCCATTATAGCGGGGCAATGCAAGCAGCGTCTTGGGGACGTTTCAGACTGGTATTGATATGGATCAGTTGAGCTACCTCTAGATTGTTTGCAACAGTCTGCAGTTTGCTCAATTTTTTCAATTGTAAATACTAGTTGTAATTTATTTCTATTCGTTGATTGTAATTTTCTTTGTGAATAAAGAGATTTTTACTAACTAGATAATATTTATGTAGTACCTAAGTAATAATAGGATTGTCAAAATAAAGTAGATAAAATAAACAAGTTTTTATGTTACACCACAACATTTCATATTAATCTAGGAGATACAGTTTTCGTTTAAAGTTTTATTTGTATACTAGCTTCTGCCCGCGGCTTTGCACGCGTTGTTTCTATGGAAACGTTTTGAGGTTATTTGTATCCCATGGAAACTGATTTATGGGATAAAAAGTAGCCTATGTTTGATTCCAGGGTTAGACTTACCTGTATGCAAAATTTCAGCCCGATCTGTTCAGTAGTTTTGGCGTGAAGAGGCAACAAACATCCATCCATCCATCCATCCAAACTTTCGCATTTATAATATTAGTGTGATTAGTGTGATAGTGTGATGTTTTGTAAACAAGACCCCTAGTTAGGCTTCGCTTAAAAGTTCCTCTGTTATACAAAAGTAGTATAAACTGCCATGCATTATATTCGCCTATGTACATAATATTTCAATCTATCTTCTTTTACATAATTATAAGATAAAAACTAAGAATTGGTTCTTAGTTTTTATCTGAGAAACATTATAAAAATTCTGGATATTCCATGTTAAAGCTACCGCAATTCGGTTCAGACCCAGCTAAGTTCCGGTATCCGTAACAGTAAAAGCTCTCTCTTTGATTGCTGCATACATCGACATACTCGCGCCACTTGGAAGAGTTGGATGCGTCTGTGCTCTGGTACCTACTTTGTGCTGTGCCACTTGTAAAAGAGCTGTCCTGATTCTGGTGCGATTTCATGTTGCAGTTACGGAATAGCTCGTCAAAGCAGTAGGTACGTACACTGACGTACAGTATAATTATTGCAATTATTTAATACTATACGTCAGTGTACGTGCAGTTTAAAACGTTCTCGACGACCTCTGTGGCGCAGCGGGCGAAGGTCTGCCTGCGACGCAGGAGGTTGCAGGTGCGATTCCCGCCTCGGGACAAATGTTTGTACGATCTGCAGACATTTGTCCAGGGCGTTCTGGATGTTTTCTATGTATAATAAAAAAATGTCTATCTATGGAGTGTATTGTATTAAGTATATCAGTTATCTAGTACCCATAACACAAGCTCTGCTTAGCTTGAGGCTAGATAATGCTGTGTGAATTGTCCGGCATTATTTATTTATTTGTTAGCAATTTTATATTATCTATGTACTTTGTACGTACATCTGTGTTGTGGCTTCACCCTCGTTGAATTTCTAAATCATTGTTGTTTTTTTTTTGAAAAGGAACACTAATTCTTTTTTAAAATAAAAGAGCCTACTTATCTTCAACAATCAGCCTGCACCAAAATCGGTCCAGTCGTTACCTAGAGTTGTCGCAACAAAGAAACAGACTGAAATTTTAAAATATGCTATTTTGTAACATTTTTAGGTAACGGCGCTTTCATTTATTTCATTTAGTAAAACGCTGTTATTTTGACATTTCAAATAGACGCTTCAATATTAATTTTATAAAATAAAGAATAGATCAAGATGTCGATTGTATTTGGATTTGACTAGCTCTCGGGACTCTGTTACATTTATAATTAAATAGAGGCCCATCCCGACTTCGCAGGTGTGCATCATAAACATTGATATAAATATATAGGCTATGTTACTCAACGTAGTGTAGAACGCCCTCCGGCCAGGTGAGATGACGATCTGCGAAAGACTGCAGGCAGATGCTGGATGCGGCAAGCTAAAGACAGGGCGCTATGGCGCTCATTAGGAGAGGCCTATGTCCAGCAGTGGATTAATATAGGCTGATGATGATGTTACACAAGGATAATGTAGCATTCTAATGGTGAAAGAATTTTTGAAATCGGTCCAAAAGTTTTTGAGTTTATTCGTTACAAACATACAAAAAAACAAATCATTCCTCTTTTTATATAAACTAGTTAAAATATAAGTGTAGAAAAGCTTTGTCGAATTAAAATTTATGTCATTTCTTTGATACTTAATTTCAGCATTCATCGTCAGCTTTCTCTCAGAAAGTTAAAACTTTATTATGAACAACCAAAAAATCCCCAATTTTCACAAAAAGTCCCTAATTTTGAATGCCTCAGGAATCCCTAATATTTCCATAGGTTCTACCATTTTATGATGTAGGTACTCTAGGTATAGAAGGTAGCACTATCGGTGCTGGCTTGTACGTCACTTCGCAAGGGAAGAGCCCTTCAGATGATGCATTTCAGTACTTGTAAGTTGTAACAATGCCATGCGTTGTTTTTCTTTCGTTTGTTTTCTGGTGGTTTGTTTTGGCACGTGGTTTTCGTGAAATCAAAATGCAATACTATGAGTACTTATTGCATGTAAACTATTTGACTTTCTACATGCAGTACATTACGTGTATACCAAGATTCAGTTCAATTTAATTAATTATATTTTGTTTGATTTTTATTTTCCTTATTAATTTTGCACAATATTTAACCTTAAGTAATTTATCATGTAGCTCGGTTAAAACAGCCCGCCAGCTTCTAATAAATCTGCTACTTCAAATTATACACTCACACACGGAAATGTAAAGTAATTCTCTGGTATGAACAATGCACCACCTTAAAATAGAACATACAAATCGCGTCAAGTCCATTGTTACTTACAATTTGCGGGACACAAGCGCGCTCGTTGCCTCTCTTTGTTACTGTCAAGTTTTCTGCCCGAGTGTACTTACGTACTTAGGTTATATAAAATCAGGATGTTTCTATCTGAGTGAAATATTTGCAACGGGCAGTTTTGCATAATATCCTATCCTATCCTACTATTTTTATAAACGCGAAAGTTTGTGAAATGTGAAATTTTTGTGATCTAGGATCTTCAAAACTACAGAACAGATGATGATGAAAATTTGGCATACATTTCGAATGTAGCCTTACTTAAACAGTAGGCTTCTTTTATTTAGGGCTTCGCCCCCTATTTAGAATTTAAAAAAGGGTTTAATAATTTACATATCAGGTCCAACGAGAAACCAAAACATATATAAAAAGTCCGTCTAAGCAATGTTGTCTATTTTTGTTAAAATCGTTATTGAATTTGTGATGTTGTCATGGTTGTCATATCTGCTTTGTTAAATTCTACTATCCTAATATTATAAAGCCGAAAGTTTGTGAAATTTGAATTTTTGTTACCTAGGATTTCCAAAACTACTGATCAGATCACGATGAAATGAAGCGTACGTTTTGAATAAAGCCTGACTTAGATAATAGGCTACTTATTATACTGAAAATTCGCGTGCGGAGCCGCGGGCAGAAGCTAGTCTGAAAATTAAATAGAATGTTTTTCTCCAGAAAAGAAACAAAATAATTTAAATAATTGCTAAAGGTTACATTCTATGGAATAATGCGTTGTGTGTTACAAGTCACAGATGTACCTACGAGTATTCGCTTTTTCTATGCAAATGTTTTATCCGTTCACTGATGTATCCTTTAGTAAGGTGGGTACCCCACCTACTACGTTAACGAAGTTGCGGGTAACAGCTAGTCGTCAAAAAAAAATGTTTGGGCAGCCTGGAGAATAAGAAAAGTGTTATCATAATAACCTTCTTGCTTACTAATCTTATATATAAAATTCTCGTGTCACAATGTTCGTTCCCGTACTCCTCCGAAACGGCTTGACCGATTCTCATGAAATTTTGTGAGCATATTTAGTAGGTCTGAGAATCGGCTACTATCTATTTTTCATACCCCTAAGTGATAATTTTAAATTTCCACGCGGGCGTAGCCGCGGGGCGCAGCTAGTAACTTTAAAAGCCACTCGTAACTAAAACAATTGCAAGGAGACATTCAAATTTGTTTCTAACGACTCACATTTATACTAAAAACAAAAAATTATGATATATAGAAAGAGATTAGATACCTACTCTATCTCAATAAGTCAATTAGAGCCAAAACTAGTACCTACTTTCCCTACGAAGAATTACGATACGGTATCTTTGATAATACATTTATTGGGACATCACACTAATATTATAAATGTGAAAGTTTGGATGGATGGATGGATGTTTGTTACCTCTTCGCGCCAAAACTACAGAAAGGATGGGGCTAAAAATTTGCAGACAGGTAATTCTCATCCTGGAATCAAACATAGGCTACTTTTTATCCCATAAATCAGTTCCCATGGGATAGAAATCCCCTTTAAACATTTCTATAGAAACAACGCGAAGCTGCGGGCATAAACTAGTTAATAATAAATGAGTAAGAAAATAATATTTCTTATCGACTTTAAAATTTAACACAAGTACTAATGAGACGTTGTCTCTAGTTTAATTAAATGATGAGACGTTTTCTTTTAAAAAAGTCAAAGATCAAAAATAGTACAATCCAAACAAAACTACAAAACCAAATTAAATACAGTCAATATAGCACTAAAATCAATATTATTTAGATACTTCGACGTAAACTAATAACGAACTAACTAGATAGGTGATGATAGTGATTATGACATTCAAAGCCATTTCTCAAAGCTCCGTCACAAGTTAATCTCTTCAGAGCATTGGAAACTGGATCTAGCTTACCCCGCATGCAATATCCAGCATCCATTGACGTGGAACGCGTGTTTGCGGCAAACAGATCTCGACTCGACACAATAGCTGGGCCGACCTTTGTCAATACCTCGTGTTCGATATTTTTGTATTGTTGCTGTTTTCAGTTTTGAGTAGCTTCGAACGTTTTGTTATGTGCTTTATATAAGTGTATTCAGATATAAAGCAGTATTTTTGTCGACAAACTAAATGCTTGATAGGACGCACGTTTAGTTGTTGATGTTTGAGTTTGTTCAGACGTGTTACGTTAAAGATTTAAATAATTTTTCAAACTACTAAGAATTAAGAATACTCATAAGACTACTCATCTCAGAAACTTGCATAATACGTACTCCCGCGGCTTCGCATGCGTTATTTCTATGGATACCTTTTAAGGTTATTTCTATCCCATCGGAACTGATTTATGGAATAAAATAGCCCACGTTTTATTCCAGGCCTAGAACTGCCTGAATCCAAATTTCAGCCCGATCCGTTCATTAGTTTTGGCGTGAAAAAGTAACAAACATCCATCCATCTAAACAGCCAAACTTTCATATATATAAATTAGTGTGACGTTCTGATTTAATAAAGAATTTCAACTAACAATTTCAACCACAATCGTTATTGGCTGATCGAATGTGAACCGCCACTATCCTATTGAGCGCTGAGTTTGCAAATAACTTTGTACTATAAAAGCACGATGTATTACAAAGTACAAATTGCAAACCTCATACATCTACCCACATTGTTAGCGGTAATAAAGTTAGCCATCTTATTATCTGCAGCACTAAAACATTCAATATGCTTTCAGACTTCGATAAGCGTTACAATGGATCTATTTTTACGGTTTTCTATTCATCTTATCGAAGTTTTATGGCGTAACGGTAATAGTGTTTACGTTTACAGAACGGGTCTGTTATTCAGAGCTTCTTTCATCTATTTATTTGAGCACATTCTTTGTGGATCTATTGTTGTTCGTTGCAATGAGTTTAATAACGTAACTATAATACATTATTGGTTTAAGGTAAGCTTATTTCTGAGGTATAATATATTTTATCAACGGACTCATGGCAGTTTTATTTAGTGGGTTTATAAACGAAATTTATTTATTCATTGTCAAGTGTTTTTTTAATAATGTATATTTATTCATTTATTGTCATCCTCTCGGGATCTCTTTAGTACAGAACTTTATTTCCATTCATAAATGCTACCAAAAGTCGACTGAGTTACAAATTTGCTTGACCGTTGCAGTAAAAATAAAGCAAAAGTTACTTTTGAATAAATATAATTAACAAAGTAAATGAATATAAAATAATTTTCTTACACTTAAGCCACGGTATCGACATTTGGAGATTCTGTTAGAATAAAGAAATTATTTTCTCACATGATCCACCCAGGTGAAACACGATGGTGGACTACAGACACTGGACGAATCAAGACAAAATTAAAAAAATTAAAAAACCGCCGACATTTATTGGCTGAACAGATTTTCATGAAACATGGCTAAGAACACTCGGGATAAAATTATTTATGACACATAAAAAATTAAACGAAAATCGGTTCATACGTTTGGGAGCTACGATACCACAGACAGATACACAGATACATAGACGGACACAAACTTATAACACCCGTGTAATAATGCTGGACAATCCACACAGCATCATCTAGCCCCAAGCTAAGCTGAGCTTGTGATATGGGTACTAGATGACTGATATACAAAATAATGATAATCCGTGAGGGCGGGTGCGGCGGCAGATTAGGCCGAAGATCTCAAGAGGCGCAAACATGCAGGTCTCGACAGAGCCTACACATTTGCTCCCCTTGGAGTCGAGACCCCCGAGTCCGTGGGGTACCGAGGCTCTTCGGGTTTTCAAAAAATTATCTGAGCGTCTGGTCGAAGCGACGCGTGACCCGAGAGCTGGTAAATATCTGGCACAGCGTATCAGCATTGCCATACAGCGTTGCAATGCAGCTAGCGTCTTGGGGACGCTTCCGACTGGTGTTAGCATATGGATCAGTTGAGCTATCTGTAGACTGTTTGCAACAGTCAGCAGTTAGCACAATTGTTTCTATTGTAAATACTAGTATAATTTTCTTTGTGAATAAAGATCCAGTGTGATAATGCAGTTGGTGCAGTAAGCTTTCGACATCCGAGCGTGATGTTGTACCGCAACCTTACCGAGTCATCTGAAAAGGCACTTACACTTGAAAATAAAAATAAAATCTTAATTTATAACACACCAGAAAGTGTAGAGGTGTACATAACACGACCTCGTCTAACATGCTTAACCAGCTTTGGAAGTCAGATCGGTGCTTTGCAAGTTTGATCAGGGATATTGATGAGTTGGCTGTTTCGCTTGTAAATTACCCAATAGCGTAAACATACTGCTCTGGCGCCCTGGATGCCTCAGATGTTTGTACAGCTGTTATTAGGCGCATAGTAAGTAACTTGCATAAGGGTTCAACTAATATAATTTGTGATATGCCATCTGAAACTTAAAACCCAGATGTTGCAGTTTTCAGTTATGGGAAAATGCTGAATATGGGTAGCGCATGACTGGTAAAATTTTCCCCGTAAAGGATAATTATCAAGGGGGAAAACTAGAATTAATTTTTTTTAAGTCCAGTTTTCTCCCTTATGGGGGATTTCAGGTGGGAAAAGTGGAATAACCCAAATTAGTAAAATTGTAAATTTATAACACTATAAATTAGCACCATTATTTATTTATTATTTATTCCAGTTTTCCGCCTTGACAAATCCCTCTTAAGGGGGAAAACAGGAATAAATTTTTTGGGGTCCAGTTTCCCCCCTTGAAAAAAATTGTTCATGGGGAAAACTAGAATAATTTTTTTCTTTAACGCTCCACAGCATCTCGGCTAATTTGAAGAAATTCTCGATATTTTTTAACTATGTGCTTACAATAACAGCACAGGTTTCCCAGAACACCCTGTATACTCTTCGAAAACTTCTCGTAAAACGCTTTTGTCGATTTTTGTCATCAACTTTTTAAAACATTGGCGTGACTTGTAGCACTTAAAATTACACAGGCGATAGGAATCTTACGTCCCGCACCAGCCTTGTATCGCACACCGAGCTAATGAAAAGAAATGTGCCGCACCGTCAAATACGGAAACGATATTTTCCAGAAGCTATACGTCTTCGTAGTATTATCATCATCATTATCAGCTCGTACCCCACATGGTATAATAATACAAGGTATGCTTGTCCGAGAAACAGCAGTGACGTGGGTTTTCCAAAGCATACGTCATACCCGCTACGGTGGTTCTCAAACTTTTTAGTTTTGGGAGATTCGAGATCTAGATCTAGGTTTTAGGTTTTAAACTTAGTTCCCATAATTTGAGCAACGCTAATGAGCTCTGCACATGGATATATCATTTTTTCCCTTGACATGAAATTTATCTAATCGCAGGGACATTTTTCAGACACAGATTCTCCTTTCGGGAATTTAAAGAAACTTATTTTACCGCCCTTCACACATACAGTTACGGATAGAGTAACCGCCCATTTTATTTAAAAGATTTATCCGATCAATAACGCGAGTCTTCAATAAAAGTTTGATAGTCACCGGCAAATAAACGTAACCTCCCATTTTTGTGGCTAGTGGACAATGACGTAGACTTGGGAACATCTCGGAGTAGCATACCTTGTATTATTTTACCATGGTACCACATAGCTGGGTGTAGGCCTCCTTCGATTTGAGCCAATAATATCGGTTTTTGGCCGATCACTTCCAGATCCCAGAGTTTGGTTACTCGATAGTATCGGGACATTATCGAGACGTTCCTTTTTTATACGGGATCTGAGTATGTGCATGTCCGCACGGTAGAGACACTGCATCAAATGGTTAAGAGGCAATGGTCTGAATAAGAACCTGACTGAGGTCTTGTTGGCAATCCTTGCTGTATCATCCACCGATCGAGCAGGTGGTTTTTCAGCACTGCTTTTGTTTTATTAATATCAAATATCAAAGTGCTTTATTTCTTTTAGACCTTACAGGACTGTTGGACACGTCACAAAAATAATACGGAAACAAATTACAGAAGTAAAACTAGGAATTAAAGTGATCACTTTGATTTTTGGTTCACTTCAATCTTTTTAAGGTAAAGTAAAGAAGCGAACAAGAAACCTTTACCTTGTTAGGGCGTTAGTTTTCGAGCTGGACCAAAACTCGTCCCAAGCTTATTCAGAACACCGTCCGTCCTTATTATAAATGCAAAAAGAACACGTCTGTACCTTTTTTAGGGAGACAAGGGGTATTTGGTATCCAGGGACATATAGGCCCAAGATTGCCTGGAAAAGATCGCTCATAGCAATAAATCCACCCACTATTCACAGCATTTCTTTTTGTATTGCTTTTTCTGTAAATACTGATATCGATAAACTGTTATCTATGGCTACTTTAAACCCAAAAAAGCGCGTCCGAATCCACAGACTGAAGCCAGTTTGAGTATAAAAGTAATTAATGTGAATGCGGGTGAAAAGGAAGCACGTCGAACGGTTTGTTTACTTACCGAGACCGAGGCAGTAATGACTGCGGGAAGAACTAGGTACAATGTAGTTCCGACTGGAGCGCGAGAATGAATGACTTTTGTAGTTCAAGTACCGAGTTATAACCATTTGTTGCGGGTAGTTTTAGAAAATTTATGATTAACTAGTTAATGCCCGCGGCTTCGCAAGCGTTGTTTCTATGGAAACGTCTAAAGGTGATTTAGAGGTTCTTTAGGAATATAATATTTTATGTCTTTCCGATGCACAAAACAGTTGTCAAAAATGACGGCAGATGTCAAAAATTACAGCTAATGTCAAATATGAAGGGAAAATTTGTGGATTATGTCGAAAATAACAGCTGATGTCAAAAATTAGTGTGATGGTATAGCCCTGGCAGTCGTGGTTTAAGTATCGACCCATTCAACTCAGCCGGTGAATGTCATAGGAGTTGAGTCAGGAACCTACCAAAGGAAGGACAGCAGTTTCCTTCTGTGCATTTAACACATCTACTGCGACCACCGATCTGCCTACCAAGTGTGGTGGCAAAACCTTCTTGTGGGGAAGGCACGTTCAGTAGACAGCGGTGAGGAAAGGTTTTTACTTGTTTTGTTATCAAAACTCTTAATAAATAGGTAGGGGATAGAGGTTAATTCAATTCAATTCAATACGTTTATTTCAGCTTAGATACATAGATACCTACATATATCAGCCATAGATTAATAAATTAAATTAAATCATCTTAAATTTTTGTGATAAAATTGAACAAACTTTCGGAGCTTTTCCTTCCGTTGTATACTTTTATCCAGCGCAGAACTCTGAAGAACCGGGCCTCCAACAATTTCAATTTAACTTGTAATAAAGTTGCCCAACTTCAAGAAATTAGCAACAACAAATTTTGAAGTAATGATGCTTTGGTACGTTTGTATTGGAAAGATAAAAGGGTCGGGAAGCAAATTTCCTTGACAAAAAAAATTTTAATTATGTAAATATTTTTTACATTTTGGAGTTGGCAAAAGCAAAGTCAAAATATACCAATACCTACCTATTGCATGATATGAGAGCGGGGCAGCCAGCGTCTTGGGGACGATTCCGACTGGCATTGATATGGATCAGTTGAGCTGCCTGCAGATTCTTTGCAACAGTCAGCAGTTAGCTCAATTGTTTCAATTGTAAATACTAGTTCTAATTTATTTCTATTATTTGATTGTAATTTTGGCAGAAAAAGTGGTCACAGTTGTGAGAAGTTCCTGCCTGAAAAGCAGTAATTTTTTTCTCATAGAGTACAAACATAAAAAATAAAAAAGATTTGTTACCGGTTCGTCCAAAACGCGACCAGTCCAATTACAATAAAAACGCGATTCGTCCAAAACGCGTAATACGTAGGTACCACTTTTCAAGTAATTAGTAGTTACTTCACTCAATCGGCTTCATTCAAGTACTTTGATACTCAGACAGAACGCGGTCGTAGAGTACCTATGTCCTACAGTGCATCCTAGTGACACCACAGTAGGTACCTAAAGGTGTGCTAGCAGAACCTAATGTAATAAACCATCTAGCTGTTGACAACTAACATTGTAAACTTACCTATACTCTAGATCCAACATCAGCGGTGCATGCTAAGTTGCATGCACGAATGGAGAACAGAATTCCACTTGCATAACAATCGATCATGAATAGGTAACTAGTGTATTTGTATAAATTATAGCGATTGCTTCAGTATACCTCTATATAACGTTAGTATATAAGCTCTATACTATCAATATATGTTGCTATAGCTTTTTCAATTATGTAAAACTGTTGAATGCAAATAGTCATATTATCGACGATATTGTTCCCTAACATTGATAAGAATCAAGTCAATTTTAAATTAAAATTTGCAACTCAAATTTTACTTACAATCGTTAGGTTTTTACAGCAATGCGACAAATATTGCAGATTGTATTATGCCTCAATAAAATGATTTACTGAGGCATACTCACTGCAATACTTAGCTAATAGAAAAACTACAAATTAAAGAATTATAGGGGTTAGAAAAACTTAAAATAATAACTAATATTAAAAATGCGAAAGTAATTATGTCGGTCCTTTTCATGTCTTTCATGCATGACAAAGGGATAAACGGGATAATGGGAAAAGACATAATATGCTACTTTTTATTCCAAACAAACGCGTGTGAAGCCGCGGGCCGAAGAAATCTTATAAAAAGATCATCATGTTAAAAGACCATCGAAATGAAAGCATCTAAGCAAAATCTACGAGGAACGGAAAAAAATCCCTTTATTCCATCCAGTCCTACCAGTAGTTCGATAGTCGAACTGTTTGGATGTTTTTTTTCCAAATTGTTATACTGACGGATCGAACTATTTGGAAACATTCTACATTGCTGGCTTATTGTAATTAGCTAAATATTTGCTTCTGATCAAGTGACGGCAGATGCTTATCTATCTCGGACTAAGGGAGACACCAGGACTGAAAATTCCTGATGTCTCCCCGAGGGGGACAATCACCCCGGAGACACGAGTCTGTCACCATTTAATTGGGTTGTCGCGATGGGTTGTCGTGATTTTGATTTTAATACTTTAATGGCCCATGACTCACCTATTCTATCTGCAGCTCCTTGTGCGGCTGAGCAGAGAATGCGGTAAGTATCATGTACAGCGTGTCCTTTAAATCTATACTAATATTATAAAGAGGAAAGATTTGATTGTTTGTATTGAATAGGCTCCGAAACTACTGGACCGATTTGAAAAATTCTTTCACCATTAGGAAGCTTACTTTTCAGGGAGTGACATAGGCTACATTTTACCCCGGAATTCCCACGGGAACGGGAACTACGCGGGTGAAACCCAGTACCATGCAGAAGAGAAAAATCCACAAAGAACAATAATAAAGGCAGTGTCCCACCAAACCACTGTACCGTACTAAATGTCGCCAGTTGACCACACGGGACGTATAAATTAACGTTCAACAATACTGAACCACCGGTTTGTTTGCATAAACTATTTAAAACGCTAACAGGTGTGGACTGAAATATCCGTTGAAAAGTTGGAAAGTGGTCGCTTTTGATTGTAAAATACTTTTATTACTTTTTGTGTTACTGAAATTTTCTCGGCTGCAGCTGGTTTTCAGTCCAGTGCTCTCTGTAATGAACCCAAATTTATTGACACACATTGGAAATCACAAGTTTGGACTAAAGTTGAGTCAGCTGCTCAAAGATTACTCTTCTCAACTCCTTCTCCTCATCAGCCCACATTTATGTCCACTGCTGAACATGCCTAAACAAGGAGGGTTTTGTTATAATCACCGTGATTGTGTGCTTCCACACAAAATAATGAGTACCATGTCAGAGCGACATGATACTCAAATTTATTTTGAGTACCATGTTATGGTATTATTAATATCTTTGTTGATTCCCCAAGGAGCACCAAGATATGCAAAGTCTAGAACAGCAAACTGATCAAAATAGGAGAGCGAAGGAACTTCATTATACCGCAATTTGTAGAGATCGCAGCGAACTCAATCGCAGTCGAGACGAGTGGTATTAAGATTGCTGTGTGCCCCGAGACCTCTGTAATAGCTTTTCTGTCTCACTTACAGACAAGAATATTGAACCAATCAATCCTTGTGCACTTTGGAATTATTTGAGGTTTGCTCTTATATTTTTTATTTCAGAATGAAAGAAAAAAATCTTTATACTGCTTTGTACCCTACCTACGCCTTAGGGCGTTAATTTCTTTACATTAAATAGTATAATACTATTTTGTGCTTTCATAATAATTGTGAAAGAGCACTGATTTTCAGTCAACACTACCGGGCTGTATCGCCAAATTTGGCGTGTAGACTCCATTACGTTTCACAAAAACCCTATAAAACCACTTTTCATGGTTCCGTGAATTTTCTTTCCAAAAATTTTATCACTGACGTAACTTCCCAAGTTCCTACCTACTTCCAACCGCTGGAAGGAAATCCATTAGTAAGCCTTTTACAAGTTGCGTGACTACCGCTACGGAAATTGATTTAAATCTACGCATATTATGACGTAGAATGTGCGATAGATATTTCCCACATGATTAGGGTCTCTGTTACAAACTTTTAGACATTCTTTCGGCATCGGAAAAGTTTTGTCGTGAAACACTTTTGTGGTTCCGATAAGGGAAGTTGTTATCTGGAAAGTTTCGATTTTGCGATTTGTTTGTTTTTTAACCACTGAAGTCAACTGAAGTGAACAAAATCAGTGACGCGGACGAAGATAAAAGCTACCTAACTTGATAATATAAACCAACCAAAAAATATATAAAAATAATTTCCTCTGAGTTCTGTTATCTTAAAACTTTTTACACTTTCCCGATTTGTTAACATAATTAATGATTTATTTATCGGGTATTTATCGAGTACCTTTTGTTTGTTACCTTGTTGTTTCTGTTATTTTGTTTTGCCTTACACAATAAATCAATAAAGGTCTTTTCCGAGACAGAATAATCAAACAACAATAGGTATATCATAAATATGAGGTAGTTCATTGCCGACCCCCTTAATAGCAATACTTAATAACTGCTTAAACAAAATAAAGTTATTTATATCTGGAATCTAATAAGCAATAGGAAAAGTGGTACTTGTGCGAGTTGGTACTGCTACTTCAGAATCACTTAGGCCCCACAAACTTTGTCTAAGTTGGAGGAATGATGAAGTGCTTCTTAAACTAAGTTAAGTGATAATAACATTAGAACCATTGGAGTAGTTTTTGGGTAACTTGTTTGAGTGCCGTTTGGGTTCATTTAAAAAATAGAAAAGGCTCAGTTTTATAAGCAGTGCAGGGGGCGGTAGCGACAGAAAAAGCTGATTTTTGGCTTTTGATGCACATTGTGCGGGTGAATGTTTTTTTGCGGATTATAATATTTTCTGCGATCCAAAAGTAATAAAACCAACGGAAAAACTATTAGTCGCAAATCTTGGACCATTTTCTTGCGCACAATATAAACCGACCGCTGCGTTTTCGGTGGACAGATCGGTGGCGGATTTATGACGGTTTTCAAAGGAAAATTCAAAGAAAATCTCTAAAAATCTCTCGCGGCGGCGGCGCAGCAAAACCGGATTCCGCTGCCGTTACTATACCTACCGAAAAACGAGCCATCTACATTTGCCACACGCAAAGATATTCTATAAAATTTTCACTGCTGCTTTTTTCTCTCTTCACCTTAGTTTTTCTCTTCTTGCTGCAACTATTGACCGAAAACGAAACCAATATCGCTATCACTACACAAAATCGCCAAATAACTGTAGCTTTCCGAGACATTTGGTCGATGACCGACAACTTGATCTACAGACACATTACCGCAATCGGCCGTTTGTTTACTTGTTTCGGTATATTTTCCAACCAAAACAATCAGTCATTGAGTCCCTTTGGCGTTGACCTATTTACCCCAGGTAATATTTTACGACACGGGCACTAAGCCAACTTTCTCTTATAAATAACTCAACTCCAGAATATTATTTTCCCTAAAATAGAAAGGTATATAGACGTGTATCAACTTTAAAATTGGTATCACGTAGCGAAGCGTGTGCATGAAATTTTCTCAACGGATGATTGGTTTACGATGAAAGAAAACTAGTTAAATAATATGAGAGCAATCTTTGTTGCTCTAAGATATTATATACCAAAGGTTTTTGTAGCGACGGGAAAGCACTAACCGATCATGCTATTGGTTGAATGAAAAAAGTACATAACTCAGTGATTCTAAGAAGGAATTTAGTTATTGCGGTAAAGGAAAACCTAAGATAAAAAAAATTACATTGCTGATGAGTGATGACTGAACGTTATTTCTACTCGTCAGTTTGGCCATCTATTCTTTTTCACTTTCAAGTCGCTATTTTCCAGATCTTCTTGATTTCTTGTTCTTCTTGATTTTTGAGTCAACTAAATTTTGTTTTTCGTATAAGAGCTACGATGAAACTAACTGACATCGATACACACGTCAAAAGTATATCAAACACCGTTTTTTATCGAGGGTTAAAACATGTACATCTAGAATCTTCTATGTCAGGAGACCTATTGACCCGTGGGTAATAAGTATACGTTAGCGCATCGCACGTACCGATTCCATTGCCGGCTCGCCGCTAGCGATGGTAATTCAATTAGTTCAGGACACGCGGTGGAGCGGTGTACAAAGCGATTTTTCTTCCGAGCGGACGCCTGCCAGGATTAGCATGGCACGTTTGCCAGAGGTATCGGCTTTTATGGCAGTTAGTGCTGCGGTTGTTGTTGTAAGGCAATTATCTGATTGAATAATTTAGGGCTGCATGCTAGAGCTGCTATAGAAACTATGAAGGTTTAAAACATTTGACGTTGTGTTTCGGTTTTCGAAACCTTTTTTGAGACATTTGAACATTTTGAAAAGATGACATCAAAGGAAGTTCGACTTGATGAAATCGCATCGACATCAAGCCGTGATTTGCTGATGCCGTATGCTGTCTTGATCTCCTTCTTGACCCCGTTTTAAAGGGACAACTCGCCCACAGGCTACTTTTACAGCGGGCGAGATGTCCCAGAAATCGGGGTTAGGGAAAACGGGGAAAAGATACTTTTTTTTAAGATTTAAGAAATTTCGTGTAATTATATAGGTGAGTTAGGTTAGGTTAATATCTAATTGTTAAACCCTTTGTTATAACGAGAAGTTTCAAACTTCAAAGATGTTGGACGAGTTCTAAAATTAGTCATTGGACTATTATTGCTTTAACCTTTGCTAATTTAATCGTAAAACTTAATCATTTGAGACGGAACTTTCGTTACTAATTAAAACTTGGAACGGAAACTTGTGAAATATTTGATATTTATGTTACATTTGGAATAAAGCATTCCAAATTAAAGTGGGTAGAAACCTTATCTTAAAATAGATTCTAATTCACGCAAAGTTTTCATTTCTCCATGTTTTCTTTTGTATTATTACAGTTGTTCCATTATAGCAAAATCTAAAGGTTTAAGGCGAATAAAATATTGAAGGAATGTGTTAAATTCCATATTACCCCACCCATACCAGCCCAGTTCTACTAGGCATAATAATATGTACATGGTTTAAATATTTCAAGCCGTTTCTCGAGCCAATGTAGAACGAGAAATCAGATTTTAGCCTTCATAAAAATGCTCGAGAAACTTGAATATTAGCTAAATACAACCCGGAAGTGGTCCTCGCCTTACCTCAGGCATAAAGTGGAGGTTTTATCGGAGGCTTTCACTCCGTATAGCTCCCAGAGGTAATTCTGTTAGCGATAATAACGTATGAGTACGCTTACGTGGTTTATGTAGATTCGATTTGGAAATGTTGGTGCTTGAGGTGAGTAATAGATGCGAGAATATTCTCGAAGTCACATGGCGTTGCAAATACAAGGAGCCGGAAGTAATACAAGATGGATTCCCAAAACTAGGTATTTAAACTACAAGCATTTCTCTTTTTATTTGTTTCCTTTGTTCGTTCTCTTTACCCCTGTTCTTTCAGGATATATAGGATTCTTATAGGATCACTTTGTTGCCCGTCTGTCTGTCCGTCTGTCAACCCCCTTTTTCTGAAACGCGTGGAGGTGTCGAGTTGAAAATAACATCAAATAATTTGGTCCGTAACCTCTTGTAGCCTATAAATAAATAAAACTTCTAGGTTAACTTAATACAATGTTACAGCCGTTTATGTCCGAATATATTGAAATTTCCACGGGCATCACAGGCACTCAAAACTTATAGGATACTTCCCGTTGACCTAGAATCATAAAATTTGGCAAGAAGCAAGGTTTTTATAGCACAAGGAAAGGGAAAAATCTGAAAACTATAAAATTGTAGTTTAATCTTAAAAAAAATTACTTTTTATTCTCGCCATAAACAAAAACCTATAGGGTACTTCCCGTTGACCAAGAATTATAAAATTTAGCAAAAAGCAAGGTCTTATAGCACAAATAACGAGAGAAATCCGAAAATTGTAAATTTGTAGTTTATTAAAAAAAAGATTTTTTGATTTTCTCCTTGGGCCAAAATATACAGGGTACCTACTTCCCGTTGACCTAGAATCATGCCAATCACATATTTGGCAAAAAACAAGGTATTACAGTTAAACGGAACCCTTAATACGCGAGTCCGACTCGCACATGACGTTTTATTTTATTTCATCTACACAGAAAAGATACCGAGAATTTTATGACCATGTACCGCACATGAACTCTAATCTATTGTACGTTAGTAATACACCATCAAAACTATCACACTATAAAGTTGAAGACACAATAATACCCCTCAATAAAAACACCGCAATAACTTACCCATAAAAATCTGCTTTCAGAGATTCTGAAAGCCTTTTAATAGACCGCGTAGATCGTAAAAACTGAAGTGAAATTCCTTGGGAAATACTTCTGTTTTGAAACTGGACAACGGTTTATGGCTCCCATAACTGTGCGTTGTCGTAAAGTATTGGAAGATGCGAAAATCAAATTTACTTAATTTATAGCACTGAACAAGCAGGTTTCAAGGTTGACAAGGTTTTCTGTTCACCTTATACGAATTTTTAACTAAAGGCACATCTATCCGGACCGAAAGAATCAAATTAAAACAAATAAATTGCGACAATTTCGAGACAGGACAGACCACAGAACAGATTTCGTTAGTAGCACTTCGGCCCGCGTGATTCTGTTACACGCGGGTCCAAGTGGGAAATTTAAAATACATAAATCAATAGTTTTGCCAATTTCGTCTACACAAATTCATAAATTCGATTCCTTATCCTTTCTCAGTGCCGGTTCTATTCACTAGTCACAAATACCAATTTGTACTCCAGAATGTGAGTTGATAACTCAGAGTAATCAATAAACCATGTAGCTACGATAACTCATCATAGTTTAAATGCACTACGCACACAGAGCTGAGGATAGACAGTAATTTCGTCAAAAATTCCTAACGCCCAAGTCTTCCTAATATCTCTCGCAAATTACGCAAACCTTTTATTCAAGGACTCATATATTTTTTCCATCGTGGTTCCTATCTAGTTTATGTCCAACCGCAGATTAACCAGCGGTGAACGTGAACGATAAAACGCTGAAAGTGAACCGACGTTGTCACGTCGTCCATCTGCTCTAGTGTTTATAGGTCCGGGTAAGTGGCGAAGCGTGTTGACTAAGGGATATAGCGATCTCTGATACTTTGGGCAGCGCCCGGTCAATCATGATTAGTGTGGCTAATTCGATTTACTGCCAACCTTCTCGGTGATTGAGTGTCGGGAAGTAACTACAGCTGGAGTGGATGAAAAATCCCTTTTCTCTCGGAGATTTTCACGATTTATCTGCGATCTAAATGCCATTAATCGATAATAATATTTTGTAGAGGTCAAATTTGTTTTGTTCTCTGCGATCGCATTCTAATGCTTCAAATCAACGGATGCATAACACAGATATAACTAGTTTCTGCCCGCGGCTTCGCACACGTTATATCTATGAAAACGTTCAAAGGTTATTTATATCCCATGGGAACTGATTTATGGGATAAAAAGCCTGTTTTATTCCAGGTCTAGACCTACATATGTGCTAACTTTCAACCCGATCCATTTAGTTATTTTGGCGTGAAGAAGTAACTAACATCCATTCATCTATCAAAACCTTCGCAATTGCGATGATACAGTTATTAGGAATTTAAAAAAAGTTAATTGTAAAGCTGCCAGCACCCATCATAGGAAAAAATAACAACGAAAAACGTAGAGGCACTACGGCGTAGAGGTGCTACGCCGTAGATGCTCTACAAAAACTGCTGCAATCGCCCCGCTACGGCTAGATAGATTTCAGCACGAAAAAACATTGTTATGGCTTCGCATTATGTCGCTCCATACATTTTGGAAGCAACTACATAAAGAAATACGTATTTGTTTCGTAAGATCTAAGAATAATGTTTTGATGAGCAAAAAATATAAACTCCTTTCTGGCTTCGAGCCAACGCGTTGCCGAACGATTATACCCTCTTGTGCTTATTATTAGGGTTTCGAAGATCGGTTTCGAAACCCTTATGGTCTCGCTCTGTCTGTCCTTTTTTCCCTCCTTAATAACTCAGCAACTACAGCAGCTATCAACTTGAAATTTAAAATAATAATACATTTCGTGCGCCTGTACAGATTTTAAGAAAAAAAAATGAAAATAAATGATAAATGAAAATGAACATTTTCCATACAAATTGAGATGTCAAAATTTTAAAAGAGACCTACAGAGTCAAATGGGGTATCAAATGAAAGGTATTGGTTTGTGCACTTCAAAACAGTTTTTAAAATTTCGGTAAGTTTCATACTTTTTGAAATATTTTGAAAATAGTCGAAAAAATACCCTTTCCCCCCCCTTATCTCCGGAGTTTGCAGAGCGATCCATTTAAAATGTATGGAGCGTTTGTAGATATAGATCTATATTTTACAGGAAAAATATAGAGAAGTCTGAAAAACGAACACTTTTTGAAAAATGGTAAAAAAAGGGGGGAATTATTTTCAAAACGGGAGGCTACACCACCGAGTTGGGTATCATATGAAAGGTATCGGTTTGTACATTTCAAAACAGTTTTTTAAATTTCTGTTGGTTTCATACTTTTTGAAATATTTTGAAAATAGTCGAAAAAATACCCGCTCCCCCCCCCCCCTATCTCCGAAGTTTGCAGAGCGATCCATTTAAAATGTATGGAGCGTTTGTAGATATAAATCTATATTTTACAGGAAAAATATAGAGAAGTCTGAAAAACGAACACTTTTTGAAAAATGGTAAAAAAAGGGGGGAATTATTTTCAAAAGGGGAGGCTACCCCACCGAGTTGGGTATCATATGAAAGGTATTAGTTTGTGCACTTCAAAACAGTTTTTAAAATTTCGGTAAGTTTCATACTTTTTGAAATATTTTGAAAATAGTCGAAAAAATACCCTTTCCCCCCCCTTATCTCCGGAGTTTGCAGAGCGATCCATTTAAAATGTATGGAGCGTTTGTAGATATAGATCTATATTTTACAGGAAAAATATAGAAAAGTCTGTAAAATGAACCCTTTTTGAAAAATGGTCAAAAAAGGGGGGGATAATTTTCAAAAGGGGAGGCTACCCCACTGAGTGGGGTGTCATATGAAAGGTACTGATTTGTACATTTTAAAACCGTTTTTCAAATTTCTGTAGGTTACATACTTTTTGAAATATATTGAAAAAAATCGAAATTTTACCCGTTCCCCCCCCCCTCTATCTCCGAAGTTTGGAGAGCGATCCATTCAAAATGTATGGAGCGTTTGTAGATATAGATCTATATTTTACAGGAAAAATATAGAAAAGTCTGTAAAATGAACCCTTTTTGAAAAATGGTCAAAAAGAGGGGGATAATTTTCAAAAAGGGGGGTTACCCCAATGAGTGGGGTATCATATGAAAGGTATCGGTTTGCACATTTCAAAACAGTTTTTGAAATTTCTGCTGGTTCAATACTTTCCGAAATATCTTGAAAAAAGTCGAAAAATTTACCGCTACACCCTATCACCGAAGTATGCAGAGAGATCCATCTGAAATGTAGGTTGGTACCTACTAGTTTTAGGTCTTCATTCAATTTCGGAGTTTCTAACCGGTACCTTTAGTACATACCTACTTGTTCACAAACGTTCGAAACCCTCGGCGCGCGAGTTACACTCGCGCTTGACGGGTCTTGTTTTTCGCTGGTGCCAGTGCATTCAGCTTTTTTATCATCGTGGAAGAATTAATAAATTGCGGAAGCAAAATATGATTAGCTGTGTTAATTAGTAATATCGGCTAAGCTAGATCATATGTATTAATAAATTAGTTATTAATTATTAAATGTATTTATTGATTCGTTGTTTCAATTGTAAATACTAGTGTATTTTTCTTTGTGAATTAATAAGTTATAAATTAAAGAAACAGATTGGATTCTTCATTTGGTATAATTTGAATTTTTTTTTTGATGTTTTCTATGTATAATAAAAATATCTATCTATGTAGTGTATTGTATTAAGTATATCAGTTATCTAGTACCCATAACACAAGCTCTGCTTAGCTCGGGGCTAGATAATGCTGTGTGAATTGTCCAGCATTATTTATTTATTTATTTAATTTTACTTTATATTATATACATAATAATTTACATAATTACCTATATCATTTATGGGGAAGGCCTATGTCTAGCAGTTGACTTCGTTCAGTTGGGACAATGATGATGATAAATTTATTTTTTCCTACTTTTCTTCTATGATGCTGTGTGCAAGATCCATTATTGTTTATTTTGTTACTCGATAGAAGTACGAATAGTTTTATGAATAAACATTATTTCCGCATACCCAAGTGCATTCATCAACAACCGCAACAAATAGAGATTACGACAAAACGAACTATAAACTCCGATATTGATCGGCAAAGTTGTGTAACTGGAGTAGCAACTCCGAAGATACGGGCAACTTTGCTTTCTATTATGTATGCCACGCGATAGTTCGAAACCCAATCAATGTTTACACCGTTTGTAAGTGCCGCGCTTAGCCTTGTTAGGACGGTGCGCTGAGGTGATAGGATGGTAAAACTGCCTAACTTTGCCCTGTGCAACTGACAGGAGATGGAGTGATTGATTGGGCTATTAAACTACCTCAGATTCAGGAAGTTGGCTGTGTTACACCCTTCGGAAAACACGTGAAGCCGTTGGTCCTGCGGCTGACCTGTCCCTGATCGTGTTGGTTTGCCGTTCCATCGGATTATGAGAGTCAGGGAAAAGAGAGTGTACCTGTGTTTGCGCACACATTTGTGCACTAAAGTAATGTCCTGCACACATGGCTAGTCTCTGTTGAGACTGGCTGCTGTTGTCAAAATTTGGCTAGGAAAACATCAAACCAAATGAGAAGGTAATGCCAACAGCGCAAGTGGGCACGGAATAAATATGTAGGTACTATATTGTCAAGCTAAAATTACTAAATCTAAATTAGGAAGAGAATTTTGGGCAAGGATTCTCGTCTGCATCGGCACTTTCAAGATGGTGGACAAACTCTTGTCTTAAAATACATTTAAAAAAAATCTTGCCAAAGTAGAAAGTTAGCAGTAGTATTTTACGTATAGTGTTCTTAACGTTTTTAAATAGATTAGGTAAGTCCTTTACTAGTGTAAACCTACGGGTTATTCCAGTTTACCCCTTGAAATCCCCCTTAATGGGGAAAACTGGACTTCAAAAAAACTACTAACCTACCGAGGTAGAGCGCCCACCCACGCGTCTACATCACAAGTCTTGAACTTAGTCAGAGCGAGGTGTTGAAACTAAGAAGTGAAATACACATTACTTTGTTTTGTTTTTTATTTATAAGACCTTAAGTTGAATAAATTAAATAAAGAAATAAATAAAGCACAGGTAAAGAAAAACTCGCTTTATTATCTTCCATAACATTTCGATCCAACATAACCGACCATACTGACCCAGTTAACGGTAATAAGTTTAAGGGGTTAATCCATACTGACCGGATACTGACACGATTTATGTGCTTGGGTAAATATTGCAGGAACCAGGCGCGTATCCAGCAAAAAATAAACACTGCACTTCAACAAATTATAAACATAGTAAATTTGTAGGTATTTTGTTTAATTTTTTCTTATTTTTAAAAATAATTACAAAGTACTTAGATTGATAACACTCTTTAAACCCGTGGGGGTTAGACCCGAATGCTACATTCCTCGGTTTTAACTTTAAAAAGAAGTATACTATACATCTTTGTATGTAGGTACGCCTCCTAAGCAGCTACAATCGCATTTGGAAGAATACAAATTTTGTAGCGAATACGAATTTCACAAATTTTGAGAAACAAGAGTCACTCATGCTAAAGCTCATATTACTAAGTGAGGTGAGGCCAGAATCTCGTTATTTGGAAATCACGCCCGTGCTACTTACAACGCGTTTTACCTCGCCAATGTGGATAATGGAAAGTTAATTAATTTGCTAATGAAAACCATTCAATGGTTTACTTTTGCCACCATTATCAGTATCAGGTGGATATAATTCAAAGTAGGCACTAGGGGGCGTGTGCATTAGACCACACGATACACGTTTAAACAAATATGATGGCGTAATCTTTGTTGGACAGTAAAAATCATATGACTGCTCATGACGACCAGAGCAGAGTATAATCGTTCAGCTTAACCGGCCCGAACGTTAGGATTCAGTTTCGTTCAATTTGCAGAAAACCTATACAAGTTTTCACTTCGAAAAATATTATCTTGAACTCTAATAAAATTCTCATCGCCCTACAAACTTAACGGAGAAGTTTCTGTCACTATATTCACCCGAATAAATTTTTGCTCTCCTTGACTGACTTGCTAAAGTTTGCTTTCCAGAAAGATTCCCTTTGGTCTAGAACAAAACATATTATCTCAATCTGAATAGTTATAGTGAACACTTTATTCAGCAAGAGAAGGTTAAAATTCTATTGTCCCATTAAATCAGTGAGCAAGATTCTCGCCTAGTTATCTCCCAGTGGCAGTCCAACTAATGACTGCCCATTACTCACGGTAATTAATTCACGTTTTCCTCATAAATACCTACTGAAACAGAGAAATTACGTCATCGCCATCAAACACATTTCTCCAAGTTTCTACCTTACCCACCTGACAATGGAAACACGATGTGGTAACATCAAAGAGAAATACTTGCCACATTTGGAATTTCGCTCATCCACGGGCTTTTGCGCTATTATGCGCATCAAAAACCCAGCCCAGAGAGAAGGGCTGACTCATTTTAGTACGATTACAGTAGTGATGGGAAAAGACCGACGTATGAGATAGCAAACTTAAAGTAAATACCTACCTAGTGCAAATAGCTAAATAAAAATTAATTATGCGGAAACATTTAATATGGCCCTTTATACTTCCGTGATTATCTGAACCTTTTTCTGCGTTGTATTTTGGCTTTGTGTAGTACGATAAATAAAGAGATATGTATATCTGTTTATCCATGTTATTTTAAATTGTTTTGAACGATTTTTACGATTACTTGTGTTATTTATCTTAAAGAAATATTTTTAATGTAATTTTATTACGTATTTGTGGCTACAATTTATATAATAGTCTAGCATAGGTATAATGTAAACGGGTCTTAGATTTATTATTAGTGTAAAATTTTTGTTATGAATAAAGACGTATTGAACTATTTATCTATAAAACGGAGTTTTTCCTCGTTCTTCCATGGTCTACGGCCCTAACTAGTCCGAGACCGGAAGACCGATGTCATGTTGGGCTGTTGGGTTGAAAACAATGCGATATACGACTCATAAGGCTCATATGCCCAGCTGTGGAATGCGACAGGTCAGGACGGTAAACTCGGTGTTTGGCTCCCATATTGAAAATTGTGTGTGTGCAATTCACGTAACCTCAAGAAATCACAATGCGGAACCGTTATTATTCACGTCCACAAAAGTACCATTTCGTGGCATTTTACAGTTAAATTGTCGACTGCAAACTTCACGACCATTCTGAAGTTGCAGTAGCGAATACAAAATGCTTCAAACTTTGCAAAGTTCTTACAATGGCGTTACATTGCGCTTTACAATCGTTTTGTAAATGAATCTACTCGGAAATGCGAGGTCGCTGGAATTCAAGCAATTTCTGTAAGGAAGATTTCTAGTGCTATGGACGTTGCATAATAAAACTGCTCTTCAAGTCTAAATCATGATTTATAATGAAGATTCGCAAGACCCCTTGGGAGATCCCCTACGAAATGAATTGTCAATTTTTTACTATTATAAAACCGAAAAACTTGTTTACAAACTGAAAATGACGCTACGCAGTGCCAGTAGAATTGAAGCTTAAACCGCTGGTATTAAATTTGAATTTGTAATGAGGGCAGTTCACAACTCACGGATGGTAAACATGGGACCAGGTTTGCACTAAACGTAAATTAGTCTGCCGGGGGAATGATACGGGCGTTATTACAACCATGGAAATGCTGACATGAACTGCATAGGTATCCCTCTAATAGTTTCTAAGTTTATTGGTTGTGCGTTACAAGGTTATGTTGTTACAAAATGACACTTTACGGAGCAGTATCTACTACGTGAAAGATTTTTTTATTCTACTTGCTTAAAATAAAAACGAGCAATTTTGTAATTACAAAATCCACACGGAATACTGCATAGCTAGATATCTACTTACTTATCTAACACGTCATCAATACCGCAAGTAGAAGTTTACAAACATTTTCAAGATGCTGTTAGAACCACAAAATACCTGCCGTACCTGCCTGAATAATAATTATTCACCAACCTGCAAAATTAATCAACCTTCATATACAGTATTCCATGTTCCTGGGTACATTATTAAAGAAAATACAAGTAAACCTATAAAATATTTGTAATACCTTCGTGGTTATTTCTCAGTCTAGAAATTTAATCAAGCTTCACATGTAGAATTCACACACTACTCTAAATAAATTAAAGAAGCACAAAATTTAATTCATTAGACGGTACATTAATGCTGAAATTCTTGGCTAAATTAATATCTGCATGCTCGGCTGAAAACTGGTTCCATTTAATTTCGCTAAAACCACTGCGTTTGCATCACGAATGATCACGATTCGGTGTTCTCCTGATTTTTATTTACTTTATTTATTTTCATTTGAACTTTGGAAGTATCAACAGCGTCTATAGGTGTTTCCGAAAATATAAGAAAGTACATAAATTAATAAAAATAGACAGAAACGAATAATAGAAAACAAGAAGTCTGTTCTCAGCAAATTCTGTATAACGAAGGTATTTTGCACAGATTTTTAGCTTAGAACGTGAGCTGAATTCTTAAAAACCGCAATGCAGCTTAAGGCAGCTGGTGTCATGTTTATTCTATTTACTTATTTCACAGTGGGCTCAAACTTAGCTGTCTCAGGCAGTGTGGCCCACAATAGAAAGCCTGGAACTGCCCTTAGATAACACTCGCGTGATTGCGGTTATTTATCTTATTACGAGCGACACAGGAACCATTATCCTTTGTTTTATCGCCTCAGGGCGGACCATTGTGGTCGACGTCATTAAAACTTAATAATGGAGGATTTAATCTTCTGCCGAAGGCTGCGTTCCTGGTACCTTGATGCACGTTGTATGATCATAGTTCAAAGTTTTCAGATCTTGTGGGAAAAGGGTCAATACTTTTAATATTGTAATCTTCTTTTGCGCAAGATAAGTGATATGGTTGGTCGCAGGTAGGAATTTCATACAAACTACTCTCTACAATCTTGGATCACATTTTATTATTAGCTCAGTACAGCCGAGTTCATTATTGTTATCTACCTGAAGTAAGTATAACTGCCCTTAGGCCGTTCTGATTACATAAATAAATTACAATTTCTAATTACAATCGTTTGTTCACGCCACCTTATAATGAAACATCAATAAAATAAACTTTTCGACGAAAACGTTTCTGATTTTCCAACCTAATGCGTTTGATATCCCAAATTCGTCCCTTAATTTAGAAACCTCACAAACCCGAGCATCACAATGCTGAGATTAAAAAATGGTTTGCTCAATTATCCCATACCCACGTCCACTTTGCGGCTTAAACAAGCAAACACTGAGTTTTTTCCTCACGCATGAAAGTATTTTTAAGTCTTATTTTTTCCCTATTGTAAGAGAAAAGTGTAAGGCCAAGCAGACTTGCAGATTTCAGCTCGCTCAGGTAAATTAACGAACCACGTGATGTTATTGTCACCTTACGGCTATTTGCATCAAAACGGGACGGGAAAGGAATTGTACATCAGTGGTAAAGGAAGTTAAGCTGTTCTGTGCATGAGAATATTCGTAGAACTTTAAATTTGGAAGTATTGTACGTGACGTGAACATATTTAGACTCATCACCTAGGTACCGGTTACTTTGGGCGTCTTTGCATACCACTTTGAAAACACCGGTTCTCGCCTTTTTTAACCGGTTTCAAAAAAGGAGTACGAGTAGTAACTATTAATTTAGAGCTGTGAATCCGAAATAGTAGTAAAAGTAAGAATTTGAGTGCACGGTTATCCGAGAATGCTGCATCAAAAACTGATTTCAATCACAAATCAAGGAATTTACTTTCTTGATTTGTAATCAAAAATAATGCACTAGGTAAATAAAATACCTAATGTCCAATAACTTGAAAACTTTTTAGTAGGCTTTCTGAAAGGATTTACTGGGACAAACTTTTTATTTTCTGAACAGTTTTGATGCCCCCTAGGGGAAAGGATTATTTATGCCACACGTGTGGCAAGAACAGAAAACAGAAGGCAAGAACTGACTTTAAATTAGGTTACCATAATTTAAAGTCAGGTTTTAGTTTTTTGACAACAAAGATAATTATGACGTAGTTATTGTTCCGCATAGAAAATAGATACTCAAAAGACTTCCAAATCAATCTGAAAAACGCAATTCAAAGTAAACAAGCCAACATTCATCAATAAAGTCCCATTTTGCGTTATCTCATCCCGTCCCGTAGCTACATGAATAGGCCTTAAACCATTAACTTGGCGCTGAAAGAAGCATTGTACTTTAGCCGCACAAATTTAATAACACCCGCGCTCAAAGAAGATAAATTTCTGGAAGAATTTCTGCAGATAATAGATGTACGAATGAAATAGGTTTTGGGGAAATATGGGACAAATCAATGGATTTATTTTGTGGGAAATTACAGCAAGTTCCGTTTGAATGTGCTAGAATCTGCTAAAAGGTTTTTCTTATTATTATCTTAGTTGAATAATTAAAGACAGTGGATAATTGGAGTATTTTTCATGCTTTTCTTTTCTTTTAATTAATATTAATGGTTTGCTCGCCTCGTAGTCAAGACCCTAGGTCTGTGGGGAACCGAGGCTCTTCGGGTTTTAAAAAATATCCGAGCTTCTGATCGAAGCGACGCGTGACCTGAGAGCTGGTAAGTATCTGTTGCAGCGCATCAGCATTGCTATACAGCGGGGCGCTTCCGACTGGTATTGATTTGGATCAATTGAGCTACCTGCAGATTGTTTACAAAAGTCTGCAGCTAGCTCACTTGTTTCAATTGTACTATACTAGTACTAATTTGTTTCTATCATTTGATTGTAATTTTCTTTGTCAATAGATACAATGTTATTGGTTGTTTAGTAATCGCGTTATTTATATAAAATATCTAAAAAGTTATACAAGAGATACATGAGAAAACAGACTATATATGTATGTATGTACCTATATGTATATCCAACAATATATGTATATAAGTGTTAGAATTTAATCATTAATGTTTAAATTAGTGTTAAAATTATAACTTTGTGTCCAAATTGAATAAGTAAATGTGTCCTTGTTGAAAACGAACAAATTGTTTTTATGTATTGTAGGTGAGTATTATATAAAATGAGTTATAGAGGTACATAATAACTTGATAATTGTTAAATGGTTCTATAGGTCTATAGGGGACACCTGTCTCTATCTTTACTAATCTCGTTTCTTCTTAACTACGCCAATAACATAATTGTTACAAACTGTTACAAAATAGAATGGCCCAACTGTTATCATAAACTGGGAAGATGAAGGATTATAAACATAAAGTTTAAAGGAAACGCTTCACAGGGAAAGTTGAGATTAGTTTCCTGTTGCTCTTGCTCTAGTACCGGGGATTAACTGAATTTAATAGGGACTAAGTAAATATAAGTACATTTGTAAATTCATTATAGCAATTTTAGTATTGAAGGAGTCAAATAGTGCTACAATACGATAGATTAAATAATTAAACAATGTCGGGCAATCCTCCCAGCATCATCTAACCCCACAGTAACCAAAGCCTGTGTTATAGGTACTAGATAACTGATATCACACTTATATTAAAAATGCGAAAATTTTGATGTATAGATGTATGGATGGACGTTTGTTACCGCCTCACGCGAAAACTACTGAACAGATCGGGCTAAAATTTCATATACAGATAGTTCTAGGCCTCGAATAGAACGACTCGACTCGAGGCCTACTTTGTATCCCATTAATCAGTTCCCATAGAAAATGAATAACCTTTAAACGTTTCCAAAGAAACAACGCGTGCAAAGCCGCGGGCATAAACTAAATACATTACAGAGTACTTACGAAGTATGTTAATTTTCTCATCATCTCAGCCTGTCCTATGCTCAATGAGTACTTCACACATTGTAAATGTAGACTCTACAGCTCGTATTATAAAATCTTACTCTGTAGATAATATCTACGATAATTATATGCTTGAGTGATGATTTTCTATGCGAAGCGTTCCCAAGCTTATATAGATGTTTCATATTACGTGCCCACGTCTCCTATTATACGGAAAAAACTATCATTTTTATGGTCCGCAATACCGAAAGGAGAACTAAAATTGTTTAACTGGTATTTATCGCGTTTATTGTGTGTCGTCCGACTGTGCAGATGGACATTCCGATTTCTGAAGAACAAGTGAGGGTAGTTGCAAATAATGCTGCCCCCGCTTCACAGAGGCGGTAGCTCCAGTAGGTACTCCAGTCAGTGACCACGACAGTGTGTAAACCTGTTGAAACGTCGGGAAAAATAGATAAATATTCGCAAATATTTATACCGTGTTCTGATCGCGTAAGTTTAAAAAACAAATAAATATTTATTACGCCGAAATCAACTTCGCACCCGGTGCCGAGTAAACTTCAAGGCACTAGGTGCCTAGTTAACTTCTGCGTGGAGAACTAGATTGGAATTCACTACGTTGAGTCTCGCTACGGAAACCATTCACCTATCTATATGTGTAACACAACACCAATTTCACTATCAAACAAAACCTTTGTTTCTGATAAGAGCTATCTTGGAGCAACAAAAGGAATTTACAGCTTGAGAACAATGAATTTATAATTGGGTTTCCTTAAGGGACGCCTAATACGCTGCCGATTCTATTATGCCTCGAGATTAATTAAACAATAGATCATATCAAACTATCTTTAAAATACATACTAATATCAAAGATTCGAAAGTAATTCTGTCTGTCTGTCTGTTACTTTTTCACGCCTAAGCCGCTGAACAGGAAACTGACATTGACTACTTTTATCCCGGAAAAGTCCGATCGAAGCCGCGCGCACAAGCTGGTGCTGTATATGGTTTTTCATATAATCATTCAAATATATAACATATTTGAATTCTTATATCCATGCTATGTCTTTTATTGGATGTAGTAATCCTAATTTTTAGGGTTCCTTATCTCAAAAAGAAAAAAAGAACCCTCATAGGATCACTTTGTTGTCCGTGTTTCGGTCTGACTGTCCGTCTGTCAACCCCCTTTTCTCAAGAACGCGTGAAGGTATCGAGTTAAAATTAAAATGAAATACTCAAATCCGTAACCTTTTGAAGCCTCAATATAAATAAAACTTCTAAATCAACGCAATGAAAAGTTTCAGCCGTTTATGTCCGAATATTTTGAAGTTTCCAAGGGAATAACATGCACAAAAAACCTATAGAGTACTTCCCGTAGATCTAAAATCATGAAATTTGGCAAGAAGCAAAGCCTTATAGCACAAACAAAGGAAAAATTAGAAAACCGTACATTTGTAGTTTATTCCTCAAAAAAAACTTATGATTCTCGCTCGGACGAAAACCTATAGGGGACTTTTTGTGGACCTAAAATCATGAAATTTGGCAAAATGCAAGGACTTATATCACAAATAACGGGAAAAATCCGAAAATCGTAAATTTAGAGTTTACTGACAAAAAAAATTTTTGCTATTGACTTTCCATTGACCTAGAATCATGATACAATTTGGCAAGAAACAAGGTCTTACAAGTATACGGAACCCTTAGTGCGCGAGTCCGACTCGCACTTGACTTTTTTTTTCATTTATGTTTTCATATGAATGTAATCTGTGTATAAGTTAAACTACAAGACAAAATTAATAATTTAAAAAACCCGCTGACGTTTATGGGCTGAACAGATTTTCATGAAACATGGCTAAGAACACTCGGGATAAAATTATCTATGACACAAAAAAAACTCAACGAAAATCGGTTCATCCGTTTGGGAGCTACGATACCACAGACATACAGATACACAGACAGACACGTTAACTTACATTACTTATAACACCCCTCTCTTTTTGCGTCAGGGGTTAAAAATACATTCTGCTGTAAATTATAATTTTCCTTTGAAAACATTTGTCCTACTCTAGTTCGTTCGTAACGTTCATTTGTTTTTCACGAAATAAAATCAAGTTTGTCTCTCTTTTTAAACCGGTGCCAAAAACGTGTTACATTTGCGAAATGCCCCAGCAATGTTTCATCCACGGTTTTATCCCAACCCTGAGCTACAAGGTTTTATCCAATATTCACTCGTTTTTGTTCTTTCAGGGCATTCTGTTTCAATAAGCACTCGTATTAATTAAAAAGTCAAGAGTTCGAGCAATGAAGCTATATTGATGAGTATAATCCTTGAATTGAAATATCTGATTGATCTATATTTTTTGACGTGACAACGTCTTATAATTCGATAGAGCCGGCTGCACGCACGAAAAAACATGACGTCATGCGGCGTTACCTCGTCATGCGGCGAGGTAACGCCGCAGGCCGCAGGCTGAGGCGTTCCATGTAAGGCTTGAAGTGCAAGCGAGAGCGCTCGACATCCGTCTCTCTCCTACTTGAGTGAGCGATGCGTCTGCGTGGACAGCTGCTATACTATAGTACATTTACATGTTTTGATCGAGTATCAAATGCTACCACTCCATCAGTATTTTCTTAAGACGTTGTCACGTTCAACTATCGTCAGTAAACCGACTTTACAGACAACCAATTTTTTTTCTTCATGTCGAAGTTCTCAAAATCGATCGATGAGAAAAGAAAACTCCTTGGTATAATAGAAGGAGTGGCCATATTCTGATGAAGGAACAAAGATAATAAATAAAACTTGCATGGTCAGTGTAGCCATGTTTTGCCGTGAGTTTTCACATTGATTTCTTTGCTCATTCATAGATCTGCTGGCAGTTCGATTTAAACGGCATTTCACTAGCAAAGCCGCCATTTTAGGCCACAAATAGGCATATACATAGACACCGAAAATTTTGGAGAAAACCATTATCATAGATCTTTTCATTCAATCATTATTCTTGATCTTATTTTCAGTGTCAATGACATCGATGGATCAAACAGTTATTGTTACGTTTGTTTTGTCTATGGGTCAAACAAACTTTGTGCTCGGTTTTGTAGGAAACTCTTTTTTTGCGACTATTGTATCTATATCTCTAGATGGATTATAATTATATTATTCTATATAACATGCTACCAAGCTACAGGCTGATTTAATAGTAATTTCCCCAGTGGCGTAGAACGTAGAATTCCGTACAAAGTAAGGGGACAATGCAATTTGGTAACAAACAAAATAAAATAAACAACCAAGACAACAGAGGTAAGTTCAGAGTAAACTGCCATTTGTTAGATTGGCTGGATCGCTGCCAAAAACAAAATACAGAATAATGAAAATAACGAAATCAAATTTATTTCTAAGGTAATGGCAAGAAGCTAATTTGATAGGCTGATTCAGAATCGATGGTTGCTGTAATAGGGTATATGCATGTGACTTTAAAAAAGCTAATAATTTGGTGTCGTAAGAAGCGACCGATCTACCACCGAACTGCGATCCCCAACCCGCATGCCCAGCGTGGGGATTATGGACATTACCGTCATGAGATAAAAGCCAACAAGGCGCTTATTAGGGGCAGGCCTGCATCCAGCAGTGGACCAATACAGGCTGTTAAGGTTGAAGTAATTTTATTTTGATTGAAAAATCAACGAAGTAACAGAAGCGTTTTGAGTTGAAAATGAGAAGTGTGACGTCACAGAACAACGGCCAATATGGCAGCGTTTTTGTCACCCGAAACTGAGTGCAGTTTTAAATTAAGGTTTTAATTAAAATTTTGAGGATGCTATATTTTTATCGGTTTTTTGTTTTTCAAAGTTCTTTATTCAACATATTTCATTATAAACAAGCACAATTTCCAAACACAGTTCAGATTTACTTATAAAACTAAGGAATTCGATAACTAAACAGGTTACACACACCTTTTACAGTTTTTTGTTAAAATAGAAATCTATTTATGGACATTTTAAATACTTATTAGATCGGTCATAATTTGTAGTTTAACCACGGCAAATGACGACTATGAATCATTTCATATTATTACAAACACTTTGTTCAGTGTATGTTTTTAACAATGCGTATACAATAACATAATCACGGGTACCTAAATCCTCATCATGCAATACAAGAATTAGACGAAACTTGATATTCTTATAGGTAGGTTGTTTAAATTGAATGCGAACAGCAAACGCACCGGGGCGGGGCCGGGGCCTACCCTCAACTTTCCGCAGAATTCCCTGGAATGGAATGCCGGCGCGAGCGGTACATTACACTACCTGCCTGCAGAACTAGGTACTTATTTAACCCTTTGCGTACGCTCACAAAGCATGATACAGTTTGTTGCCAGTCGAAGTTAGAGGTAATGCTTTTTGCAATGTAGGTACCAATTAACATTTTTGAGTAATGTAAATAACTTTTAATATATACCTATATTATAATTTTACATAAATAATATAATTATTAATTTATAAGAATTGGATTTAACTTTATAAAAAAATAATTTATAAAATTGGATTTAAGCAGAGAGATAAAATTAATTCCAACATAATAAACATTAATTAATTTGGACATAAGTTTATGTAACTTCATTCGGAAATTAAAATATAATAAATTCATTCTACAAAAAAAACTGAGTGAAAAAGAATAGTATAATAATAATAATGTAATATGGAAAATTTATAGGGATTATGTAAGTTTTTAACCTAAAATAGAATAAGAGGTAAGATTAAAAACATGGAGCGACAGTTGGTTGGCACGTGACACCGAACGGGTTAACTATAGTCACTGGCGCCGCCATTGGACAATGATGTCGCCATTGGCTCAGGCCCGCCATTGTGATCGTCCAGCAAATAGTGATGTGGTAAACGATATCGGTTGTAAGTATCGATGTACGGAAGATTGGATGTGCGTGTTTTTCCAATTGATGAGATCAGATTATTTTTGTGATTACCGGTGCGTAGTAAATAAAAAGTTTTTGCCAAATGTAGTATAAAACTTTTCATGGGTGGAAATTTTAATTTTAATTGTAATTTGTGAATATTTGTGCGAAATGCAGTGTTGTAGGCTATTTTAAGCGCTTTGTTTTGCAAAACTTGCAGTTTTTTATAGTTTGTGTCACAGGTGCTACTCCAAACCGGTGCAGCATAAGAAAGGCAAGGGCGAATCAGTGTGGTGTAAATTTTTATTTTAGTTTTAGGGCTCAGATTACTATGCCTATTCATTATAGGACTCAGGGCACCAAAAGCTTTAAGTCCTTTAGTTCGAGAATATTCTACGTGGGATGACCAGTTAAGCTTACTGTCAAGGTAAACGCCAAGATATTTCACTTTCTTATTCCAGGATATTTGGTAGTCTTTTAGAACAAGTCTTTTAATGGGGGGTTTGCGTTTACGAGAGAACATGATAGCCTCTGTTTTGGACTCGTTTAGCTTGAGTCTCCATTTATGAAAATATGTAGAAAGTAAATCCAACGACAGTTGCAGTCTACTGATGATTAGGTCCTCGTCAGAGCTAGAAGTGTAGGATGCGGTATCGTCCGCGAAACATGCGAGGTGTGTTCGCGGCTGTTTAGGGATGTCATTAATGTAGGCTAGAAACAACAAGGGTCCTAGTACAGAGCCTTGAGGGACTCCTGCTGGAATACTTTGAAGGTCTGAGGTTTCGTTATTGATGTGCACCTTAAATTGACGATTCTCTAAATATGATTTTATTAGTTTTATAAGGTTGATTGGTAAGCCATATGTATAGAGTTTATGTAGGAGACCATCGTGCCAGACAGTATCGAATGCTTTCTCAATGTCAAGTAAAAACATTCCGGTCGAATTCCTTAAATTAAGATTATGAGCAGCATGCTCACCGACTCTAGCCAGTTGTTGTATGGTCGAATGACACCTGCGAAACCCGAATTGTTCGTTAATGAATTTTTGCTCAAGAGATGCCATAATGCGGTCGTAGATTACGCGCTCAAATACCTTACCGAGAGTAGACAGCAGACTGATCGGACGGTAATTTACAGCTTGTTTGTGGTCCTTCCCTGGCTTCGGAAGAGCTATAACTTTAGCAGTTTTCCAAGACGAAGGATAGTATTGAAGTTTGAGGCATGCGTTAAAAAGTTTGGTCAGAAGCACTAAGCATTTCTGTGGCATATATTTTAGGAGTATATTATGAACATCGTCCTCGCCGGGGGCTTTTCGGATTTTTAGTGTACGAATATGCTTGAAAAATTCCCGAGGAGTCGCAAGGCGTACTTGATTAGAGACGTTATATGATTTTAGGCAATTAATAGAAGTAGCTACTTCATGGTTAGTTTCTTCATCATACCAATCCAATGTAAGGCTCATATTTTCCTTGAAAGCTGAAGCTAGAATGTTGCACTGCTCCACCACGGATGACGTGAGTTCCTTGTTAGGCTTTTCAAGGGGTGGAATAGTAATGGACTTCTTCTGCAATGATTTTGCTATACGCCACAAGTCTGATGGAGCTTTATCGGCTTTGGATAATTTGCTATTCCAGATATTATCATTATATACTTTTACAGCCTCTTTAATCTTAGCCTGTAAATCATTAATTTCGGATCGTATGAGTTTACGAGTATTAAGCTCTAGTGTACGGAGCTCACGAAAGCGAAGGGTGTTTTTACGCTTTATCAATTTTTTAAAAAATTTTGGTAATGGTTGAGCTACTTGTCTGGAATTTACCTTCGGTACAGAAAGGTCTCTGACCTTCTTAAGAGCATTAGTCAGGGTAAGTACAGCCTCGTCTATTGCGTCAACTGAGCTAAAAACGGAACTCGAGATTGAGATATCATCATTCAGAATTGAGCGAAATCTAGACCAGTCAGCTCGATTATAATTGTACATTATTTTAATGTTATCATGTCGGTTAAAACCGTCTAGCTTAAAGAAAATAGGTAGGTGATTCGAAGATAGAGCTGCAACAGTAGCTGGGGTTATTGAGGAGTGAATATTTGACACGAGAACCAGATCTGGAGTAGAAGGCTGTAGCTCGACTCTATAATGAACTAGAGTTGGGGTTGGGGGAGCATGTATGCTGAATTCATTGTGGACCATGAGGTTATAAAGGTTTTTACCGTGCGGGTTCATAGTGCTATGTCGACACCAATGAGGATGCCGTGCGTTAAAATCACCCGCGAGTAAGACATGCCGACTGGAGTCGAAGAGGGCTTTCAGGTCCTGATAAATAAGTGGTAAATTAGGCGACTGATAGACAGAATAAACACAATATCTCTTACCCAAAATCCCAACTTCTACGCCGATAGCTTCCATATGTCGCATTGTTTTAGGCGCTGATTTTTGCATATGGGGAATTGTATTTCTAATAAAAATAGCAACACCCTGACCGCGTGAGTTCAATTTGTCCTGGCGATAACAACAGAAACCTGGAATTTGTAGAGTGATTTGCTTGGCAAGTCTTGTTTCACAAACTGCAATTATGTCGGCAGATAATTTATCTACTGCAAGATCTATGAGTTCAGGGAGCTTTGTGCGTATGCCGTCCGCATTCCAAAACATGATTCGAAGTTCACTTGTGTCAAACATACTGATTCAAGTGTGTCATGATGAGGATGACCTTATCCATCATACTAGTACATGAAGAGAATTTGTGCTTGATACGCCTGATGGTGTTGAAGATGTCAAGCATCTCTTGTGTTTCAGCATCCAGCTGGGGTGGTGCCTCAGGTTGGGATGCGTGTACAGCTTCGTCATCCTTAGCCATCTTTGATGGGGCACAGGTCCAGACCGAGGCGCGAGGTAGGCCACTTGATTGCCTAGGAGCCTTTGCTGAAGTCGCTGACGTTGTCATAGCCGTTACGCAAGGTTGGCTACTTGAAAGACTGGGTGTCTCTGATGGTTTGGTTTGTGAGGACAAGCGTTTCTCCGTTGCAGTTGCTGGTTTGTGCTGTGTCTTTGGGCCATGTTTTTTCTGCTGGAGCCGCTCAAGGTAAGCAGTACGAGCAGGGCACTTCCTAAAATTGGCAGGATGGTTTTCCTTACAATTGCAGCATTGCGCAGGGCTAATACGCTCTTTTTTAGGGCAGTTTTGAGTAGCATGCATCCCAATGCACTTAACGCATCGAACAGGAAGGTTGCAGTTTCTAGATGCATGTCCAAAGTTTTGGCAACGGTAACACTGCGTACCAGAAGAAGACTTGGGCTTGAATCTTTCGATCTTTATGACGCAGTTGCAAAGGTATTTGGTTTGTCTGAATTTAACGATGTCAGAACCTGCTGGTAGTTGTACCAACAAAGGTGGGCATGCCATCGTCGTGTTCACCGTAGATGAGCTTTTGAGTGGGTTCACTGTGACATTGGCAAAGCCCAGAGACGCAAGATCATCTCGTACTAGAGGAATGGCTTCTATTGGTATCCCACGCACAATGACCTTGTAGCTCCTTTCTTCTTTTCGTGAAAAAGTATGAAAAAGGACATTTTCTGCACGTAGGCCGTCAGTTACCATGCGGTGACTATCATTGGTGTAGCAGTGAATAGCCACCTTGCCATTGCGACGATACTGAAGATAAAAATCTTTAGTGAACTTGGTGATCAAGGTTGTGATCGCTTGATGAGACCACTCTTCTTTGATTTCCACCACTATAGGTGGGATTCGACCTGTGCGAGATGCAGGTGCTGACTTTGAAGCTTCTGTTTCATCGCCGTCGGACATATCTGCTAGCCCTTTGAAGCGGTTGCTCGTACTGATGTTTGCCTGGCTGGTAGTTCTGCCGCTGTTTCGAGTTCTTTTGGGTTTAATCCAGATGTCACCGTCGGCAGGTCTTTTGTTGGGTAGGCTTTCAGTTGACGAAGTCCGAACAAGATACCGGTCCATGTTCTACGAAAGTCCAGTTTTATCGATATCCGATTATCGAGCGGTGGACCACTCTAGTATGAATGCAAAACCGGTAGCCGCGTTAACGCACTAGTGAGGTAAATGCGTGTGCACACCGCGCGAGCCGAACACGATATTTTTGACAGACATGCGGAGGCATTAGTCATAGATGTATTAAAATTCTAAAATTACAAACTTAACCGCATTCAATTGTGAATCAGCCCAAGGATTAGGTAATTGCTCAAAATTTAATCCATTTGATGGTATTTTGATTCATTTTGGATTACATCAAATATTTACTAAGGTAATCAAAATATTCGATTTTATTCATTTTTCGGACTTCCAATTAGTAAACAGGAAGTAAACCTAATCAGAAAAAAAACCCATTAGAAATCACATCTTGTACTAGTTCGTGATTCCAATACTAATGGCAAAGAAAAGCCATTAGGGTAAACTCACACGAACATAAAGTACAACTGGTAGTACAAGTAGCACTACGTAGCCGCCGAAAGCCGCGTAAATGCAAATTACAGTTTTAGCAAAATTGTATTGCTAATAATCTTTTAAAAAAAAAGGTAGCACTCCGGGAGTGCCGGCAGAAGTGAAAACTTACATCTTACGATCTTACGCTTTTTCGATCAGCATCACGTGACCCTGACGCGAGTTTGAAAGTTTTTACCCATACAAAAAAAGTGCTCAGCGCCGCTAAAGAAGTTTTCACTTCAATAACGTTATCAAATCAAATCTCAATAACCGTAAGACATTGAATCGAATTAATGTAGCACATGACTCCCACAACCCCTGGAAATTCTGTTGCTCCATGGTACCAAACACTCTGTATAATATTAGTCTGAATAAAAGTGACCATATGCAAAACAAAAGCAGGTGTACAGGTGTAGTAAAAGGTCATGCCACTCTAAGGGCAATAGCGCACTAGCGACCTGGCAGCGCGGCTGAGACGCGCGGCCTGGCCGCAGACGTTGCGATTTGCAACGCGGCCAGCGACTGAACACGGGCCGCAAATGCGTCGCTTGGATCTCGCTGCCCGCTGCGGCTCGGTGTGGCCGCTGGCCGCGCGCGGTGCGCGTGCTCTGTAGCGATTTCATACTAAGGTATCTATCTCGATGGCCGCCGCGACCTGGCCGCTGCGGCCTAGCCGCTGGTGCGCTATTGCTCTAATACCACGTTCAGGCGAGGTCACGTTATCGGATTTTTATTTCACGCTTGAAAGAATTTACTGAAAGATAGAGAGAACAGAAATATTTAAGGTGGGATAGATTCACATAAAATCGTGGATTAAGAATTAAACTCGAAGAATTTGAGAGACATCGAGAATTAATTCGTGGATTAAGAATGAAAAAAACTTTGAAACTCCGTTGATAATGTGAATCAGGCTAGTTTAATTATATTATAGCCGCTTTGCCCTGAGGCTACCGTCAGAAGCTGCCAGAAATTTCACGTGTTTTTTCAGGTTCCCTTTAATGATGACCTTGGAATAATTTACATAATTTGTGATTCACGTAAGGTAAGATTTGATTGGTTTAAAAAAATATAATTAATAAGCTTAGTAAGATTAAACTAAAATGTATTATAAACAAAAACTAACGTGTTTTAAAATACATTTAAGCGACAAAACAGACTTATTTTCGTATTGCGTCACAAAACGGTATCTATATCAGCAATTTGTAATTTTTACTTTATTTATTGGTGTAATTAGAACGGCTTTAGGCCAATTATACTAATTACAGGAGGTTTTAAAATTAAATATTAGTGTAGTTAGATTAAGTAGGTACATAATGCTAGAAATACCATGTCAAATAATAAACAATAAATCAAGCATAATTAAATTATCATAGGAAATATTCAAGTGTCAGATTTAGGTAAGTACCTATAATATAAATTTAAGAATTGATATAAGTCAAAATCAAATATATAGTAAAACATTTGTCAAAATTCACATTCACAAAAAGTTAGACATGCAAGCATAAGAGTTCTCCACTCGTCCGCGAATATATCGGTGTCCGGGACTGGAGGCTCCAGTAGTTTGTCCAGGGCTGCGAGAGTCCTAGGTATGGGAGAGCGGGTGGGCGCCACCGTGCGGCTCGGAGTTGGAGCAAAGAGTCGATGTCTCCTGCCCCGTAGGTAGTTATTGGTTACATAGAGTTGAAGTGACTTATTCACCAAATCAGGCGCGTGGTACCACGAAACACCTTGCAGATTGTTGACTGATCATGCGCTCTTCGCGTTAGGAGAGAGTTAAAGCTAAGAAACCCAAGAAGAAATCTCGTCGGGTACATTCCTGGTTATGTTTGTATAGGAATCTTAAGAACGCTTTCTGTACTTTTTCCAAAAGGAGCGCGTAGGTGGATTCAAAAGTATTCCATGTACAAGAGCTTGACTCAAGCCTACGTCGAACCAAAGTAGAAAACAGCAAGAGTTGGTTGTAAGCACGTTACAACGAATGCTGGTTTTATGACAGAGCCGTTTGTAGATTGTAAAATAATTGTAATTAGTATGTAGGCATATTGACCGCACAAGCCCCCTCAAACCCAGCCCAATTTCAAAAAACCACGCATCACGTCACGTCATAAAATTAATCAAACAGCCCATAAAAACTTCTGAATTGAACAACTCAGTAATAAATCATTGGCTAACGACTAAGTTAAAATCAAAGTGGAATATAAAGGGTGAAATTATTTTCGTATAGCCCTAATTTACGAGCTTCATAATTTACACTTTCAATTGATTTGATTGAGGAGTTCTATTATTATATACAGGGTGGAATTTTGTAATGCCACCTGGAGGGAAAGTACTCTTAATACTGTAGATAGAAAATTATACTAAAAGAAAACATTCCTTTATTTTTGAAAAGAAAGAAAACTGCATTCAAAGATTTTCGAAAATTCGCTTGCCACACCCGGGAATCGAACCGACTGAAATCGGTAAAAATTACACCCTGTACTTTTATTGCATAGATCGTTAGGGTCAATAATAAGGATGAAATCTCTCTAACAAACTTAATAAATTAAATGAAAGGAAAACCATGAAATCTTAAATTATAAATTGAATGGGTCAAGTTAAGCACTTTAACTTAAAGATCCATCTGTTTACTTGTGTCAGTAATTATTAATTATCATTGACGTTATTTATCCATTAAAATGACGAATTGATATTTACATAAGACGATTGAAATTTGCACGTGTTTGTACCTAATGCAGACTCTTCTATCTTAAAATACTGGATCTCTTAAGAAATGAGTTAAATGGTTTCCCCGAGGCGGAGCGAAACCAAATAATTCTACAGCAAGATGGTGCTCCAGCCCATAACAGCAGAATCACTACTGCCTACATTAATAACCATTTTAATACCTGGATTGGTACCAACGGCACAATCAGATGGCCTGCGAGATCACCAGATCTCACCCCTTTAGATTTTTTTTTGTGGGGATATGTAAAAAATCTAATTTACATAAAATCTTATGTGAATGTAAACTAGTTGAGAGTTGAAGTTCAGAATACGATTTATAATATTCACCACAACACGTTATTAAAAGTTACTAGAAATGAATACATAAGAAGAATAAATTTTTGTATCCAAGAAAATGGAGCCCATTTTGTGCAACTAATTAGTAAGACTTTTATTGTAAATAATTAAAATAATTTAAGATTTATGGTTTTCCTTTCATTTAATTTATTAAGTTTGTTAGAGAGATTTCATCCTTATAATTGAACCGATCGATCTATGCAATAAAAATACAGGGTGTAAATTTTACAGATTTTAGTCGGTTCGATTCCCGGGTGTGGCAAGCGAATTTTCGAAAATATTTGAATGCAGTTTTCTTTCTTTTCAAAATTAAAGGAATGTTTTCTTTGAGTAAAATTTTCTATCTACAGTATTAAGAGTACTTTCCCTCCAGGTGGCATTACAAAATTCCACCCTGTATATTCTCTGGTTCTGTAATAACTTCTTTGAACAAGTTCTTAAAACATACTTTTCTAACTTATTAACAATTTTATAGAGAGAAATCAAGTAACACAATGAACACTTTATTTTCTTTTTGATACCAAAATGATTTAAAGTATAAAATTTGACTTATCTAAGAGCTTATTTTGTAAGCTAAAAGTTATTGATTTCTGATTTCAATAGTAATAATAGCTGAACCACAGCTAAATGGTTGATACAGTTCAGTCAGGACTGAACTTTTAGTAATTTCTTCGTTCTACATGTCTACTTACGACAATTCCCGATACTCATTCTATCTATCATTTTATTGCCTACTGTTACTTAAATTTTGTCAGTTTTGTTAAATTTATTTAAGCATACCCCTTGAAATATGTCAAAATATAGCCCCGAGCTCAGAAAATCTCCAATAGCAGAGACCGCTGTTAAACCACAAATGAAAAATAGGTTAAACATAAGACACTGGATAAAAATAAATTCACCCTTCTCAAACTATTTCTCAGAGCGCCGATAAATCCTTACTCAAAATGGCAGGTATACCTGCAGGGTTTCAGTTCTATCGTCGTATTTCAACGGTAAAATATTATATTTCTCGCACAACACTCTCAGCTGCTGCCGTCATGTGAAGTCCCAGGAAAAAAGGATTATGAAAGAATTCGGAACTTACCCTTTGGCTCAGCTTTTTCGGAAAGGTGTTCGATTTAATAATGAATTTTATATGACAGACCTTCACTCGTTGCTGTTGCTTTTTTGATTTGTCTGCAAAATGGCAGAACCAGTGGGTTTTTACCTTGATGTTGAAATTGAGGTTTTATTAGAAAACTCTCGCGATAATGTTTATACTTGCATCCCAATAAAGATTGGATGGCTCGCCGCGACATAAAAGACCACTCAAGAGCAGATTTTTTAACTGTAGTCTAGAATTTTTTTCATTCATCTATTTCAACACTCACACGATAGTATCATTATTATTTCAGAAACCTATTTCAGATACTTGCCTAAATTGGCCGATGACCCAAATTGATGCACGATTCAAATAACCTGGACTTTCGAGCTCACGTCATTGATGTAATTGTGGAATTATTTATCCTATTCAACACAATAGAATTGGTACGATAATAATTAAATATTATGTATAATTTATTTCAAGAAGCTATTTCAGATAAGTACTTGCCTTGATTGGGGAGTGACTCAAATTGATGCGCGATTCAAATAACCTAGACAAGCTGAATTTGGTCTTACAAAAGCTTGCATAAAAGGGTTAAATTCGATTTCCAATAATTTATTTTCCGGACCTAGGTATATTTAGCCTAGCTACCTAGACCACCCTGTCTAGCTACCTATGTAGTTACCGAGTAAGGAACCATAAACTACTAATCTTTATAGCAAAGTTATACGTTAGCGTTTAACTGGATTCCACTAAAACTCCTAGAAATTTCACACTGCAAAAGTTTTGAACGGTGCGAATGAAAAATCAGAAATCGCTTGGAATCATACGATTTTTCTCGAACTTTCCGAACCCGTTCAAAACTTCTCTAATAGGGATTAATAAAAGTTAGTATAGTCTAAAACTCACGCGTGCAGTGCCTGGGCTCGTCCGAAGAATCACCGCAGTCGTTCGTACCATCGCAGAATCTATTCACTGGTATACACTTCTTGTTTGCACACTGGTACTCCGATATTCTACACCGGGTATCATTTCCCAGTAACACTGGCAGTAGTTCTGGCTCTGGTATCGGCTCGTCTTTATGGTATTTGGGTTCATCTTTTTGATAACTAAGCTTTTTCTGATAGAATGGACCGTCTTTCTGGTAACTCGGCTCATTTTTCTGATAGAAAAGATCGTTTTTCTGGTTACTGGGCTCATTTTTCTGGTAAAACGGACCATTTTTCTGATAGTTTGAACCGTCTTTTGGATAAATTCTCTGACCATTCTGGTAGATTGGTTCCTCATTTTGATTTATTGGTTCGGTGTTTTGGAACTTCGGATCATCTTTTTGATAATTTATATCATTTTTCTGATAGCTTGGACCGTCGTCCTGACTTGAACTAGATTTCTGTTCTTTCTGGTGGTTAGTTTCTTGGTAGGTCGGTCGGTCATTGAACGCAGTGGTAGTGACCTCGTCGCAATCGGCGAAGGAAATAATACTGATCAATATTCCGATTCCCAGAGCGATATCTGAAACAAATAAAGCAAAGTTAGAATACGTATTGATGGGCATTTACATTGGAAACTTATTCAACCTACCTTAACTTGATTTCCAACCGTTAGTAATAAGTTATCTTTATTCACAAAGAAAATTACAATCAACTATAGAAATAAATTACAACTAGTATTTACGATTGAAACATTGAGCTAACAGCAGACTGTTGCAAGCAATCTACAGGTAGCTCAACTGATCCATGTCATATAATAAGTTAGTTTTAAAATCATTTAATGTACATACCTACCTACTGGTTATGAATACTGAAATAAAAAGTTTTGAATTACGCAATTGAATAAAACCTAAACATATCCGTAAATATTTTCTAGCTAAAAACAATTCTGCAGCCAACGAAAATTCGACTGTAGTTTGAACCGACAAATGAAAGCCGAAGTAAACCGGCGAAGACCGGTAACTGGATAACTGTGTAGTTGATTAGAATCGCTTGTAAACAATGTGATCATGTTTGCTTTTAATTTCGCTCTGTTTAACGGTTTTTTATTCTGAAAACAAGTTTGTTTGGTTACAGAATTACGTTTTATGGAATCCATTCACCTGATTGTCATAATATGGTGTACCTAATTATTTGATTAAATTATATTATCACTCAAGCACGCATATTTTATAGGCCTTGATATTATTTTATTTGAAAAAAAAAGGTTATAGTCATAGCGTATTTTAGGGTTCCGTACCTCAACAGGAAAAAAATGAAACCATTAAAGGATAACTTTGTTGTCCGTCTGCCTGTCTGTCTATTTAAATGTCTGTCAGCCGCCTTTTCTCTGGAACTCGTGGAGGTATCGAGTTGAAATTAACATCAAATACTCAAGCCCGTAACCTCTTGGAGCCTAGATATAAAAAAAACTTCTAAATCAACGCAATCAAGCGTTACATCCGCTTGTGTCCGAATATTTTGAAATTTCTAAGGATATCACATGCACACAAAACCTATAGAGTAGGTACTTCCCATAGACCAAATATCATGGAATTTGGCAAGAAACAAGGTATTATATCACAAGTAAAGGGAAAAATCCGAAATTCGTAAATATGTAATTTAATCACTAAACAATTACTTTTGAGTCTCACCATGGACCCAAAACCTATAGCGTACTTCTCGTTGACCTAGAATCATAAAATTTGCCAACAAGCAAGATCTGATAGCACAAATAAAGGGAAAATCTGATAACCGTGAATTTGTAGTTTATCACCAAAAACCTATTTTTAATTCTCCCCATGGACCAAAACCTACAAGGGTACTCACTTCGCGTTGACTAGGTCAACGCGAAGTGGGTACCCTTGTCGGTTTTCTTTCAATCATGAAATTTTGCAAGAAACAAGGTCTTAAATTATACGGAACCCTTGGTGCGCGAGCCTGACTCGCATTTGACGTTTAATTTATACTAGATTTTGAAATATCTAATTAATAAACTACTTGTTCCGCATCAAACTTGGTTTCTTATCTGCTTTTAGAATCCCTTCTCTAAAAATATCAAATTCTCATTAACTGTGAAGTTTTTCTCTTGGGGTTTCAAGTGAATAGCAGTATTTTACTGAAACTGTCATCAATCTTCCTCAGTCCTGTCTGAACGACGCCTTTTCATGCCTTCTATTCCGCGTTGGGATCGCTTGAATGGGTAATATAAATTAAAAGATGGATTTATGCCGTTTTGAAATGTAAGCAAATATTGGAAGGTTTTTTTTCACAATCTTATTGTCAGCATCTTGATTGAGTACCCTGGCTTCTTTTTGCTTATTTGGGAGAATCAAAATTATTTTGTAGGAAATCATAATTAATGTGAGTTTTTGAAAGAACCAAGGCAAAATTTAATGGATGGAACTAGAACTTGCTTCTCAATATATTAAAAAAAAAAAAGGATTTACAAATAGTATTTACTAGAAAATAGTTTAGGCCAGAAATAGAGGACAAGACTGTTTTTAACTTATTTGACTGAAAATGGCAGAAGCCTTTATTCACAAGGAAAATTACGCTAGTATTTACAATTGAAACAACTGAGCTAACTACAGACTGTTACAAACAATCTACAGGTAGCTCAACTGATCCATATCAATACCAGTCGGGAGCGTCCCCAAGACGCTGACTGCATTCCCACGCTGTATGGCAATGCTGATGCGCTGTGCCAGATACTCACCAGCTCTCGGGTCACGCGTTGCTTCGACCAGACGAGACGCTCAGATAATTTTTTAAAAACCCGAAGAGCCTCGGTACCCCACGGTCCTAGGGTCTCGACTCCAAGGGGAGCAAATGTGTAGGCTCTATCGAGACCTGCGATCTTCGGCCAAATCTGCCGCCGCACCCGCCCTCACGGATGTCCTCGGAAGAAGGGAAGGCGCAAGTGTGTCGACGCATGTAGCGTCCCACATAATGGGCCTCCCCATCTTATTTGATACTAGACGATCGCCTCGCGGTTTCACCCGCGTAGTTTCCGTTCCCGTGGGAATTCCGGGATAAAATATAGCCTATGTCACTCCCTAAAAAGTAAGCTTCCAAACGGTCAGAAGTACAAGAATTTTTCAAATCGGTCCAGTAGATTCGGAGCCTATTCAATACAAACAAATAAACAATCAAATCTTTCCTCTTCATAATATTATTAGTATATTTGTATAATAAATAAATAAATAAATAATGCTGGACAATTCACCCATGCTAAAACAAACTACGAATCTAAGTGTCGTTTCGGAGTCAATCAACATAATGTCGATAGAATCCAAAACTAAAATTGGCTAAAAGTTTGTTTTAGCAAAGATTCACAGTGGGCTTTACACAGACGCTCTATCACGAATGAACCAGCTAGCGTGCGCGAAAGAGCTACATAGTGTGTAAAGATGTTGGAAGGCGAAGGGAAAAATCGCGCGATAGCGCTCATCAGTCAGTCTATAAACAGTACTCTGTGCACCAGTCATGCGAGCAATCACGTGTTCAGAGGTTGCCTTCACACGTAACATTCTTTCGCGCCTTCTGCATTCCTCTTCTTTTTCTTCTGCGTATTCTTACCCTACCTATAAGATGGCAAATAAAACTGTGCGAATTGCACACACTCAGACACGCACCAGTTCTGGACGATGTATCACGCGTGATTAGCCGGCACCGGATTACACGGCCGCTCTTTCTACTTAATTAATATTTCTTCATGAAGTGAAGAAATATCAATTAATTTAGTCGCCTTTCTATTGTTGTTAAGATAGTGAGGCGGGGCGGGAAGACAAAGAATGAGAAAAAGGACTACGTTGCAATACGTTATACCGAAGGTTAAGAAAGTTTCTTGGAAAACATCCTTGAGTGGGTCTATGTAGGTAGACGGATCACTGATGTAGTTAATTCTAGCATAGAATTTCTAGGTATCGGGATTTCCACGAACATTATTTTGTAATTTTTGAACATACCTAATTTATGTAGTTTTGAACTATCCGACTAAAATTGGCACTGAAAATAAAAACTTACTTTAATGCAATAATATTTCATGCTAAGAAAGTTTTGAAAGTTCTGGGTAAACAGATAAAATCCTAGAACTTAGAATTTACAGGGTTCCCTGTATATTCTATTCTAGTACTAGGATTTTATCTGTTAACCCGGATTATCCCTGGTTTTTATATTTTTAAAGAATTTTGAACTTATCATAAAATAATTTTGAAATATTTATAAAGCAGATTACGAGTTATTTTTGCTCATAGGATCTTTAGCGACAGCTAGTCGAGTGAAGGATACGTGAAAAAAAATATACTGGCTGCTTACAAAATACAAAGTTACGTCTTCGTTTATTTTTTGTAACGCTTTGAAAATGGTATTACAGTATTTTGTTTCATTAACTCAAACTTTCACTGCTCGAATCGGAGGTGACAGCTCTCGCACGATTTGTAGTATACATTGTCCGGCATAGATATCTGCATTGTATATGCAAATAGTTACCATTAGCACAATTCACGTGTCACAATAACGTTAACATTACAATAGTATCGGCAGACCCTTGTCAGATTGTGGGGCTGATAATTCATTCGATACGTCTCCTTCTGAAAATCCATTCAGACGGTTGCTTATCAAATAATAATAGAAGTCCTCGAGTGTATAACCTTATTTGTGACGTCAGGCTAGACAAAGGTTTTGTGTTGTTTTATTCAGAGATCTCGGGAATATTGTGTTCTTACAGATAAAAATCTTTATTCACAAAGAAGATTACAATAAACTAATAGAAATAAATTACAGCTAGTATTTACAATTGAAACAATTGAGCTAACTGCAGACTGTTGCAAACAATCTACAGGTAGCTCAACTGATCCATATCAATACCAGTTGGAAGCGTCCCCAAGACACTGGCTGCACTGCCCCGCTGTATGGCAATGCTGATGCGCTGTGCCAGATACTCACCAGCTCTCGGGTCACGCGTCGCTTCGACCAGATGCTTGGCAGAGCCTTGGTACCCCACGGACCTTGGGTCTCGACTCCAAGGGGAGCCAATGTGTAGGCTCTACAATAAATAAAGATAAATAACCATGTTCTATGAAATTACTCCACTATACAAAGAGGATGTAGTTTAGAGAGCTTTTGAGCTTAACTGCAAACTCAAGCAGATACCTTTTAACCCAATTAAAATGAACAAGGTAACCTAATAAGAAATTCATTAGAAAATCTAGAACACCCAAAACACACAAGTCAGACATTAGCAACGTGAAATAAAAACGTTACAGTGGTCACGCGAACTTGCGAGGTTAGTTTTTGCAAAAAAATGTTTCTTAAATTATGAAAGACCGTCCAGCACTTAACTCCTTGCAATATTCCCATTGAAAATTTAAAGTGACAAACAGTCAATATGGTACTTTTTAGGGTTTCGAAAATAAAGTATCGCTTTGTCCGTCCTTTTTTGCCTCCTTAATAACTCAGCAACTACCGCAGCTATCAACTTGACATTTAAAATAATAATACTTTTCGTGCGCCTGTTTTCAAAAACAAATGATAAATGAAAGTGAACATTTCCCATACAAATTGACATGTCGAAATTTTAAAAGATACCTACAGGGTCATGTGGGGTATCAAATGACACGTATCAGTTTGTACATTTTAAAATTTCTATAGTCTCATAGTTTTTGAATATAATACGTGCTTTTTGAAAATAATACGTGCTATTTTAATACGTGCTATGTTATGTCCAATGAATCAGCAGGTTAACTAAAGAGGAACTGATAAGCGAAACCTATGGAAAGCGGAAAATAGCGCCATTACCAGTTTCAATTTCTCAAAGTTTATTGAAACTATATACATAGTCGTATAACTATAGCATAGCACGTAAGGTGCATATATCTATTATTGTATGTATATATTGACCCAAATGCTATTAGGGTGTCTACACACGAAAGTCACCGACACGGCCCGGGGCGAGTTGGATGTTGGCGGCTTGGTCAACGACATGTTGTCAACTTGACATCTAGGGTCCAAAGACGAAGTTGGTAAACATAGTCGGTATCACGAAATCAGCAACTTTGACAAGTCGCGGAGTGTTGCGGACATGCCACTGACATTAAAAGAGTTTTTTTATAGTCAATAGGCCTTTGTTTAACCACAATCTCACCTGCTGGTAAGTGACGAGTACATGCAGCCGACTTTGTTGCAGACGTGACATTTATCGCGGACAAGTCGCAAGAAATTGGCGAACACTGTCCCCGACATAATTCCATAAAGCGACAGTAGGTACTCTAGAAGTGGGATGAAACAAGAATATCTTTTTAAAAACAGCCGGTGAGAAACGACACAATTATTTACTTTTGACTTGTTGTGCGAACAATTTGGTGCGAAACACCGCTTCACCAAAAATTCCAAGAAAATGATTTAATTTTATCGTGGGAATTGTCAATATATTTTGGGTAGAAATAACAATTTTAAATTGGTGGTGAGAAACTGTGTGTAGAAATAACAATACACCTGTCCATCAACCCGCCGGGTATGTCGACGGCGCGTTGCCGACTTTAGTGTGTAGACTCCATTAGGTAGGTGCAACTTGGCCTAGCCCCAAATGTTCAGCTACTTTGTAGCCGCCTCGTATGTAATTCACTAAAACTTTCTGAAAGGCTTGCCGCTACCACTCTAATACAATTTAGATGGCTCACCTAAAGTGGTGCAGTGCTTAAAAGTTCGAAGCAACATGAATGGTTTGAGTAGTTCTTATTGAAAATCCATTTTGTTACATTAACTGATAGACTGATTGGTGACACAGTCGTTTCTTTGTTTTGTTTTTGGTTAGGGGGTTGTGAAATTAAACAAAGCTTATCTTCGCTTACCTAAATGTAGCTAGCTACAACTACTATTGCCTTGACGCATTATCAACAACTCACGTCATTGCAAAATGAACTAAAAGATATGGTTTAATTCCAAATTAGCACTATAATTGAAATCATCAAAAACACTGTTAGATATTCATAAAAATTCTGTTTCATTCAGTATTTGGATCAAAAAGTTTGAACCAAATTAGTGCAACACGATCAACTTTCCCGTTAGTCCTATTAACATGCCAGTTAGCCAAATTGGATGCTAATTTAAGTGCTAGCGTTCACGCTCAGGTTTACTTACTCGGTTAAGGGCTCGCTAGCTAACTGTGTTTGCCTGTAAACGTGTGATCTGACGCGCCCAATAGAGTGAATTTTAATTTCAGCTAACTGCGGAGAAGGATGCAACATAAGCAATATTTATATTTTTTTTTTTATATTTAGTTCTTTGGAGTAGTGTGAGAATTAATGTATGAGATTCTTATCTTTTTATAACGAATGAATGGAGTAGGTACTTTGGGAACAACTCTTTAAAAACGAAGTAAGATTAAACTTAAGGCGCCAAATAGGGTGTCATTTGAAACGAAGTAAGATCCGAGTTAAAGACAAAATATTATAAAGAATAATATAATCTTAATTTGAATAGAAGAGGATGCATACAATGACTCAAATTCAGTTCTCTTACGGCCCATACGACGTATACGGCCCGGCCAAGTGAAGAGGCGAATTTGAACATGTAGGTACTATAGTTTTTAAAAAAAGTAATTAAAGAAAGAACATTGTAATAATTTACTGACTGCTTCTGCACTTGATTAATTGCACTATTCTGGCATTAATTCTAAGCCTTTTCAATTACATATCTCCGATTTTTTTACAAGATTAATGATTTTAACCAAACCATTTTCTTTTTAACCAAATTTGAAAAAAGGAGAAGGTTCTATGTTCTTTTGTATCTTTTTTGAATGTTCACTGATTTTTCTGACCATATTGTGGACTGATTTTGATGATTTAAAAAATTTTCACAAAACATTTCATAAAAATCTATTCCCGTGATATTAGTATTAGCTTCCATTCTTAAGAGACTCCCTAGCCTGTAAGTCAACAAATTTTTGGTCTGTTTACCTTTTATTTGTATACCTATGTTTTTCTCATTCACTTCATTATTAAGTAGGTACTTATTGATACAACTCATTAATAAGCAAGCCGTGTTCACAACGAGTAGGTTTTACACTCATTCTAATTTACATAATGTTTAAGTCAATCCTTGTCTTTGTTCTGTGTAAAAACCAGTTTTGTGAACCTACAAATAAAAAAAAATAAAAAAAAAAAATCTGCCCGAAAAATTAAAAAACAGTGTTAATATAATTTCAAAACCATCACTTTTAGCTAACAAGTGATTGTTACCTACAAAGTCACATTATCGAATGAATAAGTAAGCAAAATACTTAAAATCTATAAAAACTGACGATTTCGCTACTCGTAAAGAAAAGTTGGTGTTCTTCCAACACAAATAAGGTTTGTAGCTAACCCGCTTACATCCGTAAGGAAACTTAAAATCATTACTCAGGTAGCCAAAAGTTAATACTTACCAACTCTAAGGTTTTTGTTATTATAGTGCGTAACCCCACACGCAGGGTAATTTCTGAGAAATCAAATAATATTGCAAATATTTTCGACTTCGACGGGACTTGAACCCGCATCCTTCCTTCAGCACAGGAATGTGCGACAACAACTATACCACGAGGTCAAGTGACGTCTCTAGCGCCGTTAGCTCCACCGTATTATTGCGACCAATTTTTGCGATATTATTTGATTTCTCAGAACTTACCAACTCTACTTAAACAATTTCTCTTAAAATTCAATTAAAATTCTCCCGAAGACTTTCATCCTTGTCTATCAATGCTGAAATTGTGTTAAAAGAGTTGGTAACTGTTTATTGTTGAAAGGTAGAAAATGAAGATATTTTACTCGATAAAAGCCCTGTAAAAACTCAGTTCATTTATTTATTTTGCATTTGAATTTTTATTTATTTTAAGAACACCTGTTTCGGTATCGTATTATTCATCGCTGATGACAAGACAAATTAAGCTTAACACTATGTGCTCATTAATCCAATACCGCTATCACACAGCACAAAAACGTGAATTAAAATATGGGATTATCGATATATCGTCGGATATAAATGGCTTACTTCTTCTCTCTTGATATCTTAAGATAAATTTTACAGTAACAAAATGGCTTCCCACGAGCTTCGAACGGCTTGAAGACCGATGTGGCGCGGCGGGCGATGGTCGGCCTGCGGCGCAGGAGGTTGCGGGTTCGATTCCCGCCTTGGGACAAATGTTTGTACGATCAAATATTTGTTCCGGGTGTTCTGGTCGTTTCTATGTATAATAAAAAATATCTATATAATGTAATGTATTATATTAGGTATATCAGTCATCTAGTACCCATAACACAAGCTCTGCTTAGCTTGGGGCTAGATGATGTTGTGTGGATTATCCAGCATTATTTATTTATTTCGAACGAGTAGTCCGCGAGCTGTCTGTCATCTGATGCCGTCAATAAAAAATTCATCGAAATGTTACGTGTCCAAATTTGAATGCAAATTTTTATGTTTTGCTGCAGCGGTGCTGTCCAGACGTGGGGCAACCTATAATCGTCATCTACAACGCAACGGAATCAACTTTGACTATTCAAACATCGAGTCATCGAGTTGCAAACTGAAATATGTACTTTGAATAGGTAACATTTTGGATTATCCTCCTGCGGATTTCCTTACATGCTTACCGTCAATCTAGCATTTTCCTTAACACTTTCCGCTCGGGCAACGAATGCGTTAGCGTTTAGCTTTGCAAACACCATGAAACTATCACGTAAGTAGTTCGTTGTACGGTAAATTCCTGCTTCTATGTCTTAAATACCTCTTTCTCTCTCTGCCTCTCTTAAGTTTCAAAGACTAGAAAGTCAACTCCGCTCAGGTTGCGCCGCAGAGACTGGGCAGCGAATGCATTAAAAGCTTTGCAAACACCATGAAACTATCACGTAAGTAGTTCGTTGTACGGTAACTTCCTACTTCTATGTCTTATATACCTCTCTCTCTCTCTTATGTTTCAAAGACTAGAAAGTCAATCCCTCCTCAAGAACACTCAGACGTTACAATATAGAGACAGGAATAAAATAAATGATAGTCGCACATTTAGGTCGCGGAGTCGCTACGACCCAAAAAGCCCCTTCACTTATTGGAGGCATCAGATTCCCGCCATATTGGAAACTTGTCAAGTAGGTGTGACAGCAAAGGAAATGTCAAGCCAGTTGACATCTGTCGTTAGGAATCTTCGTGGAAACGAACTTGTGGGCAAGCTTTGTAGTTGAATTCTGTAAAGAATCATATTCGTAAATTGTAGGTACGGATTTTCCCTTATTTCTTGGTGACCTGCAAACGACATTCACAGGTTGTGATAGGTACAGTTTTTGATCAGTTTTTAGCGAGTTTGTCCCAGTAATTTCGTTGAATATTTTGTGTAAATATTACGTTACAAAATCAGAAACAACAAAACCTGATACCATTAATTTCCACCACACCAACAATTACAAAAGGAGAAAAAGAAAAGCTATTGAAATTAAGTCTTATGTACGCGATACCTCCATGAAAACAAAGGCAAATTTTACAAAGGTTACAAAGGTATTCTTATCTTACCGGCAGTAATAAATAACTGGGCTTACCTCACAATGGGCCAAATCGCTTATACACCGAGCCCAAATAAAAGCTGGTTTCTGGACCGAATCTCTAATTTCTTTAATGGGTCTTTCACGAAAATTTACTTAAATCTGTACCCATTAGCTACGTTTCTTAACCGATTAACCCAGAAAAAGCTGTGTCAAAAGAGTTGTCATTTTATCTAGGTTATACATGTCATAGTATATGATGAAAGGTGAAATTTTATTTTCGCTGAAGTAAAATGAAACGTGAAGCGTGATATGCCATATTATTTCGCCCGTCACATGTCTGAATATGACAGTCTGTGAGTATTTTCTTCCAAAAGCTACGTGCCACATTCTGATCTAACAAATAAACCAATATTTACGTGTGTTGCATTCCATCCATAACATTCGTGGGCATGTCACATAAAACCGTCGATTTATGACCACTCTAATGGCGCCCAGTTTTGCTGTGCAATACAAATTGTTTTATTTTATGTTCTGGCAACATTTAAAATTGATAACGACCGACTTTTTATGTGTTATTTGCGTAATATCTTCAATACAGTTAAACAGTTAACAAGATAATAAATTGATCGAAGTTTTGATCGATAGGAAAAGTTGTAATGGCGGAGTTGCTATTTTTATTATCTACAATAGCCATAGCCTCATTACACAGTTACGTACTGTCAATGACGTACTTAAAGCTCCGCTTGCACAAGGTATTTTTAATTGCTAATCATGTTAAAATTTGACGTATATATCAGGTTTGACACCTCACTAATCACATTTTGGCTACTTACATATCCTAACTCAAGTGATCCCTAGTAAAGTAACTATAATTATTCATTGGTCAGTCATCTAGTACCCATAACACAAGCTCTGCTTAGCTTGGGGCTAGATAATGTTGTGTGGATTATCTGTAATTATTTATTTATTTTATTTTATTGGTCTTATTATTTTAAGTGTGACATATTTGTATGATTTGACAACTCTAGCGAAGCTAAGCCTCCAAACCAAGCACGTTCAATTCTTTTATCTTCAGTACCTACTGATGAAGACAAGATTGCGGGAGTGTTTTTTTACCCCTAAGGACTTTTAACATACCCTTTCACGCAGGGCCGTTGTAAAACACGTACTTCTTACGATAAAGCACCTACGCGGAGCTATTTCCACAATCACTCTATTAGGCGCCGTCGTCGAAAAATAATACTGTAGTAGAGATACAAACTCTGAAGAAGTCTGTGGTTTGATTATGAGTTAGTATAGCGTACTTGTATTCAGTTTTATACTTTGGTGCTGGGGGTTTGGTGCTTTATACTTTGGTGTGGACTGATACAATGATGACTTACAAGAGTTGCAAACAAGTCTGCTACTTCTCCAAAAGTAAACACAAAATATACTAGACACGACGCACTATAGTAGTAAAATATTAAACAAAGCGGACCGCAACCAAATACCATGAAATTTGAATAATCCTGCCCGCTGCCATACTGAAGCGAGCTCGGAATAACAGAATATATTGCTTTCCAGCTATATGCCATTCCTCAAATAAGTAGTCAAATACCCTGTATTCGGAAGTCACATTACGGACTGTTTAACGTGATCTAAACCAACAAACTGTGAGTAGCACTCAGTCACAAAGTGCTTTCCAACAATTATTCGATTTCCCATCATCCTTTCACAGAATTTACAAAAAGAGAACATTTTTCTTAGCAAAAACTCCTGAAACAGGATTTTCTTTCAACTTCTTTTCTATATTTCTTACATACAGAGCGTTGAAATAACGAATGGTATTGTAAAAATTTGAGACGCAATCGAGCCTCAGGCATCACATGCCACGGGGAAAATATTCAAAAGCGCGCACAGCGCAACGCTTCAAAATTTAAGAATATATTTGAAGTTTAAATATGTATTTGAATCGCTATGCGTCGGTAATCAGTAATTTAAAGTACGTTTATGTTAATAACACTATCTTTTTACGAAAAAAGACTTTGCCCAGGCTTTTCGTATAATTAAATTGTTCGTGTCCCTAAATGGACGCTCAGGACTGCTATTCGAGTCGTCTCGTCTAGGGAAGGCCTATGGTCAGTGGTGGACGTATACGGGCTGATGATAAATAGCCACTCATTAGATCGTAAGCATTCAAACCTGATTGAAACTATCAAGGAAATGGACCATAACCAATGAGAGAATTCCTCTTAAACCTCTTAATATTATAACAAGCAATTTTGTTAGATACCCCTAGAGAACAGTTAGTTCCTGAAGCCAACTTCAGAGGATCAGATATAAACGACCAATCCTCTTCATTTAAACTGCGCTTTGGGGACTAATGGGCCAGGTATCGTTGGCACTCCAGTTGCTATTGAGTCACGTGGTTTTGTATTTGCATGGAGAACTTTTAACAATTTAAAAAGATGGTAAATAATAGTTCCAAGGTGTTATATTTTAACGATTAAAAAACGAGTATGAATTCTATGATGGAAAAACTAATTAAATACCGTGGCAATGCAGCCGGGACGCTTCCGACTGGTATTGATATGGATCAGTTGAGCTACCTGTAGATTGTTTGTAACAGTCTGCAGTTAGCTCAATTGTTTCAATTGTAAATACTAGTGTATCTTTGTGAATAAAGGTTTAAGCACCAAAAAAAAAATTAAATACCAAAAACAACCGAAAGAACATAAGACTTTATGAGCACAATTTTTGTAAGTTTGCCAGACTTTAAATTGGGTCGTATGCATACTTCCTTGGGTTTAAATAAGATTTTGTAAAACCTCGGAAAATATAAAAGATAAATTAAAGTTTCTAGACTTCAAACTTTGCAATCCACCGAGTATCCGCAACAGAATCCCAACAAGGGCGGCCCGCCCGCCCTGCGCCCGCCACCCACAGAATGACGTAATCGGCCCGTTATAAAATATGCCTGTCCATAACATTAAATGAACAGCTGTGCTCAGGATCTGAGTTATGAAACACTTTGTAAATTCTCAAGTACCTAAATAAATATTGGGAACTTAATTGCGTGAGCTGAGCAGGCGCTTTTTAAAACTTCCACGTTGTGTTTCATCCACGGAGTTTGCCCGAGAGATTTTTTTCATTAGAATGTTGTAAATCTTTTTAAAATTTTATAACTCCTACAACTCTGATGGCTCTCTGTGACGTCCCTAGTACAGGCGTTGGCTCCTAGCATGTGGTTACACATATTATTCACAAAATGTATATTAAATGGATTTTATACTAGCCTGCGGCTACACATACGGTTTTCTGGGAAGAAGCTATCCTTCCGGTATACAATCTTTTTCCCCGCCAACTTCCCACGTATGAAGTTGAACCTAGAATATCAAAAATACTTTGTTTAATTTCTAAGAAATCGAATTATATCGCAAAAATTTTCGACTTCGACGGGACTTGAACCCGCGTCCTCCCCTCAGTACGGGGATGTGATAACCAAAAATCATCTTTGATTTTCGACTCCCACGTCACTTGACTTGTTTGGTCGTTGGTTATCACATCCCCGTACTGAGGGGAGGACGCGGGTTCAAGTAACGTCGAAGTCGAAAATTTGTGCGATATAATTCGATTTCTTAGAAATTAGAAATTATCCAATGTGCGAGGCTTACGCACTATAATAACAAAAACCTTAATACTTTGTTTCTTTAAAATTCGGCTACTGTAAAGTTGCGGACACAAGTTAGATCTAAAAATAGTCAAGACAGCGTCCAGAAATTGTACAGTATCAAAGCAGGAATAAAGTGACACAAATAAACCAAGTCCATAACACAGATGCGAACACCCTGTGCCCCGAGATAAGATGGAGTCAACTCGCGAAGCCCGAATATTTTCATTGTGGCAGTCTTGGGTCGGTTTATTTAGATTACCGTCTCGTTAACCGACGCTCCATATTCATGACATTGCTATACCGACAGTGTTTCAGATAATAACTTGAATTTGAAGCACAAATAAACATAGGGGGTTGCGCTACTTTGTATGGTAAAACGTCGGGTCGAACATAAGCTGCGAAATTGTACGTATGTTTGTATACTTATCGTATTTTTTGACGAATGGTGCTGCTCAGTTTTAGCATGCTTTGGAATGTAAAACGATAATTTCAGAGATGAATATTCGTTCGACATGTTTGTGTATCTTTGTGGTCGCGTAGCTACTGAATTTTTTTAGGTTATTAACAGCACTGATGGCTGTTTTAAATATATTTAATCTATCTCTGGTTTGGCTCATTCATAGGCACTGTTGATTTTAATGTTAAATTTTCTAAAAGAGGTCATTGACTGTTGTTTGAATCGCTTGTGAAAGCAACACCCATCGAGTTAGTTAACCTAAAAATGTCAAACATTATCATGCACCTGACTCTATAATGACTAGTTCGGTTAGTAAGTCAATATAATCTAGTGGCGATGCGGTTTCAAATGAGATATTTCGAACGCAAATTGGTTTAGAACATAATCCTCGGCTAGTTCCAGTCTCAATGATACGTGTGGCTTTGACCAAATCAATCAATTTGTAGGTTTATGAAACAACATAGAATTTACAATATGGTTCATAGAATCAAACAACATATACATAAAGAATATACAAAATCGTTCTTATTTTGTTTCATTATTGGTATTGTAGATGTGTTTCAGTTTTCGTGTATCACCCCTTTCAGTGTCTTTATGCAAACACCGTCGCCTCCATATTGCTTGATGAATTTGAATCGCGGAATGAACGAGGCAATTTACTCACACCACAGAAGAATTTAAACGCACCAGGTGCGCTCAAATTGATATTATCTCGGAGAATAATGAACAAAACGTTAAGTAAACAATTTGTGGGCGCATTTCTGTGTTTGTAACGAATAGCCTTGAGAAAAGGAATGACATTTCCGACAAACATGTTTTTTGTTACGCTTTATTCAAAAACACATAGACGAGTACCGCATTTCTTGTGCTAACTGAGCAACTTATGAAGAGCTCTTCTAACTCCAGATTGATTATCATGAGAACTTTTTTTTAAAAGCGTCATTTAAAATTTTGTGTTTTAAGCCTCTTGAGATATAACCGTGTTTCAGGCCATCCAAAATTCTTCCCATTTCGTTCTAAACCTCTTGAGGGAAAACCAGTTTCACTCCATCTCAAAATTCTTCCCGTTTCGTCCTACAGGGCTGAGCCTCACCCATTAATATCACTCCCATCGCCATTTGTTTGGATTAAGTTGATGCTTTGGCGACGAATTCCTTTGGACGTGACACCGGAAGGGTTAAGGTAATCGGTTGATTAAATCTGGAGGGAATAGCTTGAATGTTATGGACCGTGTTAGGTTTTGGGTTGGCGCAGACGAGTTTCTTATTCTGTAACAATTCTTAACACAAAAAGAGAGAGACCTTGTTTGCCGTGGTAGCAGGTTTCAGCTTAAGCATCGAGACTAGTAGCGTAGTATATTATGGTCAGACAGTATATGACTCTATCTATATAAAATGACCACTCTATTCCACTCTTATCCACTTTGCTTTTGCATTAATGGATCAGTTTTCACTTTTTTTTCCAATCTGATCCATAATGTACTAGTACACAAACACAAAAGTAGTTGAATGATCTAACTACACAGGCTACGTACCTATATATAACCTCTTGGAAGATCGATAATGTTCAGTGACTTGTCGTTTATGTATCTAAATGATAACATTTTTTTGTCTGCAATATCATTAACGCGATACACGTTTAGGTATAAATAAAAGCGCGAAAGTCTTTTACTCATTGTAATAAAATATACACTACAATTTCAGCTGTCTTCAAAGCGTGCTATCAAAGCTCATAGGTATTTTCCGCCATAGCGTTCATTAAAAAAGTCTTACATGGATACCAAGGAGGGCAAATATAAATACGTTTGGTTGTGATCCGTTATCCGGATGAGACGGGATAAGGCAGGAAGGAATATCCTCTGTCGCTGAAGGGGGATATAAATATGAGATAATATTACGTGCACGACTCTCTGGCGAGGCAGACCTTGGGCGTGATTAGTGTTTCTTGAAAATGTTTTTGTGTTCTGAGAAAACTGCTTGGAACCACGCGTTGAGAGCAGAAGCTCACGAAGCGGCAGCGGTAAGCTGTCCAATAGATAGAACAATAGAAAGAATACAATTTAAAAAAGTGTTTCATGGCAACCTTGCGGGACATGGCTCTTCACGTGACGGAATATCTAAAGGATCGAATGGGTAGATGTCAAAATGTATAAAGTTTAATTGTTACAATGTTTCGGTGACAAAATGACAAAAGTTCACATTGTATTTATGTTACATCATGCTTGTGTCAGACCCTAAATGGGTACATCTGTGATCCTTACTTAAACTCACCTAATCACTTAGACTTGATTGTATGAATGCAATAAATAAAATACTGAGTTCAGACAGTTTTTCTTACTGGTCCTAAAAATATATTCGCTGATAAGTAGGTACCTAAGTATTTCGGTAGTTGTGCCATAATCTGATACTCATTAAACTCAATTCGATTGTCAATTGTTTTCTACTACGTAGGTTATGTTTTATAGAACGTCATTTGATAGATAGCGGTAATAGTCATGAGACAAAACCGTCATTTTCTTCACAGAGAAATCCGATTTTGATAATTCTTTTTTTTGTTGGATAGGGTAAGTATACTTTGAAGTTGGTCCCATATAAATTTGGAAAAAAAATCCTACCCTAAGGGTGACAGAATGGGGTGATTTATTGTTAAGGAATTTTAATTATATTAATTATGTACATATTTCTGTAATTAATTAAAGTAGGATTACTTAACAGTTAATAGCTTAACTAAAGTAGGTAGCTATTTTCAAAGTTATCAAAACTAAGCATGTACCTAGTAATTAGTAGATTAAAGCCACATAAAATCATAAAATAAAACTTATAATTGTTACTTTTAACATTTTATAATTGGAAAACGCCTCATTCTTAAAAGGCAACTGCCTAACCAGCTTGAGACAGAAATATAACAAAAATCATTTACCGGCTCAAACTCTAAATTATACAACTTGTAGCTAATCCAATAACTGCAGAGCTATAACAGAGCTTATTATACAACTTGTAGCTAATCCAATAACTGCAGAGCTATAAGAGCTTTATACTTCCAGTCGAGAGATAAAAGATCAGAATTCTTCAGACCATTTTATTCCGTCACAAAATAGGTGCCTGAATCCAAAACGAATAACGTAGAAGACATTTCCCGAGTTTGCGGGAATGCCAGAAACAATGACAGTGAAGGAAATAAAATTACCATTTATGAATAGCTGACGAGATCGCGCGGTGTAGAGTTTACTAGCAACTTGTTTTATGTGCAAATTGATGCAAAAATCGGTTATGTAGATAAGTGTAACAAAAATTATGCTGATAGCGTCATTTAGGCACGTGTTTTTAAAAAAACTAGTCGGACAACTTGACGTTTTCAACATTAAGTTCTCATACGATTTACGACAAGTTAACTATAGGTTACCCTATGGGTTTTGTGTGCATGATTCCCTTGGGAATTTCAAAATATTCGGACATAAACGGCTGTATCTTTTGTTTGTGTTGACTTAGAAGTTTTATTAAAACCGAGACTCCAAGAGGTTACGAACTTGAGTAATAAATGTTAATTTCAACTCGATACCTTCCACCCTGAGAAAAGGGGGTTGATCCTATAAGGGTTTCTTTTTTCCTTTTGAGATACGGAACCCTAAAAAACAAATTCGACAAATTATCGAGGGGATAGCTACATTATTTAAGAGCTATTATTGGCTGACTAAACATTTTGGGTCGAAATAACAATTTTAAATTCGTGGTGAGAAACTGTGGGTCGAAATAACAATACACCATACATGGTCGTCGAGACTGTCACCTTTGAATTGATATGGTACTCAAGTGTGTACCATATAGGTAAAAACATTCGGCTATACAATTAATATAGGAAATCTAATCCCATTAACGCGGGATCCCGCTCCATTTTTGTGGGATCGATGCGCTTAGTAGGTACCATTTAAGTATCCAAAGGTTTAAAGATTTTGCTGAAAAGACGTCCATGATCTCACATAAACAATTAATATAGGGAATCTAATCCCATTAACGCGGGATCCCGCTCCATTTTTGTGGGATCGATACGCTTAGTAGGTACCATTTAAGTATCCAAAGATTTAAAGATTTTGCTGAAAAGACGTCCATGATCTCACATAAACAATTAATATAGGGAATCTAATCCCATTAACGCGGGATCCCGCTCCATTTTGTGGGATCGATACGCTTAGTAGGTATCATTTAAGTAAGTATCCAAAGGTTTAAAGATTTTGCTGAAAAGACGTCCATGATCTCACATAAACAACAGTAACTAATATAGGGAATCTAATCCCATTAACGCGCGATCCCGCTCCATTTTTGTGGGATCAATACTCTAGTAGGTACCCTTTAAGTATCCAAAGGATTAAAGATTTTGCTGAAAAGACGTCCTTGATCTCACATAAGAAAACTCTTCGCACCTAGTCCGGGTAACCTTGAGTGGACCCGGTAATTTTAGGGACCGCTTTACCCGGTTTTTACCCGGTGAATATTTTATTTCACCAGATAATGCTGGGCGATTACGCAACGAAATGGTTTGTTTGTTTTGAGTACCTTCTGAGTACGGAGAGGTGCTCTCATGGGATTAAAGTGATTACCAAAAGGACAAAAGAACAGAATGGATTTTATAACTAGCTCCTGCCCGCGGCTTTGCACGATTTTTTATAGAAAAATGTAACCCATTTCCTTAACGATATAATTTGTCATTGCCAAATTTCATTTAGATTCTTTCTGCCGTGTAAGTATAGAAAAGCACTATACAGCCGAGATACCGACATTTTAACACTTATAATAACAGCTACCTAGCTAATAATTACTATGGATGGATTTTCAGAACTTGAAAATTCATCACACTTTCCCAAAATAACTTACATTGTCCTAAAAAGATATCTTGCTAAACAAACTCTTATTCTGTAAGAACTTAGAGCTCTTTTTGGCATACTCCTAATTCTATTTGTCACATCTCCGCTAGTAATTGAGAAAAGGAACAGAAAGCCTGCCGTAATAGGATTGGAGTGCGTGATATTGGCACAAACAAAAGTAGCGCACGTAAAAGTTCTGCTTACCTATACAATGTTATTCAATCGAGCGATCAAACCTGATCAAACTGGTTCACGTTCACGTGGAAAGAGTGGAGAAAAGGCTGAGAGTACCTAGATAAGTAGGAAGGTATCTGTTTTTCCTCAAGTACCCTCAAACCTTTCAGGGAACCGACCTGTGAATAGCTTCTTCGCGATGATATCCGATTTTCAAGCAAAAGAGAAGCGAACATTTAGCGACATCTTTGCAATACGTGAGGTTTGCTGGAAGATAACTCTTTTTAGAGTTATGCTCGACTTTGCCATTACTAGTTGTATGTATGTTTTATTTAGTGCAATAAAGAATTATGAATACGTCCTCCTCTCTCTCCATACAATATTGTGTGCCCAGAAGGATCTATAGTGATACTTAATTATGTAGATTTTAAACACTTCTTACACCTATAGAATGCAAAAAATGATTGAGTATTAAATAAAATCAAATGTTGACTGACGGAAATACGGATTGAGACCGCGACTCGGCAAACGTATTGAAGAACGCCCCCGGTCAGGTGGGATGATGACCACCGAAAGCTGGCGGATGCTGGATACGGCAAGCTATGGAGCTCATTAGGTGGAGCTATGTCCAGCAGTGGACTATTACGGCTGATAATGAAGATGGTATACAGGTACTCTAATTATTTTTAGTTTTGAATACAAAACAAATATTGAGTAGATATTGAAAACACCCAGAGCCAGACAAAATATAGAATTATCTTCTATAGTACATGCTGTCAAGCTGTAGGTTAAAATTATTTTTGACGTGACGTCTTATAATTCGATAGAGCCGGCTGCACGCACGAAAAAATATGACGTCATGCGGCGTTACCTCGTCATGCGGTGTTACATCGTCATGCGGTGTTACCTCGTCATGCGGCGTTACCTCGTCATGCGGCGTTACCTCGCTCTGAGGCGTTCCATGTAAGGCTTGAAGTGCAAGCGAGAGCGCTCGACATCCGTCGAGGTTTGGTTCACTGCGTGCTGCACTTGCTACAGCACACTTGCTGCGCTGCTATTATTATTATTATAATTAACTAAGTAATTTTTATTTGTAATATTTATAATTTAAAAACTTCTTATATAAGTATAATTGTAATAGTTGCAAGCTGGTAGCAAGCGTTACTGGTGAACTAATAAATTAACTTTCTTTCTTTCTTCTTTCTTTCTTTCTTTAATATAGAAGTTCTATAATGCGATTTATAAAGCGCTCACCGAAGCCTGCGAAGCAAGCAGCAACTCGTTTAAATATATTATATAGATACTACGTAAATCTAACATTAATGCGCTATGGTCATAATGAGCACACAATAAATAACGTTCCGTTTCAAATGTGAATTTTCACCATAAATGCACCTATGCAAATCACTAATTTCAATTTCAGGTAGCTTCCATATGGCTGTGCCTAATTATCGACAAGCCAATTGCAAAAGTTAAACATAGTTATACAGGGTGGTATTTTGAGAAGGGCGGTGGCCAAGTCCGAAACCACGAGAGTTAGAGAAAAGTCGTGAAAGGAGTCATGCCCTCGATTTATATGAAAACAATAACTGCACATTTAACTTTTTAAAATTCTTTTACTTTTGACGGAAATCGTCCCGAATGATTTTTCAAAAAACGGACACTCTGTATTATTTACCTCCTATTTTGTTGCTGATAAGGATCAATCTTTGCAAAGAAATGTATTACTAAAAATGAAAGGATAAAGCAAATTTTTACAAATTACTTATAATACTTAACTCAATTTCCTTCAGATGTAAAAGATTTAAAAAATACAAATTATGCAGTTATTGTTTTCTTATAAATCAAGGACATGACTCCCTTCACGACTTTTCTTTAACTCGCGTGGTTTCAGACTTGGCCATCACCGCCCTTCTCAAAAAACCACCCTGTATAGTTTCTTTGAGAAGCCTTATTCCTAAAATCTTTTCCAGGCCATCCTTAGGGTGGGCACGTAGCTATAACCACCGATTACCATGAGGGCCCACTATCAGTTAAGACTAATAATTGTCTAGAAAAAGCTGAGAGAGCGAGAAGAAAGATTCAACACATTATAATATAACACGTTAGGCACATCACGTGACTTGTGAGAAGAACAGGATAACGTTATTTTATACTAAAACATAAAATGTCACGGAATGCAGATTTTCCAACAAACATGCATAAAATGGACCATTAGCTTGTGGCAACGAGTTGGCACATTGCTTCCAGCCAAACGCGTGAAATTTGTTGTTCCTGAAGATAACCTAAAGAAATAATATCCAAAGGATCATTAACCTTATTTTTTAGTCGTTCTGTTGATTAATATATAATTATTATACTTAAGCTTACTAAATTATAAGAATTATAACACGTGCAGGAAGAGCCAATAGTAAATTCAAAGTAACCTACTTTCGAGACTGGCCCATAAAATTATGTGACAAAGAAAGAGAGAAAATCCACTGCCCTGCGGTGGGACAATGCGAGCTATTAAATTGATGTCTTCACAAATAAAACGACTTCTAATACCCTTATTTTGCGGGACAAATATAATTAATACCTCGGGAGTCAAAATTATATGGGACCACACCGGCATCAGTTTTGATTCAAAACCAAAAGAATAATCAAAACCGACCCGCAATTGACGGAGAATACAGATAACATACATAAAAAAATGGTTCAGCTGTACATAAAACCTCCTCCTTTTTACATAATCAGTTAAAAAAATAATCAATTCTCCAACCCGATAGACCGATATCCAGGACCATAGCCGTTTGGATATAGGCGGATCAGTGGATATTACAAATACTAGTAACAAGAGATTACGCACGATGAAATATGGTTCGTTTCAAAGTGTTAATTCATTAATTAATTCAAGCTATGTATTACCAACTATTCCCAAATATGGCTTTTACAGAATTTATAGATTCTACTCGAAATAGGCTAACACTATTACGGGGAAATATAAATTGCGAATTGATTATATCTATCAGTGCATTTGATTGAAATACGTTCGATACATTCAAGTTTTTTATGCACGAATATTGGTTAGTTTTATAATAATACTAGCTGCGCCCCGCGGCTTCGCCCCCGTGGAAATTTATGTTTCCAACTTTCTTAATTTTTTCTTTCATAAGAACCTTCTCCTGACAATAACAAACACAACAAAGAAAGAATTAGCGAAATCGGTCCAGGCGTTGTTGAGTTATGCGCTTACCAACACATTTTGCGATTCATTTTTATATTATAGATTACTATTCTAATTATAAACGCAAAATAAAACTACTAATTAAATAATCGCATCGCTAAACCTACAGCTACGCCGTAGCCTCGTAGAACGTCTACGAGAAGATTGAATTTATTCGTTCCATTAATCTTTATAACTCAAGCTCTATCAGTTTCAGACTTAAAAGTGTTTGCAAAGCGAAAACAACTCTAAGGTCAACTGCGCAAAGGTGAAACCAAGGAGGCTCGTAGTTCATGGCCCAGACGTGTTTTAAGGTTATGAACTTTATGCTGTGGGCTTGCCTCCTTACAATGAAAAATAAACCTTATGATTCAAATTGATTAGGATTAAAATAAGGTTATGCTGGTGACTCATATTACCAGATGAGCAGCATAAAAAGGTCCGACAGGGACTTACATAATGGTTTTGGGATTTAGGGTAGAAAGGTACCTATTCCTATTTTCATTTCAACCTCATTCGATTTAACCTCCTAAATTGACCTCGTCTGGTCTGGACAAATATAACTCGAATAAAATAAACTGGTAAGGGCGTGTAGGATCACGCACAGTGAAGGCTTTTGCAATTCGAAGCCAAATTTTATTTTACCAAATGTTAATGAGAATTAAATAATAATTTCCGGTGCTAAAACAGAGCAGGAGGTAAATACTATTTTTATCCCAACAAAAATCGAATGAATGACACTATATTTATAATTTACCTATTATTTTCTTATTTAATAATATATTTAATTTGTATATTAATCAAAATAGGTATAGGTATATAGAAAAAAACGCATTAGTTCAGAAATACTTATTATTATTGTTAAATTGTTATTTAAAGAAACTATAAAGGCATTTTTTTTTTAATTTTTTATTTATAATTTCTAGTATGATTAATCAGAAATTAAAACGAAAAAGGGATACAAAAAATGGCTGCGACAGCCTCGAAACTGAGAAGTGTGCATAGTAGCTAATAAATAATAAATTTAAAAAATATTAATTTATGATAATGATGTCCTTCTAGCCGAATTGCAGCTATAGCGGCCAGTCTCAACAGATACTAGCCAAGTGCGCAGGACATTATTTTATGAAACATATTCAGATATCATATTACCTGCCTACCCTCAAAACCGTGGTTGCAAAAACTTGGTTTTTGACAGACGTATTGGAAGATATTGTTCATCTGTTTTTTTTTCAATTGGCAATGGAATAGATCGCTAAAAAACATGAAATTCAAAAAAGCCTTACAACTAAGTAAATACCTACTCATTTGTATCAAATCAGTTCGGATTCTGTCTGAAAGTATTTTAACCCTTAATTTCTAGTGGTAGAGATTATAATCGGTTAAACAATAAGCTACGTTACGTAAACTAAACCTTACCTCTCAGGCTCCTCATCTTGATCCGGTTTTTTGGTCAGAAATTCTCCATTTTCGTTACTTTCAACACACCAAAAAAATTACTTTGAGTTCAGTTTATGGCAACTTTTTGCAGGTTGGATCATTGTCAGATAAACAAATTTAGTCACTAATTCTTTTAAGAAATTTTTGTGTCCACTTTTCCCGTCGCTAATTAGAGGAGCTCTCGCTTTTTGCGGTAAATGTCAAGAGAGAGTGCAACTGAAAACAAGGTTGGGGCGCCAGCGCGGGAAACCGTGTCAAGGTTATCCCTACGCTACTTGAATGGGACCACGGACACTGCAACCAAGTCTACTCAACACACTACCGCACTAATAAAACGTCTAAAATATACTAATAAAATACCTACATCAAATAAAAATTGCAACTGAACACAACCTAACCTAAAACACAACACTTTATAGTGACTTTAGTCTCGAAGAGGACGTGTGCGAAACGCGACGTCAGCGTTCCCACTGCACTTGCAAACTATTCCATTTTCAAATTTTTGACATTCCGTGTGCGGGGAAAGCGCGCGCAATGCACCATCCCTCTGGCGCGGTTGCGATTAGACTGGAGCCTTGATGCGCCGGTAGAGTCCGCTGCCTGCCACAAAATTGGCGCAATTCTCGCGCACGCGCGGTACATTTGCAATCCAGCGGGAGCCGATGCGACCTGACGCCCCTGAGTTGATACAATCGAGGACGCCACGTGACGTCAAGAACTCGAACACAATATGGGCTAATCGAACGTAGAGAAAACAAGTCGTAAACCATGGGTAATTCCACAACGCGGTCATGTTCAGGTTAAGTTTTAGTTGTGTAAATAAGGTCCAATGCACGAGTAGAGTAATTCCAATCAATCTTCCTTAATGGCTTTCTTTGTTGGTTTTATCATCAATCTTGCTTTTATACTTTTTTTTTATTTTTACATAGTGTACCTTGGCCAGTTTGTTCGCAAATGGTTCTTCATTTACCTACGTTTTCCACATATTACGGCAAGTTTAAAAACCTACCCTTACTCTAAGTCAGCCACTCAAAATCACTGATAAAAGCCTTCGTTAAACGGTACACCAAACGAATCCTAGCGCTAAGCAGAAGCAACCTTCGCATCATGACAAGAGCCCTAACTGGACACTGTCGCCCTAAACTCGAGTTGCGATTTAGGTAGGTAGTATTCAGGGGTTTGTCTTTTTTTCTTTTTATTTTTAGCTCGCTAGTTTTTTCATTAGCCATATTTAGTTTTTTTTGTAACTTAAGTATGTATTTTTTTTAAACCTGGGAAAAGATAAAAACCGGGGGTTTGGCTCTTTCGTGACTTAGAGGATAAAGCCGCTGTCCTACCGCGGCGCACGCTGTGCACGGCCACGCGGCGAATATAAAGGCGGAAACATACTTACTCGTACGTGTCGTGGAGTGTCGTGACGCGCCAGAAGCATATCGGTTTTATACATTTAGCAATGAGGCAGCGGCTTTAACTATAAGATAAATAAGAAGGTAGGAAGAAGGTTTATAGGTCCCGAAGTATGTAAAAATCCAACAACTCCATAAACTCGACTTTTAATAACTTTTACAAAAAGAGAAGTCTTTACTCACAAAGAAAATTACAATCAAATAATAGAAATAGCAGTCTCTTTCAATTATTTCAATTGTAAATACTAGTTCTAATTTATTACTTTTACAACAGTATAATATTGTCCTGAATATTCAATCTCAGACTTTCGGCCATCCGAAGGCAATGAAATTTCTGCGCTCTCTTTTGTTTCTTACAAATGGTGCCCGAGAGACGGGAGGTGGCTGAAAATTGAGATTAGGAACTGTTGAGTTGAGGAAACTTTTGTGTTCGGCTACAATTGAATGGCTGTTGTGATTTGTATCAGCATTTGTTTTATAAAACTCTTGATACAACTTGGATACAGTTTCATACAACCGAAATAAACTAAGGAAATAAGTAAGTAAAATTTTCTGCTATAGGTAGGCCTACCTTTACCTACTGTTTGTTAACAAACCGTCCACGCTAACCTACAATTCACTTTGTTGCCGCGTATTTTTATAATACGCAATTTACATTATTTGTCGATTTGAGATCCTTCCTTCAATAAATGTTTTTTTTTTACTTTGATGTCTGAAACTCGACGCCAAGCAAGTGAGTTTCAGTTATTTATGCCGTGGTTTGTTTAAAAACATTCTACATTGAGTTTGGCTAGTGTATATATTTTTAGAAAATTATTTTATAGAATATTAATGTACCTATCTAATAGTCATGCCCAGCGTGGGGATTATGGGCATTACCCCCATGAGATAAAAGCCAATAAGGCGTTTATCAGGGGTAGGCCTGCGTCCAGCAGTGGACCAACACAGGCTGTTGAGGTTGAGGTTGAGGTATCTAATAGTGCTTTAATCAAAATAGCAGATAGTTTATCTATATAACTTATTTGCGAACCAACTTGAACCAACTGTCGAAAAACTTGATAAGTGATTCATCTTCATCACCATCATCAACCTATGTTAGTCCACTACTGGACATAGGCCTCCCCTAATAAGCGCCATAGAGCCCTGTCTTCAGCTTGCTGCATCCAGCATCTGCCTGCAGTCTTTTGCAGGTCGTGCTAAGTGCTTAGCCGTAAAAAATCTGATGTAGTCATAAAAAATCTCCAAGAAAATTAAATAATCGCCAGGAATGAAGTTCTTTTCTAAGTAGGTGCTTAAGTGCCGCAAGTTAACATAAAGCCTCCACCCCACAGCCGCGATTTTAAAGCGCGTCTTGTGTCGCGCGATTTCATGCGATATTTGTTTGCAGTACATTTTGTACTAAAACGCATACGATCTGACACACTGCTTTAATTTCGCATTTGGTCTAGAAATCTCGCTTACAAAAACTCAGCGGAATCGCGTTACAAAATCGCGGCTGTGGGGTGGAGGCTTAAGCCTCCACCGCGATTTTGAAGCTGCTCTTGTGTTTTGCGATTTTGCAGAGGGCGGGCGGTAGCCGGAGGCAGTGTATTACGGCGGGGAGGGGCGCGCGACACAAGACGCGCTTCAAAATCGCGGCTGTGTGGTGCCGGCTTAATGAAGTTTGCAGCTAACCGACTTGCTGCAAAGTAAGTTAATAGCGACGCTGTAACGAGGCCAGTAACGCAGAGCTTTTTATATTATTATTTGATTAGTGGAAACCTAAGTTAGACAAGTTAGCCTCTTCTAAGTAAAATTAATTTGCATAGCTCTACGTGTAAATAAAGAGCCCTCTGTCGTCTACATTTGGTAACCTTTACATCATACTGCACACATCATACAACATAATCTGGATGAGCATCATGTATCAAAAACACATTATAATATAAAAGGATATTGTATCTTTCAGTAGGTACACCCCCCCCCCCCCCCAAAAATTTATATAGTACCTACTTACCTAATTATTTATGAGTTTCTTTGAGTAAATTTTATTTTATTTTTATTTTATTGATATTTAACTCCTATTGATATCCTTTACTGGGTACCAAAAAATTTAATACGACGTCTCGTTACTATCGTCAACCGTACCTACTCGAAATTTCTCAGATCACAGGTAAAATATAAAAAAACTATTTTCATATTCGTATTTGTAAAATATAAAATTCTTATTTATATAAAAAAAATTAAAAAAGACAAAATTTAAAATATTTAAGTCCCGCCGACATTTATTGGTTAAACACAATATTTTCATGAAACGTACGGGAAAGAACACACGGGATAAAAATTATCTATGACAAAAAAAAAACTGCACGAAAATTGGTTTATCCGTTTGGGAGCTACGATAACACAGTTAAACTTATAACACCCCCCTCTTTTTGCGTCGGGAGTTAAAAATTTTGACGTATGTATAACCTACCAAAATTTCTGAAATCACAGGTAAAATATACAAAAACTATTTTCTCAAATACATATAATTAAGCCCTAAAAGCATACCTTCTAGAGCTGCATTTATTCAATAAATCTAAGGCAATTTTGTAGAAAATAAGAGTTATAACAAAGCGCCTGCAACAAATGCGAGGCAAGCGGCACTGAAACTACGGTTTATATTGCTCTAAGATGTTTTGCGGGGTGAACAAAATTTTAGTAAAGCAAAATGTTTTTATTGTTTTTCTATTAAATGAATGAAATTAATCAGGTAAAAGGAAAGTCTTTTAATATTCAATTGATGACAGAATTAAAACATATCATACATAAACTAAACTAAATAGGGAGTAGGTACCTAGGTACTTAGGCGCCAAGGTAGGTTTACCTACTTAGGCGTACCTATGTACCTACTTTACTATGTAGTAGGTAATGTTGTGGGAAATGTCAAACATTTTGTATGTTTCAAATTAAATTGAAATTTGTTAGAGTTACTTGAAACCCTCTGTATTCATAGACTATAAATAATAATATCTAAAACTTGAAATATTCACCAGTAAATTTCAATTTCTGTTTGCTTTGACGTTGATCCACTACCCGATCGTTATCAAAGCTGATCTTTCACTACAGGTATCTCTCACCATTATTTCTCAGTTCACAGATCCGTCTCCGGTTTCGTAGGTAAAGTACCTACTTACTATCTAAACACAAATCTGCTTTGTACCTCGTACCTAGCCATTGACAAATTGCTTTGACGCGATACCATTAATCATTTCAGCCTACGTAGATTCGATATTGTGATTTACCTACTTCTATGAACAGTAGCTTAAGGCGAATAGTAGGGTGGGTAGATAGTGGCGCCACTACATATTTAATTTTATAATTACGTTATACAAAGGAATTATCAAGAAATCGGACCGCGCGTAGACGATATCTATCATAAGCTTTTTTTAAATGTATCTTTAATAGTTTTGTACTGTATTATTTAGGCAGATACTTGTTTCAAGAGTTTAGTTCCTATTGGTGGCCACCAGGCTCTCCAAACAAGGTTTTTGATTGAATAACACAAAACAAAACTATTACAGATACATTTTAAAAAAAAAAACTAGTAAAAGAAGCTAGTAATTTATATTTGGAAAAACCCGATGGTTTTCCTTTTGTTATATAGCTGGGTCCTAGAGAAATTCGGGTTAGAGCTTAGATCAACATAACATCAAATTAGTGAAAGTGCTCCAAAATTTTAATTTGATCGAAGATAAAGCAAAGCATGAGTTTATATAAAATGGTTTATGATTGGCGTAAATCACATAAATATTTCGTCGAATGAAATTAATCAGCTGGGGTTCCTAACAAATCAGTAATTCGCTCGTTTTGTAAGCGGCCTAGCCATTTTACAAACGGAATGATTTTACGAACCGGTGACGATATTATACATTAGCTATAGAAATGCCATTTTGTGAAAAAGATAGGCATAGGATTTCGCGTTCATAAGAGCGTGAAGGAGCATACGTTTTTGGAACAGAGCGGCGTAAGCGCAAAAATGATGTTTTTGCTTACTTACAAGAAATCTACACAACTTATCAAGAAACTGTATTAAGGAACCAAAGAATTAGTGATAATGATAACCTACGAATCACCAATAAAATCTTTTTTAGAGACCGCAGGGTTCCTGATATCTCGACCAAATTAGGTGAAAAACAGTACACCTTCATTTTTTTCGTAATTTTTTTCGCAATCGTGTTTTCCAAATAAGATTCAAATTCAGATTGTTTATTGGCAACATAGTTACAGGTTTTACAAGTGGTACAAGTGGTACATGTGGTACATAGTCTTATTTAATTTGTAAGTAGTGCTAATTAAAATTAATATAGTATAGGCGCTACCCTATAAAGAGGCATTAAAAAAAAGCTTATGATTGGAATCACAAACAGGCCAATCGATTTTTTTAAATTCCTTCGTTTAACATAATAATGAAATTAAATAGGTAGGTGGTGGCGCTGATTTGGGTCGGGGTAGCGCCTTAAGGAACCGACGAAAAAATGATGAATTTTATGTAATTCTAGTTTTATTAGCACGGGGATCCCGTGAGTAGGTACTGAGAGGTGTAGTTTAACAAGCAAACCCGCTAGATTCGCCATCGCATCAACACAGAAACGGATCACCTATAATAAGGCAACCACTCTGCCGACACCTACAAGGGATTTCGCCATAAATTTTCATTATTCATACTTAGATATGCAACGCTTTAATAATTATTGGTTCGTATTTAACTGATAAGTTTCCTTTACAGGACATCCAATAAATAAAGGATTAACTGAACCGACAAAGATGATAAATTGCGACACAGTACAATCGATGACTTCATTTATGAAATTTATATGAATCGACTGCCGACTGACTTTTAGAGTCTGAGTGTTCACACTGAAAAAGCGCTAAATCCAGTTTTTTTTTATCGTACACACGTTACATTTTAGGGTTTTCTCAAATTCTCGTAATGTAATAAACTCAATAAACTTGTCAAATGGTAAAACAAGATTATTATAAAACTATATCATCGACAATTTGTTTTGTACATTTCATGTTGTCATAAAGGGTTTGCAAATATTAGGGAGTTAAAGTATGAAATTGCCGATTTGTACTGAAAAATTGATATTAGTTTTTTATTTTATCTTAACTTATTTATTTAGGTAATAAAAATAATTACCATTACGTATTATCTATGCATTGCTGTCATCTACTGCTAGGAAGGTCATTTCGTCGTATCCTACGAATAAGGTTACAGTCGCCAGTGTGACCTTTTATTTTTATTGTATTTTTGGAATCTTCATTATCATTTGCATCATACCAGTTCGAAAAAAGTAAATAAATAATGAATACAAAAAAGTTATTAAGGTTTAAAAATTTGGTTACAATTGCACTGATGCATTTAGCCCGACGAATAAGGTAACGAACAGCTTTGGCACTTTTTTTCATGTGCGAAACGCAACCGACATGGGCATTTCCCGGCGAATATGGTTACACACTCCACAATAATCGTGTACCGCGGGCGAAAAGGCGCGCGGGCGCGGGTGACCGCTGTGTGTCGACTCCGAGCGAGCAGAAAACAGTGCAGTAGAGTATGAGGCGGGCACATAAATTAGTGATTGATTAGTGACTAATTCCAAAACAAAAAAATTATAAAAAATATTTTATTGGTATAGTAGTTTTCGTAAACTAAGAAAAACTCCCCTAGGGTTTTTGAATGCTTGATTCAAATAAATAATTGAAACTTAAACGTTATAATTCCTTTTATTTAACAAGGTATTTCAGCATTATACAGGCTATCATCACAAATTATTAAGTCAATTGTTCCGTGATCATGGCGCATGAAACTGTGTCGAAATATTGGAAAATCATGGTAAATATCCCGTTTTAAATGACTAAGATAATTCAGTGCAGTTACTAACAGATTTAATGTTTTATTTGCCCTTAAACATTTGCATTACATTCGATGCGTGCATTCTTGCGAATGAGAATGCGAGTATTAAAACTTGCGAATGTTCACGAATGTGAGTATTCGTTACATCTCTCTTATGGATAAATGGGTATATCTATTATATTATTGTCATAATATAGATTGATATTAGAGCCTCTGTTTAAAACTTGATTTTATTCAGTACTCTTTATTTTTGCAGCAATGAAGAAAACTATTTCTCTGACATGGGCTTCATACGGCCAGCTCCACAAGGGGAACTAATCTTGTAGCCTGTAGAACTTGTAAGAATCTATACAGGGCGACCCAAGGCCATGCCACGTGGAGGGAAAGTATCATAAATTTTGTAGATAGAACATTTTACTGAAAAAAGACTAGATTTGGATTTTTAAAACAATTTAAACTACATTGAAAGACTTTTGAATAATCGCCTGTCTGAACCAGGAGTCGAACCCGCCAAATTGTAAAATATCCACCCGTAATTTTACGATACCGATCAAAAGACTCAATCATAAGGATTATTTTTTTCCAAATAACATAGTATCTGAAATAACAGGAAAACTATGAACTTTTACATACTAAATAAATACGTTTAAAGTTATATTAATTCATTGTATTTCCTAGTCCCCCTACTTAAATCATGTAGAGAATATACCATTATGAAATAGACTATAAAACACCAAAATATATGTTTTCTCTAATAATATAACGTGAGTACACCCACAGCAGTAGGCTCAAGGCTCATTGACGAGTTCTCTGATCTGGATACGGTTGACTAAAATTAATAATAATATGATATGATAATGCTCGACAATCCACACAGCACCATTTAGGCCCAAGCTAAGCAGAGCTTGTGTTATGGGTACTAGATGACTGATATACTTAATACAATAAGATTACATACATCTATTTTTTTATTATACCTACATAGAAAACAACCAGATCACCCTCCCCTGGACAAACATCTTTTTATTTGATGATGGCAATTTAAATACTTTATTTATTTTTAAGGAAGGCCTGCAGCTTATAATTTGCATACATCTTTTATCTATTACATTATCTTTTATCACTCATTTCGATACAATTACGCCCAAGGCTTATCGAATGCTTGGATTTATTATGAAAATTGGTAGGGACTTTAATAGCCCTTAAACTCATATCCTATTATATAACAACTTCGTCAGGTCAATTCTTGAATATGGATCAACAGTCTGGAATCCAAAATTTAAAGTACATATTGAAGAAATACAACGAAATCAAAACAAATTTTTGAAACATTATTTATTCCGCTTTCCGACAGCTCCTACAGACTCTATAGTAGATCTAGACATTCGTCGCACTATACGAGATCAAGTTTTTTTTATATAAATTACTGAAAAATCAAATTGACTCCGAGTTGTTACTTGATAATATTTATTTGCATTTCCGACGGGCTTCATCTAGGAAAAAGAAAACTTTTTGGACTCTAAAACAAATTACAGGCAGAACATGTTTCTGAATAGAGCTTGCAATAATTACAATAAATTTATCAACGAAATTGATATTTTCGACTCAACCGCCGCCGCCTCGTTTCGTAGAAGCATTGTAGGTATTGCTGCCGCCAAGCTAATAACTTAGTTTAAATTATTTTATTTTGCCTTTAGCCTTTTCCTCTTGTTTGTTAGAAATAGTGTTCTATCTTTGTTAATATTAATACTTAATTTGTTAATATGGTTACTTATTTTAATTTATTATTGTGCACTTTCCTCTATATAAGCAAGTTAATTTTCACACGTTAAGTTTGTTTGTTAAGTCTGTTCACCAGTTTTTATGTGTAATTTTGTTTATAGTGGAGACTTTACTGGTTTAAGAAAATTCTTATTGTTTCTCGTTATATATCTATGTACTGCCTGTCTTCCAAAGAAATAAAAAGAAATACAAATACAAAATAGGTTAGAATAAACTAGCAGAAAAAATTCAATAAATAGCCTTCACGGCTAAATGACCGATTGAAAATAAATACGTTAAGCAGAGGCATATCAATCTATTATGACAATTATCTAATAGATAGACCCATTTATCCACACTACATGTAACGAATACTCACATTCGCATTCGCAAGAATGCACGCGAATGTAATGCGAATGTTTAAGGAGAAATAAAACATTATATTTATTAGTCACTGCACTGAATTATTTGTAAGTCATTTAAAACGGATTATTTAAAATGATTTGAGTTGTTAGTTTTCCACTATTTCGACACAGTTTCATGCGCCATGATCACGGAACAATTACCTTAATAATTTTAAATGACTTAAGTTTTAATAACCTGTTAAATAGTTTTAAAAGTTTTATGCTGAATCACATTGTTTTATATGAAAGGAATTAAAACGAATAAGTTTCAATTATTAACTTGAATCAAGCACTCAGAAACCCTTGGATGAGTTTTGCATAGTTTACGAAAACACTATTTTTCGTAGTATGTTAGCAATCCAACACTTTCATACGAACTAGGTTTTACTTTTAGCTTTAGAATGATTTTAAGCGATTAGTTGCATTTTAGCAGTACAACTTTGACAAATCAGCGGTAGTAGTTGTACGAACATTTGTCCCGAGACGGCAATTGAACCTGCAACTTCGTGCGTTGCAGGCGGAACATCCCCCGCTGTGCCACTAAGGTCGTAGATTGGGTGCTGTACAAGTTAAATCCATCTAATATTGTCCAGGTAGTAAAGCATCCTGTGCAGCATGAGTAAACAGTTTCTGACGCTAATTAACAAGATACCAAATGAAATTCTTGAAGGAAAGTAAAATATTACCTTAGTATTCTTGTAATTGTCCCACAAATTTCATCGAATAAGCTTACAAAGGCGATTGTTACCATCTCAGTTGACGTCGTGAAGCGAAATCGTCGTGGAAAAAGGTCACAAAGGCGCTTAAAACAGCGTCGTTTTGAAATTTGCACGCGGAACAAGGTGTTAAGCGACAAAAACTATAGAAAACGGGTTTTTTTGTTTATGAAAGCTACATGATTATTTAGCTAAAATCATGATAAAACGTTTTAGAAAAAAAAACTTACTCGTATAATGGAAACTTTTCGAAATAATAAGAAAAAACCGTCTCCTGTAAAGTTGGTGTTTTGCAACTGTAACCTTATTCGTAGGATACGACGATTTATGCCTTTGCGATAGAACTCTGGCGATCTAGAGTCGTCAAACTGTGTAAAAACATTTTGAACTGCCTCCTGGGAACAAAACTTACTATCACGTAGAAAATTGTCCAAATCACGAACAAAATGGAGGAATACCATTTTGTTCGTGATTTGGACAATTTTCTTTTTGTTGCAACAAGGTCTGACGAATACGGAGGGTGACGAATGGTTTCTAATTGCAGTTCCTTTAGAGTTGTAGAGAGAGAGTAGAGTAGAGTCATATTTTTTTGTTAAGTAGAGTCATTTTTATTTATTTATTTGACGCAAATGAGTCATTATTGATGGTAAGGTAACGTTAAACCATGCCGCTAATTCCTGGGTAGTTTGGCTCGGATCGGCTTACACCATCTCTTTCAATTCATTGTTGTGTCACCTGTGTGGGCGGTCTTCCAGGTGGTTCGTTCATAAAATCAAAGTTTCCATCACGAAAGCGTTTTAACCAAAATTGCACGGTGCGTTCATTAACAGTATTGCGAGCTGTTTCTGCCGCGTTAGTTCCGCGTCGGAACTTGTATTCAAAAATCACTCGAATTTACGAAGTACATATCTTTTTTGTCTAAGCTGAATAAAAAAAACAACTGAAAGTCGATATTCGAATATTGCACATTTTTTAAAGAATCTTAAACCATGAAGGTTCTACTTCGATTCGAAGTACCTATTACTACTACAATAAAACGGCAATTTCATACTATAACCCCCATTATTTCCAATCTCAACATTTAAAAGCCAGACTCTACCACACATTGCTTTGCAATTATCACTAAGCCTGGCTTACGATTATGTAGCGTATTGAAGTGGCTAATTTACGCCACCCTAAATATTTCAAAAGCGTGTTCTTAATCCTACATAAGGCCTTTAATTTATAGGTAAGTATACAATTATGTCCTTGCTTTTGTTCGCTTCCTCGCACGCACTTTACCGGGATAAAAATTTGCCTAACTCCGTCCCTGGGGCAACGTCTACCTCCCTGAAAAATTTCATTAAGATCCGTTTTAATTTTCTTTGTTAAGACAGACAGAGTTACTTTCGAATAATATAATATTATTATTGACTAGTTTATGCCCGCGGCTTCGCACGCGTTGTTCCTATGGAAACGTTTAAAGGTTATTTATATCCCATGGAAACTGATTTATGCGATAAAAAGTAATGCTTGATTCCAAAATTAGAGCCTATGTTTGATTCCAAAATTAGAATTACCTGTATGCAAAATTTCAGCCTGATCCGTTCAGTAGTTTTTGCGTGAAGAGGTAACAAACATCCATCCATCTATCCATCCAAACTTTCGCATTTATAATATATGTGATGGATTATTATGGATATGGATACAAAAAATCTTAAATATTCTAGGAAACCTTTCTTAAAATTTGTCCTTTTAATCAAAAAGGAAATAAAAAACTGCACGTAGGTGTATTTTAATCAAGTTTATTACAAACAAACGACGCTTTAAAAAGTTGTTAGGTACTCCCATTACTGGTGAATAACTAAAACATAAAATAAACATTTTTGGGTGAACTAATGAATTTTAACCGTCTGATTATTCCATTATGTGGGAACTTGGTTATAAAACTGAGAACCAATAGCAGTAAAAAAACAAACGACTTTAAACAACCCACGTATTTTTAAATAACTCCTAATTTATCTCTTTGAAAAAGAACACTCTGCGAAAGAGACATTCTGGTGCTCAGGAAAATGTAATTTTTCTATTCTTATTGTTGAAATAAAGTGCTCATTTTGCAAAAAGATGAAGACAGATTTCGCGAGACTCACTGTGTTTCGAACCAACCAATGAGAACAGTTAATTTGGAGATTCTATAACTGATGAATTCTTGGAATGCATTCTGACGAATGACAGTTAGCTGGTTGCGTGGGCGGAGTGGGTTGGACTAGAATTAGAGAATGTCAAATAAAATCTCGGCTGACAGGGGGCAAAAATTATTCGAGTGAAGATTGACTGGGAATTTTCTAATTGGATGAAAAAGTTTTGGTTTTGAGTAACTGGAAATTACCTATTAACAAACAGCTTAAGCAGGAGGGATCATCTCGAATGGATGAAATCGAAAATGTATTAAATAGGAATGTAACTAAGTGTTTCTAATTTAAGGTAGTTATTGTACATTAATCTATGAAAATATATAGGTATGTCGAAGTACTTAATAATCAATTAATTAGGGAACAAAAAAAACAACTAAATAATAAAAACTAGTTAGAAGGAACTAGAATTTACAATTGAAACGGTTGAGCTAACTTCAAACGGTCTAGAGGTAGCTCAACTGATCCATATCAATACCAGTCGGAAACGTCCCCAAGACGCTGGCTGCATTGCCCCACTGTATAGAAATGCTAGGTGCGCTGCGCCAGGTGGTACTCACCAGCTTAGGTTACCTGTCGCTTCGACCAGATGCTCTGATATTTTTTTTAATTAATAATTGACTGGTTCCCATTACCAGTTAGTGCGACAGTATACCTACTAGGCTGATAAAGTAAGTATAGTTAGTATACTTGCAGAATGAGTAGAATATTAAAGTGTATAAAAATACCTAAAAGGCTTGATTCACATAACTCCCCCCAACACCTCATTTAAAAATCGTTAAAATTCAATCAATAGACCACCCAATAGGAAGATTCACTCCAACCTAAAACTCTACCGTATAATCCAAACAGCAAACCACTCAATTCATAATCAGAGCCCAGTCACCCACGAATTTGACAAAGGCCAACATCACAAAGCTAATTTCATTCAGTGCTGAGGCAGCAAGGGTACCAGCCTAAAGATCCGTTTATATAAACAGACATAAAGGCTCACTTCACACCGGCATAGCAGCGGCAGGCAGCGACGCGACAAGCACTTTCAGTGTCAAACTGGTGTAAAATAATAATATAATATCATATTAAAATTTATCGACATGCATAATATAAGACCTGTTTGCTAGTATCGCTTAGAAATATTTAAAAAGTCGCGTGTTGTCAGCGGTTCAGTACACAGCGGCTGCGTCGCGTCGCTGCCGACTGCTGCATCAATATAATGCATGCAAAAAATAGATTGTACAATGAGTATTGAATAGAATAGAATAGAATAGAATAGAATAGAATAGAATAGAATAGAATAGAATAGAATAGAATAGAATAGAATAGAATAGAATAGAATAGAATAGAATAGAATAGAATAGAATAGAATAGAATAGAATAGAATAGAATAGAATAGAATAGAATAGAATAGAATAGAATAGAATAGAATAGAATAGAATAGAATAGAATAGAATAGAATAGAATAGAATAGAATAGAATAGAATAGAATAGAATAGAATAGAATAGAATAGAATAGAATAGAATAGAATAGAATAGAATAGAATAGAATAGAATAGAATAGAATAGAATAGAATAGAATAGAATAGAATAGAATAGAATAGGAATAGAGATTTATCTAGCACACAAAACACTGAGGGACAGTAAAAACAAAACAGAAAAAGTAATACTAAACACAACAATAGAGACTGCATAAAACAAACAAACAAACGTCTGACACGCCGTTTTTTTATCATTACATTTTTAATGACTCAATAGTCGGTAAATGTAAACGGACCTTTAAATTAAACAGAGATACACTGTTTGTCTTGAGGGAAACATGGTTTTGATTTGATCAGATTTTTAGACAGACCCTGAATTAATATGTTTATATTAGGCTCTGGTTTGTGGTGTATGCAATTAGCGATGGAAGCTCAGAATGATTGAGACTTGATATTTTTTTTTTACCTTTCTTCGTCGATAAATTGTTAATCGTTTTTAAAAGTTTAAAATAAAAGTAAGTGTTAAGAACATTTTAAAATTTTATGAGTATCCATTTTTCTTCGGAACAGGAGAACTAATTTCAAATCTGAAGATGTAGCTGTTTAAATCGACAAGCCAAGCTAAGCTTTACCCGCCACAACTTCGAACTGTGTTGTTCTAAGTTAAGCTCATTGGATTTTTCTATTGACTTTCAAAAGTCCATGCACGTGCCTTTAATCAGTTCCACACGAGTTTAGCTCAGCTTGAGATGGGCTATAAAACGTGTTTGATCAAATTCTGATAGGACTATAAAACTGTGTGTTCAACCGAAAAGTCGTTGATACCTATATTATTCTTAACTAGCTGTACCCGCGACTTCGTTCGCGATTGCCATTCCTGCCGACTAATTAAGTTCACATTTAACCACAGTTTCTCTCAAAATATGAAACGCCACCGTGCAAAAAAACTTCGATGCGCAGAATTGGACCTATTACGCTTTTAATAAAAGCATCTATATTTGGATCCTTGTTAAATTGTGTATAAATCGGGTAGGGTCTACGGGGGATAGCATGTTGTCATCTTCAATCGCATTCTTTATCCACACGACTTTTAGCTACGACTCGGCCAGCGTCAGTGTTAAGAAGTGTCATATTCGTTTCACTTCTTACTCATGGTTCCGATCAGCTGGGGCCCTGTTCTGCTAAACTAATCGCTTCACTATGATAGGGGTATCGTCACAGAATGACACGTTTTGGTATTCTACCTTAGATGAAAGAAATTATGATGAATGTAGATGGAGAGACGCGCGACAGGTTTGAAACCATTAATTTATCTCGCACGTACTATCTTTATTAATGTAGAAATTCTACGTCATAATTCTGCGACGATTCCATTGTCATAGTGAAGCAATTGTATTGTAGAATTGGGCTCTTGATCCATTTGACTTAATTTTTTTTCGATAGTAGGTAGGTACAGTTGATTGAGTATCAAAGTAAAAAAAAAATTTCTGTGGTCCAGTTAGTTTAATTAGAGCACTTACTCCAACCAAACTTTGGTGGTACAGTTAACTAACCAGCTAAACCACCAAATATCATGTTCATGAAGATTGCATGGACCATTTGTACATTTTACTTTGCCTGAAATAGGCATTGACGCACCCATTCGTTAGGTTCTACTCTACCTAACTAATGGGTGGCGTCTTCAAAAAATAAATAGATAGAAACTTACCTACCCTTTATCTACTGATTTTTTCTTCAATCTACAGATTATTTCATCAATCTACCTATTTTACTCGATATTCTACTGATTTAGTCAAATTCGATATTGCAACACTGTTTCTTACAAAAAAAACTTGAGAGGTGTCAAGGGACACCCGGATGGAACGAAGTTCCTTTCGATTAATCTCGCGTCCTCGCGTCATCTTCAGTGAGGCCGCAGAAAACTCATATATCCCGCTCACTCCAATGACACGTTGCGCGAGCGAGCGGAACACACGATTGTTCGAATCGAAGCGCACCTCGGCTCAACTCGGCTGCGGTCGTCGCTTCGGTTCTCCTCGGTTCTCTTCGTCAAAATATGTCGTTACAACTACTATCCTATTCTACTATCCTATCCTACTATACTATCCTACTATCCTATCCTACTATCCTATCCTACTATCCTATCCTACTATCCTATCCAACTATCCTATCCTACTATCCTATCCTACTATCCAATCCTACTATCATTTCCTACTATCCTATCCTACTATCCAATCCTACTATCTTATCCTACTATCCTATCCTACTATCCTATCCAACTATCCTATCCTACTATCCTATCCTACTATCCTATCCTACTATCCAATCCTACTATCCTATCCTACTATCCTATCCTACTATCCTATCCTACTGTCCTATCCTACTGTCCTATCCTACTGTCCTATCCTACTGCCCTATCCCACTGTCCTATCCTACTATCCTATCCTACTATCCTATCCTACTATCCTATCCCAATATCCTATCCTACTATCCTATCCTACTACCCTATCCTACTATCCTAACCTAACACACGATTGTTCGAATCGAAGCCCACCTCGGCTCAACTCGGCTGCGGTCGTCGCTTTGGTTCTCCTCGGTTGTCTTCGTCAAAATGTGTCGGCTCAACTCGGCTGCGGTCGTCGCATATAATATATCGCGCTCACGGGATATATTATATCCCGCTCACTCCAATGACACGTTGCGCGAGAGAGGGGAACGCACGATTGTTCGGAGAGCGATTCTAATTTTTGTGCAAACCTAATGTCATTCGCGATGACAGCTGGCTATCATAAACGCTACAGTGACAGTTCTACACTTTGACACTGACTAAATATTGTGTTTACTTTCCATCAAATGTTAGGATATATTTGTTCTGTGGCAATATATTTGTTCTGTGGCAAAAAGTGTCGCTCCAATTTTCGTTACAATTTTTTCCGTCTAGCCCCCTTTCACAACGCGCGATAAGGAACTTCGTTCCAAAAGAATGCATGAAATCGGACGACGCGTTAATGAATTACAACTAAGTACTTACACATTTTGACTTTTATCCCCTCTCCCGAGAGAACCGCGCCTACTGTCCCAGATAAAATGTATCATATGTTTTTCTTCATAGTATGAGATCAAATCATACATAGTTTCATTTGAATTCATTTAGTAGCATATTTTTACTTTTATCCACTCTCCTAACCTATGGGAACCGTACTGATTGCGGAATAAAAAATATTGTTCATTTGAATTCATACTGTACTTTTGGCGTGATGCGCGGCCCAGGAATATGACTTTTATCCTCTCTCCCTCCACGGAGAACCTTACTAAATTCCGGCATAAAATGTACCTATCTTTCCCCGTAGTAGGAACTCAAATTATGCCGAGTTCCATTCGAATTCATTCAGTAGTTCCGGCGTGATGCGCGATTAAAGGATTTTACTTTGATCCTCTCTCCCGGGGGAACCTCACTCAATTCCAGGATAAAATGTATCCCATGTCCTTCCTTGTAGTATGAATGAACTTAAATCGTACCATTTCAGTCCAACTCATTCAGCAGTTTCGGCGTGATGCGAGGTGAAGGAGTTTGACTTTAATCCCTTCTCCCAGGGAAACCTTACTGAATTCCAGGATAAAATATATCTCTCCTCGTAGTATGAACTTCTATCGTGCCGACTTTCATTCGAATTCATTCAGTAGTTCCGTCGTGATGAGCGGTTAAAGAATTTTACTTTCATCCTCTCTCCTAGGGGAACCTTATCGAATTACGGGATAAAATGTATCCCATGTCCTTCCTTGTAGTATGAACTCAAATCATACCAAGTTTCAGTCCAACTCATTCAGCAGTTCCGTCGTGATGAGCTATTATAGAATTTTACTTTCATCCTCTTTCCCAGGGGAACCTGACTGAATTCCGGGATAAAAAGTATCCTATGTCCTTCCTCGTAGTATGGCCTAAAATCATGCCGAGTTTCATGTCAATACCTTCAGTAGTTTCGGCGTGATGCGCGTTTAAGAAACAGACAGACAGACAGACAGACAGACAGACAGACATGAATGAAAAAAATTACAGTTTTGGCTTCAGTATCGATAATAGAGTGCCCTCCAAAAAAAAAATTTAAAATATCTTCAATGTACAGAATTGGACCTGTTACAGTTTTATTATAAGTATAGATTCAGTTTTAGAAATGCCTCGTGTCAGTCATGGCCTAATCTATTATTAGAATTTTTACCTGGAAATAAACATAGTTTTTGTCCGATAAATCAGTTCCCATAGGATAGAAATAGTAATTGGGGTTTTATTATTTTATTTCTTTCAATACATTAATAATAAAACTCCAAAAAACTCATTTTTGTAAATCGCCTTGCGGAATAATTGGAGCAAATTTAATAAAAATTTAAACCTTATTGGACATGATATGATATTGGTTATATTTCATGATTCGTTTCATTGCTTTGAATAGATTCGTTTTAATGAAATATTTAAAACGGTGAGGACCGTATTGGGCAATTTACCGCAGAGCGGCGCGCGGCGTGAAAAAGTAGCTGGCAAACCAGACAGAATTACTTGCGAATTCATAAATAGTATTATTATAATAAATTCGTTCGGGGGATGCCTATGTTCAGCAGTGGACGTATACGGGCTGATGATGATGATGTTGGATAGTTCATCATGCATCGCATTATCATTGGCACAAATTAATTTATCATTCACTATGTCTTAGAAGTTCATATAACAAACTTCTCATCGAGTTAGCATTGCCATTCAACGTGGCAATGCTGCCAGCATTCTGGGCACTCTGCCTTCTGGTGACGGCTTAGATTTTTATTAAATAAATCTTAGTGTATATACTAGTTAAAAGTGTTTTATTCCATTATTATTGTATGTGCTAAATGTAATCTTAGCAGTTATTCAAATTCTGGCACCTGTTTTTCAAATAAATAGGAACCTAACTACCATGCACGTTAACTCTGATGCCCATATAGGAAATGCGGCATTTTCTAGTTCGGCTTTGAACCATTAAAGCGACTTTAATCTTATTTACTATCGGTCCACTAACCTATCTCGAGTATTAACACAGATTTTAATTAAAACAGGAATGACATAAAAGATCGATATAACCAGATCAGACACACTCGATTTAATCCAAATGGAATCAAATCGTGACATGTGTCTCAATGGTGTCAAAATTAACTCTAAAGCTCCTTTGCGCGAGACAGGAACCGGTTATAATATCTGACAATCTTAACTTCCAAACATGAATAAAATTAAATTTTAATTTATGAGAGCGTCCAAAAATCAAACCTAATTCTGTGGATTAGATTAGTTTCTCAGCGATGTTAAGAGGTCTAGCTACATTTATCGACGCGAAATCGGTATTAGTCTCTTTTAGCCTTCTTTTTGGAATAAGTCAAATACCTACAATACAATATTTTAACCCGTTCACTGCGTAGAGACACGCTGGCTTGTCTACCTAAACATGTAGTGGCAATGAAAGTCATTTACAACGGAATGTTTACGATGATTTGAGGTTTAAGCTTTCAAATATTTCGGCACAGTTTCATGCGCTATGATCACGGAATAACTGAAGGCACAGCGAGTGAGTTTTTATTGGCAGTAGATAATCCGTGATCTGAAATATTAGAAAGATCAAAGGTCAAATCATGGTAAATATCCCGTTGAAAATGACTTTAGTGTTAATAACAATGATGGTATTAAAATATTCATGGCAATGAAATTACTATCACATGAACGATGATGTACAAAAACAAAAGGTGATCCAGATTCAAATGAAATGATAGAAACAAGCAAAGACTAGAGCTAAAGTTGCAAGATCAATGACATTTGACGATAAATAAGACACGAACCGATTGGATAATAACCGCCGAGTGTCGCCCGCGCCGGACGCCAGCAATCTGTCCAATGGTGCGAGAGTGCGCTTAATCCTATAAACGGTGGCATCCGACGGGAAAACCCATGTTTTAGTATAGCTCCAGGCACTGTTAAACTTAGTTTTAGTACATACACCCCAACTTCGTTAGTTTAAAATGTGTGGCGTTTTTTCAGGATTGAAACTACTGCGCTTATTGCAGGTATTAAATACGGAACTCTTATTGGAACAGACCCGACTGTGACAATAATTTATTGCTGTTACTACAATATTTATTGCCAAAGTCGGGTCTGTTCTTTCTGTCTCTGTCTATCTGTCAGGAATTGAATCGACAACAGTTGTCGATTCAATGTCTTTTCTGCTTCTACAATCAAAGTTCTGTAAGTAAGTACCTTAAAGTCATAATGACCTCAAATAGCAGCTAAAAACACGTTACTATTTCAAGTATTGGTAGTTGTGTCCGACCGAAGGTTCGGTTCGGTTTCGTCTAGGTTTGGCCAAAAATCAAGGTTTGGTCACAGTTTCAGTTTCGACCGAAATTGGGCCGAAACTTCGGCCACGCCGAACCTTTTTGAATTTCCACATATTGGGATTAAAGCCGAAACTGACACCGAAGCCGAAAGTTCGGTTTCGGTTTTGGCTGAAAATCCAGGTTCGGCCGTACACTAATTGGTAAGTACCAACAATGTTAATATGTGTCGAACCAATTCTCACAACTGTCAAATCGGTTCCCAGGAACAAAGAAAGTTTAAAGTGTTCTAATTTGTTAATAGTCTCAACTAAGCGAGAATCATTTCGGCGAAGCTTGCTCCATGCAGGCATTTATAATTCAATTTAGAACAAAAAACTAATCCGTCCGATGTTTTGAGAGATAATAACGGACCAGTGAACATACTGAACACATGTAAGTAGGTACCATTGTGGTAACATTATTCCATTCTTTGACTGGGTACGTTTTGACACACGTGCAGTCAGGCAGAACGGTTTTAATACATAAGAGCAAACATGTGGAAGTGATGATAACATCTTGACTTTCACCGTGGTGATGAGATATAAACTTGTTCAATCCGAAACTTGTACAAGAACTTGCTATTGTGAAGCGAGGAGCGTTTACACTACGATTGTTGATACAACAGAACAATAGACAATAGAGAAAGTAATTAAATATCTCAGTTCGCATGACGAGGAGACTATAAGGAAAAATAAACAAACATCCATCAAAATAACTGCAAAATAAAATAAGACAAAGAAAAAGTTCGCAAAATTTATGAAGACGACGTTATCAGGATTCATTTGACGACCGATGCGGCGCAGCGGGTGAAGGTCTGCCTGCAATGCGGTTGCGGGTTCGATTCCGGCCTTGGGACAAATGTTTGTACGGTCTGCAAATATTTGTTCCGGGTGTTCTGGGTATTTTCTATGTTAGTACAATAAGAAATATATATTTATGTATTTATTGTATTAAGTATATCAGTCATCTAGTACCCATAACACAAGCTCTGCTTAGCTTGGGGCTAGATGATGCTGTGTGAACTGTGAATTGTCCAGCATTATTTATTTCATTTGTATAAACGAGCCCTGTTTACGTAAAAAAATATTATATATGCGAAAGTTTAGATGTTATCACATCACGCGGAAACTACTAAACGGATCGGGCTGAAATCTTGCATAGATATAGTTCTACAAATGGAATAATACATACATTATGAATGTAAGCGGGTTAACTACGAACCTATTTTGTGTTGGAAGAACACCAACGTTTAACCCGCTTACATTCATAATGAATTCGTCAAACTACGGAAGTTTTTATAGTAAAATGGAATAAGACATAGGCTATTAAACACTACTTTTTATCGCGCAAAAATGCGTGCGAAATCGCAAGTTCCCTCCATAATATCTACAACAACTACGAAATACCCAGAGAAGTCAAACCGGAATAGCCAGCCGTATAGAAAAATGAAAGCACTTACCTCTCAAAGTAGCCTGCCAAATATCCAACGCAGCATTGTTCCCACGGCTGCGGCTGGCGTGTGCGATCCCCATTACGACACGCTTCCGCAATTAGCGATGGGATACGCTTACGCTTAGCTTTCTCGCTACTACGCTAATACGCCATTATTATACCCCGATAGTATTTTATACGTGCTTTGTTGTCTGGTACTTGTACTTACAGAGGGCGCATTGTGAAAAGGATAGGCATAGGATTTCGCGTTCATAGGAGCGGAACGGAGCATACGTTTTTGGAACGTCACGCGGCGGCGTAAGCGCAAAAATTATGTTTTTGCTTATTAACCAGAAATCTACACAACTATGTGATGATGATGAAGAAACTGTATTAAGGAACCAAAGAATTAGTAATAACTTACAAATTAAATGAAAAATCACTTTTTTAGAGCGCAGGGTTTCTGAGATCTCGACTAAATTAGGTGCAAAACAGTGCATTTTCATGATTTTTTCACTATAAAATATCAGATTATCTAGAGGATAAAAAAGCTTGGGACGGGTTTTGCTCCAACTCGAAAAATAACAACTAATAGGCTAAAGGTTTCTTCGTCGCTTCTTTACTTTAGTCTAAGTACATACCGAAGCGACAGAAATAAAAAATATCACTTTATTTCCGTGTCAGTGTTTAGTTTTATATTTTGACCTTTTCTAAGTGTCCATTTATTGTATTTATGGAAATAAAGAGTTTTTGATTTTGAAGTTTCAAATGGCCACGCGTCTTTATCTGTGGTCAAGTATTGTGTTTTACATAAAACAGGGGATTCATTTACAAACAAGAAAAGAAACAAATTCATAAAAAAATAAGATGACTAGTAAAGCTAAGGGATCAATTTTATATTTCCGTTAAACCATAACATTTTGCCAATGCCAATATCATTGGTGAAACGATTCGATTTAAAATTGAGAGGCAATTTATCGTTATTTGGGATAACGAATGTATGGCTTGATTTGATTACTCTCGTCGGTAGTTTGAGCACAATTTGTTGGAATATTGCACTGTTCGGGGTATCGAGGCAGCATGACATAGCAACCCATGACTTCTCAAGAGATCTCCTTGAGAAGTGCATGGGTTTCTATGTCATTGATATAAAAAAGAGTTTATTTTCAGAATTTCATCGATATCGTCGAATCCTCAAATTCCTGATTTGACAAAGGCAAAAACTATGCATTAATGTTTAATTTTTTTGCGGGGTGATTTATATTTTTTTAGTCTTACTCCAAAAGCCCTTTACCAATCTATCAGAGAAGGAAATGGAAGAAAAGTAGGCCCCTTGCAATGATTCCCTCCCTATGGGGTTTGCATGGGGTGAAATATTGTAAGTAACAGTTCGGCTTTAAGTTTAAAGTCTTCAATAAACCTAACCCAAAATAAATTGCGTCGATACAGTTTACGCCTATAATAGTCAATTTAAACAGAATGCAACGAGCCAATCAATCCTAATTAGGCAAAACACCGTGGTATCGACTTCCCGTCAAGTCTTCATTGGATTTCTCTGTGTCATCCTCTTAATTTATTTCCATCGGACACAATGCTGCATTGTTACTGGTATTAGGTTGAATTTATAACAGGCATTTCACTCCGCGATAACCGACTAGTTTTCTACCGATCATTTCAATGACTTCATGGCCTTGGGCTGTTGCCCAAGGCCAATTGATTCGAATTTTTTTCTATCACACTAATATTATAAATGTGAAAGTTTGGATGGATGGATGGATGTTTATTACCTCTTCACGCCGAAACTACGGACCGGATCGGGCTGAAATTTTGCGTACAAGAATTTCTAATCCTGGAATAAAATATTGGCCATTTTATCCCATAAATCAGTTTCCATGGGATAGAAATCACCTTTAAACGTTACCATAGAAACAACGCGTTGAACGCGGGCATAAACTAGTATATCATAACTTAGATAGTTCTATCAGTTGCAGTAGTTGGGTAAGTACTTTATTTGCTGAATATCCCGAAATTTTACGATAAAAGTCTTGAAAAGCCGTCACTGACCTATTTTTCTTATTATCTTGATGCAATTTATAAACGCACCGTCTACAAAATCCCCGAAACATTAGTTGTTCTTTATTCATCGACGTAGAGTTTAGATTACATTGTGAAGTAAATAATACTGACAGGGGCCTATTCTGTTACCGGTCGGTGGGTGGTAATGAAATTAGAAGGCCAGTCATTGTTGCATTAAATTCACCTAAAATTAGATAATGAGATACTATCAAATTGCTGGCCGTACTTGTAGCGATTTGAAAGTTGAAGTGAAAGACTATCGGAAATTCGGAACTAACGCTTTAATGTCTCGGACTTTCTTTATGATTATTTGTAGGTTTGAGTAGTTGAATAGGTACTTATCCATTCAAATAATAAAACAATTTGCGGTAAAATTGGGTAAAGATATCTTAACGCCATTCAAATTTCCCAAAAAAAGTAAGAAGCGAATTATCTACTTGATAATTCGCCTTTTACTTTTTTTGGGATAGTGGCAATTACTCTAAATATGAACCAAAACAATGGTAAATCTGGGTGTTTCTCTAAACTTAAACCAAATAATGTATAAGTAATGGAGCTTTCACCGTTTCTGTATAAACGATAAGGGAACCAAACAAAACAAACAACTAAAAAAGCATGACAACAACATTGCATAAAACGGAACGGCCGCTTATAACCAAGATACTCGTAGTTTCCATGTTGTAAGCAACGATTACTTGAACCTTTGACAGGGCGTCGCTCGTCGCTGCCGGCGGCAGTGCAAGACAGCCGCACGCGCAGGTAGGCTGAAGGAAGAACGTGATAGCAATATTCTTCGACTCGCTCGCACCACGTGGTGGGGCGAAGGCGCGGGCGTATGATTTGCCGTTTGTGCTACATTTTTATTTAGTTTGTAACCGTTCTTGGAGACTGCGGCACGGCCCGTCTCAGATATACCTTCCACCATTGTATTTATAAAGTGTTTCGATCAAAAGTTTAACAGATGAGTGAAAAGGTTCAATCCTTACGAAGTTCTTGGCGCTTTGGCGCCGGACGGATCTGGCATGGGCGGCCGTAGGATGTTAAAAGCTGCCGCGGCCTTGGTTGCACTGGGATACTGCAGTCTGTTGGTGTATCAAGGAGGAGTAGCGCTCAACTTCCAAGAAACCCCGGTGGGAGTGCCAGTGCCTAACTTATCTATAGAACCAGTGACCAAAACAAGTGTCTCTGACAGTGGACAGAAGAAAAACATAACTTTGGACGATGTTTTCATAAGTGTCAAAACAACGAAGCATTATCAGTATACGCGGCTGCCAGTTATATTGAAAACATGGTACCAGCTAGCGAAGCAGCAGGTAAGAATAACATTCTTTATAAATTTGTAAATATAAGATCTTTGAGAAAAAAATACGTACCTACTTATTATGTAATGTATTGTAAGTATATCAATCATCTAGTACCCTTAAATGGGAATTGCAAAATCCGGTTAATTTTCTTATCCGGATTTGGGGCTAGATGATACTGTGTGGATTGTCCAGCATTATTATTATTATGTTGATAGGTAGACTTACCTACACCTAGGTGTTGCTTGAACAATCTTCAATTTCAATTATCTTTACAACTGTTATTATTCGCAATAAATTTAATAACTTTTCATTAATAGCAATAAACACGAATACCTCTATTTGACAAAGCAATGGTTTTTATTTACAATCATTGATGGATGATAAACAATTTAGATAATTACACTTATTTAGGCTTGTTTAGTGAGGGAAGGCAAGATTTGTATAGGTACCTAAATACAGCAAGTTGGTCTACTAGAATTGGTCACAAACGTCAAATAACTTTTATTATACATATATCAATTATGAAGCTTTTCCCCAGAAAAAATATTAAGATGGATTGTAGAATATTTCCGCAAAGTAACATCTAAATCTATTATTTATCTATAATATAACACCCAATCTATGAACAAAAATGAAAGATACAGGAAAGTAACTGAAATTAAAATTATAACACGCTAGATATCAGACGATTAGATTTTAGAAAGACGTTTAGATTCTAGAAATAATATTAAATTACCAATAACATTAGAGACATATAAGAGAATGCCCGCATGTACTGGACCGTTAGATAAATCTCAATAAATGCACTAAAAGAGATCGCAGCGCAGCGGGGCTCGTGTGGCACCAGGTCAATATCGCCATTAGCCTTAGTCGTCCACAAAAAAACATCTTTATTTTAGTTCCTTTAAGGCAGATTAGTAAGAAACCGATCTTTTTAATCAAACGCCTTCGTACAATTTTGATAGGTATCTCTCTAACCTCTACCATTATGTAAAAGGATTACTATTATAACAATCTAGTATTAGAAAAGTAATTCGGGTTCACTAAAGAATAAAAAGTTTTTACTCCAAGTACATTAGGCCTCCTCCGATTTCCGAACAATATTTTGAAAAGAGAACCCAAAGGCTGGCGCGGTCAATGAGGTTTTACCAACATCATTGGGCGCGATTTCAATTAATAATTAATTCTGCTTTTTATTTTCCTCGAAGGTGTAGTATAAAACACGATTTATCACTTGGCAGAAAGTGCGATTCCTACCTCGTGTGTTTTAAGACAAAACGACACACTCGGTAGGAATTGATCACTTTCTCGCCTTGGTGTAAAATGCACTATTATTGTGTAAACTGTGTTAGACACTTTGGACTTATGAACTACATATAAATTGTTCAACAGTTTGTCATAATGGACATGCGTAATTATTACGCTTTTAGAAGTATTATTTTAAAAAACCTTTAAAAAGTCAATGCGTTTGAATTTCTGTTTAATTAATTATACATTGTTTTTACTAAAACTTTATACACACTCATTTTATCATATCAAGACTATTAATGCAAGGTTTTTCAAGTCAAAATTATATCTGCAGACATTTGTCCAGGGCCTTCTGGATGTTTTCTATTTAAAATAAAAAATATATATCTATCTAGTGTATTGTATTAGGTGTATCAGTTATTTAGTACCCATAACACAAGCTCTGCTTAGCTTGGGGCTAGATAATGCTGTGTGAATTGTCCAGCATTATTTATTTACTTATAAATAAAAAAAAGAGCTCTTACGCAGTCAAGCCTCACCTTAACCAATTGCAGCGAAACGAAGTGCAAACCAGTTCCAAGACCGTTTATCAATAAAACTGCTACAGTCACTTAATTCCCCAGATAGTATGTTTGTGATTAGAGAACAACACCATTATGCAAATAGCTCTCCAATATATTCAGCTGTTTTATAAATTCTATTATAAGTAGGATATTCCGAAGATTGTTTGTAACACACTGTAAATCCGTCTTATTTACATATACAGCGGTTTGGGCTTTGTGTTTTCTATCGCTCGAGCAACGGTTAAGCATATAAATATTATACTTAATTGTACATAATTCAAAATCTACTAGGTATTCAATGAAAATTTTGTTGATAAAATATGCTGGCATAATCAGCAACTTAATAAATATCAAAGCTGGCAAAACCATGATTTGTTATATGAGACGATAAACTCGTTTTTAGCTAACAACTAGGTTTAAAAAAAATTGTGACATCTGAATATCTTTGAATAAATTGGCTATTTATTGGGTGCTTGTCAAAAATGTGGCTTCTAAATTATTTATGACCAAATATAATTGAACACACAGACTACCGTCATCCGCGATTTTTTTCGTTATGATTATTTTGTGTTTTATTAGATAGGATTATTTGTAGGTAGGTACGCACGCTACATCTGAATTGTCAACAAAATAATCAAATTTGCTGTACATTTTTTTTATTAGCACAAAGTCTTTATTCACAAAGAAAATTATACTAGTATTTACAATTGAGCTAACTGCAGACTGTTGCAAACAGTCGACAGGTAGCTCAACTGATCCATATCAATACCAGTCGGAAGCGTCCCCAAGACAATAATTTATTGTATGTACCTACCCGTTACACCATATTGACGACCTCTGTGGCGCAGCGGGCGAAGGTCTGCCTGCGACGCAGGAGGTTGCGGGTTCGATTCCTGCCTCGGAACAAATGTTTGTACGATCTGCAGACATTTGTCCAGGGCGTTCTGGATGTTTTCTATGTATAATAAAAAATATCTATCTATGTAGTGTATTGTATTAAGTACCTATATCAGTTATCTAGTTAGTACTAGTAATAAGTACCCATATAACACAGGTTCTGCTTAGCTTAGGGCTAGATAATGCTGTGTGAAGCATTGTCCAGCATTATTTTTAATTTTTTTAATAATATTAAAAAAAAAATTATTGTTAATTGAAAAAAAACTGGTTATTACGCAGATAAAAAGAACCTTGGCAAATAGTCCAGTCATTCGCAAAATCAAGAAGACCGTGTTTCCAACACGCTCTTATGTCTCGTTTACACTCTTAAACAATAATTTTGCAAGTGTAGGTGCATCAATTGTTGACGACCGATGTTGTCCGCCTACTAGGTTGCGGGATCGATTTCCGCCTTGGGGCAAATGTTTGTAAGATCTGCGAATATTTGTGCCGGGTGTTCTGGGTATTTCTATGTTTAATCAAAAATATCTATCTATTGTATTAAGTATATCAGTCACCTAGTACCCATAACACAAGCTCTTCTTGGGGCTAGATGATGCTGTGTGGATTGTCCAGCATTATTTATTTATTATTATTGTAGCTATGGAAATAAGGAATTTTTAACTTTTGAACCGAGGTAGCCGAAAATTAGGGATAAATCCCCAAATATGGATATTCAAACGGTTACTACAAGCCCTAGGCTGACCGTAGATCATACAGCAGTTGCAAACGTAACTGCTCAGTAAACAATGGGGGTCGTTGCCAAGTCGTGCTGCGGCCAGCTTCCTGAAAGTGGAGCGAGCATAATCAACCGTTAATCTGAGCGAATTCAATGGCGATTTGCATTGTAGAGTTTACAACTGAAGTAGATGCTATTTTTCTAGCCGTTGATTCTGACATTGTTTGAAATTTCATGTATTTACAAAATTTATTACTTATTTAATCGATTTTAAGATTTCTAGCATTGATGAATGAATAATTAAAATTTCTATATAATTTCATTTGGTGATGAAAGAGAAAAGTCGATCAAATATGATACTAACAGTGCATATTGAAAAAACATATCACATGTCTGTTTGTACCAGCTAAAAAATGGTGAACCAAACATCATAATCAATGTCTTCTTCATCATTGCTCCTTTATTTATTCCCATACGTTATATTACTGTGTGAACTGTTCACATTTTTTTCTAATTTTTTTTTTTCCTAAACCCGTGGCCGTGCTTGATTCACATTGATTCAGGAATCTGATCAATGTGAATCAAGCACAGCTATTGTGCCCTGCGCGTGGCAGGCGCGCGCGCCACGTGACCGGTTTCCCGCGCATGCGCCCTTTTGTGTCGAAAACTTGCTCGTTTGTGATTTATGGACGTGAGCTTTATGTTCGCGGATTTCTTACTCTATTTAGGAACTGTTATTATAATTCTATAATTGGATGTGATGATTTCGTTTTCATAAATTTATGCAAGGATAAACCTGTGTATAATGTGATAATATGAATAATATGATGCAAGAATAAACCTTTGGGGTTTATTCTTGCATCTCATAATTTCTCATTTCTACAAGGTTGGTTTTAGCTAATACAATTATCTTTTATGTTAACTGGAGTTCTACCAAATATGTATCCATAAACTAGTTTATGCCCGCGGCTTCGCTAGCGTTGTTTCTATGTTTATCGTTTAAAGGTGATTTCTATCCCATGGGAACTGATTTATGGGATGAAAAGTATCCTATGTTTGATTCCGGGATTAGAATTACCTGTATGCAAAATTTCAGCCTAATCCGTTCAGTAGTTTTGGCGTGAAGAGGTAACAAACATCCATCCATACATACATCCATCAAAACTTTGACATTTATAATATTAGTGTGATTGCAAATTATAGGTACTTATAAGTACAGTGATAAGAGTAAAAGGTGAGAAGGGTGACAATAATTGTCCTACAGTGGGACATTGGTGATCAATATCCTCTCCAATAGAACTTTTTTTAAATCTTTTATGATGTTTGTTTGTTTGTTTTATACAGTCTCTATTGTTGTGTTTAGTATTACTTTTTCTGTTTTTTGTTTTTACTTTCCCTCGGTGTTTTGTGTGCTAAATAAATCTATATTCCATTCTATTCTCCCTGGGCAAGCATCCAAAATTTGGACGATTTTCGGCTGTTTTTTGTTTCGTCGAAATTAGGGTACGGACGGAGGTTCAACCTATAAGAAAAGTCAATCGTTCCATGGTGCCATTTTACTCATTCAAGCCGACGTCATCATCACAAATATTATAAGTAAAGCATTTTGTTACCTCTAATTCACACTAAACCTTCGTTATCAGATCTTGCAATGTAAATAACATAAGTTTGCGGACGCAAGTTGACTTTGCCCGTTTCCGGAGATCACATTTCTTTAAGCTCTTATCAGTTTTTACCTGGAAGTTCTTAGAATGCTTAGAACCGCATATTTGAAATTATGAGAATTAACACATAAATAAATAAATAAAATAATGTTGGACAATTCACACAGCATTATCTAGCCCCAAGCTAAGCAGAGCTTGTGTTATGGGTACTAGATAACTGATATACTTAATACAATACACTACATAGATATATATTTTTTATTATATATAGAAAACATCCAGAACGCCCTGGACAAATGTCTGCAGATCGTACAAACATTTGTCCCAAGGCGGGAAACGAACCCGCAACCTCCTGCGTCGCAGGCGGACCTTCGCCCGCTGCGCCACAGAGGTCGTCAAACATTCCGCTAAAAATAGGTACCTTACGACATCCGCAAGAAATTTGTTAAGAACAGATAGCCTTGGTCATCCATCATTCATTAAACAAAATGAAAATTCAAAAACGTATAAATTATACGTTTTAGTGGATTAAAGTGCCGGGTAACATGGTTTAAGAAAAACAATAATTTTATCGTACTAAGCTTACAGCAGTTTTATTTTTACAAAAATCAAAAGCACTTGCAATGTTGGACTTGAACTGGTATATGAATCTAACAGTTCCTGATACTAAATAGCCAGGTCACCGGACAAACCTCGTGTATGTTTATTAATACACAGACATCTGTTTTTCTTTAAAGGGAATGGCTTGTAATTTACTATTGGTGTCTGTAAAATAAGTTACCAGTTCATAGCTGACTCCAAAATCTCTTTTGGATTCTATTGTTTCGTCAATGTCGGTATAATACCTAAACATACAGTTAAAGTAGTTGATCTTTTTATATATAAATGATTTATTCATTAATATTTTGACTTTATCTAATATATGCGTTTATTTAACTCCTAGATTATACTAACGACAAAGGTGTGCCTCAAATATTTTATCACCAAATTTTTTTTAATAGCCTTTGTCTTAAAAATATGTAGAATCGATTAAAAAAGTGGACTGACCTGTTGGAATCTTGTTAAATATAATGGGACATGATCATAAAAATATCATCGCAATTAATATACTACATAATATCCACCATATAATTTTTAATTTTGACTCGAGAACTTAAAAGCGTCATCGCAATAACTTAAAGATAATGCTTTTATAGATCATAAAATAATTTAATTGGTTATTTAACAACAGATAATAAAAGTGTAACAAATAAAGAACCCTTGAGTATCAGGTAGCCTAGTAAAACCTTTTAGATTGTTGTGTGTGATTTCCTCACGCTCGTTGACTTGTTGGCTTGTCTAGATATAACCAAAATTATGTAGGTAGGCCATCGATGTAAGTAAAATTCGGAAGATTGGGCACTGGCTTCTCCATAGAAATCTAAATTTAGATTTCTATGGGCTTCTCGAACGTGGAACGCTCAAATTGAGTCCAATTAGGTCCACCCACAGTCACAGTCGGACCGGGCGCGGCGCTGCCGGCGTACGTGTTTCGCGTGTATTGTTGTCTCGATCGCACTTCGGTCTAGATACGTCTTTCCATCATTGTTGTACAATAAATAAATAAATAATGCTGGACAATTCACACAGCATTATCTAGCCTCAAGCTCAGCAGAGCTTGTGTTATGGGTACTAGATAACTGATATACATAATACTATACTTACACTACATAGATAGATATTTTTTATTATACATAGAAAAACATCCAGAACCCCTGAACAAATATCTGCAGATCGTACAAACATTTGTCCCGAGGCGGGAATCGAACCCGCAATCTCATGCGTCGCAGGCGGACCTTCGCCCGCTGCGCCACAGAGGTCGTCGCTAGTTAGGTATATTGCAATAGATTGGAAATAGCGTGTCATTGCGTTTAGTTGTAGGTAACACAACACTGGCCATTTGTTGTGATAGCGCCGGGAGGACGTACCATATCTACAGAATTTTACTTATATCAATGAGGTAGGCTGGCGTTTCCTTTCAAATGTACTTTCTTACTCATCGTCAAAGTTTTTCCATATAAAAAAGGCCATATTCTCACAAAGGCATAGCGTCAAAAGCAGAGCACGATCAATAATTATTTAGTTTTGAGGATCATTTTAGTGTCTAAATATTCGTAAAGATCAAAGTGAAGTTTCTTTAGTTCATTGTAAGTTCTATTTACAAAGCAAGATATCGCTTTTCTCGTGTGCTCTGTCAATAGGCAACAAGATTGCGGTCTTTCCACCCTAAATACTTCACGATCTTGTTGATAATGTGCTCGTAAATAATATGTAGAGCCTACTTTATTGAAGGACAACTATCACTGCAGCTTTTAAATTTGAATCTTGCAAATTATGTAAGATAATATTTTATTATTTATGTACTTACTTACCTTGTATTTTCATCAAATCAAATAAAAACTCTTCATTTCCATAAATACTATAAATGCACACTTAGAAAAGGTCAAATTATAAAATTAAACACTGAAACGGAAATAAAGTGATATTTTTTATTTCCGTCGCTTCGGTATGTATGTAGAGTAAAGCAAAGAAGCGACTAAGAAACCTTTTCCCTGTTGGATGATTTTTTTTTCGAGTTGAGGCATAACCCATCCCAAGCTTTTTTTATCTTCTAGATAATCTGACATTTTATCCGATTATTAGTGTTTTTCTCCTGTGATTTATTAGAAAACTAGCTTCTGCCCGCGGCTTCGCACGCGTTGTTTCCATGGTAACGTTTTGAGGTTATTTCTATCCCATGGGAACTGATTTATGGGATAAAAAGTTGCCTATGTTTGATTCCAGGGTTAAACTTACTTGTATGCAAAATTTCAGCCTGATCCGTTCAGTAGTTTTGGCGTGAAGAGGTAACAAACATCCATCCATCCATTCATCCAAACTTTCGCATTTATAATATTAGTGTGACTACACAAAATATCGTAAAAGATGGTTAAGCTGGTAAAGATCAGATATTTGTTCATTGTGTGATTTTTTTCTATAAAAAAAAAGAATCCTTTTATTTCGGACAACATTGATCCATATGGGGTTAGTAACACAATAAAATACAGTAAATGATTAATAAGCAAATCGAGACATATAAAAATTAAAAATTAACGCAGGACTAATTCCCAGAGTGATCTCACCAGAGTACGGGACGGGTAGCGGGACTTTTTCCGGGATCACTCTGCAAACCAGGCCTGACCACAGCGGTGAAGAGTATCTTTCTATACCTTATAGATTATTATTAATTTTGTATAGCCTAGATAAGGGCACAGCGAGTTTGTTTATTTCTAGAACTAAAATTATTTTTATCGCTATTTTTAGGGAATCGATTCATATTTCTATGAGTGTATAGGAAATATTTTCCCGACCCAACCAGACAATATTGCCATTACTTATCACAAAAGTATTCAGGTAAAGGCGTTATATTAGTCCAAACCTGCCATTACTTCCTTATCTGCCAAAGTCTATTGTGTTTTCTGAGGGTTGAACATATTGTAACGGAGGTAGCAATTATCCCAAAACGATTCCGCTGTGACGTCAGCTAACTATGAAATATTGCTTATATTTTGTGGCTCCTTTTGAGTGAAATTTAACTTTTAGAGACCGCTCTCGCTCGATAGTTAGGACTCTGATTATGGCAGGTACCTGGTCCACCAAGTGAGATTAAAAGTCATATTTATAAAAGTCCAAAAGCGTTAAGGTAGTTGATTGCATAAACTAGATTTTATTGGGTATTTATCGCGTACCTTTTGTTATTATTTCCCTTACGTTTCTACCGCGTCACAATTAAATTAATTATATTAACAAATCGTGAAAGTTTAAAAAGTTTTATGAATCTGATTTTAATTATGAATCCCTATATTTGTTACAGACATGGTTCTTCACAGACACGGAGAATCCCCAACATCAAAACCAAACAAGTAAGTTGACAACATTTTTCATTCAACTTTGCTTTCATCTAATTCCTCCTGATAAGCTTTATGCTGTTAAGTACCTACAAGATGTTTGTTCTTATCTCGATAGTCCAATTTGAATCTTGAACCGTTGGTATAAAGCTGATTGTTCCAGATGGGCACATGGTGAACACAAACTGTTCGGCGTCACATCAGCGCAAACACCTCTGCTGCAAAATGTCCGTGGAATACGACCGTTTTCTGGAAAGTGGCAAGAAGTGAGTACCAATTTATTTTAAATGTCCGGTGCTTTGGTCCATGCTTCGGTAGTAAATCTCAGTTGGGAAAACAGTTCTTCTAGAACTATTGTTTTTATAGCGTTCAGCTACTTCGTTATAAACAAAACTACTTAGGTACTAGCTATTCACGGGTATTTATCGCAATTTTTGACTCATTTTTCTCATAACCACGACCATGTGTAGATCTGCCGAAATGTCGGGAGAAATATGTAAATAAATGCGATTAATATAATACCCGTGAAAAATTCTAGGTTTATAGGTAGGTACCTAAAAATTTTATAGATAGGTATAATAACGTGTGATAAACTTGTAAACTTCTAGGTTGATAACAACAAGTTTATTAGTGTAATTACCTGAAGAGTGAAGAGTCACTACAATGAAACTTGATGTGTACTATTTATTTTTGTATTCATGACTTTGCACAGGAAACTGATTAAGCAGTAAGCTTTAGTAAGCAGTAAACGCGTGAAATTGCACGAATAGGCGTGAATCACGTAACCCATTGTTATTAGATACATTTTAACGTAATCACACTTTGATGCATTTTACATCAATGCTTTGATGATGATGGTGACAATAATGAAATAGAGATCAAACTGTATTATTATGATTATGTATGATTTACAATAACACTGTCCTTTTTATTTCGTCGAATGTAATTAAATGGACGGTAACATTTATAATGTTATAATTTCAAATTAGTTTAGTAAGCTAATCTACATAATTTAACTTCAACAGAATCGACACCCTTTTTACTTAAGATAAAATCATGTGTCGATACTGATGTGATGATGGACTATCCATACAGATGATCGCACCTAACATTTACATCCAAAGTCCTTTACCACTTTAAATATATAAGGAAATCACACTAATATTATTGCGAAAGTTTAAATGTTTGTTGCCTCTTCACGCCGAAATTACTGAACGGATCGGGCTGAAATTTGCATACTTAGGTACTTAACCGTAGTGTTAGACCTGGATAATGAAAAAAGCTACTTTTTAACTTAGAAAAACGCGTGCAAAGCTGCGAACAGAAGCTAGTCATAATTAAACTTGAATACTTCCTGCTGATCCCAATAATTCCAATGGTCACGTCAGCTTAATTACAGACCTGATTAATCAGCATCTATCATTCCGCTTCAGATATGACGTGTAGCTGATAATTGCCGAGTTATACCTTGGAATCATTACAGTGATTGTAATTATTAGGTGTGGATTAGGTACAATAGGTACCCAATCCGCACCTAATAATTACAATGTAAACTAACATTTCACCTCCTTTCAGTTTATCCTTCCATTTCACATCAAGTTTCGTTAGACACTAGCGAAATTCGACGTGAAAAGTGTGTAAAGTAACCACGCCAAAAAAAAATCTAAAACTCACTTGCTTGACGTTGATTTTCAGACAAAATAAGCAATATGAAGGAAGGTTCTTAAATGGACAAGTATAATGTAAATTGCGTATAGAAAGACGCGGCAACAAAGTGAATTTTGGTTAAGTGTGGGCGGTTTGTTTGTTACGTTGTTATCGACGAGTAGAGTAATGTAAATTGGGTACAAAATGACGCGGCAAAAGAGTGAATTTTAGGATACGTATTGGCGGTTTGTCTACAATCATTGTATGTACATCCAATTTGGCTGGGATAATATCTTTATTGACAAAGAAAATTACAATTCGATAATAGAAATAAATTAGAACTAGTATTTTTTGACGTGACAACGTCTTATAATTCGATAGAGTCGGCTGCACGCACGAAAAAACGTCATGCGGCGTTACCTCGCTATGACGTCATGCGGCGTTACCTCGCTCTGAGGCGTTCCATGTAAGGCTTGAAGTGCAAGCGAGAGCGCTCGACATCCGTCTCTCTCCTACTTGAGTGAGCGATGCGTCTGCGTGGACAGCTGCTATACTATAGTACATTTACATGTTTTGATCGAGTATCAAATGCTACCATTCCATCAGTATTTTCTTAAGACGTTGTCACGTTCAACTATCGTCAGTAAACCGACTTTACAGACAACCAATTTTTTTATTGAAACAATTGAGTCCTAACTATAGACTGTTGCAAACAATTTACTGGTAGCTCAACTAATCCATACCAATACAGGTCGGAAGCATCCTCAAGACTGCATTGCCCCGCTGTATGGTAATGCTGATGCAATGCGCCAGATGCTCACCAGCTCTCGGGTCACGCGTCGCTTCGACCAGACGCTCAGATATTTTTGACGTGACAACGTCTTATAATTCGATAGAGCCGGCTGCACGCACGAAAAAACATGACGTCATGCGGCGTTACCTCTTCATGCGGCGTTACCTCGTCATGCGGCGTTACCTCGTCATGCGGCGTTACCTCGCTCTGAGGTTCCATGTAAGGCTTGAAGTGCAAGCGAGAGCGCTCGACATCCGTCTCTCTCCTACTTGAGTGAGCGATGCGTCTGCGTTGTCACGTTCAACTATCGTCAGTAAACCGACTTTACAGACAACCAATTTTTTTTAAAAACCCGAAGAACGTAGGGCGACTCCAAGGGGAGCAAATGTGTAGGCTCTGTCGAGACCTTCGTATTTGCGCCTCTTGAGATCCTCGGCCAAATCTGCCGTCGCACCCGCCCTCACGTATGTCCTCTAATAAAATATTGTGTGAGATCAGAGATGAGTCCTCACAGAACTAGGATAGAGTCTGAAAGCAGTAATTGGGTACGCAGAAAGAGGTGCTGCCCTTACATATATGTTTTAAAATGATTTGACAGTGTTTTTGATATTTGAAAAGTGTCGACCGCTCTGTGACACTTTGTTTCCGGATAAAAAGAAGCCTCTATGTAATACAGTAGAAAACGGTACCTAACTTCATTGTATGCTGAACATACATGACTATAAAAATAAAAATACCATAGACGCAGTACAATGGGTGGGTTTACACGTTTACACAAATATTAATTACTAGCTGCTGCCCGCGGCTTCGCACGCGCTTTTTCAGTAGCCGTATGCCCCGGGATACCATTTACCTACATTTTTTTTATTTAGCCTATTTCGACCCACTGCTGGGCAAAGGCCTCAACCTTGCCAAAATTCGGACAGAATTACTTACGAATTTCTAATATAATCATATTAATATTAGTATGGATTGTTGTCATTTGATATTATTATTTGCAAAGGAAACTTTGTAAATATTATTTCAATACATTTTACCGCCTATGGCAACAAAAATTCGTAATAAATAAGTTAGTCCTTCACAATAGGTTATTATTATGTAGAGTAATAAAATAAATAATACAACAGTGTTGTTTAATTATATTTATTTATTCAATAAACTTCATTATTCATGAAGTAACAAACAACCCGCCAGACTAATCATGGCTTCGAGTATTGTTTTTACTAAAAACAAGACTCTCTTAACTTCTGTTTTTAGAAGCTCGTCCGTAAATGTTTGCTCTCAAATTTATTTGATGATACTAATGACCGCAGTATTTTTAGCTTTTGTTATTAAAGTAAAGTAAAAAAGTATTGATTAAAACAAAAATTTAGGTGTTAAAATTACATTATGTGCACATTCTCCCTCCGGCCAGATGGGATGACGATCTACGGCAGATGCTGGATGCGGCAAGCTGAAGACAGGGTAGCGCTATGGCGCTCATTAGGGGAGGCCAGTAGTGTATGTCCAGTAGTGGACTAATATAGGCTGATGATGATGATGATGATAATGTATAAAACAAGATGAACTGAGAGAAGTCTTAGGAAGAGTAACAATTAACACACAAAAATAACGAGAATAGCAACTAATTATGTCATTTGCAGACAACTAGTAGTATCTAGGAGCTGTATTAAGAAATTATTATAAGGAACGATAGGCTCAAAAATAATTTCAAGGCACCTAGGGGCAGGCAGTTTTACCGACTTTAAAATGACCTGAATGGCCATTTTAATTGTGGCCCTTAACCTAGTCCACCCATTCGGTGGTAAATGTCCAATTCTACCAATATCTCATTAGCACTCTACGTCCATATTACGTCGCCCATAATCAATACGCATCTAGCAAAACCCACCTTTATAACTAAAAGATATGACAGCAATGCTTTCAATAACAAAAACATTAAATCAATTTTAATTCGAACGTTAAATCACGTAATGAATTTAACAACTGAATCATGTATTGTCCTTTTAAATGCTTTATTGTGCTTTCCATTTTTTGTACAACACCATTTCATGGGTGCTTTTAATCTGTGGATGCTTACCTCGGATGTCCAAACACACAACAAACGTTAATGGCTTTTGAAGAGCAACTCCAATATTATTCTGGGCTCACAATAATTTTTCACGCATTTACACAGACCAGCCGAATGTTTTTGTTGGGAATATCTTGTTTTATTCCCACAAGAATGTTTTGACTTGCACCCCAAATGGTGGGATCGGGTTTCTGAGTAAACAAACCAAAACTCGTCAATGGAGTATCTAAGCAAATAGTTAATGGAGAACTGAATGACCACTTCTGATTTCTTGGAGCTTCTGAAGAGAGATATTTACCAGATAAGTGGTGAGACAAAAAATAATTCTAGAGCACCATCTAGTGTCATCATAACATCTGTTGAAATTAAAAAGGCAAAGCTTAATTCACAAAATAAGATTATGCCTGAATAAAATGATTTACGCAACTCTTAATGGAGCTAACTATTAAAATAATTGCGTGGCCAATAATAAATAGTTGCGGTGTGGAATTAAACAGCTGTCTTGCAATAACCGATCCAGTTTCGCAACGAACACTTGATATGCAGAAACCAGATACAGATTATAAGTCGGTATAGCGAGTGCCTGTCGTACGCCAGCCCACAAACCACAGTCGACTGAATAAATACTATCTGCCACCCTGCATGAATTCTTTGATCGAAGATGTGAAATATTTTCTTAGAAAGATTGAAAGGTCTTGCATTCAATAACATTAGTAGGTAGAATTTGTACATATGCCAGATACAATACACAACAAGACAAAATTTAAAATTTAAAAACCCGCCGACGTTTATTGGCAGAACAGATTTTCATGAAACATGGCTAAAAACACTCGGAATAAAATTATCTATGACACAAAAAACAAACAACGAAAATCGGTTTATCCGTTTGGGAGCTACGATACCACAGACAGATAGACAAACACGTAAAACTTATATAACACCCCTCTCTTTTTGCGTCGGGGGTTAAAAATGTAGCCCCAAGAAGCTAAGCAGAGCTTTTGGGGTTTGTACTACATAACTCATACATTGCATTGATAGAATTTTCGAGATCGATCATTGTTTGTGATTTGATTATATAACAATTTGTCAAGAGGAAGTTAGTCCGATTCGGTAGATATTGTTTACGGATGTGCGACAAAGATCATCATTGTTCCTTCCTTTACAGACTCAACATTGCTACATATTATAATACTAGTGGATATCATTACATGGGTATCCTCTTGTATAATCATAACATTTTACATATACATATATGTTATGACTCTGATTTTTATACAAGTCTTTGTTATGAAAACTTTGAAAGTGTTGCAGTTTATTCAGGTGTACATTTTTATACAATTCTGGTATAACACTCATTCATAATAATGTGACATTTTGCTCCTTTCAATAACATTTATATAAATTCTGCTATAAGTTGTGACAGAAGAACCTAGCTTGTTTTACCTACATTACTGTAGGTTCTGTAAATACTTTTAATCAAATCTTAACTCCAGGCATTTCAACAGACAAAAGGCCTAAGTAGTGTACAACTAAATCTCTGATAATCTGAATTTTTCTTCAAAACAAACAGTAGTCGTATCGTCGACTGTACAGTACTAACCGCCAACCATTAATCTGTGGTGATCTGCGACCACAATATGTGGTATAGCAGTGGATTTACATGGACTCAAACCCCACTCCTGTTATTTGCGTCAAGCGTAATGTCAGTAAATTATAGCGCTGTGCAAAGCTAATTGGCACTGGACATAATCATTTTAGAGTTCTACTTCAATGTTCATTTGAGCGGCTCTATAATCCGAAAAATTTAGTTTTTATATGAGTAGGTAGGTATTTGTTGGATTGGATATGTTTAGTGCTGTTTCTTCTTTATATTAATGATGACTATAGTGGATAATTAGCATAATTCTGCCAGTATCTCTTTGTGATGAATAATAATGAAAGGTGTACATAACTCTACATATAAATATATTTGTGGGATGCCAAGATAAATGAACACGTGATAAAACCAGGGTAATAAAACCCAAAAACCCGTGTGGTTCACCTTCAATCCTATCAATATTCCTACAGGAATCAAACCAAAAGTAACCTTAGAAATTAGCTCCATAAGTATCGTAATAATAATAATAATAATAACAATGCTGGACAATTCACACAGCATTATCATTATTATTATCTACTAGCTGCGCCCCGCGGCTTCGCCCCCGTGGAAATTTATGTTTCCAACTTTCTTAATTTTTTCTTTCATAAGAACCTTCTCCTGACAATAACAAACACAACAAAGAAAGAATTAGCGAAATCGGTCCAGGCGTTGTTGAGTTATGCGCTTACCAACACATTTTGCGATTCATTTTTATATTATAGACTAGCTGCGCCCCGCGGCTTCGCCCCCGTGGAAATTTATGTTTCCAACTTTCTTAATTTTTTCTTTCATAAGAACCTTCTCCTGACAATAACAAACACAACAAAGAAAGAATTAGCGAAATCGGTCCAGGCGTTGTTGAGTTATGCGCTTACCAACACATTTTGCGATTCATTTTTATATTATAGACTAGTTGTTATAAGTGCGCGAGCTGCAAGCAGCTCGCGTCGGCTGTGTGTATTGTTCGTTTTAAATTAAGTTCCCCTTATCGTAACCTACACCCTGGATTTGATCGAAATCGATAACCAAGAGTGGGTTTTGCGATAAAAAAATGTCAGCCATCTTGGATTTTGAAATGGACATCTTTTTCGTAATCTACACAGTCGAGTTAGTCGAAAACGATACCCATATAAGTATGTGTGGTGTCACACAGCAATGCTCGCTTCGCTCGCCTTGCTGCGTGACGTGTGTCGTATTGCGGTTCGCTTCGCTCACCGTAATCCGGCACACGCCCGCCGTCATCAAGTTCGTAATCCTCACCCCCATGTTAGTCGAAAACGATACCCATATCAGATTTTTTGATGGGGGAGGGGGTACAGGGGGTCTGGGCACAGGGGGTCAGAGCACGGCTCGCTTCGCTCGCCGTGCTGTTCCCCAATAGTCGCATTGCGGTTCGCTTCGCTCACCGCAATACGAACCCGCTCGTGCTGCCACGCAGCAAGGCTCGCTTCGCTCGCCTTGCTGTGTGACGTATTGCGGTTCGCTTCGCTCACCACAATCCGACACACGCCCACCGTCATCAAAATCGTAATCCTCACCCCTATGTTAGTCGAAAACGATACCCATATCAAATTCTTGGATGGGGGAGGGGGTTCAGGGGGGCTAGGCGTGGGGGTCACAGCACGGCTCGCTTCGCTCGCCGTGCAGTTCCCCAATAGTCGCATTGCGGTTCGCTTCGCTCACCGCAATACGAACCCGCTCGTACTGGCACGCAGCAAGGCTCGCTTCGCTCGCCTTGCTGTGTGACGTATTGCGGTTCGCTTCGCTCACCGCAATCCGCCACACGCCCGCCGTCATCAAATTCGTAATCCTCACCCCCATATTAGTCGAAAACGATACCCATATCAAATTCTTGGATGGGGAAGGGGGTTCAGGGGGGCTGGGGCGTGGGGGGGTCACAGCACGGCTCGCTTCGCTCGCCGTGCAGTTCCCCAATAGTCGCATTGCGGTTCGCTTCGCTCACCGCAATACGAACCCGCTCGTACTGCCACGCAGCAAGGCTCGCTTCGCTCGCCTTGCTGTGTGACGTATTCGTATTGCGGTTCGCTTCGCTCACCGCAATCCGCCACACGCCCGCCGTCATCGAATTCGTAATCCTCACCCCCATATTAGTCGAAAACGATACCCATATCAAATTCTTGGATGGGGAAGGGGGTTCAGGGGGGCTGGGGCGTGGGGGGGTCACAGCACGGCTCGCTTCGCTCGCCGTGCAGTTCCCCAATAGTCGCATTGCGGTTCGCTTCGCTCACCGCAATACGAACCCGCTCGTACTGCCACGCAGCAAGGCTCGCTTCGCTCGCCTTGCTGTGTGACGTATTCGTATTGCGGTTCGCTTCGCTCACCGCAATCCGCCACACGCCCGCCGTCATCGAATTCGTAATCCTCACCCCCATATTAGTCGAAAACGATACCCATATCAAATTCTTGGATGGGGAAGGGGGTTCAGGGGGGCTGGGGCGTGGGGGGGCCACAGCACGGCTCGCTTCGCTCGCCGTGCTGTTCCCCCGTTGTCACATTGCGGCTCGCTTCGCTCGCCGCAATGCTCCCCCCGGGTTCTGGGGGAGGGGGTTCCGGGGGGGCACGCGGGGGTCACAGCACGGCTCGCTTCGCTCGCCATGCTGTTCGCCGTAGTCGCATTGCGGCTCGCTTCGCTCGCCGCAATGCTCCACCCTAAAAAGTGGTCGAAATATAGGCTAAAAATGGCCAAATTTCAGTTATTTAATAAAAAAGGGGTCTAGAGGGGCAAGGGGGTCAATTTTTTTTTGCATTCAAAATGATTTGTCTTGCCCTACATGACCGTGAAAAAATTTTTCTTCTATCGTACTTTGTTTGGGAGATATCAAAAGGGGGGGTAAAAATTGGGGCAGGAGGGGGGGTGATTTTTTTTTTCTTCCAATTCGAGAAGAAACCCTCTATACGATCCCGCAATCAAAACTCCTCTATCGCGACGGCATCTTGTAGCACTCTCAAAAGGGGGGGTCCTGGGGGGCAAGGGGGGGTAAATTTTTTATTGCTATAGAAATCACTCGTCCCCCTCTATACACCCCTTACAGAACAATCAAACAATATGCCTCCGTTTGGGAGCCCCCCTGGGGGGCGGGGGTTCCGGGGGGGAAATCTCAAAAAGTCGGAATTTTCCCTAGGTCCCCCCGACTCCCTCTCTACATTTCTGCAAAAAAAAACATACCTCCCCCTCCACCATCAAGGAGAACAATTATGTCAGTCAGTCAGTGAGTGAGTGGTAATCGAGCTTTATATATAGTAACTAGTTGTTATAAGTGCGCGAGCTGCAAGCAGCTCGCGTCGGCTGTGTGTACTGTTCGTTTTAAATTAAGTTCCCCTTATCGTAACCTACAACATGGATTTGATCGAAATCAATAACCATGAGTGGGTTTAGCGATGAAAAAAATGTCAGCCATCTTGGATTTTGAAATGGACATCTTTTTCGTAATCTACGAGCTCGAGTTTGTCGAAAACGATACCCATATAAGTGGGTGTGGTGTCACACAGCAAGGCTCGCTTCGCTCGCCTTGCTGTGTGACGTGTGTCGTATTCAATCCGACACACGCCCGCCGTCATCAAATTCGTAATCCTCACCCCCATGTTAGTCGGAAACGATACCCATATCAGATTTTTTGATGGGGAAGGGAGTTCCGTGGGGGCACGCGGGGGTCACAGCACGGCTCGCTTCGCTCGCCGTGCAGTTCCCCCATTGCGGTTCGCTTCGCTCACCGCAATCCGGCACACGCCTGCCGTCATCGAATTCGTAATCCTCACCTCCATGTTAGTCGAAAACGATACCCATATCAGATTTTTGGATGGGGAAGGGGGTTCCGGGGGGGCACGCGGGGGTCACAGCACGGCTCGCTTCGCTCGCCGTGCAGTTCCCCAATAGTCGCATTGCGGTTCGCTTCGCTCACCGCAATACGACCCCGCTCGTGCTGCCACACAGCAAGGCTCGCTTCGCTCGCCTTGCTGTGTGACGTATTGCGGTTCGCTTTGCTCACCGCAATCCGACACACGCCCGCCGTCATCAGATTCGTAATCCTCACCCCAATGTTAGTCGAAAACGATACCCATATCAGATTTTTTGATGGGGAAGGGGGTTCCGGGGGGGCACGTGGGGGTCACAGCACGGCTCGCTTCGCTCGCCGTGCAGTTCCCTACGACGACGCTCGTGTTGCCACGCAGCAAGGCTCGCTTCGCTCGCCTTGCTGTGTGTCGGATTGCGGTTCGCTTCGCTCACCGCAATCCGGCACACGCCCGCCGTCATCGAATTCGTAATCCTCACCCCCATGTTAGTCGAAAACGATACCCATATCAGATTTTTGGATTGGGAAAGGGATTCCGGGGGGGCACGCGGGGGTCACAGCACGGCTCGCTTCGCTCGCCGTGCAGTTCCCTAATAGTCGCATTGCGGTTCGCTTCGCTCACCGCAATACGACCCCGCTCGTGCTGCCACACAGCAAGGCTCGCTTCGCTCGCCTTGCTGTGTGACGTATTGCGGTTCGCTTTGCTCACCGCAATCCGACACACGCCCGCCGTCATCAGATTCGTAATCCTCACCCCCATGTTAGTCGAAAACGATACCCATATCAGATTTTTTTATGGGAAAGGGGTTCAGGGGGGCGGGGGGCAAGGGGGGTCACAGAACGGCTCGCTTCGCTTGCCGTGCTGTTCCCCAATAGTCACATTGCGGTTCGCTTCGCTCACCGCAATACGACCCCGCTCGTGCTGCCACGCAGCAAGGCTCGCTTCGCTCGCCTTGCTGTGTGACGTATTGCGGTTCGCTTCGCTCACCACAATCCGACACACGCCCACCGTCATCAAATTCGTAATCCTCACCCCTATGTTAGTCGAAAACGATACCCATATCAAATTCTTGGATGGGGGAGGGGGTTCAGGGGGGCTAGGCGTGGGGGTCACAGCACGGCTCGCTTCGCTCGCCGTGCAGTTCCCCAATAGTCGCATTGCGGTTCGCTTCGCTCACCGCAATCCGCCACACGCCCGCCGTCGTCGAATTCGTAATCCTCACCCCCATATTAGTCGAAAACGATACCCATATCAAATTCTTGGATGGGGAAGGGGGTTCAGGGGGGCTGGGGCGTGGGGCGTGGGGGGGTCACAGCACGGCTCGCTTCGCTCGCCGTGCTGTTCCCCCGTTGTGGCATTGCCCCCGGGTTCTGGGGGAGGGGGTTCCGGGGAGGCAAGCGGGGGTCACAGCACGGCTCGCTTCGCTCGCCATGCTGTTCGCCGCAGTCGCATTGCGGCTCGCTTCGCTCGCCGCAATGCTCCACCCTAAAAAGTGGTTCAAATATAGGCTAAAAATGGCCAAATTTCAGTTTTTTTATAAAAAAGGGGGTCTAGAGGGGCAAGGGGGTCAATTTTTTTTGCATTCAAAATTATTTGTTTTGCCCTACGTGACCGTGAAAAAATTTTTCTTCTATCGTACTTTGTTTGAGAGATATCAAAAGGGGGGGTAAAAATTGGGGCGGGAGGGGGGGTGAAATTTTTTTCTTCCAATTCGAGAAGAAACCCTCTATACGATCTCACAATCAAAACTCCTCTATCACGACGGCATCTTGTAGCACTCTCAAAAGGGGGGGTCCTGGGGGGCAAGGGGGGGTATACTTTTTTTTGCAATAGAAATCACCCGTCCTCCTCTATACATTCCTTATAGAAAAATCAAACAATAGGCCTCCGTTTGGGAGCCCCCCTGGGGGGCGGGGGTTCGGGGGGGCAAATCTCAAAAAGTCGGAATGCGCTCGCCGTGCTGTGACCCCCGCGTTCTCCGTAGTCGCATTACGGCTCGCTTCGCTCGCCGCAATGCTCTACCCTAAAAAGTGGTCAAAATATAGGCTAAAAATGGCCGAATTTCAGTTTTTTAATAAAAAAGGGGGTCTAGAGGGCCTAGGGGATCAATTTTTTTTTTAATTCAAAATGATTTGTCTTGCCCTACATGACCGTGAAAAAATTTTTCCTCTATCGTACTTTGTTTGGGAGATATCAAAAGGGGGGGTGAAAATTGGGGCGGGAGGGGGGGTGAATTTTTTGTTCTTCCGATTCGGAGAGAAACCCTCTATACGATCCCGCAATCAAAACTCCTCTATCACGACGGCATCCGGTAGCACTTTCAAAAGGGGGGGTCCTGGGGGGCAAGGGGGGGTATACTTTTTGTTGCTATAGAAATCACTCGTCCCCCTCTATAAACCCCTTGCAGAAAAATCAAACAATATGCCTCCGTTTGGGAGCCCCCCTGGGGGGCGGGGGTTCGGGGGGGCATATCTCAAAAAGTCGGAATTTTTCTAGGTCACCCGGACTCCCTCTACACGATTCCGCAAAAAAAAACATACCTTCCCCTCCACCATCAAGGAGAACAATTATGTCAGTCAGTCAGTGAGTCAGTGAGTGGTAATCGAGCTTTATATATAGTAACTAGTTGTTTATAAGTGCGCGAGCTGCAAGCAGCTCGCGTCGGCTGTGTGTACTGTTCGTTTTAAATTTAGTTCCCCTTATCGTAACCTACACCCTGGATTTGATCGAAATCGATAACCAAGAGTGGGTTTTGCGATAAAAAAATGTCAGCCATCTTGGATTTTTAAATGGACATCTTTTTCGTAATCTACGAGTTCGAGTTGATCGGAAACGATACCCATATATGTGGGTGTGGTGTCACACAGCAAGGCTCGCTCCGCTCGCCTTGCTGTGTGACGTGTGCCGGATTGCGGTGAGCGAAGCGAACCGCAATACGACCGCCCGCCGTTATCAAATTCGTAATCCTCACCCCCATGTTAGTCGAAAACGATACCCATATCAGAGTTTTTGATGGGGGAGGGGGTACAGGGGGTCTGGGCACAGGGGGTCACAGCACGGCTCGCTTCGCTCGCCGTGCTGTTCCCCAATAGTCGCATTGCGGTTCGCTTCGCTCACCACAATCCGACACACGCCCACAGTCATCAAATTCGTAATCCTCACCCCTATGTTAGTCGAAAACGATACCCATATCAAATTCTTGGATGGGGAAGGGGGTTCAGGGGGGCTGGGGCGTGGGGGGGGTCACAGCACGGCTTGCTTCGCTCGCCGTGCAGTTACCCAATAGTCGCATTGCGGTTCGCTTCGCTCACCGCAATACGAACCCGCTCGTACTGCCACGCAGCAAGGCTCGCTTCGCTCGCCTTGCTGTGTGACGTATTGCGGTTCGCTTCGCTCACCGCAATCCGCCACACGCCCGCCGTCATCGAATTCGTAATCCTCACCCCCATATTAGTCGAAAACGATACCCATATCAAATTCCTGGATGGGGAAGGGGGTTCAGGGGGGCTGGGGCGTGGGGGGGGGGCACGCGGGGTCTCAGCACGGCTCGCTTCGCTCGCCATGCTGTTCGCCGTAGTTGCATTGCGGCTCGCTTCGCTCGCCGCAATGCTCCACCCTAGAAAGTGGTCGAAATATAGGCTAAAAATGCCAAATTTCAGTTTTTTTATAAAAAAGGGGGTCAAGAGGGGCAAGGGGGTCAATTTTTTTTTGCATTCAAAATAATTTGTCTTGCCCTACATGACCGTGAAAAAATTTTTCTTCTATCGTACTTTGTTTGGGAGATATCAAAAGGGGGGGTGAAAATTGAGACGGGAGGGGGGGTGATTTTTTTTTCTTCCAATTTGATAAGATACCCTCTATACGATCCCGCAATCGGAACTCCTCTATCGCAACGGCATCCGGAAGAACTCTCAAAAAGGGGGGTCCTGGGGGGCAAGGGGGGGAAATTTTTTTGTTGCTATAGAAATCACTTGTCCCCCTCTATACACCCCTTACAGAAAAATCAAACAATATGCCTCCGTTTGGGAGCCCCCCTGGGGGGCGGGGGTTCGGGGGGCCAAATCTCAAAAAGTCGGAATTCGCTCGCCGTGCTGTGACCCCCGCGTTCTCCGTAGTCGCATTACGGCTCGCTTCGCTCGCCGCAATGCTCCACCCTAAAAAGTGGTCGAAATATAGGCTAAAAATGGCCAAATTTCAGTTTTTTTATAAAAAAGGGGGTCTAGAGGGGCAAGGGGGTCAATTTTTTTTTTGCTTCAAAATTATTTGTCTTGCCCTAAATGACAGTGAAAAAATTTTTCTTCTATCGTACTTTGTTTGGGAGATATCAAAAGGGGGGGTGAAAATTGGGGCGGGAGGGGGGGTGAATTTTTTGTTCTTCCAATTCGAGAAGAAACCCTCTATACGATCCCGCAATCAAAACTCCTCTATCACGACGGCATCTTGTAGCACTCTCAAAAGGGGGGGTCCTGGGGGGCAAGGGGGGGGTAAAATTTTTTTGGAATCGAAATCGCACGACTTCCTCTATACAACCCCTTTAAAAATTTTCATCAGTGTGACTCTGCTTGGGAGCCCCCTTGGGGGGCGGGGGTTCTGGGGGGCAAATCTCAAAAAGTCGGAATTTTCCCTGGGTCCCCTTGACCCCCTCTCTACATTTCTGCAAAAAAAACATACCTCCCCCTCCACCATCAAGGAGAACAATTATGTCAGTCAGTCAGTCAGTGGTAATCGAGCTTTATATATAGTAACTAGTTGTTATAAGTGCGCGAGCTGCAAGCAGCTCGCGTCGGCTGTGTGTACTGTTCGTTTTAAATTAAGTTCCCCTTATCGTAACCTACACCCTGGATTTGATCGAAATCGATAACCAAGAGTGGGTTTCGCGATGAAAAAAATGTCAGCCATCTTGGATTTTGAAATGGACATCCTTTTCGTAATCTACGATTTCGAGTTTGTCGAAAACGATACCCATATAAGTGAGTGTGGTATCACACAGCAAGGCTCGCTTCGCTCGCCTTGCTGTGTGACGTATTGCGGTTCGCTTCGCTCACCGCAATCCGGCACACGCCTGCCGTCATCAAATTCGTAATCCTCACCCCCATGTTAGTCGAAAACGATACCCATATCAAATTCTTGGATGGGGGAGGGGGTTCAGGGGGGCTAAGCGTGGGGGTCACAGCACGGCTCGCTTCGCTCGCCGTGCAGTTCCCCAATAGTCACAGAACCCGCAGAACCCGCTCGTACTGCCACGCAGCAAGGCTCGCTTCGCTCGTCTTGCTGTGTGACGAATTGCGGTTCGCTTCGCGCACCGCAATCCGACACACGCCCGCCGTCATCAAATTCGTAATCCTCACCCCCATGTTAGTCGAAAACGATACCCATATCAGATTTTTTGATGGGAAAGGGGGTAAAGGGGGGCGGGGGGCGAGGGGGGTCAAAGCACGGCTCGCTTCGCTCGCCGTGCTGTTCCCCCGTAGTCGCATTGCGGCTCGCTTCGCTCGCCGCAATGCTCCCCCCGGGTTCTGGGAGAGGGGGTTCCGGGGGGGCACGCGGGGAACACAGCACGGCTCGCTTCGCTCGCCGTGCTGTTTTCCGAAGTCGCATTGCAGTTCGCTTCGCTCACCGCAATACGAACCCGCTCGTGCTGCCACGCAGCAAGGCTCGCTTCGCTCGCCTTGCTGTGTGACGTATTGCGGTTCGCTTCGCTCACCGCAATCCGACACACGCCCGCCGTGATCAAATTCGTAATCCTCACCCCCATGTTAGACAAAAACGATACCCATATCAGATTTTTTGATGGGAAAGGGGGTTGAGGAGGGCAGGGGACGGGGGGCGAGGGGGGGTAACATCACGGCTCGCTTCGCTCGCCGTGCAGTTACCCCATGGTCGCATTGCGGTTCGCTTCGCTCACCGCAATACGAACCCGCTCGTACTGCCACGCAGCAAGGCTCGCTACGCTCGCCTTGCTGTGTGACGTATTGCGGTTCGCTTCGCTCACCGCAATCCGACACACGCCCGCCGTGATCAAATTCGTAATCCTCACCCCCATGTTAGACAAAAACGATACCCATATCAGATTTTTTGATGGGAAAGGGGGTTGAGGAGGGCAGGGGACGGGGGGCGAGGGGGGGTAACATCACGGCTCGCTTCGCTCGCCGTGCAGTTACCCCATGGTCGCATTGCGGTTCGCTTCGCTCACCGCAATACGAACCCGCTCGTACTGCCACGCAGCAAGGCTCGCTACGCTCGCCTTGCTGTGTGACGTATTGCGGTTCGCTTCGCTCACCGCAATCCGACACACGCCCACCGTCATCAAATTCGTAATCCTCACCCCCATGTTAGTTTTTTTTGGGAAAAGGGGTTGAGGGGTGAAGGGGGCAAGGGGAGGTCACATCACGGCTCGCTTCGCTCGCCGTGCTGTTCTCCCGTTGTCGCATTGCGGCTCGCTTCGCTCGCCGATATGCTCTCCCCGGGTTCTGGGGGAGGGGGTTCCGGGGGGGGAGGGGGGTCACAGCACGGCTCGCTTCGCTCGCCGTGCTGTTCCCCCGTAGTCGCATTGCGGCTCGCTTCGCTCGCCGCAATGCTCCACCCTAAAAAGAGGTAAAAATATAGGCTAAAATTGGTCAAATTTCGGTTTTTTAATAAAAAAGGGGGTCTAGAGGGGCTGGGGGGGTCAATTTTTTTTCGCATTCAAAATTATTTGCCTTGCCCTCCATGACTGTGAAAAAAATTTTCTTGCATCGTACTTCGTTTGGGAGATATTAAAAGGGGGGGTGAAAATTGGGGCGGGAGGGGGGGTGAATTTTTTGTTCTTCCAATTTGAGAAGAAACCCTCTATACGATCCCGCAATCAAAACTCCTCTATCGCGACGGCATCCGGTAGCACTCTCAAAAGGGGGGGTCCTGGGGGGCAAGGGGGGGTAAATTTTTTGTTGCTATAGAAATCACTCGTCCCCCTCTATACACCCCTTACAGAGAAATCAAACAATATGCCTCCGTTTGGAAGCCCCCCTGGGGGGCGGGGGCTTGGGGGGGCAAATCTCAAAAAGTTGGAATTTTCCCTAGGTCATCCGGACCCCCTCTACACGATTCCGCAAAAAAAAACATACCTCCCCCTCCACCATCAAGGAGAACAATTATGTCAGTGAGTCAGTGAGTGGTAATCGAGCTTTATATATAGTAACTAGTATGGTATAAGTGCGCGAGCTGCAAGCAGCTCGCGATGGTGGCTGTCACAGTGTTCGTTATAAATTAAGTTCCCCTTATCGTAACCTACGTCATTGATTTTATCGAAATCGACAGCAAGGCTCGCTTCGCTCGCCTTGCTGTGTGACGTGTGTCGTATTGCGGTTCGCTTCGCTCACCGCAATCCGACACACGCCCGCCGTCATCAAATTCGTAATCCTCACCCCCATGTTAGTCGAAAACGATACCCATATCCGGTTTTTGGATGGGGAAGGGGGTTCCGGGGGGGCACGCGGGGGTCACAGCACGGCTCGCTTCGCTCGCCGTGCAGTTCCCCAATAATCGCATTGCGGTTCGCTTCGCTCACCGCAATACGAACCCGCTCGTGCAGCAAGGCTCGCTTCGCTCGCCTTGCTGTGTGACGGATTGCGGTTCGCTTCGCTCACCGCAATCCGACACACGCCCGCCGTCATCAAATTCGTAATCCTCACCCCCATGTTAGTCGAAAACGATACCCATATCAGATTTTTTGATGGGAAAGGGGGTTGAGGGGGGCGGGGGGCGAGGGGGGGGTCATAGCACGGCTCGCTTCGCTCGCCGTGCTGGTCCCCCGTTGTCGCATTGCGGCTCGCTTCGCTCGCCGCAATGCTCCCCCGGGTTCGGGGGGGTCCTGGGGGAGAAGGGGGGTAATTTTTTTTTTGCAATGGAAATCACCTCTGCCCCTCTATACGAATCTTTAAAAATTTTTCATCCAAATTGCTCCGTTGAAAAGAGGGGGGGGTGGGGTGGGCTCCGGGGGGGGAAATCTCGTAAAGTCGGGATTTTCCCCAAGTCACCCCTACACCCCCTATACGATTCTGCAAAAAAAAACATACCTTCCCATCCACCAACAGGGAGAACAATCGTGTCAATCAGTGAGTGAGTCAGTCAGTCAGTCAGTCAGTGAGTGGTAATCTACCTTTATATATTATAACTAGCTGCGCCCCGCGGCTTCGCCCCCGTGGAAATTTATGTTTCCAACTTTCTTAATTTTTTCTTTCATAAGAACCTTCTCCTGACAATAACAAACACAACAAAGAAAGAATTAGCGAAATCGGTCCAGGCGTTGTTGAGTTATGCGCTTACCAACACATTTTGCGATTCATTTTTATATTATAGATTATAGATAGATTATCTAATAATGCAATGTTTTGTTCAAAGGTGGTTTTGCCACTTCGATGACGACAACTACGTGAACGTGCCACGATTGGTCAGCGTTCTTCAGAAGTACAACCACCAGGATGACTGGTACTTAGGGAGGACATCAGTATATGAGCCTGTTCAGCTGGTCCAGCATTTACTGAAGAAGACCAAAAAGGTAGAGTCAATAACAGCCATTTTAATCATCATCACTGTTTTGGGTAATTTGAATCTTCTATCCATCTGATTGAATGGGAGCGTTTTTGTTCCTCAAAAAGAATCACCAATGTTCTTTGATTGTAATTTTGACATGGTATCCATCCACATACACAATCATGCATAATGACCACCCTATAATTATGTCATCCACTGATCAGAATAGGTATCCTATTGTTGCCAGCCTTCTTCATGAAATGTTTATTTCTATGTTAATTGAATAGAAAGAGTTTTAATTGAACTATGAATTTGTTGCAGCTGATGGGATCATTCTGGTTTGCCACGGGCGGAGCCGGGTTTTGTGTCAGCAGAAGTTTGGCGCTCAAAATGTCACCTGTTGCAAGGTCTGTTACATCAACGTACATTTTAAACTTCAAACAACGTATTCAACTTTTAATGCTATTATAATCCAGCTATTCCAAATAATACGAGCATCCATATTAAATTAATCTTCTGTTTCAGTGGTGGCAAATTTATCAGTATTTGTGAAGAAATACGGTTACCAGATGATGTTTCAATGGGATATATTGTTGGTAAGTTATATATCTCTCAGTGAAACCATCCATATTTATTGGAATTCCTTGTTTTTGTTAATTTGTTTTACTGCAGATTTTTTTATTTTGTGAATAATCAAACACTCGTTTTCATATGTATGTTTGCTAAAGAAAGATTTCATTTCAGAGGAAATCATGAAGAAAGAACTAACTCAAGTGCCGGAGTTCCACTCTCACTTGGAGCAGATGAAGCTGCTGCCTTCAGAAACCTTCAGAGACCAGATCTCGTTCAGCTACTCAAAGGGAAAGGACGAGTGGAATGTGATCAACGTCCCAGGGTTTGATACTAACTATGATCCTACGCGGTAAGTTTTGTTTCTCAACAAAATTAACAAAAGTTTGATAATCATGAGTTTGGTTTAAATCAAGATCTTTTTTAATATTATAAAGTTTCAGATAAAAACATTGCCATGAAATGTTTCTTGATAACATGTGATAACACATGATACAGAGAACTTAACTTAATTCATTTAGCCGAGAGAACTTCAACTACATACCTTATTGTAGTGACAATGACATAAATTCTTTTTGGAGTGAAATAAAGACTTCCTGTATCACTAAATAAAATTCGTTGTCCTTTTGTTTCAGATTTTTATCGCTGCATTGTTTCCTGTTCCCTCATTTGAAATACTGTCCAAGGTAGCCTCAGCATCGACAAGGAGCTCGACTGTACATATATTGTTAACTTAAATTCATATATTTGTTAACTTAAATGCCCAAAGCATCTTTGATATTTTCAACAGAATTTTTTAATAGGTCTCGGTTTTTTTTACAATTTGCTGAAGCTTTAAAGTATTATTATAACAATCTAAATCAATAAAATTGAAATCACTCTATTTTTCTATAAAAAATTGAAAACTAAGATAATTCAACTGCATTGTATAATAGCTACAAATCATAGAATATTTTTGTAAAACTTTTTAGAAATTGTACATTTATAAAAAAATCTGTGATATTAGTGTAACATAAGAGTAAAATGCTAAAAGATATTATTGTAGTCTTCAAAGTCAAATTGTTATGTAGGAATTGTTTCTAAATAAACATGTTTATCAAATATATTTAAATGCTTTCATTTATCTAACGAATTGGACCTAAAAGACCGAACCCCTTCCTTAGCCTTTAGAAATTTTTACCCAATGCTAAGGTAGAGGGACCTTAGCATTTAGAAATTACATGCAGTAGAATCTTTTCTCTCTGAGGTTCAGTTCAGACAACAACAGGATGCATATTATCAATTATTATTTTTCAAAACAGATAGGTACCTAACTACCTTCTTATTACAGAATTATCTTTTAGTTAGTTTTGATGACTGAGTTCATAAGTAATAATATATTGTACAGATAATTCTAGGAGGTATGTAGATTGTACAATGAATGCCACTGTTGCATTACGTATTAGGTCACTAGAGGATAGAACTATTGTCGTCTATATATTATATAGATGACAATAGTTCTCCTCACGTCACCCCATAATACCTACTACGATATCATTTCAATGGAATGTAGGCATATTGTAGGTGATATCTCATACACTGATTGCCAATCAATTCTTGCCACACATAGGACATTTAGAATAATTTACTACTTATCACAAACAAATATACTAAACTGGAAACTTCTTTGAAAATGGTTTCGGTATATTTTTTGGTTCTCTCGGCAGAATATTGGTAGTTATCTACCTATATTGTCAGAATTCCTTTATACAGGGTGCCACGGAATATGCCGATATTGTTTGATTCTGGACCCCGAGGGGCTCAACTTGTGAATTACGTTTTTTTTAATTTGTTAGACGCATTTTTTTTATAAAATTTAGCTTTCTTTATTTTTTATTCGTGTACACGCACTCTTGCATTATTTAGCATTATAAAATATTTCGAAATGTTTTTTAGCAAACCAGTGTTTTGTCGTAAAAATTATGTGAATCCTTAAAAATTTCAAAACAATAATGTAACACGTAAAAAACATGAAGAAGAAGAAAAAAGATCAATTTTTTTTTTAATTTTAAAACAATGCGAAATTCATAAAATCGTAGTACAAACGTTGACCCACTCGATGTCCAGAATCACCCCGACTTAGTACACCCTTACCGTGGCACCCTGTATAAAATAAAGTTGACAATGATACATTACTTCCTGAACCACATAAAGACAAACTCTAAATGCAAGAAATACGAGTAGGTAATTTCCCACCACTAGACAACACCATAACACGACCATCTGACAGATTAGACCGATGGCGTTGGTCCGTTCCTGGTAAGCGACATATGAATGGGACATTAATAATGAAGGTAAAATCCCAAGGACTTACATTAACACCTCTAAGGCCAAATAGAGGCTGGCACTCACGAGTCCTTCACTTAAACCATAAAGGGTCTACACTTGCCATTTATAATCCAGCTGAACTGAAGGTCTCTTTAGAGTCGCAACAAAATTCTTATAAACATTTTTTACGAACGTATGATCGCACTAGCTTCTGCCCGCGACGTCGCACGCGTATTTTCGGTATAATTAGTAACCTTATTAGCTAAGTTGGGCTTTGTTCTTAACGTACGCCAAATTTCATCTTGATCTGATCAGTAGTTTTGGAGATTCTAGGTTACAAAAATTTCACATTTCACAAACTTTCTCATTTATAATATTACTAGTTTATGCCCGCGGCTTCGCACGCGTTGTTTCTATGGAAACGTTTAAAGGTGATTTCTATCCCATAGGAACTGTTTATGGAATAAAAATTAAAATTAAAAGCCTATGTTTGATTCCAGGATAAGAATTACTTGTATGCAAAATTTCAGCCCGATCCGTTCAGTAGTTTTGGCATGAAGCGGTAACAAACGTATATAAAATAATACATCTTGAGAAATGGTCTCTTTCTGGATAGAAAATGTTCTATGAAGCAATTTGAATGATTAATTAAGCTGATTGACATGGTTCATTCGTTCCACAGTGGCAGGTCCAGCTTTCTGCCGGTAGCACCTGGCATTTTAAGGTTGAACTCAACATACCCAGTATTCAAACTGATCAGCACTTTTAGTTAGCAAGATTACTGCAACAGCCTTAATCAAAGAATCCGTTAATCTTCCACCGGTACGTGAGTAGATGCTCCAATAAAAATATTCCCGAGAGATTCGTATCTATACCTATTCATCTCGCAGAAATTAAAAAAACACTGGCATTTGAAGTCGTTTTTTGGTTTTTTCAAAACAATCAAATTATTGATCTAGTGGACGGTGTTCCTGAGAAAATTCTATGATATACCTACAAAAACACTTTTCTAATTAAGGTAGCGCTTTTACTGCTATTATTTATGGATGAGATGGGAGGAGACGAGGTTTAAAATTAAAACACAGCAGCTATTAGACCTGAGCTAACTGATAAGTATGATTCTACCCAAAGTCGTTTTGATCGATTATTACTGCGGCGTCACTGCGCTTAATTGGGTTCCTTCGAAATTAGTTCTGCCGCAAGCGAGCGATCGGTGCAACGAACGGAATTGTAACCGATTATGACCCTTTTATTCGAGCATCCGGCTCGACATTTCGGCCTTTTTATGTTTCATTAGATTTAATTACGTAGTCGTTCTTAAATCGTGCTATAATATGCTCGGTAACTGCCCTATCAAATAGATAAACGCTTGCTACTGGAACTTTACGATCGAAGGAGACGACATCATTTTGCTTTACAGAAGCAGTAGGGATCTAATATCGTAACTAAAAACCTCACGTACTCAATCGAATCGATAACCAAACTGGTCCGAATTGATGGCTTTAAATAAACATAATTAAGCTTTGAAAGCAAGCCATGCTGATTAGTTCTAATTAATTTAAATTTAGAATAGGGGCTTGATTTAACTTGGCTTGGTTTTATTCCTTATTTCTATTACCTACCTACAGCAATTCCTGGAATCGAACAAATCCATTTATAGGCAACTGTAAACGTAAACTCGTTTTTGGTTTTATTGAATTTTGTATTCCTCGGAGAACCAACCAGGGCACGAGAGCTATTATCTCCTATGTGTAAAAGGTATGCAACGGTGAGAGGCGGCAGGAAGTGTAATAATTACTGAACTTTATGCAGCAAAAAGAAAAAAATATGCAAACTAATTTCGTTCATTATGTTCAGTTATTATTACACTTGATGGCGTTATAGTCGAATTTACTTTTGCCACAATATTTTATTATGATTATTATACAACACACACAAGTTCTTTGAAAAGGAAGGAAACACCTTATGGGATCGTACGCTGAGAAAAGACAAAAAACAGACTGCATAATAAAAATTTTATATGTATAAACATATAATTAACAAATGATTAATTGATTTAAAATAAACACAAAAAATTACTAAAAAATGAAAAATAATAATAAAAATAAGTGATGTACTAACACTTAAAAAAATTACTAGCGCCACTCGATTAGCTCTCGCACGAGCACTTCTATTATAACTTAGAAGTTTTACTATCTTTCCTTATATTTTCAAGTAACGCAGGTTGGTAGAATACCTCGTACCTATATTATTTAGACAACCGTACCGGCATCTCATAATACTAATTTCATTCGCAACTCGAGTCCCCAAGTTGCTTATTAGAGTACACGGAGGACCGGTTCTGGCCAATTAAGTCGGCCCTTGGCTGCGGACTTGTTAGCCAAGTAAAAAACGTACATAATCATTTTACAAGTTAATTGTCAATTCACATCTGCTCACTTGGGTGGTGGAGGTGAAGTTGTTCGGGATTACGTTGCGACAAGGTTTTGTAATGGGAATATTTATCTTGAGGTGTTAGCGTACCGTTTTACCTATGAAAATACTATGCATTTGTTTTGAGATTGGACTTTTATATTGAGGTAATAGCAATTTGGTGCGAAACACCGCTACACCTAGCGTACCGTTTTACATTTGGAAATACCTACTGTATGCATTTGTTTTGAGATGGGACTTTTAAATTGAGGTGATGGCGTACCGTTTACCTATGAAAATACTGTACCTATGCATTTGGCATTGTAATTTGATCATGTTTTTATGACACTGTTTACAGCAAAAATATAAACAAAATTTAGTATTATCTAATAGCGCATTCACGTGTCGGTCGAGTCATGGCGAGCGTTGCTTTGACTCTATAGATAGGTTTATCGCTGTTCTTAAAGCAATCAATCGACGCGGCCAATAATGCACCAGCTAGGCCACGAAAACGGAGAGCCTAAGAGATCTTCTTTGGGCACAGAGAAGTTCTTTTTCACAAAGAATGGATTTGGTACCTAGGTAAATACAAAAACAATGGGTAGGTATCTAGATAGTGCTTGTTGATTGAATGCTCTACCACCTCTACACAACCCCCCATTGAAATTCTCAAAGGCATTAATAGAAATTCCTTACCTACTCGACAATTACCATAAATGAATAAGGATTCCTGCTGCATGTCTACTTCGCAATTTGATTCCCCTTTTACCGTGGCAACGTTCAACCGTTCCTTTACTGTGGAAATTCCGTTCTACGCACTGAAAACATAGCGTTTAGGCATAGATGATATCATGTTACTGCAAACAGAAGAGATACTCTTCGGCTATGACGGCCCTCGACGGAAAAGTGGAGGCATGACGCGGACTTCATTTTTTCTCCATGTTCTTTCAGAATACACCGAAAAAAATAAACAAGTAGGTACCTACTCATGAAACAATAACATTTCAGGCAAAACACATTGAAATAACAGGACAAAATGAAAAATTTTAAACCCCACGACGTTTATTGGCTGAAGCGATTTTCATGAAACATGGCTAAGCACACTCGAGATAAAATGATCTATGATACAAAAAAAAAACCTAAACGAAAATCGGTTCATTCGTTTGGGAGCTAGTACACCACAGACAGGAGTGAACTACGGCATCTCGACGCACGTTATCTCGATGCACGGAATCTCGACAAAAGATACACAGATACAAACTTATATCACCTCTCTCTTTTTGCGTCGGGGGTTAAAAAGAATTAAATGCGTTCACATAAATCACATACCTAATTAAAGAAGGTTTCTATCAAAAAGTAAGGTCAACAAAATATACCCTAAATCGGTGGAGGCGCGGTGGTGTTCCCAATGAAAACATGTGAAAGAAACCTAATTGTGAAAGAAATGTAGCTACAACTTGTTTGAAGTGTCCGATTTGCAATTTAGATAGGTATCACATGCACAAACGGGAATGGAACGTTATGCGGTATCGGTGCTACGAGAATTTCAGAGAAAGCAATGGGAGTACAAACATTGCGGGCTGGCAATTGCAATTAAAGCAGCTGTAAAACTACCAACTTACTTGCAGAGTTTTTAAGCTTTCGCGATTTGTTAACATAATTAATGATTTTATCGGGTATTTATCGCGCACTTTTTAGTATTATTTCCTCTATGTTTTTTTCTAAAGCTAATCGTGGTCACGGGACGACATAGTACCGAAAGTTTCATTAAAATTTCTTTAATTTATAAAAACAGGGCTTTCTACAACATACGCGTTATTTTAACAGACGACCGATGTGGCGTGGCGGGTGAAGGTCCTGCAACGCAAGAGATTGCGGTTTCGTTTCCCGCCGCAGTACAAAATGTTTGTATGATCTGCAGGTATAGTTACTTATTTTTCTGTGACATAATTATGCTTAATCAATCTAGGATAAATAATTAAGTGATGCTGGAGAATCCACATAACATCATCTGGCCCAAGCTAAGCAGAGCTTGTGTTATTTATTATAGAATAAGTAAGTAGCAAGGAACTTTATTCACAAAGAAAATTATACTTGTATTTACAATTGAAACAATTAAGCTAACTGCTGACTGTTGCAAACAGTCAATAGATAGCTCGTTTAGGTGTGAAATTCAACTAATGTACCTATTTATAGAATAAATAGTGGTGTGCGCAAGCGCGTTAGCTATATCTCCGGGTCTGATATCTCGCTCAGTTTGCTTATTGTCGTAAGAGATGCCCTCTAATTTAACGCAGAAAGAAAGCTTAGCCTTTTAGCTCTCTGACGGAGAAGAACAAGCTGAATTGAACTTTATTGCGTTGCCATTAGAATCTAAAATGTCTTTTTCCAGGCCCAGAAAGATAGGCCAGAAAGACGAAAGACAATTTTTTTTTTAAACTTTCGAAGGCGCCGTAAGGTTCGACCTTGCTATTATCAGAGAATATATTAACAATACTAACGTACTATTAGGTAGGTTGTCATTAACAGTCTTTTCCAGTCAACTGGTGGACATAGGCCTCCCCTTATAATCAGATAAGTTCTCTCCACACTACAGCTAAGCAATCTTACGTGCCTACAATTCACACCAATCGCGGATACCAAGATTTCTCTAAACGTTCTCAGATTTAGGTTAACTGATAGGTGGGTGGCACCATAATTGAAATCCGTCTGAAATGCTAACCAGCGCGATATGACGGCAGAAACCGACGGCAATCTAAGCCGGTAGTAGCTGGGTGTGGCGGGTCACGAGTCACTGTGCCAGTACTGTGCTAGCAGGAAGTCAAATCGAAGACAAAAGCAGCGTAAATATAAACACAGCGAAAAACTTAAATTTATACAAATTTATCGCACCGCTAAGGTTTGGATCACGATGCCTTTTGCTGTTTTTCCAGCCAATTACAACCTGGGTCTTTTATAAGACGAGTGAATGGGGTCTTCTGGATCTTCGTGATGTAAAGGCCACATCGTCACGTTCTATCAAGTGAGATTGTGGTCAAAAGAAGGTCTATCCTACTCCTGCTATATCCTATCCTATTATTAATATTATAAATGCGAATATTTGTTACCACGTTCTCCGTAACCACTTAACCGATTTAGATGAAATTTGGGATGTAGATAGTTTAGGTTCTAGAATATTACACAGGTTAATCTGATTTTCAAAAATAATATATGGGGGGGTTAAAAAGGGTGGTACAGTTTCTATGGAAAATTATTATTCGGTGGTTCGATTCACTCAAAACTATTATAATATTTATTATATCATATTTACATAATTATATTATACATTTACCCTCCTAGGAGGCGTTTATTAAATTTCTGAAATTGGTACGATATCCACGCGGACGAAGCCGTGGGGTGCAGATACTTAATTGTAAATATAATATAATGACACCAATATAATCCTAATCCAAGCTTCGTATAATATGCAGATTTATTCGAAACAAATGATAATCGAAAGAGCTCAAGTTGACAGACACAATATAAACAAGAACAAAATTTAAAATTTAAAAAACCCCCGGAGGGATTTTCATGAAACATGGCTAAGAACACTCGGGATAAAATTATTTATGACACAAAAAAAACTAAACGAAAATCAATTCATCCATTTGGGAGCTACGATTTCACAGACAGATACACAGACAGACACGTTAAACTTATAACACCCCTCTCTTTTTGCGTCGGAGGTTAATAAATGATCTTTCTTGTTTCTTCTTGCCCTTTGACTCGCAACTTGAGATGTGATGCTCTTAAGAACGTAAAAATTTCGGTCTGATTGTTTTCAAGTTCGGATTCGGTATCTGAAATTCATTCAAAATCCCATACAACTTCCAACAATTCAGATCACAAGTGTACCGGTGTACCCTTGAGCACGCCCAAGCACGCGCGCCGCATTGTCCGGCTCGCCGCCGGTGAAAGGATACAAATCGATCTGATAACTTGTTCTACTTTACTGTACCTACTTAAATACGTAGATGTACCTAAGTTCACAGCTAAGTTGCATATCTAGGAAGTAGGTAGGTCATTAGGCGGTCAAAATGAGCAGAATATTGGTTTATTCCAGCGATAAGAAGTGTTTTGGTAGTTTTTAGCAGATAGAGTTGGCCTTATTGATACCTGAAAATATCGTGAATAGCATAGTAAAACCTCTTTTCTGCGCTAATCAAGTAAAATCAATAAATAATGCTGGACATTTCACACAGCATTATCTAGCCCCAAGCTAAGCAGAGCTTGTGTTATGGGTACTAGATAACTGATATACTTAATACAATACACAACATAGATAGATATTTTTTACTATACATAGAAAACATCCAGAACACCCTGAACAAATATTTACAGATCGTACAAACATTTGCCTTTGAATCGAACCCGCAACCTCCTGCGTCGCAGGCGGACCTTCGCTCACTGCGCCACAGAGGTCGTCGTTTTAAAATTTAGTAAGCTAAGGCTAACTGGGCATAGAAAGTTCGATGAAATCAAACTGGAAATCAATATAATCGACAATAAAGAATGATTATAAACAACGTCACAGCAACAACAACAGACAGATCCAAAGGGTCATAAAACTCTTGTCCAATGCATTGTATGATACCCCAATACCACCTTGCATACTAATATTTCTGCCGCAGTGAATGTTCACTGTATGCATCACGTGTTCGCAAGCCTACAAGTCGTCTAATTAAAGATATTTAAAGTCACGAGTGTGGATAAAATTCCATTTAAACTTCTTTGACTCGTGCTGGAGAAATAGACGCGTGCCTATAAAAGCAGTCTGGGACATTATTAGCCTGCAATGTTTGCATCCTAATATTTCCTCGCTGCATAAATTCCTGGAACGCAAAATGTTCTGGAAGGAGCTATTCCTGTCTTGATACAGTAGGTACCTATCATAAAATCGTCCAAATTCTTCGGGTTTCAAACAATGTCGGATATTTTGATCCATCACAGCTGTGATGAAAACGCATGACGTATTTTCATCTCTCGGTAGGTATGTGTAATGGAATAGAAGATAGAGGACATAAATGAAAACGATTCTCTACCTCCTAAATGGACGCAGACTTGCCAAAACTATATTTGTTTATGTGACAAAAGTATACATTAAATGTTCAGTATTTTTTGTTGTACAGTATTTTTGTAGCTTCGATCAACATTGTAGTCATCTAGATAACAACTTCTCTATTTTCATAAATCTTTGCAAAAACACACGTACTAAATCTGGCAGACAACGACCGACGGGTCGCTTGCAAGTCTTGCCACTGAGTGCATTCTGGTCACGACTAGATCTTAGCAAGCGAGGCGATAATTTACTCTAGCAGGCAGGTGTTCGGCGAAACGGTTTTACATGCGAACTGTTCGCAATCTAGTCTAGTGCATAGAAAATATCGATCTTTAGAATAAAAAGACCGTAGGGGTTCATTTCATATGGATAAATATCAATGATCAAACCTTTTGGTTCAAGGTTTTTTCTAGAGATGCAACAGTAGTGATTCGGCCGAATACCGAATACTCGGCGGGAGATCCAGTGTATTTCACACAAACAGGTTTCTAGAACAGTTTTGACGAAGATGGCAGGAAACAGTGCGATTGCAAATGAGATAGGGTTTTATTTGAAGAATGCTCGTCTCAACCGTATGGCAGATTCTTATAACTGGTGGTCAGCCAACTCAAAACAGTACCCAAATTTAAAAAATACTTTTGGTCACCTTGCAGTAGTACACAGTGACAGACTATTCTTCGAATGTGGAAGAAAAGTGCATTCATTCGTTTGTTACCAACAAATGCCGTAAAATTTATTATTTTTTCACCACAAACTACTTATCCTACCTTTTATTATTTTCCTTTATATCAAGACTAATAAATAAATAAAATATTTATGATTTTAGTTCATTTGCGTTTTTATTTTAGCCGAATACTGAATATACACAAAAATATGGCCGAATAGGCCGGATACCGAGTAATTTCGAATATTCGTTGCATCTCTAGTTCTTCTGTATCCAAATTGACGTTGACAAGAGATTAGATAATTGATTGGTTAGTTATAGAGAAGATCAATCAGCATACGATCAACCGGTCAATTATATATTATATTTTAATAATAGTGATTCCATTTCTTAAAGAAAGAAAAATTTGAAATTACAGACCATCCATGCAAGTTATTTTCATTCAAAATAGGTGTACATAATATATTTAGAAAAGTCGCGAAAAACACTGATTAGGGGTTGAATGTAGGATTAATATCTATTATTATTATTTTGGGGATTACTATTCGCTTTTAATTTAGGGAAAAAAATCAGACTTTCGCCAAATTTAGGGTAAAAATTTAAACCCTTTTACTTGTTAACTTTTTTCATCACTTCGCAAAAAACAGACACTAAGCAACGTTAAGCGTTGGTTAATGTTAATTATGTCTAAAAGCCTACGTAAATCTAAACATCAGTTATATTTTATGAAAATTATTGAAGGAACTAAGCTAAAAGTGATAGCGTTTTTACCATTTACCCACGGATGGGTAAGGGCGCGCGCCGCCACGACGACACGATGGCATCAGCGTCTTGGACCATGAATGTGTTAAAAACAAGAAATAAATAAGAACTAGTATTTAAAATTGTAACAGTTTAGCTAACTTCAGACTGTTGCAAACAATCTGAAGGTAGCTTAACTGATAAATAATAAATGATGGTTAAGTCACGGCCGCACTGTGATCACCTCTGTAGGCGACTAAGTTGTCGGGTTGCTTCGATCAACTGAGATATCTGTAGTAAGACGTAGCTTAGAGTTCAAAATCCAAAACCGAGAACACAAATATCCATTATCAAACAGAATTCTTATTTATCGTTATCACAGAAACTTACATTAACAGAATAAAACAATTACAACTAATATATAGTATACACTTATATCTATTTCTTAAAAATCTAAGTCATCACTAGAAAGCACAGTGCCCAGAATGCTGGCAGCATTGCCACGTTCAACGGCAATGCTAATTCGTTGATCGAATTGAAAGCCAGCATTCCGATCACCTGTGGACTCTATATCTTTATTATCAAAGTGGTTGATTTCCTTTGGACCTTACATGACTCACACAGATATCACACTGAAATATAGCTTAGCTGTCTGGATATAGCGAGGCGCCATTTGCAATTAAAATTTTGGTTTAGGTTTAAAGATATTCATTCCCAAAAAAGAAACAGTCACTCTGGGAATAGTTATTTAGATTAGTGTTCAAGTAGGATCGTTGATTAAAAGTTAACCTCTATCTAATGATTCTAGCTTTACACTTCACAGATTTTAGTGTTATTGTTATCAACTTTATTATGAGAAACTTTTGTTGGTATTGGACAGGATTCTGGTTAAATTGTATCTATTAACTAATATTAAAGCTATGGGTCGCCAACCGAATCCGAGTATAAGACAAATTACAGACAAAACACAAGCTCGATCCAAGGATACATAGGATTAGGTTCTCTACTCCGTCGTAGAGTGAAACCTAGTTAAAAAGACTTATAACATGGCTTCCGATGATATTGCAATATTCTAAACTGAATCTTCTATGTCTTGTATCTTGTACCAAAATTTAATAAACTGCTTTAATAGAACAAATTCAACGCCAGTGAAATCGTGGTTCACAGCAGTCGAAGGCGTGGTCAAATCGTACCAGATTCTCGCAATTGTTTAATTAAATGCACCACTTGTGTACAACCAGAGAGCAATAACTGTGGTAATAAAATATAGTTGTAGGAATAGACATTTATATATAAACACAGCTTGTATTATAAGAAATATTAATCAAATAATAGAAACAAATTAGAACAATTAAGCTATGCGGACTTTTGCAAAACATACATGATTACGTCAGTATAACTAATAACTAAACGTCCCCCGTGCCTCGGAAAGCATGTAAGCCGTTGGTCCTGCGTCTAACCTCTCCCCAGTAGTATCGGACTGCCGTCCCATTGGATTATTAGAGTTAGGGAATAGAGAGTGCATCTGGGTTTGTACAACAACTTGGGCACTAAAAATATGTCCTGCGCACCTGGCTAGTCTCCGTTGAGAGTGACTGCCATGCGTGGCCGAAGATTCGCTAGGAAGACATCATTCACAATACGCCAACAAATTAAATATTTAAGTTTTATGTCTTCTAAAATTTAGCAGTCTTTCTGTCACCCTAATTTAGTGGCTTACAAGTCTATGAACCACATTTTCTCTACCGCAGCTCTAACTAGTTCCCTTACTCTGTGATAAGAAACCGGCAACTATCAACAGAACCGTCTATTACGAAAGTTGTGAAAGGATTTGAACTGGATCAACATGCAAAGCGGTTCAATTAAACTTAATAAGTTCGTAATTGAAAACACAGACCGGAAACCAATAGCAATAAAATAAAAAGAAGCTAAATTGATCGGAATAGAAAATTTGAAAGAGCGGACACTTGCCCAAGTATGCAACTAGGTAGCAATCTCACTTAAGTGAGAACATAAATTAAGATAGTGAAAGTCAATTGACACACTATAAAATAAGTAATCTGGAAACTAAATTGGTTTTTAATGCGTAATCGTAAAATTAAGAGCGCATTTGAAGTTTTCATTTTCTCAAGCCTATCAAAATATATAAAATACCTAAGCAGCTACATCACACAAACCGCATTTTATGATATTTTAATATGTTCCATAAAATATTGAAACAAATTTTACGAACGACATAAATAATAATGAAAGAGGGAGTCCAGTTTAGCCCGTAAGACTAAAATCGTCCATAATTCGTAAATTGCATCCTAATCTAGTCTGCCCAGATAGGGATGTTAATAGCAAGAGGGCCCGGAGCACAAGAAATACGGCAAGCATTAGCTGAACGCAACACGATTTACCAAACAATCGCCCTGGATTTCCATAGACTCGTATATCTCCGGGTGAAGGGTATATTGATTAGATACCTGAGTAAATGGACAGGCTGCGTCTAGCTACTGAAATTGTTATACCGCATCTTGGTGTTAGAATTTGTAGGTAGGCCGAAGCGATACTAGACTTTACTTCGACGATGTTAAAAAGCAAATAGCTAAATATCTGTAACTCACTGTAAGGATATAACCATGATTAAAACTCTTATTTTCGAGCTGATGGAACCAAAACAGGATCTATTTATCCCATAGCAGCTAAAGAAAAACTTGGTGGTTTGCATAATGAAAGAAAAAAGGTCATCAATAGGCTCACAGTCTCTCATAAAATTATTTCAAAAGAGCTTTAGTGTACAAGTTTCAAACCGCAAGTTGAAGTCAATGGCTCCATTTAACAGAATTTGAGATAGCTTTTTATTGCAAATACCTAGAGGGTGCGTTTTCGGGACACAGCGCGAGCGGAAGCGGATAAAAAAATTGAGCTTTTGCCCACCAGTCGTTATCCGCGCGATATTCTTACTTTGAAAGCTGACCAAAACCCATTTTTTTATTTAATATTGGCAAATCAACGGCTTAAACTAACTTGATCAAATTACGTAATAATAACATCAGAGAGCCAATTAAATATTTTCATGTATAGTGACAATTTAACTAATGAAATGTGAACATAAAAGACAACAGTTCAAACGACAATGACGTGGAATAAAAAGATTAGCAATAAACTATGTACATAGAATTTATGTAAACCTAAGTACCTACGTCACTATTAAAGTAAATTCTGGTCAGTCGCTGTTGGCTGAATTGATGCTCGCACAGAATAGATCTAGGTCTAAATCATATGCCATATTACACTGCACGGCCACAGAGGAAGCCAGACGCAAGACGGGGCTGAAGGGTCTCATTGAGGAGTCAACCTCGTCTACACCCACAGAGAAGCTGAAACGAAGCTGTCAGTCACCAAAAGTCCTGCTCCGGTACTTCAAGGAGCTGGGCTGGTTAGGGCCTGTTTAGGCAGGGGGATAATGCACAATACACTCCCATGCGAGATGTCCGTGCAGATCTCAGTTCCCCCCAAACAGAATTAGAATTAGGTCTAAATCAGTGTGCCTGCAAAGCTTATTAAAAAGATCGTTTGTACGCCATAAAAATGAATGCTCGAACGAGTTCTGAGTGAGAGCATGTCGTTATTAACGATTGATGTTCTGAATGCAAGCCCACTCGCACATTTTTGCGGAGATATTGTTCCGTGCACCGTGGATTCCGCTAACGCGATTCACAGTCGCTTGGAACACGCTCTCAGGCAAAAAGGTTCAAGCTTAAAATTGTAACTCCCAGCGGGACAACCACAGCACTTGTACAATCTCTTTCATTTAAACTTTTTGTCTCGACCACGTCTTTGAGTTATAAGTTATAACCACTAATAGTTGATGTGGTTTGGAGAACAATTCGATCCCGATGGCGCATGTTGAAGTTCGTTTAATCAGTTCGTAGTAACCGCATGACATGCATAGGGAGAGATTGGTATGTTGGCTACATTGACCTACGCGTAAATGAATTTGAATCTTCTTTATTTAGGCATAGGTTCACCTTAAGATTCCCTTAAATCTACCGTATTATATTTCCTTATACTTATATTTTCTTAGCTTTATAATGCAGATACCTACACAATTTACATAATTTTTGGACACGTACAAATGTACTTACAAAAATACCATTTTGGAGTAATGATTACTCCTACAGAAAGAATCAAAAGTCAAACAAAAGAGATCTCAATTCTAAGCAATCTCAGGTTCACGTAAGTAAATGTTCTATCGAAATAGTCATCACGGGATGCCACTTGCTTCCATCACTCCTACCTTTCATTCCTTTAAATTAATTAATTTTCATTGTTCATTACTCTCACAAGCGATAAATTAATATTATATTGAATTTCAACAATTTATCAGTACTGTATCACGCTGTGCTCACGGTAACAGATGAGGCCAGTGCCGTATTATTACAGCGCTTTCATTGAAATCATTAGTTTTAATGTACAGAACAAGCCATAATTATTTATTTCAATTATTTTTCTTTGTTTTGTGTAGGCTTATTGGGTAAGGAACATTAGTCTTTATTGTAGCCATTGCGGTATCAATTTATTGATAATAGCTGAGATATAAATTATTATTTAAGGTTTTTGTTATTATATTGTGTCTCAGGGTAGTTTCTAAGAGTTTTTGGGATATTATTTGATTTTTTATATTCTATGTAATAAATAATTCAAATGTTAAGCATAATAGTTAGGTAAAATCCTAAAATCTGGAGTATGATTCCCAACATGATTTATTTTTCTATATGTTGTTATCAGGACTTATTAGCAAATGTCAATGTAATTGGCATATAAATGCCAATAAAATACGTTTCTAAAAAACTACTCTGTAGGTATTATACCTATTCAATATATTTTTTGTATATCAGAGACTGTTGGTAGATACCTACCCACTGAAGATAAGATCTAAAATATCACTCTCAACGGCGTGAAACACTATAAAACTGTCAATGAGCCACAACGAGTTATTATCTTTCAACATCTTTATACTGTTAACACCATATTTGTTTTTAATTAGTAATGAATCGATAATATTGAAAATCTACTAAGCGGCCTTATCAAATTTCAAATCAAATAAATGCGGAAGCGACGATGATATTGATCTGTGAAAGTAATAAGTACAAAATTATGATGGACATTTGCACGCAGCAAAGTAAGCAGAGATTATGTAACTGGAAAACATCTTCAAATGATTGAGAAAATGTAATGCTCAACTAAAGCTTGCATGAAGTCATAATAAAATAAGATAGTGTGTTTAAGGGTTTAATAGCCTAGGTATGATACTATTCGTTTATTCTCTAAATAAATAAGTTTAAAAAAGCGCATAGCGCTTAAAAACGTGTTTATATTTATGAATAATATTGTCTAGGATGAATGTACACTGAATTTGTATTACTCATATAGATAAAATTATAAATAAAGACATTTAATTTTTTTTATAAAATTGATACCAAATGATTAATTTAGTAATTAAAATAATTTACGTAGAAAAATACCTAGACCCAGAACAGTATAAAATGAAAATGACAGAAGGGTTTTAAGGTTCTTAGAAAGATCTGGCAGTAATGCAACTTGTAATGCCAATTTTTGAATGGGTTTCCTAAAGCAACTACACAATCAAGCGTAAATAAGCCATAACCAGTAACATAACGACATAGGTACAACAGTCAGTCCGTACGACAACCTTTGCAACCTTTTTGATGACCCGGTGGGCGCCTTTCTCCGGTTTCTTATTACAAATTTATACCTAATTACATTAACATGTTACACAATAAATTAACAATGAGTTAATGAGTGTGAAAATGTTATAAACATCAGCTAAGGTTTTGTTAAATTTTCTTAATGGGCTATTAAACATTTGGAAGTTAAATACGACTTCATGTAGTAATTAATTTTTAGCCTTTGCTACATTTGTCTTAGAAAACATGGAGAAGTCGTTGTTTTTTGTTTTTAATTTATTATAAGACTAATTTCTGCCCGCAGTTTCACTCGATATGTTTCTAAGGAAACGTTTAAAGGTTATTTCTACCTATCCCGAACTGACTTTGGGATAAAAAGTAACCTATTGATTCTAGGCGTAGAGCTACATTTAATGAACAGTTCAGTCTGATCTGTTCAGTAGGTAGTTGTAGCGTGAAGGTAGCAAACATCCAAACATTATTAGTGTGATGATCAGTGATAGGAATAGGTAGTGCAATTTAACGAGACTTCATGATGATACCATAATGTGGACATGCCTCACAAGTCCCGGGAATTTAATGAGAAATGAATACTTCACACAAGTCCCGGGAATTAAATGAAAAACTGTTATTGAATACTATGTAAAATAATACTTTTAATAGACATTCTCTTACGATTCATCATTATTATGAATGAAGCTAAACTTGCCGCCAGATTAGTATTTACTTCAAGTTAGACCAAAAATATACCAAAAATTGTTTCGGCATCACGAAGGCAGCGATAAGATAAGAATCATAAAGGCAATTAATTTTATTATTAAGTTAGAAGTCAAGTCGTCGTCGCACATGGCCACCTACTCAAAATTGTTTCTGAGTATACTTCCCTTGGGCAAATTCTGGAGTTAGGTCAAAGTAATTTTAAGAAAACTACGTCGAGTCTTCTCGTCATCCATACCACAATGCTTTAAAACTAAACTTTTCAATGAGTGCGTCCTACCCGTCATAACCGTGGACGTGGACACTCACCACGGTAGGACTGGTCCACCAGTTCAAAGTTGCTCAGCGAGCTATGGAAAGAGCTATGCTCGGAGTCTCTCAGAAGGATAGGATTCGTAACGAATACATTCGACAGAGAACCAAAGTTATCGACATAGCTTAAAGAATTAGCAAGCTGAAGTGGCAGTGAGCTGGCCATATCTCGCGAAGAACCGACAACCGCTGGGGTAAACGTGTTCTTGAGTGGAGACCGCGACTAAGCAAACGTAGTGTAGGACGCCATCCGGCCAGTTGGGATGGCTATCTGTGAAAGACTGCAGACAGGTGCTGGATGCGGCAAGCAGAAGTCAGGGCGCTATGGTGCTCATTAGGGAAGGCCTATGTCCAGCAGTGGGCCATTAAAGGCTCTTGATGATAAAAAGAAAGTAAAGCTTATAAAATGCAGTTACTGAAAACAGGTAGTTACTGCATTAAGAATAATATTGTTTTCTAATCCCGGAATCCCGGAGGCGTATCCATACTATTTATAATGTTTGAGGTCATCAACCCCAAATTGCACTACCTATTCCTATCTCTGGTGATGATGTAAAGATAGAAAAAATCTAAAAATATTAATTTAGTTTGTTTAATAAATTAGTGGCGCAAAGCAGATACTTGCCAACAGTGAAACAGGTTTACGTCATTATAATAAATAGGGATCAGCATTGCCATACAGCGGGGCAATGCAGCCAGCATCTTGGGGACACTTCTGACTGGTATTAGATCATAAGGTATGTATGAATCAGTTGAGCTACCTGTAGATTGTGTGCAACAGTCTGCAGTTAGCTCAATTGTTTCAAATGTTAATACTAGTTCTATTATTTGATTCTTATTTTCTTTGATAAAAAAGGAATCTTATAAATAGGCAGGTAGATATAAAGTAAACCGAACTTAGCTAGAACTAGCAAGGGTTTAAAGTGATAGGGGTGAACAGGTTGCTAATCATGATGAGATAAATTAAATATTATCGACAAATATCGATCAAACCAATTATGAAATTCATAATATATCCATAATAAACAATACAATATCAGATCAGATTGTTTCAGTTAGCTTAACCGCAGCCAAACCATTAATTATCGACTGAGTAGATATTTTTCATCAACAATTATGCATTAAACATTTTGTATCGCTTAATCCGATTACCGCACCGCAGGTATCCACGTAAATTAAATTCAACGTTGGTGCGGAATTGGCTCTTAATGAAAACGTGGATGGTCGTGATGGACGATTTATAGCCGATGAATAAGAAAAATATAGCTAAAGTAAAAATTAATGCAGGTCTCGACAGAGCCTATACATTTGCTCCCCTCGGAGTCGAGACCGTGGAGTACCGAGGATCGTCGGGTTTTTAAAAAAATATCTGGTCGAAGCGACGCGTGACACGAGAGCTGGTGAGTATCTGGCGCAGCGCATCAGCATTTCCATACAGCGTGGCAATGCAGCCAGCGTCTTGGGGACGCCTCCGACTGGTATTAATATGGATCGGTTGCTACCTGTAGATTGTGTGCAACAGTCTGCAGTTAGCTCAATTGTTTCGAATGTTAATACTAGTTCTATTATTTGATTCTTATTTTCTTTGATAAAAAAGGAATCTTATAAATAGGCGGGTAGATATAAAGTAAACCGAACTTAGCTAGAACTAGCAAGGGTTTAAAGTGATAGGGGTGAACAGGTTGCTAATCATGATGAGATAAATTAAATATTATCGACAAATATCGATCAAACCAATTATGAAATTCATAATATATCCATATTAAACAATACAATATCAGATCAGATTGTTTCAGTTAGCTTAACCGCAGCCAAACCATTAATTATCGACTGAGTAGATATTTTTCATCAACAATTAAGCATTAAACATTTTGTATCGCTTAATCCGATTACCGCACCGCAGGTATCCACGTAAATTAAATTCAACGTTGGTGCGGAATCGGCTCTTAATGAAAACGTGGATGGTCGTGATGGACGATTTATAGCCGATGAATAAGAAAAATATAGCTAAAGTAAAAATAAATGCAGGTCTCGACAGAGCCTATACATTTGCTCCCCTCGGAGTCGAGACCGTGGAGTACCGAGGATCGTCGGGTTTTTAAAAAAATATCTGGTCGAAGCGACGCGTGACACGAGAGCTGGTGAGTATCTGGCGCAGCGCATCAGCATTTCCATACAGCGTGGCAATGCAGCCAGCGTCTTGGGGACGCCTCCGACTGGTATTAATATGGATCGGTTGCTACCTGTAGATTGTTTGCAACAGTCTGCAGTTAGCTCAATTGTTTCAGTTGTAAATACTAGTTGTAATTTATTTCTATTATTCGATTGTAATTTCTTTGTGAACAAAATAAATGTTTGCAAATAAAAAAAGTTAAACAGGGACGACACCAAAAAAATTACACGCAATATTTTAATAAACTTATGAAATGAAGAAATCCTATTCGGTCCTTCTATTATTAAAAGCCGAAAGTTTGTGAAATGTGAATTTTTCTTATTAAAGATCTCCGAGACAACTGAACAGAACATGATGAAATTTGGCGTACATTTAGAACATAGCTTAACTTAGTTAATAGGTTTCTTACTATACCGAAAATATGCGTGCGAAGCCGCGGGAAGAAGCTAGTATAAAACTGAAGTTCAAGTACCTAAGGCCCAGCAGAATGAATCAAATCATAGACCACTATGATGAAACATTATAAAAACAAATGAAAGTGAAAGATGTATTGACGCTAAACTTATAATGCTGTTTCTAGGAAGTTAATAAATAGTATTTAAAAAAAATTAATAGATAGGTAAGTACCTGAAAAAAATTATACATTAAATTTGATAATCCTCAAACTAATCTTGAAGCTAGAATAATTATAATTATTCTTATAATTATTCTAATAATTGTGCAAGTAATCAGAGGTTTCTAGAATAAAACTATAATGATCAAGTTAACTAGTCAAAATATTCAGTTTACATCTCGTAATCTTGGTCAATGATAAATTAACCTCTAGACAAAGATAATCACATTAAGCTCTAACCGGACAGAGGTCATGACTTCAGCTCATTTAATTTGCAGACCCCAACAAATGTATGAAACCGAATAAGACCACTTTGCCTGGCGGTGACAGGAGAGCATTAAATTTTAAGTATCTAGCTAGCTTTTTCTAGCTACTTTTACTTAGCCCGACTGCGCATGGATTTTTGTTTTATGAAAGAAAATTTTGATGAAAGCTTTATTTTTGTTATTTTTTGGGAACTCTATCCACATTAATTTCGGAGGAGGGCGTTGTCATCTGCGACACAGTTTTTAAACTTCTGCAGATGACATCGTTTTTCATTTTTTAACCATATAACCATTATTTTTGTTCCATATTAAACTATATATTTATAATTATTATTTATTACAAGTTTATGCCCGCGGCTTCACACGCGTTGTTTCTATATACGTTTAAAGATAAAAAGAAATAAATAAATAATGCTGGACAATTTACACAACATCATCTAGTCCCAAGCTAAGCAGAGCTTGTGTTGTGTACTAGATAACTGATATACTAAATACAATAAACTACATAGTGGATAATTATATATTTTTAACATAAACATAGTAAACATCCAGCACACCCTAAACAAATATCTGCATATCGTACAAACAGTTGTCCCAAGGCGGGAATCGAACCCGCAACCTCCAGCGGCGCAGGCGGACCTTCGCCAGCTGCTTCACAGAGGTCGTCTATTTAAAAGATTCAATGTTTTTGGTTGGTGTTTGGACTGCATCATGAACTCGGAGAAAATAGAAAATTAGTTTTAGGTTCCTACAGGTTTACCTTTATCTTATTTTTGTACTGCACCTATATTTTGTTTTTAATTATAGTTGCATCGTATAACGGTCTGAGGAATGAAGCAATTCATTTAAACCTTCTTTATATAGGTAGATTGTTTGATAAAATCACAATCAAAATAATATCTTTCGATCTTGCATTAGCAACTCATTATGATCCAATTACCACACATTGTTCGATGGACATGGCATAAGACAAAGCATTATTGTGTGGGATCTTGTCTCAGTTTTTGCAACTTGTTACAATACACACGCTCGATTGAGATGATGATTTGCAATTGTGAGCAGCTTTGATTTTGAGTGGGTTGGTGGTGCAACTTAGGATGGTGCTGGACGAGCAAAGTTTGATGACAGATTCGACAAACTGTACCTAAAAGCCTTTTTAAGTCAAGGCTCGACCAACCAAATAGCTAAAGAACACAAGAATAAAAAGTCTTCGCATAAATCTTAGAGACAATAGGAAAGGTGTTAATGAACACGTTCATAGAATAAGATAACCTAGCAATGTAAGTTAAATTTAAATGACTCATTAGCCCACGTTGTGGCTAGATTGTAATCATACTAGGGTACAGTATTCACAAGTAATTAATGTGCACTGGATATAAAAAAAGGAGCTCGACCAAAAAGCAACTGAACGATTAGGGAATTCTCTATAAGTGGGTACTGACCGTTGTTACAGCTTAATGTACCATTCGTAACGAGCAAGATAAGTTACTCCATCGTCGTCGTGTGCTTAAACTAACACGCTCCTTCGTCGTGCAGTCGCTCGACGCGCGTCGGATGTACGACCGCCCGCGCCGACAACGGTCACCACGCTCACCTCCACCATATCGCGCCTCACCAACCCCGGCCCCCGGCCTCATCCCCGTGGAACCCCCATGATTGTCCTTGGGTTTATATTTAAAAAAAAGAAAAAACACAAACAAAAAAGAAATATAAACTACCAAAAGAGCAAAAAAAATACATGCAGCCAAAAAAAAATATACCAAAGAAAAGAGAACTGCTAAAAAAAAGCTTTATTAGCGAAACCCAAGGACCGAGGGGTCGACACCCCTCGAGTTGATGCCGGGGTAAAGAGGCCAAGCCTCGAGGCCCCCCTAAAAAATGTTCCTTCGTTTAGATAAATTTCATTTCAAAGGAAAAATTTATATAACCATGTGCAGAGCTCATTGTTTACGAAGATCAAAACACAGCATACTAAACAAAACATGGCTTACGTTACGTTATACAAAATCCAACCATCCTGTGCTTGATTAACGCTGGAAAACCATTTCATGGCCAGAATGCGTCCCATCCATCAAACGAAAAATAATTTCCATTCCCAGCCAAATCTGAAGGCAAGAAATGAACGAAATCAGTGATTTTGATAAGTAAAAGGAATTAGGTACTTTAGCCGATAGCTAAGAACATTCGGGTCCCATTCTCATTTCCAAGTGTCATGTCCATTCCATCCATGATGATTTCATCGGAGATTCAGTGTCATCGCACTTTTGATCCGGAGATGGGCATTTGACGACAGAGTCAGCTCTAGAAAGCCGTCATATCATAATTTAAATCATTGACCGCACAGTAAACACGAAGTTTAGTACAAGACCAACTTTAAGAATGCTGCAGACCCGCTATTGACCGAGACCCGTATAGCCTGAACCGGTGCCTGGTAGCGTTTTATATAGATCATTCATATATAGTATACTTGGCACTTTATCATGACATTACCACAAATGGCGATCCCTTTTATGGAATCGTAATCGCATGTCTCCAAGTAAAATAGCTATTAAAATGTCTATGCTTGTCTGGGACAATAAAATAATGGGCTTAGACTACGCAGGCAGGTACCTACAGAGGGCTATGAAGGGCACCAATTAGTTAAACGGTCGTAAAAAGTGTTTGTGAAAGGGCTAATAATGAAAGTACGGACGTTTATGGACACAAATCCGGAGAGAAAACAATATCAAATCAATTTGCAAATTTACGATCACTTTGTTTTTCTTAACGCATTCACTGCCCAGTGTCCAGACCCTGTGGGTCGCACCACCGCCGCCTGGAGAACCACCAGGTATACATAGCCCACAGCCATGAAAGTGTATCACATTCACTGCCCAGCCTGCAATTCCAGATTGCCTGCAACGCAATCAATACAACTTTAACAAAAATATTTTTGCACATGCGCAGCGAAAAAGCTTCAAATTTGTGTTCGAAGATGGACAAGAGACAAAAAAAAGGCTTTTGAAACAAAAACTTGTTATGAATTTCTTCAATTTACTCCTTAGAAGAGACTAAGATTTATTCCGATGAAAGGTACGTTAAACATTTGCCACCAAATATTTCTTTAATTTTTTTTTTCTGTTATTTGTGCTATAAGACCTTGCTTCTTGCCAAATTTTATGATTCTACGTCAACGGGAAGTACCCGTACTTACCTCTTTTTTTTGTTCATGGTTTTGATTCATGGCGAGAATCAAAAGTATTTTTTTTGTGAATAAACTACAAATTTACTGTTTTCGGATTTATTCCTTTAATTGTGCTATAAGACCTGGCTGCTCGCCAAATTTTATGATTCTGGGTCTACGGCAAGTACCCTATAGGTTTTGTGTGCATGTGATTCCCTTGGAAATTTCAAAATATTCGGACATAAATATTCGGACATAACTTTTGAGTGCGTTGACTTAGAAGTTTTATTTATATCACGGCTTCAAGAGGTTACGGACTTGAGTATTTGACGTTAATTTCAACTCGATACGTGCACGCGTTCCAGGGAAAAGAGGGTTGACCGACGTGCAGACAGACAGACAGATAGACTGACAACAAAGTGATCCTATAAGGGTTCCTTTTTTCCTTTTGAGGTACGAAACCCTAAAAATAGCCAGGATTCTTGAACCGAGTATAGTTAAGTTACGCAGGACAAATGACGGTATTACAAAACCCCATTATTTACCCTGACGAAGTACTGGCAACAATTTCTCTAAGCAGTTAAAGATGGCAGAACTTACAAAGTAACTCACTTACCTCTTTAATCTGTGGCAGTACTAAGTAGAGCCATTTGAAGTGGAACAAAGGCGTGTACTCCCACGCTACGCAAGTGTGACCATCGCTTTTTACCATCAAGTAATGAATACATTACCTACCTACTTACTTTGGACAAGCATTACTCATATCATAAGAACTGCTTACTGTTTTGCTCCTTTCTTTTCTTATAAGTCCGGATAGTCATCATCCTAGCTGTACCATTGTCGAAAAACTTCTGAAAATCGCAATCAAGTTGGTATTGGTAGGAAAAATTATATGATGTAGGCCTGTACTTTAGAAACAATTATCGTGACCAACCAAAAGTAATAAAGTTAATGAATATTTTATCTCAAATAAACTACATACACCATAGTGTAGGTAGAGCTAATGTGACCATACTGGTACTACCTGATTTGTCAGGATAACTACCAATTCTTAAACGTAAAGTTGTTTTGGATCTGTTTACTTAAGTTTGAAGTAGGAGAATCTACAAAAACTAAAACAGGAAACCCCTCGAGAGAAAATATTGGAGAAGCTCTCCAAAAACCATTAACAGGTGCTCAAGTTGTTTTAACGTTAAAGCAGCCAATACAGTTTGTAAAACATGTAGATACAGTATAGGTAGGTACATACCTATCTTCAAGCTTTTATCTTATTTTGAATTTGGTGTGTGGTAGGTGATTTTTAATTAATTTATAAATAAAAATATATAACGGAGTTGGTACTTTAACTGTCTCACTTGTGTGCATAATTGGCTAATATCAGCTGAAAATAGAGCTCTGAAACACAGACTCAAGGCTAGGGCCTCGGACGACACGAATCGTGAGACCGTTTCTACATGGTTTCTATGGCTTTCCAGAACCAGAATTCCACTTAGCTGATTCTTCCAGTTCCTTCTGTCATCTCTAAGAATTGGTCTAACGTCAAACAATAGACGTTGGTGATCCGCATAGATAAAATAGACGCATTGCAAGATAACTAAGGAGGATGTACAGAACCCTTTAACGCATTCACTGCGAGAGGCAATATTTCACAAACAACAGTCTACAAATAGCTCAACTGATCCATATCAACACCAGTCGGAAGCGTCCCCAAGACTCTGGCTGCATTGCCACGCTGTATGGCAATGCTGATACGCTGTGCCAGATATTCACCAGCTCTCGAGTCACGCGTCGCTTCGACCAGACGCTCGGATAGTTTTTTGAAAACCCGAAGAGCCTCGGTACCCCAAGGACCTAGGGTCTCGACTCCAAGGGGAGCAAATGTGTAGGCTCTGTCGAGACCTGCATATTTGCGCCTCTTGAGATCTTCGGCCAAATCTGCCGCCGCACCCGCCCTCACGGATGTCCTCGGAAGATGGGAAGGCGCAAGTGTGTCGACACATGTAGCGTGCCACACAATGGGCCTCCCCAACTCCCATGGGACTAGTGTCATACCGTCGGGCCTCTTACCATCGTCACGCAAGAGACCATTCGGTTCGAGAATAGCTGGTACGTTAGCGGTGACAAAGGCCCGCCGGATGATGTCATTAAGGCTAGCGTGGCGAGATATCCGACCGGCGGCCCTAGTGCACGATAATCCGTGATGACCAAGCTGTTCGACAGCAGTACCGCACAGGCATTGATGAGGCGCGCAACACCTTGCACCCAACCGTAATTTTACTTGTATTAAAAAATATGTAAATAAATAATGCATGATAATTCCATTGATGATTTCATCTATTAGGTTAGGTAGGATAATAAATCGATAAAACATTAGGTATGTAAAATGTTTAATGTAGGGCAATAACAGTATTAGAAGTACACTTTCAATTAACGCTCTCTAAATTTAAGAATTTAAAATTTTATTGTGTAGTTTCTGTTGTGTTTACTGTGCAGCAAAGTATTTCATATCCATCTACCGACCAATAAACTTCCAACAAAGAGAAAATAAATAGGAAAACGCAAAATATCACACAATATACCGTAATATAGATAGAGGACACCTAATCATAAATTCAAATCTTATTATTTGTTGACGTTTCCGTTAGAGAAATGGAGGCTGGAAATGGGCATAGATTATTATTCGCCCACTCAGCAATTAACCCATTATGCCCACGCCCAGCTAACTGCCCGTATTTGGTGCTGCAACCGGACTATAGCAAGGGCCGGATTGAGGTTAAAATATATAAGGCGAATTAGTCACTTTTATTTTTCGACGAAAGGTTCTCGTTAATTTATTTTGTCCAGCAAAATCTTCTTTTATTAATCCAGCTACTGCGTTATATCTCGGCCCTCTTTACGCTTCTGATAGCTATTTTCTATTACTTCTCGGATCCAAGAACACCATGTTAATTGGTCTATAATTAAAAAAGTATGAAGACATGTTTAACCAAATAGAAATCTGTCAAACGTGTTTGACATATCTTGCGATAGTGAGAATCCCCATAATTTTATTTTTATTATTTTGAATTATGATGAAAACTTTGCAATTCCGTAATACATAGGAAAGTGTCCCAGGTGCCCCTTTTAGACTAGTCTAGCAGCGGCCCTGCAATCATTAGTAAGCGTTTAGTGGACTAAATAATAGGCATCGTGTGGACTTTGAATATTTGGTCGTTGTCATATTCGTTTAATTTAATGTCGCACCATATTATATATAATATTTTTGATATAACGATGGCTGAGAAAAACGCTCGACGCTTATTTAAAAACACTTTTATTTATACTTGCTGAAAAGAAAATTACCTAAGAGATGTAAGTAATAAAAAATAACTTAAATACCTACAGCTAGCGTCTTGGGGACGCTTCCGACTGGTATTGAAATGAATCAGTTGAGCTACCTGTAGATTGTTTGCAACAGTCTGCAGTTAGCTCAATTGTTTCGATTGTAAATACTAGCTGTCATTTATTTCTATTAGTTGATTGTAATTTTCTTTGTGAATAATGATTACGTAGGTATTAAATATTAAAATTAGGTTTGGCCGAAAATTATTACGGTCACAAGTTATTGTGTTCTATTTGATTGCCAAATTAAGGAGTAATAAAATTCTTTATTCACAAAGAAAATTATACTACTATTTACAATTGAAACAATTGAGCTAACTGCTGACTGTTGCAAACAGTCTACAGGTCTCAACTGATCCATATCAGTACCAGTCGGAAGCGTCCCCAAGACGCTGGCTGCATTGCCACGCTGTATGGCAATGCGCTGTGCAAGATAATTATATGTGGAGCTACTCAATTGTAAGCCCAATCATTATCATCATCATCCCATAAAAGTCCACATGCAGATGGGCATAGGCCTCCTAAGAGCTGTCTACTCACAAAACAAAAACTCATCTTCAAACACAAAGTACCCCAAAACCCTGGATCAATACTCAATAGCCAAGCGTTTAGCCTAAATAGAAGTGGAGCTTATCTTCAAGCATTAAACGTTTGAAGCCCATTCACGAGTGGGCTTTAATACTGAGCCATTCTAGCCCGAAGCCGGCCAGCCATCCGTTATCGGGCTACGACTGTCACACTGAACAAAAACTTTGCCAAGAGAGCTGGGTCTTCGAAAGTGGGTTCCGCATAGAAATGCAGATTACAAAATCCAACCGGTGAAACAATGCTAATAATACAATGCATATAATGCTACCGACTTTAAAATCTTAGTAAAAACCTACGGTAACACGTTGATGACTTTGGGAACATTTTGGAGATGGGTGTTAGGGAATTGTCTGCCTGGCAGACATTCCCATCAACAAATCCACATTTCGTATTCTAGAATACGTTTGTTTTATAGAATGCGACTACTTGTTCGTCAAAAGATTGCTTTTCCAACCGCAGCCGAATTCTGTCCCCGTAAGAGAAAATTTAGGCATGGGTTTTGTTGTCGAAAGGTAACTTAGATTAAATTCTCAGATATGACATCCTCGCACTTGTTCAATCATAATTATAATGATGATGTCCTTTTAGACGATTTTTGGACATAGCGACCAGTCTCAACGGAGACTAGCTACTTATGCAGGACATATTATAGTGCACAAGGGTGTGCAAACACAATTGCATTTTCCATTCTGTTACTGTCGTGTATACGTTGATTGACAATAACAATACAAAACAAAGGTAAACTACCAATATTGTAATTTCTAAACACAACCAAGCTGTAATCAGCGTACATATTCAGCCAGGCATTTACCTACCGATTAATTACAAGATGGCGGAGATTGCAGGCATTCAGTACGGAACTCCAAACCCATGATGAATAGAATCGTCGCCTTTGACCGTCGCTTGGGGACTGTCCATGAATCTGTGGAACATTCTATTAGAACAGGGAACAGTAGATACCTAATAGAAATCTTGGATTAAGCGGAGGAATAGTTCCTATTTAATTGCATTATTAAATTACACAGATGTAAGTAAAATTTGGAATTTTAATTCAGAATTTTACATATATTATGTTGATTTACGGAAATTTACTAAAAATTATAACTACTTTTTACAATTGTAACAATTGAGCTAACTGCAGACTGTTACAATCAACCTAGAGTTAGTTCATCTGCTGGGGACTGCTGGGGTTGCTTTGGACTAGTATTGATATGGAGCACCATATCAATACCAGTCGGAAGCGACCCCAAGACGCTGGCTGCATTGCCCCGAAATATGGCAATACTGATGCGCTGCGCCAGATACTCACCAGCCCTCAGGTCACGCGTCGCTTCGATCAGACGCTCAAATAATATAAATGATTTAATATTTATTTTAAAACCACGTAAAAGGTGGTACGATCTAGTAGCTTTTGACCTGGAGTGGTGGGAGTCTGCAAAATACCGAGAAGTTTGGAAGGGTGCGGGGAAGGCCTTTGCCCAGCAGTGGGACAAAATAGGCTAAATTAAAAATATGCATATATATTTTGTATTCCGTGACCATTACCGTGTGTTAATCTCCAAAATTCCCAATAGGTATCATACCAAATCAATTCAAAATAATGGAATTTGTACAACAAAAAATTAACATAACATTCTCAGAATTAAATTATAAAGCACTCATATTTAGGCTGGGACAATTTATTTAGTTAAGGTACTCCTACTGCTACTGCCAGTAGTAGAAACTCATAACCGCTCATTGTCGAGAACCAAAAAATATATTGAACCTTGCAACGGTGGATCATAGTGAAAAAAAACTGAAAACTGATCAATTAATGGATTAGCAAAGTCGATCAGAGTGGAGTGGAGCCAATTATCATCGAAACATATGAAATTGTTCGAAGGCAACAAGTTTTTTATTTGTTTGAAATCAAATAGCTTTTTGCCAAATATCGTGGCACAGTTCATTCTGCTGTTTCGACAACAGCTTTTTCATTTGATAGGCTTTGGTTGAACTGGATTAAATAGTCCAGAGGAAAAGTAGGAACCTTTTATACTTTTGCTTCGAAGAAAAAAATACCCATGAAGTCATAATCAGCATTAATCTTTGACGGTCGAATTACCCATCATTCGAAATCTTTGCTCTCTGTAAGTAAAGGTACGACATAATTATATTTTTACAAATATAATTTCATAGAACATTCAATTAAACAACACAAAGATCACATTGGGGTTGAATCGTTCTAGACTAGAGAAAGATCCATAGATACGAGTAGGAAAACGTCCCACAGTTTCAGAAAGTCACTATTCAAATAAACTTTAGGTACCTGCAATGTTTTTCGACCAATTTGTTTAAACTTTACCTATACGAAACATGTGTTCTAGTATTTGTAAGGAATTTATGAAAGGTCAGTGAACTCCTACCCTACTACACCAGAGAGAATATAAGCTGCTTAACAATCTCAACGTTATAAAGGTACTTACCTGTAAGTTTACATGTAGAAAGTGCATTAACTCGAGTCTACGCAGCTGCAATAGGATTGCCGATAGCGTCGCGTGCGCCGAACATAAGGCGAGGATCTATAAAAGTCTAGGCTATCCCATAATTTACGACTCAGAAATGCGTTAACTGAACGAAGTGCCATACCTGTTCCGAATGGTTTCAAAATATTGTTTTCAGAATTATTCGATGTAAAAAGAGCAACTGAAAAATCCACTGACTGCTTGAGAAAGCAGAATTTTGTATACGCCAACGGCAGCATGTGGGCTTAAGCCGAGCCGAATGATCAAAACGAGTAAACTTAGCAACCCATATCGATTAAGAAACCAAAAACCTGCTTCAAAACAACAGGCGGTAGAAAAACAATAACACAAAAACTCCAGAAAGAAGTTCACTCAACCCAAAAAGTCGCCAAAATAATTACAACCAGCAGTTCGCGCCTTAACTCCTGGGTTGTTTATTTAGAAGGGCGTGGTCCCTCACGATGCCCCGAGGTAGCACTTGCTACTTAGGGCCCGTAATTCCAAGCCCTGATCTTGCACACCTGCATGCAATGAAAGGGCTTTTGATGGGGATCTCGATAGCGAAACAATTTATTATAATCGAGCGAAAGTCGAAGCCTGGGTAGAGACAATTCTATTTGAAGGTTGGTTTTTGTGCAAGGTTCAAGTTGGCTTTTTATCAGTGAAGGCTGAATTGACACAGACAAAATGGAATAAAGCTTGAGAAGTTAACTGCTTTTTAATTTCAAGCTTATTTTTTTACGTCAGTTTACTTTTTTTAGAGTCTGGTGCTGATAATTCCCTAAATTAGCTTTTTACATAGTCAAGAATTATTTAATATTTGTAAATACTAGTTTTAATTTATTTCTTTTGAATTGATATTGATCATTGAATGATTATTTCATTATAATTTTCTTTGTCAAAAAAAGAGATCAGATTTTTTTTTTTTTTTAATTTTGTAATTATTTTTTAATGCTATCCAGAGCTTGCTTACTTTGACCAATTACGATTGACAAACAACCTTCAATAAAAAAATATCCATCAATCAATTTAAATTAAAAATTGATCGAATAAACCTTAATTCTCCAGTGAAATTAAGGCGCAATGCTCAGGCGCATCAATCAATATCAATTAAGAGCCCAACCCATATCGGTAACGCGTTTCATTCGTTCCGAACGAGATAAACTACTTCAGAAAAACCATAAAAGTTATATTCTTAATCTTATTTATTCATTTCCAATCAGTTTTATGTCTTTTTTAAGATGTACTAACCAATAATTTGAAAACTGGACATTGACATAATGATCTTCTACTGGCTACACTTATCATAAAAAGGGCTAAAACATAGATGTAATGTAAAATTGATATCTATCGGGACGTAGGAATTCATTGACAAGCATTTGAATCTACATTAGAATAAAATACGAATAATGTTATGTAAGTAGGTTAAAATTAAAACGTATATCCTTTGTTTATGGACTAGTAACAACTTTTACAAATGAGTCTCTCTCTCCCAATAAGGTTTGCTGGAAGAGAACTCTTTTTAGGCTTGAGCTCATTATTTGTCCTGCTAAATGTTTTACTTGTACCTATTTTGTGTATTAGAATTATGAATTATGTTTGTATTCTAAAAAAACAACATTAAAATCAAGCTTTATTAAAAGTAATAGCTGTACTCTAGTAAACCTAAAAAATGGAATAGCAAAACAGACTTGGAAATATGCTGTCCGTAATAATAACAGAGTCTTGTACCTAATCTTGTCGGAGACCAGTTCCACCAGATGCTCCCAGTGTCTCAAGCAAAAGGCGAAAAAGAAAAAGTTTGCAACAAGTTACCTACTAAGTAAGCAATACTCTCGGGTAACCGGCTCTATCTTTCTATTATTATTGCTATAGTTTTTGTACAATTCGAAAGTTAGTCCCCACTTACATACATTAAGTTATTAAGTAATCTACAAATTGAAATCGCAGTGTTTTTTTTGGGGAGAATTGAAAATTGCCAGTTTGTGTTTTGTTTTTTGGGCAGTTCAAATCGTCGTTTTAGTGGTTCTAAAACTATTTTTGCGTTACTTTACTGACCATTGATCTACAGACCGATGTAACTTATAAAAGTTGACTCAACTAAAAATGCTCATTTATGTACGTATGTGTATGTATGTATGTATGTAGAAAACATTCGATAAGCTATAACCACACCGCTGATTATTAAAGCTTATCGAATGTTTGTTACATAATACCACAGATATTATAATACTATACATAATACACACATATTTATTGGCCTTATACGCGAGTGTGAGAGTTGCGAGACAATTGCAGCTAATTTTGTAATGTTATACATTTGAGCTGTGTCCTTTGCTACTAATATTAATGTAAATACCCACTAGAAATGTTTTGTCAATCATTTGTAACTATATTTTTCCTTTTTCTTTTATTTTAAACTATTTTAATCTCAACAACTTGTACGTAGGGACCTTTAGGCCCATTACGTTACAATGTTATAACATTGGCCTGAACGTACAAGTTGTTGAGATAGATCTCAACAACCTGTACGACCTTTTTGACATTCAGGCCCATTACATTGGGCCTAAAGGTCCCTACGTAGAAATTGTTGAGATCTAGGTACTAAATTCATAAGCTATCTATTTGAATATAACATATATCGTTGACTTACTTGGATTTATCTGTCACCACATCTCGTCCGTCGTTTCCATTGACTCCACTAGATTTATGATCAGTCTATAGCACGACGCTCGTCCATTAATAAATTGATATCAAAACATCAAAGCCGGGAACATTTAGTTATTGAATGATCGATGGGAGCGCTTTTGTCTGAACCAGGGGTTTCTATACTCGCTGTCGCAAATGGGTTTGGTTTGGATGATTAAATCTTATCGAAATCAAACAAAGGTTATGTAGCAAAAAAAGCGCTTGTAAAAGTGATCTCAAATAACAGCAGTGATCTTAGAAAACACTACGTCTATTTGACGTTAGTAACGAGAGGTGATCATGACGTCTTCTTTTTTCCATACAATTTGGTACAGTGCCTCTATCGTGCTGACAGACTACGCAAATCCCATACAAAAAGGGAACAATGCCATGGCACCTAGGGAGTGAGTCAAATAGACTCACTCCCTAGGTGTCATGGCGGCGCGGAAACATTCAATAGAAAATACCTTAATACCGATAATAGACCTTAATACGAACGTCGAATTTTCTAAATAGCTGGTATAATATTACAATATTGTATATTATATTGTATATTTAAATAAATAAAATAAATAAATAATGCTGGACAATTCACACAGCATTATCTAGCCCCAAGCTAAGCAGAGCTTGTGTTATGAGTACTAGATAACTGTTAGACATAATACAATACACTACATAGGTAGATATTTTTTATTATACATAGACAACATCCACCCTGAACAAATATCTGCAGATTGTACAAACATTTGTCCCGAGACGGGAATCGAACCCGCAACCTCCTGCGTCGCAGGCGGAACTTCGCTCGCTGCGTCACAGAGGTCGTCATATTACAATATTGTATTGTAATATTGCTGGACAATCCACACAGTATGATCTAGCTTCAAAGTGAGCAAAGCTTGTGTTATGGGTAAATATTATATACATATCTATTAAAGATAGATATTTTTATTATAGGTACATAGAAAACAAGTAGAACACCTGGAAGAAATATTTGCAGATCGTACCAGTACTTATTTGTACCGAGGTGGGAATCGAACCCGCAAGCTCCTAACTAGGCACTAAGGTCGTCGTCCGTTGCGTACGTCACGGCGTACTTACCTATTTGCTAAAAATCCAAAAAGGTTTACTTTAGATGTCTACGTATTGAACACTGGGTACCGCAAGAGGCAAAGAAAGTCTCAGTATCCTTCAAAATTTAGACAAAAGCATTAATTTTTGACTCGATCTATAGCTTTTGGGTGGCTCAGATATCGATTTATTTAATGAGCGTGCACTATCTAATCGCCCTAATGGGGCCACGATTGATGAGGGCAAAGAAAAGTTATCTGTTACTTATTCTTTTGAGAGAAATGAAGCGAAGTTGAGAGATACACCTTCACAGATATTCACAATAAACGTTCGTCTAGATTATTTCTCCCAAGTTACAGAGGATAAATTTTCCTGGAGTAACAAATGACCCAACGTATCTAATTCGCAGAATATCAAACCATCCTTTTGGTATCGCTTTACACGAGTTCCAGGACAAAGAGTTGGTAACTTTTCAGCACAATTGGGAAACGGGAAACGTACAAAGCATTTTCAACTGTCGACCTCTATATCCACCGGAGATAATAAAGAAAAGTGAATTCCGTAACACCTACAGTCATATCGGCAGCAGTCGACAGGAGTCGACACGTACAGGGGTCGACAACAATTTCGCATACTGAGCATTGTTCGAATTCAATGGCTTTAGGAATATAGAGTTAGTCAAACTATACCTTACACAGGTACAACTAGAGTTAGTTTTCCAGTGGCAATATTTTAAGCATGTATGTAATGTAGTAGCGCACGCACAAAGAATCTTAATCCTATATCTTAGACTCGCGTTTGTTTATCCTTCTTGTAGACATAAGGATTTAATTAAAAGAAGCTCGTTTTAGTGAATATAAAATCAAGTTTTTTTATCAGGTTGACATTCATTATTTTATTTGGTTATTTGATGCGTTTGAGACGTTCATAAATAATTTAAGAAGTCGTGTGTCTAGTCTAGACGCATTGGTCTATTACATTTTTGGGCCAGAATTGTAACATAGTTTTCTACGATTAAAAAAGTTCCCCTTTCAAGAGCTTGTTTAATTATTTGAGTGAAGAATAGCAAATAAGTCTGTCATAATAGTATTCAGAATTCCAAAATTCATTATTCATGCAATATCCTTTTACTTTATTGCTAGTCATTGTTATTTTCTAATATTGCTTGAGATAACTGAGGCCATTAAAACTAATAGGCACAAAGCAACACGACAATAGATTAACTGGGTGTGTCTACGCACAGCTCAAACTCAAATGGTTTGTTTACTTATGAATAGATAAGTAGATCATTAAGAAACTTTTTGGAATGTATTATCAAAAAAATTCAGTATCTACGCTTTTAAAGTTTTGAACTTTTTGAAAACAACTAAGCTTAAAATTTCGAGGCAAAAGCCATTAGGTACATTTCCCTGTTTCAACAAAATTCGCGTTATAAAAACGAAACTAAAATTTAGAATACAACCCTCGCATTACCTGTTGCGAATATTAAAAGTTGAGCTCTTCTTGCACGAGGATTTTTGAATGTCTTATCGAATACTAGCGACCCACCCCGGCTTCGCACGGGTGCAATAAAATACTACTACATATTACTATTATTATACATATAAACCTTCCTCTTCAATCACTCTATCTATTAAAAAAACCGCATCAAAATCCGTTGCGTAGTTTTAAAGATTTAAGCATACATAGGGACAGAGAAAGCGACTTTGTTTTATACTATGTAGTGATAAAGCCGTGTTTGTATGGTTAGACATCTCACTAAAATTACAACTGATTTAAGTTTTGCCAGTTTTATATCTAGTCCGTTGACGATTATCTCCGAAACCGAAAGCCGGTCTATATACAAAAGACGGTTGCAGTATAAAGAGTATAAGTATAAAAGTATTTATTATTACAATCCTAATATCCTAAAGTAACATTTCTCAAACATAATAGCTAAGCTAGTTCCTATAAATAGGTTACATTTATATACCTATAATTAGGTTACTACTACTATAAAAACACAAACCTTAGTGCTTTCTACCTTTCAAACCCTGGTCTCTTGAACATGTCAGAAATTTCAGCTGCAAATAGGTCAGCCTGGTAAGTTCTCGAATGCCCCAATTAAACAAAATCTGTTCGAATGAGCTGCCTTAAGTTAGTTCAGAGCTGTGTCCAAGCTAGTCAATAGATTGCGTGCGGCATGGAATGGGACAAGGCTGTATCATTACGTGAGGTTAGCACGGGCTAATGAGAACTGGCGGGGGATTGAATCTATGGTAATAGAGAATTGGTGAAATAGTGACCATTTTTTTGATACTGGACAAGCGTGGTCGCTTGACTGGCGCATGTCCGTCCAGTAATCACCAGATTATGACCCCCCCCCCCCTGTTTGGGGGCATGGTCAGTATGCGTGATGATGCGGAGACACGGAAATTATTCGATGAAAATTCATATGAAAGGTTAGCAACAACGACGCCTAAAATTTACTTTAAGGACTCTGTAGGTAAAATCAAATCTATCTTGGGTTAATAATAAAACTATGCAGGTGCAACGAACTTTAAAGCTATGGATTCAATAAAGTCTTTTTCACAAAAACAGAGCTCCTTAAATTCGCAGTCGGCTCTACACGTGCGATAACACAACGTTGTAAGTCAAAATTGCCAATTTATCCCAAAAGGACCCCGGATTCAAGACCACTCAACGCGGCCCACTTATCAAAGAAAATCCTTCTAACTTCAACATTATCTTTCATCAACTTATTTTGATAATGAGGTATCTTGAACAGTATATTTGACTCATATAGTCAAAAAATAATGAACAAATGAGAAATATTTTGGATTCATATTGCTTCTACATTTTTGTAATATATTTGTCTATCCATATATCTTATATATAAAAATGAAACCCGTTTCGCGTTGTCACGGCATCACGCGTGAACGGCTGGACCGATTTCGCTAATTCTTTCTTTGTTGTGTTTGTTATTGTCAGGAGAAGGTTCTTATGAAAGAAAAAATTAAGAAAGTTGGAAACATAAATTTCCACGGGGGCGAAGCCGCGGGGCGCAGCTAGTCATTAATATAATCTATTTTTGTAAAAAGAGATTTTTAGTAGGTAAACCTAGTTCTCATCATGAATGTAAGCGGGTTAACTACGAACCTAGTTTGTGTTGGAAGAACACCGTCAAATTCGTCAAACTACGGAAGTTTTTATAGTAACCTAGTTCTCGATAGGAATACATTGGTGCTCTACATAAAACCTCTCAGCCAGACACGAACCTAGCGGGTTTGCGTGTCAACTAACAAACTAGGCCCAGATCACCTACTCACGGGATCTCCAGGGTAAAAAGCTAGAATTACATAAAATTCAACATTTTTTTTTTGGTTCGTTAATTGTGAAAACACGATTACAAAAAAATAATCATGAAAATGCACTCTTTTGCACATAATTTGGTCGAGATCTCAGGAACCCTGCGGTCTACAGAGAGATTTTTGTTCTGATTCGTAGTTTATTACTAACTAGCTTCTGTCCGCGGCTTCGCACGCGTTGTTTCTATGGAAACGTTTTGAGGCTATTTCTATCCCATGGGAACTGATTTATGGGATAAAAAGTCGCCTATGTTTGATTCCAGGGTTAGACTTACCTGTATGCAAAATTTCAGCCGGAGGCGTTCAGTAGTTTTGGCGTGAAGAGGTAACAAACATCCAACCATCCATCCATCCAAACTTTCACATTTATAATACTAGTTTATGCCCGCGGCTTCGCACGCGTTGTTTCTATATCGTTTATAGGTAATATCTATCTAATAGGAACTGATTTTTGGGATAAAAAGTAGCCTATGTTTGATTCCAGGATTAGAATTACCTGTACGCAAAATTTCAGCCCGATCCGTTCAGTAGTTTTGGCGTGAAGAGGTAACAAACATCCATCCATCCATCCATCCAAACTTTCGCATTTATAATATTCGTGTGATGTGATTCTTTGGTTCCTTAATACAGTTTCTTCATAAGTTGTGTACCTAGTTTTCTATGCCTATCCTTTTCACAAAATGGCGCGCAATGGTGTTCTTTATGTGCTTTTTTCGTAATCCGGAAATAAATACTATTCTGCTTCTGAAACTATCAGCAGAATCGAGTGTTCGAGAATTGGGTGCTGGTCAGTCCCGACAGGAACTAGATAATGTTCGTTTCACTCGAAATAACTTCCATAAATTGAGTTTCCCAACTACATATAGCCCTCGTTCGTAGAGTTTTTGGTACACTTTTATGGCAGAAAGTCACGGAACAAAGTGAGTCGTCTTTGGAACAAATCTATTTTTAGTGAAATGTTAAGGTTGGACTAAAGCTTTTACATTTCGTAGGTAGAGTCGTATCGGAAGGCGTTAGTTTGAATGATTTTAGATTTATAAGATTCTGATTTCAACTGGCATGTTATTGAAATGTTATTTTTTTGATCAAACAAAGTAGAAGCTAAACTGTGGTTTAAATATTAAGATAGGTTAATATTAGCCAAGAAAATTACTATAGAATTTTAGAAACCTAAAGCTAGGTTTCTACTGTAAAATGATAATGAGCGGGAAATAGTAGGCGGGCAGGACGGACTCCTTTTAAATGAAATAGATTTACATTTCCACCTACAAAGAGTATGTTGATTTCCACCGAAAAAGGAAAATGAGAAAGATGAGTGTAATTATTTAAAAAGAATGTTACAATCAACTAATAGAAATCAATTACAACTGTATACTGTAACAGTATAATTTTCTTTGTGAATAAATGTCTTAAATACTTAAAAAAATAAAAAAATTACAACTAGTATTTACAATTGAAACAATTGAGCTAACTGCAAACTGTTGCAAACAATCTACAGGTAGCCCATATCAATTGCAAACCTTGAGTGTGATTGATTGAAGAGCGCTCAGTCCTTTCCGCGCGACAATTTGTAGGTGGAAATACAAGTATGCAGTTTGGTCCGATCCGCTCGCGGTGGAAAACTCTTCTCAATAGTAATCAGACAATCACATGTCATTTTAATAAATTTGTTATTTTTGACATGAGAATTTCTAACATTATGTCAATCTTCCGACTTTCAGAGAACACCACCCACACAAAGTTTTACTTTTGTGCTTCCTAGTGTTCTGCATTACGGAACGACCTTCGATTGAACTGAAAAAAATTGCCTAGACTTTAGTTCATATAACAAACTGGAAATAAAATGGCTTTGTTATCAGAAGCTTGTTATCCTGGCGTTCAGGTTTCCAATTTACAACGATATTGTATCGAGGGTTTGCTGCGAATCCGTTTTCATCTCCCTACCCTTGCTTTAGGATGGGCACATGTTTTCCTATTCGATCCTTTATACCTTCATAAAGAATAATGATTTTTCCATAAGGCCTTGTAAATAATGTTCAAAAAATTATTAACCTTTGCGTAATATCTTTTAGTATCTTTTATGTTCTATTTGACCAGATTGAATTCTATTTGAACCCTTTGCTGTATCGTCATTTTATTTACCTCTTGTACCGGTATTGACTCTTTTCTCGATTCTGAAGTCAGCAAATATTTGATTTTTACGCGCGAATATTCCCACAAAAGGATCGGCAAGATTTTTGCCTTCAGTAATACTGCACTGAGAAAAAATTTTTTGAACGTTCTTCGATATAACTTTATTGTGTACCTACTTACCTAACTAAGCTAGGAGGACTTTATATCTATCTAATAATGTAGGTAACATTATTAGATAGATACATAGCCCTGTATGCTGAGTAGGGCTTACAAATATTCGAAAATTTTGATTCGAAAATTTGATCGATTATTAGATATTTTTTTTTGCTAAACCGAACGACGTAAACTTGCATTGGATATATCACGCTATCTTGGCATTTTATGCACAACGGAGTTCTTAGTTTGGTGTTTTTGATTTTAATCGAATACTTATTCGAATATTGCATTTTCAGTACCTATTCGAATATTCGAACTAACATAAAATTCAAATTATTCGAATTTTCGAATGCTAGCCCTTATGCTGAGTCGAGAACATAGTACACAAGTATTACCTATCCCAAGACTTCCCTGCCAAACTACTACCGTTCTCTAGATGCGTCTTTAGAGTCAAACGAAACACATTTTAGTTTGTTTAATCCACTAATCAAGATTCTTATCTATCCAATTTGAACTTCGGACCTTAAGTATCTCATCTTGCCTTGGTGGTCTCCATTCTCCAATATCTAGAAACGGTATTGGTGTACTTATTACACTCTTATCATTTCCAATACCCACGAAACATAATCCATAATGTCACATACAAAAACCTAATGTCAGATCTACGTCCCCACCCATATTGTATGAAAGACTATCCCCACCTAAATGGTACTTGGCGTATCAGTTTCAACGGTAATTCTTACCCAAATGAGTCTTCAGAAACCATCCCGTAATGCGATCTATAGCAAACACTTCTCATATCCTATTGGAGCTTAACCACTTTATAATAGAGTTGAGATTTGATGTTGATAGATTGATCATCATAGAGTTGTGAATAGCGCCCGCATTGCTGATGGGAACCGAGGAACACGTGTTCCAAAATGTTCTGCGTGTGAACAAGATGCAAGGAGTGCTATTGTTTAGATACGGGCCGGTTTATAACCGCGGTTGTATAAATAAACGAAGATTTTGAATCACAGTAACCATAATTGGTATAAAGAAAAATGTTGTAGGAAAGAACTAAAAAATGTAAGGTAACGCTGGATAGTTACGTTTAATAAAACTTGCTCTATTAACTCTGATCCACTTTGCTAATCCATAACTTTACGTTTTTATGGCCCACGCACGATGCAAATGTCCTATCTGCAAAATTTGCAGTGTCCTTTTACTGGGCAGTAAATGCTTTTAAAAGTGGGATAGTCCTATTTCAGAAAAAGGACTACTCGACTTAATTCTTGTGAGTATCTGTATCTGACCTTTCTTTTGACTCAGTGAAATTATATTTTTGTTTATACGAAGCTGATCTAATTCCATAGTTCGATCCACGAAGATAAGAAGCTGTTGTGTGTATGATATAATATCATTTAAGAGATTTAGGCAACAATCCGTCACTGCAAAAAAGTTATCAAATTGGCCACAAAACATTTTTTTTTTAAATCAGTTACTTGTAAATTTAGTTCTAATAAGTCACGACTTAGTTTTGTAATTGTAAGTATTATTATGGCCATATGTAAGTAAATATACGTATGTGTTATTAGCCTTTACTCAAATATCCCTAAATATGTTGACTAACTTTTTCAACAACATCGACAACGATCTTGCCTATAATTTAACCCCTATTCCGTATGAAGTGTTAACAGAATATAGATATCACCCATTTGTTACACTGTTTATTGAACTTCGCCCAATAGATGGACGTTAAGAACCTCGGAGTAATAATAATAGATAGAAAAAGATTAACAGTCTGAACAAGATAAAGTTAATTTAACTCTAGTAAAAAAAAAACATTTTATATGGGTACATAGGTTATTTTTTTACACTCTCTACAGACAGGTACTCTAACATTAAATAGTACACATATAATGCAAAAATTTGTGTTTTGTGCAGGTAAATAGTACTCCTCGGTCAAGAACTGCTTAGCTAGCTGTATTTGGGTGTCTTAGGATAATAAATGTTAAGGTTTTACGTGTAGCTTTGGACTTCTAAACTAAAAACTCAAGAGCTAGCGCTTGCTTAGCGCCCATGAAGCGTAATATAAATTTGCCACAAACTCTGCAACGCACAAAAAAAAATATCCGGCTGAATATAGGTTCAAATAGAGTCTTTGGTTATTTTGTTCTATAGTAAATTTAAGGAAAAAATATTTTTTTCTTTCCTTCTTTTCTTAAAAAAAGCCTATACGCTCTCTGATGCTGCTCTACTCTCCCTCTAAATCCCAAAGCGTTATAATCCTGTAAATGAGGCGATCTCAGGTTAGGTGTGATCTGATACCGTCCGATTAAAATGTAAATGATACGTATCAAATCTCATCAGGGCATAATCTACAAATTTAACACCAAATTACTGGCGATAAATTAAATAATAATAGGTGCCAGTATTGGGTTCAATGGATACCCCAAGAGGCTTAAAACGGACTGCACATAAATGTTAGAACGAGAGACCATTTTGACTAAGGTACGTACTTTATATACTTAAAGCAAAAGACTCACCAGAGAATGTAATCAATTGCAGAACTCAATTTAAAAAAGAAAGATCTCAACGTCAACAAATATCGATATCAGCGCCAATTTTAGCGACAACCTCTGTGGCGCAGCGGGCGAAGGTCTGCCTGCGACGCAGGATGTTGCGGGTTCGATTCCCGCCTCGGGACAAATGTTTGTACGATCTGCAGACATTTGTCCTGGGCGTTCTGTATGTTTTCTATGTATAATAAAAATATCTGTCTATGTAGTGTATTGTATTAAGTATATCAGTTATCTAGTACCCATAACACAAGCTCTGCTTAGCTTGGGGCTACATAATTCTGTGTGAATTGTCCAGCATTATTTATTTATATTTATTATAGTTTCTTAATAGGTACTTAACCAAAATCTATTTCAATCTTAGCACACCTAGATTAAAATTAAGATTTCATTCCTAAACTGTATCGGGATCCTAGCTCACCAGATTGGATTGAAGAAACGCGTGTCAAAAGTGTCACGGTTGAAACATACTATCTATCAATCGGTTCTCTCTTCGGGTTTTCAAAAAACTATCTGAGCGTCTGGTCGAAGCGACGCGTGACCCGAGAGCTGGTGAATATCTGGCACAGCGTATCAGCATTGCCATACAGCGTGGCAATGCAGGATCTTGGGGACGCTTCCGACTGGTGTTGATATGGATCAGTTGAGCTATCTGTAGACTGCTTGCAACAGTCAGCACTTAGCTCAATTGTTTCAATTGTAAATACTAGTATAATTTTCTTTGTGAATAAAGTAATTTTACCTCTATCTATCCGTGCAACAAACTGCACGCACTGTCTGGAGTTTCTTTCATCCATGGACGATTCTGCAATGATACCACCATAATCCTAGTTAAGCGATTGGAAGGCAGAATTTGGCCCTTAGGGGCCTTAAGGAGGTTATCCTCCTGATGATAACTACCACAGTTTCTTCAGCCATAGTAAAATTTGAAACTTCTTATAACTTGTAGGCGTAGAGTTACTGTTATTGCACCTTTGACTATTCTTTTACGAGATGTATAATTGGAAATATATTTCATGTGCTCATTAACAACACTCATGGCAACATTAACTGTCCTTATTATGGGAGCTATTAAATACGTTATAAATTGTAGATATATTTTTAAATCATTAGGTAGATATAGATTTTTGAAATTATAAACTGCCGTTTAGTATATGGTATTTTTTGAGATAACAGTTACGTTACATCTTTCCACCGAAATAATAGTACCTATTCGCCTATATTTTTGGCGTTAGCAAAACAAAGTCAACGGTAGACAGTAAGTAGACAGGTTGGTAGCTTAGTAAGTGCCTCCTTCGTCATGAAATCTAAAAAACTTCAAGAAAACTTCCCTAAAAAGTTTAGCTGGAAGGTTTTTGGAGATAGCCCTAAAAATAAATAAAAAATTGGTTGTCTGTAAAGTCCTGATGAAAATACTGATGGAATGGTAGCATTTGATACTCGATCAAAACATGTAAATGTACTATAGTATAGCAGCTGTCCACGCAGACGCATCGCTCACTCAAGTAGGAGAGAGACGGATGTCGAGCGCTCTCGCTTGCACTTCAAGCCTTACATGGAACGCCTCAGAGCGAGGTAACGCCGCATGACGTCATGTTTTTTCGTGCGTGCAGCCGGCTCTATCGAATTATAAGACGTTGTCACGTCAATAAACTTTCCACCTTTGCTCTCTAAAGCATCAAGGATACAGATCCGTTTATACGGGTTATATACCTACCTATTTGGTTTCCAATGGTCAATATTCGAAGTTGCAATTCACATAGATAATGAACTCCGTGTTTCCCTATCCCGATCTATGCTAATAGATAAGAGTGTTGCAAACACGCCGTGGCCCACCTGGTATCGGTCGATGACCCCGGCGAATAGCGAGTAACGGCTCGATTGCATAATATTTACATTGGAACTGATTTTAAAGTCTGTTCAAATCTACGCGGTATCTGAGACCGACAGCGGTGAGTTTGTCGTGGATTTCGCGCGCGGTTTCGCGCGGTCCGCACTAATCCTGTGAGTATTTTAGTGACAGTTACCACTTAGGTACCCACTCGGATTCGCTATCGCTCTGAGTAGAATAAAATAAATGAATAATGCTGGACAATTCACACAGCATCATCAAGCCCCAAGCTAAGCACAGCTTGTGTAATGGGTATTTTATGACTCGTATACCTTAGGCAATATATTACATAGATCTACTATGTAATGTATATAATGTGTGTAGGAGATTTTTTTATTATAGCTACATAGAAAACACCCAGAACCTCCAAGACAGATCTGCAGATCGTGCAAATATCTGTCCTACAAATTATTATAAAACACCCAGACCGGGAACTATAAAGTAATCCTTAGTATGAATTATTGTGCATTCGTTTAATATTCTGCATACGCTATTTAGTTAAGATGGATGTTTGTTACCTCTTCACGCCGAAACTACTGAACGGATCGGACTAAAATTTTGCATTCAGGTAATTCTAATCCCGGAATCAAACATAGGCTACTTTTTATCCCATAAATCAGTTCCCATGGGATAGAAATCACCTTTAAACGTGTCACGAAACAACGCGGGCACAAACTAGTATAACTTAAGTTTTAAATTAAATGGACCCTAAAATGATTATCCGTCTATATGTACCTATAAACCTACTAATATGTACCTAGCAAGTTTTAGGTAGTGAATAAATTGGAGTAGGTACTATACTAGTCCCTTAAAATTATATAACGGCGATAATATCCAACATGTTTGATCACTCGACGATATGATTAAGATTCAATGCGCGTGCGAGCTTCAAACGATTTCTTAACGCGTCGTAACGTAACTCAAGAGTTAACTACATTTATGTTGGTAGTAGTGTCTGCCCGCGGCTTCGCACGCGTTGTTTCACTACATAGTATAAAACAAAGTCGTTTTCTCTGTCCCAATCACTCTATCTATTAAAAAAAAACCGCATCAAAATCCGTTGCGTAGTTTTACAGATTAAAGCATACATAATGCTTAAATCTTTAAAACTACGCAACGGATTTTGATGCGGTTTTTTTTTAAATAGATAGAGTGATTGAAGAGGAAGGTTTATATGTATAAGTAGTATTTTATTGCACCCGTGCGAAGCCGGGGCGGGTCGCTAGTTTGGAATAAAAAATAACTTATAGATGTATATAGTATGAATTTAGGATTTTTTTTGTAATTTCAGCAGGCATTCGTATGGAAGATTTGATAAATGATTTGAATTTTGTAATTTGTATTAGCTACAAAATAATGCACGCGGATCCCCATGATCAATCCAACGATCCTATACATCAAAAGTTGTCTGCTAGAGATCGCTCTTGAGCGATAAGACCGCCAATTGTCACGTATTTTTGTACCTTTTTATTATGTTATCAAATTGTTTTGTTAAGTACACACTGAAAGAAAAATAATTTTCTATCTTTCTATTTAACTAGATCCTACGTCTCTAATTATTGTTGTATATTAACGTTTAAAGGTTATTTATATCCCACGGGAATTGATGGATTCCAGGTTTAGACCTATATCTAGGAAGACGCAAATTTAGATTTAGAACTCAAGAAATGTACTTATTAATAATGGAATATACAGGGTGTTTGGCACATGGACCGACATGATTTTATGGGGGATTGGGGGGCTGTCATGTGCTATTTTTCCCCGTGAGACCCAATATCCTAAGTCTCACGGTAGTCTACATAGATATGTTTTCTAAAGTAGAATACCAAAATGTGTCATTATCTGACTATACCATTATCATAGTGAAGCGACTAGTTTAGCAGAATAGGGCCCAAAACAATTACGAATATTATTTAAGAAGCTACCCCGACCCAAATCAGCACCACCACCTATTTTATCTTATAATTCTGTTAAACGAAGGAATTTTGAAAAAATGATTGGCCAGTTTGTGATTCCTATGGTAAGCTTTTTTTTAATGCCTCTATAGATGTTTCAGTTTGTATAGTGTAGGAAGAGATGCGAAGTTGCTCTTTTTTCCCACCAAGTTGATTAAAAAAATATGGTTTGCTACAATATTTCTTTGCAGATCGAATTAAAATCTTCATCTTCATAAAAAGCTCCGGTTATACTGACGTTATATCTTGGCGTGAGCCCATTAAAACCCTGCAAAAGGAGCTGAGTTCGTTTATGAATTCCAAAAGTGATCAGCACCGATGACAACTGCAATTAATATCGTCCATCGGCCCCGATTACAGCCGGTTCTGGGAGCAATTAAAAATGCTCGCAGCGCACAGTCACGGGCAGAAGTGGTGGACTTTGTATTCTGCAGTTTATTTCGATCAATGAGGCAAATTTTTTTATTGAAATCACACTAATATTATAAATGCGAAAGTTTGGATGGATGTATGGACGGATACATCTTGGATGTTTGTTACCTCTTCACGCCAAAACTACTGAACGGATCGAGCCTAAAATTTTGCATACAGGTAATTCTAATCCTGGAATCAAACATAGGCGACTTTATATACCATAAATCAGTTCCCATGGGATAGAAATCACCTTAAACGATTAGTATAGATACAACGCGTGCGAAGCCGCGGGCATAAACTAGTATGAAATAAGATTTATTAAAAACACAATTTAATAATAATAATAATAAATAATGCTGGACAATTCACACAGCATTATCTAGCCCCAAGCTAAGCAGAGCTTGTATTATGGGAACTAACTACTAGATAACTGATATAGGTACTTAATACAATACACTACATAAATAAATATTTTTTATTATACATAGAAAACCTCCAGAACGTCCTGGACAAATGTCTGTAGATCGTACAAACATTTGTCCCGAGGCGGGAGTCGAACCCGCAACCTCCTGCGTCGCAGGCAGACCTTCGCCCGCTGCGCCACAGAGGTCGTCAATTTAAAGGACAAAATCGATTATGTAGGCTTCCGACTGGTAATGATATGGATCAGTTGAGCTACCTATAGATTGTTTGCAACATTCTGCAGTTAGCTCAATTGTTTCAATTATAAAGACTAGTTCTAATTTATTTAGAGCACAAGCGCTCTAAACCAATGTTTAGATTCAATTATGTGACTTTTATGATGATGATTCATAAAAATAAATCTTCCAACTTGGCGACTGCTATCTAAGTAATGTTTTGTGTTGTGTTGTGTCTGAGAAGAAAACAAATTAAATAAATTTTAAGATCGTCAAGAGGACGAGCAATTTGACAAGAGATTTGATCATAAGATAAGTTGATCAGCATCAACTGTAAAGGTTCTAGCGTTCCCTGTGTTCTTCATCATCATCATCATCAGCCTATATTAGTCCACTGCTGGACATAGGCCTCCCCTAATGAGCGCCATAGCGCCCTGTCTTCACAGCAGGCAGATGCTTGCTGCAGCCAGCATCTGCCTGCAGTCTTTCGCAGATCGTCATCCCACCTGGCCGGAGGGCGTCCTACACTACGTTTGCCGAGTCGTGGTCTCCACTCAAGAACTCGTTTACCCCAGCGGTTGTCGGTTCTTCGCGAGATATGGCCGGCCCATTGCCACTTCAGCTTGCTAATTCTTTAATTCGTCATCCATACCGCAATGCTTGAAAACGAAAGTTTTCAATCAGTGCCTCCTACCCGTCATGACCTACGGAGCTGAAACGTGGACACTCACGGTAGGGCTGGTCCACCAGTTCAAAGTCGCTCAGCGAGCTATAGAAAGAGCTATGCTCGGAGTCTCTCTGAAGGATAGAATTCGTAACGAATACATCCGACAGAGAACCAAAGTTATCGACATAGCTGTGTTCTTAACCAGAGATAATTTCTTTGTTAATCCACTTTTCTCCCTGACTGCACTAATCGGCCATGAGCAATCCGTATTAAGAGCAATTGAGCTGATGAACCAAATTGGTGGATTGTTGAAACACCAAATGGGAGATGGCGTAAGAGATCAGGACAATTTAATTTGTCCTAGAATCCCATGGCAGAGGCGTGTGATTCTTAGAACGCTGATTGAGACTGAGAGGGCATTAATAAAACCAAAATCACACTTACAAATGCGGAAGTTTGTATGAATGGATGGTTGGATGGACGCATAATTGCCCATGCTTATCCGCTGCTATGGTCAACGAGGTTTACTTGGCATTGGGCGGATAAGGCGACAGGCTTAAAGTACTTTTCGTACTACGAAGACGATTGTACCAATGACCTTGTGACAAGCGAGTCGAGTATCGACGCAGAGCCAGGTCGACGCAGGGAAAACCATTCGTATGTTTGTTACTTTTTCATAACTTCGTACTGAACTAATCATTCAAGGTGAAATTTGGCATAACTGTGTAGTGTGTAGGTATGCCAAATTTCAGCCTGACCTGGGATAACATTTATACATAGGTTATTGATTTTCAGGCCCGGCTTTTTCTATTCCATAGGATAGAAAAAGCCAGGGGCAGAAACTAGTGACCAATACAATTTTAGTAGAAGAAAAGAGTGAGAAACAAAGAAAGCACATAAGAGTATTGTTAGACCCTCTCTTTTAGGGTTCCGTAAAAAGTTATAAGGGTTCTTTTTTTCCTCAAAAGAAAAAAAGAACCCTTATAACATCACTTTGTTGTCTGTCTGTCTGTCTGTCCGTCTGTCAAGCCCCTTTTCTCAGGAACGCGTGGAGGTATCGAGTTGAAATGAACATCAAATACTCAAGTCCGTAACCTCTTGAAGCCTCAATATAAATAAAACTTCTAGGGAAACGCAATCAAAAGTTGCAGTCTTTTATGTCGAAATATTTTGAAATTACATGCACACAAAACCTAAAGGGACCATTAGACCTAGAATCACGAAATTTGACACGCAGCAAGGTCAGCACAATTATAGGGAAAAAGACTGTAAATTTGTTGTTTATTGACAAAAAAATAATTTTTGGTTCTCTCCCTGGACCAAAATATACAGGGTACCTACTTTGCGTTGATCTAGAATCAAAATATTTGGTAAGAAACAAGGTCTATTGTTATTGTATATAGATTTTCAAACGATTTAGGAGCAACAAGACTACAAAAAAATATTTTACCGTAGGTATGTCCGCGGTAAAAATATTAAAGTAAGATAAAAAGTTATGTTAAGCAGGATAAGCGAGCAATAACTTAATATTACTACGTACAGCATTTCCTTCATTATTTAAGATGCTATTCTCGGGTGGAGTTCATTCACCCTAAACAAAGTTAATAATATATCATTACAAATGCAATAACTGACTACATGTAAGGAAATGACCACCCAAGAGTCAATATTGACATCAATACACCTCCCACGTCCGTCTCCTGTTTGGGTAATGCAGGTTTTTCTTTCGATATCATTCCAGCAGCAAAATATGGAATTATGAAATTACGATTCGCAATTCGGAATGACTTGACGCTTCGTTTTGCTTTTTCCCGAAGATCATACAAAGTGAGGAATATATTATATTCGTTTCAAATACGTAGGTGGATGGAGGTGGATGGAGGAAGGAATCTATAACAGGCATTTTTTATTGAAAAGTACTATTTTTGTTATAATATCTATTATCTAAGTTAGGCTATGTTCTAAATGTACACCAAATCACATCTTGATCTGTTCAGTAGTTGATGAGATCTTAGGTAACCTAATAAAATTCACATCATTGGCGGATACAGGGGGGGGGCCATGGGGGCCATGGCCCCCCCCAAAAGACCTGGGAATTCTATACTTTCGACTCTATTTTTCGAGTCAATTTAGGTGCAATTTAGGTTTAGGTTTACACGGCATACCTACTCATCGGTAGGTTAGCTATGTACCTTTATTAGGAAACAGAAATATATCCTGAATTTTTACTTTTCAGTACCACCACGTCCACTTGCACCAGCAACACAAATATTTAAAAATGTAAACTTTTACAATCTTGGGTTGAATTTCTAAAAAGCTGAACACGTAATTTTCCATCAAGCAATAGGCAAAATACCTACCAATTTTCATGTTTCTGAGTAACGGAATTCCTATACTACAAAGGATAAATTTACAAAAATACGCACGTCTTATTTATTTACTAACCGAAAAACGAAATACCTAAAATCCCCAGGTATCCAATTTTACTGGTTTAACTTCAAGTTAAATCGGAAACTAAACTAGAAACTACTATTTTATCCCCTTAGAGCAGCTATTCTCAAAGTGTGCCTCAGTGGGGGCTCCGCGATAATACTGGTCATATAAGAAAATAAAGGTTCAGTACCTAAACATGGCTGTGGAGAAAATTATATATTATATAATATTATATTAAGTTAAATGACAGTCAATAATCATATCAATTTTAAATAGACAATCTTTATAACTCGAACTGCAAGGCGCGTTGTGGTCCACGGAACCAAACTACTTCTCGACTACCTTTTAATTTTCTGTAGAGGGGGATTGGCGCAGGTGAGTGCTAGAATACCTTCTTACTTGTTCCTAGGAAGAGAAATAAATTCAATAAGTGCGGAAGGACAAATGCCCAGTGCGACTGTCAAACCAGATATTTAAATTATTTTAGAATTAATTTCGTACATTTATAGATAGCTTCAGCCCACGGCTTCGCACACGCTTCTCAGGTAGCCATGTACGGAATATCGTTCGTTTAGCTCCCTGCTAAATTTCATTAAGACCCTTTTAGCCGTTTAGGCATGAAAAAAAAAGAACATTATCAACAGTGTTGATACGTTCTCTTTTCCCAACAGTCGCTAGAAGTGACGCAAAATTTTAGCGGCTCGCTACGCTCGCCGATATTTTTGCCTTGTCTTTTTCTCTTCCACAAATTTTCCCACCGCCGCCGATAGAGTTTCAATAATTGTCGCAGCTCGCACCACTCGTCGGCGCTGTTAAATAGTATTTGCTTTCTTTGCTTTCACAAATTCGTCTCTAAAATTTTCGCGGCTCGCTCCGCTCGCCGTTTTTATGTCATCTCTACTTTCGTTTCTCTCACATTTTTTGCAATCGTCGCTAAAACAAACATGAATATTTCGAGAGTCGCTCCGCTTGCCTATTTTATATGTATACTCTTTACTTTCACAAGTGTCTCAATCGGCGCTAAAATTCTCAAATTTTTGAGGCTCGCTCCGCTCGCCGCACCGTTTTGATATCCTCCTTTATACATTTTCACTTACAAATTTCCTAAATTTCGCTAAAATATGTTTATAAATTTCGAGTCTCCTTCTCCCAATCGTCGCTAAGACTTTAAAATTTCCGAGGCTCGCTTCATTCGCCGTTATTAAATCGTCTTTTCTTCCTTTTCTCTCAAAAATTTTCCAATCGTCACTAAAATATCTTTAAAAATTTCGAGGCTCGCTCCGCTCGCCTATTTTATAATATATGTTTGATCGTTTTACTAATATAAGTCGCTAAAAAGTCTAAGATTTTCGTAGTTCGCTCCGCTCTCCATTTCTTTCATTTAGGCAACGAACTTAATTTTAGGTCTCTGTCAAATATTTCAATGTCCAAAGGGTTTAAGAACCGCTATCTCATAGAATGATTTTTTTCGGCGCAACGCCGCACTGCCGTCTCTCCTCCCGCGCCGCCCGCGGGTGACTCGATGATTTATTTTGTAAAAAAATATTAAATTATATTATATAAAATATTTTGATATTATAAAATATTTTGCAAAAAAATAAAGTTTTTATTAGCATAAAAACTTTATTTTTTGTTTACCTGTAATTTTAACCCTTTCTCCAATCTTTGTCAAAATGGCCCCCCCCAAAATGAGATCCTGGATCCGCCCTTGATTCACATTTCACAAACTTTCGGCTATATAATAGAATATTAGTAGGATAGGATTAGAAACGCGAAAATTTGGAAGATTGGATATCTGGATGTTTGTTACCTCTTCACGCCAAAACTACTTTACTTCTTGACGTCGATACTGCGTAAGTTCTAGACGTGGATACAACAACATTTTTAGACTTGAATAAGCATAAAAGCTTACTAAAATCCATCCGGAAAAAAAACGATTTTATATCCTCGGGCAGACGCTAGATATACAAATAAATTTAAACAATGTAGACTTCCATGAAAATAAGATGATATAAGTCAATGGTATGATGACCACCTGGCCGAAAATTATCATATAACAATCTAACTGCAAAAGTTACAGTTAGTAATATCAAAACCCCATCACTAGACACTACTTCTTTGTGGGTGCTCTAACTGGGAATAAAATAGGTGCCCTATATGTGGTGCCGTTAAAATTGGTGCCCTAAATGGGAATACTCCAAATCTCGGCCACGGCGGCCAGTCTCAACGGAGACCAGCCAGGTGCTTAACCCTTAATAGGGCATGGCGCTCCTGGGTGTGTTGGAAGATATGGCTGGGCAAAAATGTCATTTTACATACAAGTAGATGAGGATTGTATATAATATGAATAATTATCTTGTTCCAATTTTTCAAAAAAACATGTGGGAAAATAATTACTCTTGCCCATTCCGAACATAGTTCTGAGTGATAAGTGGGAAATTATTTCCCAACAAGTGGGAAATATATTTCAACAACGTTACAAGGAGAAGCAGCCTAAACATGATTGATGATATTAATAAGAACAATATTGAATAAAACCACGAACATAACAGGGCAGACAATTGATTCTCAATATCTGAGTCGAAAGCGGATTCTGTAAGAAAACAAGGACAAAATTAAAAATTTAAAAAACCCCCTCCAACAGATTTTCATGAAACATGGCTAAGAACACTCGAGATAAAATTATCTATGATACAAAAAAAACTAAACGAAAATCGGTTCATCCGTTTGGGAGTTACGATACCACAGACAGATACACAAATACACAGACAGACAAGGTAAACTTATAACACCCCTCTCTTTTTGCGTCGGGGGTTAAAAAACAGTAGTTAGTTATGTAAATTAACTTTATTTTATTTTTTAATTAGATATCAATCTAATATCAGGTTGATAGTAACTAAAAATAGTATTATGAATCACATTCACTAATCTACGGGTAAACTTTTCCCACTTTTTTAGTACATTCTCGAACCTGAACGAGCAACAAGTATATATTTCCCACACACTTTGATCACAGAATATTCCGTCAGTTTTTGTATTTTTGACTAAAAGTTGACACAATTAGGTGTACTATATCATAATCTAATGAAAAAATACAACAAAAAGTAATTACCAGATTTTTCCTCGACATTATTAGCAAAACTTGCAGAAAATCTCGTCAAAACAGCTTTCTGATCAAAAATTACAGTCACTTTGACTTTGACACTTGTTTTTTTTTTGTGCATTCCGTTTCATTCGATTTTTAGCATGAACCATAGACTAAAATGTTCAAAGATCAGATGACATTGACATTTAGTGGGACTAGGCGGCCTGTTGAACAATTAGAACCCGAAATATCTTGTGGGAAGATATACACTCTTGCCCTATTAAGGGTTAAGACATTATTATAGTGCGTGTGTGTGCGCAAACACTGGTGCCCTCTATATTCCGTCACTCTCATAAGTCTTTATGAAAACGTTATGAAACAAAAGTCGCTATGTTATAGTGTCAAGTGTCAACTTCCAAGTTGTTCACTAAAATCATCAAAACTGGTTTAATAATTGATCAGTCTTCATTCAATGATGCCCACTCCAAAGACACTCCACCTAATTGGACCCATATATTTTCATTAACGTCAAAATACTACAACACTTTTTATTTTGTTTATCAAAATTGCCAACCATTAATTTAATTAAGGGATTCTTCTGGAGATCCGAATAGATACGAAATCTTGCAAACATAACTTAAATAACTTGATGTCCAACTTTTGTTTTATCAAATGGGGCTGTGAATGGAATTTTAATGAAGATGAACTCAAGCTTAACCTTTGAAGGTACGATTTCTTTGCATATTTGCATCGCGTTTGAATATCTGCTGGTATAGTATAATATATAAATGAAAAGGGTATAGTTAAAAAAGAAATACACCTGTGTATATTTTAACTATCTACCTTCTACGGTTTATGAGATTTGGCCTGCTAACAGACGGACAGACAGACAGACAGACACACAGACAGACAGACAGACAAACAGCGGAGACTTCGTATTTGGTGACACCTTTTGAGTACGGAACCCTTAAAAATAAATGCTTACCTACACACAAATTAACGTCATCTCAACCTCTCCTCAAACGAACAGTTACAAAATAAAATATAGTAAGGTCAACCAGTCTAAATGCGTCTATGGGGAAAATGCGTCTTTTTGAATTTATTCGAAAACTGCAGACTGCAACGCCATCCGCACGAACTACATGTTCAGTATTTAGTTCAAACAAATGTAACTAGATGGCAGAAGTCAACGTATGTTGAACAGTTTTCGAATAAATTCAAAAAGACGCATTTTCCCCATAGACGCATTTAGACTGGTTGACCTTAATACGTTATGTAGATACCTATCTTACTTTTTTAAAGACCAGTCAGAGCTATTTCCTCAAAACTAATCTCGGACTATCGTTTGAACACAAACAGAGAACAAGCAAGGTAAGTGTCTAAAAGCCTATGCATTAGCTCCCCTTGGAGTCGAGAGCGAGACTTTAGGTTCGTGGGATACCGGCCAAGCCTCACCGGGTTTAAAAAAAAATTAGAGCGTCTCGTCAGATCGACACGTGACACGAGAGCTGGTGATTGAGTATCTGGCGCATGAGCATTGCCATACAGCGGAGCAATACAGCCAGCGTCTTGGGGACGCTTCCGATTGGTATTGATTGCTGGTCAGTTCATCTAGTTCAATTTCAATTCAATTTATTTATTCAAACAACTTTAAAGGACAAACCACTTAAGTCTACATATCTAACTCAACTTAACTTAAAATCTATACTAATACAATATATAAGGGTAATAATGATTTACCCTTAGAAGAAAGGGCAGAAGAAACAAGATATTAGAGAAGTATATTATTTTGGTATACCAATACAATTACCATTACAGTTACCCCTAGATTGTTTGTATTAATCGGAAGATAGCTCAACTGTCACAATTGTAAATACTAATTTGGTTCAATTGTTTAGGTGGAATTTTTTTTTTTATTTAAATGCACACAAAAAATGGTCCGGTGACATTTTTACCCCAACCCCTGAAAAGTAATGAAAAGTACTTTTAACAAATTAGAAACCAAAGTGTTGGTAACAGTCCTGTGCAAAGTAGCTGATCCAGAAACTGCGTTTATGGCATGTCAAGTTCTGTAAGCGGTTTAATGTAAGTAAAGTTAGCTTAATTGCTATAAAACCTGCAGCACCGGTTACGATGCAAATAGTAAAGAGATCGTTGGAGAATCGTAGAGCAAAAACTAGGCTAGCTAGTTTAAAATAGCTTTTGATGTAGGTAGCCAAGTTAACAAACACCTCATGAGAATAATGGAGCTTTAACTAAAGTAAACTAATTATAGAAAGATATCCTAATACCTACGAGGTTGCGGGTTCGATTCCCGCCTCAGGACATAGGTTTGTAAGATCTACAGATATTTGTTCAGGGTGCTCTGGATGTTTTCTATGTATAATAAAAAATATCTATCTATGTAGTGTATTGTATTAAGTATATCAGTTATCTAGTACCCATAACACAATCTCTGCTTAACTTGAGGCTAGACGATGCTGTGTGAATTGTCCAACATTATTATTATTATTTAGAAATAAAAATGAAACGTCAAGTGCGAGTCGGACTGGCGCAGTAAGGGTTCCGTAAGAATTTGTGTCTTGCCAAATTATCATAATTCTATCTAGGTCAACGGGAAGTAGGTTTTGGTCCATGGCGAGAATCAAACGGTTTTTTTTGGTGAATGAACTACAAATTTACGGTTTTAGGATTTTTTCTATTACTTGTGCTATAAGATCAAAATATTGTCGAAAGGGACGACCATATTTTTAGTGGCGTCAAATTATTTTAGTTTAAATTTGGCGACATCTGATATGAATTACGATCTAAATGAAAGGGTTTTTAGTGCTGTCAAATTAGTTACCTAAGTATATTTTTGGCGACGTCTGAATTAATACTGTCTTCGGAACATTTTCAAATTAATGATGAACATTTATGTGGCCATTTGTGAAAAGCATTTTCACTAATAAAATAATAATAATTACTATTTAATAACATAAAAGTAAAAATTTGTCCTTATGAATTTCTGCAACCTAACCTTGACCTAATAAGTTTGCAAAGTCGAGGTTTTATTTTATGGACCACTTTCTTTCAATGGTCAATATAGTTAATTATATCAGTCAGCAAGACTGATTTATACCTGAACTGTTTGAACTGGAAAATCTAGTTTTAGAAAGCACTTTCCCTCCAGGGCAGTGTTTCAGATAGAATATGATCTATCTATACTATAATTTTATTCCAAGCTTCCAAGCATTATTTAAATAAGTAGGAGAGAATACATAACAGGAATCATATTATTTATTTAGCTAAAGATAAAATGAATAAGAAGAATAAGATAACCCTAATTAGCCAGACCAACATTCTTTGTTTGTTGTGGCTGGGCATAATCTTGCTTTCTTCAAAATTAATGTTTTATCTACAAACCAGTATAGAATTAAATAAAAACCTCAACAGACTTTTAAAGATTCCCGTTAAAACAAATTGACTTTGCATAAAAAAGTAATAAAATCCGGAATAATCTTAAGTTTACTAATAACCAAAGTTTTTAAAATTAATTTGCATTGTTTAAGTCCAAAAAGTAAACATTGGACCACCAATGTGGTCCAATTAGATTCTAATAACAAATCCATTTAGAAACCAAACCAATGTGTCACACTCAACATCGTATTCTATAGAAACATTAAAACATTATCTTAAAAGCTCTCTAATGAATAGATACAGTGATCTTTTTATAGACGGGTTACATCTGGACTGGCTCAGCACTCGATGCGCTCAAGATGGAGACATCATTCCCGTTCCCACGAAGGTTGGACTTATCTTATATGTACAGCACCCTTTATTTGTGCTTTGAAATATCGAGCAGGGTTGATGCTTGGGAAACATGCGATGCTACAGCAAATGAATTGTTCCGTCTCAGTTTTGGTTCCTATAACTGTTTTGTGAGAAGTTTATATACTTATATAATTTTTCTGACTTCTTAGCTTAAATAATAATAATATAATTTAATAATAATAATGTTGGACAATTCACATAGCATCACCTAGCCCCAAGCTAAGCAGAGCTTCTATTATGGGTACTAGATAACTGATATACTTATTAATACAATACACTACATGTTCTATGTGCTAAATAAAAATAAAACAGTAAAAAGAATACATAGATATATTTTTTTTTTATTATACATAGAAAACATCAAGAAAACCCTGAACAGATATCTGCAGATCGTACAAACATCTGTCCCGCGGCGGGAATCGAACCCGCAACCTCCTGCGTCGCAGGCGGACCTTCGCACGCTGCGCCAGAGAGGTTGTCTTACCGATGTATGATGATAATTGATAAGTCGCGTAGATTGTGCTGATAGCCTCTCTCATGCTGTCCATATTCATCTCCATTATCCAATAATATCTAAGCTATCTATGTATTACTAAGGACCGTAGAATAAATTATATAAGGTATGTAACTTTTCTATAGTCAGAACAGAAACAAATGAATTATTATTATTATAACGGGACAGCATGAAAAACGCAACTTATATTTATGAGTACTCCTCGCTCAACTATCATTACATTCCTCCATACTTTGTAATGCTTGACATAACAGTAGTTTATTTTTATATTTTAAAGTTCACTTTACTAGGCACTTTCCGTTTCCTCAAACATCCTATTAGGTTCAAGTTCACCAGCCCACTTATACCAAGTTAAAAGGCGCGACGCGACACAAGTTCTTCGGCACAATGTTAATAGGCAAATTAAGCGTTATCAAATCCTCTGTTTGTCTACTAAGAGCTTTTGTTTGTGCCCCTTTATAGTTCAGGGATAAAGGGGCACATGTGGAGCAGAGCGAGGGATCACATTGTTTGTGTTTCTAAGCTGTGTATTGCATTGGTATTCACGCACACCTCGGCATATCTCGGGATATCATCTCGACCAGTGCTATAGACCTGTTGTCCCCTTCGTTTAACATATTTGGGTCACCTGAAAAAAGAGTGGGTGTTGTAGTTATTGCTCGTTATTCTGTGGTGCAGGATAGATCTACGTATGATGGCTGAATTCCGCTGATGCTTTTATGATCTGTTATGAGTAGGAATGGCGTAGGTGCTTCGTTTTTATGGCGTTTAAAGTAGTGATTTGGCGACGATTATTTTATTGACCGAAAGTGTCAAGCGAGGTCATTACGGTAGTCGGGATTCTATCTAACTGAATGCCATCGGTAATTAGAATTACGCGATAGGATATTCATTGTCTAGAATACAGAGTTTTAATTTTGATAATGACCTTTTACATCAACTCTAGTAGTTAATTTTATAATTATTCTGTTTAATTTGATTATTGACAATGCCCGTTCAAACATACGTAAAGATATTAATTTATTTGTTTTGTGTTACTATAATTATTTATTTTGTCTTATTAGTTAATTCCATTACAATGTGAAATGTAAATTGACTTAACCAAGTGTTCCGTATGCTCTTACGGCGAATAAATATACGAGTATGAGTAATGATTTCCATTCATTTTCTTTAGCCGATATTTCTTGTTTGATTGAACAGATTTTCCTGAGTCAATAAATGCTGATCACAATGATATTCCGATCTTTATTTTCTTTAAGCTAGCATTTATCAATTACTACCTTCTGTCCGCGGCTTCGCACGCGTTCTTCCTATGGAAACGTTCATAGGTGATTTCTATCCCATAGGAACTGATTTATGGGATATATTTCAGCCCGATCTGTTCAGTAGTTTTGGCGTGAAGAGGTAACAAACATCCATCCATCTATACATCCATCCAAACTTTCGCATTTATAATATTAGTATGATGTAATGTGACTAGCTGACCCGGCAAACTTCGTACCTCTCTTACCTTTTAAACCTTCCTTGGACTTCTACAAATATTTCAAAACCAAAATTATCCAAATCTGTCCAGACGTTCTCGAGTTTTAGCGAGACAAAAGAACAGCAATTAATTTTGATATATCGAAGATTATTAAGATACTTACAGTTATGCAAACTTGCTATTTCCCCTATGTTTATATACCTTCAAAAAGCTATAACAATGTAGGTGACATTGTTTTGTTATAGCTTCTAAAACCGCAAGTAATTTTCCCATACGAGCAATCTTAAAGAATCATTTCTTCACAAATTTTACGGACCACTAAGTTTTCTGCATTTACCGCTTCACCACGCAATTGTACATACAATCAACCACAAAAGGTCTTTTTCCAAAAAATTCGATGAAGAACATTTTCACCTTTCACGATTAGTTAAATTTATCTTTTCTATAGGTTATAGTTTGGCGAAAGAGACTAAAAGGTAGGAAAGAAAATATACTTATTACCTATTTATTTTTTCATAAAAGTATACTAATTTGTCTAGCTAAGAATTAAACATAAAGCAAAACAAAAAAAAACATGCTAGCCAAAAAATACATTTTGTGATTTTTTGAACATTCTATGAATTCAACATTTTGCGAAATAAAAAATAAAAATTACTTATCAACATTCTGGGAATTTATACATTTTTAGATTTCAACATTTTGCAAAGTTATCCGAATGGTCCTAAAGGATAACTAATACATAAAAAGACGTGACGAGGAAATGATTAAGGACCTATTTTGTTTTGAAAATGTGTAGAGTCAATTTTAACATTGACAGTGATTGTACCACCTACTTACCAATAGCAATTGTGCAGAACAATGATGGGACCCACAACGTATACACGGCCCGTGACAAATCGCTGGAACGAACGAGGTTCCTGTCATTGTGCCAGTAGGTACATAAACTACTGTAAATCACTTAAGCGCAGGTAGGTACTTTTACTAGCAACTGTCTTCAATTTTATTTAAAACTTGCTGTACCCGCGACTTCGTTGGCGATTCCCATACCTGCCGAAAAATTAGATAGTCACATTTGACCTCAGTTTCTCTCATAATAAGAATCTTTGAATTTTCCGTTGTGTTCCAGACAAACGTATTTTTCTCATTTTTTAATAAAATCACTACGATCAAAAAAAAATTCAAACCTGAGTTAATTCAAACCCACATCTCATGTGGGTCATACTCAGGTCTTAATTTTTTTTTTTATACATTTTGTATCTACCGTAACAGGCTCAAATGGCTACCCATTCGTTTCGCCGGAATGCTCATGTTCTTAATCTCCTTTACTCGTTTCTTTTCCTTCCATCAACACCATCTTATCTAAAAGACCGTTTTGAGTATCTCCATCTTACACATTCACGATTCCTCTCTTCCTCTGAGTCTCTTCTTTTAAAAATTCCATCGCACACTTTTCAGTTTTATGGTGATTCCTTCACGTTGCAGGCCGCCAGACTCTGGAACGCCCTTCCTGTTTCTATCCGACAAGCTAAATCCCTTGCTATCTTCAAAAGTATGGTTCATCAACACTGTCTGTCCACTCCTGATAAGTCTTCCTAATATTATTTTTATATCTTGTTAATTATTCCTATATTCTGTGCCTTCTTTTAAAAATTATTGCATATCTGTTTCATAAAGTACCTACATGTTTGTGTCTTCATCCATCACGCCACCGTCAGCTTAAATACGTGCTGATCCTATCCATCCAAAGGTTGCCTGGAAGAGATCGCTATTAGTGATAAGGCCGCCGATTGTGCCACACAAGATATAGTTAGTATTAGTTCATTTTTAATTGTTTTATTTATTGATGGTGCAATAAAGAAATAATCTATCTATCTATCTAACCTGGCATATTGATGTGATAGTGATAGGCAGAACTTGCGGTTCACACAGTGTAGGTCAATTACCAATAACCCAGTAAACAGGGGGGGGCTACCCCACTAAGTGGGGTATCATATGAAAGGTATCGGTTTGTAAATTTCAAAACAGTTTTTAAAATTTCTGTAGGTTTCATACTTTTGGAAATATTTTGAAAAAAGTCGAAATTTTACTCCCCCCCCCCCCTAACTCCGAAGTTTGCAGAGCGATCCATTCAAAATGTATGAAGCGTTTGTAGCTATAGATCTATATTTTACAGAAAAAATATAGAAAAGTCTGTAAAATGAACCCTTTTTGAAAAATGGTCAAAAAGAGGGGGATAATTTTCAAAAAGGACAGCTACCCCACTGAGTATAGAGAAATAATCTATCTATCTATCTAACCTGGCATATTGATGTGATAGTGATAGGCAGAACCTGCAGTTCACACAGTGTCGGTGAATTACCAATAACCCAGTAAACATTTGTTGTGAAAATGAGTATATCTTCAGCGTAAGCTAAGGCAAACAACGTGCTAGGTATTCTTATTGTTCTGTCACATAACAGCGACTATATTCCACTTAAGGCGTATATATACCCCGATACTAGCGCCACTACATATTTTTTATTTTATAATTACGTTATACAAAGGAATTATCAACAAATCGGACCGCGCGTAGATGATATCTATGATAAGCTTTTTTTAGATGTATCTGTGATAGTTTTGTACTGTATTATTTAGGCAGATACTTGTTTCAAGAGTTATATCCTATTGGTGGCCACCAAGCTCTCCAAACAAGGTTTTTGATTGAATAACACAAAACAAAACTATTACAGATACATTTAAAAAAAGCTTAAGATAGATTATCGTCTACGCGCGGTCCGATTTTTTGATAATTCCTTTGTATAACGTAATGATAAAATAAAATATGTGGTGGCGCTACTATCGGGGTATATATTCGCCTTAACATACTATGCAAGTCTGTCCATTCAAAATGGTTTCGTGAGTATCACTCATATTTTTTCAAATATAAAAGTAATAAAAATATCAAATACTAGACGATCGCCTCGCGGTTTCACCCGCATAGTTCCCGTTCCCGTGGGAATTCCAGGATAAAATATAGCCTATGTCACTCCCTGAAAAGTAAACTTCCTAACGGTGAAAGAATTTTTCAAATCGATTTAGTAGTTTCGGAGCTTCTTCAATACGAACAAACAAACAATCAAATCTTTCTTCCTTATAATATTAGTATAGATGCATACAAATAAAAACTTACGCAATCTGAACACATTATTATAAGTATTATTTAACGGGTACTTATCGCGTTTATTTACCTATCCTGTTTCCCGACGTGAAAGGTCGGGAAACAAGATGCGATTACCCACAGTTAGCACCACTGCAGAATCACAAGATCAAAATCTAAATCAAAATCAAAAACTCTTTATTTCCATAATTACAATAAATGTACACATAGAAAAGGTCAAAATATAAAACTAAACACTGACACGGAAATAAAGTGATATTTTTGATTTCTGTCGCTTCGTTATGTAGACTAAAGTAAAGAAACGACGAAGAAACCTTTAGCCTGTTATTTGTTATTTTTCGAGTTGGAGCAAAACCCGTCCCAAGCTTTTTTATCCTCTAGATAATCTGATATTTTAGCCTTTTTGCACAGCAAGGTTTTGACAGTTTGTTTGAATTTATTTACTGGTAATTTTTGCAACTCACTAGGAGTTTTGTTGTAGAAGCTTAGACATTGCCCTTTAAAAGATACATTTATTTTGTGTAGCCTAGTTGTGGGCACAGCGAGTTTATGTTTACTTCTGGTATTAAAATTAGGTTTATCGCTATTTTTAGGGAACCGATTTATATTTTTATGAGTGTACAATAAGTTTTCATAAATATATTGACATGGTACTGTCATTATGTTTACAAGTTGCTGCCATGTCATTTGCTAAAACTGTATCGGTAGGAGCAACGAACGAACACGATAATTACAGAAGAACTTATAAAAGACTAGTTTTAAGCCGCGGCTTCGCACGCGCTGTTTCTATGGAAACGTTTAAAGGTGATTTCTATCCCATGGGAACTGATTTATGGGATAAAAGTACCCTAAGTTTGATTCCAGAATTAGAATTACCTGTATGCAAAATTTCAACCCGATCCGTTTAGTAGTTTTGGCGTGAAGAGGTAACAAACATCCATCCATCCATTTATCCATCCAAACTTTCGCATTTATAATATTAGATTGATTATTCATTTAAAAGCAAAATCTTCTGAACACTGATATTTTAAAAAACGTGTGAGTACCTACATCATTTGATTGTTTGGAAAAACTAAACCCCGTCTTCGAATCCCATACTTTTACGCTGTTTTTAAGTTTTGGTGGCAAATAATAATCCCTCGGGAATAAAATTCTATGAGACTACCTCGGGATAATTTTCTATATAGTAGCTATAATTTATTTCTATTATTTCATTGCAATTTTCTTTGTCAATAAAGAGTTATGAAATAAAGTTATTTTAGTTTCTTAGTAGATTGACCCATTTCAGTAACTTTTATTATAGATTGTAGTTACTTATTCGGCTGGTATTGATATGGATCAGTTGAGCTACCTGTAGACTGTTAACAACAGTCTGCAGTAAGCTCAATTGTAAATAAGTAGGTACTAGTATAATTTTCTTTGTGAATAAAAGCTATTTTCAACCTTGATAATGATAATTTAACGAGAGAAAATAATAGTCGCTCCATCCGAGTGCTTATCTGAATTAAAATGATCTATAGAAATATTCACTGAAATCTATAATTTTTATCGTAAAATAATAAAAAAGATAACGCAAGTTCTAAACAAACCGACAAAAAACGCTTTCACAAGAGCAAACCTATCGTGGAAAAAGTTGAATGAAATCGTGATTCAAACTGGGCTCCGTACAAAATGTCCACCGTTTTTGGGTGCATCCAAAAATATAGAGCTGACTCGAGGGGGGTTAGCATGACGCAATAAACGAATCATTCCACTGTGCGTCCCACAAGCCCACAACTCGTATGTCGTAATAGTGTACAGATAGGAGTAGAAACGTCTAGCCGGTGGTGGTTTGTAATAAAAATGATGCTGGACAATTTCACATAGATACATACATAAATATTTTCGATTTATGTATCTGTGTGGATTGAAATTTTTATTATACATAAAAAAACAACCAGGGCACCTGAACAAATTTCTGCAGGACGTACAATACAAACATTTGTCCAGAGGCAAGATTCGAACCCGCAACCTCCTGCGTCGTCGACCTTCGCCCGCTGCGCTACAGAGGTCGTCCAATAGTTCTTTATCTTGCCGAATTGACGTTGACTAGCTGATTTAATTATAGTAGACGATTGATTATTTAAAGACGACCATCGTACAAACAACTGGTTGTTAGTCTTCAAATTTTGAAAATTTCCGAGAACATAATTATAACGACGTCATTCAAAGCAGACATATCGCCGCCGGATCATATAATAGAATCAGCCCGTTTGTAAAAGAGCAAGGCCGATTGTAAAGCCGCGCAATTCTGCCGATACCTACAATTCAATACATTACACTTTACTGTACACCAGACAAAAATAAAAATACAGGAGAAGAGAGATACAGAGTTGCACAATAGGCGGCCTTATCGCTAAGAGCGATAAGGACCTTATCTCTTCCAGGCAACCGGGATGATATACCACCATTGAACAATCAACGTTCAACAATATGGATAGACGTCACTTATTTGACATGATGGCTATCATATCAAATGAAATCAATAAGGTATTCTCAACAAATCAGTGTTCGTTTTGTAATCGGCCTAGCCATTCTAAGAGACAGAACACGAAACAGAGGGTACTACAAAAACCAACGTAAACACTGGTCTAACAAGCGTTTAGTTAAACAGTGTCTAAACGGTTAGACATAGGTTTAATAAGAGTTTAACTCTCGTTTAAACTATGTCTAGGCCGTGTCTAACTGTAAACCGTCGTAAAACTCAGTTTTGTAGTACGTAACGCTTTTGTTCAACACGCTCTCAACAGATGTCTAACTTTTTTGTAGTTAAACTCTAACCGTGTAAACTTATGCCACATCGTCAGGTGCCTTTGTCATGCTAACCCCACCCTTGTCCCCATTTATGTCAAACGCATCAACTCACCCGAAAAAAGCAAAATCCGAGAGCAGAATCCCGTAAGCACAGCGACAAATTAAACCTTTTTCATTGTGTCATTATATTTAAATGCAGCGAGGTGCCGGCACAATTCTCCAAAAATGGTAGAATCACCTGTCCTTACACCATCAAACCAATTTAAAGCTTCATCTCTTCGCAGCAGGGGATGTTTTTGAACGACGATGATGCAACCTGTTTTAAGGTGCTCAAAAAGAGAGATAATTTAAGGGAAAAGTTGTGGCACTTTAGACTTTATGACTACTGGAGTAAAATATACTTTGACTGGGCTTTGATATGGGACAATAGCTTAAGTTAAAAGTAGCCGGGTAAGGGTAAGAGGTGACATCGTGTCAGCAAGTACCGCTTAGTATAACATCTAGGGGTTAGCTCGTGGCGATTGGCCTTTTCTCTTTGGCTTTTTATAGCCTACCGGCAAAACTGTTAGATTGTGGACGGCAAAAAGAAGCCAATTCTTCCTATTGCAATTGGACTGGGGATCTAGGGAACGAGCAATATACAACCGGGAAGCAACAATTTCTCTAGCTTTTCTTGGCTAAAGAATTGAAGATATGGTTTTATTAGAGTAGTGTCTGAGTGCTTTGAAGTGTTAAATTTTTATTTGTTTTTGTAAGAAACTAGTAGCTAACTAATAGAACTGTAAACTAGATCCTGAGATTGTACTCGTACTCATGACCTAACTCAAATTAATTTAATACGTAGTTGAGTCTGTGTTTTTAAGGATTAATATTGCTATCTTTTTAACCTATACAGGGTGCCACGGAAAGGGCGTACTAAGCCAAAAGGGGGTGATTCTGGACCCCCCCCCCCCCCGGGGGTTAAGTTGTCAATAAAGATTTTTTTAATTTCGATAATAGGTAAGTACTTATTGTTGTTTACAAAAATAAAGTATTTTTTCTACCTTTTCCTAGTGTGTTTTTTTACACGCACTCTTGCATTATTTAACGTAACAAAATATTTTACAAATGTTTTTTCAGCAAAACCAGTGTTTTGTCATTTAATTTAATAAATTAAATGACAAAACACTGGTTTTGCTGAAAAGTTTTATTATTATGTAAATCATTTGAAATTTCAAATCAATAGTAAAAATGTAAGAATACACGTAAAAGAACACGAATATTATGATGAAAAAACGTCTCTTTTTTTCAACGTTGACACGTTTTTTCTACGATTTTTTGAATATCGAACATTTTGTTATTTAAAAATAAGAGACGTTTTTTCTTCCCCTTGGTGTCCAGAATCACCCCCTTTCCGCTTAATACATCCTTTTCGTGGCACCCTGTACAAGTTTTACTTAGCACACTATACCTCGGCTATCTTCGGTTACCCAGCCAGATAAAGTTCCTAAAACCTTTCCAGAATATAAAAATCTTACATCTAAATATTTTCAAACTTACGCGATCTGAACACATAATCATTAGTAAGTACTCGTATTATTTAACGGGTATTTATCGAGTTTATTTAAGTTAAGTTTTATTTAAGTTTATTTTTATTTTTTTTTACCTATTTTTCCCGACGTTTCAACAGGTTTACACACTTTCGTGGTCACGGGATGGCTGGTGTACTGGAGCTACCTCTGCGAAGCGGGGGCAGCATTACTTAAAACTACCCTCACTTGGTTTTCGACTATAACTGGATTCCACGAGGCTGTCTGACACATCTCTTGTAAATTTTCAAAATGTATGACTTGACTGGTCTCATTAGTCCCGGTACCTACATTACAACCGGGTGGCCGTGTGGGGTCATCACATGGGACATTATTGCCGAGTCCGTCACGGTAATCGTGCTCGGTCACGAATTCAATATAAACAGGCATTACCTACTGGCTGCTGCCAACATGGGTTGTTTATAGTGTCACTATTTATCTTAAATTCAAATCAGGATATGGAAAACTGCTGTTTGGTGTAGCCACAGTAGATAAATGTATTGTAGCTGTGTGGTGCCGGCTTAGAATTTGCAACTCTGCCCGCGGGTGACGTAAGAGGCGACTGAAGGATATCCACCGGGGGCGGGCAGCAGCGCCCCCTGCAGAACAATTCTACCACCTCACTGCGATGCCCAACCCGCATGCCCAGCATGGGGATTATGGACACTACCCCCATGAGATAAAACCCAATAAGGCACTTATCAGGAGGCCTGCGTCCAGCAGTGGACCAATATGGGCTGTTGAGGAAATTGAAAACTACAATTCTAGAGTTCCCTAAATCTCACCTCACCTCACCTTAACAGCCTATATTGGTCCACTCAGGTTTCCGCCTGATAAGCGCCTTACAGGCTTTTATACCATGGGGGTAGTGCCCATCATTCCCACGCTGGGCATGCGGTTTGTGCTGGGCATGGAGATCGCAGTTCGGTGTTAGAATTGTTCTGCAGTGGCGCTGCTGCCCGCCACTGGTGGAAATCCCTTAGTCGCCTCTTACACCCGCGGGAAGAGTTAGGCTGGTGCAAATTCTAAGCCGACACCACACAGCTTGTAGGTAGTAGATAAAGATAAGATAAAGATAAAGATACATTAATTGGCCAAAAAAAACAAGTAGTTACAAGCAAAATATACAGTCTACAAGTGGCGTCTGTGTTGCCCCTGTTGGCCAAAAAGGGTCAAACTCTGCTCTGTGCTGAACCACGCGTGCGCGCGGATCAACGCTGATTTTCAGTTTGAACCTGATTAAGTGCCATCACAACACGGAGAAGAGAACAACTTCAAAACAAATATAAGTTTATTAAAAACTAAAAATAAAAATTACAATCAATTGATAGAGATAAATTAGAACTAGTATTTACAAATTGTAACAATTGAGCTAACTGCAGACTGTAGCAAACAGTCTACAGGTAGTTCAAAAAATAATAAATTGGTTGTTTAATAGATAGATGGTTGTTTAATAATAAATTGGTTGTTTGATAGATACATTGCAGGTAATTCTTCTATGGTGAAAAAGTACCTAAAACCCCCCTTTATGCGCAGTCGGCTTAATAGCTGGTCATTACCCTGTGCGTGGAAGTATTCGAGCAGCGAGAGGGTATAGTTGCCACCAAACAACTTGTCCGATGACGGGCAGCGAGAGTGTGAAGTTTGCGAAGGTTATGTTGGTCCAGCTGTGGACCAATATAGGCTGTTGAGGTGAGGGGAGGTACCTACAAAACAAACTTATACGTACACTGCCAGTACTACAATAATTATGCAATTTTCTTACCAGCGACACAACAAGGCAAAATTAAAAATTTTAAAAACCCGCCGACGTTTTTTTTTTTTTATTCTGTTTTTGACGTTACAACGTCTTATAATTCGATAGAGCCGGCTGCACGCACGAAAAAACATGACGTCATGCGGCGTTACCTCGCTATGACGTCATGCGGCGTTACCTCGCTCTGAGGCGTTCCATGTAAGGCTTGAAGTGCAAGCGAGAGCGCTCGACATCCGGCTCTCTCCTACTTGAGTGAGCGATGCGTCTGCGTGGACAGCTGCTATACTATAGTACATTTACATGTTTTGATCGAGTATCAAATGCTACCATTCCATCAGTATTTTCTTAAGACGTTGTCACGTTCAACTATCGTCAGTAAACCGACTTTACAGACAACCAATTTTTTTTTAAGGACTTTATTCGCTTAGCGAATATGCCAGTCCCGTTATACAATCACAAACTTACCTCTACTTTATTTAATAACATCATAAACCATTATGTACAAGGCCTTAGCAGCCTACGTTTATTGGCTGAACAGATTTTCATGAAACATGGCTAAGATAACACTCGAGATAAAATTATCTATGACACAAAAGAAACTAAACGAAAATCGGTTCATCCGTTTGGGAGATAAAAATCAAAATCAAAATCAAAATCAAAAACTCTTTATTTCCATAAATACAATAAATGTACACTTAGAAAAGGTCAAAATAAAAAACTAAACACTGACACGGAAATAAAGTGATATTTTTTGATTTCTGTCGCTTCGGTATGTAGACTAAAGTAAAGAAGCGACGAAGAAACCTTTAGCCTGTTAGTTGTTATTTTTCGAGTTGGAGCAAAACCCGTCCCAAGCTTTTTTGTCCTCTAGATAATCTGATATTTTATAGTAAGCCTTTTTGCACAGCAAGGTTTTGACAATTTGTTTGAATTTATTTACTGATAATTTTTGCAACTCACTAGGAGTTTTGTTGTAGAAGCGTATACATTGCCCTTTAAAAGATACATTTATTTTGTGTAGCCTAGTTGTGGGCACAGCGAGTTTATGTTTATTTCTGGTATTAAAAATATGTTTATCGCTATTTTTAGGGAACCGATTTATATTTTTATGAGTGTACAATAAGTTTTCATAGATATATTGACATGGTACTGTCATTATGTTTATTTCTTTGAATTTATCACGTAGAGATTCTCTAGGACCCATGTTATAGATAGCCCGAACAGCCCTCTTCTGCAGCACAAATACGGTGTTAATATCTGCAGCGTTCCCCCACAGCAGTATACCATAAGACATAATACTATGGAAGTAGCTGAAATAAACAAGTCTAGATGTATCCACGTCTGTAAGATGACGGATTTTTTTGACTGCATACGCTGCAGAACTGAGTCTCTTCGATAGCTTATCTATGTGTGGGCCCCATTGAAGTTTATTATCTAAGGTGATTCCTAAGAATACGGCACTTTCTACTATTTCTAAAGTTTCTCCTTTAACGTTTACATCAGCCTTCACTTGTTTAACATTAGGTAGAATAAATCTAATACATTTTGTTTTGGTTTCGTTTAGCAAAAGATTATTGACACTAAACCAATGAACTACTTTTGAGATTGCATTATTCACATCGTCGAAATTTGTGTTTTGTCGCATCATTTTAAAAATTAATGAAGTATCATCAGCAAACAATACAATCTCGTGATTATTCTTGACAAGATGAGGCAGGTCGTTAATATAAACTAAGAATAGGAAAGGACCGAGGATAGAACCCTGCGGTACACCCATTGTAACTACAGACCCCGAAGACCGTTTCCCATTAATGTCAACTCTTTGTATCCTATCACTCAAATAAGATGTAAGAAGATCCAAAGAGGTGTTTCTTATTCCATAGTGATGTAGTTTCCTGATTAATGTTTCATGGTGTACGCAATCGAACGCTTTTGACAAGTCGCAAAAAACGCCTAAAGCGTCTTGCGACTTCTCCCAAGCATCAAAAATATGCGATACTAACTCTACACCGGCATCAGTAGTTGACCTGCCCCGAGTAAACCCGAATTGCTTACCATGTAGCAGGTCATTGCCATTAAAATGCCTAAGCAATTGATGTAAAATAAGTTTTTCAAAAACTTTGCTGAAAGTTGGCAGTACTGATATTGGTCTAAAGTTAGTGGGGTCAGACCTACTACCCGATTTAAATAGTGGGATTACTTTACTACATTTCATTAGATCAGGAAATACGCCACAATCAATAGATTCATTGAATATAAAAGCTAGATCTGGTGCAATCGTATCAATTAAAGGTTTAATAATTTTAACGGAAATGCCCCAGAGATCTGCAGTTTTCTTTATATTTAAAAGTTTGAAGGCTTTTTTAATATCTTTTTCATCGACATAGTTGAAATTAAGTTTATTTTCGCATTTAGGTACATTTTCTATGAGTAATGACTCAGCGATTAATTGAGAAGAGTTTAGACACTTCGTAGTAGAGATTGGAATGTCAGTAAAAAAGTTTTCAAAAGCTTGGGCTACTTCAATGTCATTTTTGATTGTGCAATCATTTATCTTTAAATTGTAATCATTAACGTAGGTACTGACCTTTCCAGTCTCACTATTTATTATTTTCCACGTTGATTTTATGACATTTTCACTATTTCTAATTTTGGAGCTTAAATAATTTGATTTTGCGATTTGACAAACTTTTCTAAACATTTTTGAGTAATTTTTTACTTTTTTTTTGAACTCCTGGCTAAAATTGTATTGTTTTTCACTATATAGTTCATACAAAGTTTCTCTACTCTTATGTATACCTACTGTTGCCCACTCACTAAAGCTAAGTTTTTCTGAGACCATAATCGATTTGGATGTGAATATTGAATTGAACGCATTGGTGAATTTATAAAAAAAACTACAATACGACTCATTTGGGTTGTTATGTGAGTAATTAGGTGATGGCTTAGAATCCCAATCCAATTTCAACCGTTCAAATCGACTGGTGGTCACAGGTATGTAAGTTAATCTCTTTTTACAATTATTGTTTTTTACTTGAATTTCTAGTTTTATTAGTTGACCTAAGTGGTCTGATTTTAAATTACTTATTATTTTCTTAGTAATAGTAGATAGTAGATACGATACCACAGACAGATACACAGATACACGTTAAACTTATAACACCCCTCTCTTGCGTCGGGGGTTAAAAACATAGAGTACTAAAGAGTTGTACTAGAACAAGTAGATAAAACGATATAATTACCGCTCTAGCAGATAAAAAGTACCTAGAGACCCTTCGATTGGCACGGCTAGTAACGGCAAGTAATTATTCGTAATCTCACGTCAGATCGAACCGACATCCGTTCTAGAATGGTCGTGTGAGGTTTTTTCTCTAATTACTGAGTTGCTAGTACGAGTTTGCAAAATACCAACCCCCAGAGTTCTAACGACATAGCTCTAAGAATTAGCCAGCTGAAGTGGCACTGGGCCGGCCATATCTCGCGAAGAACCGACAAACGCTGGGGTAAAAGTGTTCTTGAGTGGAGACCACGACTCAGCAAACGTAGTGTAGGATGCCCTCCGGCAAGGTGGGATGACGACCTGCGAAAGACTGCAGGCAGATGCTGGATGCGGCAAGCTGAAGACAGGGCGCTATGGCGCTCATTAGGGGAGGCCTAGGTCCAGCTGTGGACTAATTTAGGCTGATGATGATGATGATGATATTTCTAGCTAGCTTCTGCCCGTGGCCTAGCACACGTTGATTTATGAAATAAATGTAGCTTAGCAGCTTCTGTTTTATTCCAGACCTAGAACTACCTGTATGAAAATTTTCAGCCCGATCCGTTCAGTAGTTTTGGCGTGAAGAGGGTTTACCATCAAACCATCCATCTAAACATCCAAACTTTCGCATTTATAATATTAGTGTGATAGTGTGAAGTATGATAGTAGCTAAGCAGTGTTACCTATTTATTTATTGACAAGTCAGAGTGAGAAAAACACTGCCTGGCACCTGTTTTAAGTTATCAGAATAAAAAGAAGGGGGAACGCAAGACTGAAAGAGTTTTCGAGAACGTGTTAATTTACAACCGCTGACTTGTAAAATTTGTCATATTACCTATACTGCCAAAATACATCGAATTACATCAAATCATTTGAAAAATATCATCGTGTTCGTAAGCAATTATTGAATTGGCGTCGTACTACGAAAAGCAGTTCCTCTCTATCCGTCAGGAACACTGCCAGGCGCTAAATGTATAGAAGTACATAACTGAAAACTTTGATAGTTTTCGTAAACGATGCAAAACTCATCCTAAGAACTCAGTTTGTGTTAAACTTGGCAAAAAGAAAGCGCTGAAGTGATCGTCGGAAAAAGAGTATTAGGATAAGAACCATAGCCGACACTTTAACCTGAGATCGATCGGTTGCGTTGCAACTTAATGTGTCTAATGGCAAATAGATACCTGTTCTGTCTGGACGGGTCTAATTCCAACCTTGGATCAAATCAAATCATAAACTTTTTCGGTATTTCCATAAATACAATAAATGTACACTTGGAAGAGGTCAAATTATAAAATTAAACACTGACACGGAAAATAAGTGATATTTTTGATTTCTGTCGCTTCGGTGTGTAGATTAAAGTAAAGAAGCGACAAAAACAAATACAAAATCCTAAACTCTTTATTTCCCTAAATACAATAAACGTATAATGGCGTTGCAATGGCGTTGTGGTTAGAAATTTGGCGATTGAGATTTAAAATATCTTCGTTTCAATGATTAAATTTCACAATAAAAATTACAAAAATAAATAAACATATATACTTCTATATCAATAGAGAGTTGAGCTATCTGTAGACTGTTTGCAACAGTCGGCAGTTAGCTCAATTGTTTCAATTGTAAATACTAGTATAATTTTCTTTGTGAATAAATGTCTATCAAAATAGAGACTAAGTTCAAAAAATTGGTTGTCTGTAAAGTCGGTTTACTGACGATAGTTGAACGTGACAACTCAGAGCGAGGTAACGCCGCATGACGAGGTAACGCCGCATGACGTCATGTTTTTTCGTGCGTGCAGCCGGCTCTATCGAATTATAAGACGTTGTCACGTCAAAAATAATTAGTTCTTTTGAAGTCACATGCACGTACCCTATTGATCTCCATTAGATAGGTAGCTAGCTAGCTAGCTAGTCATGCTCATACTTTTTTATTTACCGTAGGAGCTCAAGGCATACCTCAGTTTACAAATATAGGTCACAATATAAATTATTGAACTAAGTAGCTGACAATTTAGGATACGGCAAACGGACAAATTGGAATGTATGTAGGTGAGTATTTAGTAAAAAAAGTAAAGTAAAAATGCTTTTATTTTGTAACCAATACTTAAATAGTACATACAAAAGATAAAGGTTAATACAAAAGTAACATAAAGGTCACAAAAATGGTCAACAGTCAGCAGATGCTATGGTAGGATGTATCCTGCCATAGCGCTGGTCTTCCGTGTTCATTTCGTTAGCGGACATTAGGTATGGGAAGTGGTATTTATGTAGGTACATAAATACCACTTCCTACAGGACATAACAGACAAAACAAAAAACTTTCGAAAAAAAATTGGTTGTCTGTAAAGTCGGTTTACTGACGATAGTTGAACGTGACAACGTCTTATAATTCGATAGAGCCGGCTGCACGCACGAAAAAACATGACGTCATGCGGCGTTACCTCATGCGGCGTTACCTCATGCGGCGTTACCTCATGCGGCGTTACCTCGCTCTGAGACGTTGTCACGTTCAACTATCGTCAGTAAACCGACTTTACAGACAACCAATTTTTATTTTAGCTTTCCTTTCATCTGACAGGATTTGACGACCTCTGTGGCTCAGCGGGCGAAGGTTCACCAGCGACGCAGGAATCCGGGTTCGATTCCTACCTCGGGACAAATGTTTGTACGATCTGCAGATATTCGTTCAGAGTGTTCTGGATGTTTTCTATATTTATAATAAAAAGTATCTATCTATGTAGTGTATTGTATTAGGTATATCAGTTATCTAGTACCTACCCATAACACAAGCTCTGCTTAGCTTGGGGCTAGATAATGCAGTGTGAATTGTCCAGCATTATTTATTTATTTATCTGAGATCCTTAACCATCTCTGAAAGTTTGGTCCTTAATCACCCTGTATATTCAAGATCCCCACCTCAAGTTTACGAACCTCAAAGGGCAACAAACAGCATTGCCGCTAGGTATTTATAAACATACATTTTTAAGCTCCTGCGCCGCCGCCACCGGTCCCTGCGCACCTGCCAAGCTGTCCGCGCCTGATTGGCTGTAGCGAGGATATACCAGGCTCGCTCTACACTGCTCCAGGGCTGCAGGCGCCGAATTCTACTCACCAATCGCTTTACTATGACAATGGTATCGTCGCAGAATCGTCCATCATCATCATCATCAGTCTGTACTAGTCCACTGCCTCTCCTAATGAGCGCCATAGCGCGCTGTTTTCAGCTTGCCGCATCCAGCATCTGCCTGCAGTCTTTCGCAGATCGTCATCCCACCTGGCCGGAGGGCGTCCTACACTACGTTTGCCGAGTCGTGGTCTCCACTCAAGAACACGTTTACCCCAGCGGTTGTCGGTTCTTCGCGAGATATGGCCGGCCCACTGCCACTTCAGCTTGCCAATTTTTTGAGCTATGTCGATAACTTTGGTTCTCTGTCGGATGTATTCGTTACGAATCCTATCTTTCAGAGAGACTCCGAGCATAGCTCTTTCCATAGCTCGCTGAGCGACTTTGAACTGGTGGACCAGCCCTACCGTGAGTGTCCACGTCTCAGCTCCGTAGGTCATGACATGACCCATGCCTTCACGCACTTCACACGCATCGTTGCAGAATCGTCCATAGACGAAGGAAGCTCTAGATACTGCGTGCGGTGCTATTTGCACGGAGACGAGATTGATAGATTGGTTTCAACTTTGACACTTTCAACGTGCGGAACTTCATTTTTAGTTAAATGCGTTATCAAAGTACTCCACTAAATTCGGGGAGTGTCCTTAGCTACATTTGAAAGCCGTTGGCTCCTCACTTTACGAAAAAAAGTATAAAGCGGGGACCGAGTGGTGTATTTTATAGTTTTTAATTACTTGTTGCAGGTAGACTTAGTAGATTTATACAGGATTATCACTAACTACCATTAAGGGAACCAGAAATTTTGTTCATATCTATATATAATAATATTAAGGTACTTTACCCACTAATCTTATGAACGTACCTAAACATTGTGAAATGCTTCGTTCATACCAATATTTATTTTGATAAAATACGTACACTTCTAACCCGAGCAATGTAACATTCTGCATATGTCGGTGTAGAGAATGTTAGAATATAATATTAGAATAAGTTTTCAAAAATAATTATATAGGTACAAATACAAAAACCCAGTCTATAGCCACTTAATCTCAATCAAACAGATCTAGAAAGCGGCTGAATTATTATTTAGAGCTCTTGGGAACATTCCTACTAGACACAGAGTCAATAACATCTAAAGCTTTCTCGCTTTTGTTTTCTTAGTCCCTACCTAGCCTATCATCACATTGTCATCACACTTCACACTTCCTACTATCCTACTCAAATCAAATCAAATCAGATCAATAACTCTTTATTTCCATAAATACAATAAATGTACAAATTGATTTGCGATTTGCATCAAAAAAAAAATTTACCAACTTGATTCATTTTAAGGCTACTCACGCTTGACCAGAAAATTTTTAATGCCAAAATATTTTTCTCTAAAACGAGCTGATGTTTCAAAAGAAACTGCACCTGTATCTCCTCTGGTTATGGGTGCCCCCGTACTGTCCCAGTTAAAAAAAACACACTGTATACCTTGAATACGCTAATGTACCTAATCCATATTAATTATAATAAATTCGAAAGTAATCCTGTCTCTATCTGTTAAGTTTTCGCGCCTAAAGGGCTGGAAGGATTTTAATAAAATTTGACAAGGATAAAGATGATAATTATGGTATAAGGACATAAGTATCCTACTTTTATCCCGGAAAGACGCGTGCGTAGCCGCGGGCAAGAGCTAGTTATTTACATAAAAGCTTTTGTGAAACGGCTACTGTCAAAACTGACTGTTTCCGCTCCATACATTAGTCAAGCGTATCTTCAGATCTCTCTGTCAAAATGCCTCTGTACAAATGATACAAGTATTTTAGACTTCTACTTTAGACATAGATTTACTAATAAATAGACAGAGCGGGCTCCTAAGAAATCAAGTGTATTAGTGTGTTACACATTTTATTTGTGAAGTGTACAGTATCTATCTTGTAGGTATAGTATTAATAATTGACGTCGTGAACGAAAGTGAACGAAAGTCTTCGTTTCAGGTCTGGCCAAAATGGCGTTTTTGTCAGTATGTCCGTACTCCTCTACAGGTCGTATTTTACAACCGATCGGTATGAAACTTTGTGTACAGATTCTATGATTTTATAGAATTTTATTGTCGTCGGGATTTTTTGATTAAAGGCGTACTTCTTCCACAATAAGGCAAAAAGGCGGATTTGGAATATCTCCGCTCTAAGAGATTTGATTTTGATGATTGTATTTTTAATTGAAAGGTAAAAACTTTAAAATGTTCTTATAAAAATTTGGTAAAGATCGGATGAGGATATTCGGCATGACGAGCAGAATAGCTCCGCAAAATGCTGTAATATGCAAGAGAGCATTTACAGTACAGCGCCACCTATTAGAACATCTTTATAACACTTCGAGAGTTATATGAAATAGCGCGGCCGCATACACCGTCGTCGTCAGTTAAATAATAACAATAACTTTGCGCTGATGGATCAACGCCATCTATTGATAGGTACCTAGGTACAGAATTTCGAGCTTTGCTGAGGAACGTAACTTAGGTACTTTGTATGGACAATTGGTCTAATGATTGATGTGTTTGTGTAACATTTCGTTCAAAAAATCCGACAACAATCGTATCGCAAGTGAAGTGATCTGTAATACCTACCTACCTTTCCAAGTGCACCTTACCTACCTTACCTACCCTACCCACAAACAAGATTTAATCCGTTCTGGAGAAACAGAAAGGGTAACCATTTCGACTATTTTCAAAATGTACCTACCGAACCTACCTACCGAAATATCCCGTCTTAAATTACTTTAGTACATTCATAAGTTCGCGACGTCTACTGTTCGTAGAACTACTAGTAATAATAATGCTGGACAATCCACACAGCACCATCTAGCCCCAAGCTAAGAGCAGAGCTTATGTTATTGGTACTAGATGACTGATAATATATAGGTACTGAATACACAGTAACTGTTATAAACACTAATTTACTGATGTACTTTTAGGTTTCGTTTATTTTGCTGATCGAAGTGTGCAAAGCGAACGAAGATATCAGAGGCAGCTTGGGTTATTCTTATTGGGCTGTATGGTGAAATAGTCACTTCGAGCGTAACTGTTCAACCGTTGTTCCAATTTGTGTGAAATTTAATAGATGTGCTGTTAAGACTTGTGATATCGCTGGTTACTTAGTAAAGCCAAATTCGTCGAGAGTTTTTGGAGACAAGGTGTCCAAAGGTGAATTTGCTCACATGTAGAGTCTTAGACTACAGTGTACCCTGCAATGGGCAAGACACTGCCATCTGCAACACAGTTTTTTTATCCAAAACAGAAGGCAGAGCTGCCCAGAACAATGTAATTTTTTTTTTCAAAATAAACATTTTCGTTAAGCAAATTAACATTTTTACCTACAAGGATATACATTTATTCACAAAGAAAATTATACTAGTATTTACAATTGAAACAATTGAGCTAACTGCCGACTGTTGCAAACAGTCTACAGATAGCTCAACTGATCCATATCAACACCAGTCGGAAGCGTCCCCAAGACGCTGGCTGCATTGCCACGCTGTATGGCAATGCTGATACGCTCTCGGGTCACGCGTCGCTTCGACCAGACGCTCAGATAGTTTACCTACATAAATTAGATGTAGAGATGATGATGCTGATTATAAAAGCAGGGTACATACATGTATACCTTACAGAACATCAGATCTTGTGCATTTTAAATAAATTGCCCTGTCTATTGTTCCTTGGTCTGTGTAGTAAAGCTTTATGAGATGGACAATAGTTGATAATACAACCGTTGCGTTGGTTCAACTGTACTTGGACAGCTAAAATCTAATTGATTGATGTGATAAATCAAATAAGTAACCAAAACACTACTTGAAAAAAAAATGAATAGGTAGATGGTACTTATAATTTTTGCATATTCTGACTAGACTCCATACTAATTCTAAGAATGACCTGATTCGGCCTGTCTGGTTTTATGAGTTTTTTATAAATAAATAATGCGGGACAATTCACACAGCATTATCTAGCCCCAGCCACAGATATTATAATACTATACCAGCTAAGCAGAGCTTGTGTTATGGGTACTAGATAACTGATATACACTACATAGATAGATATAATACTTAGTTCATGAGTTGGTTTTTAGTTTCTAATAGAGTATCTAAATATGTAGGTAATTACCTAAATAAATCTGTGACATTTTTCTACATGAAAGCATAAAATTGTTTTCACAATTATTGACTACTAGCTGCGCCCCGCGGCTTCGCACGCAATGTTTCTATGGAAAAGTTTAAAGGTGATTTCTATCCTAACTGATTTATGGGACAAAAGTAGCCTATGTTTGATTCCATGATTATAATTATCTGTACACAAAATTTCAGCCCGATCCGTTTAGTAGTTTTGGCGTGAAGAGGTAACAAACATCCATCTATCCATCCAAACTTTCACATTTATAATATTAGTGTGATTCATAATATTTTTCATGAATCTCGGTATATACAACAAGTTTATCACATTATTATCATCACTGTATGTTTTTAAAGTGCAGCAATAAAGTTAAGACAATAGTTCCACGTATGAACGTAAATTCTAAAAGGGTTCCTTGAGATCGACAATGGCGGCTGCTTCAAAGTACTGGCTACTGATAATAAAAAGAGAACGAAAACTAATCTTGAGATAACCGGGTTCCGTACTGTTCTAATGTACACTGGTAGGTCTTTTTGTAATTCTTTGGAGCTTTTGCCCTTTACGAAATGAATTAAAGGGGTTTTAAAACTTCGGCCCTAACATCGCCCTCCATACTAAAATCTTCAAACCCTTTTAAGATTTTTCAGCCGTAGTCTTTTCTAGGAACAACCTAATGGCAACTGTATTTAATGTTATTCTATGCTACTGGTAGAGAAGGTAACAAAATAAACAAATAAATAATTTATCCAACAATTTCTCAAGACAAATGCTTAACATAAGAATAATAATAACTTAAATTCTATAGATTACGTGTGCTTGGACTAGGTAAAACCTGTATCGCAGGCAAAATTGCTTACAACGAATACATAAGAATACCTAATCACATAAATAAAGTAAAACAAAGTGACTGTGAACTACGCTAAACCAGGTTAGATTTTAGGGGTTCCTATAATACGAGTAAAATACGGATACTAAAAAATCTTCTCGTATTAAAGAAATAGGTACCTATTATTATATTTACTGTATCGGCACTTTTAGGTGCCTCCATAGTCTATCGAGTTTATATACCTATTTTCTACGATTGTTTTTGCCGTACAGTCAGCTGAACCTGTAATGTGCTTACAGGGCTTCTTGAAATGTAGGCAAGTAATGAAGGCATTTTAATGAAGGTATTTCAATTTCAGTAGATGAATCATAGAATAGCTAATGCTTTTCTTTAAAATGTAGAAATTTTGTAACTACCAATGAGAAATAGAAATAAAATCTATTTAAGTAGTTTATTCTATTAAGTACCTATAATCATACACAAGCTCTACTTAGCTTGCACTATCTATTTATTTATATTGTGTAGCGTAAGGTTTCATTTGTCCCACCGTTGCAAAAAGGGAGCAAGATCGAACTTTTATTCCCATTTGTCCCCCTAGAGGGACAGAGCAGGGAGATAGATGGGAATAATTCAGTACCTGGCCTTGCAAATTGATTCAAAGCTATCGGAATAGCTGTGTGGTGCCAGCTTAGAATTTGCAGCACCCCAACTCTTCCCGCGGGTGTCGTTAAAGGCGACTAAGGGATATCCACCGGAGGCGAACAGCAGCGCCCCCTGCAGAACAATTCTACCACCGAACTGCGATCCCCAACCCGCATGCCCAACGTGGGGATTATGGACATTAAACAAATGAGATAAAAGCCAACAAGGCGCTTATCAGGGGGAGGCCTGCGTCCAGCAGTGGACCAATACAGGCTGTTGAGGTTGAGGTATCGGAATGCATCAAGGCAGCCGACGGAACTCTCTACAACTTACATTAGGCATTCCTTGGCCACTTGCCGAAGCTCGTCAAGTATTGATTATGATCGGAAATGTTGGCGGTCCTATTGACATCCAGAAGCTTTTTTAAGATCATTAAAAATCGTCTTTTCCATAGTACCCATTAAAAGAGAATTTAGTAACGCGGCTACTGTCAGGCGTAACGTGGGAGTGGTTAATTATTATCTGAATAATTGGAATTTATTTATTTATTTATAACCTAACCTACGAGCTTCTCGTCTTTGTCTTTGAGTTTTATTTTAAGTAACGCCAGACACATGTCGGGCTGGCGGTGTATCACGAAAATACGCGTGCGAAGTGCGAAGTATACCACTTCGCACTTCGCACGCGTATTTTCGGTGTAATAAATAGCCTATTGTTTAAGTTAGGCTTCGTTCTAAGGGGTTATTCCAGTTTTCCCCCTTGAAATCCCCATTGAGGGGGAAAACTGGACTTCAAAAAATGAATTCCAGTTTTCCCCCTTGAAGATTAGCCTTATATTAGTGTGATATGAAAAAAAAATCATACAATAATATAATTCATCGTTTTATTGAATAAGTGGGCAAAACTATTTTTGTTGAACGGGCCGATATTAGATCCCGAGCTAGCAAAGCAGTCTAGAATAGAGTCACGAGCGTAGCGAGTGGCTCTAAAGTCGACTGCTGAGGTAGCGAGGGCACGAAACGAAAAATATTTGCCCTCGAATTAAACATACAACTTCTCACCAGAAACTGATTTAAGTTTTTAGTTTTTATTGTTTATGGTACCTACCCATTTCGTGAACCAATAAATTGATTTTCTTTCTTCTTTTCTCTGTCATTTTGGTCAACAACCTTGGATGGTAAAAATGCTACAAAACTCTTTCAAACCATGAGCGAACAAATTTTATGCTCTCTGTCAACTCAAAACACATGTGATATTTTTGTATGCTCGAAAAAGTACATTATGCTGACCTAACCCTAAATTTAGATCAATTGTATGTTAACACAATCAAAAATTCTATGTGAAATATTTGTAAACAAACCACAACACAAAATCAAAGACTTACGTGCTTGGTGTCGACAATCAGATTTAATTTTTAGGAATATTAAAGGAAAGATCTCATATCGACAAGGAATATCAATTGCCTAAAAAAATACTTTACCTAAACTTCAATCAAAATGAGCGGTTTGCTTACAAACATTTCACATTAAAATTGGCTGGAGTTTAGTACCTATTCTGTTCTATGCGGTCATAAGATAGATAGATAGATAGATTATTTCTTTATGGCACCATCAATAAATATAACAATTAAAAATGAACTTAATAATAACTTTATCTAGTAAGTTTAACACAATCAAAAATATAAAACAAATATGATGTACCTTCCTAGGTAATGTTTTGAATAATACCAAAATACTATAAGTAGACCACACAACTGGCGGATCACTGTAGAACTATGTCACAGTAACAAACGTCAAAAGTGGCGTTTGTGACTGTTTTTACCGTTTGCTATCTTATTGTGACAAGGTTCTACAGAGATCTGCCAATTGTGTAGTCTACGAGTATAAGAGCAAGTGCAGATCCACGGTACACCTAAAACGCTGGCTGTAAAATGCTAAGTGCAGTTGCCAACTTATTTATTACCTACCTCCTCAACAGCCAGTATTTGTCCACTGCTGGACGCAGGCCTCCCCCTGAGAAGCGCCTTGTTGGCTTTTATCTCATGGGTAGTCTCTCTCTCTCTTCCCAGCTAGTTATCCCATATGGTGGTGGGGTCAGCTCTCCTTATAGATTTCCTCCACTTCGCTCTATCCTCGACGTCGTCTTCGGAAACTTGACACTCTCTCATATCCTTTAACACTACATCCTTCCATTGTGTCTTGGGTCTCCCTCTGGACCTTCGCCCGGGGATGGAAAGCTGTAGTGCTAAATTCCCTACCCATAATCAGGCGGTCTTCTCTTCACGTGCCCATACCATCGCAGCCTACTCTCCTGCATTTTGTCGGCGATGTCGCGCACGCCCAGGCTTCCACGCACGTACTCGTTATGAATTTTGTCGAGCCTGGTGACGCCACACATCCGCCTCAGCATCTTCATTTCGGCGACTTGGATGGTATGCCCTTTTTTTTTTATCTCATGGGTAGTATATTATTTATTACCTACACACTGCAAAATTCCCATGCACACTATCTTGGTTGCAATGTCAATCAATCCGGAAGCAGAGAGTAACCGCGATAATTTATAAAAAATATAGCACAAACCACTATCAATATAGGTTTTTCCCTAGAGCTTCTATCGGAATATTTCAGTACCTATATTCGTATATATAAATACTGGACAGTAGGCAAAACTATTCACAGTCGTTCGTCGATTATTGTGAGGTCCACGGGTTACATATTCCTGGTTCCAGGTAAGTGCCTACTTAAGTATAAACAAGATCCGTCGAGTGCGAGTGTCACTCGCGCCGAGGGTTTCGAACGTTTGTCAGTTATACAAATATGTACTAAAGGTACCGGTAAGAGATATCGCTTTATGTGAATACCTAAAATAGTAGGTAATTTTTCTAACTTTTTTCAAAATATTTCAAAAATTATGAAACCTAGAGAAATTTCAAAAACTGTTTTGAAATGTACAAACTGATACCTCTTATTTGATACCCCACTCAGTGAGATGGTCCCCCCTTTTGAAAATTATTTCCCCCTTTTTGACCATTTTTCAAAAAGTGTTCGTTTTACAAACTTCTCTATAATTTTCCTGTAAAATATAAATATAGGTACATCCATAAACGCTTCATACATTTTGTATAAATCGCTCTGCAATCTTCAGAGATAAGGGGGAGGGAATGGGTATTTTTTCGTCTTTTTTCAAAATATTTCAAAAAGTATGAATTCTATAGAAATTTCAAAAACTATTTTGATATTTACAAACTGATACGTTTAATTTGATACCTTACATGACCCTGTATACCTTCAGGATCTTTTAAAATTTCGACATCTCATTTTGCATGGAAAATGTTACATACTTTTTTATTATATCTTTTTTTTCTTAAAAAGACTTGAAATTTAAAATAATAATACATTTCGTACAGAAATGTATTATTATTTTAAATTTCAAGTTGAAAGCTGCAGTAGTTGCTAAAGACCAAAAAAGGACAGACAACGCGAGACCAGGGTTTCGAAACCGATCTTCGAAACCCTAAAAAAAAACTTAAACGTTAACTGTGGAGATGTTCCCAGATTTCAGGATTTTTAGGCTTTTGTCAGGATTTTGGGGGTTTTAAGAAAATATCAGGGTTTTCCGTGAAATACGAAATAAAGTTTAGCATTTTTATAAAAATCAACATAAATTTGTGTAAATTCTTGTAATCTAAGTGAGAAATAACATGTACAGGGTGGATTTTTCATACGGGGCAGTACGGGGAAGCTACCTATGCCGTTGTAGCTACCGGTAAATGGTCTTGGGAGACTCTCATATTTTTTTTGAGAAATTTCAGCCCTTTTACAGACAGAAATCAAAAAAATGGGCAGACTTAGCAATATTAATAACTAGCTGCGCCTCGCGGCTTCGCACGCGTTGTTTCTATGGAAACGTTTAAAGGTGATTTATATCCCATGGGAACTGATTTATGGGATAAAAAGTAGCCTATGTTTGATTCCAGGATTACAATTACCTGAATGCAAAATTTCAGCCCGATACGTTCAGTAGTTCTTACGTGAAAGAGTAACAAACATCCATCCATCCATACTTACAAACTTTCACGTTTATAATATTATTAGGACTTAGCAATTTTACACGAAAACTTTTTAATGCCAATCGATCCTGTTTCTTATACTGACCAAAAACTTCTATCTCAACTGAGTTTGGAGTACTAAAAAATTCAGAAATCGCAAAAATCTTTTCATATGCATTTTATGAGGAGTCTAACAGTAGGTAGAGATAAACTATTCTAAAAATGCACGCCCCTCCACTAAACGTTATACAATCGGCGTTCATTTTTACAATGGCTTATAATTTTATTTTTTTAATCAATAAAAAATCTTTTCGAGGTTTGGTAGAAAAAACAACAGGCATGGACAATAGGTCTTACTCCATCCAAGTCGTGATAACGAGACAGACAAAGTTCACGTAATATCATATGTGTAGGCGCGGTCAGCTGTTTGTCACCGCATGGTCAATAATATTGATCTTGGACCTGTTTGTTAATTTTATAATTATTCTGTATTCTATTATTCTTCAGCAGCACGACCTATATTTTTCAAATTTTTATAGCTTTGATAGAAAAAATATAGCTGAAACCGTCCAAAATACCTACTATATCTTGCCATTTGGTTTTCTCAACTTTTTTGAAATTTTTCCTGCTGCTGCAAAGTTTTTGGAGAGTCAAACCCCATGTTAGATTTTCTCTTGAAAGGTCAATTTTCCCGAAGATGACGCAAGAAAAATTGCAAGTAAAATTGACAACAAAATTTGCCGTTCGCCAATATTTTTTGTAACTCACCGTGGTCTTAGGGTCACTTACCCAGAACCACAAAGTTTTCGTAGCTTAGTTCGCTTGCCGGCAACCAGTGTCTCCAGGTATGTGAAATTTCCCCAGATCAGGTTTAAATTTTCCCCAAAAAGATACTTTTTCTGTAATTTTCCCCATTTTCAGGGTTTCGAAGATCGGTTTCGAAACCCTTATGGTCTCGCTTTGTCTGTCCTTTTTTCCCTCCTTAATAACTTAGCAATTACCGCAGCTAACATTTCGTGCGCCTGTACAGATTTTAAGAAAAAAAATGAAAAAATAAGTGAAAAATAATAATGAACATTTCCTATACAAATTGAGATGTCAAAATTTTAAAAGAGACCTTCAAAGTCAACTGGGGTATCAAATGAAATGTATTAGTTTGCACATTTCAAAATAGTTTTTGAAATTTCTCTAGGTCTCAAAGTTTTTGAAATATTTTAAAAATAGTCGAAAAAATACCCATCCCCCCCCCCCTATCTCCGAAGTTTGCTGAGCGATCCATTTAAAATGTTTGAAGCGTTTGTAGATATGGATCTATATTTTACAGGAAAAATATAGAGAAGTCTGTAAAACGAACACTTTTTGAAAAATGGTCATAATGGGGGGATAATTTTCAAAAGGGGAGGCTACCATATGGCTGGGGTATCATATGAAAGGTATCGGTTTGTACATTTCAAAACAGTTTGAAATCTCTGTAGGTTTCATACTTTATGAAATATTTTGAAATATGACGGTGTTTTCGTAAGTTAAAAGGAAAATGCTCTGTATCTTAGCAACCGTTTGCAAAATAACGACAAAAATGTACATACTTCCCTTACAAAAAGAACAAACATTTCCGTCATCCTTCACAGAATTAGAAATGTGTAAGTACACCTTTTATTTATCTCCAAACTTTCGCCAAAAAATGCGCCCCCCCCCCCCCTCGCCCCCCATGTTTATATTTCCCCAACCTGGGGAAAAAAAACCCAATCTGGAGACACTGCCGGCAACATAAATGTTTAGACTTGGTAGGTGCCCCATTTACTAGGTGAACACATTTTTTTTGCGCCGCCGCAACAGAGCTAATTTTAGGTAAGGTATGGGCTGTTTGTTTACAAACATTCTACATCGAGTTTGGCTAGTGTGTATGTCAACTGATCCATATTTTAACTATGTCTGCTTCTATTTTTTTTTTATTTAATATTAAATTTGTATTTCAGAATGTCCATGGTAGATGGCAAGCATGTGGTTACGATGGAAAACGGCTCTTACAAGCTGGATGAAGAAGAGCTCCGGCTGATAATGGCGAACGAAGCAATCCAAGACTTGCCTGCTGCTTTCGTGAGCGTCGCGGGGGCTTTTCGCGGAGGGAAATCCTTCCTCCTGAACTTTTTCCTGAGATACCTCCAGGCCTCGCCGGAGGCTCGCGCGAATGGCTCCTGGCTCGAAAACGGCAACAACCCTCTCAATGGCTTCAGTTGGAGAGGTGGCACTGAAAGAAATACAACAGGCATACTCATGTGGCCAGAACCCTTTGTCATAGAAACTTCCAATGGAGAACACGTGGCGGTCTTCTTAATGGATACACAAGGAACCTTCGACAGTACCAGCACTGTCAGAGACTGCTCAACTATCTTCGCGCTATCTACACTTCTTACTTCGTTCCAGATTTACAATATAGCTGATGCCATCAAAGAAGATGATTTACAAGATCTCGAGCTATTTACGGACTATGGAAAACTCATGAATGAGAAAGAACAAAGTGGAAAAGCTTTTCAGGTATTGCAATTTCTCATCAGAGACTGGATGAACGACGAAGAATATAATTACGGTGCAGTTGGAGGCGAAGCTTACCTAAAGAAAACATTAACAGTAAGCCCTATGCAGCCCATTGAATTGCAAAATATACGTAAACACATTCTTTCTAGTTTTGAAAGAGTCACCTGTTTCCTCATGCCACACCCTGGTCTCACTGTAGGGAAACGCAAATTCCAAGGTCGCCTCTCTGAAATCCAAGAGGACTACAAATTGGCTATTAAAGAGCTTACAGCTTTAATTTTTGGTCCCAAAACACTAGCCAAAAAGCTAATCAATGGGCAGCCAGTAAAATGCCGAGAGCTGTTCCAGTACTTCAAAGTTTATATGAATATTTTCAATAGCGACAAGCTTCCTGAGCCCAAGACTATTTTTACATTAACCTCAGAGACTGGCATATTGATGGCGTATAATGAGGCACGGGATCAGTTTGAGCGCAATATGAAGCTATCGTGTGGAACAGAGGCACCGAGTTTGTCACAGCTAGAAGTCGTCAATACTCACCATAGAGAAGTAGAAGCTGCCACAGCCATATTCAAAGCAAAAAAACTAATGGGTGAAAAGGCTGTCATTGACAAAAAGCTCCAGGAACTTACTGACGAATTAAATAAACGTCAAAAAGAGTACTTGGAGATAAATGCATCGAAAACCATGCGAGCCAAAGACAGAGGGCTGAAAGCTTATGATGCAGCAATCAAAGAAGTATCCCCAAGTGGGTTTGAACAGGTATGTGTACATGCTGCTGATGTCCAAATACTTCACCAATACGCATTCGAAGCTGCCAAAACAGCATTTGACAAGGATCGAAAAGTCATACCTGGTCAGAAAGATACCGATAGAGATCAATTTATCAAAGAGCTTAAATCAAAGTTAAACGTTCTTAAATTGACAAATAAGCAGAACAACATTTCTGCTGCCACCGATGTGAAATCAGAATATTTTCAAACGATGGTTTATAAATGCAACCATAAACCAAAGTACAGTAACGAGGATTTTGAAAAAGAGCACCAGAAAGCCTATGATGCAGCAATAATAAAATTTGCTGCAAGGAGAACTGAAAACACAGATATTCTTAAAACCACATACACCATTGATACTTTCAAACACAACTTAGAGCAGGCTCTGTTGTTTCAGTATGAATTGGTCAAACAAATCAACCAGAGTAACAATTCTGGCTCCTTTCAGACTGCACTTGCGGTTTTCCAAGCTGCTCACTTATCACCATCAGAGATTAAAGAAAGCTGCTTACATCCAAATGCAATGGAAGAAAAAAACAAAAAAGCTATGTGCGATGCACTCCAAGCTTACCGCAAAGTAACAATCGATTGTGATACAGCCAAATATAATAAAGATGAGAAAGATGAAGTGCTACTTGAAAGTATAATTAAAAATTCCTTGGATTCCGAAGTTGAAATGAATAATGTTGCCAATGAATCTGCCGAAGAGAAAGGTTTTCAGGCGTTTAAAGCAAAGTTTGACGAGTTAAAAGACCATTGGTATTATGTGTTTGGCATCACACAGAGCACGAGAAGGGGATATTTAGATGAAGCTCAACCAGTTGGAGTTGATGAATTCTATAATCAACGCCGTGACCGGGAGTACCACGGTTTTGATAAATACTTAAATAATTTAGAATCTAGATGCAAGTCTTACGCCAAAGTTGACTAGTTATTTGTATGGTACAGCTAATCATAATTTTATTGTGGAAGTAGTCAACAACACCATTAGATGGTTGATCAACCAATGGTGTAATTTAGCGTTGACGCGTATTATACAAATACTGATAAATTTTGTTGTTGGCCGTGTCATATTATTACTTTCTATTTACATAGGAATAATAATATTTGTAACATAATAATTAAAATAAAAGCCGCTATTTCCAAAAAATACAAATTTGTTTATTTTTCCAACTTACACTAGCGCCGCCACCTTATTATTACGTTAAAAAATATAATGTAACTGTCAAAAATCCATTAGCTAGCTTGTGATATTTATCAGAAGCTTTTTTTTAATGCTTCTGTAAAAGTTTTATTTTGTAGTGTAGACAGTGATGCGTAGTTGCTTTTTTTCGGCCATCAAACTTTGTTTTCTGCCTGCAAAGTATGAAAACTTCAGTCAAAAACATCAATTAGTATTTATTCGATAGATACAATGTTAGTTTTTTTTTATAAAAAATTCTACTTAATTCACAAAGAAAATTATTCTAGTATTTACAATTGAAACAATATCAATACCAGTCGGAAGTTAGTTGTTACATGTTAGTAGATGTATTTAACTGAAGTTTTCATACTTTACTTTTCACACTTCATACTTTTTCATACAACCGATGAAGGTGCTAATAGTCCAATTATCTTTCGAAGAACACTACCATAAGGCTTTTTAAACATTCGCGATTTGATAACATAGTTAATGATTATATCGGGTATTTATCGCGTACCTTTTGTTTTATTTCCTCTACGTTTCAGATTCCAGTCGCCCCGTGACCACGATCGCTGTAACGCGGTAGAAACGTAGGGGAAATAAAACAAAAGGTACGCGATAAATACCCGATTATAATCATTAACCCCTAAGGCTTTTGTCCACCACCGCCGTCACCGGGACGTTGTCACAAAGAACGTGACGACCGACGACAGCGCCGAAGAAGCGATACGGAGGTTTTTTACATACATTCGAGGGTCTTCTCAGGATCTCGATACTTTTTACGGCGGAAGACAAGACTTGCCATTATTTTATAAAAAAAAAAACATCCAGTCTCGTTACTTTTTATAGGTAGGTACCTAAGGTAAGTATTTTTATTCTTGTAAGTTTTGAATTTTGGAGCTAACTAGCTATACATAGGTGTTTCATTATAAGTAAGTACCACGCATAAGTACTTTCAAAACGCATCACACTATCACCAACTATACCTATACGGTGCCACGTAACATGTGTACTAAGCCGAAATAGGGTGATTCTGGATGCCGAGGAGATCAACTTGTGAATAACTTGTGGATTTCAAAAAAGGTTAAAAAGATCGACATTCAAAAAATCGTAGGACAGAAGTTGATCCCGTCGAGGTCCAGAATAACCCCCATGCTTTTTGCGCATTGCCTCTAGCCGAGGAGGGCTAGGGGGGTATGTTGGGCTCTCCGCTGAACTACTAACAGGAGTGTTAGTAGTTAGTGACATACCAACTAAAAACCCATCGATACTCCCTCTCTCACCTTAGTGCCAGAGGGTCGTCAAACCACTCGTCACCAGACGATTCGTTCGACGGCGCACTGGCACTTGACAGGGTTGCGGGTTCCCGGTCGGATTCGACCGCTACCCTGTCGGTGATCATCCGTCTTGGGCGGATCCTTCTGGTAGTCCCTTGAAAGGGCGAGGCATTTCCCGGAGTATTTAGGACGTCCCGCTCCATTGGAGACCTGTGCAATGCTCGGGTGGTTCTCCTCGTACATCACCCAGCTGGTCTTCATCGAGCGGAAGAAGGCGATGGAATTGCCGTCGCCTTCTTCCGGTCCTCCGCCGGCGGAGCGGCTCAGCTTGATGGTTTTCCTCCCTGATTCGGATTAATCGGCTGACCTATCATTATGGCATATTAAATTAAACACAGAATATACCTCTATATGCCATAAGTAACTATGAATATGAATAGTGAATACGTAGTCATTAAGAATCCATTATAGCTTAAGCTTAAGTTTAGTAATAGCATCATAGCACTGTTTATTGTTTATAGTTTTGTTAAAGCATCATAGCATTGTATTAAGTAATCGAAGTCAAAAGTAGTTTAACTCCACGCCCGCGGCTACACCCACGCCCACGCCCACGGCTACGTGCACGCCCACGCCCACGCCCACGCCCACGGCTACGCCCAAGTCCACGGCCTCGTCCACGTCCACGCCCACGCCAACGCCCACGCCCACGCCCACGGCTACGCCCAAGTCCACGGCCACGTCCACGGCTACGCCCAAGTCCACGGCCTCGTCCACGGCCACGTCCACGTCCACGCCCACGTCCACGCCCACGGCTACGCCCAAGTCGACGTCCACGCCCACTCCCACGGCCACGTCCAAGCCCACAAAAGTCATGGCTGCGGCCAGAAGCTTGCCTTTTATGAATAGGCAGTACTTGGTTGCTAAAACCACAGTAGCAACTCATTACTGTGCATCATATTTATTAGTGACGATCTTTTTTGATGTCACGGTTGTAACTTTTATTTGTTTGTAGGTACCAACTTTACTTGTAATTGTGTGACACAGAATAAATACTTTTTTTTTGGGATAATATTAATTTTGGGATAATAGTTGATTTCTAAGAAGAGAAGTTCCTACATTTCAGATGAAACATTTGAGAATTGAATTCGAGAGTGGAACCTTGAGAGCTTTAAGCGCAAAAAATTCATGGTATTTAAACATTTAAAGACTGATTACTCTAAAAACCCTTGTGATGTTGATTATTTATAATTAGGTTTTATGTATGTAGTTAATATGAATCAAAACATACCAAAACTTATGATTGTTTTTTGTAAAATAGCTCATCCAAAAAAGTGAGTTTAGTAAAAGTTTGTAATCTAAAGAACAACTCTTGTTAAAAAAACTGTGATTATCAAGAGTAGGTAACTGTTTCAATATTGGTGATAAATATTAGGTTTTGACTAATACCTACTTAAATGCAAAGGTTTAGGTACAACGCTTTGTTGTTAATCTTTCGTATAAATTTATTATCTTAAAGATACCTAGACCAGTAAAGTTAACTAGGTACGCCTTCACTTTCTTTTTATCGCAAAACATTGACTACCTTACACGTTTTTCCATTAAAATAGCGATAAACACAATTTTAATGCTTACCAGAAACAAACATCATCAACTGGCTGTGCCCGGAACTAGGCTAAACAAATAAATGTATCTTTTAAAGGGCAATGTATACGCTTCTACAACAAAACGGATAATATTACCGTGACAATACTCCTAGTGAGTTGCAAAAATTACCAGTAAATAAATTCAAACAAATTGTCAAAACCTTGCTGTGCAAAAAGGCTTACTATAAAATATCAGATTATCTAGAGAGGATAAAAAGCTTGGGACGGGTTTTGCTTCAACTCGAAAAATAACAACTAACAGGCTAAAAGTTTCTTCGTCGCTTCTTTACTTTAGTCTACCTATCGAAGCGACAGAAGTCAGTGTTACTTTATTTCAGTGTTTAGTTTTATAATTTGACCTTTTCTAAGGTCCAGTTATTGTATTTATGGAAATAAAGAGTTTTTGATTTTGATTTTTGTTATCTTATGGAAAACATAGGTATACATGTTAGGCACCTCTAATAATTATAATGAGAACTCTAGAAGTTTTGCAGCTCTATGGTTAAAACTTAGTTGAACATAATTATAATGTACCCAAACGACAAAAGGTTTAGCAATTTTTTTTTGCCAGGTCGCAGAACGCACGAAACGCGACTTACTTGGTTGTTTACTCCAAAATGTCGACGCACGAAATGCAACTAATCCAGGATTTTAACTATTTTAATTAAGTTGAGTTGTTTTAGATCTGTTAAGCTAATTTTAAAAACACAGTCTAATTTTTTAAACATAGAATAGCTTTCGTCTATTTGACATTCCTAAATCCTAATTTTAGTTAATTTTAACTAATTCTAAAACAACAGAATCGACACCATTGAATAATGGGATTGGATGGATTAGTCCCTTGCAGAACCCTAGAAAAGAAAAAAAAGAGATTCGGACGAGATGTCCCCTTCACTTTTGGTTGAGGGTACATCTGATCCGAATCTAAAACTAAGAGATTTTAGATTCGGACGAGATGTACCCTAACTCAAAAGTGAAGTGGACATCTCGTCCGTGGATCAGTTTGAGATTCGGCCCAGATGTACCCTAACCCTGTAAAACAATCTACTATTTCAATCTCCATGCTCGTAAAATCGCTCTGTAATGTAATGTAGCACTAACCGAAAGCAAATGACTAATTAATAGCCCTGTTAGCTAAAAAAGGTAAAGGTTTTACCAAATTCAAATAAATCGAATGACGTCTCTCAGTGCGGGTCACCCTGGTCTTTCCATATACATTTTGAGGTTTCATAATCAAACTCACTATAAGCCCCGCAAGTTGATATTGCGATTGGCGGCCATCTTGGTGACGTAGTCGACGTCGCACCGTCAGCACAATAGATAAATATACAGTAATCCGACTCCATACTAGACCGCCTGAAATTCCCTTATTTTTTCCTACCAACTTATTTTGCGGTCTCAATGTATTCTACATTAATTATAAAAGACCTAATTTTGGCACGGAACCCTAAATGTGCGAAGTCGACACGCAATTGGCCTTCGCTTTCTCGCTCAACTGTAGGTATAAAGTTCAAAGAGACGGATGAGTCATTCTACTGTATATTTATCTACAGTGTCTGTACTTTTTTGCGACGGATGACGTCACGCAGCTGTTATTGTGACAAGGTTCCATCGTAATATCAACTGGCGGGGCTTATACTCCCTTGGTATAAACAAATAATGAGATTGAATTTGGAACATCAAAATATGTGTGAAAATGTTTGCCAAGGAGATCCGTACAATGAGATCTTTTTCGAAATTCGAACTAATATCTGCTCAGAAGGTGGAACAAAAATAAATGCCGCAAAACACGTGACTAAAATTTTACTATTCTCTTAAATCATTAAGTTATAATCATATAGGTTTTTGTATTATTGTTTAAGGTTTTTAAATTTTGTGAGCCAATAAATTTATTTTCTTTCTTTCTAGTTACTCGCGGAAGGTGTAAAAAGTGGAGTATAGTCTTTTTACATAAAGCTGTCCTCGTCTTGGGTGTCGAAGTATTTCATAAAGCTAGATTCTTGTATACTAACTCCCTCACTTTGCTCGTGAGTTATTCTTTAATCCTGAGTGGCGCTCATTCTGCATTCAATGAAGCCCGTGACGTATGACACTTCTTCCTTTACGTCCTCGTTGCGTAATCTACTATTAATCGTTTTCATAGAAACAAAGCGGGCGAAGCCACGTACAGAAACTCAATGAAAAATTAAAACCCACAACCCCAAGAAACATGAATATAATATGAAGATAAGTGAAGAGTTCTGCATGCATCCCAGCAAATAGGCAATAACATAGCGATTATTATTTTTCTATGTGCAGAAAAAGGAGATGCCGACATGATAGTTTCTCTAAAGGTTAGATTATAGGTACTACAGGGTGTCCTCCGATTATCTGCAATCCCCAAAACTACTTGAAATAAGGTCGAACATGAGACGAATTTAGAGCTCAGATTTGCCACCTGATCCCCAAAACAGGCAAATTACGCAGAAAACCCGAAATAAATGTATCACCTGTCCACCTAAGCGGGACTGGAAATCTTTTTACTAGTCTGTTTCGTGTAAAAAGTATGCAAAAAGCATGTAAAGCCTGCAGTGCGCGAAACAGTTGTGTCCAGTGTATCAATAAATTTTGTGAAGTTTAGGTAGGTAGGTACCATTGTCACTTTTGAGATTACTTTGATAAGAGATTTTTCCCATTTAAGAGATGATTCAGGTCTGTTCTAAGATTTATAATAATAAAAATAATAATAAACGTTTATTTCAGAATAATACTTCTATATTTATTCTATACTTAGGTACTTCTATTTTATTTCTATACTTCTTCCGTATTTATAATGTTAGTGTCAATAGGAATGTTGATTTTTGTTTTTTATGACCAAATGTTAATTTTGATATGTATTTTCTTACATAGAAGTGATAATTAGACTACACAAAATCGTTTTATTTAATACCTAGGTTACAGTCATTAATTTATGTAGGTACATCGCGAACTATACGTAGGTATATTCCGAGGCCTGTTAGACCTAACGTCACCACTAACGTTACACAAATACCATGTCACCAGTTAAATGTTTATCATCAAGCTGTTTTGATGATACAGAACAGACAGAAGGTGGCGATAGGATCTCCTAAACGAAACGACATATATGTAGATCGCTCATAGTGATAAGGCCGCCTTTGTACTTCGTCTACTCTTAGCATTTATTTCTGTATTGTTATCCGTCTTTGTGTGGTACAATAAAGTATTATCTATCTATCTAGGTATCTATCTAACGACGTAGGTACCTAACTCCGTCGAATTTGGATTCGTTGTATTTGTCTTCCCAAGCACTTTGGTCCTAATGTCCTAAATGATGACCAGGATCCTGTTGATGGAGCCAAGGGGAAGACATAGGAACCACTAAACGAAACGACGTAACCTCATCGAGTTTGGAAGTCATTTTTGAATGAAGGCTGGTTTAAAACAAGACCCGTCAAGTGCGAGTGTAACTCGCGCGCCGAGGGTTTCGAACGTTTGTGAACAAGTAGGTATGTACTAAAGGTACCGGTTAGAAACTCCGAAATTTAATGAAGACCTAACACTAGTAGGTACCAACCTACATTTCAGATGGATCTCTCTCCATGCTTCGGTGATAGGGTGTAGCGGTAATTTTTTCGACTTTTTTCAAAATATTTCGAAAAGTATTAAACCTACAGAAATTCCAAAAACGGTTTTGAAATGAACAAACCGATACCTTTCATATGATACCCCACTCAGTGGGGTAGCCCCCCCTTTTGAAAATTATCCCCCCTCTTTTTGACCATTTTTCAAAAAGTGTTCATTTTACAGACTTCTCTATATTTTTCCTGTAAAATATAGATCTATGTCTACAAACGCTTCACACATTTTGAATGGATCGCTCTGCAAACTTCGGAGATAGGGGGGGGGGAACGGGTAAAATTTCGACTTTTTTCAAAATATTTCAAAAAGTAGGAAACCTACAGAAATATTAAAAACTGTTTTGAAATGTACAAACCGATACCTTTCATATGATACCCCACTTAGTGGGGTAGCCCCCCCTTTTGAAAATTATCCCCCCTCTTTTTGACCATTTTTCAAAAACTGTTCATTTTACAGACTTCTCTATATTTTTCCTGTAAAATATAGATCTATGTCTACAAGCGTTTGATACATTTTGAATGGATCACTCTGCAAACTTCGGAGATAGGGGGGGGGGAAAGGGTAAAATTTCGACTTTTTTCAAAATTTTTCAAAAAGTATGAAACCTACAGAAATTTTAAAAACAGTTTTGAAATGTACAAACTGATACCTTTCATATGATACCCCATTCAGTGGGGTAGCCCCCCCTTTTGAAAATTATCCCCCCTCTTTTTGACCATTTTTCAAAAAGTGTTCTTTTTACAGACTTCTCTATATTTTTCCTGTAAAATATAGATCTATATCTACAAACGCTTCACACATTTTGAATGGATCGCTCTGCAAACTTCGGAGATAGGGGGGGGGGAACGGGTAAAATTTCGACTTTTTTCAAAATATTTCAAAAAGTATGAAACTTACAGAAATTTTAAAAACTGTTTTGAAATGTACAAACCAATACCTTTCATATGATACCCCACTTAGTGGGGTAGCCCCCCCTTTTGAAAATTATCCCCCCTCTTTTTGACCATTTTTCAAAAACTGTTCATTTTACAGACTTCTCTATATTTTTCCTGTAAAATATAGATCTATATCTACAAACGATTCATACATTTTGAACGGATCGCTCTGCAAACTTCGGAGATAGAGGGGGGGGAGCGGGTAAAATTTCGACTTTTTTCAAAATATTTCAAAAAGTTTGAAACGTACAGAAATTTCAAAAACTGTTTTGAAATGTACAAATCGATACCTTTCATATGATACCCCACTCAATGGGGTAATCCCCCTTTTTGAAAATTATCCCCCCTCTTTTTGACAATTTTTCAAAAAGGGTTCAGTTTACAGACTTCTCTATATTTTTCCTGTAAAATATAGATCTATATCTACAAACGCTCAATACATTTTGAATGGATCGTTCTGCAAACTTCGGAGATAGGGGGGGGGGAATGGGTATTTTTTCGACTATTTTCAAAATATTTCAAAAAGTATGAAACCTACTGAAATTTCAAAAACTATTTTGAAATGTACAAACTAATACCTTTCATTTGATACCCCACTTGACTCTGTAGGTCTCTTTTAAAATTTTGACATTTCAATTTGTATGGAAAATGTTCATTTTCATTTTTCATTTATTTTCATTTTTTTTTCTTAAAATCTGTACAGGCACACGAAATGTATTATTATTTTAAAATTCAAGTTGATAGCTGCTGTAGTTGCTTAGTTATTAAGGAGGGAAAAAAGGACAGACAAAGCGAGACCATAAGGGTTTCGAAACCGATCTTCGAAACCCTAAAAAATACCATTGTAGTACAATGTCCTAATGACGTTTATATTCATGACACTGGCAGCCCCATTGGATCGGGCGTGTCAGTCAAGCAAAGCCATGGCGTGCCGACAGCCAGCGCCATCTCTGCGCGCGGACGAAAACTAAGACGACCGAGCCGTTACTTAGACTAGGTAGTTAGTTCGCTCACGCTCGGCGTGGAAACAGGACATAATCCAGAACTTTGTTTGTTTTCGGTTCTACCCTTGTTTTAGTGTCCGTGCTCGTTTGTGAATTGTTTTTTTAAACCTTTTGTGTGTGTCCCAATTATAATCTGACTGTGTATACGTGTGGTTTTTATAATACCTACCTAACTCTTAGACTGAGCCAGACCGGGCATAACTATTAAACTGGCTGCCCAAGCGAGGGCCTGTGTACCTATGTGACTTTTCAACTTCAAGTACCTACACATCGCAGTGAACCTAATGGGCCTGCCACACACTCGACGAGTGGCGTGGGAAGTAGCGAGGAAAGTAGGCAGAGACGTAGTGTGGCAACGTTACTCGTCATGCCACTCGTCATGCTCCTCGTCCTGCCCATCGCTCCCTATTTTGTCGGTTTTTGGACCGCGAGTCAAAGGACCGGCAATACGAGCGCGAGTGACTGTCCACATACTCGCGCGGCCGCAGTTCGTGCCGAGCGCTCACGCGAGACGCACGTCTTTGTCGTGTCTTTGTTTTCATCATGTCGTCGCCGCGCAACGGAGAATGGTCGGAAGAAAAAACAAAGTTGAATTCAAATTTTTATTTAACTCCATCCAACTTTTCTTGTTTAAATTGAAGACATGCTTACTACAAAAGAAAATATAATTATATTAGTTAAATTCTCCATAAAAGAAAAATTGCGGTAACTGCTACATATCTAGATTCCTTACTTTAATATTATTATTCCTATCTATTAGGTACTTAGGTATATCGTTCTATTGCGATGAATAGATGTCATCCACCATGTCCGTTAGCGAGGACGCCGACGACGTCGACGATGTATATTGCTTTGTAGCATAACATTGATATAATTAGCTATATTACAAATACACGCACTCGCTGCCACCACAGTTTCAACGTCCATTGTGTAGCAACGACGAATAGACAAGTGCGGCGCGTAGCGATTAATCGCGCGAGTAGAGCAGTGTGTGGACAGACAGGGCAACATCGCGGCAGCGATGCGGCAGCGCGAGGAGCATGACGAGGAGCATAGTGTGGCGGGCGCATAACTACATAAAATGCCACGTCCTAATACACGCCGCCAATCGCGGCGTCAGTCGGACTTTCATGACGCCACGGATGAACCCGAAAACGAGCAACCGACGCCAGCGCCACAGACGCAGCCGCCTACGGCTTCTCTCACGGCAAGTGAACTCACCACGATGATGGCTACTCTGCAGCAGACGCAGACCACGATGCTGGAGCGGCTTCTCGATCGTGTCCTCGTGCACGAATCGCGCCGCGAATCGATGCCATCACCCCTACCCAACTCGCAGACGTTCGCCGCGTCTACGCCAGCGCCACTTCAGGGAACCTTCGCTGCATGTTCTGCTCGCTTCAGCGGAGCATCCGGAGGCTCCCTGGACAACTTCCTGGATGCCGTGGAGGCCTACAAGGAGTGTGCATGCGTGAGCGACGACAGCGCACTGCGAGGCATATCCATGCTGGTGGTGGGAGACGCGGCCGTGTGGTGGCAGGGGGTAAAATCGTCGGTCACTACCTGGAGTGACGCTGTGACGTCGCTCAGAAGCGCATTTGGGGACAGACGCCCGCCACACCGAATTTATCTGGAGTTGTTCTCGATGTCTCAAAGCAAGGAAAAGACGGAGGTCTTCGTCGCCAGGGTGAGGGCACTATTAGCTCGCCTACCCCCTGGTGACCTAAGCGAGAAGGTCCAGCTAGACATGGTATACGGCCTTCTCCATCGGCGGATTCGAGAGCGCCTGCGTCGAGACGAGTTTGACTCGTACAACTCTCTACTCCGCAAGGCACGGCATGTCGAAGACGCTACCGAAGAAACTCCGTCCGAGGCCCAACGTGCGAGAACCGCCCTGTTTTCACGGCCCGCATCAACAAATTCGCGCGAACTCCGCGGCAATAACCCTTTGAACGCCGCCGCCGCCGCCGCCGCCGCGCATAGCAACGACGTGCGCGCTCCCGCCGCGCGCGCCTCCGCCGCCGTTCGCAACAGCGCTGATCCGGACTCCATGCTACAGACCACCGCCGCCGTCGCCAACACGTCCGCCGCCGCCGTCGCACCTAACTCGTCAACGAAGGAGTTTTGCAAGTACTGTAAACGCCGTGGACACTCAATAGACTCTTGTGCCGTTTTAAAGTCAAAAAGAGATAAAGTAGATACGGAAGCAGTACCTACATGTTACGGTTGCAATACGAAAGGTGTTACCCGGTCACAGTGTCCCCAGTGCAACGCGAATTATTGCACGTTCGACTCAGCATGGCTTGATCCGATCCCGCCCAATCCATTGGTAAGTTGCCAAAAAAACATACCTACCACTTTCCCTCCAAGTACAAGTATACCTAACGCTTGTACGAGTAGTAAACATAAGGTCGTATCTCTACATCCGAATCGTTCGCCTAACATTAACAATGTTTGTAATACCGCACTTAGACTCACGGATTGTCTACATAAACAGATTGTAGGCATAGTACCGCCGCTGCCGCCATCGTCGTCTTGTCATGCTACTGATGGTGTTACCATGGCAGAAGCGAAAGATAGTAGGGTAACCAATGTGTCCGCGAAACGCGCTCATGCGCTAAAATCCGATGGTGCGTCCGAAATTTCACGAAGTAGGGTAACCATGCCGAAGGAAAGTAGGGTGACCATGATTTCTGCGGAAAATTTAGGAAATTTCTTGTTCGAAAAAACTGATGCTCTTGGTGAGTACGCGAATCAGTTTGGGGTAACCACGATGAACGAAAGTAGGGTGTCCGATGTATCTGCGGAAATTTCAGGACATTTTTCATTGGTGGAACCTGATGTCGGCGGTGACGTCGCGAGTCATTCTTCGGGACAACGACCTATGTTAAGACCTATTTTAAGCATAGTAGTTTTAGGAGTACGAGGAGTGGCACTCTTGGACTCTGGAGCCAAAAGTAGCGTAGTTGGCCGTAAGCTCTACGAGTTGCTACTGGAAAAGAAGCACCCCTGCACTGAGACCACGCGCTACGTTAAGTTAGCAGATGGCTCGTCGCGCACTCGCCGGGTACTTATCACAACCTTAAAGGTAGGAATTACTCCGGACAGGTCAGTGACCTTAGATTTTACGATCCTGCCCGACGCGCAAAACAATGAAACCCTGTTGGGTATTGATTTCTTAGCTGCGGCCGGAATCGTCATGGATTTTGCTGCGTCGACCTGGCATTTTTCAGGTTCAAAAATCATGTACCCAACCGAGTTTGAGACTCCTAAGTCTTGTACCGCGATCTCTTCTTCCGATCTTCTACGTGATGAAGAAGGTTTGATGCTGGCTGCTGAACAACGCCAGGAGCTGTCGGACTTACTGCTGCACAACGCAGATGTCTTCGCGGCAAATGGAGCACCGACAACATACGCGGAACATCACATAGACACGGGTGATCATCCGCCCATCTCCGTTCCTCCATACAGGCTTACGCCCGCTAAGAAGGAGCTGATGAGAGCGGAGCTAGATAAAATGTTGGAGGACGGCATAATTGAAGAGTGCGAGTCTGCGTGGACGTCGCCCGCCGTCTTAGTCCCGAAGAAGGATGGTAAGGTCAGGTTCTGCGTGGATTACCGGAAGCTTAACGCGGTAACCAAAACTGATGCTTACCCAATGCCAGTCATTGACGAGTTGGTGCAGTCAACTAGGCGCAACTGCTTCATGTCCACCTTGGATCTGCGTAGTGGATTTTGGCAAGTTGTTGTCAAAGAGAGCGACAAGGACAAAACGGCGTTCCAGACCCCCTTTGGTACGTATCGCTTTAAGCGTATGCCTTTCGGGCTTAAAAATGCGCCCTCTACTTTCCAGCGCCTCATTGACAAGCTCCGCTCGTACCTGTGTCGCGACCTCTCACAAATAGCAGGTGATAGCGTCACTCTCTTAGCTTACCAGGATGACCTTTTACTTATAACGGAAACGTTCTCTGGTCATATGGCAGCCTTGAGCGCCGTTTTTGAAAAGCTGCGCGCCTTCAATTTGAGGGCTAATCGTGAGAAGTGCGTGTTCTGCCGAAAAAGGGTTAAGTATCTCGGTCACGTTATCACACCGGAGGGCGTATCTCCCGACACCGACAAAATACAGGCGGTCGTAGAAATGAAACCGCCGCTCAACCTGAAACATCTGAGAACCTATTTGCAGACGTGTTCATGGTTTCGCAAGTTTGTTCCAAACTTTTCAGCCGTTGCCGAACCTTTGACACGCCTGACAAAAAAAAACCAGCCTTGGGTTTGGGAGGCGGAGCAGATACATGCTTTTGAGGAGTTAAAGAAACGCCTCACCACCGCTCCCATTCTGGTACAGGCTGATTACTCTAGACCGTTTGTTCTGAGAACGGATGCAAGCAGCTACGCTGTTGGAGCTGTTCTCTTACAGGGCGAGGGCACTGAAGAGCGCCCAATAGAATATGCTAGCCGTCTCCTCACATCCGCCGAAAAGAATTACAGCACCACTGAGCGCGAGGCGTTGGCTGTGATCTGGGCAGTGGAACGCTTCAGGGGATATATTGATGGACACCAGGTAAGTGTCAGAAGCGACCACCAGCCTCTCAAGTGGCTGCTGACTGTCAAATCACCTTCGGGTAGGTTGGTCCGTTGGGCTTTGAAACTGCAGTCTTTTAACATTACTTACCAGTACACTCCGGGCAAGGCCAACGTAGTCGCGGACACGCTCAGCCGCCCACCTTGCACAGAAGAAGGTACTGAGGATTGTGGTTTGTGCTCTGTTATTGTTAACCTCCCTTCCACTAGTCCAGCCGACATGCGCGCCGCTCAATTGGAGGATCCTGACCTGGAAAAGGTCATACAAGATCTGGAAAGCCCCGAGGAACTTACCCTCGGTCGTTGGCTCGAGCGTGGTTACGTGTTGTCTCATGGTGTCCTTTACCGCTATGATGCTGATGGCGACTCAGAGGATGCTCAACTGGTCGTTCCAAGGTCAATGAGAGAAAACATTCTCAAGGAGCTTCATGACTCCCCTACCGCCGGGCACCAAGGCATAGAGAGGACCCTTCAGCGGCTGAAAGAAAGGTACTATTTTCCAGGGATGCGCAGGTATGTCACCGAGTATCTCAAGCAGTGCGTTGAGTGCCTTCGCTACAAACCCTTGAACCAAAAGCCAGCTGGTCTCTTACAAACTCCGGTTCTTCAACAACGAGGCGAAGTCCTGGCAATCGACCTGTTCGGTCCGCTCCCAACCGGAGACAAGGGGGAGCGGTGGATATTCCTAGTCGAAGACGTCGCTACAAGGTGGGTGGAACTGTTTTCTCTCATAGATGCTACTGCTGAGACTTGCGCTCGTATCCTGCTGGAGGAGGTGTTCCTCAGGTACGGACTTCCAAGACGCGTCGTGTCGGACAATGGTACGCAGTTCGTTTCGGCGGTGATGCAGCAGTGTATGTACGTGTTAGGCGTGAAACAGGAGCTTATACCGCTATATCATCCGGAAGCAAATCCTGCCGAGCGAAAGAACCGGGACTTGAAGGTGCAATTGTCCATTCTTGTCAAGAACACCCATACAGCTTGGCCTAAGCACCTAGCGTCAATTCGATTTGCAATGAATAGCGCCACATGCTCCACCACCGGTAAGTCGCCTGCGTACTTAACTCTAGCGCGTGAGCTGAGGACACCCTTTGACGTCCACCACGATTTACGGGGCGTCCTTGATAAGGAAAACTTCGTTCATCAGGTCACCCCTTTCCTACGAGACTTTGTCTCGTCGCTCTCTGATATCAGGGATAGGGTTGAGAAGTGCCAAGACGTTCGCAAGGACGTAGCTGACACTTCTCGTCGTAAAACGCCTAGATACGAGGTAGGAGATCTAATCTTACTCAAAACGCACAACCTAAGTAATGCGGCAAAGCATATCACGAAAAAGTTTATGCCAAGGCGTGATGGTCCGTACCGCATAGATACTATCATCAGCCCAACGACTTTCATCATTTCAGATCTCGATAATAATGTTATAGGGAAATATCACAGCACTGACTTAACCCCGTTCACGTCTCCGTTAGAGTCTAATGTGCCGGTTAGGCCTAAAGGGCGTAGAGGAAGGCCACGCATCCGCGATTCAAGTCCCAAGTCGGACCCGGGACGTACTTCCAACTTGGAGGGGGAGTGTGTAGTACAATGTCCTAATGACGTTTATATTCATGACACTGGCAGCCCCATTGGATCGGGCGTGTCAGTCAAGCAAAGCCATGGCGTGCCGACAGCCAGCGCCATCTCTGCGCGCGGACGAAAACTAAGACGACCGAGCCGTTACTTAGACTAGGTAGTTAGTTCGCTCACGCTCGGCGTGGAAACAGGACATAATCCAGAACTTTGTTTGTTTTCGGTTCTACCCTTGTTTTAGTGTCCGTGCTCGTTTGTGAATTGTTTTTTTAAACCTTTTGTGTGTGTCCCAATTATAATCTGACTGTGTATACGTGTGGTTTTTATAATACCTACCTAACTCTTAGACTGAGCCAGACCGGGCATAACTATTAAACCATTCCATTAGTTTAAGTATAACCTTGTGTTTTTTCTTGTAATTCTTTATTTTACCCGTTTCTACCTGTTCAATGTCAAAAATATTATGAACATGACACAGTACCTACATACAAAACGTTATTAATAAATAAACTGAACTGTACTGAACAAAAATAACACAGTTAGACGGGCGGCGGCCTGCCAGTGTTATCAGCACGGAACGGTTAATACATGAATTCATTCTTTCTTCAAAATTAATAATCACACTAATAATATAAAAACGAAAGTTTGGATTAAACTTTTTAAACTTTCGTATTTATCGCGTAGCTTTTGTTTTATTTCCCCTACGTTTGGATGGAAAGTTTGGATGTTTAGATGTACGGATGGATGGATGGTTGGTACCTCTTCACGTCAGAACTACTGAACGGATCGGGCTGAAATTTTGCGTATAGGTAGTTTTAGGCCTCGAATAAAACATGGGTTACGTTTTATCCCATAAATCAGTTTCCATGGGATAGAAATAACCATAAAACGTGTCCATAGAAACAAGGCGTGCGAAGCCGCGGGCGGAAACTAGTATTATAAATTCGAAAGTTTTGATGTATAGATGAATGTATGTTTGTTACCTCTTCACGCCAAAACTACTAAACGGATCGGGCTGGAATTGAAAGGAAATTCTAATCCTGAAATCGAACGTAATTGTTTGTCCTATACATCTCATGGGATAAATATCACCTTTAAACGTTTCTCTATAGAAACATCTATATAATTATAATTATATAATTGTAAATATAATTACTCTATAGAATTTTAGCTAGCGGGTTTGCACGCGTTGTTTCTAAAATATACCTACCCAGTTGTGGGCGTCTCCTAACCCCGACATAATAAGACCCCGTGCATCAGGGATGTTTGCTGAGTATGAGATGGATGGGTTTGCTGCCATCCTCCGGAAAAAGACGGTATCCCTGATGCGCAGACTGCGGGATAGCCCCAACAGCATCCTACAAGCTATAGCTGGCAGAATTTCTTCGCCAATATGGCAGCTCTTTGTGCAAAGAGTAATATAGAGTCTTGTGTATTAAATTGATTTAATTTATAGTTTAATTTAATTAATAATTTATTTGGTCTGATTCAATTTAATTAATTTCTGTGTAATTTTATTTTAAACTCATTTTATTTAATTTGTTTCAATTTAATTTTATATGATTAAATTTAATTAAAATTTAATTAAATGGACTAGGTAGGGTAAGAATGGTGATGATATGGATCAGTTGAGCTATCTGTAGACTGTTTGCAACAGTCGGCAGTTAGCTCAATTGTTTCAATTGTAAATACTAGTATAATTTTCTTTGTGAATAAATGTCTTATTGGCTAGAATATAATAATATAAGGTAAGAATAGATACTAACATTTAATATAAGAGATAATTATTTCTGTTACTAACAAATTATGGAACATAGTAATCTTAAAATAAATGAATTTGAATTTGAATAAAGGCTGCCGGGGTAATGATGTAAACTGATTCGTCTTATATTACTTACTAATGTTAAATGTACTATGGCTATACCTTTAAAACCTTATGAAGTTTATTCTGCGTATCACGGAATAGAGAAGAAAGGTGGAAGTGGTAAGTAGGCAAGGCACGCGTGCCGCAATTACGCATTGTTACGCTTAACTGATCCCAGATGGGTTCTAACATCGCGTGGAGTAGCTAGTCTCGCGACAAATTCATTTTTCTGTAGTTATACGGTATTGTTCGATTTTAGAGTGTAGAAATGATAATATAAAAATCTTCAAAATAGAGGTGTTTCGTACCTTCGATACGTATGATTTGCATTGTTTTGTCGTAAAATCATTTTGTTTCAATTCATCAATAATTTAGTAGAACGGTTAGTCAGATTCAACCTTGCAATTAATATAAAGTTGATATTAGATTGATTCTATTCTTTACCACTCAATTAGTGATGTAGTCAAGTCGGATGTTGATTTTATCGATTGATATCGATACAAGAAACTAAAAATGTTTATATTAAATTAAATATTGATTTAGCATTAGTTTCTAACCGCGGCTTCGCACGCGTTGTTTCTGTGAAAACATTTTCTATCCTATGTGAACTGATATATGGGCCGTAAGAAGTAGCCGATGTTTGATTCCAGGATTAGAATTACCTATATGCAAACTTCAGCCCGATCCTTTTAGTAGTTTTGGCATCAAGAGGTAGTAACAAACATCCATCCATCTATTCATATAAATATCCAAACTTTCGCATTATTAACAAAGTGTGATTTACATTACAATACAAGTCACTAAATAGACATCATTTGGTCCTCCAACTTTCATTTAAAACATGTAATTATAGTTTAAAATATATTTGTGTACCAAATAAATAACTAAACTCCCAACAAGTCATATTTTTGCGAATTGATAAATCGGATATCTATCGATATCGTTCAATGTGCTACCTGGTGCAGCTTTGGTCGAGTAGCAGTCGATGGTCAACCTATCACGTGAATGTCTATCATATGTCTAACGCAATTAAGTATATAATTGCATCCACTAAAACTACCGCCATCTATGGTCAAGTAGTGGAATTGACTCGTCAATCGAATGTTTGATTACTAATGACTGTAAATACCTTGAAGGTTTATTTCCAAATCTGCGACGTTGGCTAGTTTTGACTAAACCTAAAACTACCAATCAAACGAATTGTTTCTTTGTAGGTAGGTAATTGTAATGCATGATATGATTACTGGTTCATCTGTGTGAGATTGGCAACAACAGTGCCTTTAGTAATTTTGTTGCATTGCACTTCCACCTTTGTTCTCTATTCCGTGCTGCGTAGGCATAGTGTAGGTTTTTGTACTTGGGTACTCGGAGTACAAAGTGTGTTCCCACGTTACTAGTTAGGTCGCACTACGTAGGTACCTAGAATCTTGCTTTCCGGAAGCGACCAGTGACCGCGATAATTTTTTAAAATATTACCGCTATCTATCTGTATCCGGTGAGGTATTTCTGTTGTTATCTTATATGTACCTAGGTAGACATTACCCACCGTGCAGTACCTAGGTACGTACAATTGCCTTTTATATAAATACAATACGAAATTTTTAGAACAGTCCTTCTACAATTATTGTAAAGTTCACAACAAGTACCTATTCAAGCAACTAGTTAAAATCAACACAACTGTGATGGAAAGGTAATAAACATTTATAGTTTTGGTTCACTTATAGCCAATAACAAAGCGTAAATTATTAGGTCACACGCGTACAGAAACTTAGCTTTTTTGTAGTTTTTTATTTTATTATTATTTTTTATTTATTGTATTTATTTTGATTGGTGAATTTGTTGGGTACCTACCTAAATATAATTTTATCGGGATTTCGATGTTAGTTGGTTTCTAGTGGGTTTCTAACATACATTCGGAAGCAGCTAGTCCCTCGTCATTGACAAAGTTGCAACTATCTAACTATACAGGGTGCCACGGAAAGGGTGTACTAAGTACTAAGGCGAAAGGGAGTGATTTTGGACATCGAGGGGGTCAATATTAGTTCTAAGATTGGTTGAATGTTGAACACTTTTTTACTTATTTTGAAAAAAAAATGTTAAGTACGTGTATTTTTAGTAACTGTATTCTTACAATAATATGATTATTTTGAAATTTCAAAGGATATAAAACTATAGGATATGGATATAACTTTTTTGTGATTTTTGTGATTTCATGACACACTGGTTTTGCTGAAAAACCGGGGCGGTATACTTAATTCACCTGGCGTAATTCACCCGGGTGCACTAAATACATTTTTTGTAGACTTGATTCACCCTGGTCATTTCCGGGTGCATTAAATGCACTAGTTAGTAGATTTAAATCACCTTGATAAACCAAGAATTAAATTTACTAAATCAGAGTACTATAAGCACCTACAAAACCGATTTGAAAGATAAAATAATTATGGAGTCCAAGCAGAAAACATAAGTGAAATATTTCATTATGATAAATAATGCAATAGTGCGTGTAAAAGAACAAGTATAGGACGAAACATCGGGTTATTCCAGTTTTCCCCTTTGAAGGATACCTCATAAGGGGGTAAACAGGAATTCATTTTTTTAACGTTCATTTTTCGCCCTCAATTTCATTTTAGCAAAAAATTAATATGCGCACCTGACCCGGCGAACTTTGTACCGCTCTCACCTTCTAAACCTTGCTTGAACTTATAGAAATATTTCAAAATCTTATTTAGCCAAATCAGTCTAGTCGTTCTCGACTTATTGTGAGAATAACAAACGTCAATTAATTTTTATACAGGGTGATTGGTAGCTGGGTGCAAATCTTCAAAGAAAAGCTAGAATAAACCATTTTGAACCATTTGATTTGAGCCATGGTAGCCTAAGACGAAGTCTCACCGTTGATTTTTCACGAAATATGTTGATTTTTGGGAAGAAAACCTAAAATTCAACGGTTAATCGCTAATAATCGCCGGTTTAAACAATAAGTGAACGACTTAGGTTACCAGTTTGAACATCTGTATTTAATCACAAAGAAAATTATACAAGTACTTACAATTGAAACAACAGCCTACAGGTAGCTCAACTGATCCTTATTATAAGTAACATAAGTAAACTATTTTTTTTATAATATTCAATTAAAATAATGTGTAAGCAATCCAACAAAATATGTCCTAATTTTCTGTAACTACAATCATTTTATTGTAGTCATTTAAAGTTCATGAATATATTCTAAAAATTTTAGAAACCCGGTTTGGATACCAATTTAAAGTAAACGTAAGATGTTTTTTTTGTTCAAGCCTTATTGAAAACATAGCTGATTATTGTTATTTCTTTTGAGGTATCGTTTACGAGGACAGGTTGCAAGAGGTTGCAAGCCATTGAAATTAGAGCCTTTCCGTGGCATCCTGTATAAGAAAGAATTTAGTCATTTGTAAGATGTTAACTTAATGGATACTAGTGTTATCCAAATTATTTTAGCCGCACCACTGAGTAATGTATTATGGCAGTAAAATGATTAAGGTTAATTTTAGACATCATTTAGTCTTAAATAGTTAGTTTGGTTAAAATATGGAACTGACATAGTCCTACCCAATGATTAAAAGGCTTTTAAATATATAAGTAAGTTTAAGGAAAACTATTTGATCAGACACGGAAAATTTGAGTTAGTACCTATGTAGAAAGAACTGTATTGTGTAGCTCTGGTTAAATTTTGAAATCATAATACTTACTAGATGTTATTGTAAAAGTAAGCCATTTTACATTCAATTACTGTGATTTTAGAATGTCCGACATAGATGCCAAGCAAGTGGTGAGGATGGAAAACAGCTCATACATACTGGATGAAGAGCAGCTCCGGCTGATAATGACGAACGAAGCGATCCAAGACTTGCCTGTTGCTTTGGTCTGCATCACGGGGGCTATTCGCAGCGGCAAGTCGTTCCTCTTGAACTTCTTCCTGAGGTACCTCAATGCCCCGCCAGTTGCTCGCAACGACGGTTCATGGCTCGATAACGACGACGAACCCCTCAATGACTTCAGCTGGAGAGGTGGCACTGAAAGAAATACAACAGGCATACTCATGTGGCCAGAACCCTTTGTCATAGAAACTTTCAATGGAGAACACGTGGCGGTCTTTTTAATGGATACACAAGGCACCTTCGACAGTACCAGCACTGTCAGAGACTGCTCAACTATTTTCGCGCTATCTACACTTCTTGCTTCATTTCAGATTCACAATATTTCTGATGCCATCAAAGAAGATGATTTACAAGATCTCGAGCTATTTACAGACTATGGAAAACTCATGAATGAGAAGAAGCAAAGTGGAAAAGCTTTTCAGGTATTGCAATTTCTCATCAAAGACTGGATGAACGACGAAGAATATAATTACGGTGCAGTTGGAGGCGATGCTTACCTAAAGAAAACATTAACAGTAAGCCCTATGCAGCCCATTGAATTGCAAAATATACGTAAGAATATTATTTCTTGTTTTGAAAAAGTCGCCTGTTTCCTCATGCCACACCCTGGCTCCTTTATAGCGAGACGCAATTTCCAAGGTCGCCTCTCTGAAATCGAAGATGACTTCAAATTGGCTGTTAAAGACCTTACATCTTTAATTTTTGGTCCCAAAACACTAGCCAAAAAGCTAATCAATGGGCAGCCAGTAAAATGCCGAGAGCTGTTCCAGTACTTCAAAGTTTATATGAATATTTTCAATAGCGACAAGCTTCCTGAACCCAAGACTATTTTTACATTAACCTCAGAGACTGGCATATTGATGGCGTATAATGAGGCACGGGATCAGTTTGAGCGCAATATGAAGCTATCGTGTGGAACAGAGGCACCGAGTTTGTCACAGCTAGAAGTCGTCAATACTCACCATAGAGAAGTAGAAGCTGCTACAGCCATATTCAAAGCCAAAAAACTAATGGGTGAACAGGTTGTCATTGACAAAAAGCTCCAGGAACTTACTGACGAATTAAATAAACGTCAAAAAGAGTACTTGGAGATAAATTCATCGAAAACCATGGGACCCAAAGACAGAGGGCTGAAAGCTTATGATGCAGCAATCAAAGAAGTGTGTCCGAGTGGAATTGAACAGGTATGTGTACACGCAGCTGATGTCCAAATTCTTCACCAATACGCATTCGAAGCTGCCGAAAGAGCATTTGACAAGGATCGGAAAATCATACCTGGTCAGAAAGATACCGATAGAGATCAATTTATCAAAGTAGTTAAATCAAAGTTAAACGTTCTTAAATTGACAAATAAGCAAAATAACATTTCTGCTGCCACCGATGTGAAATCAGAATATTTTCAAACGATGGTTTCTAAATGTAACCATAAACCAAAGTACAGTAACGAAGATTTTGAAAAAGAGCACCAGAAGGCTTATGATGCAGCTATCGCAAACTTTGTTGCTAGGAGATGTAAAAACGGAGTGATTCTAAAAGACACGTATTTCGTCGATTATTTCAAATACAAGTTAGAGCAGGATTTATGGTTACAGTTTAATATTTTGAAGCAAATCCATCAACGTCAGAATAATTAATGAAATTAGATAAAGACCAAAATGTTATGTACTTCTCCCAAGCTTACTATTGAAAGCAACAAGCATTGTGATAAAACAACACGATTTCTTAACGTGTTGTATCTTATCAATGAAATACTGAGTACCACTTTAATCACTGAAATAATAACAATATACAATAATTATTATTAAAAACTTTATTGGTATGTAATAATAATAATAAGTATTAATTCATAAAAAAGGTCATCATATCAAGTAGGTATTTAAAACAATTTTACGGTCAAAATATTCTAAAGTTGAGTAGTACTTATACCTAACCTTTTAAAGTCAAGGTGATTCCTTGCTCTAAGTTTACACTTGTGTTTAGACGGGAGGGCTCATACCTGCGGCCTCTTGAGGGATATTATGTTCAAGTTTTATTGATGTGTCTAGTTTAACTATGATATTGACACAGGTGGAACATATAAAGAATAACCCTATTTAGCTATTTGCTAATAATTAAATAATAACCTAAATACACGTATTTACTAATTTGTAATAATGTAGCCCAAGACTATGATAGAGTTCTTAGCACGTGCTCTGCCTGTTCGTAGTCAATATTTAGCAAGTAGTGCGTTACAGTTTGTTTACATTCAATATAGGTATTTTTATGTAGAGTTATTATTTTGTTGATTTTATTATAGAGGTAGGGTGCTAAAAATTGTGCATGATGGTGAGCAAAACTTGTTTTATTATGTATTTGATTTGAAAACTTTATTTTTTCTTCTTTTATTGCAAATATCTATATTTGATGGTTCCTTGTGTTGTTTTAGAATAATTTGTAAAATAAATAGTTTTCTAGCTGAAAGTATATTGCATTCATTGAATAGCTGAGTAGTTGGGTATCTATATGGTTTGGAGTAAGCCACTTTTAGCACTGCTCTCTGAGCTCTCTCAAGTGTGAGCAGGTGAGTTTTTGCAGCTCCACCCCAAGATCTAATACAATACAACAACAATGACTGGCAGAGTGCGAAATACGTGGTCTTGATCTGGTTTTCCTTCACTACGTGTCTAATATTTCTGAACACTGCAATCAGTTTGCGTACTCTACCTATAATAGAGTTAATATGTGGCAAGTATGTCATGTGTTGGTCAATATTGACACCCAAGTATTTTGTGGAGGTACTTCGTTCTAGAATGGGGCAGGAGCAATTTACTCTTGTACTATGTCTAACAAAATTGATGCCATTGAACCACAATGTCATGGTTGAGCTTAGTACGATCATTGTGACGAAAGTACGATTGTAAATTTTTAACATTTTAAATAAATATGAGGTGAAAGCTACTTATGTTCTACTTAAGCTACTTTAAGTACCTGTCCACTCTACTTCCTTCTTCGCCCATTCCTTTACTGCCCGGGCTGTACAACTATGGAACGTATTGCCAGTCTCGGTGAGGCGAGCAAAGTCGCTACCAATCTTCAAAACCATGGTAAAGGAGCACTATTTGTCGTGTTGTCACTGAACGTATAGCTGAGTCCCTATGCATATATGTAGTTTATGTAAGTATATGTAGGTATATATTTAATTTTATGTATGTAGTATCATATTAAAAGTATTTATTTATATAACCTCCACGAGCACACAGATCCCCTAGTACTATCCAATGATCCTATCCATCCACGGTTGTCTGGTAGAGATCGCTCTTGAGCGATAAGACCGCCACTTGTCACTTAGTTTTTAAGCTGTTTTATAGTAATGTTCCTATCTGTAAGTGTGCAATAAAGAATTTTCTTTCTATCTATCTATCTATGTTTTTAGATATAAATAATGTCACGCTCGGTCAACATGCCTCGTGCCCATCCCGTGCCATGACTTTGTAGCGCCCCAGTGAAGATTACTTTTTCCTCATAGATTTTTTGTTCTTGCACGTGACTTGTTACATTGCAGGTCTTTTGTTGTTTAAGTTTAAACTTTTTGGGCTCTGCTTTGATTCCTTTAAAAAAAATTAAGGATGAAAAAGTTAGTCCCGTTAGTAGGCATGAGTATTTACGATAAATTTACACAGTTACGACCATAGAAAAAATCCTAAGCCTATGTCTGCGACTACCGTAAGTAAAATCCACTATCCTACTAATCCTATCCTATCCTTATAATATTACTAATATTATAAATGCGAAAGTTTGGATGGATGTATAGACGGATGGATGTTTGTTACCTCTTCACGACAAACCTACTGAACGGATCAGGCGGAAATTTTGCATACAGGTAAGTCTAACCCTGGAATCAAACATAGGCGACCTCAAAACGTTTCTATAGAAACAACGCGTGCGAAGCCGCGGGCAGAAGCTAGTAATATTATAAAGCAGAATGTTTTTGAAATCTGAATTTTTTTAACCTACGGTCTCCAAAATTACTGAACAGAGCATGATGAAATTTTGCATACATTTAGAGCAAAGCCTAACTTAGATAATACTTATTAGATCGAAAATGCGCGTGCGAAGCCGCGGGCAGAAGTTAGTCATACATACACATAATAAGAGCTTAATAACTACACACAATAAGTAGATCTTGGTACAAGGGTACAGAGATTAAAAACTTATGTATTTTTTACGATAGCTACTCAAGTTTATATTTAATAAGATTATATATTAGAAAATATATTAGACTTGTACGGCGTCATCGTAGGTTTTGTGGAAAATTTTAATATTGCAAGGAAAAATCCAGAAAAAGATGAGCGACTTATATTAAAAATGCAACATCCAAGCAATTGGTCGTAGAATACTTTGAGCTATGGAGCCTCACTCAAGCCTCTGCTATTTTTATATTATTTAGTATCCTACTATATTTGAGCTCCGCCTACTGTATTTCTGGAAAAAATTTAGTAGAAAACTATTAAAAGAAACTATTAAATTAGGGCCTTGAAATGGTCAAAATGGCTTATCTATAAATCAACTAAGCTACTATTTGGATTTTCTTTCTTTCTTTTTGTTCTTCCTATATTAGGCGCATAACTAACGCTATTTTAAGTAATAAAAACGTTAAAATGTGCTCAATAAAATGGCTTGCTCCGCTCGCCGATAATAATCCTTCCTTTTTTCGATTATGTCCAGAGCTTAACTACTCCACTGAGGAGTTCCGAGGACCCGACAAAACACAAACAAATGGCGACTCGCTAGGCTAGCCGATCACATTCATGTCTTTTAACCGGTGTGTCATGTCCAGGGCTCACTTCTTGGGGCGGACCCCAAAAAATCTATGAGCCCTGACAAAAACATAAAAAATATGGCGACTTGCTCCGCTCGCCAGTAACATTGTAACCGCCGGTAACGAGGAAGATCCCCAATACTATATTCGAACCAAAATAAGTTGGCAACCCTAAATAAAGCTCTTACAGAAGTGCTTGTCATCACTTAAATAAAGAAATAATAATAATAATGCTGGACAATTCACAAAGCATTATCTAGCGGCTAGATAATGCTCTGTGAATTGTCCAGCATTATTATGGCTAGATTCTAGCCCCAAGCAAAGCAGAGCTTGTGTTAAGGGACTTAATACAATACACTACATACATAGATATATATTTTTGATCATACATAGAAAACATCCAGAACACCCGGAACAAATATCTGCAGTTTGTACAAACATTTGTCCTGGGGCGAGAATCGAACCCGCAACCTCTTGCGCCGCAGACCTTCGCCCGCCGCGCCACAGAGGTCGTCATTCACAAGCACACTATTATAATAAGTCTGCATTGTACAAATAATATTATTTTTCGTAAAAACACTCATCAAATTATGCAAGTGGACAAAATCGTAAGCTTGAGAGACATCCCAATTACATCTTATGAACATCTTCGGTGTGAATTTATTTCTTATTATTTCTCACCCACCGCACAACTTTCAACGTATGGGGTGGGGACTCGCTCTCGTGCGAGGGTACAACTAGGTAATTCCTTTTTATCAGAACCAGAACGAAAAGCTCTCGCACAAAAAAGACATCACCATTTTCAAAGTTGTTATTCCAAGAGGGTGCTGAAAACCGTTGTGCCAGGGACGAATTAAGGGCTTCGGTTTTACTGGTAGAATCTTGCATCATGCATTACGTAAGCAAGGATTATTCTCCATCTAGATATCCCTGACTGGAAGACACTTGTTTTTTTTTTATGAAATCGAGACATTGTCCAAACGACAGCAGTGGTCGCTTGATTTCTTTTGACAGCAGCCCTAGATAGATAATGACGTTTATAAGTGAGCACAATTTGGGATGAGAGGATTTCACTAGGATTAGATAGATGGCTGTGTGGTGCCGCCGGCTTAGAATTTGCACCACCCCAACTCTTCCCGCGGGTGTCGTAAGAGGCGATCTAAGGGATATCCACCAGGGCGGGCAGCAGTGCCCCTGCAGAACAATTCTACCACCGAACTGCGATCCCCAACCCGCATGCCCAGCGTGGGGATTATATTACCCCCCATGTGATAAAAGCCAATAAGGCGCTTATCAGGGGGAGGCCTGCATCCAGTAGTGGACCACTACAGGCTGTTGAGATGAGGTGAGATAGATGGCGTTACCAGTGGATTGATAATAACTTATTATCAATCCACTGGTAACGCCATCTATCTCACACATATTTTAGGCTTATTGTGCGTTTTTAGTGCATATTTCAAGCTTTTTTAGTGCATATTTGCATGCATATTTAGGCACTTTGTTAGTGCATATAATCCGATGTCTAATAATAACCCAACATTCCGCAGCCCAACCGTCTACTAATCCTGAATACGACCCTACTTAAGACGTTCCGATCATGTTTTCACCTCAATTACTCCTTTTCCTTTTCAATTTATATGAAAATGGAATAAAATTCAATGGATTTTTGTTAGCTTTAGAATGGAAGAGATTCTGAAAAATCAATACTTCCGCTCTAGGTATTTTGAATTGAATTGACACTAACCTAATATCCGAGTCAGTTTTAGCGAGATTAACTGCTGATGTATGAAAAATTTCAGCTCGATCCGTTCAATAATTTAACAGTGAAGAGGTAACCAACATTCAAACTTTCGCATTTATATTATACTAGTTTCTGCCCGCGGCTTTGCACGCAAATTTTCGGTATAATAAGTAGCCTATTGCTTAAGTTAGACTACGTTCTAAGTATATGCTACATTTCATCTTGATCTGTTCAGTAGTTTTAGAGACCCAAGCTAACAGAAATTTCGCATTTCACAAACTTTCGCATTCATAGTATTAGTAGGCAGTAGGATTTACACTCAGAAGATAATTTAAAACTTAAGACCAATTTATAGGCTTTTCGTAGAGTATCCTACTGGCCATATTCTCGTGTGCCAGTAATTCAGACCCGCAGTTTAATTAGCCGGAGCAGTTACGATATATCAAGGTGTAATCGAGGCTGACCGGCTGCAGATCTAAGTGCTCGGCAAATGGATGGGTTCCGGATAGAAAGCGACCGTTATGAACTGGCTTTGTCCGTCAGTTTTAAATTTGTATATACAGAAAATCTGAGTTTTCTATAACAAAGAAAATTACAATTGAAGAATACAAACAAATTAGAACTAGTAATGAATTCGTTGGTTAAAAAAACGGGGTCCCCGAGGTAAAATACCTTGATTGTTGTTAAAATAAGTCATGATACGAATTATCAAAACAAGTGATATTCAGCATTCCTTACACTGATCAGATCAAATACAGATAGGGTGTCCTTTATTTTTTAGAGTTTGTATTTTAGAACGCCCTATATATACAATTTTTTTTGAAAACTGTCCTAATCTACAGAAAAAATCCATAAATAATATTTTTAAAGCAGCAAGCCGAATTGTATTTGAGTCTGGTTCGTAAAAGTTAATCATCTAATATAAAAGCTAGTGATAATCATCGTATTGAGTTGTATTTCATAAAAATGTCATAAAAATCACTAAGTATGAGCCTAGCCGACAAATAACGGGTGCAAAACTTCTATCGAACCGGCAGTTTGGTTTTATCACATTCGTGAAGTGAAACTAGTCGTTAATGAAAGTGTAATCCTAGTTATTCGAGAGTCTATGATATACTTTAAATAACAAGAAACCCAACAAAAGCCTTAACTTATTGCGTAAAATAGAAAACTTGACTCATCAAATTTGGCGCAGTAAATAAATACTTTCTGTCAGATCTGTGGGGCATCGTCGAACCTAATATCGGTTCGTCAACAGACGTGGTTGTTCGTCGTACCTCCGAACCTAAAAATCACGATATCTCGGATTTATTGTATGCAAAGCGCTTAAATAAATTAGTAATACTAAATTAAACCTGATGAAATTACCTATTATATTGTACTATTCTTATTGTAGGACACTAAGTATTTATTTCATTTACAGATTTTCATTATCGGCACAGTTGCATTGGCATGCAACTGTGCCGATAATGAATGTCTATTTTCGTTAGGTATAAGAGCTACATAAGTGGAATTCAAATAGTTTTTACTCAAAACTAAACCCATTTATTAAAATAACTATTACTTATGTAGCTTTTTAATCTTTTTTCTTCGGTCAATCGTTGAAGGCGCCTCGAGCTACTCTTAGACATGCCTGAGCTTTAAATTTTAATTAATCCCTACGGCATTAAGCTCCAAATCTATGACACTCGGTGTGCGTGATAAATTAAACGATTATTATAATAATAGGATGTAAGACTTAATTGAGCTCAGAATAATGTTGATAGGTAGGTTGGTACAGTCACTGTCTAAAAGAGCTATACAGATGAATACCCCAAAACCCCGTAAACAATACTACAGAAACCGTTAATTTACACAATTATTCATGCTACGGCTCCACCTGCGTTAGCGTTGACGTTAGTGTTAATGTCCAATGCGCGTCCACGCGTTAACAGAACGTTTTTATAAAAACAAGATCCGTCAAGTGCGAGTGTGACTCGCGCGCCAAAGTTTTCGAACTTTAGTCAAATATGCAAATATATACTATAGGTAAGTACCAGTTACAGACTTCGCTATTTTAATGAATATCTAAAGACAGTCGGCTTCAGATGGATGGCTCTGCAAACTTCGGAGATTAGGGGGTAATGGTAATTTTATCGAAGTTTTTCAAAATATTTCATAATAATTTAAAACTGTTCTGAAACGCACAATTTATAAAATGATAGCTTTCATTTGGGGTACCCCACTTGATCTTATATATAGGTCTCTTGTAAAATTTCTACAGCATAATTTGTACTGAAAATTATCATTCTAATTTTTTTCTGAATATAATATAATATTTTTTTTCTCTGAATAGGCGCACGATATTTATTGTTGTTATTGTTTTAAATTTCTAGTTAACAGCTTCGGTAGTGGTATTCAAGAGGGGAAAGGATAGACAGAGTGAGACCATGTACCTGAACGAAAGACTATAATCCAAGTGTCCCCCAGTAGGTATATCGGTGATAGACAACGAGAATAATCCAGTCATTAGAAGGTAATGTTAATTATGACCGACTCGTGAGTATGCTCGATTTCATAAAGATACTTCTAATCAGAGCAAGGAAGGTTTTTGTTTGTTAAATTCATAGATATACATCTATGGTTATATTGTGTACCTAATTCTTTATATTACGTCGTATTTGCTCAGAGCCTTCTGGAGTCGAGCGGTTTTAGCGGCTTTAGGAGTAGTGCGGATAGCAGTTTACGGGTCAGTTTAAGGTATACGGGATTTCGGAGTCTTCGTTTGTTCAACTCTTTTAGGCGGTGAAGGTACCAGGTTCATCATAACCATGTTTCTCATGTGTCTTAATATGTCATTATGTTAAAACGATGTTATGTTACCCGTTGAGTTGAAAAACCGGTGGATGAATGTATAATAAGCTATACCCACATATCTACTGGCTAATGCGCCCTGTAATTTAATAACAAAATTAATTAATTGGTACTTAGTCTAATTTTGCTTTTGACGTCTTGAGAAGGATTTCGAGACATAAAAATAATATACAAAATAAAATTGCAATACTTTACTTATTTTGACTTTGCATAAGATTAACTCGTCCATTTGAATGCCGGGTCGTTGTTGAATTACAAAGAGTACCTATACACCACAGATAAAAAAATATTCTTTTTTAAATTCTGAAAAAAACAGATTTTTTTCTTTGTAAATTGTAATGTAAAATTTTCGTGTCCGACAATGCGGAACCTAGCTTTACGTGTCCAATCAGAGCGTGATATAAAGCTAAATCAGGTAGAATATAAACAAATCGTCATTCAACTCAAAGAAAGCGAAATCAAAGTGTTTTGAAAAATGAAAGGTGGAAACAAAACTAAGATTACTAAAGTGACCTCAGGGTGGTTATTAGAAAACAACATAAGTAGGTTCTGTAGAGACACCGCAGTCTCGCTTGGCAGAGATCAGGATGTACCCTTCGACGCCCCACTCTGGCCCCCAGGAGTTCTTCAGCACCCAGAAGAGTTCTCCGTATTCAACGCCGTAGCCGACCAGAGTCACTTCGTGGTTCAGACTGTTAGGATTGCTGGAACACAAAGGTCAATTTTGAGCGAGCACGTAGTGTTACAATTATTAGCCATAGGTGTCCCACTGCTGGGCACCTCTGCTCCCTTCACGCCTCTCGATCAGGGTGACTGTAATCTGTACCCGCTGTAAACGGCTACCAAATTCATTCGTTGTTATATTACTGTAAACGATACCCGTTTTCTATGACCTTCAAATTGCTTGTTAGCTGGACATACGCAGTATCCATTTCGTCACAATTACGTACCAGTTGACTTTAAATTGTTTTTCATCGACTTTATTGAAACAATAGAAAAAACAATTGAAGACATCTCAGTTGCGTACATAGAAAGGGGTTATTGTACATTTGCCGCGAAGTAAATTCGTCGCGAAAAAAGCATGTGTAAATTCACCACAATTATATTTTTCTAAAAATTCCTTTGTTAATAATTTTTATTTGGGTAAGTTCGTTACATTGCTTTCCGCATTGCAGCAGAAAAATCAAACAATAAGTAAAAAAAAAAAAAAAAACGTTAATATTATTGTGTACAAAGGGATACTTAAACCTTTATTCACAAAGAAAATTATACAAGCATTTACAATTGAAACAATTGAGCTAACTGCAGACTGTTGCAAACAGTCTACAGGTAGCTCAACCGTCAGTTGAACGTTAATTGTTTTTCATAATCAGGATTCCATAATTTAACCTTACATATAGGTACATAATAATCACAGTTCACAATGGGCTGATTTACCCATACCATCACAAAAATATAAAAAAATTGAAAAAAGGGCGTGGTGTGACAAGACACCCGGTTCAATAATAATAATAATGCTGTACAGTTCACACAGCAACATCTAGCTAATATACTATAATAATAATAATAGCCAAGGTCTAAGGAGAGCTTTTGGTATGGGTAGTTCCTAGATAACTGATACATATTTGATACATTAGCTACTTTATAGCGAGCATTACATAGGTAGACATTTTTAAAACACCCCGAACAAATAAATAAATAAATAAATTATGCTGGACAATTCACACAGCATTATCTAGCCCCAAGCTAAGCAGAGCTTGTGTTATGGGTACTAGATAACTGATATACATAATACAATAGGTACACTACATAGATAGATATTTTATATTATACTCGTACATAGAAAAACATCCAGAACCCCTGAACAAATATCCGTAGATATTACAAACATTTGTCCGTAGGCGGGAATCGAACCCGCAACCCACGACGCAGACGGCACCTTCACCCACTGTGCCTCAGAGGTTGCCAATAATAGCAAAGTTTTTATTAAGTTTCTAGTACCTCTCCTTTCACTTACCAGGTTGCATCGTAATATACTCCGCTTGAATATAAGTAGAATCGGTCAGTTACATCAAGGGAAACCGAAAGGGGTCCATGGTTCAGCACCGCCACCTAAAAGCATTTTGTTGAAGTCATTCAATGATTATTGCAAACCAAGGCCTGCCTTTATGGGTGAAATGAGGGTTTGTCCCTACACATAGGCAGATTCTCAAAATGCCATTTGGATTTTCTCACCAGATAGACTTTGTATAAATTGTGTAATTTTTATATATATGTAGGTATGAACATCTTTACTATACTACAAACTAGGTACTGGATAATTCTCATAGCGTCGTCGTCCCAAACTAAGCGCAGCTTGGGTTAGTTATGGATACTAGATAGCTGATAGAAATAAAGACAGAAAAAAGAAACAACCAAGTAGAGCTTGGGTTAGGTTAAGGGTACTAGATAGCTGATAGAAATAAAGAAAGAAAAAGAAGCAACCAAGCAGAGCTTGGGTTATGTTATGGGTACCAGATAACTGATATCACACTAATATTATAAATGCGAAAGTTTGAATGGATGGATGTTTGTTACGTCTTCACACCAAAAATACTGAACTGATTGAGCTGATATTTTGCACCGGTGTAGCTCTATGCCTGGAACCAAACATAGGCTACTTTTTATCCCATAAATCAGTTCCCATGCATAGAAATTACCTTTGAACGTGTCCATAGAAATTACGCGTGCGAAGCCGCGGGCAGAAGCTAGTACTTGATAAATTACAAAATATAGCAAATAATGTATAAATGTAGCTGTGATTGAAGTTACTTTTAGGTAGTAAATATCTTAGTAGGTAATTAATACAAAAAATACCTTCAAAGCTTCCTTATTGGTCGGGGTGACGTCAGTGAATCCTTTAATTGGGTATAAAGTCGTCATGTTATCGATGTGGCAGTAGCCATTCTACGAAAAGAAAGTAAATTAGCATATAAGTAGTTATGTACTACTGTAGCAAAATACGTATATTGCGCTATCAGGGGCTTACTGAAACAAAAGCAGTTTTCATCAAATAAATAGTGAAATTTTAAACAACATTATCATCAATCATTATAAGAAATAAAGTGTTAGGTAATTCATTTTGTGCACCAACTTCCATTTTGATTTGTGTGAAAAATGAGACGTGAATTATTTACACATGGTTCCGTTACATTCTGATAGCGCGTTTATAAATCAGAAATCAATTATATAGACATTTTTGGGGTCACAAAATAACCTCATACGACAATTTAGTTTTAATTTAATATTATCAAACAAAATTATTATCAATCATTAAGATTTATAGTGATAATGGATTCTTTTCACCTAAATTTTGTCCTTTAGTGGAAGAAGTGAAAAAGAAATCACTAGAACTTTTTTGTTGCAACGGGTATACGACCTTTCTGATGACAACAGTAACCGCAGAGAACAATTGCCCCTAATTCAGTCACAAATGAGCGTTTTATTAGACATTTTTCAATAAAATCACCTTATTTTCGTAAGATCCGTATTCTTCTTCAGTTGGTAGTCCGTATTCCATCATCCACGCATATGCTGCGTCATCAGACCCGCCCTCACAGCCACTACCTCCAAAGCTAACAAAAAAAACAAAATAAATAAAATTATTATTTAGATAAATAAACAAAAGAAAACGATGCCATTTGCAGAAGTTTAAAACCTGTAGAATATATTTGAGAATAACATCAACTCAATGTGTTTTGTTTTTAAAGTGCTTACACACACTTAGGGATAGTTCTAAGAAATTAAATAATATCCCAAAAAAAATTACCTAGACGGGACTAAAACCCACCCTGAGTGTGAAAATGAGCGTACTAACACGCTCACTCTACTACGAAATTTTATGCGAGAAAGTACAATTCATAGAGTTTATAGACGCCAAAAACAAACCCTTAAAATTTCACAAAAAAAACTAATATGTAGTTTTAACCGTTCCGCCCGAAACTTCTCAAACAAAACGTAAAAAAATAGATGGATAGATAGATAGATAGATAGAAAACACTTTATACTCAAATACAGGAAACAATAAAGAGAAAATGCTTAGAAAAAAGGAAGGGCGGCCTTATCGCAGAAAGCGATCTCTTCCAGGCAACCTTGGGATGGACTGGAAATAAAAGAACAAGAAAGACGGTGGCACTGAATAAATGTATAGATACCTATTTAAAGAAAACGAAACAAATACTTCACTACATATCTATAAAAATCACAACTCGAAAACTACGAAACATCGGGGAACAAATATGGGGTATTTTAAGGTACCCCGGGGGTGAGGCATTAATTTTTTTTTTGACGTCACTGTTTGGTCCACCCTGTATTATAGGTATCTCTAGTCTGCCGTGTAGGCTTTCAACATAGGTAAGTACATACATCAAAACTATATAATTGAATAGATTAAACATAGGAGAGCTGTAACTTACGCCCAAGCACAGTCGATAAGAGCTTGGTTGCTGAGACCCATGAGTCTTCCTCCATTGACCCTGGCCAGAGCGCCTTCAACGGCCGAAGTGGTACCAAACGTCCAGCAAGAACCACAGTCTTCTTGATCTGCAATATATCAAAAAATGCGATGTGGGTCGGCTGCCAGGTGGCTCTAATGAGTTATGTACGTCCTTTAGTATCTTATTGGTCCGGGCATCGATCCAGGTCTCGGTCGGCCCCCCATAGATTCACAATACGCACCCTAAAACCGTCTGTATCGAAAGAGATCCCATTTGACCTTCTGGGATACCATTTCAACTAGTGTCATTTATGCGCTCGGACAAGTAGCACGCCTAGCTAAATTGCAAAAATCACATGTGTAATCACATAAAAAAGACGGGATTTCCTATTATCAGTTTAAAATGCATTAAAATGCATTTTCACCACTTTATCGTGCTATTAGCCCCTTTTTCAAGAAATCAGCGTTGAAAATAATTTTCTGGTTAGCATTTACGATACAATTTTGACTTTCTTCTAAATTCATGAATAGAGAGGGTATTGTTTTTCTATTTATTTTTATTTTATGTGTTCTTGCGTTTATTTTTTAAGTTTATACCTTCTTAAAAAATCGATGAAAGTTTATACTAAAAAAATGTTATTATTTTATAAAGGTTCAAACAATTATAAAATAATAACAATACCTAGTTATTTTGATTTTAATAATTTTTATTTTCTTGTTGCATTATATTTGTTTAGTTTTCACTACACAGACACAGTTCTGTGATATTACTAACTACTTACATATGTAGGTACCTAACTATTTGTTGCCCGAAATAAAATATATTTAATTGGAAGGAACCAAGTGATTTAAAATATTATAAGTACTAGGTAACGGAATGATTTTCAGATTGTTCCTATAAAAAACAGCGTTTATTATTTTCACATAAAATTCAAACAAAATTAATTCGACTCTACTAATCTCTTGTTCCGTCTTCATAGAACTTGTCACGGCTCCGCGCAAACTGTCTGGCTTCAAAACAAGTCGTAGACAATTTCGAGCGTAATTTTTATTCTTGGTATCTACGGAGGAGGCGCTGGGCGGCGGATACCTTTTTATATTCTCAGGTTTTGGTACAGCACCTTAACAGTATTTACCTATATTTCTGCAGTTAAAATCTATAATAGCTTGCCCGTAGATCTCTAACTTCTTTCTGAGGTATTTAATAAGCCTATTCATAAACGTCCTAAGTTTTTGTCAAATGCTTTTTGGGATCTCCAAGAGTACTTGTAAGATGGTGTATGTTTTTTTGTAACAAACCTTTTACCTAATTGATCAATTTTATTTGTTTGCTGTACCGCTTATCTGGACATAACTGTCTAAAGTTGTACCCACTAAGTGAACACCGAATCGTACAAACAATATAACATTCTGACTTCTTCGAATTCAATAGTTTCCGTTGAAGTTTGAGACATAATAATTGGCCAAATTAAACTGCTGAGCAAAACCCGAAAAGTATTGAAAATTGGGAACGGCTATAGCTGTTTTTCATTACATTTTTACGATAACTATGTTTGCATACTAACATTACATATAAATACTTACTTTTCACCGGTGAAACGAGTCCTTCTACTCTAAGATCAACCTCTTCTGGCAACTTATCAGCGAGATCATCCAAAGTTTTTTGAGTGTAAGGGAATGGCACATTTCCGGTAGTTCCTTTACTGCGGCTACGGTAGCCTGTCTTCATCTCTTCGGGGGTACGGTCTGCAAACTTGTTCACGCCTAGCTTGTAGCCAAGGTTTTGGCGATTGGTCGAGGAAATCAGTCTGCAACATAACATTATCTTCATTATATAAATTTTACTTTGCCCAACGACGAATCCTTTCAGTTTACGACCTTTCAACGTGGCATTTTTAGCACGATGCCGATGGGTGACGTGACGGCCTTGATTAGTTTATGTAAATACTTGGTAATATTGTTGTTCTTTTGTATCTACACCAGCTGCCTATACTGGAACACTGCTGGACGCAAGACTCCCACTGAAAAACGCTTTATTGGTTTTTATCATGTAGAGGGTATTGCCCATATTCTCCACTCTGGGCATGCGGGCTGGGATCGCAGTTCTTCGGTGGTAAATTTGTTCTGCAGGAAGCGCTGCTGCCCGCCCCTTGTGGATGTCGCTTAGTCGCTTCATACGATACCCTTGGAGAGAATTGGGTTGGTGTAAATTCTTAGCTGGCACCACACGTTATTTACTCAAATATATACTATTTAAGAGACATAGACCTAAAGTATGCAATCAAGGATGGTTGGTATCTAATATTTTGATAAAGGTAAAAAGGCTTGTTGCGCTGCTGCTTACCTCATATTCTGTTTGAATATGCTTTTCCTCAGTTTGTGTTCCTCTTCGTGAGCATATTTTGGGTTGAATTTGGATTTGAAACTGGAAAAGGTTTCATAATGTTAGTTTAAACTACACTCGAGAGCAATGAATCCGGGTCACTCAAAGAATCCAAAAAATCTCGGAAAGTAAGAATGCTAGGTTAATGCAATAAATTGTATTTAATAGACAATTTAATACTCCTTAAATGAAAGTATTAAAACTTCTTAGTTATTGTAAAGTTATATCATAAAAAAATCAAATTTGAAAAGGGAACACTGTCGAAGATGGAACTACGAAATTACAGGATTTGTTTTCGCTTTTGTTTGTAATCTGTCATTTATGTTGGTACATAAACCAGGTTGATAGTGCTCAATATTCATTATTCAAGCTGAAATCATGTCGCTTACACTTGAAGAATGCACCAGAATACTTACATTGGTGGAAACCGGCCGGAGTCAGCGCGATACAGCCAGGACTGTCGGTGTGTCGCTGTCAACAGTACAAAGAGTTCTCCGACGTTACGAAGAAACTGGTTCTAACCTACGCAGACCAGGAACGGGCAGAACTAGGTGTACCACAGCACGAGAAGACCGATACTTGGTGAACACCATGCTTCGAAATCGCTTTCTCACAGGAACTGAACTCACAAATCAGTTTCGACGCCTCGGAGGAAGTAACCCAAGTGCATGGACAGTAAGACGTCGGCTTGCTGAATCTAACTTAAAACCCCTTAGACCTGCAAACGGCCCTAAACTGGAGCGTGGCCATCGTATTTCAAGACTAAGATATGCCCAGAACCACGTAAATTGGAGTATTGAAGATTGGTCGAAAGTTATGTTCTCCGACGAATCAAAATTTATGCTCTACAAGCACGATGGAAGACACAGAGTGTATAGAAGACCAGGGTAAAGATTCAAGCAAGCATGCATCGAAGAAAAAGTAGCCTACGGTGGTGGGTCTGTACTTGTGTGGGCCGGAATTTCCTCTGAAAGTCGCACAGAGCTGGTGATCATAGAAAACGGCTCTTTAACTAGCGTAAGATATGTGGAAGAAATCCTCAACGAACACGTTGGTCCATTTATGGTCAATTTGGGTGAGGATGCTATATTTATCCATGACAATGCCCGACCTCATACAGGTAGGATTGTGAATGACTACCTTCAAGAGATGAACATTACTTGTATGGAGTGGCCAGCGCGCAGCCCGGATCAACCCGATCGAGCATGCTTGGGACGAGCTAGGGAGATGCGTAAAACAACGAAACCCTCCCCCAATCACGCTTCCTGAGCTCAAAATTGCTCTCACAGAGGAATGGGAGAATATTGCCCAAAATCGTATAAGGAACTTGGTGTACAGCATGCCAAACCGCGTAAACGCAGTAATGGAAGCACGAGGAGGTAATACGAAGTATTGAAATTCAAGAAAATCGTCATAAAGTTCAAAAATTTCATGTTTCCTATTTAAGTTTTAAGGAGAGATCAGCAGTTTTTTTTCTTTGTGTAATTTTGTGTAAATAAAATGTATGGTGACTCATATTTTTTTAACTTTCATTTAAGGAGTATTAAATTGTCTATTAAATACAATTTATTGCATTAACCTAGCATTCTTACTTTCCGAGATTTTTTGGATTCTTTGAGTGACCCGGATTCATTGCTCTCGAGTGTATTAAAGGTATTGTCCTATTGGAGTTTATGACGTTATTTATTGTCGTTTTTCACAATTAAAATACTATTGATTAAATTTGTCTTACTAACCTGTTGAAAACATGGTCTACATGGTCTTTGTTTTCAGGATTCATAAACATCAGTTCCTTAACAACAGCATCACTGTCTTTTGTAACTTTAACTGTTTTGGATGAATCACAACCAACTGAAATATTATTAAAATTTAATAAGATTGTTTGCAACAGTCGGCTCAACTATTTCAATTGTAAATACTGTTTCCGATTTAATTCTGTTATTTGATTGTAATTTTTTTTGTCAATTAAAGTTTAAAATTATAAAATCATCATCACGCAGTGCATCGGGTCAGTCAATTGGGAAGCTTGACACTGCTCAGTTTAATTCGTTTTATTTTTATGGTTGTATCGGCCAAATTATTGTTAGTTTTAGCATAAGCCACAGAGATTATTCCTTTCACTCCTTTGTAATGCGTCTCTGTCCCACTCATCCCTTTACCTACGTACCTAGACGAAAAAACGAACATGGCGTAATTAGCCGAACTGACGAAGAACGTCTCCTGTGTTTAATTAAATAAAAAAGACCCATCAATAAAAAGTGAGTTCAAACCGGTGCAGGAACAATCCGGAAGAAATTAAAAGTGTGTGTGTGTTTGAGTGATCTCGCAGCGCTGCCAAAACTGGACATTGGAGACCAAGGTGGGTTCCTTCCTATTTCCTTCCTTGTTCCAATCTCTGTGGCTTACGGAAAATAAAATCAAAAATTCAGGAACATTTAATCTCCAGAACTAGTGCGCAAACAATGGTGATGATCATCATCATAGGTGGTAGGAAGGTAGAGTTTATATTATTAGGTATAATCAGTTTTTGAGTACGATTTTCCACATTATCGCTAAGCAGTAGGGTATGAAATGGACTCATTTAACTCACGTTCCGAAACATCGTAAGCTTCTTCTTCGTCGAAGTCTACGTCGAATTCATAGAAGTCCCAGATCTCGTGTTTAGTAAGTGCTCCTAATTTGCTGTTATACTCCTTAACTTCGTATCTGTAAACAATAACGGATATTTAGGCCAGTTTTACATATTTTACCTGGGTAAATTTACTTTAACTTTTTGATTTAATTATGTGTTTTTCCATGTTTTTAAAATTTAGTTCAATTTCCTAGATTTCACCAGTCTTTCTTATTAATTCAGTCTCAACAGTAAGTAAGATACAAACACAAATACTGTTTATGGCACATCAATACACAAATCTACAGAACTTTAAAAAACCAAAACAGATATAGGTACTCATATGTTGTACAATGGGAGGCGTCGCGAAGAACGATCTCATCCAGGCAACTATGTTTCCTAGGTACTTATGCTTTTTGGGTTTTCCCATTTACATAATGTACGATTACCTGTCGTGCAATAATTATTGAAATCTAATAATAAATATATATTTTTTTACTAATGAAGGAACGCCAACATCGCATACATAAATCTTACTCATAGATAAACTTATATGCAGGTTAAGTATTTGTATATAGTCTTTATTCACAAAGAAAATTATACTAGTATTTACAATTGAAACCATTGAGCTAACTGCTGACTGTTGCAAACAGTCTACAGGTACCTCAACTGATCCATATCAATACCAGTCGGAAGCGTCCCCAAGACGCTCTGGCTGCATTGCCATGCTGTATGGCAATGTTGATGCGCTGTGCCAGATACTCGCCAGCTCTCGGGTCACGCGTCGCTTCGACCAAACGCTCAGAGAATTTTTTTAAAATCCGAAGAGCCTCGGTCTCTAGGTCCGTGGGGTACCACGGACCTAGGGTCTCGACTCCAAGGGGAGCAAATGTGTAGGTTCTGGCGAAACCTGCATATTTGCGCCTCTTGAGATCTGATAGGAATTAACTAATATTAACATATATAAATATTAGTATTATCCTATCGAAACTAGTAAAATATGTTTATTAATGTGAATTATAGTACGTACCAATAACTAACTATTTTTAAAAGTATAAGGACCGCCCAGGGCGGTAAAAGCCTCCTCCAAACCAGCCCATGCGAATCTGTCTCGTGCGGTTCTTGACCAGAGCTTGCCGGCTACCCTTTCGATGTCGTCGCACCATCGTTTCATAGGTCTCCCTCTGCGACGCTTTTTATCCCGAGGGAGCCAGTTTGTCACTACTTGCCAAATATAGTAAATATATTTTTTTTATAATTGTTTTAATAATTATAATACCTACCGGACTGGAATCCATATACTGTCATCCCCAACCAAGGATTCGGCGGCCCACAGAGTGTAATATGCGTTTGTACCCTCCAGTTCGGATTCGCATTCAAATTTTGTCGCTTCGTGTCCAAGAACAGTTTCGTTACCTGAAATGTCCTTAACGGTTGGTATTCATATTTCAGTTTCAGTTTTCAAATTTTTATAATTTCCATTCTTAGAAACTATATAGCTTAGCTATACTAATTATGCTTTTAAAGTGCATACCCGACCCAAATCAGCGCCACCACCTATTTTATCATAATATTATGTTACGCGAACGAATTTTCAAACACACCATAGTGGCCAAAAAGAGCAAGTTCGCATCTAATAAACATATTATTAAGATAAAACTTATTAACAAAAAAAAATCACCGCCGAAAAAACTTAACAGGTTGCGGTTTCGATTCGCCTTGGGACAAATGTTTGTAAATGTTCCGGGTGTTTTGGGTGGTTTCTATGTATAATAAAAAAGATCTAATTATGTAATGTATTGTTTTATGTATGTATATCAGTCATCTAGTACCCATAACACAAGCTCTGCTTAGCTTGAGGCTAGATGATGGTGTGTGGGTTGTCCAGTATTATTAGTTATTTATTTATTATTATTTAATTTTAAAAACAAAATTTTAAAAAATGTGACGTCAAATTTTCGATTTGACAACGATCCGTCACATAAATCATGCTCTGATTATAAATAACTTAAATAGTAATATTTCGCTATTGAATTGTTAAAAAAACGGAGAATCTATTTTCCAACAAACCTATCAGTTCATATTCGTTATCTTCGATGCCTGGCACGCCAACTGTGAAACTTCCTTCCATCTCAGTGCAGACAAACTCGACGTTTTCGTATTCGTCTGTTTTCGGGTAAATCTGAAAATATGTACCTATTGCTTTAATTTCTAAGAAATCAAATAATATCGCAAAAATTTTCGACTTCGACGGGACTTGAACTTTGACTTTTAGAAATTAGCCAGAGTGCGAGGCTTACGCACTATAATAACAAAAAACATGTATTGCTTTTTTCAATTTTAGTCCAAGTTAGTCAATCAAGTTTAGTGCTCAAAAAGTGGCGGGACAAAATGCGATTTCATGAATATGCTTTCCTAGCAGAATTCAGGCCACGGCGCGGCCATTCTCAACGAGGACTAGCCAGGTGCACAGGACATAATTGTACTGCACAAGTGTGCGCTCGCGCAAACACAGGTGCACTCGCATAAGCCAATAGGACGGCAGAGAGAGGTTAGGGGCAGGACCAACAGCGTTACGAGCTTTCCGAGACACGGGAGTGTAACACCACCAACTTCCTGACCCGTCCTGAATCAGGAAGTTGGTGGTGCTATAATTCCTACTGTGAATTTTTCATGCTAGAAAAATCCCAATAACACTACACCCCTGAAAATAATAATACAGAAGTCAAAAGCTAGATCCTTATAGGATTAGTTAGGGACCGTAGGTACGTGTATTGTACTTACTTCATAAGCTGTTATTTCATCCTTCCCACTAGTTTCTTTGAATACATTTTTCACATAACCTTGGTTACTGTCGACTCTTCCAGAAAAGTTTGACTTCCTATAAAACAAAATGTTATTTTAATTGCTGCGTCAATCATAATTAATTTCAATCATTATTAAGATAATATGCGATATTATTTTGACGACCTCTGTGGCGCGGTGGGCGAAGGTCCGCCTGCGACGCAGGAGGTTGCGGGTTCGATTCCCGCCTCAGGACAAATATTTGTACGATCTGCAGATATTTGTTCAGGGTGTTCTGGTCGTTTTCTATGTATAATAAAAATATCTATCTATGTACCTACTCTTATATTATTATGTACTTATATCAGTTATCTAGTACCCATAACACAAGCTCTGCTTACCTTGGGGCTAGATAATGCTGTGTGAATTGTCCAACATTAATAGTAAAAAAAAAATGCTATGTATGGGCCGGCCCAGAAATAAGATGGAGCATTTGCGTGGTTTATTCGTTTCCTTCATATAACGCATTAATTTTTAGGCATAGGAAGTCAGAACATGAGCCTATCAAGCTAATGAGTAATGAAATGACTCACACTGAACCCACCAACAGAGCCTGTATTGTATCACACTAGTATTATAAATGCGAAAGTTTGGATGGATGGATGGATGGATGTTTGTTACCTCTTCACGCCAAAACTACTGAACGGATCGGGCTGAAAATTTGTATACAGATAATTATAATTCTGGAATCAAACATAGGTTACTTTTTATCCCATAAATCAGTTCCCATGGGATAGAAATCACCTTTTAACGTTTCCATAGAAACAACGCGTGCGAAGCCGCGGGCGGCAGCTAGTAATATTATAAATTTTTAGCTAGCTGTTTTATTAACTAGTCGGTGGCCCGCCGAATTAGGTACGCGGACTCTTCAAGCATATATTAAATGCTTTATATAAATATAAAATCTAAATTGTAATGCTATGGATAAATAGAACGACTATACAATAGCAAAAGGAAGTCAACTGAGGTGTTGCAAAACAATCACTAACCAGTAGACGAAATCTTCGACTAAGTTGCTAGTGAGAGACGTTTTCGTTGCCTTCACAGTGTACTTATCGGGCAACACCGGACTTTCATCTTCACCAACCAAGGTGTATTCACCATCTACCACTGAAAAACAATAAACAATAATTTTAAACGTCAATGACTTGTGTTTCCGGTCAACCTGGACAAGACTCTTTAAGCACGAGTGAATAGTTCTTCTAGAAAATTGTAATACATCGTCGGCCCCATCGTCACTTTCCATCACGTGAGAATGTGGCCAAAAAAGGTCGATTTAAAAAAAAAGTTTGCTCGAAAGTTGGAAAGAATAAACAATTTATTATTTTTAAGAGTAGAGAGAGTCAAATAGAATGTCTATGTGGCACATCCCCGCCGTGGCGTTGGTTGCCATGGCGGTAGTGTACCCAATATTTAAATTCATTGAACCCTTCAACTCATTCCAGGGATGTCGTAAGAACTGGCTCCGAGGGAACCTATCAGAGGAAGTTCCATCTTTCTGTGGACGCTTTTAGGCTCTTACTGACTGCTTGGTTGATTATTGAATAAAACACAATCAGCATTCAATCGGTGGGTATCCCCCATAGATTCACGATAGGCAACCTGAAACCGTCTATTTCAACAGAGAATACCTGTAGGGTTTCCATTTCATCTAGTGTCATTTTAACGCTCGGACAGGATGCATGCCTAGCAAAATTGCAAAAATCACACGTCTGAGACATATAAAAAGACGGAATTGTATTATCAGTAAAGTTTTTATGCATTTACTGCCACTGTATTGTGCTATTCACAAGAAGTCGGGGTTGAAAATTAGTTTTTGGTTTCCCTATGTTACGATGTTGACTTTGTTCTAAATTCGTGAATAGAGAGGTTTTTATTATTTGTTTTTATTAGACGTGTAAACAAGTTATTTTTTTTATAAAATGACTAGTTCGCAATTACTGGTTCAAATATTTATAAATTAATAGCAATCGTTATTTAATTGTAAAAAGGTATTTTTCTTTTCTTGTTGTATACATTATTTGCTTAATATTGACTACACAAAACAGGTTCTGTGACTACACTAACGGTAAGATTTTCCGATTGTTCTTACAAAAAGACAGTGTATGTTATTTTCAAGTAGGTAGGTACTTATAATAAATTATTATAAAATAAATTCAACTCCAATAATCTCTTGTTCCGTATTCACGCTTTTGTCACGGCTCTGCGCAAACTGTTTGCGTCAAAACAAGTCGTAGACAATTTCAAGTGTCATTTCTGTAAAGTTCTTGGTATCTACGGAGGAGGCGACAGATACCTGATCGAAGGCCTACACGATAAAAAAATGAACCAAGGAGGGATGAAAAAGTATAGGTAATATCACAGGGTAATATTCACGAATACATCTGAATAGGAAGACCAGAATACGAGCTAACCAAATTGCTAATTCAGAACATACCCCTTCCGGCAGAGAGTGATACACAAAACGTTACAAATATAATCAGCCACATCTTTGGTTGCCTACGATACTGCGGCATTGAAAATCCTAGTCCAGCTTTTATACAATTTGGAGAACTAATTTAAAATTTACGATACGTTTATCGGAATATTGATAACTAACTCAACTTTTTAATTAGAGCAAATTAGTTGATCCTAGGGAAGTAGGAGTGAGCATAGACTTGGCTGCATTTTCCAACGTGATTATTATCGTATTAATAAGAGGTCTGAAAAGTGTTGGCAGCTATAAACGTACATTGAAGAATACTCAAACGCAACTCAGTTAAAGTTAAGGCTGCCCTTGAAATGCTGACAGTTATCAATGAAAATCTCTCAAAAAACTTGACCCCTGAGACGTGCTAACGTGTCTGTCTGTGTCAATCGTGACTCCGTAAAACAAGCTAAGTCAAACATTAGAGAAAGATAGTGAAATGAATACATGTCACAAGAATTTGTGAATTTCACGAGCAGAAATAAATTATAGCACCAAATCAAAACAGATGCGACAGCAAAATAGTTGTCGTTGCAAATATTGGGTCGATTTGACATAAGTTTCGGAGTCGAATTCAACGCTCGTGTACAGTCCTTCCGGAGTACCAATTACGACGTGGATTGTCATAAATATTTCGGTCGTGGTTTATTTTATATGAAAGATAAAACGAAGGCACTCAGATAGAGGATAATTTGCACGAAAACGAAAAATAACTTTGGTTTTTAGTTTGCGGAGTAGACCTACAGAGCTGCGATTGAGTATTCTGGTGTTAAAGTTTATTTATTTATTTTTTGACAATAGAATTAATCCACTAGCTAAAACAATGTCAAAAAGGAGTGGGGTTTACGATAATACAGACACTCAATTGTTAAGTTTATGTTTCCACTAATGTAAGTACCTAACCTACATTACCTACCTCTGCTATCACCTGATTAAATTCAATCGTTACAGTTCGTAAAGTTATCAAAAATTATAGGTTTAGTTAGGATAATTAGATAGCAAAGCAGGTAGTACGCTCGTGTTAGGAATCAGAGAGGAGGTACCTAGGTTAGTTACCTAGTACCTGGGTTAGACCATATAAAAAGTCTAGGTAGACTAGGTAGGTAAAGTACCTAAGTACTAGAATAGCAATTGTAGCTTTTTGTCATGTCTAACTTTGTAGGTATGTATGTACACTCTTGGATCTAAGAAATGAGGAATTAATGACGTTTATTTCTTGCGGCTTACAAAATAAGGGTTAGGGTACATCTCGTCCGAATCTAAAACTCGTCTGCGGACTAAGCTCATAAATAAATAAATAAATTTGCTAGACAATACACACAGCATTATCTTACCCCAAACTAAGCAGAGCTTGTGTTATGGGTACTACATAACTGATATCTTCTATACTAATATTATAAAGAGTAAAGATTTGTATATTTGGATTTTTGTATGTTTGTAACGAAAACTCAAAAACTACTGGGCCGATTTCAAAAATTATTTCGCCGTTAGAATGCTACTTTATTCCTGAGTAACATCTATACTAATATTACAAAGAGGCAAGATTTGTATTTTTGGATTTTTGTATGTTTGTAACGAATAAACTCAAAAACTACTAGGCCGATTTCAAAAATTCTTTCACCGTTAGAATGCTACATTATTCTTGAGTAACATAGGCTATATTTATTAGGGATCCCTGCTAAAACTTCAATAATGTAAAAGATGTAATTCTTTTTGCCATAAATTGTCTATCATCGCATGCGCTGCGGAAACTATTGATGATAGAACAAAAAAATGTTCTACGATATTAAAGAACATATCATTATCTACAAAAAACCTAGCGATACCATATGTCCAACTATTGTAGTTATGTCACTATGACTATTTTTTTATATTTTTAAAGTTGAAAATTTTTTTCATATCCAAATTAATCATTTCGTATTTAATATTGTTTCAATACCTGTAGATTACTTTATTATTCAAATCGGACATTCCATTCAAATTATACTGCGAATTTAAAAATGACAATCTAAACAAAATCTTATATATAAAAATGAAACCCGTTTCGCGTTGTCACGGCATCACGCGTGAACGGCTGGACCGATTTCGCTAATTCTTTCTTTGTTGTGTTTGTTATTGTCAGGAGAAGGTTCTTATGAAAGAAAAAATTAAGAAAGTTGGAAACATAAATTTCCACGGGGGCGAAGCCGCGGGGCGCAGCTAGTAATATTATAAAATTGGTTATCTGTAAAGTCGGTTTACTGACGATAGTTGAACGTGACAACGTCTTAAGAAAATACTGATGGAATGGTAGCATTTGATACTCGATCAAAACATGTAAATGTACTATAGTATAGCAGCTGTCCACGCAGACGCATCGCTCACTCAAGTAGGAGAGAGACGGATGTCGAGCGCTCTCGCTTGCACTTCAAGCCTTACATGGAACGCCTCAGAGCGAGGTAACGCCGCATGACGTCATGTTTTTTCGTGCGTGCAGCCGGCTCTATCGAATTATAAGACGTTGTCACGTCAAAAATGAACACCGTCGCGCCGCGCCGCGCCGTGGCCGGTGCGCGGTGCCCCGTTCGGCGCAGCGAGCAAAGCAGGTAGCAATGCACGCGGGCAACGATAGGACGGCAGACCGACACGACCGGTGAGAGGTCAAGTGCAGTACCAACGGCTTAACGTGCTTACCCGAGGCACGCCCGGAAATAACATTAGGACGTTTAACACCGCCAAATTCCTGACTTCGGGCTGCTACTGTGAATATTTCCTGCTAGAAAAGACCCAATAACACAAATCTGGCCCGACCAGGGATTTGAACCCGTGACCTCATTATCAGCGGTTGAAAACGCGACCACTAGACCAACAAGGCAGTCGGATAAAAGTATTAAATGTCTTGCATAAAGATATTTACTCTACGTTTATCCCAAAATGTTTAAAATAAATGTTCTCCCGTGCGAAGCCGGGACGGGCCGCTCGCTAGTACAATACACTGCATAGATAGATTTTTTTTATTATACATAGAAAACATCCAGAACACCCTGAACAAAATATATGCAGATCGATAGACAAGTAAAATTTTAAACTAAGTACCTATCTATATCTTCTATAATATAAAAATGAATCGCAAAATGTGTTCGTAAGCGCATAACTCAACAACGCCTGGACCGATATCGCTAATTCTTTCTTTGTTGTGTTTGTTATTGTCAGGAGAAGGTTCTTATGAAAGAAAAAATTAAGAAAGTTGGAAACATAAATTTCCACGGGGGCGAAGCCGCGGGGCGCAGCTAGTTTTGTATATAAAAATGAAACCCGTTTTCCTTGGTCACGGCATCACGCGTGAACGGCTGGACCGATTTCGCTAATTCTTTCGTTGTTGTGTTTGTTATTTTCAGGAGAAGGTTCTTATGAAAGAAAAAATTAAGAAAGTTGGAAACATAAATTTCCACGGGGGCGAAGCCGCGGGGCGCAGCTAGTAAATTTATATTTATGAAATCCACTGGTGACTTCAGGTACCTGCTATATTGAACGGTGTGTGAGTCTTCATAGTCTTCATTTATATGAGTGTCCGTCAAGGTAGCGTACTCATAATCGATATCACATTTGTTGATATGCCAATAAATACTGCTTAAACAGTGTAGAATTAGTGCAAAAGTAAAATAAATAGTGCCTCTTTGGTTTAAGAAATAATGACCATTCTTAGTGGGTACGCTAGCTTGACATCAAGGCAGCGCACCCATTGAAAAACGAAATACTTCCTATAGAAAACGAGCTTTTCTTATTATAAATGCTATATGTATAAATAGTGCGAGAAATACTGCTTCTGCCTGTGGTCATACTTTATGCAATTTCGTAGTGCAACAATATAAAAAGTTAATGTGAATTGCTAGGAACAAATGCATTTTGGTACAGTCGCACACAACAAATAATTTATTAGTGAAATTATACACCGAATAATGTAGGAAGGTGGTAAAAATAGGTAGTTTCGTTACTCTAAGTGAGCTTTTATGAGTATTTAACCTTTATTTCGCTACATATAAAGCTAGGAATTCGTATATTATGTGTACGCTACCTTGACGGACACTTCATATTTATGGGGTTCCGTAGGTAGATACTCTACGTGTGACAACTTGACTCTAGTGCTAAGCCTATGCGCCGTCTATCGTCTGTTTAAACCAACTGGTCCCTAAAAATATCGGGAATGTGTGGTGCAAAACGGAATACCACTGCTGAGCTTGCTGCGAATTGGCCTGTAGTTAAAATGTAAAATGTCCTAGCTCTGTTTTTGTGAGCGTTTTACGTTATACAGCCCTCTTTTTTTCTTCTTTAGTTGGCAACATTTGCAATATAGGGCGTACCAGGCTGCAGCACTGCTGAGATTTGAATGCATTTCTGGACGCAGCCAGCGAACGTGGCTTGAATGCTAACTGCATTGCTCAAATATTAACATGAAGCTTGCGGACTCTCAAGACTGTACATATTGTCATAATACCCAACCCAAACCAGGTTCGTAGTAAACCCGCTCACATTCATGTTGGACCTTTATTTCCTTAAAATCGAGCAAGACTTTAACTATAGGTAATTTTATTATTTACATATATTTTACTATAGGTAAGGTTAGGTCGCCTAAGATCGGACGCATTTGCCGAAAATTGTAGACGTACTGCATTTTTAATTTTTTTCTCATGATTTAATGTCGTTTTTCGGTTGCGATCTTCTGTAAATTGAAGACAATGAAATATTGGTTAACCCCTAATTTTTTGGTTTCGTTCTAAGCTATCTATCTAAGCAAATTAAGAGCTTAAATAACAGACTTTTTTCAACTTATCATAGTGAAGAAAATAAAATTTCGACCGAAGATCGGACTATGTAGTATCTTCACTTCTATTCGTTTAATAATAAAGTACACATTAGGAAAACATCCGGACTTCGTCCATATATTAAATATCAATGATCCCGTCAGGAAATTCCTAAAAAGATTTGACAGATTCGATTTTTCTTTATTTTTGCGTTTTCATAGTCCGGTCTTCCCTCCTCATCATAAATAAGTTTCACAAACTTTTATCCTTCGTGTCCTAGGACTTAATAAAGAAAAGGTACCTAAGATCTGATAGTCATAGCGTCGTCTAAGCGCCATCATAGCGTCGTTAGTGGGCATGAACACTTGAAAACCACTGATAATTTTTTGACATCCATGAACGGACACAGCTATATCCGATCTTCGGCATTGGGAGGGAAGACCGGATCTTGGGTTGTAAACGTCCTAGGCGTAATTAAAGTATACAGATCGAAAGATTATTCGCTAATTCTGCCCCAAAATAATTAATTACATTAATTCAATGAAAGTATTCACCACAATGAGCCATCAAAGTTTTGTAGGTAAGATCGGATCGACGATTTTTCCCACAAAATACACCTTTTCTGCATAATCACCTGTGTGCACGTCCCGTCTGGTCGCTGGCCGGCCGCAGTGTGAGGAGAAGGGCAGAATAAAATGGCGGATCTAGTAGTGTCACCAGCAGTGGAAAATATTGCCTAGTTTGCGAGTTATTCCATGCATCCGATCTTATGTCACATCCGATCTTAGGCGACCTAACCTTAATTGTGATAAAGTAGGTACCTCTGTCCGCGGCCTCGCCTTCGCCTTCACATTTTAATGGGTTTTATTGTTATTGTCCAGAACCATAGCTAAATTTTTAAAATATTAAAGTACCCTGAGCTACCCGCTTTAACTTTTGTCAGTGAAAATCCTATCACAATCTGTCCAGATCATTCCTAGACTAACTCAAACAAACAGACAGACGGACAGACATACAGATAAAAAATAATTTGGTGTTTTTGTTAGTTTAGATTATTTTTATAAAATATACAGATGATTTTTTGAGAAAGGCGGTGATGGCCAAGTCCTAAACCACGACAGTTAGAGAAAAATCGTGAAAAGAGTCATGTCCTCGATTTATAAGAAAACAATAACTGCATATTTCGTTTTTTTTAAACCTTTTAATTTTGTCTGAAATCGACACGAATGATTTTTCAAAAAAAGACACCCTGTATTATATACCAATGGATTTAGTTGCTGATATGAAGCAATCTTTGCAAAGAAATATATTACTAAAAATTTAAGGAAAAAGCAAGGTGTGTGTGTAGGTACACATTTAATTTTACCGGTAAGAGATATTGCTATATAAAAGTATTCTAAAGAAAGTAAATGTAAAAAATGAAAGTAATGAAAATAAGTAAGTTCTAAAGAAAGTATTTCTTTAAAACGAATCTATTCAAAGTAATGAGACAAAACATGAACAAGAAAAAATTAAAATTTTTAAAAACTCGCCGACGTTTATTGGCTCAACCGATTTTCATGTGGCCTCTGTAAGTTATAGTCACGAATGGCGTGCCACAGCGCGTACATAGCGCAATTAATTTTCTTAAGAAAAATCTATTTCATCAAAAGCCACTGTAAGTTGTGGCAAGTGGTGAAGTATGAAGATAATAGCAAGGTAACTTAGGGATGAACTTTGTCCCCGGCGGCTAGGCAGGGCCGCACCGGCTCACAGAATACAGAAACTTATCTTTTAATAACTTCAAACTACACCTATGATCAGCACGTGTGTTTATTTATCTTAGAGTACAAGTACAGTGTTTGATAGCGGCTATAATTTAATTACAACTAGATAGTGTTAGTGTTTCAATGAGATTACTTTAGAGCTTAACGTAATTAAACTAAGATGCCTTTGATCAAGAGTCAAGGATAGTTTGTTACGGATGAGGTCATGGAGCGTAAGGTTGTAGGGTACTCTAATACGCTTCGTCTATTGTTTCCAGAAAACCAATTTAAGCAAGGTAGAGGTTATCTTTATAAAGCTACATTTTTGAAACGAAATCACTGACTACCAGGATAAATTATGTATCATTAATCATCATAACAAAATATTAAATATTCGTATGGGTATAATAAGTTATTTAGAATTGAAATATTACTGGCCTGACTGTACAAATGCACAATTGGTAGAAAAACATTTGCTATTATTCTTGGGGCCGAGTCTAAGCGGGCCGAGTGGTCGCAGACCACCCCAAAATGTGTCAAAGTAGCCCCCAATTTCAATGTAGCCCCGGTTTACGGTACTTGCCTAGGAACAGGAAGGTACCCAATAGTGGACGAAATTGGATTACGAATGATGATGAAATTGCGACTGGAAAATTTAATTTTATCATTTTGTATCTTAGAAATGTGATGTGCTGTGCTGTGTGGGGCCGGCTTAGAATTGGCACCACTCCAGCTCTTCCCGTGGGTGTCGTAAGAGGTGACTGAGGGATATCCACCAGGGACGGGCAGTAGCGCCTTCTGCAGAACAATTCGAACACCGAACTGCGATCCCTAACCCGCATACCCAGCGTGTGGATTATGGGCATTACCCCATGAGATAAAAGCCAATAAGGCGCTTATCAGGGGGAGGCCTGCGTCCAATATAGGTTGTTGTGTTGAGGTGAGCTTGAGTTTTCATAGATTTAAGTAAAATAATGTGGATATAATACGTCCTCCCAGCGCTAACTCAACAAATGGCATGTGATAAATTATATAGACGACCTCTGTGGCGCAGCGGGCGAAGGTCTGCCTGCGACGCAGGAGGTTGCGGGTTCAATTCCCGCCTCGGGTCAAATGTTTGTACGATCTGCAGATATTTGTTCAGTGTGTTCTGGGTGTTTTTCTATGTATAATAAAAAATATGTATCTATGTAGTGTATTGTATTATGTATATCAGTTATCTAGTGCCCATAACACAAACTCTGCTTAGCTTGGGGCTAGATAACGCTGTGTGTATTGTCCAGCACTATTTATTATTATTATTTATAATAAGGTATGTTGAGAATCTATAGAAGTAGGTAGTACAAAAACCTTGACTACTCAAGTAGCATTACCACACTAGTAAACAGATCACAAGTAAGTAGTAGGTACACACTATCTCGTGATAATTATTCCGGTATTAACGAGAGCATGCGAGAACCCCGGTCGTTCCCACTCCCAGGCAGCTGTGCTACACTAGAATAATTAGAGTTGTGGTAAAAACTCGCGAATTACCAGGCTATTGTGATTTACTATGACAACAACCATTCAAAGAAATAGAAGGTACCTAGAAATCGCGCGGCTAAGTCAAGAATATCATCATCATAATCATCATTAGCTTATATTATAATTATATAAGAACGATTTGCCAGTGGATATTAAGAAGTCCACATCACATCACGCTTTTAAAAGTAAAGTTTTCAATCACTTTTTAAACGTCACGTCACACTAGTTTATTTAGTAGGTATGTCCAATATAGTTATAATTATTTTGTTGTATGTATTAGTTTAGTAGGTATTATGTGTATTAGTATTAATAGTTTACATTTACGTTAAGAAGCACCGCCATCCTTTATTTTTCTTCCATCGTTTTGGTTGCCTGGAAGAAATCGCTTTAAGCGATAATGCCGCCAGTTCAATTGCTGTTTTCTATATGTTTCATGTAAAGTTTGTTATTAGTACATAGCTGGACTTTATATGCTTCCCTTAGTGATCGCCATAGCCCTGTCTTCAGCTTGCCGCATCCAGTATCTGCCTGCAGTCTTTCGTAGGTCATCTTGCCACCTTGGGTCTCGACATAGCGATCGTAAATCGTATCACTATATTTACGTGGGCGTGAAGGGAACGGGCGGCAGAACCTTGTCAAAAACAATTCAGTATCCTAGCCGCACAGCTATTGTGTGGTTTGCTCCGCTCTGTGAGAGATATAAATATAAATATAAATAAATTTTTATTCAAAAATAACTTAGGACTAAAGTGTTACAATAGAGTAAATAACATCATATATTCTAATGGTATGAAATAAAACAAGTGCCTGAACTAGGTTAAACCTGTATCTCAGGCAGAAAGTGCTTACATATAACGAATAAAATAATAATCACATCAATAAGGTATCATAATAAAACAAAGCAATGGTGCAAATTATTGAAATAACTTACTTGCTAACTATGCTAAACTAGTTTATAATAAAAATGCTTACTACAAAAGGCCAATATGTATTCCGTGTCATCGTATACTTTGGTAGGTAGGTACACAAAAATCACGTTATTCCGAATAAAACTATAGGTACCTAAATCATTTTAAATTAAAATAAACTACATATGACAAAAAGATAAAGATAGGGACGCCTGTTATGTAATGGTAAGGTATTACATGATTTGATAATAATAAAGGTAAAAAACCTTACAAGAGAATTGTGACTGACGTGACTGACTGCACCTTTAGGCTCCCCCATAATCAATAGAATTTATGTACCGTTTTTCAGCCGCTAATTTTGCCGGACAGTCGGTGGAGCCCGTAACATGGTTATCTGGCTTCTTATAGAGCAGGCAGGTGGCACACTTAGGATCTTCGGCTAGCTTCTTGCACTCTTTGTTTGTGTGACCGATGCCACCACAGTGTCCGCAGGTATTGGCTGCCTCTCGGCATGATTTAGCTGCATGTCCATACTGCTGGCACTTATAGCAGCGGGTTACCAGGGTAAAGTCCCTTACTGGGCACGAGGACCAATTTAGGAAAACCCGGTCTTTGGTAATAAGGGCTCTTCGGATGGCGGCAGGGACTTCAATGATGTAATTGCAGGACTCTGCGTTCCTCCTGCCTGATTTGTGGCTTAGTCGGATAGAGCTCAAAAACTTCTCAAGGCCGCAATTCTTGAATGTCTCGGCAAGATTTTGGTTGTAGAGGCACGATAAGACTTCTTTATCGGGCAAGGATGTCGGCACACCGATGATGACGACTCTCGGCTTTCGTTTAAGCGGCTCATCGATTGTAAGGCCGGAGTTTGTGATCTGCACGGAGTTTTTCAGCTTTTCAATATCGTCTTTATTATCGGTGCTGATGATGACGCCTCCATTCCTAGTCTTCCGTAGCCCTCTCACATGCAGCTTCATTTGTTCAGGGCAGATTATTGTTTGGACAAGAGATTTTGTGTCCTCACTCGTCTTTAGCTTGTCGTTGGGATAGATGGCCACTGAACTGACATTTGTGGGCTTTATGAAAGTGTTTGTCCCTTTTTTCACCATTTCGGCGAATGAGGTTTCCCCGGCTGGTTTCGTGGTCCTTTCAATGGTCTTAATGAGGTCATCCAGTTGATGTGATTGGGCGAGTTGTTTCTGTAGCATTTCTATGGTGCTGTAGGCCTTCACAGTTTTCGTTTTCAGGGACTCGTAATGGACGGCCATTTGTGAAGTGCCATTACATACTTTACGGCAGAGAGCGCTAACTCGTTGCTTTTGGTCCGAGTTCAGCTTGCCTTCGGTTGCTATAGTGCACACCTCATTTAGGTATTGGTTTATGGAGGACATCCAGCCTTGTATATCTGAGGTAGTCACCTCTTGGTACTCGGCTTCTTGGGCGGCGGGCACATGGCGAGGGGGGGGTTCAGGTGCGGGCGTGGTGGGGGTCGGGGGCGGCGAGCGCGCCGTCTTGCTGCTCCGGAGTCCAAAGGGACTGGACATTCTCCAGTATTTTTTTTTATTTTATTTTGTTAGTTAGACAAATCTATCATTTTCACTGCAAAGTTCACACGCGTTTCGTAACGTGTGACACAGATTTGGTCACAGCCGGCAAAAACGAGGTCACAATTATGCTAGTGATTATTTGCAAATTTTTACAACAAAGCACGTCTTTCCTAAACGACGGCAGAAAGTTATACGCATGGGATACGCATGGGAAAAAAATCCTGAGGTAAAAATATGTCTTGTCTTGAGATTTATATGGTCACAAACTTAGAAAATAATCTAAGGAAATTGTACATAAAATTTGTAAGAAAATTTAATAACATTTATGCTATATTATATAAAACGGCCAAAAACTACCCTAGAGTCGTTTCAGGGTTGTGTTTATTAAATATTTTATTTTAATACGCTTTTGTATTTTTTTTTAATAAATCAGCTTTTGATTCCTAAAACTATTATTATAGATAGATTCACCCATAAAAAAAAATTAATACTAGCCTGGTTTCCTCGATGGTTCTAAGCTACATTTACACTAAATATATAGCAGGTACTTAGAAATAAGTTTTTAATTTAGTATCATTTATAAGTCTATGTATATATAAGAAATCAATTATGTAAGTGTAAGGGCTTACACACTGAACTATAATAAATTACTATTATCCTAATATCTATTTTATTGGCGTGTGCCATCGAAAAAGTATATCAGCGAGGACTGACTCGGGTTTTTTTTAAATTTTCAATTAATTACTTACAAATGAGGGTTTTGAGTAAACTTCGTAGAGGGTGCTACGACGCTAGAAACTTGCGTAGCAAACAAAAGATTTCAACGCGCACTTACAGTTTGTTTTCTAGATCCAGTTCCTAAAGGTGGGTTCACCGAGATAACGGGGCGTAATGTAACGTGTCACAAAGCGAACGTTTGTCCAGTCAGTACGGGGAAAGCAGGCACTCGCAACGAGCAACGAGACAGATTTTTGTCGTTTCAAGCTTGCTGCGAATGAATTAATATAAAGCCGAACGGTGTTGCGGGGCGTTATGTACCCGTAACACCTTTATAGATATTAAAAGAAAAACAATCTCTTCGAGGGCTAATAAGCAACGTTAGCGTTAGCGTTAAGCGGGTGAACGGCCATTTTGCGCGTTTACTTCTTTGAGCTGATTGGCTAATCAACCGAATGAACCCTAATTATCAGTTGATTAGCCAATCAGCTCACAGAAGTAAACGCGCAAAATGGCCGCTAACCCGCTTAAAGCTAACGCTAACGTTGCGTAATGGCCCTGCAGGAGGCTCAAAAGTTTTACTATAAAAACTGGTGTAGTCTCAGTAGTTTGGTTACAATTAAGTGGACGAGACTTCTAAGTACCGACCTACTGACAGAACTACTGAGTCTTCCAGACTCAGTCGTTTGGTTGCCTAATTGAACCGGTCTTTTGAGCCTTTTTTTTCAACTATATCATAATTTGACGAATTAATTATGAATGACTAGCTTCTGCCCGCGGCTTCGCACGCGTTGCTTCTATGGAAACGTTTTGACGTTATTTCTATCCCATGGGAACTGATTTATGGGATAAAAAGTCGCCTATGTTTGATTCCAGGGTTAGACTTACCTGTATGCAAAATTTCAGGCTGATCCGTTCAGTAGTTTTGTCGTAAAAGAGGAAACAAACATCCATCCATCCATCCCTCCAAACTTTCGCATTTATAATATTAGTGTGATGAATGAAGTGCTGTAGTTTATCTGCAAACTTTGTTTGTGTTCGAAGAACACCAACGTTCTCAAACAAGGATCATAGTTTACATTCACAATGAGGTTCACGAGTTACTTTATCATCAATAACGCATTCACTGCCCAGCCTCAGCATATTACAAGCAGGTTTATATTTTCGTAGTTTACTTACCAATTGTAGACACCTAGTCAGTATCTCTTTTGAAATGCATATAATGACCTAGGTTTATTATCTCATACATTTTTTTTAAATATTTATTTATTGTAAAAGTAGGTATTAGTACATATTTTAGCCAATATTGCATTAAACCAGCGTTGGTTTGTATTGGTGCTCACACTCGTTTGGTATTATATTTACTTACGTAACATTGCATTTGGATAGAGAGGATTATTGATCGTTGACAAAACAAAATAAAACTCAACTGAAAACTTCTGCAAACATGTAGGTAGGTATCACTAATCACTAATCACTAATATTATAAATGCGAAAGTTTGGATGGATGGATGTTTGTTACCTATTCACGCCAAAACTACTGAACGGATTAGGCTGAAATTTTGCATACAGGTAAGTCTAACCCTGGAATCAAGCATAGGCGAATTTTTATCCCACAAATCAGTTCCCATGGGATAGAAATAATCTCAAAACGTGTCCATAGAAACAACGCGAGCGAAGCCGCGGGCAGAAGTTAGTATATCATAAAACTTTACCAGAATCAACGCGCGCGCGTAAATAAATATTATTTTGGAAGTCATGATTCAATTTTCACGAAACATCCTCTCTAAGTGGCCGAGCCAGCCAGTAGGAGAATCAAAATGTTTACAATGCCTATCTCGGTTGCTCCTTCGGCCGACTACCCGTGGAATGCTTGCGGTACCGCTGGGAAGATGTGCTGGAAGCGGACCTGCGTGAGACTGGCGGAAAACTGCGCAGGACAGGCAAAAATGGCACCCTCTTTATCGGAGGACCAGACACACTTCGAGTCGCTGAGCCAAAGGAGTTAATAACCTATGCATATAATTACCAGACATGCAAGTACCTAATAGCTGTTATAGTAGTGTATTTTTATGGTAGTGTTAGTGTAGTCAAAATCAATAACGTTTATTTCTGGCTTACAAAATAAGCTCATGGATAAAATAAATTATAAACTAAAATTAAATTAGTAGTAAGTAATTACGAGTACTATCAAAGTACCTTCATTATGGTTTAATTGGCAGCTAGCTGCAGTGGGTATTTATTAAAATTCCGATAACAAAAACGCATAAAACTTATAAACTTTAATTATAATTTCAGTTCGCAAAATGCGAGCATTGTTATATAGCTTAGAAATTTCGCTAGGATCCAAAATGTTACTTTTTACTTGTGTAGCATGTTTGATTGTGATGACAAATGGGTTTACAGGTACGTTTTTAAAGCGACCTATCTATTTAAGGAGTAGAATTAAGGTCTGAAAGTAAGAAACGTCCTCTCCAACTCACGTCGTGGATCCTGTAAGAGCCAACAAAGAGAATCTCTCAGGGGTAGGATTGCAGGTTCTTTCTTTGTTGTAATCAACTCCTCTATTTCAATCACCAATTCGTCTGCTTAAGCTCCAGTCTCCACGCTTGGCAGGAGGATTGGTGACCTCCGTGATCCTGGCACGTCGTTTGCGGGAGGTATGTTCAGGAGTGGACGTGTGCTGATGACTAGCTTCTGCACGCGGCTTTGAATGAGTTTTCCGGAATAAAAACTAGCTTATACGTCAAAAGTATGATAAAAAGTAGATGATCCTGATCCAGATCTTAATGTGTGCAAAATTTAAGCCCGATCCATTCAGTAGTTATGGTGTTGTCTTCGGCCAAACATCTTCGCAACGGAAAAAACTTTCTCTTTACAATGTTAGTAGGACAGGATTTATGTTGGTGTTGGTACCGGTATGGAGTAATAGGTATTGTTTTAATCTCCTTTGTGTTCCAGTATCCAAAATGGTCCCGGTTGGTAAACATCTACCAAGCCTGAAGTGGCCTACGACATACACTGTGAAGGCATCACAAATGGACCTTACTTCCGGGCTTCACGAAGAGTTCACTGCATGGTGAGGAACTCCATTCCATAATATTTACAAGGATGAAATCACGTTCGCAAAATAGGAAAAATTCTCGAGAGAATAGAAAATCAAAATATTTAGAGAAAAATTCTTGGATTCCCTACTTTTTTCGATTATAATTTATCACAATTGAGAACTACGGATTACCCGGGAATTTTCAGGACTGTAATAACTGCCGAGAATAAACCCTACCCTTGATACTTGATTTAGGTATCTTTGAGTGTGTCACGGTTTAAGTTACGGTTTGTTCACAGGCGAACACCGCGTTCATCCAGAGTGGACTACAACCACGGGGCTGTCAAGCGCATCACGCTGCTGGCCAAAGATTTGTCTGACGGTGATAAGTACGAGGTTAGTGAAGAACAATTCATATTATTCATATGATGATAAACATTCTTGACTAGTTTATGCCCGCTTTGCATGCGTTGTTTCCGGGAAGTAGCTTAAAGGTAGGTACGTTATTCCAAATCAACAAATGGACACTTGGATGCAACCAAAACGCAAGCTTTCCTCTTCTCAGCAAAATAGAGTCCGTTTGTCGGTTCCTGTTTTCTGAGATGTACCGGTGTACCTATAAAAGATCAACTGGAGCGCCTCGGACTCACGCTCACCCCAACTCTAAATTTTCGAGCCTTCATCGAATGGCCACCATGAAGCTAGGAATCCTAAACAAGGTTAAGCGATACTCACACCGGGATGAAGGTCCTCCTGCGGCGCGGGAGGTTGCGGGTTCGATTCCCGCTTTGGGACAAATGTTTGTACGATCTACAAATATTTGTTCCGGGTGTTCTGGTCGTTTCTATGTATAATAAAAAATATAATTATATCTATGTAATGTATTATATTATGTATAAATCATCTAGTACCCATAACACAAGCTCTGCTTAGCTTGGGGCTAGATGATGCTGTGTGGATTGCCCAGCATTATTTATTTATATTTAATTATTTGAAGATGTTTTATTTTTACAGTGATGTTTCATATTTAACATTAGCAAACTTTTTCAGATTCATCCTGAAACTAAAACTAACGAATACAATACCATAAAATGCTACAATATTGGTCTCCTTACGCCTTCTAAAGTAGGATTGGACATAGTTCTTCCTAAAGTCGATGATAACGAGTTTGAATTCGAGCCTTCTGGTAAGCACAAGGGCTACTTTGACAAACGAACGAAGTTGACGGATGACGTTAGATCGCGCAAAACGAAGGACGGCCAATCCGTTCTGTCGACGACCTTATATGAAAATTTTTCTTATATTTACTTCTGTGAGATCCGAAACGAAAGGCGTTAGTTGGTGACGTGCACGAAGCAACTTGGTGGTAAGGTTGTTCGTTTCGTGCGATCGCCGTCATCCGTCCAAGTTCGTTTGTTTTTCATAGAAGACCTCCAGTTCCTAAAAACTACTGAATTTGTTCCAACACCATCGATAAGAAATTTATTTGATATTCAAAGTACATGACTGCATTGTAACAACACTAGCCTGAACCAGTTTATATAGGACTCAGAAGACCTCCCGTAATAAGCGCCTTATTGGTTCTTATTGGGGGTAGGTACCTAATCTCATAATCCCCAAGCTAGGGATGCTGGTTGGGGACATTCGGAATCGCATGGAACAGCTTTTTTCGCACCACTGACACTGCTGCCCGTTGACACGCAAGGGATTTAGCTGTGATACGGGTGATACCTGGTAGATTCACCTCCTATACGACTGAATTAAATAGTAAAGTCATTTACAACGGGATATTTACCATAGTTTGAGTTTTGAGCTTTCCATTATTTCGGCACAGTTTGTTGAATTATATAGAGAAATTTTCAGGTAAGGAAGTAGTTCAAGAAAAAGAAACTGAGAAATTTTATGGCGTGGAAGACGATGATGAAAAAGGACGACAAATACAAAGAACCATCTGGGCTCAGTACGAAATACTAGACAACGGTCACAAAGGGTGGACACCTGTCAGGTATAACTATATCTATACTATCACATAAAAACAATAACAAACATAAACATAGCAGAAGCTATGTTTATCTGTTGTATTATGTATTTTATGTGGCGTGGCAATGCAGCCAGCGTCTTGGGGACGCTTCCGACTGGTGTTGATATGGATCAGTTGAGCTATCTGTAGACTGTTTGCAACAGTCGGCAGTTAGCTCAATTGTTTCAATTGTAAATACTAGTATAATTTTCTTTGTGAATAAATTTTATGTAGAAATGGGTCTTTTATGTTTGGGGGGTTTCCCATAACCGCACACGGGTTGGCCATGATTTGTATAATTCTTTACTCTACCTGTTTGTTTGTTTTATTTTCAAAGATCTTTATAAAATTTAGAATGGATTAGCAGAGGTGTTCTAAAACTCTGTTTCCCAGTCTTTATCATGAAATCTGATATACATTCGTGCGAAATTCAAATATTTAAGTTGTTTTTAATATTTTCCGCGTTCTGCAAGGAATAAAATTAGCAGACAAGTCGTTTTTCACATATCGTAGACCATTTTCGATGAATCCGTGCTACAATAAGGTATAATATAATGGAGATTTTGATAATTGCTGATTTATAGTTATAATTTCTTGAATTGATTATTGCTCCAAAAGTAGCAGTGAATCGAAATTAGTTTAAACATGTAATCATACAAAATGTTTTGCGATTTACGGGAATCTACTTTTCCAGTAGTATTTATATATTCATCGTAGAACCGAGAAAATATTATAACCCTCTAAAATATTTGAATTTCGCGCGAATCTGTCTCAGTCTCAGATTCCGTGTCAAAGACTCGGAATATGAATATCCTGCAGGATTTAATGATTCCTTGGAAAAAGGGCATAAAGGTGTCGCAAAAAGGACAAAACATAAATTTTCTTGGACTTTAGAATAACGGTCAGATTAATGATAAATAATTTAATGTAAAGTCTCGGTGTTACATTACAGGTACGAGTTGAAAGTTTATAAAACTAATTTCGGAGAGCTGACAAAACATGTTATCACAGAGTTTTTCCAATTCTCCACCGATATTGAAGATAATGTTTTCGATATAGATGAAGGTAAGATATTTAAATAACAAACAAACAAAAACTTGAGGGTCGTTGAAAAACCTATTTATTATTAAGTACTGAGAGTGGTGCGTGTTTTTGATAATTCCTCCTAATTAATAAGTACTAACCTACTCATATCAATTGAAAAAATACGTGGCAGCGCCAGACAATCACCCATTTTTTGTTTTTAGAAAAATGTGAATCTTTCGTAAAACATGACATGAACAGTGAAGCTATAACTCGGGATTTACTTTTTATTGACCCTGAAGACCCAGAGCATGTTGAACATGTTTTCAAAAGGTTTGAAAATATAATAATCAATTCCTTTTCCTAAGAGGATTGCTAGAATAATACAAGCTTTTCCCGGCCACTAAATAGAAGAATAGTTTCACAAAATCATTAATTTTTCAGCTTTAAAAATAAGCTGGGGTATCAATACACTGATGATGAGCACGAGATGAGAAAAAGTATTTTCCAGAAATCAATGGAGTGAGTAAAAATAACATAACTACATATATCCTACAGATTCCAAAATCAACTGAGTGTCAGATGACTACAGATATCCCTGGAACCCCGAAATATGGTTATAGTTACATTTAGAAAAAAAAATCAAAATGAAAAACTTGTAAAACAATGGACTCTATGGGGCGAAACCGGAAACAGCGGTATGTGTGCTGCTTCGTGAGGAGTGTATGAGTCATGGTGATTCCTGCGTTGGTGTAAATAAAAATCCGCAATTTTTTTTTCAGGATAGTATCATCTGTGAACCGCAAGAACTTGGGCTACAAACTATCAATCAATGAGTTCGCAGACCGCACCCCAGAAGAGATGAGAAGCCACACTGGGCTACTTAGACGTCCTGAAGGAAAATCTGGGAACATTCCCTTTCCCTACACACAAGCAAGCTTAGCGGACGAAGCTAGGAGCCTGCCTAGGGAGTATGATCTGAGGCTCTTTGGTTTAGTTTCACCGGTCAAAAGTAAGTGCCCCTGGGTATAAAATGTTCAACAAGTAAGGAAGAGGTCTGTGCCACCGTTAAACAAACGGCAGATTTGGCTTTTGCCACCGATTGTCCTCTGTTATACCAATAATAAAAGAAGTTAAATAAAATGGTACTAGATCATCAAAGTAACAGTATAGACTTTTTAGTAAAGGCTCAGGAATCCTATTATGTAGTTACAATAGATATGGTAGGTGTTCTTTTAGACTAGAAGCGATGGACTGATGCGTTTTCGAAAGAAAATTTCAATCAAGTCAATGTTAATCGACAAAACTGCGGATTATCATTCACTGAAAACCACCCTGACCCACCGATATGTTTGGCTCCTATATTCTCTGTGGAATTTTCTAATGGTGTAGGTAGAGGTTTACAAAATGAAGGACGGCTGATCCGTTCTTTCGATGACCTTAGGTAGGTACTATGAAAATGATTCTGATATTTATTTCTTAGAGATCCGAAACAAAAGGTGTCATTGGTGACGCGCCCAGAGCAACTTGGTGGAAAAGTTGTTCATTTTTGCGAACAGACGTCATCCGTCAACTTCGTTGGGTTTTTCAAAGTAGACCTGGCCTCATTCTGGTCACGATCTGGTCGATCTCTTGTAATATTCTTGGTCTGAACAGCAATGAATGCTTTTAGATCAAGGAACCTGTGGATCTTGCTGGACATTTGGAACCACAGCCGCGGTAGAGGGAGCTCTAGCTAGGGTCAACGGGGGCAGACTCCTGAGCCTCGCCAACCAAGCTGTCATTGACTGCGCTTGGGAGTAAGTTTTTTTTTTTAATCATGTTCCAAGTTTCAATAGAGTTATCCTCGTGAATTTATTCGGTTGTTTTTGAGCTCTTCCCGATACGGAAATAGTTTTTTGTTGTTTTGGCTACCTGGAGTCGAATTTCAACACCCTTTTTATACTTACAATAGAAAAAAATCAATATTTGGGCGGTCATTGGATTTTCCTAAATCAAGACAGTATTAATGAGTAAAGGAGATATAACACAGTAATGAATGATAAGAATAAATTGTAGTTTAGGTACCTATTTCATTATGACACATTTTTTTCTGACACACTTTTTTCTTCCCTTGGATCTTAGGTAGGTACCTTCTTGTAACCACAGAGAAAACAAATGGTAACCTGGTAAACCCCTACTTCTGTAAAAACTAACACCAATCGAAAACAATCGACAGCAACCAAACATTGCGCACACGTAATCACCGGGTATTATACTATATGTATATATAATACATAGGTATATAGTATAATACCTGGTGATTTATTTATTATATAGTCCAGGTCCACTGCCAATTCAAATCAAATTTATTAATGTAAGCGGGTTAACTACGAAACGAACCTAGTTTGTGATGGATTGGAAAAACACCAACGTTACGCCTGCGTAAACGCAGGAACGCGCGCTTATGGAACCGCGCTCACCCCTGAAGAAGTCCCTCGATAAGGGATAAAACGTTGGTATTCTTCAGCACAAACCAGGTTCTTCTTTAACCCGCTGACATTCATAATGAATTCGTCCAAATACGAAAGTTTTTATACCAAATCAATTGCTTGGACAGTGCCGCTGGAGGCTGCTTTGGTGGTTCAGACAATGCTGCTTACGACTGGATGATGGAATATGGCTTGCCGACTGAAGAAGAGTATGGATCTTACGCGAATATGGTTGGTCGTTTTATCATTTCTTTATTTGAGCTCCTGAACATAAATTTTATGCTCTGGAAGCGAAAAATTATCGATCTGTGCTTTCAGGTCATTCAATTGAGTGGCGTTTTGCCTAAGATTTCTGTACTGTTTACCTAATCGTCAATTTATTTAAAGTTTTAAAACTATGATGCACATACCGATATGTATAAACCCATATACATAGGTCCCTATCTCCATGCGGTGTGGGCCTACTGAGTTTTAAAAGGTGGTGAAAGGTTGACTTGTAACTTATGTTTATACCTACAGCAAAACTCGGATAGAGTACTTACCGACTGTAGTCTTGCGTGTTAACTTCAGCATTTTTTTTTCTCTTATTTTCTCAGGACGGTTTTTGCAACATCAAGAATATGACCACGCTGTACCCTATCCGAGGGTACACAGACGTGCTTCCTTACAGCACCGAGGCTCTAAAGGTAAGCTTTTACGGGATAAATTAAGGTATTAGTCATATCATAACTTATGGATTGGGTACACAACTCTGGCATTTCTTGAGATATATTTATAGGTGCAATCTGCTGCGTATGTTCGATTTAACAGCACACGCAGCTTTCATGCTGAGCCATTTCCTAGTTCATTATTACAATCAGTCTATTACAATTAGCTTTACTTGACTACAACTTATTATCTGTATATTGATTGTAGTTATAAATAAATTTATTTTCTTTCTTTCTTTCCTTCTTTCAATCCGATCCGATCTTAAGATTAGGTACTTACCATGCCAAATATGAAAGTTTTCTTTACCTAAAACGCTGTGGTACCCATACCTTTATCGAGTTCATCATGAAGCATTCGAAGAAGAACACAAAGAACTTCGTAACAAGAACCTTTGCTGTAAATTTTTCTTAAGATTTCAAGAAGATTTTACTAACTATTATCTCATTTTTTTATACTAACAGGTTGCTGTGGTGAACCACGGTCCCTTGTCAGTATCAGTACATGCCAGTGATAAGTTCAAATTGTACTCCAGTGGCATTTTCTACGACGCGGATTGGTAAGGTCTTATGATTTAGATATTGTTAAAAATAAAATCAATAGAAAAATAATGCTGGACCATTCACACAGTATCATCTAAGCCGAAGCTAAGCAGAGCTTGTTTATTATATTTATAATATTATACATATATGATGTAAATGGGTGTCCGACTAACGGACAGAGTCCGCAACACCGAACTGCGCTCTCAGACGCAAATCGCTGACGTAGCTCTAAAAGCCGCAAAGCTAAAGTGGGATTAGGCTGGTCACGTCTGCCGCATGCCAGGAGAGCTATGGACTAAGGTAGCCACCGATTGGCAACCTGACCAGGCGAGAAGGCGACGCGGTAGCCCTAGACGGAGATGCGGGACGAATTGAACAAATTCCGGGCCGACTGGACGGAGCTGGCCAGTGATCGTGATGTCTGGAGAGAGTGGAGGGAGGCCTTTGCCCAGCAGTGGGATAAATTCGGCTAATAATAAAAATATTGATTCGGCTACTAAAAAAATATAATGATGTAAATGAGTGCGGTTTGGCTGATTGCTGCTGATGCACTGACCCCGGGCCGCGCTCGCGGCACGAGTAACCTACTTTGGTCAAGCTGCTTATGATACTCATTTACCTACCTACGTGATCAATGTATCGAACACCCGGAACCAATATCTGTAGATCGTACAAATACTTTTTCCGAGGCCCGCCTCGATTCCCAAATCGAACCCGCATCCCTCCTGCGTCGCAGGCGGACCTTCGCCCGCTGTGCCATAGAGGTCGTCAAAAGAGTATAAGTGGTTTTATTTTACACTATAACCAACAAAGGACACAGAAAACGAGAGGAATAGAAACCTTGGTAATAATTACTTTTAAATAGAATAAATTTTAGGTTAAGTATGGGCGGTTTTTATACAAACATTTTTAATAGAGTTTTGCTGGTGTAAATATTATTTATTTAATTTTCAGTGATCCCTCCAGACTGACCCATGAAGTGGCTTTGGTCGGGTACGGCGAGCGAGACGGCGAAACCTTCTGGATCCTCAAGAACTCCTGGGGGCCGACCTGGGGGGTCGAGGGGTTCATGTATATCGCGGCAAAGGACAACGTCTGCGGGGTCGAGACTGAACCTACTTACGTTGTGTTTTAAGTTATGTTTGTTGAAGATATTCTTGCGAGATGCTTGGGTAACTGATATACCAAAGAAGTCATAATGATGCCAGTTTAATAAAAAAATATAGGTATATTCAACAATGAAATTACTTATTATTTGTTTTACCCCAAAACATTTCACTACACGATTTAAGTTTGGCCAATAGGTAGGTATATACCTAAAATAATATTGGTAGGTAAGTTTATGTAATTCAACTAGCTGTATTCTTACTACCCGTTGTCCTATTACCCGTTTTCTCGTAGCGATGAAGCATTTTCCCGCGGTAAAAAGTAGCCTATGTTCATCAAGAATAATGTGGGCTTCTAATGGTAAAATAATTTTTCAAATCGGTCCAGTAGTTTCCGAGCCTATTCAATACAAACAAACAAACAATCATATCTTTCCTCTTTATAATATTAGTATAGATAAGTACCTAAATAATGAGTAGGTAAAGGTAGTAAGCATAAAAATGATTTATTTTGACAAAATTACAATGATACAGTAGGTACCTATTAGTATTGAATCCTAAACTAGCCCCGTATTTCAATTAAGTCCATTTAATTTCAATACTATAGTACTGAATAGTGTAGTATTTAAATTAAATTGATAATCTAGGTTTTTTCACACTACATTCGTTTTGGCGGATAAATTCCTATCCACAGAAGACTCTACAATATAGATAGAGAAATTATCTACCTTTTACATTTCGCGGTTTCACTCATTTACCAAGACTAACACAAAAAGACCACAGAGCTACAAATTCTTAGAACAGTCAGTGTGTCTTTGATCGGACCGCCAATTAAAATGCCTAACCCGAGACCCTCCCACAACCGACACAAAAGGAACAAGAGGTGACACTCATTAGTACCTACTGGTTCTGCTTGAGGAAGATTTAAATGCCGCAGATGATAGCCCAGCCCAGCGTTACCTTTATAAGGAGGTATCAAAACAACTAATGGAATTTTATATTAAAGAGAAAAGGGAAAGGAGGAAAGGAAGGCCTTTGCCTTGCTGTGGGAACCTATTGGCTTCCGACTGGTGTTGATATGGATCAGATGCGCTATCTGTAGACTGTTTGCAACAGTCAGCAGTTAGCTCAATTGTTTCAATTGTAAATACTAGTATAATTTTCTTTGTGAATAAAGTTTCTATTGGCTTATCCTACTTACTATTATAAATTTGAAAGTTTGTGAAATGTGAAATTTTTGTTACCTAGGATCTCCATAACTACTGAATAGATCAAAATGAAATTTGGCATACACTTAGAACGTCGCCTTACTTAAACAATAGGCTACTTATTATACTGAAAATACGCGTGCGAAGCCGCGAGCAGAAGCTAGTACCCGTTAAAGATATAAATAATAGGACCCTACTACTCAAAAATGGTGGTTGAGCCCTAAATCGGAAACGAATTGTTTGAAAGAATAATTGGCTCTGTTTTTACCCACTTTAGATAAGAGCCAATAAGTCGCCTATCGTGAGGCCTCCCTTGAGTCCAGCCAGTAGACTTGTATAGGCTGTAGATGTGAAAATTTAGATTCCATGTAACCAAATAAATAAATAAATAAAATAAATAATGCTGGACAATTCACACAGCATTATCTAGCCCCAAGCTAAGCAGAGCTTGTGATAAGGGTACTAGATAACTGATATAGGTACATAATACAATACTCTACATAGATAGATATTTTTTATTATACATAGAAAAACATCCAGAACCCCTGAACAAATATCTGCAGATCGTACAAACATTTGTCCCGAGGCGGGAATCGAACCCACAACCTCCTGCGTCGCAGGCGGACCTTCGCCCGCTGCGCCACAGAGGTCGTCTTTCCAAATTCAAAGACCTTGACGATATTGCTTAGATTACAACATTCGTCAAGTTTTCAGTCCATTTATCAGGTTAGTCACCGAACGCTTTATTTACAGACTATCCCTTACATAAAAATCTTTTATAACACGCTGAAACACTGCACTTATTATGAAACTTTAGCAATAAACTAAAAAAACTTGGCGTGAAAAATGCTCGCCAGCAAATGCAGTTGAAGGTGTTTGCGACGGCAGAACTTCTAAATTAGTCCAGGTGTTAGGGTTATTTTGGGTCTGTTTTACCGCATGCATAATTTTGTTTTAAACAGTATCACGGATTATATAATATAATCCCTAACAAACAATCACGTTGATTTAATACAGCGTGAATAGATTTTGTACCCGAATCCGGTTTTAATAAAGTTTTTTGATTAGGGTTTGTAAATTATCGAATGCTATTCTGTCATTGTTTGTTATCCTATGCGCTTATATCCTGTCTTCTTTTTTGAACCGTTCAAAAATCAAGCACATTTTATTCTCTCCTTTTTACGTTGGCCAATTAGAGACTCAACAAAATAAAAACGACCTCTAGATATTTCAAATTAATTATTAAAAAAAATCTACCTATACTAATATTATAAAGAGGAAATATTTGATTGTTTGTTTGTTTGTATTGAATAGGCTCCGAAACTACTGGACCGATTTGAAAAAATCTTTAACCGTTAGGAAGCTTACCTTTCTGGGAGTGACATATGCTATATATTTTATCCCGAAATTCCCACGGGAACGGGAACTACGCGCGTGAAACCGCGAGGCGATCGTCTAGTTAAAAATAATTTTAAAACATTAACTTTTTGAATTAAAATTTAATAAATGCCCAGTTCAAAATTAATGAAAATAATGTATTAATGAGTAAAAATTGATAATGAATAAAGTTATACTTATTACGGTCGGTATTCGAAAGTTTCCTCCTCAAACAGTCAAGTTGAAAGTATCCTCGAAATTCGAACAATCGCTCATTATTCGCAAGAACAACAAAACTTTTATTCCTACCTACCAATAGATAAACTATCTTATGTTCGGGGCGTATCTCCACATTCCAAAAGGAACGAACGGAGTTCGGCGCGAATTAATCGAAGGACCAATTTGACAAGAAAAAGAGAAGTGGGAGCTATGTCGACATTAATGAGAATTTATCGCTGGTCCGGGTTATGTGGATGTAGGTTTGTAAAGGTCAACCTACACTGGCAGACAGTAGATCAGTGTAACTTTACATAGGTAATAGCCAATGAAAAACGATCCTATTCAATAGAGAAAAATAAATTCGGCAAGTAGAAACACTTTCGCAAATGCTTAATTTTTAAGTTGCGCCAAATATATCTAGGTACATGTGTCTGTGGTACGTAAGTTTACATAAACAGATCTCACGTTAAGTAGATGGGTCTTTTGATTAAGAGTAGGTACCTACTTTTTACAAATCCCAAACGTTAAGTCCGGATAGCCGCCTCAGCGGTTTTAGAGCCCCACTGCCAGAAATCCTAACTTCTGAACATCGCAATCCAGCGTTGCTTGGTTTAAAATTTAGTAAGTAGCTTATTTTCTAGGCTACATACATAGTTAGCCTATTTATTTATTTATTCACTCCCTAGAGAAAATCACAACACATGAAATTTTCACATAACAAAGTGGTCTTAGGTCTAGTGGTTTTCCAATAACAGGGCGCTACAGCGTGTGCAAATAGTGGTTACCAAAGCTAACAAGTTCAAAACTTGATTGCGATTTTCAGAAGTTAGGGTTTTTGGCAGTGGGTCTCGGAGAGGTACTTAATGAGGCGACTACCCGCACTTTAACTACCCACCTCTTACTTACCTACCCAATCTTAAAGAACTTTCTAATTTAGGTACGCTAGCGTTAATTCGGACGTAAATATATTCAAAATGGCTTTAGAATTTCCGAAGAAAAGGCTCTAAATCAAAAGAAGCATCTACTTAACTCCAGGTCTTGTACTTAACCAATTCCCAGCTGTAAAGCAAATAAAAAGCAATCTACTTACCGCGGTTCTCTGTAGCCCATCATCTTTTCAGTTTAAAACTTGTTCCACTAAAGACCGGAACTCTATCCAAAAATAGACATAGAGTTTAAAGCAAAAGCTTTCAGCATTTTAGTAGATAAGCCTTAGTTCTAATTTCACGTCTCGTTTCGTTCACAGCCGACCATTATTCCAGTAAGTTTTGGTGCATATTGAATGAGTTGATCCTGTGTCTACGGACAGGGGTGGAGTTAGGAAAGACATTGATTTGTACCGAGGAAAACCATTGTCCATTAAATTATTTTCTTTTTGATTGTTCGACTGACAATCATAATCATTTTATGGCAGTGGTTACGTTTGAATAATGTCGCTGCAGCTTTTTGCAGACGCATTGTGTTAACTTATGTTATTCTATCTTACGTACATATGTATATTTTTGTATTTCCTTTTTTTGTTTAACATGTGTGTGGCAATGAATTAATTCTTTATTCTTTGTTTACTACTTAACTTAATCTACTACTCATACTATATTTGTCTTGGAAGAGCGAGATTCCCTAACACAGGTATTTATTTTACTTAAAAGGGAATCTCAAACAATGTTATATTATTGTAAATTAAGTTAAAGAAATAAATATTTTGTTTTAGTTGTGGTTGCGATGTTTGCGGTACCAACCACACGGTTGAAATAGACGACAAAATGGGGTCCGTGTGAATCAAACTATTCGTTTTCATACAAATGGGCACCGACCACGTGTTGTTGTTGTCGTGTGGTTGTGTCTGAATTGTTCCATAAATGTCAGTATCAAATTCATAGTAAGGTCATCGAAAGAACGGATCGGCCCTCCTTCGTTTTGTGCGACCCGACGTCATCCGTCAAGTTCGTTTGTTTTTAAATTAGACATACTGGTATTGCCGTTATAGAGTCGGGCCTATCGAGATTGATAAAATATGAAGTTCAAATTTATTTTGTTTTTATTTTCTATTACCATTATCCCGAACACATTCACGTTCACTGCTGTCCATGCCTTCCCAAACGACGGGTTTTGCTATATTTTACCACTTGGCAGGCGGCAAGGCAGGTGTTCATTAATACACAGAAAAAAAACCGCCCTTCCTCTGATAGATTCTCTTGGTCGGCTCGAGCTAGAGCCACGACCACGGTAGGTATAACTAGACACAGTAAAATATGCAATTCAATACACCGACAAGCCCTTACTGCGACCCTGTGTTAGATCCACACTCTACAGCTTACTGAAGCACCACGAACTTGCGTTTCAGATCTAAGTGGGGTAAACGTTTTTAGTTTTAATCTCACAAGATCGTTTTGTATGAGGTGAATCAAAACATGTATATTTTTACTTCCGACCTTAATTAAGATCAAATTACCAAATCAAACCTACCTACCGTCTGACTTTTTGTAAGATTACTTGTCTACAAAAATATTTGGGCACCTACCGACCTTTTTAGGTTAACCTGAGGATTGGATTTCATATATAGGTACATATAACTATAGGAACTTAAATAATTATGGGCCATTCTTAGTATGTACCTACCCAGATATTAAACCTGTTTTATTAAAAAAATATATAAAAAATCGAATTGTAATAGATAACAATTTAGGCATTGGATATTAAGAACAGCAAAAAGGTTGTTTAGAGATTTAAAAAAACAGATTTGATGAATGATTATTTTAATTTATTTATTGTAAGTTTAGTATAGAATTAAAACATTGATTTAACACTGCTTATTTTAAAAAGTGCAATACTGACTAAGGCAATACATATTTTATACACACAGTAAGTACCTTATGTTTATTATAGTTTATTTCATAGTTAGACCTGTAACCATGATATCAATAAATTAACACGAATCTTAGTAGGTATTAGAACGTGTAATATGTATAAGGATAAAAATTTATTAGTAACACTATGTTTAGACCACCCTTTACGTACAGTGTACTGCAGAACTTCACATAAACCATTTCAGAATGTTATCTAAAGATTTTATTTATTCATGTTACTAAAAAATATTGCAAAACAAACACTCAAATTTCACACGCATTCAGTTATTTAATTTATAAATTGTTAAGGCTTGTGGGAAAACTAATTGATTTATCACTTTGGACCACCTTGTACTGTACATACTATAAATAATCTTATCAAATTTTTAAACATTTAATTTACTGATAAAAAATTGCCCGGTAACACAGAAATTCCACACACATATTTTTATACTTTGGAGGTGGTGCCTACCTTACCTTGAAAAAAAGTAAATAACAGAGAGAATTATCAAACCAAACGCCATCATGTATCTCAACACCTGAAACAACAAAAATGCCACTTATAATGGATATTATGAAATAAAACGTAATAAAATTCCTAAAACTGGGCGCCGATTCCCGTATTTCTATAACACCTCGCCGTTTCGATTGATGATCAAATTAAACAATTATGGTAAAATAGACAAAAGTTGTCACAAGACGTCGAAACGAAGAACGGATCAGGCTAAAAATTTTCATGCTTGATGTTCTGGGTCTGGATAAAACTCAAAATAAGCCAATAAGACGCTTATCAGGGGAAGATACTACTAACTTCCCCCTGATAAGCGCCTTATACTACTTCCTTACGACACCCGCGGAAAGAGTTGGAGTGGTGCAAATTCTAAGCGGACACCACACAGCATGGGGAAGGTACAATTTTTATTTAAGTAACCTCATTAGAAAATAAATTGTTACGTATATAATAAACCTAGTACCTAAAGTTCATGGAACTATCTACCCTAATCGCATCGCTGCCTATTTTTTTGTTATATCAATGTGTTTTAAAATGAAGACTTTTTTTTATTTATGCATTATTTATTGGCATAGAACTGAAACCACCTAATTCCATGGCGGGGCTGCTAACTTGACGGATACACTACGGTACTAGTGGTTTTACACTTGCAGGGCGTTATCTATCTATGTCTGAAATCTCGCTCGGTTTGCATAGTGTATCTCAATGCAGAAAAACTGCTGTTACTAATAATAGCTGAAGTGAACTTTATTGCGCTGCAATTAGAATCTTAAATGCATTTTTTCCAGGCCCACATAAATAAATAAATAATGCTGGACAATTTTCACACAGCATTATCTAGCCCCAAGGTAAGCAGAGCTTGTGTTATGGGTACTAGATAACTGATATACATAATAATATACGAGTACGTAGATAGATATTGATTACTCCATTGAAAGGCTAGTCGTGCAGGGAAAGGTGGAGGGTAAAAGACCGAGGGGAAGATCGCCTATGAGATGGACCGATCAGATAAAATCTGCCGTAGGTGTCCCTCTGCATGAATGTTCCAGAATGACCACCAACAGGGAGAGATGGCGATATATCGTGAGGCGAGCAATATCAGCCCATACAACAAAAGACTCGTCATGACGACCACGACCGTTCTGCCAAGAACGCTACGAATGAGAAGAGAAGAAGAAGATAGATATTTTTTATTATACATAGAAAACGACCAGAACACCCTGAACAAATATCTGCAGATCGTACAAATATTTGTCCCGAGGCGGGAATCGAACCCGCAACCTCCTGCGTCGCAGGCGGACCTTCGCCCACCGCGCCACAGAGGTCGTCTGAACACGTAGATATGCCAGAAAACCTAATGTATACCGGCCATACCTTATCCTGCCACTGGCGGTTCTTGACGCAATGGCTGTACGGCATGGTTGAAAAGGTGACCGAGTTGTACAATGGCACCCACAAGTTTGGAAACAGCCAGAATATAAAGTCGTCTATTGCTTTGCGTAGTCTGTACGACGGACGAGTTACCAGGTCTCTCATCTGAAAATAATATTTAAAAATTAACAACTAACAATGGAAAATATGTATGTAAAATCAACTAATAGAATGGATCAGTTGAGCTACCTGCAGATTGTTTGCAACAATCTGTAGTTAGCTCAATTGTTTCAATTATGAATACTAGTTCTAATTTGTTTCTATTGTTTGATTGTAACTTTCTTTGTTATTAAGATATTTTATGTCACCATTATAATCTCGAATGGTCACGTGACGTTATTTTGATACCACCTTATTGGTCGCATGGTTTCGGAACGAACCAATCCCGATTAATTTGTTTCAGACAAATAAATAATAAAGGTAAGTAACCTTTTTAGACTTATTATAAATAGAAGAAAACCAAACTGCTCAGTTTACTTGTTTTTATTGTACGATGGCGGCTTATTTAAGCACCTATCATAATACAAACAAATTAAGGGAATTCTAGATCATGTTACATAAGGGGGCTTGCGGTAAATTGCCCAATTCTTTCCTCGTTTTAAAGGTTTCCCTAAAACTTATCTAATATGAAACAAATCACAAAATATGACCAATATCTGATTGATATACACGATAAAATACTTTGTTTTACAATATTTTGTAGTTTTATCATAAATTACCTGCTGTATAAAATACAAAAAAATGGGAGGTTTTAACCCTCACAGTAAACAGCAAATAAAAAAAACATTGAAACTACTACTTCAATATTATATCTTTCTTTTAAGCTATAAAGATATTTGAAATTATTATTATACTTATTCAATACAATAATAATAAAACCCAAAAAAAATCATTTTGGTAAAGCGCCTAGCAGAAAAATTGGAGCAAATTTAATATTTTTCCAATAACATTCCAACCTTATTGGTCATATTGATATAATATTGGTTATATTTCGTGATTCGATTCATTACTTTAAATATATTCGATTTAGAGAAATACTTAAAACGGTCAGGACCGTATTGGGCAATTTACCGCGGAGGCTGCGATTTTAGTAGGTATTCTTAAGATACCCCAGAATATCGGGGACGAAGTACCTACATGGTTACAAAAAAAATTCGATGATTGCTTCTCGAATTCTCTCAGGGAACCACCAGTTCAGTAGAAGCTTACAAGCTAAGTTTAGAGCTGTACTTATTCGGTTCTAGAATCCGATATTTTATGTAAGCACAGACAATTGTGTATGAAAACTTATCACAAGCTGCTAACAGTAACAGAAAACTAAGCGGTAACAGCAACAGCAACCACGAAAAACAGAAATCGCACACGAGCAGCGAAAAGGCAAAATCAAGTTAAAAACGACTGAAAGACAATAAATGAACTGATGCTGAAGCTGTCAAAACCAAAAATTGTTTTGATATTCTGCTATTTGCTCCAGTATACCAGTGCATCGATTGAAATAATTTTCCGCTAATTCTTCTTTATTTTTGTTTACAAAATAACAAAGGTTCCTTAAACGAAATTAAATGTCACTGTTCAATATTTCTTCATCATCATCATCATCATCAGCCTATATTAGTCCACTGCTGGACATAGGCCTTCCCTAATGAGCGCCATAGCGCCTTGTCTTCTTAGCTTGCCGCATCCTCACCAATACTTCTTACCTCAATATAATTATACATTGCCAGATCAGATATAGCGAATGTATCCTCCCATCTTGTATCAGAAAATTCCGGCAGTATTTTGGTCAGATCGCTGTTATACTTCTGGAAGAGTTGGTCTAGCAAAGTGCAGTCTTCGAAGCCGGCGTTCATTCCTTGGCCGTAGAACGGGACAACCGCGTGAGCTGCGTCGCCGATGATCAAAGCTTTGTCTTCAACGTTGTAAGGTCGACACTGCAATGGATAAAAAATTGGTTGTCTGTAAAGTCGGTTTACTGACGATAGTTGAACGTGACAACGCAGACGCATCGCTCACTCAAGTAGGAGAGAGACGGATGTCGAGCGCTCTCGCTTGCACTTCAAGCCTTACATGGAACGCCTCAGAGCGAGGTAACGCCGCATGACGAGGTAACGCCGCATGACGTCATGTTTTTTCGTGCGTGCAGCCGGCTCTATCGAATTATAAGACGTTGTCACGTCAAAAATAATGCTGGACAATCCACACATCATCTAGCCCGAAAGTTAGCAGAGCTTATGTTATGGTTACTAGAAAACTGATATTACTTAATACATCACATAGGTACATAAATTCCGCGCAAAACCTTTTCTGAGATCCAACTAAATACATATAATTCGTGTGTACCGCCCGCCCTCCCACAAATTGCTCCTACTTACAATCAGAGAAGATAAACAACAGACTTACGCAATATAAAATTGCCAAGTAAATTACCTTCCAACTTTAAGCACGAATACAACTTAATTTGTTAAAGAATACACCACACCAAGTATAAAATGAAAAAACTCATCAAAACTAAGTCGTTGATTAGTTTCGTCTCTCCACGAGATATCATCAAGGCGCTATAACAATACTCGACTTTGACACTGAGACCGTCAAGCAACAACGACAGAGTCCTGCCAATGATGTTGCCTCTCCGAGCACCATGCGTAAAGCTTAAAAATTGTTACTAAATATTGTTTTATCCTAATATTATACAATATACAATATTATACAATGGATTTCTGCAAAGTAACGCCTGAATCTATTATTTAGGTAGGTACATATTTATTTATTACTAGACGATCGCCTCGCGGTTCCCGTTCCCGTGGGAATTCCGGGATAAAATATATCAATAAAATCAAATCAAATAGTTTATTTGCACGAATACAAAATTATACAATAATAATATGTCAGATCTTAAAACTAGTTTAGTCATTGTATTCAGCCTGCACGCAGGCGTGCAAATATTATGCGAGTCATATTATTATAATTATATTAGTCATGTTAGTTACAATTCAAATTTCCAAATATTTGTTCACCGCCTATGTCACTCCCTGAAAAGTAAGCTTCCTAACGGTGAAAGAATTTTTCAAAACGGTCCAGTAGTTTCGGAGCCTATTCAACACAAACAAACAATCAAATCTTTCCTCTTCATAATATTAGTATAGGCACAGATATTATAATACTATACGTATAGGATATAGACTAGCGAATATCCGCAACTTCGTTAGCGTGGTAGGTAGAGTGCCTAACCTCTTGACAACATCACAAAATCACAATCACTATTTTGACAAAAATAGACAACATTGCATAGACTTTTATCTATGTTTTATTTTCTCGTTGGACATCAAGTGTAATTTATCAAACCCTTCTTTGAATCCCAAATCGGGGGCGAAGCCCTGAAAAAAGCCTATTGTTTAAGTTGGGCTACGTTCTAAATGTATGCCAAATCTGTTCAGTAGCTTGGAGATCCTAGGTAACATAAATTTCACATTTTACAAACTTTCGGATTTATAATATTACTATCTTCTGCCCGCGGCTTCGCACTCGTATTTTCGGTATATTATGTAGCCTATTATCTAAGTTAGGCTATATTTTAAATGTTTTTTTAAATGAAATTTAATAAATGTCCAATTTCTCTCATCTTCAATCTGTTTAGTAGTTTTGAAGATCCTAGGTACCTAATAAATAAATCACATTTCACAACTTTTGGCTTTTTAATATTAGTAGGATAGTTAGTGTAGTATAGTATAGTAGGATAGGATACATAGAAAACACCCAGAACATCCGAATCTGCAGATAGTACAAAAATTTGTCTTGAAGCGGGAATCGAACCCGCAACCTCCTACGTCACAGGCGGACCTTCGCCCGTCGCGCCACTTCGGTCCATGACCTCTAATACACTAAGGATACTATATTGCATAATATTGTGAAACAATGTTAATTAATTCTTATATTTGAAACTGGTTAATTTGCAAGTTTTACTGTTGAGGTATTTAGCCGGAACTGGTCAGGCTAAAAAAAATATTTTATTAATAGGTGCATTACTGGTCCGGTTATTAAAATGATATAGCAACAATATTCATGAGTGCTTTAACCAACGTTTTATCCAGGTATTCACATGAACGAAGTCACAGGCTGAAACAAGTATTTTACGATTTTTCTTGTGTGTTGATGTGTATTGGTCTTGGCTCTATAACTGGCGATCATCGATGTAAATAAAATTAGGGAGATTGGCTTCTTGAATGAAAGTGAAACGTCCAAATGAGGTCCAATTATGTGCTCAGAAATAGTTGCGCCGGCAGCGCCGCCCGAGTCCGTGTTTCGCGTGTGTATTCTTGTCTCGGCACTTCGGTCTAGGTACGGCTTTCCATCTTTGTTGTTCCATTAGGTAGATAAATTACAAAAGATTAGAAATAGTGTGCCTTTGTGTTTCGTTGTAACACAACACAGGCCATTTGTTGAGTGAACGCTGAGGAACGTACCATATCTACAAAATTTTACTTATATCTATGGTGGCGATAACTAACATGGAAAATAAAATCAACATATACACACAAATATGTCTGTTAACAAATATTAATCAGTCGAAACCTAATTTATTTTTATCTCAGTTTCTAAAAGCATATTACGATATTAACCTACATTACTGCAGTGCTAATTTGATAAGCTAAATTAATACCTGAACCTCGACCTAATTTAAATTAAACAGACCTTAGATTATTCAACAAGAGAGTATAAAACATATTACCGATAAATAAGTTAAAAATATCCAAAATGTCAACCCCTATTTTTTCGTTAATGTACCTATTAACTAATTTCGGGCTAACGCCTCCACCATTTCAATCGTTCCTATTAATTATTTCTTATTTCAAGTTTTATTCTCTGTGTTTTACTTATTAGTAGGTACATAACTATAAGAATTTTTACGGGGTTAATTGCACTCATAGAATAACACTTAGAATAAGTATATATTTAATTACGCTACGTGTAATTGTTTGTTTCCCCGAATAAATAAAAACTAAACTAAAACTTTCCATAGTTCTTTCTATGGCAAACGTTAAAGTACCTGTAGGTAGGGGTTCCGATGACCGACAGTATACACGATAAGGGATACATCAGCTCGTCACAGACATGGCAGCCATGACATGAACTCCACCTCACTCTCCAGTAGGCATCCGTTCGCCTGTCAACCAGATTCCCGCTTTCTCGGCTATGTCCGTCCGTCAAGTAACAGTGATTGATAGATAGATAGAAAATTCTTTATTTCACACTTATAGTAGAATCAATACAACAAAACAAAAACAGCTTAAAATCTAAGTGACAGGTGGCGGTCTTATCGTTCAAGAGCGATCTCTACCAGACAACCGTGGATAGGATCATTGGATAGTACTAGGGGATCTGTGTGCTCATGAAGGTTAACATACATAACATTATATAATATACCTACATATACTAGTTATAGTTCATATACTAGTAATAATTCACTAGTGATAGTTCATTGGCAACACCTCGAAATACGAAATGACGTATATAGACCATAATATGGTTTTACCTGGACATACACTACAGTACCCATATTTCCGATTTCTTGGCCTCCTTCGAAGCTATTATTAACTTCTAGATTAAGTTCTTATTCAATTGTTTTGTGTATTGATGATGCACTAAAGATATAATCTATCTATCTATCTATGTCCGTATCCAGGACACCGTCTACCTCCTTGCCAAAATTCATTAAGATTCGTTCAGCCGTTTAGGCATGAAAAGGTAACAGACTGACAGATTTAATTACTTTCGCTTTTATTAATATAAATACTAATGTATTAGCTGCATTCTTACTACCAGTTGTCCTGTTACCCGTTTTCCCGTAGGAATGAAGCATTTTCCCGCGGTAAAAAGTAGCTTATGTTCATCAGGAATAACGTGGGCTTCTAATGGTAAAAGATTTTTCCAAATCGGTCCAGTAGTATCGGAGCCTATTCAATACAAACAAACAATCAAATTATCTGAGCGTCTGGTCGAAGTGACGCGTGACCCGAGAGCTGGTGAGTATCTGGCACAGTACATCAGCATTGCCATACAGCGTGGCAATGCAGCCAGCATCTTGGGGACGCTTCCGACAGGTATTGATATGGATCAGTTGAGCTACCTGTAGACTGTTTGCAACAGTCTTCAGTTAGCTCAATTGTAAATACTAGTATAATTTTCTTTGTGAATAAAGGCCATTTAGATCTTTAATCTTTCCTCTTTATAATATTAGTATAGATGGATGATTAATGATACTCAAAACAAACCAAACATGTTCTATAAATCTCAAATTTGTAAACCTAGCTGTAAGTTTCTCCAAAATTGTAAAAATAAATAAATAAATAAACCAACCTTAATAGCAACCAAAGGAGAAGGCGACCCCCCAAAAAAGTCCTGAACCAGCCTCTTCTCTCCAATCAATGCTATAGAATCCACGAAATACATCCTGAAGAATTCGAAGAGCTTAGCTTCAGTATCGATGCTTCGGAAGTGGACGAACGGCATGAAAAGGGTCACGGTCCAGGAGCAGTCCTGGTTAGGAAGGGCTATCATCATGAACTCGCCTCGTGGCCAGATGTGGAGGTAGTTTGGGGGCATCTGAAACTGTAGGGAAAGATTACTTAACATATATGTAGAAGCAAAATATTTCGGACGCTATCGTGGCCTTGGCAAGTGTGCTTATTCTAGAATATATTCTGCATACTAATTCCAAACCTAAGCTCGATTTTACTTTCTTGAATGCCATGAAAGCGGGTGGTTGGGATATAGGAGTTTGACAAGAAACTAAAATGTATTTTGCTGGGTTTTTTTCAAAATTTTGTAATGATCATCTTGAAGCATTTGAGCCGACGACGCTAAATAGTACTTAGGATTTGTTCTATTAAATAATGTTGTTGTCACCTACTAGACTAAGCCCCGCTTGCACAACGATAATTAACTGGCTTAATTATAATTAGCGAGTTGGAAAATTATAAAAACACTAGTTTATGCCAGCGGCTTCGCATGCGTTGTTTCTATAAATTCTGTATTTCTGATTTATGAGATAAAAAGTAGCCTATGTTTGATTCCAGGATTAGATTAACCTGAATGCAAAATTTTAGCCCGATCCGCTCAATAGTTTTGGCGTGAAGAGGTAACAAACATCCATCCATCCATCCATCCATACACTTAAAAATTGCTGTGCAAGTGGGACTAAGTTCTTTGTGATCCCATGGTATTTATAAAATAAATTGAAATTGAAATTAGCAGTAGGTAAGGGTGTAAAGGTATGTAAAGGTGCCAATTAAAATGGTACTTATAGAAAGAATTTATCGTGATTATCATGAAAAAATAAACTTTGTTCAGGTTGATTGATTGTCCTTAACGAGGTGTTAAATACTCATTTTAAACCTGAATATCCGTCTAAGGAAAGGAATTTAATTCGCTTCAGCACTATCATTATCCTGTCTTATCTTTTATTATTGATGAACTTTAAACTATAAAACGCATAGACAATCGCTCCAAAGTAAACTTGCACGATGATATTGACAAGAATAACACTGTTTGTCGTGATAATACAATTTATATATTGCGAAGATAATTTGAATATTAATGTAATAAGGGAAAATAACGACGTAAACCAATGCATAAAATCAGTTGTGCAGAATAACTTTCCATGTGGCACTTTAGTGCATTTAGTTAATGTCAACGATGATGTTCTTATACCAAACATTAATGATGAAAAGGATTGCTACAGTTTCATAATCAGATCTTTTAATAATCAGGATTGGCCGCCAGCTTCAATTTACATTATAAGAGCGGAAGATGTTAACGAGTTTTCGACAGGTATTTTATCTATCTCTAAAGATCTGTTTTGGAATCCTAGAGCACGATTCATTATAGATTTGCAAACATTTGACGAAGATGTTGAAAGGGTACTTCAAATTCTGTTACAACATAAAGTTTTCTATGTCATCGTTTTAAGCAAACGGAATGATGTAATATTTATAGATACATACAATCCGTATCAAGATAATAACTGCGGTACAAAACTAGAAGTACAAACCATCGGAAACTGCAACAATGTAGAACAGATATATTGCTTCCAAACTGAAAAAATCAGTATGAGAGATTGCACGATAAAAGTAGCAGCTACTCAAGATATCCCATTTATCATATTCAAGAACGAAGAATACACAGAACGTGGAAAAGATTTACTAGGTATAGAGCAGTTGGTGCTAGAAACAATAGCAGAGAAAGAAGGCATTACACTGGAGTATATTTTAGTAGAACATGATACAGGCTTTGAGGTGGTGTTGGAGAACTACACAGCTACGGGTTTACTTACAATGCTGCAAAATGATGAAGCAGATGTAGTTGTAGGAGGATTTGCTTTAATGCGGAACAGAGTGTTGTTGTTTGATTATTTGTGGGGATACAGTTATGCTGCTTTCACAGTTTTTACTCCAGCAGCAGGGGAGGAGATATGGAAAGCATTTTATACTGAGTTCAGCGAAGAGACTTGGCTTGTTTTAATCATCGCATATTGCCTTTTTGTCACTGTAACCTCAATAAGACGACAGATATTCAGAGCTCAAATACAAAAATCCTTAGCATTGGAACTGTGGGGATATTTCTTTTTAAATACCAGCGCGAAACTATGGAAAGAAACCCGATTTCGAGCGACATTGCTGTTCTGGATTTGGTTCACATACATGATGAACAATTTTTACACAACGGGGCTCAGCAGTCTACTGACGGGTCGGGATCAAACCGAGGGTCATATAACCTTTGATCACATTCGTGAGTTACCGTACGAGCCCTGCATAAGCGCATCAACCAGGACATTTTTCTTGTACGCTTTCAACCAAACTCTACCCGGTGGATCTGATAACCCTGAATGTATGCACACAAATTCCGCACTAGATTACGTCGCAGAAGAAGGAAACGTGTATGCGATAGAAATGGAATACTTATACAAGATAAATGACTATAAAAGCAACGATGAGCACAGTGAGTCTATGCTGGATATTTGGAGCTTTTCGGCAAGTAATGTGATCTCTATGATTCTTGCGAAAGGGTTTCCTTTGAGGGACCGAATGCAGTCACATATATTGAGGATATTTGAGTCGGGTTTACTACAACAGCAGTTAGATAAGATCATTCGAGTCAAGAATCATAGCCCCGATCCGGTGCATCATGTGCATTACGAAGATTTGTCGCTATCTGATTTGAGAGTATACTTTTGTGCTTTGGTCTTCGGTTTTCTGGTTTCAAAATTGTGTTTTGTTCTAGAAGTTATATGGCATCGGAGATTTAATTTGAAATAAAGTAGAAACACCCTTTTTGCGATGATATGTCTCATATTTATGATTTCAACATCACTTAGATAACATAGATAAATCTTTTCCCTGTCTACATTAATTGTTTGTTATTTACAAGGTTTGTCAACGAAAATAGGGTCGCTGACCTGGATATTTATCATCTGTATTTTGTGTCTAGCTTCTAGATCAAAGAATGGAGTTCATATTACCGTTGACCTTTGTCAACAAACGCTAACATGAAACGACATAGTTTTTTCAAGAAAGATAACGAAAAGACAGATAAAAGTCAGTGATATTGACAAATACGATCAAAATTCTCATCTTTTCACCAAAAAGAACGTCTGATGTACGTCTTGCTCCACGTTCAGTTTGGCCTAAGGATTTAAAACTTTACTTACATCGCCTTTTTCATCAGCTGGTATGCAGAGCTCCAAGTATCCATGTTCAATATACTTCTGGCTGAAGTCGAAGCGTGGCTGCTTCATCATAGACTTGCGGACTGACGAGAAGGCACCGTCAGCGCCGATTATCAGATCTGCTTTTATGTCTATGGTCTGTTTTGACTCCGTACTGAAAATAGCAAGTGAATTTGTAGTTTTGTTTTGACTTCTTCACATATTGTTTTGTTAACGATTTTATGTAGACAATTGGTGGTGTGGTGGTTAATAATGCATTTAAAAAGGCAAAATGCTGAAATGATTTCACACAATATATTGGCGATGAGGCCGCCCTTTGAACTTCCTTGATTTTCAGCATTTCCTTCTGTATTGTATTTTATGTTTGTGTGGTAAAGTAAAGAGTTATCTATCTCTATTAGTGCAAGAAATTTTAAACCTATTAGATACTTGTGTACCGTACCTATGTTCTGTTAACAATTTTACAACTGGCATGAAAATACCATTGAGTACCTTTTACTTTATACATTTATCAGTGTTAACTTTAGTGTAAACTCATTAATACTTAGTTGCGCATGACTAAACAAACGAAAACTTACTTGATAAACTTAAGTGATCCATTTCCTAAGTTCGCGTCACAGAGTTTGTGATTAAAGAATCTCTCGACATTTCCGTAGTTTTCTGATTCTGTAAATTCAATAATAAAGTTAAAGGTTCGATCTTATTTGCTCTGGATTGAGGTCAAATTTCTTTGAAATGTTTTTAAGGTAGGTAGGAACCTAAGATGTACAAAATGGGTCATCTTAGCAAGAAGAATTAAAGTCAACGGATTTAATAGATCTGGCACTTGTAAAAAAGCTAAAAACACTACATTGTAGTGGTAGATATAAATACCTTGTAGAAGTAGATTATTCAAATAATTCCTTCCCACTGAATAGATGCACTGAAATAAACAATCATGCGTTACAATAGGCGCCTACCTTATAGGGTTGCATAAATTATCTTCATATAAGGTTAATTTACAGACGGAAATATACTTTCCGTAGTAAATATTGAAAAAGCAGAAAATAAAATAAAAAAGGTTTAACGGTACGTAATGAGGCAGTTCAAACAATAAATTTTAGATAATAGATGTAGCCATGTTTGGAAGGTTCTTTACAGACCTTCGATCAAGACCCTTACAACAAAAACACCAGTCCAGTGCTGGCCTTGGAACTTCCCTGATAAGTGTCTTAGTGTCTCTATTAGTGGATAATGCCATAATCCTTACGTTGGGCAGACCTACTGGTTCCTACAGCTTTGATCGATCCCTAACGCTACTACCCATCGGTAGCCAAGGAATTTAGCCGTGCATGTATACAATTATATTGTATTGGTTGCACTATTTCTGTGCTATACCGCAATGAACCAATCAGCAGTGTACACTTTCAGAAATTCCTCCTTCGACACGGAATCTGGCACAGATAGTAGTTTTATTCCTTGCAGAGCGCAGAAAATATTAATAACCAGTACCTAATCTAGATTAAAATTTCGCGCGAATCTCGATCAGATTTCGTGTCGAATACTCGATAACAGAGTCAGGCGCGGTCCCAGGGGGGGGGGGGGGGGGTCACGGGGTCATGACCCCCCCCAAAATCTTAGTTTAGGTACTTAAAAAATTGCAACCCACAGTTTGATGATTATATTGTCCTGTTTACTTCCGTTACATTGATTATGGTTACCAACTGCAGCAATAAAAAAAATCGCGGCCAAGTGTGACCCCCCCCCAAAGTCTTGGGCTGCGACCGCGCCTGAACAGAGTTTCTGAATACCCTCTAGAGGAGAGGGGGGGTCAGTCTCACTCAGCTCGTCGGGTTTTCCTTCGATGAACCCGAAGAGCTGAGTGAGATTGACAACTAAATAGGTACCTCACCTGGTTAGTCCTCGAGTCGTAAGGTATAGAATACGTGGTCCCATTTGGTCTATGGATCATCCGTGCCTTCATAGGTATGCCATGCTTCTGTATCATTTGCTCTTCAAGGCCTACATCCTTTAGGGCTCTTCGACCCCGAATGGACAGGGCTAGGTTGATAGACCTTCCTCTCACTTGTGGCGTTTTTCTTATGTCTGAGAAAATGTTTTTATATTGCAGAAATATATAGATCCCAATATGTAGATATATGAAAACATTTTCTCATCTAATTGCATGTTATTCAAGGTGCAAATAATAAAAATAAATTATGATACAATAATTGAGATGCAAGGGAAACGCATGAAAAAATAAATAAATAATGCTGGACAAATCACACAGCATTATCTAACCCCAAGCTAGGCAGAGCTTATGTTATGGGTAGGTACTAGATATCTGATATACATAATACAATACACTACATGGATAGATATTTTTTAATATAAATACATAGAAAAACATCCAGACCACTGAAAAAAGATCGTTTAAACATTTGCTCCGACGCGGGAATCAAACCAGTAACCTCCTGCGTCGCGAATAAGGTACCACACAATTATTTTAAACTATTGCACAACTACTAACGTAAAAATGTATATAGAAAAAAATAATGTAGGTACCTACCAGTAGCTAAGGTCAGGCATGTTGGATTCTATGCTTTGAATAAACTTATCTATCTTAACATTCATTAAACAAATTAAAACATTAGTTAGCTAAGCCTGCTGATAAATATACACATTTTTTATATTTTTATTAGAATCCGGAAACAATGTACCTAATGAATAGGCATATCATTATTATAACGAGGCGAATTATTTTTTTTGCAAAATCTAAATATTTATTTTCCGTGTTCTTTTCGTTTTACACGCACTCTTGCATTATTAAACATTACAATATATTTCACAAATATTTTGGTTGTTTTTTTCAGCAAAACCACACTGGTTTTTTCAAAAAACTATTACAAAAAATTTATGTAAATTCTTTGACATTTCCAATCAATAATAATAAAAATATTCGCAAAAAAAACACGCTCACGAAGAAAAAAAATCGGATATTATTTGATTTCTTTAATAACATTAAGTTATATGTTTTTAAATATTTATTTTAATTGGATGATGGTGGAAGTGTTCAGCAGAATTTGTGTTATACATAAACCCCTGTTCTGTTACCCAGGGGATAGGTAGAACCAAATGAAATAGCTCGCCAAAAACTTTTAAGATTTGTTTAAGTAACCATTAACGTAAACATTGCAGAGGAAATGAAAAATATTTTAAAATTATCTTTAAAAAGTTCATAGAAATAGCAAATTGGCTATGAGGGTTAAAAAACCCGCCAACCCGCATTTGGTTCCACCATCGAGCACAGGGTTCCACACACCCCCTGTTACCCTATGGCGTTTTGCAAAACACTTTGCATAAAAACTATTTTTTCCTGTTGAATCAGATTTAAATAAATTAGGTAAGTACTTACTTACCATAATTTTTTTGACCTAGTAGAATATTTTTAGAATTACCTACCTTCTCGGTATTCAAATAAGCGTACTTTGTGTCCTCTTTTTGCGAGATATAAGGCTTCTAGTGACCCGACCTGTAGAAATAATTTTAAAATTAAACTATCACTTGTTTCTAAAAACATTTTGATACCTACCTAGATACTGACAAAGGTTAAAAATCACCTGAGCTTACCACGTTTGCACTTATTTTTACCATTAACTTGTTCTACGGCTGCATTTTGTCGTTGATAGGGTCATCTCATTACTCATAAGACTCTAATGGACTCTAATGAAGAGATAGGGTATATCTAATGATTAGAGATACCTATGTCTTCATGTTCAATAAAAATCAACCCCATAAATGACTAACTACGAGTCGTAGTATCTATACCAAAGGAAAAGTTTAAGAATTTTTTTTATTGACTAATTTCTCTTCGTAAAGAATATTATTTTTTGTTGAGTCCAAAAAATTTCAAAAACAAAAAACCTTGAGACCTAAGTCAACTTAAATTAAAAAATATATCTAAGTTCAAAAACTTACCAATCCTCCTCCAACAATAACAACATCCAAGGGCTTTGAATGTCCATTCAGTATAGTGGCCATCACTTTCAAATAAAAGAACACTGAGCTAAAATTTAATTAATTCTAAAACAAGATAATCTAATATATTTCTAAGCAATCGACCGTTCGTGCGAGGGGTTGACTCAAATGTAAGAATTGACACACCGCTATGCTAGGCTGTTTTCAAACGATAGTCGCGACGACGCACGACGTGTAAAAAGAAGATGCATACGTTCTTGTTTTAGCTTGGCTTTGTTCGAGTTTTCGGTCGAAAGTTCCGACGTAAAGTTAACCGGAAGTTACAAAGGGTTTCAAAGCTAAAATCGGTTCCTTTCATTGATCTATTATTCCTTCGTAGCTATTATCACATCACACTAATATTATAAATGCTAAAGTTCTGATGGAAGTTTGTTAGCTCTTCACGCCATAACGACTGAATTAATCGGGCTGAAATTTTGCATAGATGTAGCTTTATGCCTAGAAATAACCTTTAAACTTTTCCATAGAAACAACGCGGGAAGCCGCGGCCACAAACTAGTTTTTAAATAAAAACTGCTTACCGTCGTCGTGTCGGTGAATGACATTTCAATACCTATACCTACTTGGGAATGGTCGAGTTATGGTTAGGTCTACCTGGCAGTTTTGGCTTCGTCTGCGTAGGTATTATTTAGCTATTGGTATCCACGTGATCGTGAATCCAAATTTTTGTAAGTATTGAATAAGATTTTTATTTAGTTGTTCAGGAAGGTATTGAATTCTTCTAGTTTTTAGAACCGAAACGAGTTTTTTATTGAAATTTGGTCAACAGAAGGGGTGGGCAGCAGCGTCCCCTGCAGAACAATTCTACCACCGAACTGCTTCGCATGCCCAGCGTGGGGATTATGGGCATTACCCCCCATAAGATAAAGACGCTTATCAGGGGGAGCCCTGCGCCCGAAAGTGGACTAATGGGAACACTCGAAGAGTGCCAAATTCTATCTAGAGGTATGGGTAGGTATATTTCTTTGATAAAGGACAAAAATCATTGAAATTGACATTTAATTAAAGATAATTAGAGGTAGATAGTTCTAGTGAACTACTTACTCCCAATTTGAGTACCTAGGTAGGAAACTAAGTAGGTACATGAACCTACCAAAGAATGCAGTTGACTAAATTTGCTAGACAAACTGTCAAAAGTAGGCATGTCCATTTGTAGTAATCAGTCGATAAATTGATGGCAATTGAGTAATATTGGTCTCCAATTAGAATCAATTAGGTATTACCTTTGACCTTGCACTTCACCAATTTAAACAGTCAATTAACTCGATTTTGTCAAATTAATAAAGTAACATTTAGATAGAAACAGCCTAATAAATTAACTTATTACCACACCACACTATCATACTATAACCACAATAGATTTTATCTACTGTGCTATAACTACCTAATGCTTACTAATATTTATAAATGCCAAAGTAGGATGGGTGGATGTATGTTGGTTACTTCTTCACGCCACAACTACTGATCGGATTAGGTTGAAATCTAGCATAGATACCATAGGTCTAGACCTAGAATAAGAACAGAGGCTTAAGGCTTTTATCCCATAATTCAGTTCCTATGGAATAGAAATAAGCTCTACTCCATAAAAACAACGCATGCGAAGCCGCGGGCATAAAATAGTTTTTATAGACCAGAGCAGACAGTTACCTAGTATGTTCGCTGCTCTTTATGTAGATTTGTTTTGAGTAACTATAGAAAAATATAACCACCACCTTAACAAGCTCATTTTACTAATAAGTTAAACAGGGCTGCCTTGCTTTTTTCGAAAAAGGATTCTAACGATACATTAAAATCTATTCAGGCATCGGAATAAGGACTCAAAATATTACACCTCATTTTTGGGGCAGTCGTGTAAAAATTATCTTTATGTAGATATCGCTATTCTACAAGAGTTATTTACGATCTTGTGATCCTAGAGGTCTATTGGTTGGTTACTTTACCTACTACCGATATTAATTGATTAAGTAGGTATACTTAATGTTACACCGAACAAAGCCGGAAGCAACTGGATACATACAACGAAACCAAATACCCTTAAATAGATATCGATTATTCGCGAAACCGAATACTCACCAATCATATTGATTATTCGGGGCATCGTAACCACAGAAATCTGAATAACAAGGCACTAGAAATCGTAAGCGCGCGTGACCTTGTCGCCGCTCAGGTGACTCTCACGCCACCAGTGCGTTCGTTGCTGTTCAGTTGCTCTCGAAACGTGCGTGTGTAAAAATGGTGTGTTGCAGCATTTCCCATTGCGGAAATTCTTCCACAAGTTGTAATTATATTAATAAAGGAATAACTTTTCATCGGTAAGTATTGTTTTTTCTAAATAATGCCGTTTTTCCTTAAAATTATAGAATCTTTAAAAGTAATACGAACGTCACAGTCGACCGTTCTTATTATCACGTTTAACTATACATTGCCTCTTATTTTTGTCAACATCGGGCAGGTACCTCATTACAAAAAGCAATGTACTGCACATTGAACGATAACGTTGCGCGCTCGATTTCCTATCGTGGTACGGCCGCAGAACTCGGTCGCGAGCTAGTGTTGTGACACGGTAATATTATCCTTAATATTACCTTGGTTGTGATTTGTAAAACAACTTTGCATAATTTAACATAGTATTTTAGGAATACGATGTTATATTAAAATTGTTTATTTATGATTTATTATCATAATAACTAACTATCTATAAAGCTCGATTACCACTGACTGACTGACTGACATAATTGTTCTCCTTGATGGTGGAGGGGAAGGTATGTTTTTTTTGCAGAATCATGTAGGGGGTGTCCGGGGGACCTAGGAAAAATTCCGACTTTTTGAGATTTGCCCCCCGGAACCACCGCCCCCCAGGGGGGCGCCAAGCAGAGTCACACTGATGAAAAATGTTTAGGGGGTTGTATAGAGGGGGTCATATGATTTCGATTCCAAAAAAAATTTTACCCCCCCGTTCCTCCCAAGACCCCCCTTTTTGAGAGTGCTACCGGATGCCTTACATTGCAAACGCTGGCTGAACCCTACGAGATAGATCAGAATAATGTACTACAGTATTTTACAACTTAAAAAGGTCTACAAAAAAAGTCTACAATAGTATATGTCTATCTCTTAGGGATAACCCACAATAACCATTTTTTATCCTTTACTTTTTACGAGAAATAATGGCTTATTTACGAGGCGATTTTAAGCAGTACAGCATTAATCCTTGTCCAATTAAGTAACTTAGATACATTGTGCATTTAATATAGATTAATATTGCCCTTTACAGCATGTAATTTGAATGAATATTTTCGAAGATATTACAGATTTAAAATGACAGGGACATAGCGATTGCGGTATCGGCCGGAGTACCAATTCTGCAGTAGGTATATTTAGTATAAGCATTGCACCCGTGCGAAGCCGGGGCGGGTCGCTAGTTAATAATAAATTAATATTGAAGTACAAACTATATTTTTATTTTATTAGTACAATGCCCTAGTCATAGAATAACAGTACGATAGGTACGTGACCTGATATTTCGTGCCCAGCACTAGGGTAGATTACATTAAAATGACGTCATAACGACAACAAATGCAAACTTGTCACTAATGTGTGAGTAAGCGAACGTATGCAACTACGCATAAGGCTTAATTTGGTTTGCACTGCATTTTTGGATGGGCGTAGCCGTAATTCCGTAGTTATTGTCTGTGTATGTAGTGGTAAGGTAGTAGAGGGGGCGAGCCGGCGACACGCATTCCCGATAGATCGGATGGTACTCAGCATTTCTAGTGCCTTGTTATTAAGATTTCTGTGATCGTAACGTAACACGATAAGGAGAAACTGATACTTAGGCCACGAGCTTACCGCTGCTAGCAGTCTATCTGTACGGCTGCCGTAGGAAGGTACCATTGACATTAACAATGCCCTTTTACAGCAGCTTTATTTACATGTAAATTTAATTTAAATTATTTTATTTCTGACATTTCATCATCGTGCGGGGGCCGCCAGTAATGTGTACCTGCTTATGTTAAATGGCAAATAAATGATTTTGTATTTTGTATTTTTTTTTGTACATTGTTATCATCATTATTTTGTCAGTTTATTATCATTGTAATATTGTACATTATTTTTAGTTTAGTTTGACAATGACCTTATAAAGCAGCATACTTTGACATACCCTTAATTAATTAATTAATTATTTATTTCATTTAATTTTCAGTGATGTCTGTCTGTTTTTTTTTACTTTTGTACCTTATGTTATGGTGTTTCCTGTAACGAAATACCTATACTTACATGTAATTATTAAAATAGTACATAAATATAGAATGTAACGACATCAAGCGTACCTACGATGGAATAAATAAATACAAATACCCACCTTTTCGTTGAATAGGTAGGTACTATATCTACGTGGCTTTGCTTTATTGACGCAAATAATAATATTAGTTCCTGCTAAGTCTACAGTGAACCAGATAAAACCAGTATCAAATCTGGTTGAGCCGTTTATGACATTATTAAGCGCATAAATGTATGCAACGATGACTCGGAAAACATAAATAATTCATTACATAGTCTACACAAGAACGTAATGTATCATAGTTTTCTAAATGATAACTAGATGACGCTAGTAAAAGTTTGCAAATGCTAGAAACATCGATCGAAAACTACGTGCTGGGTTGAATAAAACAACATAATAATCTATAAATTTTATTATAATTATAAAATATTAATTTAATTCATTCTTATTTTACTAGCTTTAACTATAATGTATTTTAACGCTGTCATTAACCTAATCTGAAACTTTGAAGTGTCAAAGAATTAGCAGACAATTTTAGATCCCTGTTACTCGTTTTTCAAAGTTCATATTGCTAGTTTATAAGACATTGCCTCAGAAGGACTTTGTCTAGAGTTGAATGAGCTAAGAGTTATTCTAGTTTCATCCTTAATCCGTACCTACATGGTTAGGAATAGACAGGGGTTCGATATTATTGCAGTTGCAAACAATTTTACAGGATACCCATAAGCTTTAGAAGCTCATATTGCTCGGCATAGAAGACAGGTCCATAACTTCTGAAGGAGTTTGGCTAGAACTGAATGAGCTGAGAGTTTCTCTAGTTTCATCTTTGATCCGTAAATGGTCAGTTGGTACACGTCAAAGGTCGGATAATTGCAGTTTCAGACAATTCTAGATCTTAGCTAGTTGTTTTCAAAAGCTCATATTGCTCGGCATAGAAGACAGGTCCATAACTTCTGAAGGACTTTGGCTAGAACTGAACGAGCTGAAAGTTTCTCTAGTTTCATCTTTGATCCGTAAATGGTCAGTACTAGAAGGGGGTCTAGACTTATCGCGATGTTCTTTGAAAGATTTGTCCTTGCTGTGTTTGTGTTTATGTTTGTGCTTGTGCTTCTTTTTGTCCTTCTTCTTTTTCTTCAGCTGAAAACGGTTATTGGTTTTTAGATAGTGAGAAAAGTGTTATTGATTGATAACTGCATTAGGTTTCTGAGTAGATTGTTGATCACATATCTTTGCAAGTTATAATATGAGTAAATAATTGTGTTCTGATAAATATATTGAGTTGGTGAGATTAGAAAACAGTAAAACAACATTTTTTTACTCAGAATTTTATAATATCCCAAAAACGACTTCGTCGGGACTTGAACCCATTTTTTATTATTTCTGTGTGCGTTTGTGCTATTTGTTTCAGAACCACACGGAACTAGGGTACACAGATGAATACCATCACAACAAAAAAACGGCCGTACCGATTTTAATCATACCTTACATAAATTCAACTTTAAAACTAAATCAGTTCATTCCTCCTCGAAACATACAGCGTCATGTTTGCTTCGAGGCCCACAAAGCAGCTTAAGGCGCTACCCGACCCAAATCAGCGCCGCCACCTATTTTATCTTACTATTCTGTTATACGATACAGATTTTTTTAATATCTGTGAAAAGTTTTATTTTGTATACTTTAAGCAGAGATGCGAAGTTGCTCCTTTTGGCCACCATGGTGGCAAAAAAGAGCAACTTCGCATCTCTGCCTACACTATACAAAATTAAACATTAACAGAGGCATTAAAAAAAGCGTATGATAGGAATCACAAACTGGACAATCGATTTCTGAAAATTCTTTCGTATAATAACAGAATAATAAGATAAAATAGGTGGTGGCGCCGATGTGGGCCGGGGTAGCGCCTTAAACAGGGAAGTTTTAAAATATTATCAAAATAAAGTTTTACCTTAGGCGCCCCCATATCATCCGGACCGCCATGCCGGAACATGCCCGGTTCAAAGCCAATAGGACCGGATGAACCGGGTATACCAGGGAGAGCGACAGCGTTGTCTGATATGAACTCGCGTTTCGTATCGTCTTGCTGTAAACGAATGACATTTCAGTTTATGTGCGTAGACACTGTTATTTTGAATGCGGTTCTATGAATCACTTTTACACACCTTACGACGAAAGATTTGAGATGGATTTGGTCCTTTCTGATAGCAGCATAAAAACACAAATTTTATACATTATAAAACAGCACAAATTTATAACAATATTTGGAAAAAAATATTCGCTCGATTAGACAAGACCAACGTAAAAGTTACATTATTGTTACATAGGCGTTGATTCTACGATTAAGTTATGATTACTTTAATCTTCAGTATTAAAATATCGACGTTGATCAGTTAAAGAGATTCATTGAAATTCAATTCAGAGATCCATATAGGGACGATAAACGGGAGTACCTACTTTGCTCAGCGGTAAAAAGCTTTGTAATATCAAACTCAGCATAAGTACTCGTAAAAACGAAAACCGGAATTTCTGATACGTTGTCAAACGCTATCTATTCAAGTGACTACGAGTTGGATTTGCACGAAAAAGAATCAGATAATTCGATTTTCCGAGCAGGCGCCTTGGTCAGTTGATGTCATCTGAAGTCGCTGGGTGCGGGAAGCACAATATGAGGTTTAAGATCATTTAGATAAATTCACGGGTTAACTAGAAGTGGCAAAGATTTATTTATATGTATAGCTATACGTTGATCTTACTAATATTATAAAGACGAAAGTTTGTGAAATCTGAATTTTTGTTACTTAGGATCTCTAAAACTACTGAACAGATCAAGATGAAACTTGGCGGACGTTTAGAGCAAAGCCTAACTTTGATAATAGGATACTTATTATACCGAAAATACGCGTGCGAAGCCGCGGGCAGAAGCTAGTATTTTATAAGCGTTTTCAACATTCGAAATAACAATATTTTAATATTTATGTAATACCAAAGTAACATTAAATTCCAAGTGGGTATAGATGTGTATTTTCGACCACGGCAGCCAGTCTCATCGGAGACTAGCCAGATGTGCAGGACATATTATAGGGCACAAGTGTGTGCGCAAACACAGGTGCACTCTATTCCCCCACTCTCATAATCTGATGGGACGACAAACCGACACGCCCGGGGAGGTCTCGACCGACCGAGGACTCGGTGTGACCGGTTTGTATATATTTATGAATTTGACTATAATGTAACATATGTGACTAGTGTAAATAAATAAAATAAATAATGATGATACTCACGCTGTACACCCGCATAGGCACAGGCACATCAGCAGGTATCGTGATACCCCCCACCTCTATTTTCACGTCCTCTTCCTTTATACTCGACAGAGGCACTGGTAAGTTGTCTAAGGATGGTTCCAGTGGTCTGTCGATTGGCTGAGCTAAAGGCATTTCCGCGTCCGGTATTTCTGCTTCGAATTTGATCTGTAATTTAATGAAATAAGGTACAAATTAGGTTGGCGGTGAACGTGTGAATTCAAATGGCGACAAAACTGCCGCCATTTTGAATTAAGTCATTTTAATCATTTATTCAAAATAGCTGAAAAAAAGCTGAAGACAGGGTGCTATGGCACTCATTAGGAGAGGCCTATGTCCAGCAGTGGACTAATATAGAGACTGATGATGATGATGATTCAAAATGGTGACTAGATCTGACAGCGTCTACTGCCATATTGAATTCTTATCATTATAAGAGTTTTCTCTTTTTTGTGATTTATTTTACAAAAAATCTTTGAAGATAAAAATTACATAGGTAGTTAAAACTATATCTACTGTTATTAAACCTAAGCTTTAATTTTAAGAGTTTTGTCTCTTTTTGTCATTAATTTAACAAAAATCTGAAAACGATGAAAAAAATTTCGGTCAAAATTAAATTTATATCTACCGCTATTAAACCTAAACTACTTACATCGTCAACAATCTCCTGTTTTATCACCGGAAGAGGTACCGTAAGCTCATCCTTCGGTTTATCCCTCTCTTTTTCCCTCTCCCGCTCTCTTTCCCTCTCCCTCTCTACTCTTTCCCTCTCCTTATGGTGCATTTGTTTCATCATAGCCTGTATTTCCACTATTGGTACGCACATAGGTCGTTTCAGGCCGTACAAAGTGTAGTATAAGTCTACGAGATCGCAGCGAAGTCTTGCGTCGTTTGATAGGTGACTGTTTATGTTACCCCATAGCCTGAAAATAAGATTTGGGTGAGTAAATGTTTGTAATAATGGCAGATAAGAATTTCATCACACTTAAGTGGAAGTTGAAAGTGGCACGAAAGGGTTACGTAAACCCAGGTGACATCAAGATTTTTTAAGTCTACGGGTTATTAATGAACCAATTACATAAATTCTAAAATCTTTATAAGAATTGACTGAACTCTAAAATGTCATCCTTTACATACAATTACACATTAACTTTCTGTAGTACAAATGTGACATTATCCAAAAAGTTATCACAAAACAATTAGCTAACAAAAGTCTTGCTGGGTACGGATCGCTTTCCACTGCTGTTAGTAGCTAACAGCTCAATAATAACAGATCTAACTGTGCGGATGATGAGGAATAGTCCAAAAAATAGTCACCTATGAACAACTGCCTCAGTATCCAGTCGATGTCGGGTAGCCCGTTCAAAAGGTGGCATGTTGACCATGAGTTGTGGCAAGCCGTGCCGTACTCCGGGGTCCGGGTCGCTTTCCACCGCTGTTAGTAACGATGACAGGTCTAAATCTGCTGATAATGAATAGTCCTAAATATAGTCACCTGTGTACAACAGCCTCAGTATCCAGTCGATGTCTGGTAGCCCGTTCAAAAGGCGGCATGTTGACCATGAGTCGTGCTAAGCCGTGCCGTACTCCGGGGTCCGGGTCGCTTTCCACCGCTGTTAGTAACGATGACAGGTCTTCTGGTTTACCATCAACTCGGACGAAATCTACCAGGCATTCGAATGCAGCGGTGCGGACGTCTGAAAAAAGGTTTTTAGCTTTATTTATAACTAGTTTCTACCCGCGGCTTCGCACGCGTTGTTTCTGTGGAAACGTTTTCTATCCCATGGGAAATGATTTATGGGATAAAAAGTAATTAAATTTCAGCCCGATCCGTTCAGTAGTTTTGGCGTGAAGATGTAACAAACATCCATTCGTACAAAAATCCAACCTTTCGCATTTATAATAATTAGTGTGATGATTCTATGTGGTGTATTTTTCAGTAACTCGGAAGTGTATATAAGAAAAGACATTCCTTTCGAAGTTTCTACGAAAAGATAAATGACAAAACTCGACAGAGTGTAGTTTCTAGCAATCCGTACAAAACTGTTAAGCTACGCGCGGATGTTACATTTTAAGGCATCATAGGAAATGTATCTCTCATTCATATCTATACTCTTTATAACAGAATATTCTCCCCGCGAGTGTCTAGAGAAGCGACTAAGATATCCACCGGGGGGCGAGCAGTAGCGCCTCCTGCAGATCAGATCCACCACCGAACTGCGATCCCCGACCCCCTTGCCCAGCGTGGGGATTACAGCATTATCCCCTAATGAAGTACGCGAAAATACTCAACCAATAATACAATGCCTTTACATCCAAACTTGGTTTATGTAGTGTTCGTTTAGCGGCACTTACGTCGATGACTTGTGAGGCCTTTGTTAGGTACTACGACAGATACGGCCATCGGAAATGTATCTATACAGCAAATTGTGTGGAATGGGAAAGTTCGGATAAAAAGGTCTTATAATAATTTTGATCGTTAATGGTGAACCTGTCCGCGCCGCAGGAGCCGCACGCGCCACAGTCATCGAATTTCCTCATGGCCTCCCGCACTTATCCGCATCAAACGCGCCTAATCGCTTTCATCATTTTAACAGTATTTCTGTTTAGAACTGACGTATATGTGACGGACTGAATGAATTCGGATGAAGTCATCCGAGCCGCCCGCACTGCCCGCGCCGCACGCGCCGAATTTCTTTAATGGAATCCTTATACCTACAGGATTTTACTGAAATGATGTTGCATACTATTTGAGAATAAAGAATCTTTATTTCTCATAAAAACTATAAAAGTTCATTTACAATGATTTCATATAGGTAAAGATTTATTAAATGCGGCGACTGCGGCAAGTGCAACTCCTGCGGCGTGGACAGGTGCATGTTCACCTTTACACTTACCAATATACTGTCCATACTGCGCATAAGCCCTGAACACCGTCGGCAAGCTAGGCAGGTGTCCGCATTGCTGCAACCGCCTTAGAGCGCGCAGACAGCTCACTGTAATCGTGTTTTTGTAACACGGCAGCACCTTTTCCAGGTTTAGCACTCGGGTGATCTCTTCTAGCACTAGCTTTGTGTCCGCTGATAGGGAGTCGGCTGTTATGGGTGCACCCTGGAAGGTAAAAACAATCGCTCAGTACACGAGATAAAAGCTTTTATAAAAATTATAATCGAATTATTTAGTTTAAAACATCCATTAGAACGGCGACAGCATCGATATCAAATAAAAGGAAACTCATAACGAAGTTTTAAAAAAATTAATCAGTACGTCTTATAGGATTGCACGCCTTTTACGTATACTTATAGGAAAATTTCTAAAGCTGGCGACTTTTTTTCGTTATTTCATACAATTAACCACGCTAACGTTTTTATAATTTATTCACTAACTTACTACTACACTACTTATAATACTCGCCATGGACCAAAACCTATAGGGTACTTCCCGTAGAAATAAAATTATCAAATTTTGTAAGAAGCAAGGCCTCATAGCACAAGTAGGTAAAGGAAAAAATCCAAAAATAGTAAATTTGTAGTTTATTCACAAAAAAAAACACTTGATTCTCGCCATGGACCAAAACCTATAGGGTACTTCCCGTTGACCTAGAATCATGATAATTTGGCAAGACACAAGGTCTTACGGAACCCTTAGTGCGCGAGACTCGCACTTGACGTTTTATTTTTCTTCAGGGTAAAGCCCGATCACGCGCGATCTCCGCTAAATCTCATAGATCGACGTTAAGGTCGTCTTTCCAACGCTTTCGCGCCAACATTTGGCTCCTTTTAAAGACTTACCGGTTGTAAAACAGATATTACAGGCGTGATTGTAGCAGCCAAGGCGTCAACCAACGACGCCTTGTAATAGTTGTCCGAGAAGTGGTTCTTTGAGTTGTCATTGTATTTGAAGAGATCTAGAAGGAAACGGACGACCTCTGGCGGGCATATGCCGTGGATGTTTCGAAGACCTGAAAAGCACAAAATGTGTTAGTATCTACCAAGACCTGCGGCTTCGCGCGCATTTTCCTTGGATAAAAGTCCTCTGAGTCTATTTCAGGACTAGACGTAAACCTAAGTAAAATTTCAGTGAATCAAATCAGTATTATTGGTGCAAAAGGTAACAAACTACCTTTCTACCATCCAAACATAACGATTTTCGTATATAAATTTAAAGTGTGAACTGTGCACTGCGGCGCAAAGGATATTTAAAAGGAGTAGTGATGAGTTTGCATAAACATAAACATGCATACCTGCCATAGCCACCGGTATAGTCTTCTGCAGGAAGTAATGCTGCAGATTATCGAAGGTGTTCTGTTTGATGATGTGTGGTGCGGCGAATGAGCCGAACATTTTGCGGAATATCGTCAGCATGGCCGGTGGTCCGGCCCATGAGCTAATCATAGCGTTTGCTACCTGCAATAAAGACATACATTTTAAGTGGGTTTATTGCAGAATATGTAGATTGCAAAGGCCGGGCATTTGTGTTAAAATCGCAAAATGTGCAAATCGCAAAATATGTAAGTGGTTGATAGAAAAGGTTGTATTGTATATTACTGCTTGTAAACGCTCCTACATTCTTCATAACCATTATCTTCTCTTTCTTCCTCCAACACAAGAATTATCTAAACATCTCGGCTTTGAGCGGTCTCTCGCCAGCGAATAATATGAAGCTCAAAAAGAAATCGAAAAAACGTCTGCTAAGTCTTAATGCTATCCGTCAACGCTTTCCTCGTCTATAGAATCGGACTTATCATATCCATAGCTGACGCCACGCTCGTGACTAGCGTGGCGTCACAGCTATGGATAGCAAGTTCTTACCTTAGTCAAACAATGAGACGCCCTGCATCGTATCTTATAAAACGTCTGCTCGTTCTCAATAGTATCCGTCAACGCTTTCCTCGTGGCCGGCTCGGGGAAGTTATACAGGGCATTGATAGCCTCCGACTGCGCTGTGACGTCACTAAACTGCCAAAGCTTCTAGCAAGTTCTTATAAGCCCCGCAAGTTGATATTGCGATGGAACCTTGTCACAATAACAGCTGCGTGACGTCATCCGTCACAAAAAAGTACAGACACAGTAGATAAATATACAGTAGAATGACTCAGCCGTCTCTTTGAACTTTATACCTACAGTTGAGCGGAGCGCTAGGGTTGGTACCTACAAAAAGTAATACAGAGGTGTACCTACCTACCTATCATTTGTCCATCACCCACCTCCGAAGAGACAAACAAGAAAGCGAAGGCCAATTGCGTGTCGACTTCGCACATTTAGGGTTCCTTACCAAAATTAGGTCTTTTATATACGGGTATAATGTAGAATACATTTAGACCGCAAATTAAGTTGGTAGGAAAAAATAAGGGAATTTCAGAAAAAAATAATATGGAGGTACATCAATATTTGTTAGTAACATTAGCATTACTTATACTTCGGGTACGGAACCCTAAAACGTGGTAAAGACTATATTTATTTTACCTTTCAGCATTAGCAGGAAGTCGAAAAAATGACAGTGTTGGTTTAACGAACGTTGAGTTTAGGCACCCGTAAACACTGCAGTATACTCGTGGTCGTGATGCCGCCATTATTTAATTCATTATTCGTCGCGCACTTGCAACGTTGAGGTATCGAAACGGGGGCGGACAGCGCGGGGGTCGCGGCACAACAAACTCGTCCAGCGTAGCGACGCGGCGGCGCGCGGCGTGACACTGGATAGATGTGCATGCCGAGACATGCTTAGCGGCCGTGTAAATGACGCCTATGTGTGCGTGCGTCGATTCGGGCGGTCTAGTATGGAGTCGGATTTACTGTATATTTATCTATTGTGCTGACGGTGCGACGTCGACTACGTCACCAAGATGGCCGCCAATCGCAATATCAACTTGCGGGGCTTATACCTTAGTCACAGATATCCTTAGTCAAACGATGCGCCGCCTTGCACGGTATCTAATACGTCTGCTCATTTTGAATAGTATCCGTCAACGCTTTCCTCGTGGCCGGTTCGTGGTAATTATGCAGGGCATTTGTGGCCTCCGACTGCTGTGCGAAAGCCGTGACGTCACGTTCGTGAGTAGTTGGTACTGCCGAAGCTAGTAGCAAGTTTTTACCTTAGTCAAACAATGCGCCGCTCTACACCATATCTTATAAAATGTCTGCTCGTTCTCAATAGTATCCGTCAATGATTTCCTATTGGCCTTCTAGGAGTAGTTATGACGTCACGCTCGTGACGTAGCTGGTACCAAAGCCTATAGATAATGCCAAAGCTTCTAGAGGATTCTTACCTTAGTCAAACAATGAGCCGCCCGACACCGTATCTTATAAAACGTCTGCTCGTTCTCAATAGTATCCGTCAACGCTTTCCTCGTGGCCGGCTCGGGGTAGTTATGCAGCGCGTCTATAGCCTCCGACTGCGCTGTGACGTCACGCTCGTGACGTAGCTGGTACTGCCATTGGTAGTCGGGTTGGGATATGACAGTGCTGCGTAAGAGGGACATTTCGGGGTCTAGGCGTATCCATAGGACTGGGGAATCGCTGTGGAACAACAAGTTTTGATTAGTTTTGGGCTAGATGTAATGTGAATCCAGGTGGCAGCCGTCTACTTGACTTGACAGGGCCACTACATATGGTTTGCTGGAAGAGAGCTCTTTTTTGATGCTGTGAAAATTATCTTCAAAGCACATCTTTGTACACAGCTAGTCTATGGGTCAGCTATATGGTAAATGGTCTGCGTATCCAATACAATAACGCATTTATGTTGCTGCTACGGCTGCCGCGATTCTGCAGTGCCTCGGATATGTTCGCTAAGGCTCGCACCGATTCCTTTAATGTCATCTTGCGCAAAAAGACAGGCTTACTGCTTAGGAGAGCCCGCGGAAGCATCCTCTGGTGTATCAGCTTATTCAGAGGACTAAATCCCTGTTTAATATTAAGTACTAACCCCTCTAGCTTTAAGTTCGTTAACAAAATAGACTAAGTTGTTATTTAGGGTTTAGCTCGCATTCGGCATTACCACTTGTTTTATGTCTTTTATAAATAGTTTATTTTGTGCAATAATGAAGAAGATTAAGAGACTTTTAGAATGGCTATGTTAACTTTTTAGTTGGTAACGTTTAATTCTGTGTACTATAATGGTAAACATCGAAATAATCCTATATCTTATGATATCCAGAAGGCTAGAAAGACCACAGATTTTTTATATCTAGAAATTTCATGTGCCTTAAGATGGAGCTTTTGCGTCAACTGAAATTGTATTATTCTGTGATTTAAACACAGAAACATAGAAAGAGATCAAAAATCGCTTATTCCTGTCATAAATTTGCACACCGCCAGAAAAATTGCTGGGGCGCGCCCCTGAGCAAGAGCCCTGAGCAATTTTTCCCATGTAAACCCGACAACTGTGTGGCAAACATCGAACCACAATCGAACTCTGTCTCTCACACGCTCGACGAAATCTCATAGGCCATTTATCATTGAATAAAAATTGACCCTACACATTACAATAAGTTCAACTTACTCCATAGCCGACAGATCCATATCAACCTCCTCCCCCGTACACAGCGGAATCTTCTTCTTCTTGTTCCTCCTGCTCTTACTATGACATGTTATGTCAGATTTGACGACCGTATTCTCAATTTGCAGGGTATGCTTGAATGTGCCATCTAACTCTTGTAGCTGGACCAACAGTGGACCGACGTATTTGCGGATACCTCGGTCGTGGACATGGTCTTGACGAATTTCCAGTTCCACTGTGTTTCTAGAAGAAAAAGAAAAAAATTGGGTAGGTTTGTTTAAGATTTACACTGACTTATTTGTGATATTTATCTATCAAAGTATAGTACTTATATTATAGTATATATTATAGTATTTATTATATATATATATTTATATATTCCATTAAACTTCAATGATTAAAGGTATTTATTTGGTTTATTTCGTAATTTTTTTTATATAAGTATTTTCGATTTTGATTTTTGTTTATTATAAGTATTTGTATATTAGATTCATTATTTGTACACTTCCTCTACCTATATGATGAGATATTCCATCGCCTCGCCTATAACTCTAAGGTTTCGAGAGTTTTCCTTATCGTGGGAAGGTGATTGAATTGAAATACTGTTTTGTGTTATCTGACTCCAAATGTAATAAATTAATCGTAAAAATACAGGACTTTGATTTAGGTTGACCGCGGCTTGTTACAATGCAATTTTATATGAGTAAGAGAACTCTTTTTCAGGGTTAAGCTCGCCTATGTACATATCCATTTATATAAGTTCATGCTTTGTATTAATTGTGTACAATAAAGAATTACAGAATATTTTACACTACACAATAAGGAATTGTGCTGTGATATCGGCCCTCCCGACCTTAGAATTTGGCACTTGGCGAGATTTGAACTTAGCAGACGTGCGAAGTATAACTCTATTGATTCAGTTAAACACAAAGCTCCTTAGGTCAATAAGATTTTTTGAGTTTGAGTGGTTTAAGTAAACATTTATTCTAAACTAGCTTCTGCACACGGCTTTGCACGCATTTTCCAGGATAAAAGGAAACCATTGTGTTATGTCCGGTCCGGAACTACATCTTTAACTTGTATGCTTAAAAAGGTAGGTTACTACCGCAAATTTGCATAAACAACAAATTGTTGGAATGAATGTTTTTATCCTATGTAAAGTTTTTGTTTTTATTGTATAAGTACCTTATAATAATCGTTTTAAGTGAAAGTTGTAATTTACTTCTATTAGATGATTGTAATTTTCTTTAGTATACATGGCTTTCATAAGATAGCATAATAAAAATATTTCTATCTATGCTATTTCAGCCCGATGCGCTCAGAAGTTTTGGCACAGTAGATAAATGTATACAGTAGAATGACTCAGCCGTCTCTTTGAACTTTATACCTACAGTTGAGCGGAGCGCTAGGGTTGGTACAAACAAGAAATCTAATTTTTCTGTGCTTTTCTCAGTCGTTGATTTGATATGAGGCCATTCATTTATTACGTAAGACGATTTATGGGGCGACCATGTGTTATTTTTATTTTTTCTTACAAGGGGGTGGGAGGGAGTCTCGATAGTTCTTACGTAAGATCAAAAAATGCGCAAAGTTAAAAATTATACTTTGAAAAAGCGCGGGCAACCGCGCGAGTGCCGAAGTTCGATCGGATGCGTACCTATACGAGTAGGTAAACGATATCCATGGCAACGGACCCGCGCCACTCGCACTGCGCATCCCGGGAACTCCCCGCTTGTGGACTAATTAGTACCTAAGCTACCTTTGTAAGTAGGTACAAATAAACATTTCTAAAATTGTTCGTTTGAAAAATAAACATAAAAACAAACCAAACGTGTATTCATTTTTACTTTACTTCATACGTAATAAATATTAAACAGGGGAAGGGGGTCGGCCTATTTTTATTTTTTCTTATAATAGGGGGAAGTGGGTCAAAAACTAGCGAAAATCGTCTTACGTAATAAATGATTGGCCCCTATCTATCGATTATAATAGGTAGATAAGTAACTATCTAATCTATTTATTTTAAGGTTATGTTTAGGTATTATCAAGTGGATGGCACAAACTTCGGGAGGCCTATACCCATATCAGTGTACCCGTAGCAGTGGGTAAAATCCGGCTGTGGGTGATGATGATGATGATTATCAAGTACTTATTAAGTACCGTAACGTTATTGGGTACCAGTTGGTTCTAACGTTATTAGAACAAAATACCCAGCTAATAACTGTTAGAAAAAATACCTATAATAAGAATAACTCCCATTCCCATTTCTAGCAGCGGCAAACAAAATCTGTGATGCGTGTGGCCCGGAGCGTGTTTTGACGAGCGTGTTTTGCTCGCGGCACAACTCGCGGTCGAGAACCGCACGCGGGCGCAAAAACGAATGACAGGAAAAGCGCCCTAAAAGCTAATATGTAATGTATACCTACATTACATACATATTACATTAAATACATAGCAGAATTTCCCATACATTTTAATGATAGTACCTACCTATTAGCCTACCTATCATTTGTCCATCACCCACCTCCGAATAGACAAACAAGAAAGCGAAGGCCAATTGCGTGTCGACTTGGCACATTTAGGGTTCCGTACCAAAATTAGGTCTTTTATATTTAATGTAGAATACATTTAGACCGCAAAATAAGTAGGTAGGAAAAAATAAGTGAATTTCAGAAAAAATAATATGGAGGTACTACATAAATATTTGTTAGTAACATTGGCATTACTTATACTTCAGGTACGGAACCCTAAAACGTGGTAAAGACTATATTTATTTCACCTTTCAGCATTAGCAGGAAGTCGAAAAAATGACAGTGTTGGTTTAACGAACGTTGAGTTTAGGCACCCGTAAACACTGCAGTATACTCGTGGTCGTGATGCCGCCATTATTTAATTTATTATTTCGCGCACTTGCAACGTTGAGGTACCGAAACGGGAGCTGACAGCACGGGGGTCGCGGCACAACAAACTCGTTCAGCGCAGCGACCAGTCTCGGCGGCGGCGCGCGGCGCGCGGCGTGACACTGGATAGATGTGCATGCCGAGACTACCTTAGCGGCCGTGTAAATGACGCCTATATGTGCGTGCGTCGATTCGGGCGGTCTAGTATGGAGTCGGATTACTGTATATTTATGTATTGTGGTTTTGGCTTGAAGAGTTATCTAACTTCCACCCAAACATTTATCCGGAACAAACTTTCGCATTTATAATTTCAGTATTATATCTAAGTATTTAATGCATCACTAACCTCTTCCTATTAAAAACGGACGTCAATTGAAACTTAGCATGCCCACTCGTCCGCACCCACTGATCAACAAAGACTGCCATATCCTTTCCAGTCACAGTAAATATCGCCTTCACGAATAAATTCGTGGACAGTAACAAATGCCCCCACATGCCGCTGCCAATCTTAGTATTCGCTGCGTTTGTGGCGAGTGACAGTTGTTTGTTGAATACTTGGAGTAAAAGCTCTTGGCCGATTCGTTGTTCTAACATTCTGAGGACGAGGTGAGACTTTTTCCGCATTATCTGTTGAGAGAAGAGATATTTGTTAGATATACTTAGATTTTAGCAAAGTATCAAAACCTTTAAAAGGCGTAAAGTATTTTATAAGCTGGGAATAGAGAAGTAACAGTAGGTACTTATTGACCAGCACAATTAACAGAATACCGAGATTGATTTATCATGAAAATATTCATGTATCGCTAACGAAGAAAAAAAATTGAAATTCGCACTCTTGATATGTTAAAGACAGGGCGCTATGGCACTCATTAGGGGAGGCCTATGTCCAGCAGTGGACTAATATAGGCTGATGATGACGATATGTTAAAAGTATCATAAAAATCTTTATGACTTTTTTTGTTTTGGTTCACAGTTAAATGGGCTGGAAACAGCGAGATGTAGTGTATTGTATTTTAAGTATATCAGTTATCTAGTACCCATAACACAAGCTCTGCTTAGCTTTGGGCTAGATAATGCTGTGTGAATTGTCCAGCATTATTTATTTATGTATTTATTTATTTTCTGACGTGTGATTTTATTATCTACCTATCCTATCCTTATCTACCTATTATTAATATAGTGTGATTCACATTATACTTTCTGTGCTTACTATAAACCTTGTGCTCAACTATTGTCGCAATTGAGCAGTGTGAGCGAAAATGTATGAGCACCGACTGAATCCCCACTGCTCAACTATTCGCAGTTGAGCAGCAAGGAGCACGCGGTTTTATTCAGTTAGTTATCTTACTTCGATATATCTAGGTAACAACGTCTGTACGTTTCTGACGGAGAAGTAAAGTAATGCCAGAGTTCGATGCGATCGCCAATCGCCGGCAACTGCCACGGGTCTAGGACTAATCCTCCTTATTGTTCTTCATACGTAAGTTTGTATGTAGCAGTCTTATTCAGTTAGTTATCTTACCTCGATATATTTCGGCGACATCGTCTGTACGTTCCTAACGGGGAAGTAGAAGTAATCCTTGGGCTCGATGCGAGCGCCACTCGCCGGCAACTGCCACGGGTCTAGGACTAATTCTCCTTATTGTTCTTCATACGTAAGTTTGTATGTAGCAGTCTTATTCACTTAGATATCTTACCTCGATATACCTCGGCGACATCGTCTGTACGTTCCTAACGGGGAAGTAGAAGTAATCCTTGGGCTCGATGCGAGCGCCACTCGCCGGCAACTGTCACGGGTCTAGGACTAATCCTCCTTATTGTTCTTCATACGTAAGTTTGTATGTAGCAGTCTTATTCACTTAGATATCTTACCTCGATATACCTCGGCGACATCGTCTGTACGTTCCTAACGGGGAAGTAGAAGTAATCCTTGGGCTCGATGCGAGCGCCACTCGCCGGCAACTGTCACGGGTCTAGGACTAATCCTCCTTATTGTTCTTCATACGTAAGTTTGTATGTAGCAGTCTTATTCACTTAGATATCTTACCTCGATATACCTCGGCGACATCGTCTGTACGTTCCTAACGGGGAAGTAGAAGTAATCCTTGGGTTCGATGCGAGCGCCACTCGCCGGCAACTGCCACGGGTCTAGGACTATTCCTCCGTATTGTTCTTCGTAGGCCATTACCTGGAAATTTTGAAACTAATATAATACTAGTTTCTACTACCGTGTGGTGCCGACTGGGAATTTGCACCACCCCCAAAAGCCCGTAAAAGGCGACTAAGGGATATGGACCCTGGGGCGTGAACAGCGCCTCCTGCGGAACAATTCTACCACCGAACTGCGATCCACAACCCGCATGCCCACCGTGGGGATTATGGGCACTACCCCTTATGAGATAAAGGCCAATAAGGCTGTTGTGGTTGTGTGTGGTTCTACTACTTACTCGCGGCTTCGCTAACGTAGTACCTGGATAAACTATATCCTATATACCTAGGTATAAACTATTAGGACATTGAGTTGACAAGATAGCATATGGACCCCTAGCACGACGCAGTTTTTTAAGACAGGGCGCTATGTCGCTCATTAGAGGAGGCCTATGTCCAGCTGTGGACTAAAATGGCTGATGATGGTGATGATGATAATGACGCCAATTTTTGCGCCTTCTTAAAACGACTGCTTAATACTCTAACAATACTAACCTCTTGCAACTCCTGATGCACCCAATACCTATACTCATTATTCCCGAAGCACTTCTTGGAATACAGTCCGCAGAGAAATTCCGGTATTCCTTTAGCTAGCCAGAGATCTGACCAATTCTGCATGGTTATGAAACAGCCAAAGAACTGTTCGGCGACTGCTTTGGCCATCGCTTTCCGTGTGACGTAGGTTTGGTCGATGATTGCTATTGAGTGGAGGAGATGAGTGCTTAGAACTGACATTGTTGTGTAGGCTGTTGTGTCGTGTTCCGTCTGACAAAGAAAAAAATATATAAGTACTTAATTATCGTACTCAAAACTGGGTTAAATTAAACTCATTTAAATAATCTTTACGCCATAAAAATACTACTTTATTCTACACATATTATAAAATCGAGAGTTCATTCCGTTGTTACTCTTTTGTTTTTGGCCGAAGACAACGCCAAAACAACTGAATGAATCGGATTGAAATGTGGACACTTTTATTCTAAAAATGCGCGGGCATAAGCTCGTTTGATATGAAAAAGTCTACAAAAAAGTAGTTAAAACTACAGCTATAACTAAGTACCTACTATCAATAAGCCTCTTTTCATATGCATACGGTCGCGGCACTGTTGCCGTGCCATGTGAAGCATTACGATTCTACTTTACAAGGCACAGCGACCGTGCCATGGCCGTATGCATGTGAAAAGGGCCTTAGGATTACGGGCATAGCGGCTTTTACAATATTAAACCCTAGACAGTAATAAGCAGTGATCGGAATTAGGCGGGCCTAAAGATACCTAAAGTTCGAAAAATAACAGAGACCAAATGGAGACGCCTTAGGACTAAATATTTTTTCGTCCCAATTTTTCGTCCGCTTATGTTTTCGTCCCAGAAGTAACAAACATCCATCCAAACTTGTTTATTGAATAGGTACTTACACTGCAAACCAGTGACAAACAAAAGATAGCAAAATCTAGAAATAGACAACAAGCTTCTGCTATTCTGGGAAAAGAAAACAATGAGGTGAATCAGTTTTATACCTGAGCTAATAACAATTAGAAATGTAAGTTATAAAACATTGGGTTGGATGGTTAAAAATGATTTGAATTAGTTCGTTATATTATTAAAACATTAATCTATACTCTATACTAATATACAAATATACAAATAATTATATATTAAGGAGGAAAGATTTGTATTTTTGTATTTTTAAATGTTTGTTACGAATAAACTCAAAAACTACTGGACCGATTTCAAAAATTCTTTCACCATTAGAATGCTACATTATTCCTGAGTAACATAGGTTATATTTATTTCTTGAAAAAATTAGGGATCCCTACTAAAACTTCAATAATGTAACCCAAGGTGTAAAAAAATTAGCCATAAATTGTCTATCATCGCATGCGCTGCGGAAACTATTGATGATAGAACAAAAAAATGTTCTACAATATTATAGAATATATAAATATCTACAAAAAACTCAGCGGTACCATATGTCCAACTATTGTAGTTATGCCAGTATAACAATTTTTTTACTTTTTAAAAGTTGATAGAAATACTGACCAAAGTCTGACCATGTTATCCATACGTATTAATCCCTATCCAAATAAATCATTTCATAATTAAGACTGTTTCAATACCTGTAGATTACTTTTTGAATTTTTGAAAAACGGACATTCCATTCAAAAGTTATTACGAATTTAAAAATGTCAATCTAAACAAAATACTATTAGAAAAATAAATGATGCCGCACCCGGGCAACGCAGCGAGGGAGGTAGGTAAAAATAATAATAATAAATGTCCTCCTAGCCGAATTTCGACCATGGCAGTCAATCTCATCGGAGACTATCCAGATGCGCAGGACATATTATAGTGCACAAGTGTGTGTGCTGGTGTGTGGTGCCGGCTTAGAATTTGCACAACCCCAAATCTTCCCGCGGGTGTCGTAAGAAGCGACTAAGGGATATCCACCGGGGGCGGGCACGACCGGGGAGAGGTCAAACGCAGGACCAACGGAGTAAGGAAATTGGCGGTGTTAGATGGCTTAACGTGCTTTCTGAGGCACGGGGGCGTGCCTCAGAAAGCACATTAAGCCATCTAACACCGCCAATTTCCTTACTCCGGGCTGCTACAGTGAATATTTCTTGCTAGAAAATAACCAACCCAATAACACAAATCTTGGGCCGACCCGGGATTTGAACCCGGGACCGGGACCACATTATCAGCGGTTGAACACGCGACCGCTATACCAACGGGGCAGTCGGATAAAAGTATAAAATGTCCTGCCACAGAAATATTAGAAACCTACGTTTATCCCAATTTTTTTTTTTTAATTTATGTCCGCCCGTGCGAAGCCTTGACGGGCCACTAGTATTAAATATACATGCTAACTGCGACAATTGTTCCATTTTCGTCCCAATTGGGTCCAATAAAATTATTGTAGTAAGGAAGTCTCCATTTTTTTTGCCTCTGTTCTTTGAACTTTAGGTATTTTAGCCCACCTAATTCCGATCACTGGTAATAAGTTCATTTTAGCAATAATTACCTCATCCACAAAAACTTGTTTGTAACAAGGATAGGGATATCTCGTAGACAATGTTTCCTCATAAAATTCAAACGCCTCGTGCAGAAAACGGACCGAATTCTTCAAGATCTGCATCAGTTGCGGTAGGCAGTAATGCGTCACTTCATTCATGAATGGGTCTACGTAGGTCTCGAATGGCCTGAAAAAATATTATAGAAATCGTATAAATATCATGATGTTCAAAATTATTTCGAGAACTCTTCGTATTGACATACGAAGACTTCTCGCTAATCTTTCAAGCTAAATCGCAGTTCTAGCTTTTAAAGTACAGAAGATATACCTACTAGTGTAGTATTATAATATATTATGTGCCTTTATCAATACATTCAATATCGTAAGCAGAATGTGTATAAGTCATGTAGATAGAGAATGGGATTGAGAAAGTAAACAAAACAGCCTGCTTAGATCATATTTGATCAAATGTGATCTGTCCTTTTGAATCCTATTCTCTATCTACACAACTTATAAATAGCAAGAACCATCAGTTGACTAATGGAATTAAACTGAATTCGAAAATAGCTCGTTAACTTCGAAATTACATGGTGAATCACGCTAATTTGAACTACTATTCTAAGTGGAGGAACTGCACGGATACATCGGACGTTACCAAGCCCCAAGCCAAACTGCCTATAGTAGCTGATTAGGATTTTTGGTTCCCCATGCTCGTAAAGTGCAAGTTAAGTATTAAGTATTTTTAACTCAATTTGACATGATGTAAATAAAGTAGGACGAACTCAGTTTTGCAGTGCCCTTCCAGGGTGCATGTACCTAGCTAGTGATAAGCCTATATCTAATCATTCACTTAGACCGAAGAGATGAATGTACATGCAAGCAAAAATAAAATAATAAATAAATAATGCTAGACAATTCACACAGCATCAATGGTCCTAATACACTGTAAATACATACCCAATAGCCAAAGCAATATTCGGCGCGCAGGCTGGTGTGTTCACAAGATAATGGAAGGTCTTCCGTCTATGATCCGGCGTTGATATAACATCTACTAATTCCCCACACGACACCGCTGTAAGGCACTCGTCAACTGTGAACTCTAGCTTCCAAGTGCAAGGTTCTGCGAAACTGTCGACACATGGGAACCAGAGACGAGAAGAATGGCCGTAGGTGTACATGTGTGCTGATTTCTGGAAAGTATATTATTATATTAGGTATGTTGTGTTTAAGTGGTGATTAATAGGCATGATTTATGGAAGTCCTGTACCAGAGCCTTAACTCGCGCTTCACTCGCGTAAGGCGCGGGCCTTACGTGAGATAAGTAATTGGTGAGTCACGGCGACGGAGAGGTTAAATTATGAGCCCTGAACACCCGTGCATCCAATTTTTAAAAGAAAAGCGCCTCATGTATGTTGTTATGCCTATGTTATGGTCAAGAATAAAATAAATAAATAAATAATGCTAGACAATCAACGCGGCATTATCCAGCCCTAAGCAAATAAAAAAAAATGGAGAATCAATGGATATGTAAAAAAAATCAAGCAAGTTTTTTTTCAATATTTTTTATAATGAAAAGACCTTTCTTTGACCGAAATCTCACCTGACAAGCAAGTGGCAACTGGCAAGTTTGGAGGTAAATATTGCGTCACATGACGTATCAATTTGTTGTTATAACACAAATCTCTTTTCTCTAGACTTTATTGAAAGCTAGATGTTAATGAGAGTACTCCTAAGATTTTCAATTCATGCTCATTTGACGACCTCTGTGGCGCAGCGGGCGAAGGTCCGCCTGCGACGCAGGAGGTTGCGGGTTCGATTCCCGCCTCGGGACAAATGTTTGTACGATCTGCAGACATTTGTCAAGGGCGTTCTGGATGTTTTCTATGTATAATAAAAAAATATCTATCTATGTAGTGTATTGTATTAAGTATAACAGTTATCTAGTACCCATAACACAAGCTCTGCTTAGCTTGGGGCTAGATAATGCTGTGTGAATTGTCCAGCATTATTTTATTATTTTATTTATTTTATTATTATTAGCCCTGGTCATCCCACTGCTGGGTAAAGGAGCGCCCCCACTCCCTCCAGACATCACAATCATTATTAATGTTTTTTTATAACAAACTAGGGGTGGCGCGCGCACCCCTTTTTGACTGTCAACGCATCATGTTTATTCAAAATCAAAATCAAAATCAAAATCAAAATCAAAATCAAAAACTCTTTATTTCCATAAATACAATAAATGTACACTTAGAAAAGGTCAAATCATAAAACTAAGCACTGACACGGAAATAAAGTGATATTTTTTGATTTCTGTCGCTTCGGTATGTAGACTAAAGTAAAGAAGCGACGAAGAAACCTTTAGCCTGTTAGTTGTTATTTTTCGAGTTGGAGCAAAACCCGTCCCAAGCTTTTTTATCCTCTAGATAATCTGATATTTTATAGTAAGCCTTTTTGCACAGCAAGGTTTTGACAATTTGTTTGAATTTATTTACTGATAATTTTTGCAACTCACTAGGAGTTTTGTTGTAGAAGCGTATACATTGCCCTTTAAAAGATACATTAATTTTGTGTAGCCTAGTTGTGGGCACAGCGATCTTATGTTTGTTTCTGGTATTCAAATTATGTTTATCGCTATTTTTAGGGAACCGATTTATATTTTTGTGAGTGTACAATAAGTTTTCATAAATATATTGACATGGTACTGTCATTATGTTTATTTCTTTGAATTTATCACGCAGGGATTCTCTGGGACCCATATTATAGATTGCACGAACAGCCCTCTTCTGCAGCACAAATACGGTGTTAATATCTGCAGCGTTCCCCCACAGCAGTATACCATAAGACATAATACTATGGAAGTAGCTGAAATAAACAAGTCTAGATGTGTCCACGTCTGTAAGATGACGGATTTTTTTGACTGCATACGCTGCAGAACTGAGTCTCTTCGATAGCTTATCTATGTGTGGGCCCCATTGAAGTTTATTATCTAAGGTGATTCCTAAGAATACGGTGCTTTCTACCATTTCTAAAGTTTCTCCTTTAACGTTTACATCAGCCTTCACTTGTTTAACATTAGGTAGAATAAATCTAATACATTTTGTTTTGGTTTCATTTAACAAAAGATTATTGACACTAAACCAATGAACTACTTTTGAGATTGCACTATTCACATCGTCGAAATTTGTTATTTCGTATTTACTCTAGTTCCATGGATTGTACACATATTTTTATTGCATAACTGGTGAGAAAACCATTAAAACTAAGTAATTGTATATTCCAAATCAAATGAATTATAGACTTCAAGCCATTGTGACCCTTATAATTTGATAATCAGGTTTACATTGGCCTGAGGGATCGGGCCCAGAGTGGGCCGCGTAATACCTGACGGTATAATAAATGTTTTGGCCTGCTCCAGGCCTATCATAATCCTTAATGGGTTTAACTGTGAACAGGTACCATGTACCTACTAGGCCTTACCTCAATCAAAGAACCTTCACCCTCAGGCACAACAAAATGCATCCCTCCCTGAGGAGACTCAAGGGAGAACTCAATTCCGATCCGGAGCCCCCTCCCTTCCCCCACCAGATGTGCTGCTTCATCGGGCACTTGGATATGCAGCTCCCCTGAGTTATGATCTGGGTCAATCTTCTGTGCAGCTGCTAGGTGGTAGCTAGAGAATACTTCGAGAGATCTCCTGAAAATGACAAGACATAATTCATATCAATATCATTACTTGGGGTTCAATGTATAACAGCATGCTGGTTGAGATGATTAACAGTATAATGTATAGTGTATAAGTATATGTCTGCCTGCGATTCAGAAGGTTGCGGGTTCGATTCCTGCCTCGGGACAAATATTTGTACGATCTGCAGATATTTGTTCAGGGTGTTCTGGATGTTTCATATGTATAATAAAAAAATATCTATCTATTATTGTATTAAATATATCAGTTATCCAGTACCCATAACACAAATTCTGCTTCGCATGGGGCTAGATAATGCTGTGTGAATTGATCAGCATTATTTAACTAAATATTTTAATTTAATTTAATTGAACTGAGTTTTGTAACTCATAATGTGGTGTAATTGGCAGGGAATGTGTGGAACTCCTGTCAGTACAAGTATCACAATAATGAGGTCATTGGACATAACCATTGCATTATATGATTATTAACCAACTGCAAAAGAAGGAGGGTCATCTATGGGCACATTTAGATAGTGTCAAACAATCGCCCATGAAAGGCAACATTGCTTGCAAACTTGCTTGGCGAATCATTGGGGAGAGAGACGTTAAAGAGAGCACAGGAACATGCAACAACAGGTAGCTACAATGGATTTGTGGGTACTTACGTATTGGGGTCAGCCTGGCAAATATCCAAGAAGGGGTCACAATACTGAAAGTTAGCTTCATATTGATCGTTCAAGCACACACGGTAGATGCGACACTGCTTGGCGTTCAAGCGAATTATACGCAAGTTATCCTTCAGCGGAACTATAGTCAACTCTACAAAACCCTGCAAATGTTTGGAATATGTTAGTGTGATGATAGTCTTAACCAGTAATGTATTTCAATGATAAAAGGGTGTCTTACGATAATGCTTCTTCTCTCAAAACTTATACCAGTCAAACTAAGTATTTGATGCGCTGTAAAATAAGAAATTCTGAAATTATACACCGTAAATCTGCTGGCGTGACGTTTTCATAATACCAGGGATACTTATAATTTGAACGGCCGGCAGTTATCCCCTGTTCTCTCCTTTTTTTGTTTAACGTCTGGTTTCATCGTGAAGATGTAATCATTACGGCTTTTTATTTCAAGAATCAGCAAAACATCGAGGAATCCAAAATTCACGATTTTGTTGTTTTGATTGAATGAGTGAATGATGCTAAGTTTGACATTTGTGACAGTGACAGTAATTGAATGAATGAATAAAGACCAAATGTTGCCATCCGTGTTAAATTTTACTCAAAAATGGCTGGCTGACTGGCTTTTTTCGTAACTTACCGGTTTTCGCCACCCCACCCCATTTTCAATATGGTTTGTGCTGTCCACAGATGCGGTGCTGTCCTGTCACATGAAATGTCATGTCAGTCAAAAATTGATTAACGAAAGAAAGAGAAAGATAAAAACGAAAGGAAACGAAATCGTGCGTTGCGTTGTGATTTATTTGTGGAATAAAATCTAAAAAATCGTAGCGAGCGATTCCCTGAGCTATAATTTACCTATTTTCGTTTGGAACGTTTATCCAAAATTTGTGACAAAATCAGTTTACATGATTCAATGCGTTGATATTTACGAAAATGTGGGACTCACCTTACTTGACTTGTTTGGTTGTGTATATATTTTCATTTCAAATTATTGTTACTAATTCTCGTACATCTAATGTTTGGAAACTCAACGTGGATGAAGACACTATCGTAGACGGTAACACGTTGACGCAGGTCAGTTATATTTGTGTTATTTTTTGTAACATTTTATGTAACCAGTGTACTAGATTTAGTTTACACAGTGCCCTTTCGTCGCTATGCCCTAAGCTCTTCCTTACCCTGATTGCCTTGAATTATATTTTTATAACTTAACTTGCTTCCGAATGTTGCTTTAATCGCGTAGCACTTGTCCATACAGTATATCTTTCAGTCCAGACTAAGTATTTGATCAACACAATGTCAAGAAATAAATTCAGAAAATACCTCCTAACTATTCTGCCATCATGCTGGCACTGAAGCACTTGAGTAGCATTGGTATAAGCATAGGATAAACTGTTACTGTAAATGTATAGAATAATGTACCAAAATTTATTTTCTACCATAAGGAATCAAAAGCTTTTCTCAGTTTGCCATCACTAACTACACAACAAAGTTTGCCAAAGAAACTATATTTATTCTAGGATGATACTGACAAGAGTACAAAAGAAGAAGACCAGGTGTTCAATATACTGACATCCACAGTGTATGCCTATGGTAATACATGGACTAAACATGGGTTTGACATGTTCTGTACTGACTGCCAGGCTTACGAACAGCAAAGGTGTGTATTATTCAAAACCTATTTTAACACATTCATGGCCCAAGATGCAGTTGTCAGTCTGCTCGCCTGTGAGGCTGGGCAGTGAATGCGTTAAAGGGAAACAAAACTGATCTAATTCCACTACTTCTGTCAAACATTTTAGTAGTCTATTTGTCAGGAATCAGAATTAAACAGTTCCAGTGTTAAGTCATCTAATAATTCTTATTTACTTAATATCTTCCTACTTAATATGGTCCTACAGCATCCTAGACTCTTTTTTTTGACATTTACCTGTTTAGAGATAACTTGCTTGTGTGCTTGTGGCTAACAGTTAATGGAAGTAAATTTATTGGTATTTATTTTAAATAATCGGTCAGCTGAAAAAATCTGCTAAAAATAATTTGGACAGCATGATATGTTTTGGTTGGCTGAAAAATATAAACCATCAGCAATACTTGGTCAGCAACCAAATTACTTTTGATCAGTAAATAAATAGCTGTGTGATCAGCAAAATTAATGTTTTGATCAGCAGAATTTTTTATTTGGGCGGAATGATTATACATTTGTTATTATGCAGAATACTTATTGAGATCTAGACGGTACATGTGAATACGGTATAGGCGACCAAGAAATTGGTTTACCACTTTTGATGACATCTCCCAGTAACATAATTATTCGCTAAGGATTACTGTATTACATTAACGTAATTGGTTAACTGTGAGCCAATCACAGAGCAATGGTTAAAAGAGCATGCAACTTGAACTGTGATGTCAACGCAATAGAGAATGTTTTATGTAAACACAAACCAACCTGTCTTGTTGTTCTGTCAAGTGTCAGTTATTGATCAACTCGAGTCACTTACTGTCAAGAAAATGTCGCGTAATTTAAACTTACAGGAAAAAGCCGAAATTATATCATTACATCGGTTAGGATACAACATAAGTGATATTTCTAGAGAACTGAACATATCGCGATATACGGCACGTTTTTGGATAAGACGTGAAGGGAAATAAGGTAATCTTCAAGATTATGGTATGGTATGGTGCAGCGATGGCATCACCGCAATGAGAGAACTCGAGATGCCATCGATAGTCATTGCCATGAAGTTTGGGAGGCTTTGCGCGGGACAGACATTTGTTCACGCCTCGTTGGCTCTATGAGAAGTCGCTTGTTAGCAGTCATCGAATCTAATGGTGGAAACGCGTTATTAGGCTGATGTTTCCCTATACATTTTTTTACAGTTAAATGATACTGTTACGTTTTATGAAGGACAATAAATTTATGTTATTTTTAAATGATAAATCATTGTTTATTATTAATCCTAAAACCCTATACGCTACTAGCTGGAAATGGGACGTTTTTAAATCTATTAAAAACATAATATAATAAAGTTCAATTCCCTGGATTCAAAATGTAATTATTTTACGTCGAAACTAAACAAAACGTTTTATTGCACATAAAGTAGCAGAAGGTTAAATTGCAAGTCATCAGTTCGGAGTTTAAATAAACAGGAATGACAGATTCTGACGTAGCAGTTATTAATCTATCAAGCGAAAATAGCCCTTGATGTTTTGTACGTGCAAATGATATGCAGCCTTAGAGTGGTAAACCAATTTCTTGGTCGACTATACATGGTCTTACTATTTTCTAAGTTTACAAGTAATTTAGATAGCAGCTAAGAAGTTTTGCATACATAGTAAACCATTTGCTAATACAATCTACGAATCAAATGTCGTTATGGAGTCGATTCATTATGACTTTTACTAAATTTAACGGTTGAATAAGTAGAACAATTTATGTCAGTCAATTCAGTGAATAAGTGCTGACAGACGTTGCCGTGTACTAAATCCTAGTAAAATCCGAGTATCGCGACCCTAAAGGGTTTAGTTGTAAAACTAAAGTATCCAGAGACCCACTCAAATACACGCAATAAATGTTATTTTACTGGTATTGGTCCGGCCATTAAGAAAGAGTTCAGTGCCATACACACTTAAGTACTTACAGAAACAGACTACTGAAGTATAGTAGGTAGGTTTACTGGGTCTGGCAAAACAAATTTTATAGTTTGCCAAATTTTATGAAATCCGAATCACGATTTACTGCTGTTTTCTAATAAAATGCTACGAATATTTAGTAGGCTGCTCTATGTCACATTTTGCTGACCAATTTACCTAGTCATTATTGGTGATCACTAGATGCAGCTCAATTCATTTTTTTTGCTGACTAAATCCATTTTTCGCCTCACCAAAACCTCTTTAATTTGCTGACCGTTTAAATGTTGCACTAGTTAATCAATAACACTTTAATTTTGAATTAACACACCTCACTCAAATATTTATAAATGTAATTTGATGTATGGATGTATGTTTGTACTTCATCCCAAAATGAGTGGATCAGGCTGAAATTTTAATTTGCATATTTCATTTATTGCATTCATAATTATATTGTAGGATGACATAATTTATGCATGTACATGAATATTTTACTATTCTAACACTTTTAGTTGATAAATAATATAATAATAAATTCATTTATTTTCTCTTCACAATAGGTTTTACAGTTAATTGATAAGGTTAAGTGTATATTATTATTATAATCTTTTTTCTAATTAATTACGCACGCAGCGTTCGGTGGTAGAACAATTCTTAGAATTGTTCTACAGGAAGCGCTGCTGCCCGCCCCCGGTGGATATCCCTTAGTCGCCTCTTACGACACCCGCGGGAAGAGATGGGGTGGTGCAAATTCTATGCCGGCACCTCACGGCAGGAGCAGCAGGTACTGTAGGTATTATGAAAATCCTTCAACCTCAATTTTATTTCTAGAGCTGCAGCAGAAAGCGATGAAGCATCTCCCACCGAAGCCAATGGTGACGCGGACGATGAATACTTAGATTGTGGCAAAGCAGTTAATTTCACATACTACGACAACTTGGTCGGGGTGGCTCGGCGGCATAGACATCCTAATGTACCTGAACCGCAAGTAAGTAACACCTTTATTTACAAAGAAAATTACAACTAAATGGTTACTATAAGTAATATTATTAAGTATAATATCTTTATTCATAAATAAAATTACAATCAATTAATAGAAATAATGGTTACTTGTATTTACAATACGTACACATGAGTGAGATAGTTTTAGCTATCTACAGACTGTTGCAATCAATCAAGAGATTGCTCAACCAATCTAAATCAATAGGTACCAATCGGGAGTGTCTCCAAGACATTGGCTGTATTGCCCCGCTAGATAGGTAACAAAGCCAGCTGACAAGACAAGTTCTATTTTGATCCTTTATAAGGAAAACCAAAGCCCATGAATATATTGTTTAAGGTGCATACCCGACCCAAATCTGCGCCGCCACCTACATATTTTATCTTATTATTATGTAAACGTGTGTAAACGAAGGAATTTTCAAAAACCGAACTTGTAGTTTGTGATACCTATCATAAACTTATTTTTACTTAATGCCTCTGTAAAAGTTTTCTTTTGTATAGTGTAGGCAGAGATGCGAAGTTGCTGTTTTTGGCCACAATGGTGAGCTATGCTCGGTAAATCAGAGCTTATAAAGCAGATTTTGTAAACATTATTCCCACACAGGAAATTGAATCCCTTCCTTCGCGGTTGCCTAAAACTCGCGTATTGCAAGATGAAGGTTAATAATTATAATGATTTTAATAGAAAGGTAGGTATCCATTTTAGTTGCAAATAAAATGTTGTTTGTGCCTTTTGCTCTGTGGAAATAGCCTTGAATATAAATTCAACTTTTTACATGTAGGTATATCAATAAATTATTTATAATTTTGAATATCGTTATCTATTTATTCAAAAGGTTTTTTTATGAACCAATCTCACATGGGATTACCCACTAAATCTTTATTGATATTCTACTGGTAAAAGTAAAACATAATCGAGTTTTCCTAAACTTATATTATCTTTACACCTTAAGACATAATGCCTCACGCGATAAATTGCGTCGAATGGTTGCCGACCTGACGCAACCGTAATATACGCAACTTACCTTACCTCGCATAAGTGAGAATTGGCAAATTTTACGTAATCTTTGTTCTCAACTTGCAAATTTTCATGCGAGTCTTGAAACCATATTTCCTTTTTAGGTTGCCCTTATATTTACAAAGAAGAAGCCATATAAGAATGGTGTCACTGAATCAGATATAAACGTGCTGGAAAAGCGACTGAAAAAGGCCAAGAGAGAGAAACCGAAATCAGTGCAGCTTTACAACCAAATAGGCAATTTCTGGAGAATCAAAGGAGACACGAGACAGTCTATAGAGTGCTTCAGAAGAGCGCTAGCTGTGTCGCCTTATAATTCAGAGGTATGTCGATTCGGAGGAATAAAGCAAGGTTCACTAATCTTTGTCGTAATCTACCCTGGTTACGAAAATAAACACAGCCCTTTCAGTTTTCAAAAACCGAGTTAGAGCCTAGGAGATTTTCGTTGTTCATACATTATCGTTTGTTTGCCCCTGAACGAATAGGGTCTATCTCCCAGATTTTGAAAATGCTATCTATTTTTGTCATTGTCTGTTCTCGCGACGGAATTCAGTGAAAATTCGGTTTAAATTGTAAACAAGTGACTTAATGGAACATTCAATTTAAGCCCAGTTCCAGCTTTTAAACTGCTGTCTAAAACCATTAAAGGACGAACATTAAAAATTATTTAATTCCAGGTCCTACTGAACCTAGCACGAGTACTGTTCACACTACAATACCTCGACGATGCGATCTACCTCACACGACGCTCGCTTGAGGTCCAGCCGCCGGACCGCAGCGCCTGGCAGCAGTATTTCACTCTGGGAGAGATATTCAAAGCGTACGGACACTATCAGGTAAGTTAACACTTCCATAGCCCATGACGCACGTCTAGTTCTGCGAGTCCTACTAGCCGCAGCCCGCCCCTGCGGGTGACGCCCCCGTAGTGGCTGGGGCAGCGAATGCGTTAAAAGATATATTCTTAGCGTACGGGCATTATCTGTGATGTGGTAAGGATTCGTTCCCACTGACGCGGTGCGGAGCAAAATCGGCCAACCACATTGTTTTTAAATAAACACACCGGTCCTTCGCTGATTCCTATCTGATGTCTTGATTCTAAATTCATCTTGGCAGTGAGAACGCACCCTTACCTTAGGTTTTTTGTAACAATTTGACGGAAAAATCCTAGAAAAATATGGCCATCTTGGTATTTTTTGTGATTGATAAAGGAAAATACCCGATATAACTTCAAATAGACAGATATAGATAGGTATGTACATACAATTTTAAATCAGACATACATTGCTCCTACGAAGATATGTGCATGACATGATAACTGTTTCAAATCTAGATTTTTCCATTTCCACCAATAGGATCTTCTGATTTCTCACATCACAAATCTATATAAATAATGAAATCATCTGAATTTCACATGACATACGTCATACCTACTTCGTACACCTGAGATACCTATGTCAGATGCTATTCTCCTGACGCTTGGAGGTGTTGATACTCCACCAACTGTTGTTTACTTAAATAAATCGCAGCACTGGTCAGCCTAAGTCACCTTTTAACAGGAAATTCCTCGCAAGCCACGTTTTATCGACAAAATATCCTGTGTAAACAGTCTAAATAATGCGCCGAAAAAAGTAAATAACTAGAGGGATCAATAAATACTAAATTCATTTCACTTGAAATATATTTCATAACATAACATTCATACCATACCTACGTGTTTATTCATTCGGTGGACAGACTGGGGTACCTTTAGTTTCAGTTAAGTTAAGGTTTTTTTAATAAAGTTTTATTAATGCTTACCTATTCCGTAGATGCAAATAGACAAATAATAAAGCTTTCTGTGTCGCTTCTTTACTTTAGTCGACCTACATTACCCATGAGACAGAAATCAGAAATATCGCTTTATTTCCATTCCTACTGTAAGGTGTAAAGGAAATAAAGCACTTTGATATTTGACCTTTTCTAAGTGTACGCAGAGTGATTGTATTGACGGAAATAAAACATTTTTTATTCGATTGAATGAAAATGATCAATTTACCGCAGATAATACTAAGGTACTGAGCGTAATGTTTGTTTGCTTTTTCTAGTAAGTTATGTTTTATATTGCTTGCAAATCCTCAATTTTATCAAAATGGACTTTAATGGACCACGTCGAAACTATTTACTTATTTTAAAATGGCTAAGGACAAGTCGTGTCCCGCACTAAGAGTTCTTATTCTTATTTTTAATTCTGGTCGTGATCGTGGACACTGGACATGTTGTAAAATATTATATTCATGGATATAACTAGACATTCTAAATTGCGAGCCGGTAGGTTTGATAGTGTCTGGGATATAGAAGGAACCAAAAGCGTGCCCAATGGTTCGCGGTAAGTTATTCACTGCTATTGCGTCGTCCGTATCTTTCCGAACTTGGCGTCGCAATCTGTCAAAAATTGAAGGTGCTATATTGAGGTTACAGAGAAAGAGCCCTGTGACAGACGGACAGAGGCCCCCTGCCTACTCGAAAAGGGAAAATCGAAGTTACGTTTTCTTTGTCGTGCAAAACCAACTCTTATGGTCGCTTGCATAAGGTTATCAACAGGTGGGATGACGATCTGCGAAAGACTGCAGGCAGATGCTGCGGCAAGCTATGGCGCTCATTAGGGGAGGCCTATGTCCAGCAGTGGACTAATATAGGCTGATGATGATGATGATAAGATTAGCGTTTGCACGAAAACGAATCAGAAACTTCGAAATCGCTTTTAAGAGTACGGGCCCAGACGGCGGCGGCGGCGTCAGGTTATACACAAGGTGTGCCACAGGGTAGTGTCCTGGGGCCTACGCTCTTTCTCCTTTATATTAACAGTTTATGTAGGCTTAACCTGCCCAGCTGCAAAATATATACGTACGCTGATGATACTGCTCTCCTCATCAAAGGCACTAGCTGGGAAGAGGCCCGAAGTAATGCTGAAATGGCCCTAAGATCAACAATGGCATGGCTTAAGAGTAATGTTCTAACATTAAATATCTCCAAATCTAAGTTCATGGCCTTCGCTCCAAATACCACAGGACAACCACCTCCTTCCTTTAGTATTGTAGCCCACTCATGCCGCAGTGTCTCAACCTGTGAAAGCCCCGCTTGCCTATCAATGACCCGAACCAGAAATATAAAATACCTCGGCGTACTCCTTGATGACAGTCTCAGTTGGAATCTCCACATACAAACTGTTGTCTCACGAATACGAAAGCTCATTTATGTGTTTAAAACTCTACGATCAGTTGCATCAAGGGCTACAATGACATTAGTCTACTCTGCCCTAGCGCAGTCTCTCCTTTCGTACTGCATAACTGCATGGGGAGGTACCTTTAAAACTCACGTATTGCAGCTAGAGAGAGCACAAAGATGTCTTTTAAAGGTCATGTTAAGCAGACCATTTCGCTTCCCGACTACTCAGCTCTATAAAGACCTCCCTACTCTAACCGTTAGACAGCTGTTTGTTATGCGAACTATCCTTAGGAAGCATAAAGAAACCCCATATAACCTAAATATTAACTTGCACAAACGCTCAAAGCATAAAATTCATGCAATTCCGCGATACAGATTGGCTCTGGCGGCGCGTCATTACCGTGTCCTGAGTGCACGACTGTATAATAAGGTTAATAAAATAATAGGCTTCTATCACAAACCTAGAAATATATGCAAGACAATATTAATGCAATGGCTACGTACGCTGGATTATACTGAAACTGAGAACTTATTTACAATTTTAAAATAGAATAATTGCACTTAAATATGTATACCCACAAACACACACACACACCCTCACACACATACACACACCATCTCTCTCACACACACACACACACACACACACACACACACACACAACAAACTGGACATGAAACACGAACTACCGCCTGTAATCTTTGTCGAACTCTACCAGATATCTGTATTTTCATTTAGCATGCATAATCATTGTTAAAACATTTATCTTACTTCTATAACTCCCTCAAAAATACTTATACAAATAAGTTGTTCAACCTCATGCTACCATCAAATATTGTAATTGTAACTGTAGTCATGTGCATTGTCCTATTGATATGATTTTTACTGTTTTTTCTTTTCTGCATTGACCTGATTTGTGTAAAACTAACATTATACTCGTAAAAGTTTCAAATCTGCATGCTTTTGTCTTCCAATTTAATTTAAAAACTTAAGACTTTTCTATGTTATATAATTAATTTTAATGCTATACTTATCAATTTTTATTTTATTATTTAAGACGTACACCTAAGTCTTGTACAATAACCAGAAGTAATTATTTTAAGGGGAAGCACTCACTACCAAACCACAAGCTATTTTCAGAATAGCTCATATTGGTAATGAGAGCCCTAAATTAGTGTCATGTACTTTTTTATGCAATAAACAATTTTTTTTTTTTTTTTAAGGTCCCGCCTGTTTGCACTCTTCAGTTAAGGAACCCTAAAAACACGACGCGGTCGCAGTGAATCGCATAAGATTAAAATAAATTAACCTTTCAACAGCTAAACAAACCAGAAACGCTATAAAAGTAGGCCGTTAGCCGTCACAAAAACTGCACGACTATTTTAGAACCAGGAAGTGGCAACGCGACGCATCCAATCCATCCAAATGTTTGTTAGATATCTTTTCAGAGCTTTTTTTTTTTAAAAAAAGGACATCCTGCATTAAATTTACAGTAATGTTATAAATGTGAAAGTTTGAATAGATAATTGGATGTATGTAAGTATGTTAGTTCTTCACGACAAAACTATCGCACGGATCTGGCTGAATTTTTTTCGTAGATGTACTTAGGTCTAGATCTGGAATAAATAGATGTGGAATAAAACATAGGCTACTTTTTTGTCGCATAAATCAGTTCCCATGAGATAATTATAACCTTTAACACTTTCACGAGACTACGAGAGAAGGCCCGTGCCTCTGGATCCCGGTGTATAGTCGCGGCGGCGGGGCGGTGCGACTCGCAGGATGCTGGGCAGTGAATCCGTTAAAATTTAACGCGTGCGATGCCACGGGCTTAACTACCTCAACCTCAACAGCCTGTATTGGTCCACTGCTGGACGCACGCCTCCCCCTGATAAGCGCCTTTGTTGGCTTTTATCTCATGGGGGTAATGCCCATAATCCCATGCATGGGCATGCGGGTTGGGGATTGCTGTGTAGTGCCGGCTTAGAATTTGCACCACCCCAACTCTTCCCGCGGGTGTCGTAAGAGGCGACTATAAGGGCTTAACTAACTACGTACCTATTTAATACTGTCCATTGTATGATTTTAATGACTTTATTGCACATGCTTATGATATATTGCTGCCGTTTTCTTAAATTTCTCAACAAAACTAACATGATTATTATTTATTTAAAATAAACCGTTAACCTTCACCTTTAATACTTATAGTATTCAAAATCGGTAAATAAATAGACACTTAGGTAATCACTGATTACCTAAGTAATTAATAATTCATTCCTAAATAAATAATAATTCATGTTAGTATTGTTGAGAAATTTTAGAAAAGCTTTATTTACAATGTAAGGGGCACAGAAAAAATCGAACAAAATTAGATAGATATTGCATAAAAAACAAGTTTAGTGTCAAATAAACAATTTTGTCGATGAAAACAACAAATTAAGGATAATATATGTTTTTCCTCAAGTACTTACTATGTATATTGAGCAAGACTTGTTCCTATACATATAACTGTTTACGGTTTTTTAGAGATTCATGATTCAAAGTAGCGAAGCCCCATTATAGTGGCTCGAATTACATTATCTAGTAAACATAACACAAGCTCTGATCAGCTTGGGGCTAGATAATGATGCATGTGTAAATTGTCCAGCATTATTTATTTATTTATTGGAGCGAGATTCCTTATTTCCGCATTCTACAAAGAACTAAACTAACGGTTACGGAAAAGAAGCTTGCCGCAAATCGTAAAACATAAAATACTAGCTGCTGTCCGCGGCTTTGCACGCTCTTTTTCGATATAGAAAGTAGCCTGTCCCCGGGATACCATCACCATGCTAAATTTAATAAAAACCGTTCAGCCTAGGCGTGAAAAGATAGAGTTACCTTTTAATTTACAATATTAGTATGGATTTGAATCTCACGCCAACTTGAAGAAAACATCTCATATTTAATTGAGATATTTCCAAATGCGTTTTCAGTTTTCACACGCGTACTTAATCAGGCTATTGTTTAAACTTTACAAACAAACCATTACTGATTGGCTGCATAGGTAGGTAGAATGAATCATTAGCAGTTAGCATGGTAACCATAACCACTTTTACGTTGTTCTAAATGATTAATTTTCTTTCTATAATAGAAGCATTACTTTCTCATAGTGTATCATAAAATCATTGAGCTGTTTTACCCCGCCGCCGCTTTCAGACTCAATTCACCTGGGTGGGTTAATTAACCCAGATAAATTAAGTCTACAGCGGGTATTTTACAACTAGTTACTAGGGCACACCCGGCCCATTTCTCCATACAAAAATCGCGTCTGGGTGAAGGCACACCTGGCCCATTTCTCCATACAAAAATCGCGTCTGGGTAAAGGCACACCCGGCCCATTTCTCCATACAAAAATCGCGTCTGGCACATACATGCGCAACGCAACTGTGTTGCGATACACGTGTAACTGTTTGTGTGACGTCTAGGGTCACTCCATGAATACTTACCTACATTATATCGTGCTTCGTGCGTGTGAGACGGTTACGAAAACTCGGACATTTTATTTTTTATTTTCCTCCCAAAAAGTAAAACCAATCTCAAAACAGAACCAATCAAACAAAAACATCGAACACCATCGGCTTCGTCTGTCAAAATCATTACTTAGGTGCATTTCATCCGCGTCCCGTGAATGCGCCGTACATCCCGTGCATTTGAAACGCAAACCGAACTGGACTAGGAGCCAGCGCGGCTTGGTGAGGAAGCTCGGGTCTCGGTAGGATTCTCTGGTTAACCAGAGAAAAAGAGTTCCTGGCCAATCCAATTTTGGTAGTTGATTTTTGTCAATGTCAATGTTTTGTCAATGCACAGTAAGCTTACTGTGTCTATTTTAAATTCTATTGTAATTAATTAGTTAAGCTGATGGAAATCCGAATTACTTAAATAAATAAAGGTCGAAAATCGCTGATTTGAGAATGTCTGGAATTTCAATTTTTCAGCCCCTATAGCATGGACCGCGTAGGCAAGGTTTGTTTGGGACATTTTTACACATTGCGTAGAAAAAATACCAGCAAAATACCTTGATCGATGTCTTGAAATACATTTAAAATATTTTACGCATTGCCTGACGATTCGATATCATCTTTGTCTATTCTACCCTTGAGTAATTAACTATAAAACTTTATTGATTCTATCCTCGAAAAGGCCTTGTCAAGGCTGTCCAAGTGTCCATGCTAAACCTACAGGACTTGGGAATCCCCTCTACAACTCTACACAAAGTGTAGTATGTGTGTGTTAACTTTTCGTGTAAACTTAATACATTCATTCAGGATTTACAAAAGGCCTTATGTGATACAACTTTAACAAAGGCCATTAAAGACCATGAGACGAACTCTGACCGCAGCGGGCGCTGGTCTGCCTCCAAGACCAATGTTTGTACGAATTAATTTTTAAAGTGTCCCTAATGTTAAATGTCGTATTACAGGAAGCGGCAGTCCACCTCCGACACGCGTTAGACCTGCGGCCGGATTTCGAACCGGCACTACTTGCGCTAAAAGACATTGAGAACATACCGGAAGCATCAGTGCATGTGTACACGTTGCTGATAATCGTGTGTTTGGTAAGTTTTATTTATTTATTTTATTACACACTTCTCAGTTCTCACTAAGTAGATATACATACTAATATCATTCCCTTTCCACCAATTTTATGGACGTGGACGTGGCAGAACCTACAGTTAACATAGTGTCAGTGACTTTACCAATAACCCTGTCATTGTACCTTCATCGGCACGACTACAGCTTCACACCCGTCAGTCATGAACATAGTGTTTTCTGACAGTTTATGATAGTCGTTAGGACCGTAAAGGCTCTAGGTACCGTAAAGGGCGCGTTCCCAATGTTTCTGACAGTCGTTGGGACCGTAAAGGCTCTAGGTACAGGCGCTTTCCCACTGTGTCGTGCGTGACGACAGAAAGTCGTCATCAGCAAAAAGCATCGTGGCTAGTATATTTAAATGGAAGTATTCACATATAGGACGAAACGTATAACTGTCGTCCACGTCTTTTTTGTTGTGACGATAAAAAAACGTCACGATTCATATTGTGAAGTTTTTGTGATGTGCAAACGACAAGGCGACTGCCGTGAACCGTAAAATCGACAAACAGTCGTTATAATGGGAACAGCTAGAGACGATAGTCGTCCAACGATAATTTACGGTTACGACATTATAGGAACGCGCCCTAAGAACGGAATACGCGATACCAGGACCCTGTCTTGGTGGTGACGATGGGATAGGAATAGTACAACCTCTCAGACGGAACTACATATTACGCAAAACCCTACAATTTTCACCTAATGAATTTGCATATCAGTAATTGTTGAATGACCAACACAACCATTGATATGCCATTGAACCTCAAACCTAAACAGGAAGCATGTGCCCATTGTACACATTCTTATCAATTTAATTGCTACCTTATCATTTTAACTGATAAAAGCGGTTGGTTACGCGCTAAGTGGGTAGGCTTGTACAGGCGCGTGAGAATTTACGATTCAAGTGTGACAGTCTTGAATCGTAAATTCACAAAGTGTGTTATATTATCAATTTGTAATGATGTATTCAATGTATTGACACATGTAGATACTCGATACTAATATTCTATAGTCATGCATAACAATAAGATGTAAATAGGCTCCTTGACTCATGTCATGTCAAATTAGACGCAATAAATAAATATTTTCTGTAGTAGGTATTTGACCCAATATTTATAGATTTCTGTTATTAAAAGTGACTACATTACTCTCAATTTCAAAATTGTTTTTTTTTTTTAACTTTGAACTATGAAAACGCTGTCGGCCATGTTTTGACGTCATAGGACTCTCAGCTTTCATGACGGGATCTTAAACGACTAAAATTATATATGTAGTATGTATGTCTATATTTTTACAATGATGAACGTTTGCTAATGACAGTTATTATTATTTGTTTCGAGACGTATGACGTCACAGCACAGATAAATATGGCTAATAACGTCTTCGCCTTTTTACGAAAGTAGACTTTTAAAATAAAGTTTTGCGGTGTAGGTCCTAAAAAATATGATGATATTTTTTCCCTCTAATTGGACAATAAATAAAATTGAAGACCTACTTCTAACCTATTGTAAACAGTCTAATCTAACGGTATCTTCGAACAAGTACATTCAACAAGCACACGTGGGCCGCCTACGCACACAGCCCGTGTGGGGGTCGTAAGAGTCGTCTAAGGGAACCTACCAAAGGGAGGGCAGGAGCTTCTGTTGTCTGTGTATTTTTAAAACCGCTCCTGCAATCACCAATCCGTCTGCCAAGCCTGTTGATTATGGCTATATTCCCATCCAAAACCTATAAGGTACTTCCCGTTGACCTAGAATCATAAAATTTGGCAAGAAGCAAAGTCTTCTAGTATAAGCACAAGTAAAGGAAAAAATCCGAAAATTGTAAAATGTAGTGTATATTCTTTTCAAAAAATACTTTGGATTGTCGCCATGGACCAAAACCAATAGGATACTTCCCGTTGACCAAGAGTCATAAAATTTGGCAAGAAGCAAGGTCTTATAGCACAAATAAAGGAAAAAATATGAAAACAGTAAATTTGTAGTTTGCTAACAAAAAAAAAATTTTGATTCTCTCCCTGGACGGAACCTACTTCCCGTTGACCTAGAATCATGTTTGGCAAGAAACAAGGTCTTAAAATTAAACGGAACCCTTAGTGCGCGAGTCCGACTCGCACTTGACGATTTTTTTCTTTTGTTTGCTGCTGCTTCGCTATCTGATTTTTATATCAATAATCCAGTCTGCTGTCCGATTCTATCTCTTCTGTGTCATGAGAGAGTGTAGTCAAGTGAGTCAACTTTCGATCTTTTTCCGAGTATGTGGTAATGTAGCATTCTAATAGTGAAATAATTTTTGAAATCGGTCCAGTAGTTTTTGAGTTTATTCGTTACAAATATACAAATCTTCCTTTTTATAATACGAGTATTGGTGTAGATGACGGGAAGATGGGCCATCAGCTCTCTTGTTATGCCTTAGAAATAGCCAGCTAAGGATCTTGAGCTCGATCTACACTACTTTACGATTTCTCACGTACCTATAAGGCATTGCTGATATCGTCGCAAAATTAGTATTCTTAACGTACGGTACGTGACTAAATGCCGATTTCTTATTTCAACAAACGTGGTAATAACACGGCCAGTAATAACGCAGGCCTCCCCTGATTCACTGGTACATTTCTAGTCATGCTTGATCCCAAGTAATATTCTCCACATCGTCATCAATTTATCATCATCCTAACGGTCCATCATCAATTCATCACCATTATACTTCCACTGTTGGACCTCCTCCTCTTCACCTCAACAGCCAATATTGGTCCACTGCTGAAGCAGGCCTCTCCTGATAACCGCCTTATTGGCTTTTATCTTACGGGGGTTATGCCCGTAATCCTCACGCTGCTGGGCATGAAGTTGGGGATCGCAGTTCAGTGGTAGAATTATTCTGCAGGAAGCGCTGCTGCCCGCCTTGTAGGACATGGCATTCTACTATTCCTGAATCTTGTGCTCTAATTCCTGGAGTGAGATCTCTCACTCCTGCCATATCCACGAGCTAATGGCGGGTCTACTAGGATAAAACCACCCAGGCACACAGGTACAATAACCTCATCAGCATAGGTACTTTCCACTGCCGAAAGTCTCCACTAAACATGTTTTGCCATAATAACCACGCTTCCAGACGTATTGGTAATCGCAGTGAAACATTGAACGTGATGACTTGTTGAGTGACAAGTAGGTAGCTATACTGTCTTTCCTCTGATAGGTTCCCTTAGTCGGCTGTTAAGACATCCATGGGCTGCCCAGCGCATTATTTTGTAAACATCGTTTAAGCAGCCAAACCGTTATCAGAAGAGGTATCATATCATATTCGAAGTGTACTTATCGTAATAATTTTTTATTGAATTATCAGTTTATATCGCGTGGACTCACTATCACGTTTATTTTTAACTCCTGTGTAAAAGGGAGTTGTTTTACCTAAGTTTGACGTGGGTAGGTATCTGTGTAGGTCTGTGCATCGCTGCGTCATCGTAGTTCTCGAATTGACCGATTTGTTTCTTAGGGATTTGACTGCGTCTCGGATTTCGACTGTGTCACTTTCTTGTCCGTCTGTCAACCCCCTTTTCTCAGAAACGCGTTGAGGTATCGAGTTGAAGTCAACATCAAATAATCAACCGTCTGTAACCTCTTGTAGCCGTGAAAAAATGAAGTTCAAAATTATTTTTTACATCTCAAAATAAATATTTTTATCCCCGCAACGGACCAAAATCTATAGGGTACTTCCCCGTTTACCTAGAATCATGAAGACCATAGCAAGAAGCAAGGTCTTTTAGCACAAGTAAAGGGAAAAATCTGAAAACAGTATATTTGGAATTATACATAACTAGGCGATCGCCTCGCGGTTTCACCTGCGTAGTTCCCGTTCCCGTGAGAATTCCGGGATAAAATATAGCCTATGTCCCTGAAAAGTAAGCTTCCTAACGGTGAAAGAATTTTTCAAATCGGTCCAGTAGTTTCGGAGCCTATTCAATACAAACAAACAATTAAATCTTTCCTCTTTATAATATTAGTATAGATATAGACAAATGTAATTCTTTTTTTAAATACCTTTTTGAATTGTTTCCAAATCAGGGAATTATGGGCACTGTGCGTCTGAGTCGATTTTTTTGCTCACGGTACAAGTCTGTACAGATTCTCGGTGCGCGAGTACCGACTCGCGCTTGACGTTTTATATTTTTGTTCAGTTGGTGATCGAAGCCTATCTTGTGGACTCACTATCATGTTTTTTTTAATTGCAGGTGATGGGAGTTCTTCTAGTGATCCTTTCATCAGTGGACAGCGGAAGCGACGTGGAAGAGCACAAAACGCAGCGGCATTTCAACCGAGCAATGGCGATGCGTTCCCTCAGAGGCGTTGCATTGGGTTCGAGAGGACGAAAGAAAGGCGGCTCTTAAACTTACTACCTGTTCCAAAGGTTTGCGATCTCTGTTTTAGGGTTATTTATTAACTTTCTCCTTGCGCGTTTTAGTACCAAAGTTGAGCCGCTAGAGGCTCTCACATTTCAATCAGAAAAATCATTGCAAATATATGTCGTGGTGATGAGAATGGTATTGAAAATGACACGCTGTCCCTCTGCGTGCTCGGATCATATTTGACAAATATGATCTGAAAAAATAGAAATATGAGAGGACATAGCATTTTCAATCACTTTCTTTGTCTACACGTCAAACAGAACTTTTGTTTCAGGAGTGATACACTTAACTTACTTGAAGGCTGACTTAATCTACTTCTCATACATGCAAATTTGAAGCATCCGAACAGATAGACTAAATTTTAGGTTTTCTGAAATCTCTTATGTTTGTACTTAATTATTTTTACTTTCGCCCAGTTTTAGCCCATAAACTTACAAGAAATGCATCAAAATGAGTATTATTTATTGTATTTTAAGGTTGTGATTTTTAGTATAAACGTAGGGCCGTAAATCGAAACAATACACGCTAATTCAGTCTGACGTAGTACAGCCAAGTGTTTTAGCATCCCGTTTAGAATTTTGAGTGAATCACACAGAATGAAATTAGTATCAGCTCCTTCTCGCACGACGGACACAATTCATTACTGCTATTCATAAATAAATATACAATATTTCAAATATATTCGCAGTTGCGTAGCTGGAATAGCTTCGTGTGAGAAGGCGTTTGGTCTCATTATTACATTTGTGTGTCGACTTTTAGTAACAAACACAGCAAATTCGTACTCCATTGAAACTTAGAGACAGAGATCGTTAACTATGAAAAAAGCTTGAGAAACAAATTAACAAGTGATACCACAAAATATTGTATCGCTGTTGCATCGTAGGTGGAAGGCGGTATATTGTAGCACTGTTCTGGTAAATTACGCTTAAGGTACTGTAAGGTAATGTGAAAGAAAGCAAGTGTTCGACAAAAGTAAATATACATTTGTGTTGTTTAACTGGAGATGCTACGACAAAATACCAATGACTGGTTGTTATTGTTATGTTTTATTTTATTTAACAGAACAGTGCTAACAATCAGAGGCTAAAAATGTACAAAATAATATTAAAAGACCGCGTCGGTCGCGCCATGTCTAATTTGATCTCTGCTTCGTAGTTCTCACCATAATCGGTGTTTCCTGTAGCAGTTTTGAAAGTTTTATGGCTTTTCAATATTTACATTTTTTATGAGAATCTACAATAAATCCGCTCCATTCATATATTTGTATTTTAAGATAAGATTGTTCTTATTTAAAAGCTTTCATAAGCAATAATGAACGTAGCTAGTTGATAATGTTTGGCTCGAATTCTTATAAGCGATGTTAATAGCCCGGTGTATAGACTTTTGGCAATCCTAGAAATCCAAAGCAAATCTCAACTTGCTTCGGTTCTTGCTTCGGTTGCATCATCTAAAATACGCGACGTTAATATTAATATCGAAGAGAATACATAAAACTGATCAAAAACTGTGTTCTACCTAGGATTGTCAAAGACCTCAAGCCCGTATTATGAAAGCTTGCTCAGTAATCTATGCTTGAGTAACGCTTTTAAACGTCGCTCAACCATAGATGATTCAAAGAAAGCTTTCATAATACGGGCCTTAAGCTTCAACCATACAGCGAGCCTAGAGCAGACGCGATTTAAAATTACGCGTGCTGACTCGCTGAAGCCCTAACTCAGGCCTAGGCGCCCGCTTTGGGGCTCATATACACTGACTACACCAGTCGACGGCTGCAGTTGCCTTGCCGTCGGCAACGTGCAGTCCGTGTATATGAGCCCTTAGTCGCTTTCGTATGAACGCAAACGGCTGTTTCATATGTTTGATACGCTCGCCGCCGCGCCCGCGCTAATCTCGCAGTATGGTTGAAGCCTTAAGTCTTAACCTCAGGTGCTACATTGAGACTATTGTAATGTGAACAGAGTACCTAAATACCTTCCTGATCGAACAATATACTGCTTAATACGACGTGAGACCACCCGTTGGCTTGCCAACATGCAATGAACTAATCATTTGCAACCTAGTCATTTCACTTAGACAAGTGGCCACTCGGCCTGTGTGTGTAATTCGTTAGTAGTGCATGCAGATACTTGTTAAGTGTTCGTAGCGTCTAAGGATTTAAAGAAGTCTTAAATTCTGAGATTGGTAAAAATGTACCTGTTTTCAGTGGTTCTTTTGTTATTTTTGACTATTTATAATACATGATTGTCTTAGCATCTATGTTTTGTTTAATTTTCTCCCGTTTCTTTGTAATAAAGATATCTACTATTTGATTCTAACCACGAACTAGTAATTTTCGATACCTTATTTGAATCCAGATAAAACAATCCTCATTCTTGCGCAGTCGGGTAAAAATACGAGCATAATAGGATTTTCAATGCATTCCTTCATTCATAATGCATTTCTTGGGTGGGAATGACTAAATTGAACGAACGAATTTTTGACTATAAATCTCAGTTGGACAAAAAAGAAATGAAATATTTTACATAGAAAATTATATTGTATTTAATATAAAATGTATACTTGTAACTGAAAATGTTCCTTATTTTAACTAAGTCATCTCAAGCTGTAAAGATGCCAATATCATTTAATGTAACTTTGAATAAGTTTTGGATCTTAATGCGAGCAAATTGTTACTGGTTCTTATACCTAGTTAACTTAAAAAACGCATTTTTTATATAGCATTTTCACACTGGAGTACACTGCTTAGGCCTATTTCTCAAAAAATACTGGATAATTATACATAAATAACAAAGTAATTACCGCGATATACTCTTGAAGCTAGTATTTTTGTGAAACAGGCCTCTTGTTCGACTTAAAATAGATTATGAATTGATGTATTATGCCAGACTACAAGGCGAGATTTCAAAGGTTACGAACATCCTTGCTTCGACTAAACTAACGACGCTACGGAAACCCTATACTTCAGCCAAACTAAATGAAGAGAACATCAATTCCTTGTAGATTTTTAAAAGTTCCAAATTCACTTAGCCTGTCTAAAGTATAGTTCCAACCATTTACATACCTATCCAAGAAAATCATTCAACATGAAACCTATAGATAGATTAACACTTTCCTAAAATTCACTTGGAGCCTGAGTAGATGCGCGCGGCTGTGTATGCGTCAACACTTTTACTGCCCAAGACGCACATGTGGTGTACCGCAGAGGCTGGGCAGTGAATGCGGTAAAAGAAGAGTTCTCGCCTGGTGTTCTAGTTCTCTTTAGGTCTGCGAGTTCATGATTTCTGGACGTCTAGGCCGTAGCTATGTCGTGGATTCCGAGGCGGAACATGTCATGCTGGACGAAGAAAGAGTCTCCTAATGGCTTCAGAACGAAGGTTTGCATATATGGGTGTGGAGGATCGTCATCACACTGGAAAATAAAGATATTTATTTTATAAACATAATAGGGTGAAATAAAATAGTTTATTTGACACGACACAGTGTACAAGCCGTGGTACAAGGGTAATGTTCTTTTAAAAATATAGTTACTTTTTTGTCAGAAGTGTTCATCACACGAAAGTTATTTATAAATGCGAAAGTTTGGATAGATGTTTGTTACTTCTTCACGTCAAAACAAACCCCGCGCTGAAATTTTGCATAGATGGTATTCCTAGACCCGGCATTACCTAAACGTTACTTTTTATTCCGTAAATTCCCATGGTGTAGAAACAACCAAACTACACTTGCGAGCTTTAAACTGGAATCGCTTCAAGGGTTGTTCAAGACTAATTTTTACAATTTCTTTGCAGTGAACTATGAGTTAAGTTATGTTTTCCCTTACGCAGGATTTATTGGCGACGATAAATTTTGATTTAATGCACGATAATGTCCGCTGCCACACCGCAGCAGTGACTAGACAGTACCGACAGACGTCTTCCATGTCGGCATTCCCACACTAGACTGGCCAGCCCTTATTCCTGACTTGAACCTATTGAACAATCTGGCATATGTGGGACGAGCTAAAACAGCGGATACGAGGGAGAAATCCGGAGAAATCAGCTCCGGCGCCGATAGATGCAACTTCGACCTATTGCAATAATTCCCAAAATTTAGGTAGCCAATTTAATTAATTTTAAATCTTCTTGATATCACTTGAAAGGTAACAAAATTACCTTTCAAATGATATACCACAATCTATAGTTCATTGAACATAAATTGTAAAAAAATTGTTTTGATCAACTCGCGATGAAAGCGATTCCATTTTAAAGCTCGCAAGTGTATTCCATAGAACAATAATTAGATCTTTGTTGACCAGGAATAACGTAGGTATGTGCCTACTTTTTATCCCGGGACGAACGCGTGCAAAGCCGCAGGCAGAAACTATATAGTACACTAGATTCTGCCGCAGCTACGCACGCGTTTTTTGAAATTGATTTTATTTTGAAAAAATTTAAAAAGTAGCCTATAATATTATTTCAGGTCCAGATCTTTGCGTGTAAAATTTCAACCAGATTCATTCAGTAGTCTTAGGCGAAACATCTTCACAGGGGCACAAACTGACCTTTCTATTAATGGTAGGATTATACAAAAAAGTTTAAGCAACAAAGCTGTTGATCATTTGTTTTATCTTTCAGAGAACACCACCCTAAACTGTCGTACTACATGAAAATGAACAAGAAGCTAAAATAAATGAGAGAACTTATTTGTTTATGGGTAGTATTTAAACGCAAATCAAAAAATTACTCATTGCACAGCACAATACTCAACTCAAAATCGCTTTGGGTGCAATTATACACACTTGTATACACGCCCTTGCAGAGAGACCCCACGAATACTTTTTATTTCGTTCGTTAAAAAAGGACGGCAACAATTTTAGTTCTGTCAAATTAGTTTCGTTTCGTTTTGACGACATCTGGGGGACTCGGAAAGAAAAATCGAAGTTTCGTTGTCTTGCAAAACCAACTCTTATGTCGCTTCCATATGATAGGCGTTTGCACGAAACGAATCAGAAACTTCGATTTCGTTTTTAAGAGTACGGGCCCTGAAATTGACAGGAATGTTTCTAATAGAGATACCACGAATAGTGATTTTTCCGAATACCGAATGTTAGACGAACATTCGTGGCATCTCTAGTTCATGTCTATGGGGTAAGTCGTAAGTAAATGCTAGTAGGCATTTAGTTCTTCCTTATGTTAGATTAGTTCTGTAAGGGCGCATATTTCACTAATTCCCAGTAGTTCTGTGCTGTAAAGCTTCTTGTAAAGTTAAATATGTGTATCTTTATAGATCTGTACGGAACTGAACTCCTAGGACATAAATTGTCCAAGTATAACAGACTGAACAGAACTACTGGGGCATAAATTGAACCAGTATTTCTGTGCACAGAACTACTACTAAAAATACTGCTTATTTCCAGTAGATCTTGACAAAGATACAGCACAGAACTACTGAGAATAAGCTGTATGTTTAGTGGGATAATAAGGTACTATAAAAATAGGGAAAAAATCTATTCACGTAAGTAATAGATCTATTCATACACATGCAGATTTGCAAAATTATTATATACAAGGAAGCTATGAATTAATTTGGTCAGCTCCTCCAATACGTAAGTCGAAAATATTTACATAAATTACGCGAGTTATTTTATTTACAGCATTCAACTAACAGATAGGATTAGCCACCAGTGCAGGAAATAAATGGCCTTACTTTTTTGTTGACTTTCACCACTGATCTCTAAATATTATTATTTTAATTATTATAATAGATATCAGTGACCAACTGCTGTGGGATTACGCAAAAACCACTCGTCTACAACTGACATCTGAAAGCCATTACATGGCCTTCGTCATTTGAAATTGTATAGAAAAGATGTGCGAAGGCCATGCGCGAAGGCTTTCAAATGTAAATTATAGGATGGGTGGTTTTTGCGCAATCGCACAGCTACGCCGTGAGTTCGGTTTGACGATAGTAATTTCGAGACATCATAGTGATGTCTCATTTTTCTTTGGGATTTGGTACAGGGCCTCTAGCGTGCAGACTTGGAACTACGCAAATCCCATACAAAAATGAGACGTTAAAATGACATCTCGATACCGTTGTCAATCCGAACTCAGGGCACAATATTCTAAGTTATTAGGATTCAATGGAATCATCCAAAATACCCTAAGTTATCACATCAGAATCACAGTATTTGAGTTGGATGAACATAATGATTATTAAATTATCGCCGGCATACTCAAATGCAACTCAAGTGACTAATTTTTGACACATTTGATTGAAAACTGACAAATCGAGAATAGAAACGTGCCTAAATTTGAGTTGCATTTGAGTGCCCGAATACTCAAACGCGTCTCAAGTCGTAATTTTTTGAGGGTTAAGTTTGTCATAAAATGGTTAAAAAGTAAGGCCACAGGGGTGTTTAAAGCACAAGCCTGCAAAGGTATTGGCTTACGTTCAGCATCTTAGACATCGTGCAGTGCCAGCCTGAATATGTCATGTTCTACGTAAAATGAGTTTGCAATCGGTTTCAGCACAAACGTCTGTAGGTACGCGTGTGGCGCGTCGTCATCAGTCTGTTTACATGTAAACATTGCTTTTTATGTTTATATTACAATAATCAGAATGTATCATAACTTGTAGTCTTGCTATATAAAACTGTAGACTTTTATATTCCTCCGAGGTCAATGGAACTTGATAAAAGTGATAAAAACAAAGATTTATTACTTTTTGTCGAAGGTCAAACTGTCTGTTTCTGACACTGAGCTCCATGATACAAGTAGGTGTATAATACAGCTCAGTGGTTTTTGAGTATATTACAAGCATCTTGCTTTCTGGCAATAGACTTTTATTATTAGCTTTCATTATTTATATATATCCTTTCTATATTTATACCTAAAGTACAGATGTATTTTAATAATATTATCAATTTAGTACTTATTCTTACCTGAAGTTGTCCAAGAACATTGATCAGTACACCGCCATCAAACATTGGTTGAGAGTCAACAGAAGTTATAACTCGTCCGATCTTTTGAAACGTCAAACTCTGAAAATAAGAATTTCGTACCATAAGCCACCTACATAAAGTTTCAAGTCTATATCAACTTGCAAAATAAGTGCACTGAAGGCCAAAGACTTTCATATATATATTTGTTGTATTTTCAGGGTCAGCATCATAATACTGAATCTTATGCCTGACAAACCATTGATTTCAACAGTTATTTGAATAGTCCTCTTTATACTTTCATGAAATGATTATCTTTATTATGTAGACATGAGACATAGGGAATAACAAAACATTGATAAGGCGAGTCAAAATCTTACATTTAACTTTTCCATGATTTTAGCAGCACCTTGGAGTTGTACTCCTTCAAATGTCATAAAGGAAGTCTCGACCTGAAAAAATTCAAAAACAGACTTAATCTTTGCCACATGACTATGTCTACATCTACACACAGGACTGACTATGACTATGCTCTGTTATTTCTTGCGTATTATTAGTGGTTATGACTGTGCTTAAAGGCAGTGATGAGCATAGATAACACTCAAGTTCATTTTAATGGTATAAGTAGAGATAAACCATTCTAAAAATGCACGCTGAGTGTAGGTACCTATGACGTTTTGTGGAGGGGGCATGCATTCATTACGGATGTAAGCGGGTTAACTTCGAACCTTATTTGTGTTGGAAGAACACCAATGTTTCATCCCTTACATCCTTTTTAATTCGTCAAACTACGATAGTTTTTAGTAAAAGGTGCATGCATTTTTGGAATGGTTTATCTCTACTGACCTATGTTTGTACTGCATGGTAACATCAAGGCAATACCTACCCTGTAAAACCTAGCTAATGTATCCCACTTCGACTAACTGCATACAAATGTGTGTGTATGTATACTTAGATGGTAGGTTAATATAGCAACTCATTGAATACAGATGAAATGCCTCTACCTACATAGGTAATAAGAGTAACATTGCACCATGAATCTGTGACACATCAGCTAAGAGGCTAGGGTAGGTGCACCCGTTCGCCGACCAGCCCCTCTTGTCGGCCATTGCGGTGTAGGCACTTATTAAATTTATTTTATTAGAAGTGTCGATTACAATTTCCAAACGAAATCAAATTCAACTCCTATTCAAATAGTTACACTCTTATCTAGTAACCTTGTCAAGCGCGTAAACACACCCTGTAATTAAAAAAAAAAGTTAAATTTTGCAGTTGCGACGGAACTGTCAGCTTGTCGGATTTTTAACAAAAAAAATAGTGGCGCGTGTTTCAGTGGAAGACAAGTATGTCAAGTTTTATCGATGTACCCATTGTCATGTGTTGTTTTTCCACTATGGGAATACTTATTTTACGTATTAAGATACGTATATTTATGTTTTTCTATTGAATTACTTAAAAATTGGGGTGGCCGGATAATGGAACTTGAAACTCACATAAGATTTACATGTCGGCCGGGGGGGCCGAAAGAGAGTACGAATGGACCCAGAATACTGTGGTCTTATTCTGTTACTTATCAGGATGTTATTAGAGTATATTTGCATCATGTTGACTAATGTCGACCGAAGGAATCTAAATTTCCTTTTTCGGCCCCCATTTTACTGTTATTCATACGAAATTTTGCCATCGGTTTATGTGCGGCTGAAAATGGCATCATGCTTAGAATTGTGGTTTCGTTTTCGGCCAGATCTAATTTGTTCGTATAAATGAGATGGCCGGACGTTAAAACTAGTTTTCCTTTTCGGCCAATTCGCATTAGATAAGATATATTTTAATTTTTATTAGTAAAAATTGGACACTTTTGTAATGGAGAAGAATAAATTAACTTCGAAAAAAAAATTATATTGAGAACCTGGCTAAGAAGTGAGATTGGTTTTTAATTTTTGAAGAAGGTGTTATCGTATCGTCCTTAAATAATAGAACCACTAAGCTCCCGAAGCATGCCTTTGTAGTTTTCCAGCAATGAGGGACGGAATTTAAGGGGATCTGTACCTCTGTACCTGTGTACACTGTACAACGAGGGTTCCTCCTGCCTTCAGAAGTTCTGAAGCATTTCAGTCCTCACTGGTGGCTTTATTGTTATAATAAGCCGTCTTAACAGTAAATCGATTTTGTCGTGAGTGATAAAAATAATAATAAATAATGCTGGCCAATCCATCCATACAACATCATTTAACCGCAAGGTAAGCAGAGCTTGTATCATGGACAGGTACTGGTAACTGGCAGTAAGTTGGAATAGTGGCGTTTCAGGGTGGCTCTAGAATCACGATCGTCACGTTGAGTTAAGGACAAGGAGCATTGGCAGCATATAAACGGTCATAGAAGTCTTTTGTCGCAGCATTGATCTCGGTTCTCCCATCATGCGTTTTAAGATTCGTCAGGTTCCTAACCAAGCTGCTGAGTGAATACTTTGGACCCTCGGTTTCGCTCTATTGCCTTTTTTGAAGCGTGTGTTGGCTCCGAAGGCGTCGTACCATCTTCGCATTCCGCTTTTTAAGGTCTGACCTCTGACGAAGTTGCTTGGGTGGTTTCTCGTCTTTTTGTCACTGGCCCAATAGTCTCTTCCGAGTGCCAGCGCACTGCTTTTGGCAGCTATTAATACCTTCGTTTCTCAGCGTTTTGACCAGATTGTGTAGGGTCTTGTGAGTTCGTCAGCGTCTTCGGTCTTTCAAGGCAAAAACCTATCTTGAAACAGCTTCTGGAAATTCTCGGTGCCCACCATTATTTGGATTCGATAAGGTCAACGTTTGGACATCATCGTACGGTTTTGTTCAAGCTTCAGGTTGATGTTTAAAGCATCGAATCAGTCGGTGACCAGATCTGGCACTGAACCTGTTGATAACTAAGACATCTCTGAATTCATGCCGAATAAAATTGAGACATCATGTCTGCTTCGACCATAGGCTCCGATAAAATTTATGAAAGCCTCGGCATCCCACGGATTCAGGGTTACGAGTCATGACTCCAAAGGAAGCAAATTCGGCATCCCACGTATTCAGGGTCACGAGTCATGACTCCAAAGGAAGCAAATTCTGACAATTTCTGTCAATACCTGCATATTGTGGCCTGAGACGGTTACGAACGCTCTGTGAGTCATACGCAGCGGCCCATGGACTCAGGTATAATGTAAAAAAGAGTGAATTTTTTCTATTCAAAGCAGGTACGAAGAGCTACTCTGTACCTCCGGTTTCGCTTTACGGTACTCCTCTCAGTTGGGTAAAAAATTTAAATACCTGGGTCACTGAGGATATATCAGACAATGTGGATGTTGAAAGGAAGCGTAGGGCGTTGTCGGTGAGGTGTAATATGGTAGCTGGCAGATTCGTACGTTGCACAACGCCAGTTAAAAAACACTCTAAGGCGTCTTGTACTTCTTTCTACACGTGCAGCCTGTAGACCAGATATACATAAAAAGCCTACAATGCCTTACGCGTCCAATACAATAACGGCTTCAGGAGTTGGGGCTGGAGTAGGGGCTGCTGCGGTACTGTAGCGCATCAGGGATGTTCGCAGACGCGCACGTTGATGGGTTCCACGCAATCATGCGCAAGCGGGTCTCGTCCGTGGTAGGCCGCATGCGCTGCAGCTCCAATAGCCTGCCGGTCGCCGTGGCGCAGGACCTCCGCTCCAGTATCATGGGCGACTAGATGATGATGCTGAAACCGGTATCATCGCTGGTGGCTCAATGATCTATCTAGGCCGTCGGCGACAGTGCTAGGCTTCCTTTATTTTATTTGATTGTGTGTTGTCGCAAGTAGCGACCCGCACCCATTGTGTGTGACGTTCCGTGCGTGATAATGTCGTTAAGGCTGGCATGGTGAGATATCCGACCGGCGGCCCTATTACACAATATTTCGTGTTGACCAAGCTGTTCAACAGCAGTACCGCATTGGCATTGATGAGACGCGCAACATCTTGCACCCAACCGAAGACATATTGCGATAAGGAATGTTGCAGGATCTAATAATATGCCAGTACTATATGAAGAAAGCTCTTGCAATGAATATCCTGACTCCTATTTGGACTGGCCAGCGACGGGCACGATCTGCAGAAATCGATCGCATTTATAACAGATGATTCCATGCGATCTGCAGAGCTGAAGCACGTTTGTAAAATCAAATAAAGTTAATAATGTTAGACAAAATTCATGTTTGAGTATGATGAGATATTGAGATCATGTTGATTCTACAATAATAATATCTCTGTGACAACTCTTCTGATCAAAAAACATGAAAACTATGTCATTATTTTAGAATTTTGTTCCATAAAAACCTCTAAAATTAGCGGCCGAAATTGGGTTCAGGTCCGGTCGAATACTAAATTTTGTGGCCGAAAACTGAAGTTTTACTCATTTTCGACTAATTCTTTTGTTGTAAAATAACTATAAGGTTTTACTATAAAACTCTTCTAGTATATAATACTCAAATATCTAGACTACCGATTAATACCCTTTTGAACTAGGCTGACAAGTTGGCAATATTTTTTCTGGGACCTTAAAGTTGGAACTTCGCTAATCGGTCGATAACTAGTGCAACGACCCTATAATGATAGTCTGATACTCCGTGAGTAATTATCAACGATAAGTCGTTGTATCTCTACGACCATTGACGAAAAAATTGCGCAGATATATATTTTGGGCGGGATATTAAGATAACCTCGAAATTGATTTGAATATTTTAGAGCATGGCGATAAACAACATTTTACACACGGAGAAAGAGCGGAATGCATAAAATACATAGAAAATTACTCACGTTGTACATATTGACGAGGTTTTGTCTCTGTACCGGATCGTCGAACAGAATGTAATATTGCTGTACAAAGCCTTTTCCAATCGCATCGTACTGTGGATTCAGCGCCATTGGGACCAATTTGTGTTTCTCTTTGCTACCAATCTGGTTAAATATCACGTTTTCTAGTAGTTTTTGGCCTTTTGGCCCTAGCAAACAGCCGTCCGCAAGAAAATTTTATTCAGAAAACTTGACTTGTCAAAAAAAATGCCAACTGACTGACTGAACTGAACTGCCAATGCCAAACGTAGCAAGCAAGCAGCTGGCGCCGCGCCACCACGATTGATTGGTTGCTTGTTTGCTTTTTGATTGAATGAAATGAATGAGTGTGTAGGCGCCATGGAATAGGGATTTCTTCTGATTTCTTAATCAGTGGCGTTATTGTAGTTTAAAAATGTATTGTAAAAAGTAAGCGAAGTTTACTGAAGTTCATCAAGTTATAGCAACTTATAGTACAATTATTATGGAAGACTTAATATCCCCGTTACGACAAGTAAAATTGTTTAACGCAAAAAAATGCAAAACGGATCTTTTTCATTTTGACTGTCGGCAACACTGACTGACTGAAGTTGCCGTTTCGCGTTTGCTTGCAATTTGCTTGCTAGCTTCATGCTTGCATTGCATTAGAGATGGGCGTTGTCGTTGAATTTCCACAACGATGCGCATCGTTTTTGTCAGAATGGCATCCGTTGTGAACAACGATGTTGCCGCCAACGATGTCGGCCAGGTTGCTAACACAACACTGACACGGGTGTCGATGTTGCCGCCAACGATGTCGGCCGGGTTGCTAACACAACACTGCCTATTAGACCTATTAAACCTATCTAAAGCAAACCAAACAATTAAATTAGTAGGTACGTACCTACCTACCTACCTATTAGACCTATTAAACCTATCTAAAGCAAACCAAACAATTAAATTAGTAGGTACCTACCTACCTACCTATTAGACCTATTTAACCTATCTAAAGCAAACCAAACAATTAAATTAGTACCTACCTACCTATTGAACCTATCTAAAGCAAACCAAACAATTAAATTAGTAGGTACCTACCTACCTACCTATTAAACCTATCTAAAGCAAACCAAACAATTAAATTAGTAGGTACCTACCTACCTACCTATTAGACCTATTCAACCTATCTAAAGCAAACCAAACAATTAAATTAATAGGTACCTACCTACCTACCTATTAGACCTATTAAACCTATCTAAAGCAAACCAAACAATTAAATTAGTAGGTACCTACCTACCTACCTATTAGACCTATTCAACCTATCTAAAGCAAACCAAACAATTAAATTAATAGGTACCTACCTACCTACCTACCTATTAGACCTATTAAACCTATCTAAAGCAAACCAAACAATTAAATTAGTAGGTACGTACCTACCTACCTACCTATTAGACCTATTAAACCTATCTAAAGCAAACCAAACAATTAAATTAGTAGGTACCTACCTACCTACCTATTAGACCTATTTAACCTATCTAAAGCAAACCAAACAATTAAATTAGTACCTACCTACCTATTGAACCTATCTAAAGCAAACCAAACAATTAAATTAGTAGGTACCTACCTACCTACCTATTAAACCTATCTAAAGCAAACCAAACAATTAAATTAGTAGGTACCTACCTACCTACCTATTAGACCTATTAAACCTATCTAAAGCAAACCAAACAATTAAATTAGTAGGTACCTACCTACCTATAAGACCTATGAAAACCAAACCAAACAATTAAATTAGTAGGTACCTACCTACCTATTAGGTCCCTAGCCTACTCGAGGTAATATTTTTTTGTATTAGGATTGGCCGTTTTTTGGCGTCTCGACATTATTAGGTACCTAGGTTCACACAAACACTTTGACAAGTCTTTTTAAAATCCGCGGTGCGCACATCATCGTAATTTGCGTAATGAAAAAATCCAAACAAACGACAAGAATAACGAGCATATGAAACTTACTGGAAGTGACATGAGCGTTTTAGACGGGAAGGTCCTAAATTACGGAATTTGAACAAATTAAAATAATTCAATATCTAACTTGGTTCCTAGTAGTAGGGTAAATCTAAAATATCATAATTCTTATATTATATCGAGACATTTGATAAAAAAATTAGATATCGTATTTTTTTAAATAATAAATAACATTGGTACATGGTTCATGCCATATCTAGTTAGATATAATAAAACGTTCAGTTCTATGTTCTAGCATCCTCTCCTCTCGCTCACACACACGCAGGCATGCGGGCGGTGAGGTATGGATGGATGTTCGTTGCTTAGGTTTGGCAATCGGCATTACTCGGCTGACATCGTTGTTCGCCATCCGATGCCGCGCCACTAACCTCCCCGCTCTTCCGATGTCGGTGTGACGTTCGTTGTTGTCGGTGGCGATCGGCATTACTCGGTTCGGCATCTCGTTGTCGCAGGCATCCGTTGTTCACCTATTCGCCATCCGATGGGAACAACGTACACTGACATCGTTGGTCAACAACGATGTTAGTAAAAACGACCACCTCTACATTGCATTAATGATTGCAATATTTGCTTGCAATTAATTTTGCTTGCACTGTGTATTATGAAAGGTTTGGTTGGCATTTTGTGTTGTTAATACTCCGATTCCTTAGATTAGTAAATTATGTCTCTAGCAGACGAATTACTCGCTGATCTAGAAGAAAATGACGATGGAGAACTTGAAGCTGCCATCGATAGCAAGGCTCCAATGGGCATGGATACCTCAAACGAATTCACTGTTCCCTATCCCGTAACCCCGAAAGAAGAAGATTTGAAGAATATTTCTATCAGAGAACTAGCAAAGTTGAGACATTCTGATCGACTAAAACGTGTAAGTTGCTTTCGTAGTCGATTTCAGATTTCATTTACCATATTTCTAGCTAAAAAAATTAGCTATGCGTTCAAGACAAATTTTTATACATAAGTTTATTATTATCAAATGAAATGGTGTTATTTATTTTCTCTTCACGTTAAGTTTTCGTCCTGTACCTATCCAATTTAAGACCATCTATATACAATCTACAATTTGATTGCTACCTTACACTTTTACATTATATTTTTGCAGGTGGTCACTGAGATAGAACAGAATACTGGTAATAGTAGAAAGAAGATTGAAGTTACTGGCCTGATGGAGTCAGACCCTGAGTACCAAATTATTGTAGAAGCCAATAACATTGCTGTTGAAATTGATGGAGAAATTGGTAGGTTCTTATAAAAAAGTTTGTAGTTGTAAAATTATGTATAGTGAGCTAACATAGTGTTTAGATAGGGCTATCTAACACATTGGCGGATACAGGGGGGGGCCATGGGGGCCATGGCCCCCCCCAAAAGACCCAGGAATTCCATGCTTTCGACTCATTATTTCGATTCAATTCAGGTGCAGTTTTACACGGCATACCTATTCATCGGTAGGTCAGTAAGGTATATCAGGAAACATTCATATTTTCTTTAGGTACAACCTAAGTTTACAACAGGTGAATTTCTACTCTCAGTACAACCACGTCCACTTGGGACTTTGAAATGAACACAAATCCTTAAAAATGCAAATTTTTACATTCTTGGGTTTAATTTCTAAAAACGCTGAACACAAATTTTCCATCAAGCAATCGGCTAAATACCTACCAATTTTCATGGCTTTAACTACAAAACTAAGTAACGGAATTCCTATACCTCAAGGGATAAATTTACAAAAATACTGAAGCACGTCTTATTTATTTACTGACCGTAAAGCTAAATACTTATAAATAGGTATCAAATTTTATGGATTTAACTGGAACTTAAATCGAAAAGTTGAGCCAAAAATTGCCGAATCTCTTTCTAGACTTACCTAGAAATAGAATAGAAACCATTTTCTATCCCCCTTACAGCAGCCATTTTCAAAGTGTGCTCCGTGGAGCCCCGGGGCACTACCCCGGCCACTACCGCGATAATACTGATCATAATTTAAAAATAGATATAGGTTTAGTACTAAAACAAGGTTTATTTATTTAAGGTTGGAGATAAAATTTTACATAATACGATATATTAATTTATAATGACAGTCAATAATCATATTAATTTTAAGTACATCTTTGTAATTCGAAATGCGAGGCGCATGTGGTCCACGGAACAACCCTACTTCTCTACAACTTGTAATTTTCTTGCTCTTAGGAAGCGAAAGGACACATGCTCAGTGCGAGCGCGCCGATATTCCTGAGTAGGTCGAACTAGATGTGTAAAAATGTTTAGAAATTTCACCAGTCAGTAGTACAGAATTAATTTCGTTTGTTTATAACTCGCTGCAGCCCGCGGCTTTGTAAGTGCTTTTCAGGTAGCCTATGTCCGGGACACCGTTTAGCTCCCTGTCAAATTTTACCCCGTTTAGCCGTTTAAGTGTGAAAGGTAACAGATAGGCTGACAGACAGAGTTACTTTCGAATTTGTAATATTAGTATAAATACGTTCTTTTTTCCCAACAGTCCCTAGAAATGACGCAATTTTCCGTCACTGTTACGCGGCTCGCTACGCTCGTCATTGGTTTTGCTTTGGCTTTTTTCTCTTTCTCAAATTTTCCCACGCCGCTAGAGTCTCATAATTGTCGCGGCTCGCACCGCTCGTCAGCGTCGTTATATTGTATTTTCTTCTTTTTCTATCACAAATTTCCCAATCGTCTCTAAAGAATCTTCAAAATTTGCGAGGCTCGCTCCGCTCGCCGTTTTTATGTCATCCTTGCTTTCTCTTCTCACAAATTTCGCAATCGTCGCTAAAGAAATTTGAAAATTTCGAGGCTCGCTCCGCTCGCCTATTTTATGTCTATTCTTTCGCAAATTGCCCAATCGGCGCTGTCTTTTCAATTTTTGAGGCTCGCTCCGCTCGCCGCGGCGTTTTTATATCATCTTTTCTTCCTTTTCACTAACAAATTTCCAAAAAGTCGCAAAAAAATCTTAAAAACTTTCAAGGCTCCGTCTGCTTGCCCCGTTTTAAATCGTCTTTTCTTTCTCAAATTTCCCAATCATCGTCGCTGGGACTTTAAAATTTTCAAGGCTTGCTCCGTTCGCCGTTTTTATATCGTTTTTTCTTCCTTATCACTCACGAATTTCAAAAAGTCACATAAAAAATCTTAAAAAATTTCGTGGCTCTTTCTGCTCGCCGTTTTTATATCGTCTTTTCTTTCTCTAATTTGCCAATGGGTGCTAAGACTTTTCGAAGCTTTTATAATTACTCACTCCGTTCGCCGTTTTTGTATCGTCTTTTCTTCCTTTTCTCTCATAAATTTCGCAATCGTCGCTAAAACAAATTTGAAAATTTTGAGGCTCGCTCCGCTCGCCTATTTTATATGTGTGGTTTTGCTACAAATGTCCCAATCGGCGCTAATAGTCTTAAATTTTCGAGGCTCGCTCCGCTCGCCGCGCCGTTTTTATATCGTCTTTTCTTCCTTTTCACTCACAAATTTCCAAACATCCGCCAAAAAAATCTTAGAAATTGTCGAGGCTTCTTCTGCTCGCCGTTTTTACTTCGTCTTTTATTTCCCAATCGTAGCTAATTTTTCTAAATTTTTCTAAATTTCTCTCTTCGAGGCTCGCTCTGTTTGTCGTTTTTGTATCGTCTTTTCTTCCTTTTCCCTCACAAATTGCCCTATTGTCGCTCAAAAATCTTAAAAAAAAAACATTTTAATCTTTTCTCTTTTCTTTACTACTTTCTCAATGTTCGCTAGAAAGTCTTAAGTTTTCGAGGCTCGCTCTGCTCTCTAAATGAAAAAGGGCTCCGTCAAATATTTCGATGTCCAAAAGGGTTGCGTCGATAAGAGTTTGAGAACGGCTACCTTAGAGAATGATTTTTTTTCAACGCCGCCGCTCCGCCTCCCGCGCCGCCCGCGCGTGTATTTGTGATTTTTTTTTTTAAATTGCTTATAAAAACCTTATTTTTTTGTTAACTTGTGATTTTAACCCTTTCTCCGAACTTTGTCAAAATGGCCCCCCCCAAAATGAAATCCTGGATCCGCCCCTGATCTAACAAGGCCTATGTGCCAGGAAGGTGTTCCTATTAGACTGGTATTATTAAGACAAGATGAACAATCTGTAATTCACATATTTAGGCACAATTTTTGTTGAACTATTCAGCTTGTTAAACTGACACAATGAACTAGGTCCTTAAATAAGACTCCCAAATTATTTTTCAGCTATTATTCACAGATTTGTGCGGGATAAGTACCAGAAACGCTTCCCCGAGCTAGACTCCCTGATTGTAACACCGCTGGAGTACATCTGGAGTGTGAAAGAACTGGGCAATGATCTCGATAGAGCTAAGAACAATGAGAAATTGCAGAGTTTCCTTACTCAAGCTACTATTATGATTGTGTCAGTGACAGCATCTACTACTCAGGGGTAAGATAAAGTATTATTCATTATTTTAAATTTGATTTGGGGCTGGGGCTTTGCTTATAGGTACTGCCTGAATGAAGCATTACAAAAACTTAATACCCTGAATCAATGTAAATGCCAATGAAAGATTTTATTTAATTAACTAGAAGCGCAAGCACAGATCTCTTTATGGATTGATAAGCACCGATTTTGTTTGTAAAATTTGGTTCTACCCGACCATTCTCATCTTACCTAATCTCACCCACACCAGAATAAAAATCATCATGCTTATCCTATGTACTGTGCTTGCGCTTCATAAAGTTGTTCCGAAGATCACATTTTATGAACATTTATGTTTGTTTTCAGAAAACTACTAACAGAAGAAGAGTTAGCGGAGATCAATGAAGCATGTGACATGGCCGCAGATTTAAACAACATCAAATCTAACATCTATGAGTATGTCGAGAGCAGGATGACTTTTATAGCTCCTAATATAACTGCTATTGTTGGTAAGTTCACCTAAAATATTGAGAGCTTCTTACGAAAACTACTTTATTTCTAGTGGTGGCTAAAGCTGTACTGAAATTAACATGCTGCACAATAATGTGGCACCTCTGTGGCACAGCGGTCGAAGATCCACCTGCGACCCAGGTTGCTGGTTTGATTCCCGCCTCTGAAAAATGTTTGTACGATCTGCAGATATTTGTTCAGGGTGATCCAGAACACCCTGCTTTCTATGTATAATAAGAAAAATATCTACTTAGTGCACGGGCGTAGCCAGGAGGAGGGTTTTGGGGTTAAAAACCCTGAAAAGTTAGGAATATTATCATCCCATTTCTAGATCATACAATTCAACAATTAATTGAGAGGTTTACGAAACACCGTAAAGTACCTACTATCGGCACTATCTGGTGTGTGACATTCAAATTTTGCAGCCAGTTCTTAAATTGAAGAGGTAATTTGTATGTATTCGGCAGTGCTGCCCGAAAGAAGAACCTCTGTCGCCAAAGCAGAACTTGAAGTGTGGAAAGCAGCTATGACTGTCAGCTCCCCTACGTACTCCAAAATCTGATAGATAAGTGCGGCAGGCGCGGTCGCATCCAAAGACTGGGGGGGTCACACTGGGTCAGGGCCGTAAAAGAATAGAATAGAATGGAATAGAAAGAATAGAATAGAAGAAAAGTGAAGAGAAGAAAGCAGAACAGAGTAAAAAAGGCCCACGCACATTTTCACGCCCTCCGCCACGGCCACGTCCACGGCTACACCCACGGCCACGTCCACGGCTTTGCCTACGACCACGCCCACGTCCACGCCCTACTTCCCGTTGACAAAGAATCATGATATTGGGCATGAAAGAAGGTCTTACAATAATAGGGAACCCTTGGTGCGCGAGACCCCCCGCCCCGAAACTAAAACCTGGCTACGCCCATGACGTAGTGTATTGCTGTGTAGCTAAATACACCATTGCTTATTAGATTAAATCCTGGTGTTTTTAGGGTTCCGTACCCCAAGGGTGAAAGAACGAGACCGTATTACTAAGCCTCTGCTGTCCGTCCATCCGTTAGAGGGCTTTATCTCATAAGGTACCGTAAGAGGTAGACAGTCAAAAATTTCAGAGAATCTGTATTTATCTTGCCGCAAAAAATAACTACTAACAGCAAAAAATAAAAATAAAAATTAGCCAAATGAAAGGGGGCTTCCATACAAAAAACGTGATTTTTTGGCTATTATTGTTCTTTGTTTGTTAAGGCTCTTGAACCACTATAGGTAGATATGAAACTTTCTATAAATAAGTAACACTTAAAATGTAATAACAACAAATGCTAAAAATATAATAAAATTGAAAATTTCAAGGGGCCTCCAAACAAATGATGATGTTCTTTGAAAAAGTTGCCTGATTTTATAACTAGATGTCGCTAGTATGTTAAATATGTGTACGGTGGTACGGTATGGAAACCTCCGTGTGCGAGTCGACTCGCACTTGGCAGTTTCTTAAATAATTTTCTAAAAGTAGGTTAACAATACCAAAATAAATATTTATTTTTAGGTGCATCAACAGCCGCCAAGATCCTCGGTATCGCGGGCGGTTTAACAAAGCTATCAAGAATGCCAGCTTGCAATGTCCTCACGCTAGGACAGCAGAAGAAACTGCTGTCTGGCTTCTCGCAGGCGGCGGCGTTACCGCACACGGGATTCGTTTACTTCTCACAGATTGTACAGGATACTTCACCGGTAAGTATGGCTGGCATACATTGGCAAGTCGAAACACGTACTATATGCCTGTATAAGGACAGCCAAATAAACTGATCATAGAGTGCAATAGTGCATTTTACACCAAGGCGAGAAAGTGATCAATTCCTACCGAGTGTGTCGTTTTGGGCCCGAGGGCCTTAAAACCCACGAGGTAGGAATCGCACTTTCTGCCGAGTGATAAATAGTGCTTAATACTATACCTTCGAGGAAAATACTCGTAAAAAGCAGAATTAATTATTAATTGAAATTTATATTAAAACTAGCTGCGCCCCGCGGCTTCGCCCCCGTGGAAATTTATGTTTCCAACTTTCTTAATTTTTTATTTCATAAGAACCTTCTCCTGACAATAACAAACACAACAAAGAAAGAATTAGCGAAATCGGTCCAGGCGTTGTTGAGTTATGCGCTTACCAACACATTTTGCGATTCATTTTTATATTATAAGATTATTACAGTTATTGAAACTCAATGTAATATTTTTGGTAACCTCATTGACCGCGCCAGCCTTTGGGTTCTTTTTTCAAAATATTGTTCGGAAATCGGAGGAGGCCTAATGGACTTGGAGTAAAAACTTTTTGTCGTTTGACCGAACGAAAATGACCACAGCTACCGGCCGATCTTTTAGGAAATAAAAAAAATTACACGTTAGAAATGGATTTCCATACACTTTTTCCTCCCGCTAAAACACGTGAGAAATGAAATTCCATAGAGTTTCTTCCTCCCGGTTTCCTATAGGCCTGCAAAGACATACTTTCTATTCTATAAATGGAAAAAGAATAGGCAACTTTCCGAGCAGTTGTAGTATAAATAAAATTCCAGCAGTGTGTAGAGGAGATGCGTAAAAACACCGTGTAAAAACAGCATGAATTTGCATGGTGTCAAAATTGCATCATGATGCTAATTCAAGATTCTTTAACTTAGTTGTACACACCTCCCTGCTTCCCTCTGGGGAAATTCACCCTTATAATAAATCAGTTAAATGTTCTATGAAAGATTATAAAATAATCATCTGCCCGAAGGGTTCATACACCGAAAAGAACGCTTATGCATTTTTTTATGGTTCCCTTCCTACGAAAAACTGAAATTTTGTTTTCCGATTTTTCTTTCACTAGCGACAGATAATTGACACTGAAATGTAATTCATAATAATTATTAATTTAATGAAGTGCTAAAATTAATGTCCAAGTCTTCAATCCAATGAAACTTCAAGAAGGATGTTTGTTCTAGGAACTTCGCTACAAAGCCGCTAAGCTAGTATCGACGAAGCTGACACTAGCTGCTCGAGTAGACGCTTGCCACGACAGCACAGACGGACGCATCGGCAGGCAACTACGAGAGGGAATTGAGAAGAAACTGGATAAGTTACAGGTAAACTTGCTTAATTGATAAACCAATTTCACTACACCAATCATACGTGTATTATGCTTAAGAAGGCTACGAACATCTCCCAAATCTCAGCGGCCGGCCCATGCGGATTTGTTGTTGTTTCATGTCGAATGAAATGGGGCGGGTTATGAGTGAGAAAGCGCGTCTAACCATCAAATGCCTCTCTCATCGTCTCATCGCCCCCCGCGTGTGAGCAAGCGGTTGCAGAAATTAGAAGGAATTTCACCATTTTTGATATTTTTTCGTACTTTCCGATTCATTTTGAATAAACGACTGATTTCAGAAATATTTTTGATTACTTCTAATGTTGAATATATTTAGGTTGTTTGCAGCGCGACAGATTTTCGAATAAAGGTGTCTATCATGCATAAAAAATAGCTTGAAAATGCCTCGATTTGTTGCTCAAAATATGGCAAATTAGTTTCGCTCTCATTTAAAGATTATAATGTTTTTTGAAAAACTTAAACGCTACAAACATAGCTATTTCTTATCCGGTTATGTATACAAAATTTCATTTAAGCCGGGCATGTAGTTTCCAAATGAATCGAAAAGTACATTTGTATGGGGGCTAAGGTATCCGCACCGTTCTTAAGGGTAATATAATACATTACATAGATAGATATTTTTTATTATACATAGAAATACGACCGGAACAAATATTTGTAGATCGTACAAACATTAGTCCCAGCCTATCTTAGTCCACTGCTGGACATAGGCCTCCCCTAATGAGCGCCATAGCGCCTTGTCTTCATTTTTAAGAAAATCTGACATGTAAATTGATTTTGCCAATAAATTGTATTTCTACTTAGTTAAATTATCCGACGAAAAACCTATTTCAGAAATTGTTGAAGGTTGAAAAACTAAAATTTAACTTTACACAAACACCAAACAACCGCACAATATTACAAAATAGAAAAACGGACATGTAAATTTATTTTACTACTTATATTACTATATATACTACTACTATATATATTACTACTTGTATTTATACTACACCTGCCCAGAAAATTGCTTATTCCTTTTCTAAACATAAGGTGGAAAGAACGTCATTGCAGGCTCAATGAAATGCGGGAGGGAAAACTCTATGGAATTTAATTTCTCACGCGTTTAGCGGGAGAGAAAAGTGTATGGAAATCCATTTGTAACGTGTTAATTTTTTATTTAATTTTCTAAAATATCAGCCGGTAGCTATGGTTATTAGCACAATTAGTTAGATTAAAAATACACTTATCTACTTTTCAATGATAAAATTTTACATTAGAAACATAAAAAAAACCCATAAATAAATATACTTAGATAGGTATAGAGAATTCAAATAAAAATGATAAGCTTTTTTGAAGTCAGATGCATATCAATTCAATTCAATTCTTGGTTAATGGCTCTGCATCTGGTCGGCAGAATTCTGCCAATGTCCGTAATGCTAAGTGTCACAAACCTACCCTATTCTATGAATACAGTTAAAAATTCCTTGACTTGAAAAATTCCTGACTTCACTAATTTTTATAATTTTTACGACTCGTGTTGTCGAAAATACTTTGCCGGACTGAAGCATGGCGTGAATGACCGGCAACACGCTCAAACTAATTTGCGCAGTCCAATATTCAGCATGTTAATTAACGTTGCAAAAGTCGCGCTTCCGGGCTTGTGCGAGCTACCGTCTTGATGTCCTTAAGCTCCGTCTTACCTGCCCAACTGGCTTGTGCAGGCATGCTTGCAAGTAAGATGGAGCGTGTGGCCGGGCTATTACACTGCCACGATAATTTGAGCAACATTCCATGGAGAAGAAATGAAATTTCAACTATGCGGCAAACAATCTACTTGCAATCTGTAATTGGGAAAAGTAAACTCTTTAATGCCTTAACTGTTCTAATTATTGCCCATACGATTGCAAGTAACCACTCAGGTATCTCCCATCAAATGAATTAGTATTCAGTTTGCATGTCACAAGTCCAAAAACCTACAAATGGTAATCGCAACATTTAAAGGCAAGAGTTGTACCTACTCGACCACGTAGCTACATTTATAAGCAAAACCCGTAGGAATTTGACCCAAGTAGGTAACTTGATCGTAAAGGTAAATTATCGAAGTATACGTCAAATGATTCTACAATTTTGTCAACATTACTCATCAAGGTAAGTTTTCAAGTTAGAATGACATCACTATAGTACGGGGCCTTAGACTTAAACAAACATTAATGTTTTTGTAATTTTACCTTCAGTTTTACTAAATATACTTCCTCGCCTTTGTCATTATGATAATAATAAATAATGCTGGACAATACACACAGCATCATCTAGCCCCAAGCTAAGCAGAGCTTGTGTTATGGTTGGGTGGGTGCTTATATATTATCTTAAAAGAGTTGAAATTGTGATAAATTATGTCGTAGTAGATACTTTGCTCGAGCCATTCCCAATGTACAATGTTTGTAAACAACTTACTCCACAAAAATCCAAAATTATTTTTTGTCAAAAAGAGAGCAATGTGCATTGTAGGAGACTTTGAAAAGGAATTGACAGCAATATGCATTGTAGGAACAAGCTTAAATCGATAAATAGTGCAACTTCTGCGAAAAAATCAACAAGAAAGTGATTATTAAGTTAAGTATAGGGGCAATGTTTACAAACACTGTATATTGAGTTTGGAGTATAGAAACAAGTTCACAACATTTGCAAATGCCAGAAACATTTATGCGAAAACTACTTTCCGTTATGTAAAATATCAGGCAGAACAAGATGGAATTGAATATCTGAAAGCTATTGAATTACTTTGTTCCAATCTAAATAATGACATAACATTTGTAGCTTAGGTACCACTAGGGCCTGCTTAAGGAAATGAAATGAAATGAAATTTATTGTAGAAACTGTGTACAAAAAAGATCTATATTCTTATTAATAAATAATGCTGGACAATCCACACAACATCATCTAGCGCCAAGCTAAGCAGAGCTTGTGTTATGGTTACTAGATGACTGATATACATTACATAGAAATATATTATTTTAAAAATACCTAGAACACCCGGAACAAATACCAGCAGATCTTACAAACCTTTGTCCCAAGGCGGGAATCGAACCCGCAGCCTCCTGCGTTGCAGGCGGACCTTCGCCCACCGCGCTATCGAGGTCGTCGTTTTAAACAAGTTAAGCGCTTGCGAAACCGAGGGCAGACGCTAGTCCCTTCAAAATGGAGGAAAAACAGGGCACATGATAGGATTGCGCTATACAACGACTCCTGGGAACATGTATAACATAACTGACTGCTACGTACTAGGCGAGAGGCGGCTTGGTAGGCCAGCAGAGGCCGAACTTTTGTGATTTTAAAAATCATCTGAGACTTATATTATAGTGTTTAAAATTATGAAAAAAAGATACATAAGGATCTAGTCTAGTCAAAGTCACATTCTGTTACAAGATCTAATGATGATCTAACTTCACTAGTTAGAAAAAAATCCCAAAGTTACTCCTTTTTCTACTGTTTTTTTATATTAGAGTAGCGAACTACTGACTTATTACTTTTTTTCGTACTCAACTAATATTTCTAAACAAATTCGCAGAGTTTGACTTGATAAAATTATTTTCTTAATCACCAATGTTTAAATAACTACAAAAAACACGACACGCCGCACAAGCGCGGCGGCTTGGCAGGCGCGCGTTTTCCCTTACACCTACTGCTGCAGGAATACTTGGCCTTAAGAAAATCACTGCACCACCTAACTCGGCAAATTATATAATAACCTAGATAGTAACAGATTCATCTATTCCCAGGAACCACCGCCGGTCAAATTCGTGAAGCCGCTCCCCAAGCCGATTGAGCAAAGCCGCAAGAAACGAGGCGGCAAGCGAGTCCGCAAGATGAAGGAGCGATACGCCATGACGGAGTTTAGGAAGAACGCCAATAGGATGAACTTTGCTGACGTGAGTGTAAATTTCAAGGAATTTTTATTTGTTTCGCATTTTAAAATGATATCAGACATAAGCTGATCTGAGCAAGGCCGAAAGAAACGCAGCTGCAAGCGATTCCACAAGATGAAGCAGCGATACGCCATGACCAATATGATGAACTTTGCTGACGTGAGTGTTAATTTCAAGGAGTTTTTGTTACCTACTCTATTTCTTTTTTATTTTCTAATGATATCTGAGGTAAACTGATTGAGCAAAGGTGGTAGAAACGCGACGACAAGCGAGTCCATACGATGTAGGAGCGATACGTCATGACATTAGGACGAACGCCAATAAGATGAACTTTGCTGACGTGAATGTAAATTTTAATGATTTTTTATTTCTTTCTTATTCTAAACACATAAGCTGATTGAGTAAAGCCTCAAGAAACGCGGACTTGGATCTTCGCCCTCTGCGCAACAACGGTCCTAAAATAATGACAGCCGTGATAGCTTATCACTTTCGCTGTCTGAGTTTTATCTTACTAGAAATCAGATTTTTCATGCAGCTCTTAACAATAGAACTCCACATTACCAAAGGATCTCTTCGGAGGATAAGCTGCAGCCTATCCCCAGCATTCTTGAGTTCTATTTTATACCACAACTATGATCACTAATCCACCTGCCAAGCACCTCTTATTCTTTAACAAGTCTTTACAAGGCAATATTCAGCAGTGGATGGCAACAGACTGGACTGGGCCCAGTACTTATTTCATAATAATTTATAGACTCAGCATACCACCAAGTCTGAACTGTGCAATAATTAGTCCTACTCATCATCAAACAAAGAGAAGCAATTAATCTGCTACCCAACTATTCCTGCTATGCTATTCATTACGGAAATTTATAAAGCTTTCGTAAAAAGCGGGCTGATCCGCAATCCATCTTTGAAATAAATACAAGTATTCTGGATTTTTTATAGCAATTATCTAACCATTTAGAGTATATTAGCGCATAAAAACCACATCATCCGACAAAGAAAATTTATTGTACGGAAGCGTAGACGAAAATAGATAGCCAACTCACTTTTCCACTTGAAGAAAAACTTCGTTGCGAGCGATTCCCCGTACTAACTGCACGAATGCTTGCTTTGTAACACGTTACATTACGGCCCGCAACGCCGGGCCACCTTATCAACCTAAACCCACCTTAACAGACACATTATGATTTTGTATATTTCAGAACTTTTTTAGATACCTACATACATTTTTAAGGTACATACAAGCAATACACAATACTAAACTAAACATTCTGTCTCAATAAAAATCTGTGCCATTTTCATGGACTTATCACAAATTAACCCTGTAAAGTTAATAGTAATATTTTATTTATCAAAGCTTAGTTCACCGATCCAAAAACTACTGACGATTTTCACGGTCTTTTTAAACCTTCGCGCTTTTTAACCCAATGGCAACGCAAGTTGATCACGTTTACGTCTTGCCTATGACTTGTAACAAACAATAAGGCATAAGCTATCTAGCTGTAACCCACGGACTGTGCCACTGAAATAGAGTAGGCTTAATTGCCGAGCGACTTGCGGTTGAGTCGTAAATTATTGCCAGTATTGTCTGCTATAATCTTTCGCGGAAACCATGGCGGGCTCCGCAGTCATATTGACAATAGAAAGCTATATCTCGACTGCCTTGCCGGTAGAGATGATTTGTCGAGTAATGCGATTCAATAGTTCGAGAGGTGTTGCCGTGCCTTTATAAATTTAAGTTGATAGAGTCTATTTATTATTATTGTCAAAGCCGGAAGCACACGGCAATATTTTCTCTGGCACATCTTAATAAAGAAGACCCTTCTAAAAGAGGCTACGTTGTAGGTACTTACATAAAACAGAAGCAACGCCAGTGCCTGGCATTCCTAAAAACTAGTAAGTATTGAAATTGATAGGGTAGATATTGTTTTGTTATCCTATCGATTTTTGATGCAAGGTGTGATGTATGACGCCGAAATCAGCCATATTACCAAGACACTGTGCTACCTACAGAAGTAGGTAACTTAAATCATTTCATCTTCATATTAATGTCTTGGAATATTATGAATTTTCTTCACAACAAACGAAGCGCACAGTTCATTTCGTCCTGTAACCCCATTGAAACCTCATTGTTCCCTTTTCTCATCCTCGTTTATCATCGCATAATAAGCCTTATACCCTTATTTTACGAGCTAACCCCAACAATACAAGGTTTGGCTCAATGCTCGGCTGGCTACGGCAGATGAGCCCATAAGTCCATGATGAGTATTCGGAGTAAGTCGGCTGCAGTTTTTGCGAGGCAAATAGACCGGAACAAGACCTGTTGGTGCGCGGACGTCCGTGCGAGGACCGTTGTGCGCTTGCTCACGTTTCGCGTTTGCTACACACGGCTAGAGAGCCTGGGTAATGGTCACGGTCATTTATAAAGTCTTCTTAACACGATGCTAAGCTCATGAGTGTCGGCTTTTGTCAATTTCATCCTTTATAAAAAGTATTTTTTAACAGACCGGTCACTTTGCTTTTGTTCTCCTTCTCCATATGACATACAATTCAATGGCCCACGACGCGCATGTATACCTGGTGGTTCTCCAGGCGGAGGATGGGCAGTGAATGCGTTAACCTTGTAGTTTTAGAGCCTAGAGATTTTAAATGCTCAAAAGAAATCAATGCCCACAATGGCTCGACATCCCTGATTATAGTACAACTCCTTATAACCTTGGCGTTTCAGGCCAAAGTTGGGTTTTGAGGAGTCTCTAAAGAAATCGAAGCTCTGTGAAAACTATCGTCGTTTGACGAAAACATTACGGATGTAAGAGGTTAACAACGAACCTTATCTGTGTTCGAGGAACACCAACGTTTCCTCCCTTAACGAAACGTTAGTGTTCTTCCGACTCAAATAATATCCCAACACCGTTATGGCTCGACATCCCTGACTATAGTAGGACCTTAGCAGCGTCACCTCGCCTCAACAGCATGTATGTGTCCATTGCTGGCCGCAGGCCTCCCCTGATAAGCGCTTAAATTGAATTTTATCGACGACCGATGTGGCGCAGCGACATTACAGACATAAGATACTAGGTCCGCATGACTTCACTTCTTTGTTAATGGCAATGTATCTGGTTAGCCACTTTTCTGCTAGTGCCTGCTTGCTTATGTATACTTAACTGACTAAAGTATGATTAGTGTCAAAACATTTATATACGTTAAATATGATAAGACCGATGTTGCGCGGCGGGCGAAGGTCCGCCTGCGACTCAGAAGGTAACGGGGTCGATTCCCGCTTTGGGACAAATGTTTGAACGATCTGCAAATATCTGTTCTGGGTATTTTATGTATTATCACATCACATCACACTTCACACTAATATTATAAATGCGAAAGTTTGGATGGATGGATGTATGGATGGATGTTTGTTACCTCTTCACGCTAAAACTACTGAACGGATCGGGCTGAAATTTTGCATATAGGTAATTCTAATCCTGGAATCAAACATAGGCTACTTTTTATCCTATAAATCAGTTCCCGTGGGATAGAAATCACCTTTAAACATTTCCATAGAAACAACGCGTGCGAAGCCGCGGGGCGCAGCTAGTAAATAATATATATCTATGTCATATATTCTATTTAGTATATCAGTCATCTAGTACCCATAATACAAGCTCTGGTGAGCTTGGGGCTAGATGATTGCTGTGTGGATTGTCCAGCGTTATTTATTTATCTCACGGGGGTAATGTCCATAATTCCCACGCTGGGCAGGCGATCTCCACGCAGTTCGTTGATAGAATTGTTCTGCAGGGGCGCTGCTGCCCGCCCCCGGTGGATATCCCTTAGCCGCCTCTTACGACACCCGCGGGAAAAGGTGGGAAAACCTTAGCGTTTTAGGCCAAAGTAGAGAGATGAGGAGCCTCTAAAAAAATTTGCCCGTTATGACTCGACATCCTTGACTATAGAGAGAGACTTAAAACATTTCGCAAAATTAAGTACAACTGAAATAGATGCAAGTAAAAACTCACTATACTTGTCCAAACAATAACTCCGTGTGTCACGCCGAATCTTATTCATCACGCCCAATTGCCTCACGTTCATTGTAAACGATTATCGAACTGTGTTAATGCAATACGCTCTTATTCGAAGGCGAACCCGTATGTTACAGTTTTATTTAGATGGCCGGATTATCAGGTGCTTTGTCCAATGAAGCAATGGTATTATTACATTGACCGGTTTTTTTTTCGATAACTTGATATAATTGGCACGTGCTATTTTGTTGTGTGGTTATCGTAAGCGCCAGTGTTCTTTTCAGTACACAGAAAACACATTAAAAACTACACACTTGAGACTAGTTGAGCGTTAATGAAAGAAAAGAAAGAAAAAGGGTGGTTTTATTACCTAAATCTACTACACAACAACTTAAGTAATGGGAAACCTCTTTATTAACAACAAAGAAATCGACTATCAAAAACTAGAAACAAATTAGAACTAGTATTTGTAATGGAAACAATTGAGCTAACTGCAGACAACGCACGCGCAGTTGTTGCAAACAATCTACAGGTAGCTCAACTGATCAGAGTAATGGGGAATCCGAAACAACTAGGTAGTCCGTTTTTTTCACGAATTAGGTAATTACCTACAGTACTTTACTTATGCGTGATAATAGGCAATGTTTTAATCAAACTAGGCGGGTGGCCCGATAAATACCAGTGTCATAATATTTCTGTAATAACCTCTTTGTTCTCTCTCTCTCTGGGGATGCTCCCCCAGTTGCATACATCACCGCCTTGATCTTTGTTTGATTGACCACAATCGCACCTGATGGTAAGACATAATATGTCTTACCATCAGGTGCGATTGTGGTCAATCAAATATATATTATAGAGAACAGCTTTATTGCATTACTAAAACTGAGATAGAATAAAGTTAGTACAGAATTGTCACGAGAGTTTATCCGCGGCGATTCCTACGCTCATGGACGTAGTAGGACGTAGTAGGTTAGGTATGGATAAACCTAGGTATAACCTGTGTACTTAAAGACTACGATTGAGAAGACGTCGTCTGTCATGCTGGTCCTGTTCAGTTAGAAACGATCTGAAGGGCAATGGTGGTAATATATCTTCTCGATAAATATGGCAAGAACTGTCAAAATATCGAGTGATTTCTTAGTAGCAAGATGCAAGACTTATTTTGAAGCACACATTCTGTACTATCGTTCAGTAACAAAAAACATGTAGCTTGACAGTTTCTATTTTATGAAAAAGCTAATAATTTCAAAAAAAATGTTAAGAAAAACTTTTTTTGTTTTATAAATTCTCTTTCTTTTATTATAAAATAGAAATTGCAACAATGTTAACATTGCTTTATTGTCTACATTATTGGCTATCAAATGAGTCCTCTATCGTTTTCCTAAGACCTCTACATGGGTAGCTATACCTTAATCAGTACAAGCACCCGTGCTTCGAGGCAACAGAAAACAAAATGGCTGCCATTTTATCATGGAGAGAGAAAAAAAATAGGGTAGTGATTTGTCTATAAAATTTACCGTATTTCACCCCCCCCCCCCCGAAAGTCTCCGACAGATTGTATAAATTAGACACGCATAATTGGCCTTCTGAGCGGGAGTACATAAGAGAAGACGTCTTTTCCAATCCCATTCTGTAAGTATGCAGGTTGTTGGTATTAAAACGATAGATTTCCTTAAAGCTTCTTACACCGACCGCTTACACCATTTATCTGTCAATTAAATTTACTGGCAATTTGGCCTTTGCTTTTTATGATGAAATTATAGCGAAATGTCAGCTGTTGTTGCTAAATTTGTTGCAATTTCCCTCTGACTTAACGATAACGAGTAATCTCTATTATATCAATATGGAAAATCGTTGATCACTTGATTTTGATTACCTATCTAAAATAATCTAAATCACTTCGATAGTGCTGTGACAGCCTAAACAAATCACTGTTTAGGAACCTACGTTTGATAGGTGGAACAGTGCTATAAATCAGCGCGTAATTGCGTATATTGAGGCGTAATTGTAACATGTTACACAGCGAGCGTCAGTCAGTGCGGGGTAACAAGGCACTCGCAACGAGCAACGAACGATACGAAATTTTAGCGCACTGCGTAACGTATCATGCTCGATGCGAATGGTACATTTCGCCCTCTAACACCGATCAGTGTCCGTTAACACCTTTGTTGAACACCCCACATCACAGTGAGACATAAGATACTAAGTACTTAGTACTAAGGTCTGCTTGCATAAGTAATAACGGAGTAGGTACTTTATCTGTCTCACTTGTGGGCATAATTGGGTAATGTCAGTTGAAAATAGAGCTCTGAAACACAGACAAGGCTTGTTAAACCATCTGCGACATATATTTAACTGGCTAAAATATGATTACTGTGTAGTCACATAGGTATACAAATACGTCAAATATTTAAAAACTTTCGTAGTTCAACGTACTCATTAAATTTGGTAAGCGGGTTAACTTCGAACCTAGTTGGCCTAGGTTCGCAGTTAAACCCGCTTAAATTCATAAATGAGAAGATAAGTCAAAATAATATGATTACACTTTTAAAAATTATTGTGCAAGCGGGGCATAGTTCTTATGACCAGTCTAGTTGGGGGCGCGTTGGCGCACTCATTTGTCAGATCGCATAAGAATTAAAACCTTTATTAAACTAAAACATAAAATAGACTTCCTTGTCAATGGTCAATGCGTAGTATTTCTAATATAATTCTTTCTTTCTTACTCTTCGGGCTCCAGCGAGCCATTAGATCTTAGCAACTTATTGCTCCTAGACTAAAGGCTCACAACCTCTCCCTTCGTGTTCAGAATTAATGAAAAGGAAAGGTTTCTAAACACTGCAGCATTATATCATTTCAAATACTAATCTTTGTAGGAATTCCTTCGTGCATCCGCGTTGCACTTTCGCTGATCAAAAGTAGGTTCACCACGGGAGAATAATGGATCACGATTATGATAACGTCAACCGCATAATCGTTGTTAGTCATAAAATGAGATGGTTAACGTTAACGCCTTGTAGGATCTCTTCCGCGACGGACGTGAACGTTATTTTAGCCTTCAAGTCTTTACATATCCCTTACTTAATTGGCGCTAGGACTGAAGCCATTCGTCGCATTTTTCCCATGACACGACTCGAAAAGAACAACTGAACAACTGACACATGAGCATTGATAGACGGAGCAGGCTTTCTTTATACAGTTAATATTTCATTATTAGCTTAGATTCTTTATCGAGAAAGGATACGTTCTCTTCCCACTGACGCGAAGCGGAGAGAATACGTGTGGGAATCGATGACACGGGAACCAGCGGGAGACGAGACGTGTACCTATTTCAACTGAGAGAACTAAAGTTATTGATCGCTTCCGACACATGTCCGCGTTGAAGTAGAAATGCACACTTAGGCTAAAAATCTATTAAGAAAAGCACTTGACACGGATCCAATAGCCAACTAAATTCAATACATGCACTCCAATGTGCAATATCGGTGCAGATCGTAGTTCTTCACCATAGGAATGAGTTATTATTATTATTATTAAGAGCCTACATGATCCCACTGCAGGGCAAAGGCCTCCCTTTCCACCTTACATTCCTTTCTATTGTCAGCCAATTGTGGCCATTTTTGGTTGTAGGCGTCCAGTTCAGTTAGGAGTGAGTTGAAAAAGATAATTTTCTAAGCTATAATTCACCTCCACAGATCGAAGACGACGCCTACCAAGAAGACCTAGGCTACACGCGCGGCACCATCGGCAAATCCAGCACAGGCCGCGTCCGTCTTCCACAAATAGACGAGAAGACCAAGGTCCGCATCAGCAAGACACTGCAGAAGAATCTGCAGAAGCAGCAGCAGTACGGCGGCGCTACTAGTATCAGACGGCAGGTGTCTGGTACTGCGTCGTCTGTGGCGTTTACCCCTTTGCAAGTAAGTGTTTTACATTAGATAGTATGTTTTATATGGACTGTAGGCACTATTAATTGACGGATGAATAGATGGCCCTGTGATGTGATACCTCGCAATACCTCGCAGGGCTTGATGTGAATAAAAGTTTTGAATAGCTCACATACCAGTGGGCTCTACGACGCCCGTTAACCTAAGGCTTAATACTTATTAAGCCGTTGGTTAACGGGCGAAGGCTTAACTATCTACTAGTTCTATAGTCATCCCGAGAAACAATCCAGCGCATTGTTTCTGCGGCTAAATAGTACTTAGGCTGTTATGTTCCCAAGAGCAAAAAGATCTGAAAATATAAATAACATCATCACCAATTTATTCAAAGATCAACACATAAAACGAATCGAAAATAAATTAATTAAGACGCGCAAAACGAAACGGATTAAGCGATTCGACGCACATAACTTCCAATTTACAAGTTATAAAACAGACTTAACTCACCCGTCATCTTCGTTGTAAATTTAAATCCAAGAGGTCTCGAGAGATGACATAATTACATAATACAATGAAACTATGCTGACAACCATCACATTGTCATGCCGACGTAATGGAGACTGTTTGTCTCACGTTTGCATACAAAAAGGTGGCACATAATATTATAATCTACGATCGTGAGTTACATGGGCATGTAAGAATTGTGGAACAGTTTTGGATTAACTTCAGACATACCTACTGTTGTAATAACTCAAACATGACCGCTATAATAGACTTAAAAACATAACTTATCATAGTTATCATGTGTAGTCTGGTGCCGGCTTAGAATTTGCACCACCCCAACTCTTCCGCGGGTGTCGTAAGAAGCGACTACTGGATATCCACCGGGGGCGGGCAGCAGCGCCCCCTGCAGAACAATTTTACCACCGAACTGCGATCCCCAACTTGCATTCCCGCGTGGGGATTATAGATTATTGTATTGTCTATAAAAAAGGTACCGGATGTCTGTAGTCTGAAATGAATTAATAAATACGCTATTTTGATTCCAGGTTGAGATGAACCATTCTAAAAATGCACGCCGTTTTTTATCACGTTTTGTGGAGGGGGCGAGCATTTTTACAATTTATCTCTACTATGTGAGCGAATACGCGGGCAGACCTTAGTTTTACCGTAAATCAATTAAAAGTAATGCCTCAACCTCAACCTCCTCAACAACCTGTATAATTGGTAATGGTCCACTGCTAGACGCAGGCCTCCCTCTGATAAGCGCCTAATTGGCTTTTAGACAGTGACAAAATGGCTTCCCACAAGCATCAAACGAGCTGTCTGTCATCTGATGCTGTCAATAAAAATCGTCGTAATGTTACCATATTTGAATGCATTTTTGCTGGGCTGCGACGGTGCTTTTCAGGTGACACGCTTTAGGCCTCAGATAAATTTAATTTTTCTGGGCCATAATCGCCACGTTTGTCGGCACCAATAGGTACAGTCAGCGTCAAATTTATATGAGCGTCTAGAGTAGTCAAAATGATCTGAAAAACAAAAGCTATTTGATATACGCAGTTAGAATCACCATATTGTTGTAATTGTAAGCACCCAAGGTGTTCAAAATATCTTACTACTCATTATTTCATATTTAAGTATATGAGCCGTCAGTCACCCTGACTGCTCATAATATAAATGTGAAACACAATATGAAACAAGAACATGATGATTCGAACGGCGTATATCAAATTGCTTTTATGTTTTTCAGATCTTTATGACTACTCTAGACGCTCATATCAATTTGACGCTGACTGTACATTGTATAGGTATAGCATTCGGGAAAAACGAAACAACGGTGAGAAGCCATTTACATCACACTAATATTATAAATGTGATGGTTTGGATGTTTGTAACCGCTTCACACCAAAACTACTAAACGGATCAAATGAAACTTTGCATAAAGTCTGGAATAACACATACGCGTTTTATTCCATAAATGAGTTCCCGTGGTATAGTAATCCTTTATAGTGGAACGTTTCCATAGGAACAGAACAAGGCGTGCGCAGCCGGGGACAGAAACTAGTGCTTATTACATATGCTGTCCCTACATGGTCACATTAATTACTCGAATTACAGACAAAACAGGTTCTCGATTATATTTCCTAAAGCGTAAAACAACATTTACTTTATTCGTAAAAACATAACATTCATGTAACTGCCGTAAAAATGCACCTGCTGGTATCGATTTCGATAATATTAATCGATTTCGACGGTCTTCAATTAAGTTAGGTTAGGTTAGATGTGCCGCGCCTACCGTGCCTCGGAAAGCACGTTTAGCCGTTGGTCCTGCGCCTGACCTCTCCCCGGTCGTGTCGATCTCTCGTCCTATCAGATTATGAGAGTGAGGGAATAGAAAGTGCACCTGTGTTTGCGCACACACTTGTGCACTATAATATGTCCTGCGCATCTGGCTAGTCTCGATGAGACTGGCCGCCGTCGTCGAAATTCGGCTAGGAGGACATTAAATGCGAAATTTTGGATGTTTAGATGTATGGATATCCATCCATACATCTAAACATCCAAAATTTCGCATGTTTGTTACCTTTTCACTCCAAAACTACAGAACGGATCCGGCTGAAATTTTGCATAAAGGTAGTTTTACTGTAATAAAACATTTTTTTTCCATGGGATAGAAATAACCATAAAACGTGTCCATAGAAACGACGTATAGTAAACTATAAACCTCTACAATGTTATAAAAACCGAAAAATTTATTTCTGTTAAACTGAGCCAGCGAATCTTATGTTTTGAAAGGTCGCCGCCTGTTGCATTTTCTCCAAGCTCTTAGATATTATCGCCAACCGATCCTTGCCCTTGAGATGCCGGGCCAGTATTGTAAGGCTTCGACTCTGAGAACGTTAGACTTCAACCAAACTGCGAAACTAACACGTTTTAAATTACCACGTGCTAACTCGCTCAAGCCCGTCGCGCTAGCCCGCCTTAGTCACTTTAGTATGAACGCAAACGACGGTTTCACATCACACTAATATAATAAACGCGAAAGTTTGGATGTTTAGATGTATGGATGGATGTATGTTTGTTACTTCTTCACACCAAAACTACTGATCGGATCGGGCTGCAACTTTGCATCTGGAAGCCTGGAATCAAACAGGCATTTTTATCCCTTAAAGTAGTTCCCATGGGCTAGAAATAACCTTTAAACGTTGCGCATGACTACCATCGTATTGAATCAAACTGGCAGACTTGCGTCTAGATCTAGTCTAGTCTGACGGTCTCGCATAAGCCTGCGAGGTCGAGGTCTTCAAACCCGCGGTCCGCGGGATTTGGTATGACACAGTAAGGCTTGGATTACGTTCTCGGGTCAAACCTGACGTAGTCAATTTCAACTTCATAAACAAGAAGTTGAAGTTGACTTCAACTTTATGTTTATTCAACGTAACACACGTTGAATAAACATAAAAACAATGCGTGTAAGTAATTTAATTATGTGTTAATGTTTATTCAACTTCAACTTCATAAACAAAAAAGTTGAAGTTGACTTGAATCTCGTAGGCGTCTCCCAGACAGACACGATAGTCAAAACCTATTGTTACTAAGTCTCTCCCAGATAGAAGCGACCTTTGGTGGCGGCATATTTCAAATTTATTTATTCATTACGATGTCAGGTCTTATCGCTAAGTAGGTATGTATTAGATTCACTACATCTAACACTAGGGGCGTATGAATATGTCTAGATTTGAGCGAGGTTCTATTAATTTAGCTAGGTATTTATAATCACAGAAATTGTCAAAATGTTCTGGATGCCAAGAAAACAAAGCTTCTGATTCGTTTTCGTGCAAATGTCAGTAATTTATGAGTAGGTTTTGCACATTTTGAAACTTCATTTCCACTATAGATACTCGTATTAGATAAACATAGGAAGAAAGTACTCAAATTTTTAGTGGTATTTTCTGAAGCAGTTTTGATAAACTGTCCTAGTGTTATATTGTCTGAAATAGATGTCACAATTTCGCCCAAATGCCCTTTACGCCCTTTAAGCCCAGATTTATCGATATATCGAACTATTCCCCAGAGTCGAGGCTAACTGAATCTTTGTACTGCACTATCGCAATGAAATCTACACGGCTCATCAGCAAACTAAGTAACGTTACTGTGAAGGTCTTAAACATTGCAGCGGTATGCTATTGTGTTTAAGTGTGACGGATCGATGTTCGCACATATTGTTGTAGTAATTGGAGCAAAAACTATTTAGGTTGTGATTAAAATGAGTGGAGATGCCGTAATAATGTGTAGCTAGGCGACGGGAAAACTCACGTTTTTTACTAAAGTTTAATCGTTGTTTACCCGGGCGAATTGTCGTGGCACCTGCTTCGAACAAAAACTTAACAAAAAACAATAATAGTAACAAATAACAGCAATAGAATAACTCGAAAATTGTACGTGCTAGGGTAATCGTGATGCTATCGCTACCAGCCCTCGCACGGCGACGCCGCGTTGGGCAGCGGGGGAAGTATCGAGAATGAAAAATACATAATAACAAGTAACAGCAATAGAATAAATCGAAAATTTTACGTGCTCCCTAGCACGTAAAATCGTAATGCTATCGCTACCAGCCCTCGCACGGCGACGACGCCGCGCTGGGCAGCGGAGGAAGTATCGAGTTCCGAGTCAAGTGCTATGTTAATTCGCCTGGGCACGAGTATGTTTGTTGGTTATTTTGAACAGTCACGAACGCAAGTGCCGTCGCGATCTTTCAGAGATGCAAAGGCCTATTATTATTTTGAGCAGATTATGATATAGAAAACCTTGTAGCAATCTTGGCATTTTTTTAAATGGCAATAACTTTTATTCACTAAGAAAATGCTGTATAGCAATGCTGATGAGCAGTGCCAGATACTCACCAGCTCTCGGGTCACGCGTCGCTTCGACCAGACGCTCAGATAATTTTTTAAAAACCCGAAGAGCCTCGGTACCCCACTCCAAGGGGAGCAAATGTATAGGCTCTGTCGAGACCTGCATATTATTTGCGCCTCTTGAGATCTTCGGCCAAATCTGCCGCCGCACCCGCCCTCATATGTCCTCGGATGTCCTCGGAGGATGGGAAGGCGCAAGTGTGTCGACGCATGTAGCTTCTTAGCATTTTGTATTTGGATCGGACTGTGGCGTATGGCAAGCGTGGATAGGTCTATGTTTAGTAATAGTGGATACTAAACGGCTGATGATGATGATGATGATAATGACACCATCCTATCGCTATTTAGATTCTTCATAGTTCAGCAGTTTCAGCGACAAACATCTTCACCTTTCACTATCTGTTTGATTTATTTCATACTAGCTTCTGCCCGCGGCTTCGCACGCGTATTTTTGGTATAATAAAATAAGCCTAGTATCTAGTTAGGCCTTTCTCTAAACGTACGCCAAATTTCATCTTTATTTGTTCATTAGTTTTGGAGATCCTAGGTACCAAAAATTCAGATTTCACACACTTTCGGCTTTATTATATTAGTTGGATACCCCAGAAGTGCATAACCGTTCAGCTTCTAAAACCAATTGCGATTTCTCTGTTATTTATAATAGACTCTGTTCCCTCACGATTTCTAGCTATTATTGCATCGTCCTCGGCGGGTTGTCATCAATAACGCTAATAAGCCGTAGCTAGTCCCATAACGTTAGGGAAAGTTGATACTTTATACATGCGCATCTGGCCTCCCTAAACGGCTGCAATGTAGCCAGTAGGATTATTAACAGTTGATAGCTAGCAGGTGAACGATCGAAAACAATATTTTGATGACGCCTTTCATGTTATGTGCACTCAACAAACGTTTTTATCAGACTGCGCTAGAAGTAGGGTTATTAAAACAGTCCACATTATGTTTTAACAAAAGGTTTAGAAGTGCGTTTCAATGGTTGTTATGCCATAGGAGCTTATGTTCTAGCTCGGTGTTAAACGGAAAAGAATAAAAAAATATTTATAAAACTTACAGGTTTATCACCTTTTTAACAATAGCACTCACTGGCAAAGTTATTGTTCAAGTAGGTACGATATACGCGCCTTCGCATTTGTTAAAGGAGTATAAGCCATACGATTTCTATGGCTTGGACAGTCACTGCCTAAAATAGTTAAACCTGGTAGACTCCAAAGCCCTGTGCACACACAAAACCCCTTATCACACCACTACTAAATCTGCTCGACTCCAGAATGTGCTGAACAAATACTACGTCGACGAAAAAATCAAAAAGACTACTAACGAATTAGATATAGAACCCGGGAAGGTCTGAATGAAATCGAGCGCACTTTCTCAGCCTCAATAGCCTGTATTGGTCCACTGCTGGATGCATGCCTCCCCCTGATAAGCGCCTTATTGGCTTTTATCTCATAGGGGTAATGCCCATAATCACCTTTAGACATGCGGGTTGAGATCGCAGGTTGGTGGTAGAATCTGCAGGGGGCGCTGCTGCCCGCCCCGGTGGATATTACTTAGTCGCCTTTTACGACACCGCGGGAAGAGTTGGGGTGGTGCAAATTCTAAGCTGACACCGGTACCACACAGCGCACTTACGACTCGATTATTCAGTCATTACATAATATTGTGGTGAAATCCACAACCGTTGTAAAATTTATCTAAATTTGACGAGTTTAAACCCCATATTTGAATGCTTAGATCCGGTGCTTGATGTAGGTATGTGCCATATGTAAGGGCTTAAAGCATTTTGCACTATGTTTTAGTTTTTAAATACGTTCAGGGCATCAAATAAACGATTTTTATTTGTAAAAGATTTAAAGCTCTTTTAGGCGGCGACTGTATCTGCGTAGGACGTACGAAACGAAACTCTAGTCGCAAGCGTATATTCTGACACGATATTATCGTGTTAGAATGGCCCTACACTTAACCTCAAGCATCGACAATCAATCTCACGTTTTATTATAAAATTGAAAACAGAATAGCTTCGACACAGTGACACCGATCCGAGGTTCACAGATAATAACCACATAAGCTAATAGATTCACGACAAGTTCCGTATGTAGGCAAACGAGAATGGCCTATTGGTATTTCAGGTAGGGCCGTGGACCAGCTAACCTCTGGATTGTAATAAATAACCGGGAGAAAAGTCGCTCGTAAACGTTTCAACATGTTCGAAAGCGGTTTCGCTTTTCTACGAGCACTTTTGTCATTTATAAGTTTGGATGTGGTTTAAGTACTGGGGAAGTAGAAACTTTTCAATACATATTTTATATTTTACGATCGGCGAGCGCCTATACAAAAGCTCTATTCAGCTGTGTATATTTGTCCAAGGTGTTGGAGCTAGCAGTTCTGAGGAACGAGTGTCAGCAGGTGGCTTGTCAATAGAAATTAACGCCTTCAAAACGCGCCCATAGAGTTGTTTTGTTATGGAGTTGATTGAGTGGTACGAAGAAACTGTCGACTAGGGAATCCAATAGTGCATTAAAATCTAAATCCCGCTAGCCTGTGGAATCTAGATCATCAACCTCCCAGAATTCCCTATCGTGCTTGACTTTGACCACACTCGGACGTATAAAAAACTAGATGAAACTCAATTGTAAATCGTGTATCAGTCGATAAAGGACCGTATTGCTCAGTTTTCAATTAACGAACTAAAATCCTTTTAATAAATTTTATTTTATTTCTTTAATTAAATTTGGTGGATTTAAGATAGAATTTAAGATACAACAAAATCCTCCAAGGAAAATCCTCTAAGTCAAAAACTAAAAAAAAAATTATAACATCGGAAGTTAAATCATGAGTTTCCAGGAAATTCCGGCGTATTAACAAAAACGTTTTCAGAACGACGTCTACCTAGACCCATTTTTCTTGAATTCCATTATTTTTTCATTCCCGTAAAAATGGTGCGGGATCCCGCGTTTCGGATTGGATTCCCTAGTATTGACGCTCCATTAGGCTTGGCACAAACACAAACGCCAAAATATCACTAGGTACTGAAAAGCATAGCTTGTGTAAGAAGTTCGCTCATAAAATCTCTATTTGACGGTCTCCTTGTCTATTATCTGATCACTCCATGCCTCAGACGGGATACTTTCACCGTTTACTTACATTTCGCCTATTGGTATTTGTGCTATAGCCCGCCCTTTGAGAACACTAATAGATGTAAACTTGCTCCGCGAATACATTTGCTTTCCACTTAATGAGATCGGTCGATCGGCGAAGTTCCCAACTAATTTTCTCCTTGTTGTTTATTCTCCGGTGTAAGTTGGAATCGGTATGTTTCTATTTTCACCGTAAATAATTAAAGAAGGAATATCGGATATTGAGTGTAAGGGAATAAATTAAATTGTTGAGTGTAAGTGAAATTTGACATAACTAAAAATCGACTTCAAATTCCATGATACTGTTTTTAGGGTTCCGTTCTTCAAAAGGAAAAAAAAACCTTATAGAATCACTTTGTTGTCCGTCTGTCTGTCCGTCTGTAAACCTCCTTTTCTCAGGAACGCGTGGAGGTGTAGAGTTGAAATTAACATCAAATACTCAAGTCCATAACCTCTTGAAGCCTCGATATAAATTAAACTTCTGTCCGCATATTTTGAAATTTCCAAGGGAATCACATGCACACGCTAATCTTTCCTATCAAAAACCCTATAGGTTTTTAGGATTTGATAAGACAAAACCTTACCTCACCTTGGCCTTTATAGCACAAATAAAGGGGGAAAAGGTCTTATAGCACAAATAAAGGGGAAAATCCAGAAACCATAAATTTGTAGTTTATTTAATAAAAAATACTTCTGATTCTCGCCATGGACCAAAACTTATAGGGTACTTAATGACCTAGAATCATGATATTTGTCAAGAAACAAGGTCTTACAATTATACGGAACCCTTTGTGCGCGAGTCCGACTTGCTCTTGATTTATTTTGTTTTATTTTTATTTTTCTGGACATGTACTAATCCATCGGGATTAAAAAAATTATATTTCATTTTGAGATCATATATACAATAGCAAAAGAATCGTTAAAAGCAGCTTTAAAATTGTAGATATTTCAAAATACATAGACAACCAAACTACCTGTACCTAGCTAAGATTTCTAATTATTTTGACCGGGTTGCTAATCAAACTACATTTATACAACTTCAACTCTCGCAGAGCCTAGGGTATCAGAAACAAGTCTGGCTGGGCAACCACACCCACCCCTTAAGCGGGCGCTGAGGCTGCCGTAAGTACGGAGTTATTACCGTCTCCCATCGGTGACCGGTGTTAACCTGCAACATCCAACTGTGGATGTATTAAGGACAGGGTATTGGGGGAAAAAATACTCTCACAAAAATAAAGGTTCGACGAAGGGTCTTAAGGATTTCCTGAATAAGTTCTTGCAAGTCGACTACTACTTGAACTCTAGCAGAGACTAGGGTATCAGAACCAAGTCCGGGTAACCACACCCACCCTTTAAGCGGGCTAAGGTTGCCGTAAGTACGGAGTTATTACCCTCTCCCATGGGTGACCGGTATTAACCTGCAACATCCAACTATGGGTGTATTCAGGACAGGGTATATTGGGGAAAAATATACTCTCACAAAAATAGGATTTCCTGAATAAGTTGTTGCAAATTGACTACAACTTCAACCTTCGCAGAGCCTAGGGTATCAGAAACAAGTCCGGGTAACCACACCCACCCTTTATGCGGGCTAAGGCTGCCGTAAGTATGGAGTTATTACGCTCTCTTGTGGATGTACCCAGGATGGGGTAAATTGGATTAACAATTTTATAATTATCGACGAAATTATAACATTACATGCAACAACGACCACAGTGATAAAAACAAGACGCACTGAAAAAGTTGTTTGTAACAAAAAGAAGAGCATGAAAAGGTTTTCTTCTCAAGCAACACGTCCTCTGGGCGAAGGACTGGCTGAAATGCTAAAGTTTGTTGCGGATTTCGCCCCGAGACAATATTTTTTGTATGTCAGCAAATATGCTTCTGTCTAATCTAAGGCTTTGTTAATTCGTAACTGGAAATAAAATCGTAATAGTTATGGTTAGTCATAGGTAATAGTTAGGTAATACTGTCTATAACTCACTAGCGATCAAAGCGATTCCTTATTGCTACCGTCAAAGCCTTCTTTTATTCAATGTTACTATCTTTATATCTTTACCGTGCTGTAACCGATTGTATGATAGTCATCAATAATTGATTTTTATACTTATGCCTTTTTACGTAATCAGCAGGTGGTTCTCGTAAGGTTTCTAAATGAATTTCCAGGATATTGTTTCTATACCCTCTATGCAAAGGGGGCCGAACTGTGTCGTTTATAGGGTGTATAAGTAAGTTACGGACATGTTATTTTGTTGCGTGTGTTATCATGTCCAGTTTCGTTTTTCGTCGTTTGACCTGTTGTCAAGTTTTTCTAACACTATCTCGAAAGAAAACATTACTTAATAGAAACCATAAACACTTTTTATAAGTAGTACGTACTTGTTTACAATCATTGAAGTGTGATTTCAATGATATTAGCGTATCATCAATCATCATCATCTAATCATAAACCACAAAGATTTTGCTGATTCACTATTACTTTATTTTTGATCATGATTCATTATATCGTATTACGTATTAACTACGAGTACAATGTCAAGATCACAAAGCATTTTATTTTAAAAATGAATTTAAAAGCTCACGGTTTGGTAGATAGAGTTTATTAGTCATTTAAAATTTTAAAGGGTATGCAACGCGTGTAATGTCCCTGTTGTTGTAGACGTTCATACGCTGCGGTAACCGCTCTCCATTATGCCGGGCCGCATTTGCCACCCTGATAGTTAAAAAAATATACTGGTTTTTCTACACTGTTATCAATCTGTAGTGTTATCAATCTACGCGACACGTAGAAAGATAACGCTACAAGTATCTCTTATAGTAAGTCAATGAACTTTGTCGTATAGGTCGTATAGGTCTAATACCTCACCTCAACCTCAACAGCCTGTATTGGTCCACTGCTGGACGCAGGCCTCCCCCTGATAAGCGCCTTGTTGGCTTTTATCTCATGAGGGTAATGCCCATAATCCCCACGCTGGGCATGCGGGTTGGAGATCGCAATTCGTTGGTAGAATTATTCTGCAGGGGGCGCTGCTGCCCGCCCCCGGTAGATATCCCTAAGCCGCCTCTTACGACACCCGCGGGATGAGTTGGGGTGGTGCAAATTCTAAGCCGGCACCACACAGGTTTCTAGTAATTTTACCACAATAGTTCCCTAGAATTCAGCCCTGCATTGTGGTCATCCACCGTTACTTAGATAGCAATCAGCAATATGCCCTCAGAGGAGTGATATGTATACCCTTAGCTATCGACATCGCCTACAATAACTTCTGAAAGCTGTTGGAAAATTCAATCGGCTCTATTAAATCATTGTTTGAGTTGGAACAAGGTTATCATGCTACATAATCCAGACTTGTTTCAGTAAATGTTATTGTAGTAGCTACGAATAGTTCCTTCGTCTTATTTGCGCAGTTGAGTGTAAAACGGAGCCTAGAGACGGAATCTCTGAATTTATTGAGTCAAAATAAACCTACCTTTCCTGTTGTGTTATTCGGATTGTAAGCATATCGGTCGGTCTGTGTCATGAAGAGCGTTGTTGTAATCCAACTTCGGATGATGATGTTTTTGCATGGTCTTTGTTTGCCGTGACCACCGCGTATGTTTCCTTTTGTCTGTCAGTCGTGTCTATCGTAATCGAACATTTTTCTCTTCACGAGAAAAAGATGATATTACAATACCTAATAGATAGATATCTATACCTCGTGTAAGAGAAAAAGCTCACGAGAAACACCATGTTACATAAAACAATCGATTTATATAAATTACAAGATAATTAATGCCACGCCATGCATTGTCGTTCGTTTTTGCCGTAACGCGATATAAATTTGAACAATAGACATCAGAAAAAGTGTTAGTTTAGATCTCTGGCGCCGATTTGCTATGCGTGAAGGAGGACAACCAATGAAGCGACAATATGTACACACAATATTAGTGTCACACAGTAAACACACTAGCTTCTACCACAAATGATTATGATTATGATTCTCAGTTCTAAAAATGGGACCAATCTGAAATGACAAAAATACGAAATCTACCAGTATATTATGAAGATACACCGAACTTGGCGTGAACTCCGAGGGCCTATTTTAGTTTTCCAACCCGAAATTGCGTGTATCGTTTCGGCCAATTATTTCGGTGTGTGTAATACAAATTGAGACCTTTCTTAAAAACAAAGCCTGTCACAGTATTTTGGTGTCGATGATGGCAACGACAATGTCTCCATTCTAAACTGATGTTTTATGCAAAACAAGTATGGCTGCAAGATATGAATGACTAAACGAATCGGGAATGCGACTGCGCAGGTACTCTGAGAATGGCGCTAATCCCGCCCGGGAAGGAATTTGATAACAATATACTTGAGTGTTTTGTTTTTGGTTACATTTAGGTCCTTTCACATTCATTATATGACTAATTAGTAGGCATAAAGGGACCACCGTTCATGTACTTGCATTTGCAATACTTACATAAATAAAATAAATACTTTTCGATTGGTGCGTCCACCCTGGGGTACTTTCCGTTTGCCGTCTACTCGTGCTCGTCAGGACGAGTGGACGGCCAAGCAGTGGTAAACAATCGCGTATAATAGCTATAGGTATAGGTACCTAGCAGGACATGCTTACAACACACGCAGAATTCTACGATGCTCTGCCTCGCCCTCATAAACCTGACGCATAGGTGTTAATTTATGCCTCAGGTGAGTGTAACTTCATCTGTTATTTCATTACTCAACAAATTAGTTATGATCAGCCTTAACTTAATTAAACATGAAATTTTGTAAAAGCGCACCTACGCTCCTGTCTTCTCTTGATTTATTGTGCAAGAAACGACAAATCAATACTAAAAAAACTGACGTGCTAAGCTAGAATTAAACTGTCATTATTCGTGATTGCTTTTGCCCGTACATGTGGTAACCGTACGGTAGATGACGTTAAGATAGGCACACTTTGCTATCTAGGATCTAGGAATTCACTTAGCCGGTTACAAAGTAACTTGTAGCGCCATGTTTATTACGCAAATTAAGGTTGGAATTTGTATTACGTCGCGTCGTGCAAACGAACGAGTTAACGGTGCGAACTTAAAACATAAAAAATCTTATGAAGTAATCTTCTGAGGCGAGACCCTAGTTCCGTGGTGTGCCGAGGTTCTCCGGGGTTCGAAAAAGATATCTGAGTGTCGGGTCGAAGCGACGCGTGACCCGAGAGCTGATGAGCATCTGGCGCAGCGCATCAGCATTGCCATACAGCAGCGGGCCAATGCAGCCAGCGTCTTGGGGACGCTTCCGACTGGTATTGATAAGGATCAGTTGAGTTATCTGTATGATTGTTTGCAACAGTTTGCAGTTACCCAATTGTTTCAATTGTCAATACTGGTTCTAATGTATTCATATAATTTGATTGTTATTTTCTTTGTCAATATAATATTTAAACATTAAAAAAAAACTTTATTCGACTAAATCTTTGTGTAGTTTGCAGTTACCTCAATTGTTTCAATTGTCAATACTGGTTCTAATGTATTCATATAATTTGATTGTTATTTTCTTTGTCAATATAATATTTAAACATTAAAAAAAAACTTTACTCGACTAAATCTTTGTGCTGGTGACTAAAGCTCCAAACAAAGTAGTATTTCAACTTCTAAGGAAAAACAACGTTCGGACGAATATACTTTTCGAATCAAGTGAACCCTCGTTTGGTTCAAGGTCTTCAAAACATTACAAAACCTCTGTCTATAAGTAGCACTTCGGCAAAAAAATTAAGAAATAATAAAATCATAAGCCTACTCAATGACATTAAAAAATTGCGTAGGATCTAACCGTTATCACTAATTAAACCTATCCAACCTTTACGGACAAAGGTTCCATGGTTCTCTATAAAATGGACGTCCATAGTAAACAGCAGCTACGGCCTTGCAATAACAATCTCAATACGACCATTCAATACGAATCAGAGAATGACAGGGGCTAAGCCAGAGCCACACCAAGCAAGCAATATTCAGAAAGGTCTTCCATTCCAAATTATTCACGCAACAATTGTTAGGCTTTACTAACAAATCCCAGGAAAATAGAGACGCGAATGTCTTGCATAACTCACCGAATTCCAATGTGAGAAGATTTTCTGTGGAAACTTTGCTTAAACGAAGGACCTACTAGATTTGATAGACATTTGTTTATCTAAATTCTTATTTGCACTAAAACAAAATAAAAAGACTTTAAACTACACTTGCGAGCTTTAAAATGGAATCGCTTCATCGCGAGTTGATCAAAACAATTTTTTACAATTTATGTATAATGATCAGATGCTGGTATATCATTTGAAAGGTAATTTTGTTACCTTTCAAGTGATACCAAGAAGATTTAAAATTAATTAAATTGGCTACCTAAATTTTGGGAATTATTGCAATTGGTCGAAGTTGCATCTATCGGCTTCTATCGGCGCCGGAGCTGGATGAGCTGGATTTCTCCCTCGTATCCGCTGTTTTAGCTCGTCCCACATATGCCAGATTGGGTTCAAGTCAGGAATAAGGGCTGGCCAGTCTAGTGTGGGAATGCCGACATGGAAGACGTCTGTCGGTACTGTCTAGTCACTGCTGCGGTATGGCAGCGGACATTATCGTGCATTAAATCAAAATTTATCGTCGCCAATAGTCCGGTCAAATTAGACCAAATAATAGGGGTGATGTTACAAAAACTCGCAGCCAGCTGAAAATTGGTAGGATTGTGCACAGGACCGTGTGGAGTGCCACAAAAGTTTGAAGGCCTAATACCCTGCAGTGGGTGAAGTTGGGTTGCGGCTGATGATGATGAAGTCTAATAAACGCCAAAGACGGATATATTTCTGGTGTGGTATCAGCCTAAGGCGCCAGATCTTTATCCATTGTAATGTAATGTGCCGTTATAACCTGTTATAATAAGTCATTGTCATTATCATTATTGGCTTATTTGCATTGTATGGCGGCGTCAGCACTTTTTGAATGGCTGTGATTATTAGCGAACGCCGTTGTGTTTCAAGATAACAGTCTCTTATTTAGTTGACTTGACTTGTTTATGAACGTCTTTGTTGAAGATCTATTGAGTTCTACGTGTCAGTCATGAACTCATGAAGACTGGATTTCAATAGAACATGAGCCGAATTCTGCTAACCGATCGATTTTCTATGATAATGGTATCGTCACAGACTCGTCACTTTAGATTAGACAGTGCGTGCAGCGCTATTTGCAGAGATATTGATAGAATGGTTTCAACGTGAACGGTGAAACGATGAATTAGTGGAATAAGGGCCCTGCACTAATCTATATATTTAACTAGCTTATGCCCGCGGCTTCGCATGCGTTGTTTTTATGGAAACGTTCAAAGGTAATTTCTATCCCATGGGAACTGATTTATGGGATAAAAAGTAGCCTATGTTTGATTCCAGGCTACATCGATTCAAAATTTCAGCTCGATCTGTTCAGTAGTTTTGGCGTAAAGACGTAACAAACATCCATCCATCTATCCATCCAAACTTTCGCATCTATAATATTAGTGTGATTACAAATTAGTAGACATCAGGCAATGTCTACTAATTTGTATTTTGCATCCCCACTCTTCCCCAAAAGCTCAGATTCAGTACTGATGTGTCCATAGAAATAAGTTGCAAATTCTCTTCCACCTGCCGATTCCTACAGCTAATGATTATATCGGGTATTTATCGCGTACCTTTTGTTTGTTTCTGAAGACGAATTGAGGGTAGTCGTGGATACTGCCGTCAATTCTCGGCGGTAACTCTGAGTACATTCAGTCGCCCCGTGACTCGTGACCAAGATCGCTGTAACGCGGTAGAAACGTAGGGGAAATAAAACAAAGGGTACGCGATAAATACCCGATATAATCATTAACTATGATAACAAATCGCGAAAGTTTAAAAAGTTTGATTCCTACAGCATTATCTTCTTTGCAGGGTCTGGAGATTGTGAATCCACAAGCAGCAGAAACCCGAATCAACGAGGCCAATGCGAAGTATTTTTCCAATACCTCGGGATTCCTATCTGTGGGTGTGGGTAAGAAGACCACTTGACACCAAGACCAGACCAGTAGAGGTGGGTCAAGTGATGTGATTATGAACTATATGGACAATGTATTTGATGTTTCAAATCCTTAAGTTAATCTCGCTTGTATTGATCGATAAACGAAATACTGATTTTTGACCAAAAAATATATATGTATACCAATAGGATTTCTGACGAAAGTTTATATTCTAACAAACTAAAATATAATGTAGAAATTTATTGATAAGTGGTTAAATAATTTATCGTATACCTTGTCTAGTTTATACTTGTGTAATTTTAATTTAAAAAATACAGTGTGAATAAGCTTGAAAGTCATTAATAATTACTGAATACATTACAATTTAAAAGATAATTCCGAATTAAAAACCTAGTACAACTTTTAATGTCCAATTTTGTAGAAAACAACTCAATAAATTTTTGAAATAATTTTTTGTTTTATACGTTCCTTCCTATTGGCAAGTTGGTCGATGAATGTAAGCGTGTCCGAGAGATTTCTCTGAGCCACTTGTTTCGAGACTTGCTACTGCAACTTGCTTCTAGCTTAGCGTGGGTAACGAAGACAGTTTGTTAGACGCTAACTAGGTACTCCATTAACTTTGAAACAGGCACGTACCTTACCTACACAAAAAAGTACCGTCGGCTGCGCAAGACGCAAAAAAGAAAGACGAAAAACACTGTTTGCACACACAAGGACTGAGCATCGTAGCTTTTAAAATATGTCAAAATTTTACTGTAAACAGCGAAAATTGGGACAGCTTAAAAAAACAAAATATGGAAGTGCTTTATTTCCTTTAGACCTTACAGGACTCTTGGATACGTCTCAAAATTCAAATTACATAAAGTAAAACTAGGAAATAAAATAAAGTGTTAACTTTTATCTTATAAGGTAAAGTAAAGAAGCGAACAAGAAACCTCGTTATGGTGTTTGTTTTCGAGCTGGAGCAAAACTCGTCTCAAGTTCTTTATCCTCTCTAGATGATCTGATATTTTGAAGTAAGCCTTTTTACAAAGGATAAGTATGTTTCAAAATTTGTTTGAAATTATTTATTGATAATTTTTGCAACTCACTAAATTCTATAATTTCAAAGTGACATGGTACTAGTACCTTTTTTTTTTTTTTTTTTTTGTCTCGTCGAGGAAATTCATTCACGAATAAACTGGTCTGGGGGGGACCAGAATTATGTGGGACTCGACGCCCTGAAAAGGACGTAATACCCACTAAAACCTCTCCGGTGTCCCTCTCCCGCCATTTTCGCCGAACCACGGGAACATTTAATCATCCGCGGCATGGTACTAGTACCTAGCTATACAATAATACAAGTGAATACAATAGCACATCTCTGATGCCGACTGTGCAGTGTACGCACATGCTAACAAGATAATTAACTTTATAACCTTTGAGTACAAACTCCTCCTTTGTTTACGGTGACAGAAACGTAAATAGGAATTATTTTTTAAAGAATTCATAGCAAGTTGGTACAAAAGATTAGGTACCTACCTACAGGCTTAACAGCCTATTGTTATACAGACACCTCGACCATACTTTTACATAAAACGTATGTTTTCTGAAATGTTTATAGACAACAATGTAGCAAGGAAACTCAATTAATTAGTATAACCTTTGATCATTATGCGAGTGAAACTAAAACTAATGCGTTGGAGGCAGTTTCTGAGATCGTTAAAAATAATTGACAATTAGCAAACCCCCAAATACGCGAGTTGATTTAAGCTCGAAGTGACGAATTTCTGACAGATTTTCATTGAAAACTGTCAAAAATCTGCTACTCGAGTGAGACAAACTTATGCATTTAACGCTATGCATTTAAGGGTTAAATCTGTGTTGCGTTTGAGTATTTGGGGGTTAAACTTCCTAAATTTTGCTGTGAAATGTCCATGTCTTTGAAGTGAAAGTAATGTATGTGTGCCTGAGAAAAACTAAAATTTTATTCTTACTCTCCATACTCTCCTATTTTCCCAATATCCTCTTTTTGGATTACAAAGTCTTGTCCAACATGCTCTTCAATTACCAAGCCTGGATTTTAGTTGAGCGTCGTTAGCTACTCAACAGTTTCATTATTATAATTGTTTCAGTTCGAGTGCATACCGTCAAGGTTAATTATAATTATTCCTTGACTACGTAATGCGTAAGTTGAAAGGGTCATGAAATAAATTAGAAATGAATGGAACTCACTGTAGCGTAAAAGTTTATATGACTTTCCCTTGATAAACGGTGAATACATTTGAATAGGAGCAAGATTGCCGTGCGGCCAAGCATAGAAAGTTGAAAAGACAGCAGATAAAAGGGCATCTGTCGAAAAGACCACAATTCAACCTTATTATAAACCAGTTTGTTGAAAACAAGATGAACTGATTCAAGAAAAGGTCACGTAATCTTGCATAATACATTTTCAAAATGAGCATTGCTTTAGGGGCGTCATTTTGCACGTGATAAAATCAAAATTTTATTACAATTAGTTCCGGATTTCGTGAATTTCGCAAAGTTATTTCAATGTTTTGAACTAAATGTTGCGAGTTTATTGTAGAGAGGTATTTGGTATGAAGCAGGTCAGTCAAGGCTGTGTGTTCGTAAACAGCTTACACAACCGGCAGAAATAGAAGTCTCAGTTTACTTTTAAATGCAAACAAACCATAGAGTGCAATGTAGGTAGGTACATGTAAGATTCGCGGTAGCTACTTACCATATGTTTTAAATGTCAGGTTTTGTAAAGGTAGATTCGAATTTTCGATACCTACAACTTTGAGTTTTATTAACGGACTTCGAAAAAAGGAGGCGGTTCTATGTTCCGCGGTAGATATGTTTTTTTTATGTATGTTCGTCGATTTTTCCCTCATTTGTGGACCGATTCAGATGATTCTTCTGCAGTTGTATAGATTATGATTCCGAGGTGGCCCCATAAAATTTCCTATACAATTTGATTCCCGAGGAATTAGTTATATTCAAAACTTAAAAAACACTTTCAAACTAAGGGATTCAAAGTCAGTTTTTAGTTTTTTCAAAATAATCAAATTATTAAAGAAAATTACGAGAATCTTAATTTATATACCCACCAATATCTTCAAATCTTCATTAGGGATCTAATTAGTTCTTTACTTTCTCAAAGAAACCATCGTCATTTCTTTGATTTCAAATCAAATCGTAAACGCTTACATAGAGCCAATCAAAAGCCCTATTCGTCCTATCAGTCGCAAGCTTGCCTTTCCAATCCACAATCCACTTTATCTAGCACATGCTATGTAACCTAATGGAACTTCAAACATGTGTAATGGTAATATACCAGTCTCGACTATAAAACAACTTAAAAGGTATAAAGCTGGAGTATTACCGTGTTATAGGTTATTATACCCGTAAGCTTGGCTTGTATTTGCAGGACTCTTCGTGATAGGTTTTACCATAAACATTGCTGGTAACCCAAGCTGTCTTTACAGCTAATAGGTTATAGTCATATCATTAAAGCTGCATCTACTTACTATCAATACCCACTAAAGAAATCCATTAACAACAGGTTAAATCACTGTTAGAAATAACCTGGTCTAGAATTCTAGATCAATAGGTCTTTATGATTAATATAGCGAAACAATGATGTCGATTCTGATGTTTTAGGATTCCTAGCTTAAATTTAACGATTTCTAAATTTTCTAAGTTAGGTGACCTAAAATTATGGTATTCTCTGTACAGATCCTAAAAATACCACTAAATACATATTTCACTTTTTTCAAAAGAATCCGCCCGTATTTCACTAGAATAAATTTTAATCGCGACCAAATTAGATGACTGCTAAAATTAGGTAGACGTTTCTAATCATAGCTAAAATGCAATGCAAAGAATAGGAGTTTAACTAAGTTGAGTTGTTTTAGATCTGTCAACCTAATTTCAAACATGACAGTTTAATTTTTGAAACATAGAATAGCTTTCGTCTATTTGACATTCCTAAATCCTAATTTTAGCTAATTTCAGCTAATTCAAAAACAACAGAATCAACACCAATGACTTATTAAACCTACAATTTTTTTATGACCTTGTACAGGCAAATTTCTATCACAGGCAGGACAAATTGTGTGTAGTTTTAAGCGTTATGATTTAAATTTGTCTTAAGGATTTATATCTGAAATTAATAATAAAAAAGGCGGTGAAATTTTTTGTCATGTCTTAAAATGGCCAATCTTCCGACCTTTGCTATATGATCGCTGTAAATCTGACGACAATCTGGCTGAGACGCAAAAAGTGAATTGCCGGACAAATAAATTAATAAATAAAGGTGGATAATTTCATGGATTGGTAAAATTAAAGTGATAAGTGATTTAGTTTAGGAAAGGGTACCATATTCATAGTCTGACTTATATTCACGACTCGAAAACGTGTTTTTAATATCTCTTCATTTTCCTACCATCTTTCACTTGCGTTAACCAAGGCATTTATCGAAGCATTTGCTTACGTAACAAGATGCACCGTGCGCTCTTACCAAAGTGTTGGTACACCACGCGTGCCATAAATTTCTCGGCACGGCTTTTGTAATATCAGTTTTTTTTATGTTTATAAATTACAATATTAACCTTGACGGTGTAAACAATACCGGCTTTTGTTTATGCATTGTTATTGCACTGGGGATTGTAAATCAGTGTTTAACTGCTAAGTGGCGTATTTAATTTTTTCTTGATCCTGCATATGTAGGTACTCTGGTAGGTACACTACACCACGACCCCTTTCCACCCCATATTAATCATATGGGAAATCTGATTCTAAGAGTGGTAATTTGCCAGTGAAAAATCCAGATTTTCCATTTAATTTCCATGGTTATAAAATGTTTGATGTTAGAAATATAGTAAATTAATTTGCTGAGACCAAATATTATACGGAACTTGCTTAACTGATAAAAGTACAAAAAGACATGTAAGAAGGTACTTTTACCTTTAATCTATTCAAAAGCGGTCTGTCTCAAAAAACTAACACTTCCAACAAAATTTCTCATAGCGCGTGAGTAAACAAAGCATGATGCAACTTCATTCATAGAACAGCGATAACATCTTGTCAAATAGCTGGTAAACTTTTCGTTTCAAAATTATGAGATATTACGGCATTTTCAATGGGCTTGTAACAAGTTTAGAAAGTAAAAATGTAGTGTTATAAAAGGGTAGGCCAAAAAAGGCAGGTTGTTTTTTTAAGATATTATGAGATTTCTTGTACGATAACGTCGATAACCCAATAAATTTGCATGCTACTGGCATGTTAGTTATGCCTGAACTTTCCAGATTTTCTAAGAATGAAATTTTGCATATAATCCACAACTCTGTAGGTACGTGTCGACCTTCGAATAAAACGGACGATATCGACGTCCAAGTTCTCGAGTAACATGAACCAAGCCGTTTGCTTCTAAACGGCCGTTTTACTAAAAAATGCATGAGACTTTCAATTCTGTAACATCGCAATAAGATTCAAAGTTTTCTATTTCCAGCCATCTCATTCAGAACAGGATTGGCAGGATGCTAGTATATTGCGAGTTACTTGAGTTCAAGGACAAATTTATGGGAAATTTCAGATGCCTATGGAAAATAGAGTCATTTAATATTAGCTTACCTAAGGTTCAGTTTAGCATCTTTAAAAAGTTAACATCTTAATTATGTACAGGAGAAATCTTGTTTCCTGTTGTGATGAAGTATGATGGACTGATGACATTGTAAGATTTTAACGGTACCTAACCTACTGCAGAAAGATGAGGCCGAACGGATACTTCGCGTCACGATGTATGGAAATTACGAGTAAATTCCTTTTGTTCCAAAGAGGAATTGCTATTGCTATTTCTTTCTACCATTCTTCGTAGTATTGTATTTGTTTGTTATACGTACAAATATATCCAAAGCATCTAGGCTTAAAGTTGTTTATATATTTATGATCTGATCACCCGATGTTGATAAAATATAAAAATAGCATAATATCCTTGATCCTTCACTTTTTACGAGAAATAATGGCTTATTTACGAGGCGATTTTAAGCAGTACAGCATTATCCTTATCCAATTAAGTACCTTTAATACCTACATTGTGCATTTAATATAGATTAATATTGCCCTTTACAGCATGTAGGTAATTTGAATGAATATTTTCGAAGATATTACAGATTTAAAATGCAGGGACATAACGGTTGCGGCGGGTACCGGCCGGAGGGCCGATTCTGTAGTAGGTAAGTATATTTAGTATAAGCATTGCACCCGTGCGAAGCCGGGGCGGGTCGCTAGTATCAGATATAGGTAGGCACCTGCCAGAGGCACTCAGTAAATCCATAAAAGTAGAGTGCCTATCCATGTTTCAAATCAAAAGAAGACCCATTATAAAATCTTTAATTACATAATTCTAGTCATAAAAACTGCAGCATAACACTGTATAATGTCTACAAAAATTTAACATTCCCAAGTAGGTACTCTCACTTACTTTCTGTTTTATTATAATAGGTTTAACTCGAGACTGAGGCAATTAATGGCAATTTTTTATTCAAATATGGCGTCATATTCAAATCTGTGCATATTAATTTTGAGATCATTTCCAGACTAGAGTGGATTATATGTTATTTACTCGTATTTTTACATGTAGGTATTATTATATTAAACTTTTAGTTATATTATAATCGCCTCTTACCTAACCCGCTCGTAACCATCACTTAGTTTAAAAGTTTGTTGGCAAGAAACAATATTCGATAATAAGCGACACTTATGTTTGTGGGTAATGTGTTGCAATATAGGGTTAAGTCGTTCATAAGTAGGTACTTTCAACTTTTGGCGATTGTCCTTAGGTAACTAGGTGACTGCGTAAGTAGCTATTTTGTAAGTAGGTAATGTAACTAAATTACTTTTTTGCTTAAAACTCCCGACGCAAAAAGAGGGGTTGAAAATTTAACGTGTGGTCTGTCCTGTCCACGCTAATTTAACATCGTATATCCCAAAGAATAGGTAGAAGCCATTGTGAATACATTGTTAAAGATGATTTCATTGGGAGCGTGTTTAATGAAAATCAGCGCGACCGCACTTATAAATAATATACTTATGATGGTATACATCTCTGTAGGTAAGGTAGGTACCTACCTGCCTGAATTTCACCATCAAATCAAAGGGATTATTAATAAAATTGGTTTGTTCTCACAACAAAATAATGTGTTGGTATAGGCACGTATAGGTACTACGTTAAAAGCTTGCAATCTCATGCACGGACGACCTAGCGATACATTTCAACTACTTACATTATTTTTGATTAGGTAACTAATCGATCGTTTATGTCGGTCGGCCTTCTTTATTGACCTTGGGAATGGCAATCCAAGTCAGTCATTCATTATACTAAAATATTATGAGACGTGTCTATAAAAATGAAGAAAGTCTAGAAGTTTGTTTGGTATTATGTACCTTCGCGACAAGGCTATTGAAAAGAACGAGCTAAAATGTTGCATAAACATAGATATAGGTAAACCTGGTACCGACCCGTAATAACTAAATAATGAACTTGTAGTTAATTAACACTAGATACATATTTCTAGTAGGTAGGTATATTTTTGTTTAAAATTTGACTTATGTACAAGCTTATTTTGCTTAGCTTAGAGAAATAGACGTCATTGAATTCTGAGTAACAAATAGGCTATTTTTGTATTCAGAAAAAACGCTAGTCTGACAAACTCTACATATCAGGATTCCTCGACAGCGATTGAGAAGCACACGCCCAAGAAAAAAAACTTTAACGGTTCATTGAAAGCAAAGCAAGTGAGCGCAGGACACAGATGACGCAACAGTGCGGACAGGTTCCGAAGGCGACATCCATGCGCTTGCGCCGGGCAGTGTTCCACCGACCGCTCGCAGCCGCGCGCGCATACCAACTCACCGCTGCTTATCATAATCACCATTGATTAAAATCTCCTTCGCATTGTAATCACCTCCAGTGTTTATCATAGAATGATATGGTGTTGTGTAGTGTTTATCTTGGATCGCTTTGATCAGCAATGGCCAGCTTTGAGGATCTTGCATTCGACTGGTCGACGCTCTGCCAAGACTGCCCTGAATGCTGGACGCCGTCAGGTGAGTCTCCACACCTTAGAATTTCTTCGAACTAGACTGGACATCGATTTGAACATAAGTTGTTGGTTTGATCGATTTATGGATTAGAAAACGAAGAATAAGCGAAGATGTTTGAATCGTGCAACGCGGGAGTAATACGTTTTTTATCTACCCTCATTTAAGCCATATTGTAGCAGAAGAAATGGAAATATGAATATTTTTCTAGCCTTATTAGCTTATCGCAATCTCTATGATTTCTTTGGTCCTAGGTGATGATGTGTGAATTGTCCAGCAATATTTATTTACATAAATAAATGCTCGTCTTTATGTAATATTCTTCGAGTTGAATCTTATAATATTTGCTTAGTTAATTTAGCTTCCGACTGGATATTATCAAATAGATAGCCGTTAAACTGAAGGCGTAAAAATATAATTGAAGACGGTGTCTAAAGGTTAATCATATGGATGTGGGTAGACAAACTCTTTTAACTTTGAACAAAACGTCTGTGTTTACGAATACATTATTTTTAAACATTAAACCAACTACAAACATTACCTAATAACACTCATCTATACTTTAAGATCACACTAATATGATAAATGCGAAAGTTTGGATGTTTATTACTAAATTACGCCAAAACTACTGAACCGAACTGAAATTTCGAATCGATGTAGTTCTAGATTTAGAATACATATCGGGCAGCTCCTATGGGATAAAAATAACTTTTAAATGTTTCCATAGAAACAAGCGTTCAAAGCCAGGGGAAGAAACTAATACCTTACTATAAATAAATAAATAAATAATGCTGGACAATTCACACAGCATTATCTAGCCCCAAGGTAAGCAGAGCTTGTGTTATGGGTACTAGGTAACTGATATAAGTACATAATAATATACGAGTACATAGATAGATATTTTTTATTATACATATAGAAAACGACCACTATATACCTACTTTTTTTAGTAGTATACGAAGACGTACTCGTAAGTCGGTAGGTAAGTTTGGAAGTGTTGACGTTTCTTCAGGTCATCTTCGGAGCTTCTACTGGTCCGATTTAAAACATGCTTTCAATATTTATTATATTTTCGTAAAGTCCACATTATGTTATAATTATCGCCGTACCACTTAGGCGAAGACATGGGCAGAGGTTGGTATTTACAAATATTTGTTCCGGGTGTTCTGGGCATAGTAAAATATAATATTATCTCTAAAATTATGTATAAGTATATTTAATAATATTAAATTATTAGTATACGGGCTGATTATGATGATGATATGTTATTATTGAGTATATCAGGCATATATCATCTCAGCTCTGCTTAGTAGCTTGGGGCTAGATGATTTTTTTTGTCTATATTTATTTTAAAGAAGTTTTGTCAGCAAGACTATGTCACTCCCGTAGAGAAGGGGCTAGATGATTTTGTGTGGATTGTCCAGCATTATTTATTTGTTTACATACCTAGGCCGATGATCGCGTACACGTAGGTAATAAATAAAAGTTAAAGAAGTAACTTCAAACGAATTATCAACCTATGTATCTCAATGACCTACCTACAATTATTATCAATCAACCTTTATTTTAAAATTACAATAAAAGTAAAATTACAATAATTGTACCTGGAGGAGTACCTATCTGTAAGAAATCTAAGCATTAGATACCTAATGCTTAGATTTCTTGAAGTTCCATACATATAAAAACTTCTAGATCACTTGCTTTCAAAAAGTAATTGCCCGCTTAGAACACTATAATGTAGCCATCTTCATTATGGTACAGTCAATAACAAAAATGTCTGATCTTTGACTATTTAAGAAACGTCAAGTTTAATGCATTCCATTCTCGTTTTAAATCTGCCCTGCAAGCACCTTGAAAAGTCAGTAAAGGTAAATTTAACCTCCTAATATCCTCTTATTGGAGGAGGGTGCCCTTATAATTGTTTTTTTTTTTCAAAATCGGCGCGTACAATAAAAGCTATTTATGTAAAAGGTATTTGAATAGAGCATACTAAATAAATAAAAAATAACCGATAAAATAATCCTAAGGTGTCAGGTTTCTGAAAATAACAATTTTTTCCTCAAATGTGAATATCTCGGAAACCTGACGAGAAACGTTGGTTGAGTGCGGTTATAATAAATAAAAAAAACTAAATGGTGACCATGTTAGGGTCAAAATCTTCAAACCCTTCATCAGATTAAACAAATGCTCTACATAATAGTGTAATTTATATTTATTTGTTATTAACCCTCGACGCAAAAAGAGAGGGGTGTTATAAGTTTAACGGGTCTGTCCGTGTATCTATCTGTGTGTATCATAGCTCCCAAACGGATGAACCGATTTTCGCTTAGTTTTTTTTTGTGTCTGATAATTTTGTCCCGAGTGTTATTAGGCATGTTTTATGAAATCTGTTCAGCCATTAAACGTCGTCGGGTTTTTAAATTTTGTCTTGTTTATTTCTAAGTTACTTATGTGTGCAAGAAAGAATTTTCTATGTATCTATCTATCATGCATTCAATTCAAAATTACATTAACCTAGATAGGGACCTACTAAATGAGACATGCTTAAGGAAGATCCCAAAAGAAACCTTTACTTTGGCCATGTCCATTTCCGTTCACTGCGTGTCCATTGGTTAATCCTGGAGAATCTGATCTACGGATAAATCTAAAAGTCGTTTACCTTTTTCAAACCTATACGGTTTATACTGTAGGATCAATAAAAGTCCCTCCCTACCGTTGTTTGTTCCCCCTCGTCCTACTTTTCTCTAATTATTGGGAAGTGGGAATAAATCACATATGAACTCAATGCGTATGAAGTAAGTTCCTACCAATACTCATACTCATATATTTATTCTCCGTAGGAGCACAAGGCTCACTTGGTTAAGTCAATTTACATTCTAATAGAAATAACTAACGTGACAAAATAAATAATTGTAGTAACACAAAACAAAGAAATTAATATAGGCATCTGCTGTAAATGGGCATTGTCAATAATCAAATTAAACAGAATAATTATAAAATTAATTACTTACTGAAGCTGCTGTAAATCAATATACATACTGCGACTGATAAACTTATAATTAGGTAGCTGTAGATATTGTTGTTGAGAATACCAATATTCTCGTCGGTTTCGGAATCAGGCGGTCAAAAATCCAATAAGGAAGACTGATAAAAATTTGGTGCATATTGCATATACCTATTATTAATTTAGAAATTTTTATAAGCTGGTGCGATTCTCTTTTAATTTACCTTTACTCCGGTATATAAATTATCCAAGCTGACTCTAGGATTTTTTAAACTATTAGACACATTCGGCGTGGGCGCCAGCTTTTAAAAATTTATCTATACTTACGTACTATACCTGCATCTTTCTCATTTTTTTCTTGTTTTTCTTTTATTTGTGTTTTGTCACCTATACTTAGTACCATGTTAGACCAAGTTAAACCTAACTGTTGCGAAACGAAAACTCAATAACTAACAAGTTTCCTTTCATAGCGAAATTAAAAGACACGCCTTATGATCGTAGACATCATTAACGTCAAGTAAATTGTAATTTCCCGTAACTCCGGTTGGATTTAACATACTTGCAATGCTATACATGCCTGCCAGTTATTTATACGGTTTGGTGAACCGTTAGAATGTGTATTCATTGATTTTTCTATAGAAGATGGAATTTTCTTTTACCAATACGACGATCACATGTGACTTGGTTGACACTTATAATATAACTCGTAGGCTGATTTTCATATTATTGGTTTTTCAAAGTATGTGATTTATGCTGAAACTAAAAACTGCTGAAGCTGAATTCAGAAACCTTGCCCAAAAATATTATTTTACTAGCTGCGCCCCGCGGCTTCGCCCCCGTGGAAATGTATGTTTCCAACTTTCTTACTTTTTTCTTTCATAAAAACCTTCTCCTGACAATAACAAACACAACAAAGAAAGAATTAGCGAAATCGGTCCAGCCGTTCCCGCGTGATGCCGTGACCAAGGAAAACGGGTTTCATTTTTATATATATAGATTTTTATATAAGTATATAGATGCGCCTTAAAATTGCTACGAAATACTCCTCCCCATACAAAAGATATCAACGCGCTCAGAGCTACGCTGCCGTAGCAAACATAATGAATCTCACTTGTAAGGCCAGATTTTGACCATTCTCCGTTGCCATTTTTGGAGGAGTTTCGCCTATTCATTCTCAAGCTTGAGAGGTTTAAGTTAATAAATTCGTAATCAATTTATATCGATACGATGACGTTTATGATCGTATCTTGAAACTGACACACTCGTTGTGCGAAAATATCCGCACAGCTATAATCGAAGTTGAACAGTGATTTTTATCGTGCGTTGGTCAAAATAGGAAACTCGTTAGTTATATATATATATAACGAATAAATCATGAAACTAGGGTTTTTAAAATAAGCAGAACCGACGACCTAATGATTCGGCCATCGATCCTGCCTTAGCAATTATAAAAATCTACTCAGCCCATTCAAACCTACGAGCTCGCTTACTAATTTTAATGTTTTAAAAAGCAAGGGAAAATCTAGGCTGAAGCTATTAATTTAAACTAACCAAATGAAATAAAGATCGTTCACAAGGGTTACAAAATTATTTTTATTTGAAGTTTACAATGGCTTCAACTTACACGTGTTGTCTGCTTCACACCTCCAATCAGAATGTCGGTCTTTCCATATTCTCGATGTTTCCCCCGCTATTTTCCCCCTCCACTCCAAACAAACTCGTTACGAGCGTTCGAAAATGGCGGGAAAATCAAGAATACTTCAAGTTCACAATAATCACTTAAAATAACATTGATTTCGACACAAAAACTCTATTTAAATTAAATAATAATTATTTGAGCATTTTTGAAGGCGATTAAAACAAAATAAATTAAACTGCTTACAAATTCAGACATTCACGACTTGCTCTCAATGTTACGCAACAGTGAGGGATGGATCTCTTAAAGACTTCTAAATTTATTAATAATTCCCTAAACATTTTAGAATGCTATTTAAACTAGATAGCTTCACATTTACTTTACAATTCTTTTAAACAAGGTTCTGACGTAATGACAGATGGTCACAAAACTTTTAATATTACAAAATCGTTCAGATTAAATCTTAGATCTATTTCTAAATCCATTACTTATTATTTTATGATTTTCAGGTAGAAATACCGCTAGCTAAACCTAGGTTTTAACAAAATCACCCGCGGACTCATTATTAATTTAAAATTGGAATCTCAATGCTTACATTCAATCTCAAGCCTATTTCTAAATTCCTTATTAATTATTTAAGGAATTTTAATAGTAGAGAAATCTAACTAAATTACCATTTTCAAAAATTAGTAGACTTGAGTACTTGGTATCAAAACATTATTGATTTATAGAAAAACTAACTAATCATAAATTGATAACTTAACTCTTAGTTTAAATATTATTTTAAGATTTATGATGGCAATTTGCAGATATTACTAAGGTTATCATAGAAGCGTTGTTGTTTATAAATAAGGGTTCTTCAAACTGGTCGGCTGAAGGTTCGCTGCGGCGACATATATATATATAGTTCTTAGTCAGAGTAGAGAGCTTTTATCACCAAAGCTCATTAACTTTTATTACCAAAGGTTCATAGTCAGTGTACCCACCTAGCTTAGATTTAGGTAGTAGGCACTAGTAGGTTACCCTAACCACAGATATCATAATACTATACTAGTACCCTAACAAATCAAAACCTATGTACCTAAGCTCTGACTAACTTTTATTACCAAATCCATCCAGAGTACCCACCTAGCTTAGATTTAGGTAGTAGGCAGTAGTAGGTTACACTATCTAATCAAAACCTATGTACCTAAGCTTTGACTAACTTTTATTACCAAATCCATCCAGAGTACCCACCTAGCTTAGATTTAGGTAGTAGGCAGTAGTAGGTTACACTATCTAATCAAAACCTATGTACCTAACCTCTGACTAACTTTTATTACCAAATCCATCCAGAGTACCCACCTAGCTTAGATTTAGGTAGTAGGCAGTAGTAGGTTACACTATCTAATCAAAACCTATGTAACCTCTGATTAACTTTTATTACCAAAGGTTCCTAGTCAGAGTAGGTTACCTCGCTTATATTTAGGTAGGCACTATACCTAGTAGGTTTACTAATCAGAACCTATGAAACCTCTGATTAACTTTTATTACCAAAGTCATTCGAACTCGATGACCAAAGTGCTATATTTAAATGAATAAACAACAGTCCGCATAATAGTTTAAAGCCCATTCCTAATTGAATAGATTTATGAACTTGGCTCTAATTGAGCTATTGAAGCCATTGTGCTAAAGGCAAATTTCGCTTTCGTTTCTCAGACAGATATACAATTAAAATGTTGTAACAGATGAATGAGTTATCGTTTCGACGCCAATTTACGGAGCTCTAAAGCTCTATAAAGTGGGAGGCGAATGACCTTCCGACTACGAAAATCTCTTTTAACTTTTCTACGTAGAACAGAGGTTCTACGTAGAGGTGGTAGGTACGTAGGTGTTTTCTTACCAAGTTTGGAACTGGCAAAGAATTGTCAACGGAAGAAAGCACGAAAACTCTTAAAACTGTACTTACGTTGCATTATCGAATATATTTGGTATTTATATATTCTGGGTAGAGGTATATTTATATTTTTTTTAAACAATACGGAAGCAGGAATTATATTTTATAAAGAATACTTAACAAATTTTAGTAAATAAAATGACTTATAAGTAATACCTACTTAAATATAATTAAAAGATAATTAACAACCATGCCATTTAAAAATAAAATCTGTTACCAAGCGTTAAAATTAACCAAAGCACGTCAAAATAATAATATAGTTAAACCTAATGAAAACTGAATAGATTTTTCCCGACTGCCTTGCAAGTTCCACAGTCAGGGTTATGTTTTTACATAATGGACATATAGGTTTTGTGAATTACATAGGTTCTATAGGTACTCTCAACGCTTCTCTCTACTAAAAAAGCCTGTTACATGCATTGCCTACCTTGGACCTGCATTAATTTGGATGAAAATCAATTTAAAGGCGAGGCAAGGATTTTTACGCTCGAAGGTGCGCATTTTCTCACGATGACGTTAGTCACGGAATAAATTGATGTGCCATTGACCCTTGGTTATTAACGACTTTTGATTTAATATGTTTATGTCACGATTGAAAAAAATAAAGCCTCTTAATTATACTAAAGAATAGGAAACAATAATGGCGTAGCTACTACAGTTCTACCTAATTATGGAGGCCCATACAAATGACTCTGAGTGAGGCCACTCAGAGTCGTTTATAGTTACTTAGGTCAAGTTTGACGTTGTTATTAAAATTTGAGTAAAGACCGAGTCTCATCTATAACCTACTAGCTACCTACGATAGAATTGACATTGAAGACTTATGGCATGGCGGCTCAAATTATAGCTATAATAGAAAATAAACTTTCCTAAGATTTCACAGCTGTCAGCAGCACCTATGGTTGTCACGTCCGTTATGGCTATTTTCCAGAAAAATCGTGAAATGGAGGTTAATGTTAAGTTTCACGTGAAAAATTCTCCGCCTACAAGCGCTGAATGTCGAGTAGGTAACCTACAAAAAAGCTTTCTCGGAACTTGGATATGTATGTATGCATAAGTACGGATCCGTACCTTACCATGTCTTAACTGAAGAAGCTACAAACTATAGTAGGAACGAGTACCAACCTAACTAGGCTTCCTATTTTAGTCTATCTGTTTGGCGTAGATTAAATCATATAATTATCACACATCATCAGCCTATACAAGACATAGGCCTCCCCTGATAAGCGCCTGAATGACTCGTTAGGTATCATTAGGGAGTACTGCCATAATTCCCACGCGGGGCATGCTCACTCGTAGCTCATAGATCTAGTGACCTCAACCGCAATCAGAATCTTTACTCAAGTTTATCTAAGTTTGACTCAGAGTTGATAAAAAATCTGAAAAATTAAAACTGCTACAATTCTGTAACTATAGGATCGTCACCAGACTTATAGTGGTTTAACACTTGCAGTGCGTTATCTATCTCTCTGGGTCTGAAGTCGGAAAGAAGAAGAGCATCTCTATCTACACGAAGGAGATGCTACTAGAAAGAGATGCTCTCTATTTCAACGCAGAAAGACCGCGCTTGGTAGACTAATATCGCTCTGTCTGAGCAGTACAATCTGAAATCAACTTTATCGCGTTGCGATTGGAATCTAACATGTACTTTTTCCAGGCTAAAACGTAGGTAGGTACTTAATGTATAACGGTCTTATGCCTGGTACCAGTCTGATAAGTCTGGTACCAATCTGATGCCGTGCTGATATGTTGGCGTCGATCTATAAAGGGACCGTCCGAAACAACGCCGCCGACATGACATTGTCACCGGAACATTAAAAGCTAACGGTTTGCTTGTTGGCTCCAAATTCCTCGGCAGTTGGTTTCACTCTACAGCGTAAGGAATGCAAGAATCAATAATTCACACGATTGTTCCTGATATCTCTATTAGTCCTGATGTCTTTATTAGGTATTTATTTTCTAATTTAAGTTAAATTTGGGCATGCTGACTAGTTGGTTTCCTCGTAGAAACTAAGTTCCACCACAATACTACGGTCCAGACTTAAAGAACTGCATAAGTAGGAAACAAACACCCCCATTAAATCGAAAGCTTATTTATTTTTACTCACTCATTCTATACTCACAAAAATCAAAAAGTAGTAAATTACGGTAAAATTAAGATAGCAAGCTGTTCTATACAAAAAAACTAATTTAATATTCAAATCACAATCTAATGTAGGAAGAGACTTGAACCTGAAAATCGAAGCAGCCTAATGTGCCTAGCTAAATAAATCTGGCTTTAAATAACTAAATATACCAAGGTCCAGTTATTTCATGCTATCATCAATCATCATCAGTGACACGGCACAATAATAGCTCTTATCGTTACCTAAGACTTCAAAAAGGGCAGTAGTCAATTTATCAACATGTTGATAGCTAAAATCGTTAAAAATAATTACTGTATACCGCCTCAGCCTCCCTTATGCAATAACGATTGTTTTTATGCGAATTACTTCCTTTGCTAAATTACTGGTGGGCATTATTTTTAAACGTCTTGATATTTGTAATCACTTAGACCTAGGTACATTTACATAACGAGATTTTTTGTGTCAAGATGTGTAGGTATTTCTTTTATTTTATATATTACTGCTGCGTCCCACGGAACGCTGCACCCGCGCAGAAATTACGTGATTTATTATTTACCATAGGTATAGTTTATTTATACCGTGTTTGAGTTAATCGAACCAAGGAAAGAGGATTTTCCATAGAAACTTTCCCACCCTATTTTACCCCCTCAGGGGTAAATTTTAGCCTAAAGATTAAGAGCCTATGTGTTATTTTAGACCCTAAACTATCACAAACTAAATTTCATCTAAATCGGTCAAGTAGCTACGGAGATACGTGATAACAAACATTTACACAAACTTTCGCATTTATAATATTAGTAGGAAGTTAGGATAGTAGGATTAAAAAAAGTATCTACACGAGGTATTAGTTACAATTTGAGAAATACCTGAGAGGTAGATAGCACGAACAGGTGCAAGTTAAAATGGCTGTTCCTCGTTACCACGCAATAAGACTATGTTGGTATTTCTCTGTGGTTTATGTTAACCTCAATCGAACACTTGTGCTGACAAAACAAACTGCTCAGGTACCTACCACTTTGGAAAATGTTTAAGTAGGCAAATAATCAGTGACGGGAACCCACGCGGAAAACCAGACGTAGAAATCGATGAACATCCATTAAAAAAAATAAAGTCATAGACGAACATAGAACCTCCTTCTGTTGTCGTTTAAAAATGTCCACCACTCAGAGTCAACCATTCTGAGCAGCAGCCATTTTACATACCTACCTCATTAAATTAGGTAGAACAGGGTCATCCCCCGTCTTGTTATTTTTTTTTTACCTAGATGGGAGATGGGGGACTTTGAATATTTCTAAGTTCTATAGGTAAGTACTTATGAAGCAAAGCAACCAAGATAAAAATGAAAGCAAACCTTATCCAAACCTAACAACGACAAGGAACAAATTGTTCGACGAAACAAAACATACAAACAGACAGACAGCGCCAATCTCGCTCCAATGTTCCATACAAGGCAAGAGACGAGAGAAAGGGTCTAACCGAGGATTAGACCATTTACCTTTAGTTTTCCTGTCCTACTTTTACTTGTCGATTTCTAAATTCATCACGTTCTTGACTATTTGCTAAACGACTTCAATAGTTGATCCAAACACCGGTGATGATACTTAATTTAAATTAGGTACTACATTGGAAATTAGTAATTACTATTTTTTCTCGCGGACCCATTTTTTCACCCGTTGTTATTGGCATGAAAAGAAACCTTTACAGAACCTTCTTCTTCTTAAGTTAATAAAGATCGAGTTATTGTTTAATAGAAACTTTTTATCAGTTCAGTAGTTTTGGCGTGAAATAGTCACAATCCTACTAACTATAGTTAGTAGGATTGTGAAAGTTTGTGAGATCTGTTTTTTTTTTACCTAGGATCTCCAAAACTACTGAACAGATCAAGATAAAATTTAGCGTACATTTCCGGTACACACGTAGGTACGTACATAAGTTAGGCTATGTTCCGCACAGAACATAGCCTAACTTAGATAAATAAATAAATAATGCTGGACAATCCACACAGCATCATCTCGCCCCAAGCTAAGCAGAACTTGTGTTATGGGTACTAGATGACTGATATACTTAATTCATTACATAAATAGATATTTTTTTATTATTAAATAGAAACGACCAGAACACCCGGAACAAATATTTGTAGATCGTACAAATATTTGTCCCAAAGCGGGAATCGAACCCGCAACCTCCTGCGCCGCAGATGGACCTTCGCCCGCCGCGCCACCGAGGTCGTCGAAAGAAGATAAAAGGCTACTTATTTTACCGAAAATACGCATGCGAAGCCGCGGGCAGAAGCTAGTGATCCATGAATCCAAGTGTGTAAGATCATACGCGTCTTAGTACAAAATGTACTGCAAACAAATATCGCAACAAATCGCGCGGCACAAGACGCGCTTCAAAATCGCGGGTGTGGGGTGGTAGAAAACTGAAATTATTTGTGAACCTACTTTACATTTTTCCGTGTTAATTATGTAAATAAAGTTCAACCTAAAACCATTTTAAGAAATCAAATAGTTTAACTACCAAAAAAAATTCGAATTCGACGGTCGGTACTTTTGAACCCACATCCTTCCCGGGAATGTGCCATTTTCCCGATAAGTAAAGGTAGGTCTTACGAGGTTTTTAAAGTAACTAGGAACCTACTTAGACCACAGATTAGGTAATGCTTAGGTCAACTTATTTAATAAAGTGCAATCATCAAAACTTCAACCATTAACTTAGATATCTAATTATTTAGAACTAAGACGATTAATCCTAAATATGTACTTATTACCTAACGGAAGCTTGAAATATAGGATGACTGAAATTTGAGATTGCTTAAAATTCACATAGAATTATTTTACTCTGAGATATTATGCTTCGTTGATCCGCAATTTTTCTCTCTCGTTTATTTTATTCTGCTTGGATTACGTTACGTTTTTTATATTATATATAATACTGTATTAAAATACCTACTTAACTATGATGCTGTTTTTTGCACGTTGTTATCGTTAATTAACTTCCAATTTTAGGTAGTACTAGGTATAAGGTGACTATCTTGGTGATTTTTTTTTTATATATTATTAATTTATTATGGTAGCAAACAGGCACGGAAAGCGGTCACCGCTTTTTGAATGCCTGCGACATCAGGGACATTATACGCGCGTTGCCGACCCTTTAATTTGATCTTATTATTATTTTACTTTTAACTTTTAGTTTATTGCGCACAATTAAAAAAATACACAAATGATCTCATTGCATTTTACTATAAAAACTTGCGTAATTTGACGAATTCATTATGAAGTAAACGGTCAGTGACCGCAGAGAAGCGGAATGCGCGCGACCGAATCCAACCGCGCAGGGATGAAACGTTGGTATACTTCCAACACAAACTAGGTTCGTAGCTAACCCGCTTACATTCTTAATGAACCTTATTGCAATTCATGAATTTTGCCATCACCCTGTGACATTCATGCTACTGATTTCCTTATTTTTTATTACCTACATATTAGCGCAAGACTACAAAATCTACCGATAGGCTTTTTATGTTTCCAAATAAAAAGCCTATTGGCAGCATTTAGATGTACATAATATGTATATCTAAATGCCTCAATCAAACTAGTTGAGGAAACATCTCGTTCTATAAATAAAAATTCTGATTCTATTTACCCTAGATAAGGTAAAAATACATCCAAATTACACTATTACTCCTAGCAAATAAGCAACATCGTTGCTTTTACATCATCCCTGCGACTTATTGACAAATCGTGGGTGTTGATTTCGTGCGATCTCCTTTTAGATGTGCCTAATGTATGTAGGCAGTGAGTGTTCTACAATGGATTATGTAACGCAAGGGTATTTCTCAAACACACCCACGCTGGTCTTATCAATCAGACCGAGCCGGTAATCCTTGAGGTCTACGATCTTATCAGCAGGTGGTATCATTTGAGTGGGCTGGTATTACAAGAACAAGATAGCAATAAAACTATCGCAGAGCAAAGCAAGACGGGCTTGAGGCAAACAGCATAGAGCTTGTGGACTTGTGCACCTGGAAAGGACTGCTTTCTGCAGCGGTGCTTTCCAGGTATACCTACGACAAGCACAAAAATGTGCATTTTAATAATAACTTTAACATTTAGATTAATTTTATATTGACAGCACGTGATGACAGACAAGACAGGGAAGCTATTTTACTGTAAAATGTATCCATCTAAAGATAACAAGTTTAAGGCAATTGAATGCACGTCTTTGTGTAATGAGCGCAGAGCTTCATAACTTGTCAGGTTTCAGTTGTTTTATTACAACTGTTCCTTAGATCTTTGAAATCCGTCATAACTCCTGTTTTCTACCAATACGGAGAGACATAAAATGCAAAAACAACCAACAGAATTTCGAATTCAAATCAATGATGATTATTGTGATTTTATTTTGACACCACGCTATTGGCTCAATATTACTTATACAGCAGCATACTTTGACATACCCTTAATTAATTTATTTATTATTTATTTCATTTAATTTTCTGTCATGTCTGTCTGTTTTTTTAGCTTTGTACCTTATGGTGTTTCCTGTAACGAAATACCTATACATGTTATTAATTTATTAAATTAATTTATTAAAATAGTACATAAACATAGAATGTAACGACATCAAGTGTAACATCAAGTGTACCTACGATGGAATAAATACAAATACAAAATACAAATATTTGTAGGTTGGTGTAGTCAAGTACACCTTTCGGAATTAAAGAAGGCATTATACGCAGCAGTGTCATAAAAAAACTAAGTACAGCATACGGTTTGGTGCAAATGGGCCCACAAAGGCAGGTTTAATTGAGCAATTTAATTCCGACAGGTTCATGACAATCAAGGCATCCTACGCAAAACTCTCATGTTGATGATGACAGTATCTCACTTTGACTAACCCAACATAGAAAACGAACTTTTTATTCCAAACAAAAGAATGTTGTGGCGATCTATTGTTTTGGTCAATGGTGGGACCATGGCTTTGCGTAACATGATACCGCCCTGCATACTCGTGGGAGTCCGCAGTTTCCCTTGAGCGGGTCCAATTCTGATGTCTTTGGTCACGGTGGTGGGGCTCCCAGACCCATATTATGTGACACCTCTTTGTATTTAGACCTGTTTCTTTTGTTATTATTTTGCGCGGTTTGTAGTTGAATAAAATATCTCGTCTGTCTGTTAGATATTTTTTTGGCATCCCAGTATTTTTTTTCGGAGTTTACTCGGCAGTTTTTCATTGTACGTTGTTTACAGTAGAAGAAGAAATTAATAAGTTCAGGAATAGCTATATCATATTAGGTAGGAAACTTATAACATGAAATGCGCATCAAAAGTTTCGCTTCCGATAGACAGTTTTATCGACCAGTAACTTTTGATGAGCTCGTTTTATACGAGAATCATACAGAATTGATTTTAATATATAAACTTTATTGAAATAGGGATATTTTCGATTTTTTAATTACCCACTGCAACTTTGGTGTTCACAAATTATTGACGAAGCGCGTTGAAATCTTTTGTACGAAAAAACTCGAACTACAAAATTCTTGAATCTACATCGCTAGAATATTCTACGTTAATAATCGGTTCCGACCGTCTATAATTTGCCCTGGAATCAGGAACGAAACTAGACAACCTGTCAGTGTCCCACCCCGCCTTAATGGATACCACATTCCATATTGAGTTAACCTCGCTGTTGGTACTTGGTTAATTAACACTGGTTCTAGCGTACCTGCCTACCCTACCTACTGCCAAGGCGATTTTCATTTGATGCTGGTTGTTTTGCTGTAGTCTTAGCAGGGTACTCACCAGTGTTAGGCGAGCGCAGCGAGCACGATACGTTACGGCGGCGGTGCTAAAATACATTTATTGCAATTACATGTAAAAAGATGGTAAATACAGAAGAGATATAAGAAGACAAGACGATCGCGCGCCTGTTTTTATTTTTAGGCAACCCCCTCTGGCTGCTCGCATCTACGAAGGTGATGCTTTCACACAAGTAGGTACGCTTTTTTTATGGAGGTAAACTCAATGATCGAACTCTAGGTAGGTATCTTACTACCTACCTACATAGGTACCCAGTATATGAAGGTACCTTTGCATGCGTGGTACCTATACCTACTTTGTCTTAAACTTGATCTCCGTGACGGCGTTCACGCCTTTTTTTATACTCCATTTTGGCGGAACCAGCAACAACAAGCATATCAAAATTTATATTTTTCCGGAGGTAAAAAGCAAGCGAGATAATGTCATACGTAGTTAGGTTCTTTGTTTTTGCGAGAAACTTTATACCCCGCTATGCCCTGCTGTATTAAAAATCTACTAATAACTTTGACGCCGCCGCCGTCGTCGTCATCAAATCAAAATCAGCGACGACGGTTAGTGCCGATGTTGGTTTAGCGGCAGCTCTATGCTGGGGAAGGTAATCGTTCAATCAGGCAGCTTCATCGGTTAATGTATGAAAACTCGTGTCAAAAACTGCAAAACAACTGTTTAAAATCATCAATTAACCCATCTGTTGGTGAACTTGGGTCTTACGTCTGTGTTCACCAAACGATAATTGAACAATTATGCTGGTTCGTCGGTTAACGTTGACGTTTAAGGTATGAAAACTTATGTCAAAAACGTTAAACAATTGTTTAAAATTTGACCATCCGTTGGTGAACTCGGGTCGTCCATCTGCCGCTGATTTATAAACATCACACAGTGTTCAGTGTGGAGTCCCACAATGTGGACAATCTTCCTTGACGCATTCACTGCCCAGTCTACACAGAGCGACACGCAGCCCCGCAGGGGCGTGCATCTTCACACAGTGAATAATCGACGCGACTATCCAGAAGGTAGCCACCAATTTGGCCTTAGACTTAGAATTGCGTTCTGCGGATCCCTGTCACGTGGTTCGCCAAAGGACAAGAATAATGGCGGTTATTATAACTGTGACAATAGACCAAATCACATTAAAGATAAACCATTCTAAAAATGCACGCCGCTTTTACTTTAAAAGCTATTGTAGTTAGGCGAATTCATTACGGATGTAAGGGATGAAACGTTGGTGTTCTTCCAACACATATAAGGTTCGTAGTTAACCCGCTTACATCCGTAATTAATGCACGCCAGAATGGTTTATACTACACTTATACGTCTACGTCTACACTTATATTGTAATTACGAAAGTTTGGATGGATTTGGATGTATGTTTGTTACTTCTTAACGCCAAATCTACTTTCGGTTTTAAATTTAGCATAGATGTTGGTAATTTTATACCTGAATAAATTATATAGGTTACTTTTTATCCCGAACGCGTGAAAAACCGCGGTTAATATAGCTAAAATAAATAACAACAAATACTTTTTATCTTTCGTGTTCATCATTACAGATTTACAGAAGGGAACATCGGAAGGTGGGCGACGGCATTAGACTGAACTGAATTTAGTTTCTTAATGTTTTTCTTTTTCAAGAATGCCCTTCTATATCCGCCATTTTCCAGTCTGTCAATTGGCTCCAATCCGTATTCTTCTTGCGATGCGGTCAGCTGTAAGGCAACTGCGGGGCAAGAATGACTTATTAAAGGGATATAATTAATTGCATATGAAATTAAATAATCACCTATTAATTTCTGCACAGCATATTATACTGATTGCACAGCAAATTAACCAGAGCCTACCGACCTGGAGGCATCTCTCTCTCTGGACTCAACTCAAAATTTGGCTCTGGAAGCCCTTTCCCTTATATTAACTTACTCCTAACGAAGCCCGCGAAGTGGGGGGGCGAGGGGTTCATGGCGTCTCCATCACTGAAAGGGCATGTATAGGTGCACCTAAAGCCCGATTTTGAGTTGAGTATTTTGCTGTGCAATCAGTAATATTTTGCATATGAAGTAATAAACATCCATCCACCATCTAAACATCCAAATTTTCGCATTTGAAATATTAATGTCATGTGATGTACTGTCCGACGTTCACCAAAAGATAAATCGGAGGATTAGCAGCTTCGTTCATTAACTTTGTCTTCTTATAATGTATGAAAACGTCTGCCGAAAACGGCAATTATTATGTAATTGCCCGACTTAGTTTGTTGAAGAACACATGCCTTAGTTACAAGTTTACAGTTTTTCGCACCCCATGCTATTTTCACATCATATCTACAGTCGGCGGCACTAAGATGTTACCTAGGTGCTAATGTATTCAACAAACAATAATATATATAATGTAATATATGTAACAACAAAGGGTTTTGCTGTGGCACCAAAATTTACTTTTACTTTGGCTTCCTTTTATCAAAGGTTTCTTTCTTGTTAGAAAATAATTCATAGAAGGGTTGTTAAGAGGATTGGTAAGAGCAAGTTATTATATATTACTCACGAAAGAAGATCACACAGTATAGGAGAATTCTGTGCATATTTACAACCAATAAGTAAATTTATAATTAAAATACGTTGTTGCCTTGTTGCTGTAATAAAACTAGTTTCACAATAATTTCATACAAAAATCTAAAACTAATTAGAAATAAATTTCTAATAAAAAATTTAATTGATTTTAAAAGTTCGTTAACGTTTACAAGCCAAGTAATTATTATTTTGGCATTGATTAAATGCCAAAAGAATAATTACTTGGTTTCTGGGTGTACCTAATCCATAACTCATCCTTGATTTTTAGATCTGACTTAAACAATCTAGCTATATTAGTACCAGAATACCCAAAAAAAATTGGTAGATACAAGCAATAAACTATGAACGGGGTACAATACAAATATTCTTTATTGCACACCAAGAAATCAAAAATAACAGAAAACATAAACAAACACAGATAATGTACAATGGGTGGCCTTATCGCTAAGAGCGATCTCTTCCAGGCAACCTTAGGATGGACAAGAAGTGCTCGAAAAAGTATATTATACGGTCGCGTGAAATCAGAAATAATTTTTAGGAAGAAAGAAATAGACTAAGCTATCTAAATTATACTTATAACATAAATATATACATATATACTGTACGTAACATAAATAAATATGTACGTATATAATAATAATAAATAGGGTACCTACTCACAACCCTTTTCATTAGGGGAGGTCTATGTCCAGCTGTGGACTAATATAGGCTGATGATGAGTAAAAAAATATCTATCTATGTAATGTATTATTGTATTAAGTATATCAGTTATCTAGTTCTCATGACAAAAGCTTTGCTTAGCTTGGGGCTAGATGATGCTGTGAATTGTCCTACATTATTTATTATTATTATTATTATTATTTGGTGAAACTTAACTAACTTCAGTTAGTTTTTACCAAATATTCTTACAGTCTTAAATAAAGGGGCGGTGAATTTCATGATCAATGCTTAGGCACCTCTTCTACTTCCTATTCTACTAATATTATAAAGCCAAAAGTTTGTGAAATCTGATTTTTTGTAACCTAGGATCTCCGAAACTAATAACGGCTCAAGATGAAATTTGGCGTACTTTTAGAGCAAAGCCAAACTTAGATAATAGGCTACTTATTATATCGAAAATACGCGCGCGAAGCCGCGGGCAGAAGCTAGTAGTCATATTTGATCCCTCTTATGCGTCACCACAAGGGGGATCAGACTGGAATAAAAAAATATTTTAAATAATGACGATCCCCCTGGTGGATCACAACAAGGGGGATCAGACCGGAACAACTCAATAAAAACAACAAAATATCTGTTACATTCGAAATTTAATTTACTGTCAATCAGATAGGATTAAACATCGGAAGGTGAGGAACGAGGCCCTGAGGAACACGGTGTTTCTCTTGGTGGTGGGCCTTCTGGATTACCGAATTCAAGTTCAGCTTATGCTTCAATTTCCCTCTCACGTTTTTTTGAATATTCCCGAAAGCTCGTCTGTAAGTATCGTCCCGGTAATAATTATTCGGTGTGTCTAAGTCAAAAGCCTTTCGTTCGTGTGAGTCCATTGAATTTTCTTCTTGTTCCACGGATAAATGCAAAGCAACTGCAAAAATAATAATAGACAGGACACTTAAGGGTCCGGCGGAGGATCAATTTCCCATACAAACGTAGTACCAAAATGATTTGTAATTTAAGAATACTTTCACCATGGTCTGCTATTGTTTGTATTAAAATAGTATTTATCTAGGTTCCTGACACAATTATTTTTCAAAATACCTTTCTAAAATGAAATTATACCGAATCGCATTTTTACATCAAAGAATGAATGTTTTCATAGTATTTTTCTAGATAAGTATTTTGAAAAAAGCTTGTGGCAGGAACCTAAATAAATACTATTCTAATACAAATAATAGCAAACCATGGTGATAATATTCTTAAATTACAAATCATTTTGGTACTACGTTTGTATGGGAAACTCATCCTCCGCCGGACCCTTAAGAGACAGAATTTGATTATACAACCAATCTGTCTGTGTTTCTGTCGAGTGTTTTTATATATATTAGAAAGAGTGCCACGGAAAAGGTGTACGAACCAAAAGGGGGTGACACTGGAGCCTGAGGGGATCTACTTGTGAATAACGATTTTTTTATTTTTTTGTTGGAAAAACGTTAGTTTTTTTGCGTTGTTCTTTTTCATGTTCTTTTATACGCACTCTTGCATTATTAAACATAACATAAATTGCACAAATGGTTTCAGCTTGTTTTTTCAGCATAACCAGTATTTTGTCATGAAAATGTTACAAAAGATGATGTAAATCTTTGAAGTTTCAAAACAATAATAACAATGTAAGTCCACGCAAAAGAACACGAATTTAAAGAATCTCTAATTTATTTCAAAATGAGGAAAAATGTTCGCAATTCAAAAATTCGTAGAACAAGTGTTGAATAAACAACCGATGACAAGAATCACCCCTTTTCAGCTTAGTACACCCTTTCCGTGGCACCCTGTACACATGTAAAAAAAACCTCAAAAGATCGACCTTCCGTTTGTTGCAGAGATTATTAACATTAACTAGAGATGAGATACATAAATCCTTCGCCCATTGTAAGCTTAAATATTTCGACAGATCTAAAAAGACACACCCAAAAATTAAAAATGGCAGGCCTCGGATGACTCTTATTCCAGTATCTCGATTCCCGAGGCTTCCGTCGTTTGGGACCGCTAGATAAGGGACCGCGGTCCCATTCGCCGGATTGATTTATTTTTATTATTTTTCTTCCGGGATCCATTGAATAAGTTGATTGGATTGGAAAATGTATGGTCGGCCTAGGATATCTAATTATTTTAAATTTACTCACATAATAAGATAACAAAGCATAGTGGAATTCCGTGCATTTTTCAGCCGATAAGGAGGTACTCAAATGGCAGTTGTTGTAAAAATGTAAGTTTCGGAATCGGAACAATTTCATTCGAATCGTTAATTAAAACCTATAATTTGATTTATACTTCGATTAAGTTTACATGCTAGACAATTAAGGTAGAAACTTACCCGGCATGTTAAACTACGTTGTAGGAAACGAACAGATAGGCCATTAATGTTTCCAAAGATAGATTGATTAATTAATTACTATTACTTATTTATTACTTTCCCTATTATTATTTTAGCACCTTAGTACAGTAAGTAGGTACTTGGCCTAGCAAGAGGTATACATATACATGGATAGATAGATCGAAAACACTTTATTATACCACACAAATACAGGAAACAGTACAGAGAAAATGCTTAGAAAAAAAAAGGAAAGGGCGGCCTTATCGCTGAGAGCAATCTCTTCCAGGCAACCTTGGGGTGGACTAGAAATGAAAGAACAAAATAGACGGTGGCACTGATTATATATACAGATACTTACCTACTTAAAGAAAAGGAAATAAATACTTACACTACATACCTACCATAATATCTAATTCCGTGGCGTCAACTTGAGAATAATGATTTTTGAAGTTCTTTTTTTTTCTGTTTAAAATAAATGTGGTATTTCTTCCTATTCGCTTTCTTTTACACCCATTCTTGCATTATTTAACATTACAAAATATCTCAAAAATGTTTTTTTGCTTGTTTTTTCAGCAAAACCAGTGTTTCGTCATGAAAGTATTACAAAATAATAATGTAACTCCTTTAAAATTTAAAAACAATAAGTAATAATCATGTAACAACGTAATACGTAGAAATGTACGAATATGAAGAAAAAATTTCTTGACATTTTTTTTATCGAAATCAAAAAAAAATTAGAACCCACCCCCTCGATGTCCAGAATCACTCCCTTTCGGCTTAGTACACCCTGTATATTCTTATATATAAAATTCTCGTGTCACAATGTTCGTTCCCGTACTAGATTCTCATGAAATTTTGTGAGCATATTGAGTAGATCTGAGAATCGGCCAACATCTATTTTTCATACCCCTAAGTAATAATTTTAAATTTCCACGCGGGCGTAGCCGCGGGGCGCAGATGGTATATATATATACAATGTGTCTGGTCACCGGTGTCGGAGACTTTGGGGGGGTGAAATACGGTAAATTTTATCGAGAAATCACTATCCCTATTTTTTTTTCACTCTCCATGATAAAATGGCAGCCATTTTGTTTTCTGTTGCCTCGAAGCACGGGTGCTTGTACTGATTAAGGTATAGCTACCCATGTAGAGGTCTTAGGAAAACGATAGAGGACTCATTTGATAGCCAATAATGTAGACAATAAAGCAATGTTAACATTGTTGCAATTTCTATTTTATAATAAAAGAAAAGAGAATTTATAAAACAAAAAAAAAGGTTTTCTTAACAATTTTTTTGAAATTATTAGCTTTTTCATAAAATCGAAACCGTCAAGCTACATGTTTTTTGTTTTTGAACGATAGTACAGAATGTGTGCTTCAAAATAAGTCTTGCATCTTAGCCCTAAGTAAGATAGTTTATTTAATTATTAATTAAACCGTTTTATGTTTTATAAATTTTCTTTTCTTTTATTATAAAATAGAAATTACAACAATGTTAACATTGCTTTATTGTCTACATCTAGGCTATCAAATGAGTCCTCTATCGATTTCCTAAGACCTCTACATGGGTAGCTATACCTTAATCAGTACAAGCACCCGTGCTTCTAGGCAACAGAAAACAAAATGGCTGCCATTTTATCATAGAGAGAGAAAATAAAATAGGGATAGTGATTTGTCGATAAAATTTACCGTATTTCACCCCCCCAAAGTCTCCGACACCGGTGACCGGACACATTGTATAATGTATACACATTAAGACTCTAACTGGGACATGACACGTCCCCCTAATGAGCGTCATAGCGCCCTGTCTTCAGCTTGCCGAATCTAGCATCTGCCTACAGTCTTTCGCAGGTCGTCATGCCACATGCCCGGAGCACGTCCTACACTACGTTTGCCGAGTCGCGGTCTCCACCTACTCAATAAATAAATTCTAAACCAAAATCATACAGCCAAAGCACTTTTCTACGGCAAAACAACTTTTATTTATTAAACTTGAGTTTAGATAGGTGCCTTTGCTATCTATAAGTATCTTTATGTACCTTTACTCTTAATATTGTAATAAAATTACAAGTATAGGTACCTACTTATAGAAAACTAGCTTGCCCGCGGCTTCGCAAGCGTTCTTTCTATGGAAACGTTCAAATGTAATTTCTATCCCATGGGAACTGATTTATGGGATAAAAAGTAGCCTATGTTTGATTCCAGGCTTAGAGCTACACCGATGCAAAATTATAGCTCAATCTGTTCAGTAGTTTTGGTGTGAAGACGTAACAAACATCCATCCATCTATCCATCCATCCATCCATCTATCCATCCAAACTTTCGCATTTATAATATTAGTGTGACTTACTTTTAATATTGTAATATAATTACAAGTATAGGTACCTACCTACTTATAGAAAACTAAGAAGCATAAGTAGAGCTCTTCCTCTACATATTATGCATACCACCTATGCTTCTTTGCTTCAGACATAACGGACAAAAGAACGTGACATCCTGCGCTTAAATTGTTAATTTGGCAAATGAAACCAGGCTAATTACATAACTCGAGAGTATCGCAAAAAATTGCAAAAGGGCTTCCTGTATTCTGTGTCTGTATTTTAAATTGCAATCAACGAAAATTAAGTAAAAACTTTTTCGTTTTCACGCCTACCTTTGAAGCTTTGAAGCTTGCCAGTAATTTAGTTGTAGGTCGTAGTTTTCCATCTCCCATCGGATGTGGGCGTGGGAATGAGAAATTGATTAAGACCATATCAACAACTGGCTGTCTCCCATCACACTGCATTTCCGGTTCTGCTGAAGATGTCGTCCAAGCCTGCGACTTCGTCAAGAAAGTCTTACAGATATATTCCGTTACGAGCGATACTTCTGTGGCAGGTCAGCATGTGTGTTGCTGACACACTTTGATCGATTACCGACGATTATGCGTTGGATATCGGTCGAGTGATTTTACGATTAAGGTTTAGATTTTACGATTAAGGTTTAGATTTAGGTGTCATTGTAAATCGATTTTTCGTTTTAGTAGGATCTTAAGAGCGTCTAATTTGTAGCACGAGTCGAATCAAAACAATGTAATTTAAGACTTGGTTATGCTATTTAAATGTAACGAAATGTCCATATAATAAATGATTGAATAAAAAATTACATTAGGTATTCAATAATAAATTACAATCATTATATAGTATCCGTTAAGCTACCTCTAGATTGTTTGCAACAGTCTGCAGTGAGCTCAATTCTTTCAATTGTAAATACTAGTTATAATTTATTTCTATTATTTGATTGTAATTTTCTTTGTGAATAATTTATAAAATTTCATTATACTTACTATTCATTTTTATTCAATCATTTATTAATATATGCCCACATTTGTTTACACTTATTATAGTTATTATTATTATACATCATATCTGAATAATGTTACATTAAGAAAAAAGATTTAACCGAGAACAAATTAAGACAATAGCTTGTATAATAAAATCTCGAATTGAGATGTATAATTTGATTGTTTTCAAAAAACTTAAAATTGACTTCAAATCCCTTAATTTTAAACTGACTTAATTCTAAACTTTACTACTAATACCTCAGGCAGGAGATATCAAAATCCATATTTGACGGAGAAATACATTAAAAAAAACATACAACCGAACATGGAACCTCCTCCTTTTTAGAAGTCGTTTAAAAAATAATGAATACACAATGACTAATTAATTAATTACTTTGACTTTCGACAGTTAAGTCTAGTCTAAATAATAGTTTCATTGCCCATTGAATCAAAGAAGTGACGCAATTACTAAAAGCTATTAATTAATTAATGTAATCCTCGTTAATACGGTATTACATAAGACTTTCTTGGAGCTATAAAATAATGTGTCCATTGTTGTGGTGTGAATGGGCCTTTATTGTAATGTAGTTAACAATAACAAACTGTCTGGCTTTGCCCGAATTTACACGTAAGAGTCGTGTTAGAGCTTTATTCATACAAACTGAGGAATACGATGCGGTGCTTGCTTTCAAGGCTTTGCGGAAAGTTCGTCTAAAAGAATTCGTCTAAAACAATTCGACTAAAAACATTTCAACTAGTAACAATTCGACTGCGACAACTAGTAACAATTCGCCCGTCCAACCGGACCGGACGGTTGGACGGGCTTTGTTAGGAGTAAGTAAGTTAATGTTGACCGGGGGGGTGGGAGGCCACAAGTCGGGTCAAATCAAGGTCGAATTGCTTTCGTCGAATTGTCATTAGTCGAAATGTTTTAGTCGAATTGTGTTTTAGTCTAACTGTTTTAGGCGAATTGTATTAGACGAATTGTTTTAGTCAAATTTTCCGTAGACGCTTTCAAGAGCACCTTAGGCCCGTATTTTGAACGCGTGCTCAGTCATCACATCACTCAATGCTTGAGTAACGAAGTGCTTGAGTAGCAGAAAAGTAGACAGCTAAATTTGCGTGCAACATATTTATGCTTTAGTTTAGTTTCCAACGCGATAATCCCACGCGCAAGGATTGTAGTGGGAGAACACATTTATTCTCTGTGTACCTTACCTAACTAGTACGTATAGCTATAATAAAACAACTTCTGCCCTGTTTATTTTTATATCTATGTGAGGGTAACGGTGTTGATTAATAATAATAATAATGTTTTATTCGGTAATAAAAGATACATTACAAAATACAAGTGATTGCGCTTATAGAATAACACTTAGAATAAGTATCTATTTAATTCGGCTAAGAGTGTAATTGTTTGCTTCCCCGAATAAATAAAAACTAAAACTAATGCTTTTCTATAGCATAAAGGTCAAGCATAAATCTATAACTGGGCAAGCTTTCATAATACGGGTTTTAGTATTTGTCGGTGGGTACATCAAGAACCTTTGATACCATGTTTAATTATTAAGAATGGTTTGATTTTTTAATAGATTTGACTGGGTTTTCTTGTTAGTGTGAAGCTTACTTTAAAGATATACTTCTCTGGATCGACTAATTATGATCTCTTTAATTCTAATCTTAAAAAAAAACAATGCAGTCACCAGCTCCAAAAGAGTCCCGAAACCACTGTCCAGGTGCCTACCTATGTATACGTATTTACGTATCTACTATTTATTCGATACAACATACGAAACGCGTTTGTAGGAAAACGGCGCTACGGAACAATGCTTCTAATTGTGAGTAAGGATTATACAATCTGACTTGAGATAATCTATTACTTTACTTTTATACCTATCAAATCATAAAATCTGCACCGGAAGAGTAGAATTAATTTAATTCTATTTTCGATATTCTTATCGCGGTCGGAAGAACCGTTTATCATTCCGAATTCATCATCATCATTGGCCTTATTCCGTCTTTATAGACGATTTAGGTAATGTCCGTGGTGGTCATTCCGAATTAATGATTCAATAATTAACAGATTGAGAGAAACTAAGATGAATATTAATTTACGAAGTTAATTAATCCAATAATTTGATGTTATTGCAAATACTAAAAAGCGACTGAGTTCTTTTATATTTTCACAAATAGTAATCCCTCGGGAATAAAATGTATATGGGACAAAGATATTTATGTCTCTGATATGGGCCCGCCGCGGGATCATTTTCTGTACAATGGGTACCAATAGAATCATCGAAATCATCAAACGAACATCCTTCGTTTATTAAGTCGGTTAAAAAATTAGAGAAATGCCCTGCCCAGCCTCGCGACACGGGGAAGTAAACTGGCATCTGCGTCTTGGGCCTTGATAGAGTTAATATATCCAGTTGCTTCTATCTGAAGAAAACAAAATAACCTTTACTTTAATAAAATAAAGTAGGTAGGTAGTTTTCGTTTTCAAATGATGACTTTCAAATTCTACCTGCGTTTCATTTTACGAATGATGACCGAATTGAACTTGACCTCAAACAAAACAAGTAGTTACATAGGTAGTCGATTAGCAATGATTTGATAAAAAATATTATTCTGCTCATTAATTATTATCCAACATCAAGTATACAATTATACAATCTCACACAAGTATACAATCCGTGACTGAAATCATCTACAATGCAAGACAAATTTGTACTTAATCTGTTATGCGCTCTAGGTACTCTACATTAAAATTGTTTTTAACCCCCGACTCAAAAAGAGAGGGGTGTTATAAGTTTAACATGTCTGTCTATCTGTGTATCTGTCTGTGATATCGTAGCTCCCAAACGGATGAACCGATTTTCGTTTAGTTTTTTTTTGTGTCGTAGATAATTTTATCCCGAGTGTTCTTAGCCATGTTTTATGAGAGTCTGTCGTGGGGTTTTTAAAATTTCAATTTTGTTCTTGTTAATGTAGAGTGCTCTACTAAATTTCGTAGCTGTTTAAAACGCCTGTCTATTTCACAAAAGCAATCATCTTATATTGCCGCTGAAAATGCTCCGGGGCCCTTCCATTTTAACGTCCGAGAGTATTTACCTTATTATATCACTGTAATAACAGTGTATTAATAAAACCCTCATAAAGGAAGAACCTACAAGTAATACTTGAAGGAAATCCTGCACACTATAGATTTCGAGGTCATGATCATGGTTATTTGGTCAAGTTTCTCTCGCCTCTACAAGATTATAATATTAGGTAGATTAGGTACATTATATCAAAGTCCTTCTCCCATAATCACCTATGATAATTATCAGCCGGCAAGTTGCCTTGAGAATGTTCGTGACGCCACTGCTGATTGCTCATTAATTCCATTTGAGAGCCCACAGTCAGTCAGTCGGGCGTCCTGGCGCCGCCGGCCGCGCATCGATATCATTCTCGCCCCCTTACGTGGAGCTAGTAGCAAACAGGCTATAATTTCCACGGGAATCGCAAAGTTCCTCGATTTCTACAGTGTTTTGTTTTCCTCTATCGACGATAGAAACACGCAAGTTGGAAAAAGACAAACGCTTTGTAAGCGTTTTTAAGGGCTATGCATAAGTCCCGTCCCCCGCGCATGCGTCACACAACCCCCCAAAACGCATGTGCGAGGCAGACACAGCGCGACTCGCAAAGTTGCGACATCCACTGTCGCATAATTGATTGTCCGATACTGACATTGAACGCTCGGTCGATTACGACCAGTTATTTGCTTACTGCTACCGCGGCTGTTCGTTTCCAAACTCAATCCCTGTGATATTCTAGTCAACCTCTCAGAGTAGACACTCTGAAGAGTAGAAACATCCCTTGGATGCCGCGTGTGTGATAGTGATGTGCCATAAGTGATCGCAGTAAACATGGAAGTGGTCAAGGATAAGCCTGGGGGCCGTGAGGAGTTCGATGATGACCAAACGTCTCGGAGATCGATGTTGGACGGTAAGAATAAGAAACCTATCGATTAAATCAGTTATATGTATATCTCTGGACAAAGCCATGCTTGGAGGAAACAATTGCGGTGCATATAGGAACACATCTGATGTCATTTATAAACAAAGTAGTATAAATTATATATATCAAATCGGCAGTCAAATAAAATGAGAGAATAATCAGTAGAATAGTAAGCAGGGGCAAAGATCGCTGATGACGTGAGTGGTCAATGACAAGTGGAAGGTTGAAGCCGTTGAATCTGAGGGAGCGCGGAATCTTATTGATTTTCCGCAACACAGCGATCTACTGTTTACACTCGCGCAGCATCTGTTTTGCTTATATCTAGAAGAATCTTCGCTTCCTGATTACTAAGGCTAATGCAACGAGTTTATTATGATTTGACATTGATGAGGTTCCAGATAATGCAATTGGAATGCAATAATAGAGCCAAAAGACAGTAAAAACGGGTTGGCTATAAACCTTGATTGGTATGATACGTTGGTTCTCTTCATCAACAATAAGGTCGAACCCGTTATTTCAGAATATTTCACGAGTCAAATCACGAGAGCCAAAAGACCTTACTGGATTCTTTGAAAGTAGACCAAGCAACATAGAGAACAATGTGACTCAACACGATAGTTTACATTCTTGGAAGCAAAACCTTTTACTGCTAAAAGCAAAAGAAGCTATTGTTCAATTCCATGAACAATGGTAGCTAAGCGACAGTTTTCTTTAACCAGTGAATCATTGAGACCGGTAGTTTAAAGTTTTGTTTTTAATCTTTTAACCCGTTGACATTGAAACGACTTCTCAGAGGCAGATGGTTCCTGTTTTGGCAAGCGACTCATTGTAGCATGCTTGCACGATCGTTCACCCCGGCTCCCCTCCCTGGCAACATTTATAGGGTTTAAAAATCGATAGCGGCAGCCCTATACGATTACCTATTAATATTTTAACCCGATTATTTTTAAGTCGTTCGTTAAAAATTGGAATCCCCTGATCCTCCGACTTTCTTTCTGATTTTTGGTCTTATTTGGACCTTTTTTAAATTAGAAATCCCCTGATCTCTCACCTTTCTTTCTGATTCTTGGTCTAATTTGGAACTTTTTTTAAATTTGGTATGCCCTGATCTCTCATCGTCTTTCTGATTCATGGTCTTAATGGATTTTTTGTCCTTTTTCACTTGCTAATTGTTTTTACTCATCAAGCCACGCGTCAAAACTGACAAACCTCTGAGGGTTATCGCAATTGAACCCATGCCGATTTAGATTTCACAATCATCACATTTATCTACTACCCTACATGATGTGCGGATCATTTGAAAGAGAAAGAAAAAAAAGCAATTTACTTGGTTATTTCTTTTAAATTCGCTTCAAAAATACAAGTTAATAATCAGACAGCAAGTCGTTTGGTTTCTTCTGTATGTAAATATTTATTTGATTAATAAATCCGGTTCTACCGAAACTAAATTTGAACGTGAGTCAAAATTATGTTTACCTGATTTTAAAGATAAATTGATTAGAATCACTTGGTAGGTGTTAATTTTAACAATGTTTGTAATTTTATTGGGGTCGACGTAAACGTTACGTATTGAGTTATGTTCACATTCACCAAGTTTCATGTTACTGCGGTTTTAGTTACCGATTGTTGAATCATTATAACAAGCTCTTGGAAACCAATCAACCACGGGCAAAGAACTTATTACCTACTTAAAATAAACAGCCCCTATGGCATGAACACCCCAGGCGAAGTATTTAAAGGGAAGAATTTAAAAACATTAAGTACGTTATTACTACTGAACGGATCGGGCAGAAATTTTGCATACAGATAATTCTAACATAGGCGTGGAATCAAACATATGCTACTTTATTCCATAAATGAGTTCCTATGGGATAGAAATCACCGTTAAACATTTCTATAGAAACAACGCGTGCGGAGCCGCGGGCAGAAACTAATTTATAATAATTTGACTGTTTTGAAAAACTAAAAAACAGACTTCAAATTCTATGTACACTGTTGACTGACTAATCCCTCGAAAATATTATTTTGTATGTCACAATAGCGAAAGAATTTTCAAAATAGCTCCTTAATGGACGGAAAAATCGACGAGCATACATAAAAAAAAAAACATACGAACATAGAACCTCCTCCAGTTTTTTGAAGTCGGTTAAAAAGAAAATAAATTGCGTCATATCGTATTTTATAGAAAAACACAACTTTAATGTTTGTTATTTCTTCACGGAAAACCACTGAACGGATCGGGCTGAAATTTTTCATAGATAATAAATAAATCAATAGATGTAAGTCTGGACCTGGAATAACACATAGGCTACCAGTATCAGAATACTTTTTTTAAGGACCTGTTTTTTACATAAAAATATTTTAAATCTATAGGTCTTACAAAAAAATATTTAGGTATCTATGTAGTGTATTGTATTAAGTATGACAGCTATCTAGTACCCATAACACAAGTTCTGCTTAGCTTGGGGCCAGATAATGCTTTGTGAATTGTCCAGCATTATTTATTTATTTACAGATTATATCAAAAAACGTACCTTTGTTACGTACCTACTAAAATATTGAGTCACTGATTCATCAGATGCTAACAAACTTCAAAGCACCTATCGTACTGCCATCTGCCGAAACATTTAATCAAGATTATGTAACATAATTTTTCATGAGTCTTCTATTTCCATCGGACAGAAGTATTTAAAAGTGATCAAATAACTTGTACTCTTATTCATTTATTCCCCGTAGCAGCTCAAGGCACACGTATCTCAGTAAAATAAATGAATTTTAATTGAATAGCTACAAATGAATTTAAAATAAAATAATAAATGATATTATTTTATTTATTTTTATTATTATTTTATTTTATATTCATTTGTAGCTATTAAATTAAAATTAATTTACTTTAGATAACCGTGATCTATAATTTGTTAGTAACAGAAATATCTCTTATCAAAATGTTGGTATTCTTAGTTTACCACATTTAATTTAATCAAATTAAATAATATAAAATTAAATTTAAACAAATTAAATAACATGAAATTAAATTAAATCTAATTAAATTAGAAATAAAAAGAATTACATTTAGACCAAGTAAATTAAATCAAAAGTTAATTTAAATAAATTATGTACACAAAATAGTATTACTTTTTGCACAAAGTGCTGCCATATCGGCGAAGACATTCTGTCAGCTACAGTTTGCAGGATGCTGTTGGGGCTATCCCGCACTTTTGAACCAAGCTATGATAAAAACTGCGTACCTCAGCTTATTTATACAGGGTGTCTGATATTGCGAGAATAATCCTGCAGGTGCGTGTGCGCCGATCACACACAAAAACAAAATAAAGTTAAACCTAACCATATTAGATTAGGACCTATGGTAATGTCGTGCTTAAGGCGAATAGTAGGGTGGACAGTGGCGCCACTACATATTTAATTTTATAATTACGTTATACACAGGAATTATCAAAAAATCGGACCGCGAGTATAATAGACGATATCTATCATAAGCTTTTTTTAAATGTATCTTTAATAGTTTTGTACTGTATTATTTAGGCAGATACTTGTTTCAAGAGTTTAGTTCCTATTGGTGGCCACCAAGCTCTCCAAACAAGGTTTTTGATTGAATAACACAAAACAAAACTATTACAGATACATTTAAGAAAAGCTTATGATAGATATCGTCTACGCGCGGTCCGATTTCTTGATAATTCCTTTGTATAACGTAATTATTAAAATTAAATATGTAGTGGCGCCACTATCCACCCTACTATTCGCTTTAATGACAATACTTACCAACTTCTTGGTTTTCTGAACAATAACCTAAGTACATACCACTTAATTAACATTTGACCCCAATAATAAGAATGTCCATAATGCCCATATCATGAACTAAACACGTCATAGAACATCATCATCATTATCAGCCTGTGTTAGTCCACTGCTGGACATAGGCCTCCCCTAATGAGCGCCATAGCGCCCTGTCTTCAGCTTGCCGCATCCAGCATCTGCCTGCAGTCTTTCGCAGGTCGTCATCCCCCTTGCCGGAGGGTGTCCTACACTACTTTTGCAAAGTCGTGGTTTCCAATCAAGAACACGTTTCCCCCAGCGCGGTTATCGGTTCTTCGCGAGATATGGCCGGCCCACTGTCACTTCAGCTAGTTCTTAGAGCTATGTCGATAACTTTGGTCGTAGACCGTCATATAACATTATCTACGGTCTAATCTGGCACCACATGCAGCTAATAATATATAAATAATCTGTTGAGAAAATAATATTTTCTGCGGAGCTATGTTTCTGTTAGTGTTAGGCATGATATATCACCACGTGTGTCGATTAATTCAACCTTGGACCGTTTTAGAGCCTGTCTTTACGATAGGATTTTGTACCCTGAAACTTACCAAGGAAATACATTAATTTATTGTTAGTTAAATTATTTATTAATAATAAATTAAATATTATAAGTACATTTTAATTAAGTAATACTTTTTCATCTTTTACGTCTGTAACTACCCACCTAAGTATCAATAAAAAAGTTCCCAAAGCAAATTCGCAAATGCTGCAAGGCATTAAAATGGTCTACTTTCTAAAACAAATCGATTCTACTTTCATCAAATTACCTGCGCAGGCGCCGATCCCGCGCGGCACGACGACGCGCTGACATTTGTTGCTGCAGGCTTCCTGGTTCATTCAATAACTAACTCTAATATTGTTCTAGCTTCTGCCCCCAGACTCCATTACGTAAAAGGTACCTGCACCCAGAATATTGTAGTACAAGCAAAGACTATGTGTGATTTTTATCGGTCTAGTATTTCCAGAGATAGCTCATCACAAGCAAACTATAAGACACAAGCTAGTTTACAAATTCTACACGGATAATGTCCTTCGCTATTGGACAAAACGTTAGCGCTTTCAATTCATAAGTTCTTGCTAATTCATTAATTGTGTAGTAAAGAATCAAAGGCAGCTACATCCATTTGAAAACAATGGGATGTTCTATACTACACAATTGTGTAAAATTAATTAAATGTATATCTATGAGATATTGTAAGAAATTATGAACATTGTAGAGTTAAACAATTTACACAGCATCAAATGAGATTGACACTGATGTTGTGTAAACTGTCCAGCATTTTTTATTTATTTACGCACAGCTGAAGCATTTATAATTGCATTATAATCATAAATCTCATTTTTACAAAATATTATAATTATGATAGGAGGTTGCTAATCTTGTAAATGTTTTTTCTATCCAAAACCCATTAAAAATAATTCATTCAACGCCCTGATTTTTATAGAAATCAATGTCTTTGAATGGCTCTTTGTGACATAATTTATTACTAGCAGGAATTTCCCACTAGGATTTAAAATCAGCCTTGCTAGTATGTATAATTATTTAGAAATTCAGATAGGACTTTGAAGGTATAATACTTACCTCGTTTGGACATTTTATGTCCAAAATGTAGATAACTCATCAGATAGCTTAGTTGATACGATAATCATGTTAATAACCAGCTGATTAGTTAGATCTAATGTTACAAAATATTGACATTCGATTATGCATCATTCTAATTATCAAAACGAGAACGTTTAATGGTTTACCTACCTATACTAGATTTTTTAAATAGCTGCAAAAAAGATAAACCATCCCGCAGTACTTACCCAAAAATAAATTTCCTTGTTGTTGATTTTTGAACACGTATTAGTATTTGTTGGTTTGAGATATTTTCTCTTAAATAAATATTGATATTTTTTGTTCGGAATTGTTGACATAATTTGCAGCTAGCTCTAATACATAACATTACGGTATTCAACAAATATACGATTAGTATTGAAATTTTGACTGTAGATGATTAGGTAATACCATTACCGTATACGATAAGTTATGAAATTTTGAAATGTAGATAATTAGGAACCCCCACTGAACTACCAAGGTCAGTTCAAATTTCACCACCGCCAAAGCAATAACCAGAAATCACAAACTTTTTAAGCATTTTTTTAGTATTTTATACCTAGCTTATCAACATTTGTATTGCTTTACGACCCTATTACTCCACTTTCTTATGTAAGAAGGAATAATCTACTCATAGTTAACGATCATACCCGAGCATTTGTCATAGCAATAGGGCTCTGAATTCGGACTAAACTAATTTCACAACTTTTGACTGATTATGACGATTATGATTATTAGACGTTATATTAGGCAAACGTTTTGTTATATCAGTTACGTTGCATAACATAACATTTTGTATATGAATGGACTGACGCGTCCAACAATGGTCATCCAATGCGATACTCTTGTTGAGTCAATCACAAACGGTATAGGTTTTTTAGAACAATAATGTTAATTAATTGATGGGTTTGGAGTAGAAATGTAGAGATGACTCTACATTTCTACTTTAAACCCATCAAGAAGACTATAATAATAATAATACATTTATTTCAGACAACATAAGAACAAGTATAGATCTTATTAACTTATTCTACGGTCCATATGAATATTTACCTTAAATCTAACATACATAAAAATATAAAAACTTATTTTAAATAAAATTGCACACGTTCTAAATTTACTATGAAGACTGCTTTTTTCCCACTTTTCTATTTCATGGAACTCGATTTTCTTTTAGTGAAACTGTTTTATGCCTGTAAAAAAGTGTGCTGTTTGGTCGTCTCGTCGTTTTCAAAAATTTCGCTTGAACAAGAACATTTATGGGGCATACCCGAACCAAATCAACGCCACCACCTATTTTATCTTATTACTAAGTTACACGAAGGAATTTTCAAAAAATCAATTTTGCAGTTTGTGATACCTCCTCAACCTCAACAGCCTGTAGTGGTCAACTACTGGACGCGGGCCTCCCCCTGGTTGGCCTTTATTACATTATGATACCTATCATAAGCTTATTTTTAATGCGTCTGTAAACGTTTTATTTTGTATAATTTAGGCAGAGATGCGAAATTGCTCATTTTGCTCACCATCGTGGCCATAATAATATGATAAAATAGGTGGTGACGCTGATTTGGATCGGGTATTACTAAAATATGCTTAGGGAGTTAATATGTAATCAAACCGTACAAATATGTCAAACTTAATTATTTATGTTTATGATGTAGGTAGGTACTTCTGCTGATTAGAAATTTAAAATATGATAAGAAAGCGGGGCCTAATGTAAAAAGCGCTCTCAATAACGGCCCTTACAACTCTCTTAAAATAGAACCACCATAATAGCACTATAAACATTACAAAATACAAAACTACCTTCATGCAACTGAGTGCAACGCTCGCGTGACTAGTTCTTAGAAATATTTACAAATTAGGTACACATTATGTACACAGATGGAAGCCACCACTAATTGAGATGAATTGGTTTCTGTGTCAACGACCGATGTCATGTAATAAGTGAACGTAGAATTCAAAAGTTTCTTAGAGTTTGCCGCTTCTATAACTTACTAATTCTTTGTAAAATTGGTGTTCTGTTTCCCCGAGAAGGCATGATATTTTGCTAAGGTAGACAATTTGAAACTAAACAATTTCCATAGTAGGTACAAACAACAGGTACTGTATAAAAAAAAACAACCTGCCTATTGGTAACAAACAACCTAGGTTCCTAGATCTAAAAGTTTCAACTTCATCAAATCACGAAACTGGTGGCCTTGTATATTTGCAAGTCTTTGTGCAATGGCAGAAACTTCATCAGCGTTATCAGACATATTTTAATTAAATCTTGTACCTACATCAACGGAGATGTGCAGCCAGCGACCCGAAAAATTATCTAAGAAATTGAGGCTGTAAGGTTTTTTTTAGTAAAAAAATACAGGTACTTAACAGCTATGGTAGAGCAGGTAACAGCAGAGTAATAACTAAAAACAAAAATTTTATCAACACATTATTTGCACACGCGCAGCGAAAAAGGTGCAAATTCAAGGTCTGAAACGGACGAAAGACGAATGAGTTGATGAATGAAATCTGTCAAAGTCAAGCCGATAGTCTCGAACCTCGGCGATTTGCTCTAATGAAGGCTGTAAGGTTTTTTTTAGTAAAAAACAACATGTAACGGCTATGGTAGAGCAGGCACAGCTCAGTGTTTTGAAAATCGCCATTTGCAATTTGTTCCCTTTGGATATGTCGTGGCCATATCCTAGAATTGATTACTTCATGATGTGACCGACCATTTCATGAAATGGTAGAATTTCATGACATGGCCAGCTAAAACTGACTATATCGTTTAAGCATCAACGTTTAATGATATTTCCATCAACGTTTGGCCATATCATTTATATAGGGTTTCCATGACATCAAAAGGTTTAAGGCTATGGCGCTCATTACGGGAGGCCTATGTCCAGCAGTGGACTAATATAGGCTGATGATGATGATGACAAGGTTTAATGAAAAATTCGAATTACGAAGGAACTTTATATTTAAATGCTGTTGGCTTTCAGTTTAGACGTTATACTCGTTTTTCGAGTGACTTTTATAAAATTCCTGTAGTTTTTTATCGTAACGGCTCTTTACTTAATTTTTGTCTTCTATTTGCACATTATTATTCGCTTTTTTAAGTAAATAATTGCCGACATGAAGCATCACAGAACAGAAACAAACAAACGCTCAAAAACCACAGATGACAAAAACAAAACAAAACAATATCAGTGCCTCTAACGTTTGATAATGTAACTATTTCATGATATTGTTTGACCTTATCATAAAGTAGCCGTGCGTTTAGCTTTTCTTAAAACGCTGATTATTCATTGATCTGGCCTGACTACATCATGATATGGCCAGCGCGTATTTTCCATTTCATGAAATTCTACCATTTCTTGAATTACATCATGAAGTGATCAATTCTAGGATATGGCCACGACAGATAGATAAAATACAGTTAAATTCACACAAGTTTATATTCGATAGAGTACAATATCGGATTCTTCAAACCCTGGAAGCGTGCTCCAGGGTTTGAAGAACGTTTTTACGTCACATCTTCGCTTTCGCGTGATGGTGGTCAAACACTTCACCGTTACTAACAAAAAAAATGACGGATTCCATCATTTTTCTTGAGAAATCGTTATTTGCATTCCGCGATGAAGTGGCGATGACTTTGTAATGGGGATACGAATCGTAAGAATGTGCTTGCGAATCAAATACCCATTACACTTGATGGCGGTATCAAATGACTTTGCCCGCATAAATTGCATCGGATCTTTTACTATAAACGTTGTAAAAAGACTCTTAGTGTCACAGAAATGTGCTGAGTGCGCTTTTTCCTCGTATACTCGGTTTTAAAATCAAAGATATCCTACTAATATTATAAAGCCGAAAGTTTGTGAAATGTGAATCTTTGTTACCTAAGATCTTCAAAACTACTGAACAGATTATCATGAAATTTGGCGTACATATAGAACATAGCTTAACTTAGATACTTGGCTATCATACCGAAATATGCGTGCGAAGCCGCGGGCTAAAGCTAGTTTTATATAAACTATACCTTACCTTACTACTTGACGACCTCTGTGGCGCAGCGGGCGAAGGTCTGCCTGCGACGCAGGAGGTTGCGGGTTCGATTCCCGCCTCAGGACAAAATGTTTGTACGATCTGCAGACATTTGTCCAGGGCGTTCTGGATGTTTTCTATGTATAATAAAAAATATCTATCTATGTAGTGTATTGTATTAAGTATATCAGTTATCTAGTACCCATAACACAAGCTCTGCTTAGCTTGGGGCTAGATAATGCTGTGTGAATTGTCCAGCATTATTTATTTATATATTTTTATTTATTTATTTACCATAGAGACTGAGGCTGACGGACAAACCGAATTACGGTTTATGTTAGCTGTAGATAAAATAAGTTATACTATGTAACATAAATAAATGAAAAAAGAATGTAACCACAGACATTTATGTACTTATCTAAACTTAACTAAAACTGATAACAATAACAGAAAACATCAAGGTAACAGCAAAGTAATAACTAAAAACAAAAATTTTATCAACCCATTATTTGCACACGCGCAGCGAAAAAGGTGGAAATTCGAGTTCCGAAACGGACGAAAGACGAATGAGTTGATGAATGACATCTGTCAAAGTCAAGCCGATGGTTTCGAACCTCGGCGATTTGCTCTAATGATGATGATGTCGTCAAATATTTTCCACTAATATTTCTTTTTAATATACGATTTTTTTCTTTGAAAACAAACGGGTTTATAACCCGTTTGTTAACCCGTAAGATTCCAGAACCTAGTATAACTCTGAGTCCTCTCAATTTGTGATATAAAATTGTGTTACCATTGTGGAATAAGGCTTTTCATTTTACATTTTTCGGCGAAATATTTGAACCGACAAAAGTACTATTTGTCGCCCTTGGACACAAATTTGAACCGACAAAAGTACTATTTGTCGCCCTTGGACACAAAATCGAATCAGCACCAAGGTTGCAAGCACACAGTGCAGTTTGAAAGGCATGTTCGAATGCCATACGTTACTGTTATGAGTCATGATCCGGACTCGAGGGAGTAACGACCAGAATACGTAACCAATGCTCCATTTATACCGTGACATGACAATCACAGTTTCGGTCTACTGATCGCGTTATACAGTCCGATCAACCGACACGAACCCCAGTTCCCACCTGTATTCCACTCCCTTCGTTCACGTCCATGAGAACTAAGCTTGATTTCATTGAATCCATAATTGATATTGAAATGTTCATCGCTTTATAATAAACGAATGTCTATAACAATGCAGGGTGTAATACACTACAATAGGCAGACAGACGACACACAAAGAAAAGAAAATAGGTACCGTAAAAGCTCTTTCGTGCTGTGACTCGAATACACATTTGTGCTCGACTAACAAACCATGGCCTATAATTTGCTTGTTCGTTGTCAAACTTTGTCAAAGGATGAATAAACATAATTATCTAAATACAATTTGTGACGTTGTTCTGCATTTTTATTTTTCACATCGCCTGTACGTTCAAAAACAAGAGACGACATTAGGCGAAATGTGTTCTAGGTCTTTTCCGCATTAGTCAATTTGTGTGGTAGGTATTTAGACCCGAGTTCACCAACAGATGGTTAAATTTTAAACAGTTGTTTAGACGTTTTTGACACAAGTTTTCATACATTAAACGTCAATTTAACCGACGAAGCTACCTAATTGTCCGATTATCTATTGGTGAACACAGACCTTAGTACAATTGAGTGCTTGACCCATTATGTAGTAGTCACTTTAAGCTAGTTCTTCTAGTCAAATTTCAAAGTAGTCAAATTGTGTTCTAGACCGTCCAAGACCAACCCAGGAAAATGTCCAACAACGTAAACAAGAGAAAACTCTCGACTTTTGTAACATGTTACCTGAATGTAAAACGTGAGAAAGCGTTTGCGTACAACTACAACGCTCGGTACCATATCAACTCCTCAATCGAGAGTTCGGTTCAGCACTTTCTCCTAAGATTCCATGAGTTTTTTCTGCTGCCGATTTGCATCTACTGTCTCCGACACGTTAATTTCTTCGGGCAATCGAATAGATTGAAATTAGATTGTACGCGATGGCGTGCGGTAATTGCACTCGGCTTACCGTGGTGCTTGCCGCTTCGCCAGTCCGCTTTGCGCGTTGACGGTGGCTGTGTCTATCGCGTATTTTATTTACCAGTTCGGTACACTACAATGGACTAACATAATTATGACTGCAAAAACAAGCCCGTGAACTTTGATCGCGTGAAAAATGGCTGACGAACAGCCAGATTCGTTCAACTCCTGGGAGTTAAATGGACTGAATTCTCTGGACTTGTGGGATTACACAGTGGAGCTGGAGTGCTTGCAAGGAACCGAAGGTTAGTGTCCGCCTCAGGCTTGGTTGCGCGAGCCAGAATTACCTGATTAACTGGAACCTTGCGCCATCGTGGAATGATAGCTTTTTGACTCAGCCATTTTGATGGATTAGGTTGGTTAACCAGAGAAACTTGTTTCCTGAGATTAAATTCTATGTTGTCTTATGACTTGCGCAAAAAGCAGTACCTAAATGGATAGGTACCTACATAGACAGTGATTAATTAAAGGTCTAATTGGCATGAATTTTCTAAGACTTATAGTTTTTCGTCGAGTCTGTATGCGTAGAAAATGCAAGGCCGTGGTCAAACTCGGTTAGATAAGTTTTTTGGTACTTATTTAAAGTGTTTAGATTTTTGTTCAACGTGAATAGACTTTCGTTCGTCCACAACCTCACCTGGTGAACAGGCAATCTAGTTTGGCCACGAGGAAACCCCTATTATTAGTGATGATGATGCCGATGATATATCTCTAGCGAAGGTCTAGAAAACGAGCAAGCAAATTGACTCTACCGTTACCGTTCCATTTTAGGTAAAATTAACGACCATAATTCTGTTCATAACACACTAGGTAGGTAATTATTTGTCAAGTCTTATTTGTATGTAGATTCCTAACGAATGATGTCTCATTAGACATAATTGGCCCTTTAGAAAAATAATGTAAAGAACATTATTCTAATCACTCAACTTTAGCCACTTTAGTCAAATGAAGGAATGAAGTCCACATTTCAAGAGTCGACATTGAAGTTGAGGTTAAAAAAGTATTTATGCTCACTTCCTCTTCAAAGCATGATTTAAGTAGAGATACGGAAACTGGATTTAATTCAACTTAATAATTAACTCCTAATAGACACATATCGTAAGAAAACGTACGTGTATAAGTAATAAAGGGTTAAAACAACCAACTAGATGGACCTGCCTGAAAAGCCTTCACAGCAAAATTCGGCTATGGCTTGCACCTGCATGCCAAAGCCGAATGAAGGGAGAGAAGAAAAGCCATAGCAACCTTGCTATGGCTTCTCTTTTCTTCCTTCATCGACGGTGTTCAAAACTAAGGTAATATCATCCAAACATTTTGTCCCGAGAGAAGAATCAATTGCGCAACTCTCAGTCGTAATCTTCCCAATGCACCATGAGGTCGTCAATTATTTCTTGGATTTATTTCCAAATGGTAGAGCTATTAAAAGTACCGTTATATTTCTTTGTGTGGATGATAAATTTAACTTTCGGTCGGCTTGGAAAATTTACTTGTCCAATAGCTTGATAAGAGCTGCATTATTAACTGTGTTTTATCTTTATTGGGTTTATCACTGACGTACACACCTGTTTTACAAAGATAAAGATAAAACACATATTAACCTAGATGCAACTATCTGTTTCTTCTTTTCTAATCAATGTGATGGTAACCATTAAAGACATTGAATAGCAAGCTCAACAATGTTGTGAAATATTCTGCTCGCACTTTAAGTTTAGTCTGAGTTTTTTTGGTTCTGTCATGGACAAACCATTTATCTATGGTTCTATCTACAATCGTCACCGTTTAAATGCAACTGATAGGTACGTCTCTACTCTTTTACCTAATCATTTTCGTGTCAATAATGATAGATTATACATATTGAAAACCAATAGGTAACTTGTTTGTGGAATATTTTGCTCGCACTTTGAACTTAGTTTTTGTTGGTTCTATCTACATTGAATCTGTGTATGATTTTTAATGCTGTTTTTGACTCCACATTTAATTGGTTGTATGATTGTACACTTTCCGAGCATGAGCATAGAATTACAAGATATAATCATTGTATTTTTGGAGCCAGCAAGTGGAACGCCCATTAAGCAGTCACCAGTTTTCGAAACTAAAGTTAATACCGGTTGCTAGATGCTTCAAGGTCTTTGTACTTCAAAAGTAGGTTTACAATTGTAGTTTTTAAGGGGCTATAATGAGCAAAACTAGCGCCATTTAATCAATTTCATCGCTATTTAATTAAAATTAATAAGATTTTTTAGAATTAAAGTACCTATACCTACAGTATGGTTTTGTTTGTTTACTTTGGACAGGGAAGCGAATTATTCGATAGAGGCCGTAAGAATTTTATAAGATTTTGGAATGATAATGGAATTTGAAAATTCTTTGCATGACATATTATGTGGAAATAAATACATTTTGTATTTCTATTTGTATAGGTAGAAAGCGTCTATTTTTGAAGATCTGACAATGGGTGCAATTCCTGTTTACGTATTTTTGAATAACGTTTCTTTTCAGCGTTTGCTAGAATTGTAGAGGTAGGCGTAGGTACATAAGGCCGCTCCGCAGAAAACTTGAGAATTCTGTCCTCACCGTTATAAATATATTTAAATTTATATAAGTACATTTTCTCTTTCGAAAAACTTCCTTTCTTTCCACGTCGAGGTTAAATTACACTGTCGAGCAGTTAATCGTTCAATTGTCTAGTCACCAACGTAATTGCTCTATTAGCATCGTGTTTAATTGTCCTCAATCACACCACACAGAATTTATGGTACTGCGAACGCGTTGAAGTTGTAGCTAAGAGAGATATTACTTACTTAGATATTACTTACTGCTACAAGGCAAGCAATAATGACGACCTCTGTGGCGCAGCGGGCGAAGGTCTGCCTGCGACGCAGGAGGTTGCGGGTTCGATTCCCGCCTCGGGACAAATGTTTGTACGATCTGCAGACATTTGTCCAGGGCGTTCTGGATGTTTTCTAAGTATGATAAAAAAAAATATCTATGTAGTGTATTGTATTAGATATATCAGTTATCTAGTACCCATAACACAAGCTCTGCTTAGCTTGGGGCTAGATAATGCTGTGTGAATTGTCCAGCATTATTTTTTTATGTTTTTTTTAATAAAAACCTAAGATATCAATGCAAAATACGTATGTTTAAACACAGTAAAAGCACTCAACAAAGAGATATTTACAATTACTGAAACAAAACTCTACAAATCAATGCTATAAATGAAAATAGTAGAGTTTGGTTATGGATACTATACCTACATGGAAAACACCCAGACTCAAACAGATAAAGCGAAATTAACAATTTAAAAATACTAAGGTACAAAGCTAGCTCGAGGTTTATGCAACAATCTAGCTCTGCTTAGCTTAGGGCTGCGTGAATTTTCCAGCATTATTTATTATTATTAATTAATGGTATTGTGTATTATCTTTACATATATAATTCTTCTGTGAGTGTGTATGTCACTGAACTTCTCTCAAACGACTGGATCGATTTTGATGAAATTTTTTGTGTGTGTTCAAGGGGATCTGGGAATGGTTTAGATTCACAATTTTGATATATATAATATATATAAAAATATGAAGGTTTAAAAGGCGAGAGCGGTACGAAGTTCGCCAGGTCAACTAGTATAATATATAACTTTCCATGCATCAAAATCGTCTGTTGGGTAAAAATTCCAATACTAATATATTACAGCACCCATTCAGCAAAAACGAAAGGCTATTTTAAGATTTATTCCCACGACATGAACTAACTTTACAATAAAGAATTCAGCTCGGCCAAAGCGATCAGAATACCATGTAGAAAGTCTCACATCACAATTCGATAAAAGTGATCGCGAGCGTATTGTGCGATGCACAAAGATTGTGTGGTCTATGATTGACCATTGTTCGCGTTACTATAATTTTGCAAGCAAGTCTAGATTTTTTGTATTGAAGATGCCACCTTTTCTTTGAGCCAAAAGAGTATAATTTACCTGGTAAGAAGTTAAAAAAAAGTACACCAAGTAAAAATAGAGTACAATTTTTATAATCTATATATATAAAAATGAAACCCGTTTTCCTTGGTCACGGCATCACGCGTGAACGGCTGGACCGATTTCGCTAATTCTTTCTTTGTTGTGTTTGTTATTGTCAGGAAAAGGTTCTTATGAAAGAAAAAATTAAGAAAGTTGGAAACATAAATTTCCACGGGGGCGAAGCCGCGGGGCGCAGCTAGTAATAAATAAAATAAATAATGCTGGACAATTGACACAGCATTATCTAGCCCCAAGGTAAGCAGAGCTTGTGTTATGGGTACTAGATAATTGATATACTTAATACAATATACTACATAGATAGATATTTTTTTATTATGCATAGAAAACATCCAGAACGCCCTGGACAAATGTCTGCAGATCGTACAAACATTTGTCCCGAGGCGGTAATCGAACCCGCAACCTCCTGCGTCGCCGGCAGACCTTCGCCCGCTGCGCCACAGAGGTCGTCATAGAGACGATAAGAGTGGTAGTTATCTTATATGGCATGGAAACAAACTTAAAAGTTAAAACGATACCTATAGCGAATTTATTTCAGACTTAAGGGGGTACCCTACCTCGTTATTGTGTGAAGAGGATAGGCATAGGATTTCGCGTTCACAGGAGCGGGACAGAGCAAAGCGGCGTAAGCCCAAAAATCAAGTTTTTAGTAGTTATTTGCTCCCCACAAACATTAGAATAGTTAATTGAAAAAAAGGCAACATATAAAATGTTCTTTATACTTAGCTCAATTACTATGCTTAATCTCAAGATCGTATCATCTGTATTTATTGAGAAATTAGGGTTTTAGTAAAAAATTAGAGGTAACTTTGCGATTTTTTTCTATCGAGAAAATTTTATGGAATCGTGTTTTCGAAACATATGATCGATAGAATAAGTCCTGAACTTTACCATACATAAATTTCAAAGTTAAATATTCAGTAGTTTGGAAGATATGGCGGTCCGACGGAGTTGAAAATAAGCAATTTGAGGGTAGGTACCCCCTTAAGTACGAAACAAAAGACAATCGCGCCAGATTTCAGTAATTTAACTACACTCGCCTGCAATAAAATACCCCATGTAAAATTTTACGGTCGTCAAATTGTGTCAAGGTACAATTTGGCGAAATTCATTAATTCGAAAGTAGCGTTCGAGTAGCCCCTTTTACGTAGTAGCATATTATTGTACAATAATAGTTTAAGTAACATTATTTTATAGTGAACATCAGCTCTTCTAGAGCCCGATTTTGCCAAATAAAAATGATAGATAGATAGATGGAATATACTTTACTAGCTTCTGCCTGCGGCTTCGCACGCGTATTTTCGGTACAATTAGTAGCTTATTATCCAAGTTAGGCTTTGCTCTGAACGTACGCAAAATTTCATCTTGATCTGTTCAGTAGTTTTGGAGATCCTAGGTAACAAAAATTCAGATTTCACATACTTTCGGCTTTATAATATTAGTAGGATAATAGGATTGCACAAAAGTTGTACATGGGCGAGCATAATGCTAGATATCATTCTCTACCTGCTAACCTTTGGGTAATGTAATGATACAAGCACTTACTCGCCAAATTGTTTAATCGAAAAATATAATGATATTAATACACTATGTTTTCTGTTTGGTGAATTGTGATTTAACTATATCCTGAGTTTAGGCGCTGGGAGGTGCGACACAGTTTTTACATACCTAAGCGCTTTCCAGTGTTCCATTGTATTTTAGCTAGCTAGTACCTTATGTATGTGTTCATCCTTAAATTATTTATATAGTCATAATTAAATTCTAAATAAATAAACATAAACATTTAAACATCTGTTTAAAGTTAAAGACGGCTTTTGATGATTTGTACTTGTAAGAAGATAGACTTTAATATCTAGCTTTGAGTAAAGTTTATCTTCAGTAAATGAAGTGTCAGGGAAGTAATCGTAATTACTCGTCAATAATTATCGATTGGCCATAAATATAACGTGTCAGCAAACCGGGGAAAAAGTGAATGACCTGAGAAAGAGATATCCTCATGTTTGTACGATCTGCAAATATTTTTTTACGGGTGTTTTATATGTACCTATAGCTTCTGTCCGCGGCTTCCAACGCGTATTTTTGTTATAATAAGCAGCCTATTTTCTAAGTTACGCTACGTTCTAAATTTACGTCAATTTCATCCTGATCTTTTCAGTAGTTTAAGAGATCCTAGGTAACAAAAAAATCACAGTTCTCAAACCTTTTGCTTAATAATATTATTAGGATAAAAAATATCTATGTAGTACTAGCTTTTGACCGTGGCTTCACACGCGTTGTTTATATGGAAATGTTTAAAAATTGTTTCTATAAAACGTAAAGCCCATGTTTAATTCCAGGCCTAGAACTATGCAAAAGTTCAGCCCGGTCCGTTCAGTAGTCTTGGCGTGAAGAAGTAACAAACATCCATCCATTTAAACATCTAAACTTTCGCATTTATAATATTAGTGTGATAATGTAATTATGTACCTACCTTTATCAGTTATCTAGTACCCATAACACAAGCGCTGCTTAGCTTAGCTAGATGATGCTGAATGAATTGTCTAGCATTTTTTTTATCTCAAACCACAGGCAGTTATAATCTGACTGCGTTTGCGCACGTAGATGAGAAAAAAATACCGGTCCGCCGTGTATCCGGCTCTTAAGCATTGAAATTTTTAATTAAACATAGACTACACTTACCTAACTTTTATGCATGCGTGTTTTCCTCTATGTAATCATATGTAAATACCATGTATAAAACCAGTTTATTAGCATAGAAGCTTAGGAACCACTTAAGACAGGAAGTTAAATAGTCAACACAATACAAACTTCATTCGATAGTTTTTAATAATTTGGTATACTCCAGCCAATTTCAATGTGAAATGTTTGAACAAACCGCTCATACTCAGCCATAGTTTGCTCTGTTGCCGTGTTTTTATAAGCTTCAATAATGAAAAGTAAATAAAGCAAATTATTTCCTTCAATAAATAGCTCCTCATTATATCTGAAACTCGACGCTAAGCATTTCTGTCAATGTTTGTTTACAAACATTTCACACCGTATTTGGCTGGAGTATTTCTTAGGTACTCATACGACCATTATCAAATAGTGCGTGTTTTCTGAAGTCCTTTTCGTTCACAGTGGAAATCCAACATTCGTGTGTAATGGTGGTAGAGTGAAGGCTTGTAAAAAGCGACTTTAAATGAGACTAAGAAAAAATCATTTTAGCGTGTTTTGTGTTTATAAAGTTCAGCATTATGTAGGTATACATAATAGGTAATTTAACCGACTGTTAGATAAGCGAAAGCGTTGGAGCGAAACCGTGTCTCTCGGATCGTCAATCAAACTTAACATGCAATGTTATTTAGAAAACAAGCCCGTTTACTGTATAATAGCCTGTCAGCGGGTTTAGTTGTAATGCTCGGTATAGCTATCATAATAATAAATAGTTAGAAAGGCTATCATAATAAACATAGCTCACTGAAAGGCTAGAAGGACTAGAGAAGTGGCATATCCGTGAAAACCGTCACTAAATTTTCTGATATTTTATTAATTTGTAATTCTCTTCATTTTAAGCCTTTGGTTTTCTCTTAAATAAATTTAAATCACAGGTCTACTTTGAAAATGGAATACTGCGATGACGGATTGCACATAACGACGGACGACCGATCCGTGTCTTCTATGATCTTACTATGAAAATGATTTTGACATTAATTATTTCTTAGGGTTCCGAAACGAAAGTTGTTAGATGACGCGTCCGAAACAACGTGGTGGTATGGGAGCATACTAGGAAAAGGAAATGGAAGTTTCGTTTTCGTTGTCGTGCAAAGCAAAGCCTACTTTTATGTCGCTTGCATAAGATTAGCGTTTGCACGAAAACGAATCAGAAACTTCGATTTCGTTTTTAAGAGTACGGGCCCAGGTTGTTTTGTTCGTTTCACGCGACCTGTCCCCCGAAACTTCGTATTTCGTGTTTCAAAGTAGGCTTTTTTTTATAAATAATTAAATAAATAAATAATGCTGGACAATTCACACGGCATTATCTAGCCCCAAGCTAAGCAGAGCTTGTGTTATGGGTACTAGATATCTGATATACATAATACAATACACTACATAGATAAATATTTTTTTATTATACATAGAAAACATCCAGAACGCCCTGGACAAATGTCTGCAGATCGTACAAACATTTGTCCCGAGGCGGGAATCGAACCCGCAACCTCCTGCGTCGCAGGCGGACCTTCGCCCGCTGCGCCACGGAGGTCGCCGCTGCGCTAACAAGAGCCAATGAATGTGTGTGATATACGACAAAGCGCATTAAAAGTTTAACTTGAAAAATTTAATCGACGTGGTTACTTGACTGTAGAGACCTAGGTCTCTACAGTCAAGTAACCACGAATCCGAACAACGCAGCCAAGTCTGCCTGGATCGATAGAAGAGAACCTTGAAGCCTCAAGGCTGTTCCTACGTCGTGAGAAAATGCCCTGATTGCCAGAGAAAATTTTTCTCTGAATACAACTCGCTCCTATGCTAAGTCTTTCTCAAGGTACAATGTTTGTATACAAATCACAACGCAAAATCCAAAATTCTCTTTATGGCGTCGAGTTTGTAAAATATTTGTCAGCTTTACGCATCTTAGGTAAGAGCTCAAATAAACGAAGTCAAAATTTATTTTGATTTGTCTATTTAGCAGAAAGCATACGCAATATTACGTAGATTATTGCCTAGGCATTAAGAGGGCGCATTTCGTGTAATTTTTTGAAAAGCATAGGCTTATGATTTCGCGTTCATAGTAGCGGGATGGAGCTTACTTTTTGGAACGGCGTAAGCGCAAAAACGATGTTTTTTGCGTATTAACAGGAAAACTACACAACTTATGAAGAAACTGTATTAAGGAACCAAAGAATTAGTAATAACCTACGAATCAAAACAAAAATCCCATTTATAGACCGCAGGGTTTCCTGAGATCTCCACCAAATTAGGTGCAAAACCAGTGCACTTGATTTTCTTACATCGTATTTTTTTTTTGGCAATCGTGTTTTCCAACTAAGGAATCGAAGAATGAATGTTGAATTTTATGTAATTCTAGTTTTTTACCACGGTAATCCCGTGAGTACCGAGATCAAAGCCTAGTTTGACAAGCAAACCCGCTACGTTCGCCCCTCAATTATTATATGGAATTTCGGTGTACGAGCTCTATCATAAACATACCTCCTCAACCTCAACCTCAACAGCCTGTATTAGTCCACTGCTGGACGCAGGCCTCCCCCTGATAAGCGCCTGTTGGCTTTTATCACATGGGGGGTAATGCCCATAATCCTCACGCTAGGCATGCGGGTTGGGGATCGCAGTTCAGTGGTAGCATTGTTCTGCAGGGGTGCTGCTGCCCGGCCCCAGTGGATATCCCTTAGTCGCCTCTTCCGACACCCGCGGGAAGAGTTGGGATGGTGCAAATTCTAAGCCGGCCCGACACAGCCGGCACCTATCGCCGCGTTCGCCCCTTAATTATTATTTAATATGGAATTTCACGGTGTACGAGCTCCATCATAAACATAACTTACCAATAATTCACCACACTTATGTATGGCCTTTACCCTCGAGCTCTTCACAGCGCATTTATCATTTCTTTGCTATGCCTGTCACCGTCAGCTTTCATCTCCGACATTCATTGACCTGAATGTTTTGTTTTTTCCAAGGCTGATAGCTGAATCAGCTCCTTTCACGAGACAACCTACCTGAGACTTGTTGAGTTCCAGTTTCGATTGACAGATGGTAGATATGATTGGTGGATGAATGTCGATTGACAGGTGGTCCAATTTCGATTGGTAGATGGATATGATGCTATGCTGGCATGGTTAGGTACCCTTTCGAGGAACTGGATATTAAATAGATTGCTCGTGGTTGAATTTAATATTGAAGTAGGTATGTGGTGAAATTTACCCAAGTGTATTCACAGAAGGTAAACTTACTTTAGTTCTGGTTGGTAGAACAAACACTAGGTATTAAAATAAAGTTTTTAAGACCGGGCTACAATTTTATTTTATTTTATAATAGCAAATAAAATTGTACGATACAAACGATAGCTCGTTACGAAGTTCTCAGGATATAAATACACATATCTACATATTACCTAGGTACATATTACATTTCTAAGATTCACAGCGTCATAAAACGGCCTGCAATAAGTACTTATATTATACACTGGCCAAACTCGATATAGAATATTGTAAACAAACCCATACTTAACCTAAAATTAACTCTGTTGTCGGGTCTTTTCAACCGACGAGAAACGGAGGAGATTCTCAAGTCGACGCGTATTTTTTTAAGTATGACAACGCACAACTTTTTACAGAGTAGTCCGTGTTCGATAATTCTTTTTTATTGGAAACGGTATAAGTACCCCGAAGGTGGTCTCATTTAAATTTTTACAAAAAATTCCAACCGTAAGGGTAGGTAAACAGGGGATGATTGATTGTTCACTCACTGATTGTAATGTTTGACCACGCATAACTTTTTACAGAGTAGTCCAATTTTGATAATTATTTTTTTGTTGGATAGGGTATACCGGAGTGCCATCAAACTAAATTAGACTCGAATTTTAACTAGATGTCGCCACTAGGAGAATTTGAAGCCGGTTTATCGTTTTTTAAAACACGTCAAATTATTATACGCAATTTACATTAGGTACTTGTCGATTTGAGATCCTTCCTTCAATATATATTGCTGTCAATTATATCTGAAACTCGACGCCAACAAGTGAGTTTTAGTTATTTATGTCGTGGTTTGTCTACAAACATTCTACATCGAGTTTGGCTAGTGTATAGTTACAAACGGCATAGTTTTGAATGGATCCAGTTACCTCGCTTATACGAAACTGTCGTAACATACGTCGGTCATGCAACAGCCGGCATCGCTAGGATAAGATGATTGCATTACCTTAGAATTACACACATTGTAACGTAAAATTGCCGATTCATTTGGCGAAACAGTAGGTACCTATTAGATACACACTGATTTCATAGCTCGTGTATGTAATCAACCGTTTGTTTAGTTTTTTCGGTTAGCTTATAATATGCCAGCAGCTATTTTACCAATTGAAAGTCTAACAGACGTTTTCCTGGGGTACTTATAATTTACCTATTGATTATTATATGGCCTGCACAAGGCACGCCACTGGGACCTATATTGTTTTTCCTTTATAAAACAAATGTTTGACATAAATTTTCTTTTTTCCAGATTTACAACTAGCAGCCGAACTCGGGAAGACATTATTGGAGAGAAACAAGGAGCTAGAGACTGCACTGCGCCAACACCAGAACATAATCGAAGACCAAACACAGGAGATCGAAGTAAGAAATGTTACTAAAATGTAAAAAACTTGATGAAACATTAATTTATTTTAACACAAAATTTTATTATTCCAACGGAATATAAAGTTCGGTTCAATGTTATCGGTTAGACAACATTAACCCTGACCGGAGGCTTACTGTCGAACTACACGTTATCCAGAATACTTATCGAGCTCGATTCAGCTAGGTCGCTATGAGAGTCAAAGTCGGTCATTGACATAGCTATACCGTTTTTTAGCTTGCAACTTGCAAATTCTGATATTGTTGTCACGTCGTCGACGACTTCCTGCCGCATTGCCCTTGGCACAAAAGACGCATATTTTACTAAGTCCATTTCCATACCTAGGTACATCAAGCAAAGTTACGTAGACTGACTTAATCATATTGGCAGCATGGTAGTCAAAAGCACTTACGAAATTAACCAATCATCATATCAAGCGCCCTGTGAATACGCTAGCTGAAACGCGATGGAAACGTAGAGACATCAAAACACAAGGTGTGGAGTTACGTGATAAATATGTACTCTTTAAAGGACCTCTGTAAGGAGATCGCGAAATATGAAAACGAAATTTCGATATTTGGGACTAATTTCAAGAGGATGCTGGCACTGTAATTAGAGTGCTCTAATCTACATACCTTCAGAAAAAGAAGGAATGTCATCGCTAGCATTAAGTTGAAAAATGTAAATGAAAAAAAAATTGGTTGTCTGTAAAGTCGGTTTACTGACAATAGTTGAACGTGACAACGTCTTAAGAAAATACTGATGGAATGGTAGCATTTGATACTCGATCAAAACATGTAAATGTACTATAGTATAGCAGCTGTCCACGCAGACGCATCGCTCACTCAAGTAGGAGAGAGACGGATGTCGAGCGCTCTCGCTTGCACTTCAAGCCTTACATGGAACGCCTCAGAGCGAGGTAACGCCGCATGACGTCAGAGGTAACGCCGCATGACGTCATGTTTTTTCGTGCGTGCAGCCGGCTCTATCGAATTATAAGACGTTGTCACGTCACAAATATATTTATTTTAGTAACAACTATCTTACAAAAAAAATCTGCGGTCTCCACACTAGGCAAAGCTTGTATCGTGAAGACCAAGTTATAATTCAATTTTTATTGCTATGTTAATTGTTCATCTATAATTCTGAATGGCATTTAAAGTCAAGACAAAGTGATCATAACATTTCTCCTTCCGCAGTACCTAACGAAGCAAACGGTAGCGCTGCGCGAGGTGAACGACTCTCGGCTGAGGATCTACGAGCAGCTGGAAGTCAGTATCCAGGACTTGGAGCGGGCGAACCATCGGCTCGCGGTCGACCATGCCGCTGATAAGAAGCATATTAAAACGTGAGTTTTAGTTATCAACGAAGCTTCGCTCAGGTGGAACTGGGATAAGACGGGCATAGCACATAGGTACATCCATTGTCACTAACGCACAATACAAACATAAACGTTAAAATATATCTTAAGAATATGAATGTAACATTCATATTCTTAAGATACATTTTACAATGACAAAATTGCTTGCTGCAAGTGCAAGCGAGTGGCCCGCGAAATTATTTCTGTGACAAATCCCAAAGAGTAAAGGTGGTCGCAAATCTGGAGTGCAACACTGATAACAGAATCAAAATATTACAAGCACATATTGAATGCAGCAGTGTTGCAGTCCAGATTTGATTCTGTTATCAATGTATTACAAGCACATATTGAATGCAGCAGTGTTGCAGTCCAGATTTGATTCTGTTATCAAAATATTACAAGCACATATTGAATGCAGCAGTGTTGCAGTTCAGATTAAATTCTGTATCAAAATATTACAAGCACATATTGAATGCAGCATGTTGCAGTCCAGATTTGATTCTGTATCAAAATACCTATTACAAGCACATATTGAATGCAGCAGTGTTGCAGTCCAGATTTGCGACCACGTTTACACTTTGGGATTTGTCACAGACAAAATTTTCAGAGATCGACTACAAATTCCGGATATTGCCCGATTGGCCCATTACAAAACCTGTTAACTTGCCTTTATTATTCAAAAGCTTTGGAATTTATGGCTTGATACCATTGTGCTAATGATGCTTTCCTAACTCTGCTTTATGCTAGAAAATTGCTACAAAGCGTCTTTAAAAACGGAAGAGTACATGAGATCTAACACGTGTCGATTAGGTATCAAGAGATTTAGTTGATTCGAAAAACAAAGTGAGTCACAACTACTTATCAGAGGAAATTTCCTGAAATACGTGACTTTGAACTTGAAAACAATGGAAAGTAATCAAAATTTCTTTGAATGGAGTCAGAAATAGAAGTTATTTGTTTTGAGGAAAATACATTTGATTAAAAACACAATAGGTAATAGTGCCCAAGAGAAACTGGATGCTCAAAGACTTCCAAGGTGACAAGAAACACATTATGGCGTACTAAATTACTTTTTCTTATCAAGATCAAGGCGTGTTGCATTCGCATTGCAAAATAGTTTTGTTTTATAAGAGTTGATAGGTACAATTTGCATTATTTTTAAAGGTCTAAGTCGAAAATTGTTTTCGTATAATCTATCGAGTATCTATCGAGTAGGTACCTAGTTATGCCTAAATCGTCATACTGTTGCCTACTATTACCGACTATATTATGATCGTCATAGACAACTTGACTCATATCAAATTTGGCGTAATAAATATTTTCTCTAAGTAGTTTTTGACCTAAAAAAAATAATATTTATAGATTTCAGATATTAAAAGTGTAAGATTATTTTTTAATTTCGAACTCTAAAAACGCTGTCGGCCATGTTGTGACGTCATAGGACTCACAAATTTCATGTCGGATCCTAGACGAGTAAAATTCGCTCGAAGTCTGTCTATCTATATTTTTACAATGATGGACGTTTGCTATAATTTTTTGGTGTCTACCCGAATGACGTCACAGCACAGATAAAAATGGCTGACAACGTTTTCGCCTGTTCACGAAAATAAACTTTTAAAATAAAGTTTTGCGATATTCTAGGTCCTAAAAATGGTAATACTTTATCCCTCAAATCGGACAATAATTAATAATTTAAGACCTACTTTAAAAAATCATCTAGCCGATTGTTCATCTAACTACCGCCACCCGATAACTAACAATACTTTGTGTAACATTTCAATGGATGCGTAGCAGTTGATAAACAAATCTCAATATAAACAACACTGAGATATAATTTAACTCATTCCAGGTTATGCGGCACCATCGAAACCCTTGAGGGTAAATGCGATGATCTACAAAAGACTGTCGACGACCTAAACGCCCAACTCGAGATCACCAGGCGACGAGCGGAACGAAAACCAGAAGCAGAGAAGCCCAAAGAAACGCCTAAAGAGACCGTAGCGGCCAAGAAACCAGGAGTGAATGTGAATGCTGTAAAAGCTGTAGTCCCGCTTCCAGAACTGACAAAAGAAGACGAGGATTTGCTGAGGATAAGCGATGAGTTGAGGGAGAGTAAGGTCGCGTTCGCTCAGGAACAAAGGAGGGTGACAGAACTGGAGGAGCAGCTAGCGTCTATGGTTCAGGAGAACAACAGGATCCAGGAACAGCTGAGGAATTGGCATCGAGGGGAGGATGAGGCCAAGTCTATGCATGAGGAGTTCTCTATCCTTGAGGAAGTCAGGTACCTACTAATCAGATCTGTTTGCGTTTTTTATCCAAATTTGCAGTAGACAGTTTTGGGATTTTCAAATAAATTATAGTTTACATCTTTCTACACAGCGCCATCTGGTTCAATCAAGCTAAGCAAAAGACAGTTTAATTTGAACGTTCTCAACTAAGCTACTTTATCCTCATTCATGCACCGAAGACACAACGCCTTTAAATTATTTCTAACGAAATATTTATATTGTAGTTCTCTGCCAACCGCAAAACAAATTATGTTTCCAGACAAGGACAACTATGCGTCAGATGCTTGCGAGGCGCAGAGCAGGACGACATGTCCTCCATGCTAGACGGAGACGACGATAGGAGCGCAATCAGCTCTCTTATCCTACCACCATCTGGCCAGGACAGTCCTAGAGAAGACCTTGTAAATACCAAGCTCATCAAGTTCGATGTAAGTTTTTTACAAGTGAGGTTTTACTAAGGGTTCTTACATATCACTGGGTTGCGACGCGATGGAAATAGTGTTTGGGATAGTGTGAAAAATTGCCTAAAAGCGACACCACACAACAGTTCAAAAGCTTATGAAAATCATACTCATGAACGGGGTGGATGGAAAGTATCTGGTTAGGCATAAAATACGTTGTAGGGATGCTATGAACTAAACGTGGTTGCAGGTAGCTCTGTTTTTTATCTATGTTTTTATACTGTCAATAAATTAACTGTAGCTAGTAAATTTTGGGATACATGATTCTTACTTTCATATGACTCCTCAGATCTATAGAAGTATGAGAATTATCATAATACACTCCTATACAAAAGAACGTATTTATTCTCTCTCATACTCAACATGTCGCACCACAGTGATTTGCAAGAGCCTCTACGCATGTTATAACAACTCTCTCTTAGCTTATCTTCTATGTAGATTAGCCCTGTATATTAACATGTGTAAATTTCTAATTCCTTGTAAACTAAACAAATAATTCACGATCCCGCAATCGCAACTTGACTAACAAATTAACCTCTTAATCATTTGTCCGCATTAAACATGACATGTCTCTTGTGTACATTAAACATGTCATGGAAGGAGATAGGTAATTTTACTTGCGTGTAGATGTGAAACTTCTGATATTCCCTGATACTGAGGTTGCTTTAAAAGTTCTTTCCCTTGCACTCGCACATGCAGCTTGCTTATTTTAAGCATATAAGATAGTGGCACAGCCTACCTATATCCATACAGTCGTTCGACGAAAGCGTTTTGACAGGGGAATCGTGCGGGGACCAAGGTAGGTACGGGTCGAGTTACTAACGCGGTGATGTAACTATGCAACTCGGCCGCGTCCCTCACCCGTCCCGTCCCTTGCCCCCCACATGATTGCTGTCAAAACCACGTCAAAATGCCTTCGTCGAACGACTGTATGCTGTGATAGTGGTGTCTATTGAAGTCTCCAGAACTAAACTACTGACATAATTTGACAGTAGGTACTAAAAATGTTGTCGTCCCCTTTCAATCTTTCAATAGGAAGGCATCAGTTTTAGTGCTGTTAAATTAGTTAAGTTTTGGTGACTTCTGAATTGACACCAGTGTCAAAATAAGCTTTTATTAGAGAAAACCTGAGCAAAACTGTTTTTTTTTTCAGTTAGGTTTGATTTTAATCACCAATCGAACCTACTGTATTGTTACGAAGTTCTTCATCTACCCGCAAGTATAATTCCCTGTTATAAATCACGGATTTCCCTCTGACGTGATCGTTTCGCATTTCTAGGCGTCAAAGCTTTTCCAACTGCCCCTGATGTTGTTGATCACGCTTTGCATTTGCATTATGAAGCGCATCTGCAGTAGTTTTCTTTGGATTTATCGTATGTAGTCGAAGGTACGTCCATTGCCGGATATATAACACGATTAATAACTACACGCTAAGGTAATACGGTGGTGGTTGTATTCTTCACTATAGTGTTAATTGAGCAGTAAGGACAGTGCAAAGAAATGCTGATTTGTAATGTACATAGCACAAAATAGTCGGACGTTAAGTGAGAACTTCTTGGGAGGACAGAACGATAGCTATTGGGGTTTTATTGAGCGTTCATAGTCCATGATATTAAAAATAAATGTTGTCTTTTGTATTAATTCAAGATTTTATATGAGGAAACCGAGCATGAAAAGATGTTTAATTATAAGATGACGACGATTTTATTAGTCTGCTAGAGGTCGAAATAAAAGTTCAAATAAAAACAACAAAAAAAGAAATCAGCGATATGCTCTAGTGAATTGCTAATAGCCGGGTGCTGCAGTATTTATTTCTTTACAATATCCTTTCTGCTTACTTTTATTTTGTACACTTATTGTATTTGATATCACGTTTGCATAAAATGACACTTTTTATCCAGAGTACCTAAGTGTAGTGCCAGATTACAGCTTACCTACGTTATTTATACTATGTTGTTTATTTTACAGAGAATAAAATGCAAGTGTCGTGATGTCTAATTTATTACCCTATTTAATTGTGGTAATGGGTGTATCTTTGACTAATTTATAACTTAATCATAGTAGTTTGATGATTCCCCATTGTCATTTAGTTTCATTCCATTTTAATTTGATCAACTTTCTATTTCCATCTTCTGACAGATCTAATTATTGAATAAGTAATGAACAGGCTCAACTATTTCTTGATCTAAACTTACCAAGGCATGGAGTTAACAAACTCAAGTCATTATTGTCATTTTCATTCACAAGATATTTAAAATTGATTCTAAAATTAACGAATGCATTACAGAATGCCAAGGAAAAGTTGCTGCAAGGCATCTGGGCGAACAAGGAGGACGGCCATGAGAATCCTTACAGAGAGCTTGTACAGAAATACGAGGCTTTGCTAGAGGTCCAACTGTCACAGGTCAAGAACATCAAAAAGAAACCAGCGTCATTGAGCGCGACCAACCAATCAGGACCCATCTCTTTGCAAGACGAGCTACAAACGTCCGGAGACTTTAGCGGCTTCAGCGTTAAAGACACGGATGACGAAAGCGGTCATGGGGAGGAGAAAGGCGAAAAACAAAAGATGACCGACCCATCGCGAAAGAAGATCATTCAAACCCCAGATTTCTCCGAAGCCGAAACATCGAGCTCTGGCTTCTCAGACGAAACGAGCAACAAGGCGACGCAAACGGAAAAAGAGCGCCCAGGCTCATTCCTCTGCACTATCGCCGACGGAGAGGATTACCGCTTCAGTATTTACGACGACGTCAGCCCAATGGACAGTCGCTTCCGGAACAGACCCGAATACCGGGAACTGTTCAAAGAAATCTTTACAATCCTCAAGAAAGCGGCCGAAAACAAAGACGACGGCGAACAACTGCCGCTGCTAGACGATACGGGGAAAGTACCACCAGTGACCCCGGCCAATGAGGAGGCTCCTGGCAACTACACGGATGATACACAGAGCGTTCTATCATCCGCGATGTCTGAACAATCGATTCCAGTGTCTGACATAACTGTTCCCGACACACCCACACACAAAGAGAGAACCCCACGCGAAAAAGAGCGCGCTCCCGAACCGATCAAAAAGAAGGAAGAAAAGAAACGGGAAATCAAAGAAAAGAAACCAGTGGAGGAAAGCACCACCGCGAAGCCTACAGAACAGAAACCACCAGAGATAGAGAAACCAGTAGAACAAAAGGTAACAGAGAATGAGAACAAAGAGAAAGAACGAGTGTTGACACCGCTGGTGCGTCAGCCACTGGAATACATCGCGGCCACTAGAAAGAAGTCCAGACATCGCAACAGAAAACAAAGCTCTGACAGACAGAGTGGAGCCGATTCCCCCGTGTTCCCATCTCCGCCAAAAGTGACCTACCAGAAGTCATCGGGCAAGAAGCGAAGGGATTACAGACCTATAGAAGTGAGCCCGCTGGTAAGGTCCGCGGAGGGAGATTGGAATGGGTCGACGCTCCAATTCTACAACAGAAGCATTAACTCGCCGACGCCCAGCACTAGCAGCCGGAGCGGAAAGGTCTACCAGGGATGGAACCCCGAAACCGACTCCTACGAAGTCAAACAAAGCACCGCCTCCCAAGAGATCCACAAACTCAGGAAACTAGAACTTTCCTACGCTGAAGTGCTCAGAAACGCTGACAAACCCAAGGTCAGGCGCAAGAAGCACCAGTAATTTTATTTCATCGACCCCTCTTACGATGTAAGAGTCGTGATCCAATCGCCATTTGTCTTTGCCAACTGGACATAAGTAACTTTAGTTTAGGATTTGTGATCTGTTAGTATGTATAACTGTTTAGTTTGTATCTTACTGTATTCACAATAAATTGCCATAATTCGAACCGGTATAGATCATATACCACAATAGTAATTGTATTGTAATCATTCAAATAACCCATTATTTATAACGATATTGTACACTTCCCTCCGAAACCGAAAGCATGTTCTTACAAATTAATTTGCATTTAAACTCAGAGAATCTAAAGTCTCATATGGCATAGCTAAGTTTCTGAATTTTATGTTGGACAATTTAACCGAACAAGTTTTTAAATTCTTAACTGTTCTGTTGCTATCTTAGTCATTATTTTAATTGTATATTATGTATCGTGAATTTTAATTTGTAAATATGCATTTTAAGTTAATATTTTTTATTTGCCATGGTAATAATGGCAACTATTTAAATGCGGACAGTGAGAGAGGTTGAAGGTATAAATAAAACTTTGCATTGATATTAACTTTCGTTTTATTTTTTAAGTAGTGATAACAAAATAAATATTGAAAGATTATATTGAGCTTGGGCCCGCACTGAAAATCTGCTATCACTTCCAAATACTATTTTAAATAGCTACTTTACTGGGAAGAACTTGTATCAATCTTTCGGTCTATTTATTCCATTCCATGAAAAACAAATCAACAACCTAGAAAACAATTCAGTAACTCTATAACAGACGGATAAAATATTAGATAATTAAACTATAAACATTTTTATACTTGCACCTCGAAATCTTTTGCAAACAAGCAATGCGGACCAAATCTCTTTGCGTTATATTATACACAGCTGTACATAACCAAGGTCGTTCATATTTTAGATATATTTTTAGATATATATTTTTACGGATTGTACATTCCTACATAGAGAACGCAGTATAGTTTTGTTTTGTTACATTTAATTTTGTATTTTACCTATGAGCAGTATGTACACAACCCTTTGAGTTGATGCCCTAACGGTGTTGGCTCCTAACATAAACTACAAAAACTTTTTTCCTGATCACGATTATTTAGTAAAGTCAAGTATTTATTATTGAATAGGACGGCACAATACACCAATTAGACTAATTAATTTACAATCAAAGGATAAAAAACATCATTTAAAATTAACTAAAAAACAAAGTGATTATGCTATCAATTACAACGATTTCAAATACAGATTTACTTGAGATTTGGCTTGACCTTAACATAGCTCTTGTGGTATGCTCATCTTGTCACATAATCAGGAAAAAACTCCTCAGGTTCAAATAAGAAAACAACACTATTAGACCACCACAACGATACACACGGGGTTTTTCGCGAAGATTACTTTACGTTAATTCATACGTTCGTTCGTGTTTACGCATATAACCTGCGTACTTATAGAATGGGATTGACAATGACGTCATCTCTCATGCTGTTCTGCCACACCCTGGACACTCTTCCTTTTCTCCATACAAAAGTCGCATTAGAGCTCATACAATTGCGCTACACGTGTGACTGTGTGTGTGACGTATAGGGTAACTTCATGAATATACCGTGCGAGTAAGACAGTTGGTATACAACTCAGAACATTTTATTTTTTTATTTTCTTCTCACTAAAGGTGAATAACCTATAAAACAGAAGAAATTTTGTACGGCCATGCATGATCAAACAAAACGTCGAACACCATTGGCGCCGTTGGCTGCATTTGGAACGCAAACCGAACTCGCTAAGACGCGGCGGGGTGAGGAACCTCGCTCAGGTGGAGGGCGAGGAGAGTCCATTCTATACGTCAGTATTATTATATATTCTCTGGTCCTGCTCAGTTAGAATCCGATCTGAGCGGCACAGCAGGCTTTCTAGTCCCATTCTTTGAGTACGCAGGTTTCATCTAAGATCCCTACTAATACATATCCAAAGATACATACGACCCATATTGTCTACTTGTTGTTTTGCGCCTCCAGTTCTCTCTCGACTATCTTGCGATACTCGTCGAAACCTCCCTCTATACTTTCTACAGACCCACCGCCGCACACCCAGAGCTCCTTGCAGACCATTCGTATTAATCGCTCGTCGTGAGATACTAGGATAACTCCACCCTGAAACGAAAGAATCAAATTGAAATATAAACAGAAAAAATATAGTCCGATCGCGTTTTATTTAAGGCGAAGAGTAGGGGCGATAGTGGCGCCACTACATATTTAATTTTATAATTACGTTATACAAAGGAATTATCAAAAAATCGGACCGCGCGTAGACGATATCTATCATAAGCTTTTTTTAAATGTATCTTTAATAGTTTTGTACTGTATTATTTAGGCAGATACTTGTTTCAAGAGTTTAGTTCCTATTGGTGGCCACCAAGCTCTCCAAACAAGGTTTTTGATTGAATAACACAAAACAAAACTATTAAAGATACATTAAATAAAAGCTTGTGATAGGTATCGTCTACCAGCGGTCCGATTTTTGATAATTCCTTTGTATAACTTAATGATTAAATTAAATATGTAGTGGCGCCACTATCGCCCCTACTCTTCGCCTTAATTAAATAAATAATTATAAATAATGCTCGACAATCCACACGGCATCAACTAGCCCTAAAGTAAGCGGAGCTTGTGACTGGCAGATCGATAAACATATCTCCCGAGGCGGGCCTCGAACCCGCAACCTACTGCGGCGCAGGCGAACTTTTGCCCGCTGCGCCACTGAGGTCGTCTGTGCAATTACTCTTTTTCAATAGAAAAAGAGTAATCGAAACATTCGGGACGTGACATGATTAGCCGTAACTCGAGGGATAAAGCTATATCGAATCACATTATAAGCATGAACTCGCGAATAACTAACTTATCGATGTTATTTGTTCGCACGATTAGTATGGCCAGAGTATAGGTACCAATTTAGTGAAGCTGCAGGCACAAACTATAGCATAAAAATAAACTCATCATCATCATCAGCCTATATTAGTCCACTGCTGGACATAGGCCTCCCCTAATGAGCGCTATAGCGCCCGTCTTCAGCTTGCCGCATCCAGCATCTGCCTGCAGTCTGTCGCAGATCGTCATCCCACCTGGCCGGAGGAAAAATAAACTCACATTATATTTATTGATGCCTTTCCCTAACGCCTCAATCGTCTCGATGTCCAAGTGATTGGTAGGTTCATCCAGAACTAAGAAGTTGGGGTTGCCCATGCACATTCTCGAAAAGGCTACCCTCGATTTCTGACCTCCGGAGAGACTGGCGATCGTCTGTAACGCCATATCGCCGCTGACGCCAAAACTGCCGAGTTGCCGTCTGTATTCCTCTATTGTTTTGCCTGGAAATAGAGTTTAGGGTTAATATTTAAGTTAATTTTAATTGATTTATTACTAAATTGGATTACTCCAACAGCGGTACATCAGACTATCACACTAATATTATAAATGCGAAAGTTTGGATGGATAGATGTATGGATGGATGGATGTTTGTTACCTCTTCACGCCAAAACTACTGAACGGATCAGGCTGAAATTTTGCATACAGGTGAGTCTAACCCTGGAATCAAACATAGACTTTTTATCCCATAAATCAGTTCCCATGGAATAGAAATAACCTCAAAACGTTTAAATAGAAACAACGTGTGCGAAGCCGCGGGCAGAAGCTAGTTTTACATAAATCAGTACCAAAAACTTATTCTAAAATAAGGCCAAATAAAGGATAACATAGAGAATACAAAAAAATTTAAATAAAGAGATGAGATAAGAAAAATTAACGAAAATTTTAAACTCAAAAACTGCTTTTTTTCCTTTAGACCCCACAGGAAACGTGCGTATGTATGAATGAAGGTGTATGTGAAAGGATTATTGTTGTATGTGTGAGTTAATAGTTTTTATGAGATTTCTATTTAGCGGAAAAGTGACAAACGTCTGCTTATAACGCCATCTAGCGAGGCCTAAGGAAATATTTCACGTAAACGGCGCTTTTTGGCCAGATACCGCAAAGGTGCAGAATCCTGCGTTTGCGGGATTGGATTCCGCGAACAAACAACATTTGCTTTTTGATCAACTAATTTCTCAGTATTTAAGAAGCATGTTAGCAGTTACATGCTTCTTAAATACTAAGTACAGTTGTACTAAATAATACTAAAGAAGCAATAGGATAACTTCACGTACCAGGATATTCCCTTTGTAATAATTCAACTGAATTTACATTCATTTCCAATTGGTCTACGTGATGCTGTGAGAAGTAGCCGAATTTCAACCCTCTGTGCACGCTCCGAATGCCACTGGAAGGTGATAGGATACCCATGATGATTTTGAGTAGTGTTGTTTTACCGGCACCGTTGTCACCAACCTGAAGGTAAAGATGTGATTTTGTAAGTTTTAAAAATAGTAATCATAAAACTCGCTATTTGTTGATACAGGCAATCGATAAATACCTTATAATAACCTAACTTTAATTAAATTACACTTCGTTGCTGCATCCGAAAATCTTTTCGGATGCAGCGACTCGAGTAATTATGGTCAAACTTCACTTAAGGTAAGTTTGTTTAACCTTCAATTATACACTTGCGAGCTTTAAACTGGAATCGCTTCAAGGGTTGTCAAGACTAATTTTTACAATTTATTTGCAGTGAACTATGAGTTAAGTTATGTTTTCCCTTACGCAGGATTTATTGGCGACGATAAATTTGATTTAATGCACGATAATGTCCGCTGCCACACCGCAGCAGTGACTAGACAGTACCGACAGACGTCTTCCATGTCGGCATTCCCACACTAGACTGGCCAGCCCTTATTCCTGACTTGAACCCAATCTGGCATATGTGGGACGAGCTAAAACAGCGGATACGAGGGAGAAATCCAGCTCATCCAGCTCCGGCGCCGATAGATGCAACTTTGACCTATTGCAATAATTCCCAAAATTTAGGTAGCCAATTTAACTAATTTTAAATCTTCTTGATATCACTTGAAAGGTAACAAAATTACCTTTCAAATGATATACCACAATCTATAGTTCATTGTACATGAATTGTAAAAAAATTGTTTTGATCAACTCGCGATGAAAGCGATTCCATTTTAAAGCTCGCAAGTGTAGTTTAAAAGGGGCAAGGCAATAACTTAATGATGTGAAAAAGGATGTTCGACCTCTGAATGATAAATTACTGTAGGCTTATAAAACCATTGTTTCCATTTCTTGACAAACAACGGATTTAGTAGATTATACACCAAGGAGAGACAGTGACCGATTGACGAGGGTGTCATTAAAATTTGAGCCTTGAGGCCTTAAAAACAAGAGCCTTAAATAAACAACTTTCTCGAGTTTTGTGACATGGTGCTTTAAAATAAAGTACTCACTATACATATCCTAGATTCCAGCGTGGCGCCGAGATTCACATTCAAGAATATAACTTTATCCTTAGTATAGTAGAATCCAACTTCGTTTAACTGCAGAATAGGTGGAGACAAAGGCTCTGTTTCTGGAAACCGTAGGACTACGTCTATCTCCTTTTCTATGGGCTTTAGTTCGGGTCTGAAAAGATAAAACAGTAGATAGAACTAGTAAGAGTAATTAATTGGAGTATTCGTTCTTCAGTGTTGAATGATTTAAACAGCTTGATCTAACCACAAGCGTATTATGGGAGGTGATTATTTTGTAGAGCAAAAATCATTTATAAAGGACGCAAAAATACGCAGAATACGGGACAGTCGTAACAGCATCCCGAAGACGATAGATGTTCCTCATCATTCTGGGTAAGCCTTATCCGGAGTGCGATCTAGAGAGGATATACTTATATTTAAATACTTTATTTATACTAACAACTAGGTTAATTCTACTTGTATTTTTTTTTATGTGATCTTACACTATGGATTTTCAACTCTCCGAAATAAACGAATTAAAATTTTCATTTATTTATAAAAGTAGTGAGTAGTGTAGAGGCTGTATATACACTTCTTGAAAGCTTAACATTTACAAGTATAAAACCAAACCAGATCCTTTTTGGTCAACAACAAAACCGTGGAAACTGTAAAAAGTGAATTTCTTTCATCTTCGTTGATGACGAAGACGAAAGAATTACAAGAAACTGTTACTTAAAATCATCATCATCATCAAAGACTTAGCAAAATAAATAACTTAAACGTAAAATAAGTACGAAAATACTTACAATTTTTCCAACATTTTGATCTTGCTCTGTACCGAGGACGCTCGGTTCGCGTTATACCGGAAGCGGTCAATGAACTCTTGAGTATGCGCACGATGTTGTTGCTGCGCCTCGTATTCCCTCTGTTGGTTCTTAAGCTTTTCCGTCTTCGTTTTGTGGAATTGTTCATAGTTGCCCCTGGAATTTGGAATTTATTGTTAGACAGGTAAGGCGATAAAGACTCAATTCATCGCAGTTTATTCGTCTTTTGATGGTTAGGAAAGGTACCTACCTATTATAGGACAATTTTTTTAAAGTTTTTTAGTTCCTGAACAATACACTTTTTTATGCCTATTAAAGTCTAAACTGATTCATGGAGATGTTGTTTAGTCTCTAGGAGTTAAAATCTAAAGAAAACGACGGGTAATAAAAAAAATTGAATCTTATTGCAACGAAAAAATGTTTAAAGTCAGATCGTCCGGATTTTTTCAAAACCAAAGCAGTATAAGAGAATATGAGACTTATTTCTGTGAGAAAAAGGTGTAAACTATATTTTCTTGTGACAGAATTTCTACAAAATCACCTTACCTGTATATATCTAGCCTTTGTGAATGTAAATGCATAATGTCAGTCGGTACAGTGTCCAGGAAATTCCGGTCGTGAGAGACGACAAGCAGCGTCGTCGGCCAGTTCTGAAGGTAATTCTCGAGCCAGATGATAGCTTTTATATCCAACATGTTGGTAGGTTCGTCGAGTAGGAGTAGGTCGGGTCTGAAACAAAGTTGTTGTGAGAAATTGGACCTTACTATTTTATCTTAGGGTTTAGAAAATTTTGACTGGCGCAGTCAGGTTGGATTAAATAAAATAAAATAAAGCCACGGGTCTGGTCGAAGCGACGCGTGACCCGAGAGCTGCTGGGTATCTGGCGCAGCGCATCAGTATTGTCATACAGCGGGGCAATGCAGCCAGCGTATTGGGGAAATTTCCGACTGGTATTGATATGGATCAGATGAGCTACTTGTAGATTATTTGCAGCAGGCTACAGTGAGCTCTATTTTTTCAATTGTAAATACTAGTTCTAATTTATTTCTATTATTTGATTGTGATTTTCTTTTTGCATAAAGAATACTCATAAAAAAAATCTTAAACTCAAATTAAACATAAACTACTATTAACAAGGCAAGGGATAGGTAAGATGTATCCTATGTCCGCATTTGAACTTGATATGGTCCATTGGGCAAAAATGCACAATCAAATCCCAACCTCACACAACCCAGATGTCTGTGCAAGATTCCCCAAATAGAATCAGAAAAACTTACTTGGAGAACAGCGCCCTAGCTAACGCCAGCCTCATTCTCCATCCACCAGAGAAGGTCTTCGTGGCTCTCGCCTGCATGTCTGGAGTAAAACCCAGACCGCTGAGTATTATGGAGGCTTTTGCAGGTGCTTTGTCCGCTTCTATTGTTTCTAACTGAACGTAGATCTCACTCAGTTCTGATGATAGGTTTGTGTCTGTTGATCTGGAAATATATTTATGGTTATTTAAAATTTTCGTACTATTGTACATTTTGTAAAAGCACATTTTCTCTAACAAAAAGTAGGGAAGGTAGGTAGTGAATGACGCCAGTTTGTCGAACGCAGACAAAGTAATGGTCAAACCTTTAAATTAAACCTTCACAGGGGGCCTTCTCGGAAAACAAAAAGTCAAGTTTCTGCTACGTTTTCTAAGCAAACGGTAATCTTATGCAAGCAATATAAGAGTTGGTTTGCACGAAAACGAATCACAGACTTCGATTTTCCTTTTCTGAGTAGACCTCCTGTGGTCAAGAGGTTATTGGGTTAAAATTGAACAAAGCATTTATTTATGTTAGTTGACAAGTCTGCTAACTAAATCATTGATTAGTACAATTTCTAACCAAATGCTAAATTATTAGGTAGATATGCGTTTTTCTATGGCCACACGCTTGTCCTATTGTACATTCGATAAACCGGGCCTAGGAATATAACATCCTGTGTACTACCATAACTTTTCCACAAATTATCAAGATGACAAATAATCATTGATTACATACAATCTCTAACCAATCGCTAAATATTAGGTAAGTATGTGTTTTTCTATGGCCAAACACATGTCAAATCATTCGATAAACCAGCCTTATGAATAAATATATAATAATAATATATATATATATATAAATAATAATAATAATGCAGGACAATTCACACAGCATTGTCTAGCCCCAAGCTAAGCAGAGCTTGTGTTATGGGTACTAGATAACTGATATACTATATACGTACAATACACTGCATAGATATATATTTTTTATTATACATAGATAACATCTAGAACGCCCTGGACACATGTCTGCAGATCGTACAAACATTTGTCCCGAGACGGGAATCGAACCCGCAACCTCCTGCGTCACAGGCAGACCTTAACCCGCTGCGCCACAGAGGTCGTCACTAAACACTCTGCGTACTATACTATCATAACTTTTCCACATATTATCAAGATGTTCACCATAGTCTTGAAAGCCACTCCATTAAACGCAAGTCTAGGTTCCCATAGACCATGAGACGCAACAATTTATATAACAAGCAGCAATTATCAATCATCAAGCGGTTCCCAAGAGCGTCACTCACCCATTGTTCACTGCGGCCGTGATCTCTTTCTCCCGTCGCAACAATCTTTCACGAACTGTGTCGCATTCTAGTACACTCTGAAAAAAATAAAGGCTTAGGTTTTTTAAGTGTACATTTATTCTATACAATATGTACATATGTATACGAAATTCTATATGTACTTAAAAATAACGAGATTTTGATTTTTGATTCTTTCATCCAGCAAAGCAAAGTGGAGATGTGTAAAATCCAAAAATAGAATCTCAAATACCACAGATATAGGAATTCGAATATATCGTGACCGTAATGGGGTGGACGATATTTTGACATTATTCTACCATTCCATCAAAGCTTATAATAACTCGGTTCTAGAATTTAAGATATATTATGGTAAGAAATCACAAAAAACAAGAACTTCGACAATGCATATGTAATTGCATACGCGCAGCGAAAGAGGTTCAATTTCGAGACAAAACAAACGAGAAACAAATGAAAGGTTACAAAACATAAAATTGTTCGAGCTTCAGAGACTACCCCACTATAATCCTATCGTGATGGGGAGCGTCGTAAAATATTTTCCACTAAAAATTTTCTATGGTTTTGAAACCCATATGTTGATAAAACCATAGAAAATCTAGCATTCTAGAACCGAGTACCTATAGAACGGTAGAGATGTGTTAAAAAACGCTAATTTTATTTAATATTATTTTACAAAATCAACCAATAGAATTTCAAACACTGATGATGGTTAAGTAACGCTATCTTGACACTTAATATGCTATTATTTAAGAATTTTGAATATCTAACCATTCTACAAACGGCCTGATTCTACAATCCGGCCGGGCGGGGCGGCGAGAAATACATGATATTTTGTTACAGTATTTTATTGGTAGTTTATGCACATCTCCACATCGCACACGTTTTTAGGGTTTCGAGATCGAAGATCAGTTTCGAAAACCTTATGGTCTCGCTTTGTCTGTCCTTTTTCCATTTTATTGGTAGTTTTTGCACATCTCCACGTTGCTCACTTTGGTGAGCAATAAAAAAACATTGTAAGCTATAATACATGTTTGCTTTAAGTCCTCATTACATTACAATGCACATAATATTGTTACATGTTTGTAAAACGCTTTCATAATACATAACAAAAGTTAGACCTTGAATGAATTACTGTAACAAAATGTATCTACATACTCAATACTGATATTTGAGAGTATAATTAAATTAATATGGTATACTCTCAAATGAATCAATGATTTGCATTGAGATTTACTCTAGCCAGAAGAGTCTGGTATTTTTATGCCAATAGAGAGAAGGTTGTGCCAATGAACATCAATTTATCAACCTTTTTTTTTTCTCTTCTAATTATATTTTAATTAAATAGATAAGTACCTGTAAAGCCAACGTTTCATCCCCCACAACCTCTTGTTCCACATGAAGTATTGATATATGGGATGGAATTTTCAGCTGTTTTGCGGATATCATTCGTAACAGTGTTGTTTTGCCGAGACCGTTTCTGCCGACTAGGCCGTAACGTCTGCCGAATGCTAGGACTAAGTCTGCTCCTTGTAGTAACACCCTGGAAATATTTGAATACCTGAGCTTCAGCCAGCGGCATGCGTTTTTCATGGGTTTCGTTCCTGGCGATACTGTACTGGGTGGTTTTTTGAGATGGAAGTCCAAAAAAAGTTAGCTAAATCCGAAACCATGACAGTCGTGAAACGAGCCATGACCTCAATTTATGACAAAAAAAAAGGGGGTCAATGTGAAAATTTTAAATATTCTCTGCAAACCACATCAAACAATGTGTGCTGGCCGCTAGCCAGGATACTTTGCCTGTTTTTTAATGGAGTTTATCCTCGATAAATAATCTATAATCCTCGATAAAACATCTACTCATACTTATGTGTCATAAATTTTGCAAACTTTAATCTAAAATTTTGTAAAAAATATGTGTAAGTACCTATGTAGTTTTTATTTTTCATAAATTGAGCCCATGATTCCCGACTTTTCTCTAACTCTTATGCTTTCAGATTTGGCCGTCCAGTCCCATCTCAAAAAGTCACCCTGTAGGTTTAAAAGGCCAAATTTCATTGATATCTGTTCAGCCGTTGAGGCGTAAAAGGTAGCAGACAAGAGAGTCTTTTGTGTAACTTACGCTATTGTAAATGTGGATCACCAAATCATAGGTAATTCATAAATTTCTATTAACTAGTAAATCATTATCAGTTCATAGAGATATAACTGAGTCAAAGAAGTTTACTTAAGGCGCTACCCCGACCCAAATCAGCGCCACCACCTATTTTATTTAATTATTATGATAAACGAAAGAATTTAAAAAAAAACGATCGGGCAGTTTGAGCTTCTTATCATAAGCTTTTTTTACATGTGCCTGTGAAAGTTTTATTTTGTATACTTTAAGCAGAGATGCGAAGTTGCTCTTTTTGGCCACCATGGTGGGACAAATGAGCAACTTCGCATCTCCTCCTGTACTATACAAACTAAAACATTTATAGAGGCATTAAAAAAAAGCTTATGATAGGAAGCTCAAACTGCCCGATCGTTTTTTTAAAAATTCTTTCGTTTTTCATAATAATTAAATAAAATAGGTGGTGGCGCTGATTTGGGTCGGGGTAGCGCCTTAAGAAATGATAGTAAACTGGAGTCTGGAGTATAATAAATGGTAATTGAGTTCAAAGGTTACTTAGTAATTTATATCAATTATTTTGTAGATGATTAATGCATGTAGTAATTATATAAAATAAACTTCGGAAACATTATAATCTTACTCTAAGATAGATAAATACAATTTTAATGAATTTCTACATAATAATGGGTAAGCTGCTCACCAGAATACATTTAAAGCCAAACAATTCAAGGTACAAGTCATGTAGATAAAGAGTAGGATTGAAAATTTCATGCTGTCCTGCATAATTTTGAATTTAATCGAATCCCATTCTTTATCTACACAACTTATCCCTACCCTATTTTTTAATTGCGAGTTAATTCAATTGAGTCCACCGAGTACCTTAATCCTTCACCGAATATGGCTCCATGGATGGAGAGGTCTAGTGTAACATCCAACACAGCAAAAAAAATGTTCACAGGTGAATCATTAAAAATGATCGTAACAACCTCTGCTTGTTTTTTATATCACAAAACACATCAACACCCTTTTATAGTCCACAGCTGGACATAAAGTGTCCTTGATGAGTGCCTTATTTGCTCTTGTTAGTGGTAATGCCCACACTGGACATTGTTTATGGAAAAAAATAGGATAAAACAGAACCAACCTGTCCCCATATGCAATGTCAAAGTTCTCTATCCTAATATCCTGTGTCCGGTTAGTTCCTTTAGCTTCCAGCTTGCTATCTTTCTTTGATGTGACCTGGGATGCTGTGGCTGTTTGGAGGACAGGGGCTGCAGCTGGTGTATTCTTTACATCTTTTGCCTTTTGAAGTTTCTGCTGGAGTTTTGCTTCTGCCTTTTCTAGCTTTCTTGCATCTACTTTCTGAAAGGTTTTTAATTGTTATTTTGATATCTAATCAGAACTATAATAGGCACCAAATCAGAGGTTTTTTTGTTGTTGATGGTAAAGCAGCTTACAGCCTATATCTTTAAATTGAGGTAAAACACTGAATTGAGTCTTTTGTCAGTTAATATCTATTCTGTTGTAATTATTGCCTTTTTTAAAAGCTTTTATTTAGCTTGCAATGTATTTAACTATGTTTGTACGGGTGAAATCTTGCAAATAAGTTTTGAAGCAGATATCTTCAACTAATTGAGCTATTTTGTATACATGTTTAGTTTGGATGACAATGCATTAAGCTTGTTTTTAAAAAAGTTTTTTTCTAAATATTAAAACTTATTTACCTTATACATAGCTTAGGACTGTACAGAGTTCTGTATATAAGAGGTTATTAACTGAATCCATTATTTTTTAGAGCTATTGCTCAAATTTAAGAGTTGTTTGCAAATTACAGGAATGACATGAGCAAATGCTGAGTAACTCACCAAACTATCATCTCTTGTTTGAAGCCATATACTCTTGAGGTCATCAGTGTCATTCACTGGAACTGTCATGGAGGCTAAGTGGATTGGTGCATCAAGGACTTTTCTTGGACCATTATTTGTCAAGGTCATGTTGGGCTGGAGCATGTGCAATAATTTTTCGCAAATTTCTCTGTAAATTACTCAAGTTTACAAACAAAAAACATTTTAAATGAGATAGTGGATTGTGGCTTTTGAAACTGGATTGCCTTAATGTAATGGGGACCACCAGCAATAATTATTGGATGTCTTGACTTGCAATTAAACGAATTGTATTTTTTGTGGTTCGGGATGTGTGAATAACAGGATGATTGTATGTCAGAGTTCAAATGGTGCAAGTTAATTACAAACCTAATGTCATGCTCGGATTTTCCAGAGATTCCAAGCAGGACTTCGCCGACGGCCTCGTACACTTCGTCTTTATCTTCAAACTCGCCAGCACTTCCATCCAGTATACCTAGATGTGGTAAATATTCTTTTATAAAGAGCGTAGCGATAGATTTTAACGTGTCAAAATAAATGCCTAAATTTTTTGCTGGCTGTTATGGCGACATTTATTGTAAGATATAGATTTAAAGGAATTTATTCCTTCACATTAGAATGCAAGAGAAATAACTTTTATAACCTAAAACATACCTTCCACATAGTCTTTGAGTTCGTCATCAATAAGTGGAAATTGCTTTTTGATAAAATCACCACACTTTGCCATTTTGCAGTAAATTTTATTTAATTGTTTATAAAATGTTAGCTCAACATCGATTCAAGTTTAATGTGGAATGGAATTCTTTCTCGTAGATCTTTAGATTGCAATTTCCTTTGCTTTTCACGCACGTCACACACAGATTTGTTGGTTGATTGAGATTGAATTGAATTGAATATACTCGACTTGATTTGACAGTTGACGTCTTTCTTCTTGACGTAGACAGATTGGTGACATCGAAAACATAATGTGACAGTATTGTGACTTGACGTACAATGCCAGCCTCCAATCAGCGAAGAACGCTTCTGCCTATCTCTACGCTTCGGATTAGCGATGTTACGAGTTGATTTTATTCCAACTCGGATAACTCGAGTTGACTCGGCCGCTAAGTCGAATCGCAACTCGAGTTGACTCGACTCGTATTAACCGGATGGGATCCGCTTCGCGGGCGGGGCAGCAGCCAAACGGATCGGCGGCGATTCTAGTCGAGTGCCCCGTATTCGTATTCTTATTCTTGATTCGAATTTACACTTGCATTGCCGAATGCCGAGCGAGCACAGACCACTTAGTGCGAGCGAGTCACTGCTCTGCTCCACTCGCCGGCGGCCACCGCTGTGCGTGTGTGTTATTTGTTTCGTAAATACCACCTAAAGAAAAGATATTATGAGTATTCAAGTTATATCTTCGCTGCAGCTAAAATTTCATATGAAAGTTAAATAAAAATAGAACAGACACTATTGAAAAAAAAACAAATTGGTTGTCTGTAAAGTCGGTTTACTGACGATAGTTGAACGTGACAACGTCTTAAGAAAATACTGATGGAATGGTAGCATTTGATACTCGATCAAAACATGTAAATGTACTATAGTATAGCAGCTGTCCACGCATACGCATCGCTCACTCAAGTAGGAGAGAGACGGATGTCGAGCGCTCTCGCTTGCACTTCAAGCCTTACATGGAACGCCTCAGAGCGAGGTATGACGTGAGCGCATGACGTCATAGCGAGGTAATGCCGCATAACGTCATGTTTTTTCGTGCGTGCAGCCGGCTCTATCGAATTATAAGACGTTGTCACGTCAAAAATTGGTTGTCTTTATAGTCGGTTTACTGACGATAGTTGAACGTGACAACGTCTTAAGAAAATACTGATGGAATGGTAGCATTTGATACTCGATCAAAACATTAAATGTACTATAGTATAGCAGCTGTCCACGCAGACGCATCGCTCACTCAAGTAGGAGAGAGACGGATGTCGAGCGCTCTCGCTTGCACTTCAAGCCTTACATGGAACGCCTCAGAGCGAGGTAACGCCGCATGACGTCATGTTTTTTCGTGCGTGCAGCCGGCTCTATCGAATTATAAGACGTTGTCACGTCAAATATATATAAAATGTTGTCACATGTTTGTCAGTCTTTAAATTCTTTAAAATAAAAACCGTCTATTTCAGACATAGTCTAGTTTAATGTCACTAGTTTAGTGACAATAGGACTTAAAAATATGATGTTCTAAATGTGTATTGAATGTAGGAGATTTTTACCTTTTTTACAACCAACAACCAAAAATACAGATGTCTACCCAAATTTTTACCTGCGTGAAAAAATGTCTATGGTTGATTTGCAATCCTGCCTGACTCATTCAGTCATTCATTCATTCATTCAGCCCGCCGCGACGCAAAAATTCTACTACAAATACATACAAACAAAATTCTTCGTGGGAAAATAAATAAAATTACTCTGCACTGCAATGACTGATACAATGATACAATACAAAAGATACGAAAAATCGCTAGGCTTACTTACAACAAAGTTTGTATACCTTCTTCAAAAAGCCAAGGATGGCGTGTTAGATTTAAAAACCGTGAGTATTTGGTTGTAAACAATTGTAAGTTTACACAGTTCGACTATGCAAAAACAACGATTATTCAAATTGAACTAACGCATTATTTGTAATTACAGGCGACTAATTTACTGGCTGTGCGCCAAAAGAGAAGAATTTACGACATTACCAATGTGTTGGAGGGAATCGGGTTGATTGAGAAAAAGAGCAAAAACAGCATTCAATGGAAGTAAGTTGATTATGTACATCAGCAATGCAGTGTGGACTGCAACTCATTGCAGGAAAAGTAGGTACATACTTATATAACTAGTGTAAATCTAAACATCTTGCTTATTTTTACAGAGGAGCAGGTCCTGACTGCAATAGTACTGATATTGCCAAAAGAGTTATTACTATGCGTAAACAACTAAGCCAACTCGATGAGTATGAAACAATACTCAACAAGTAAGTAATTCTTCCTGTAGTTACCTCAATGAGTAAGTATCGCATACATTTCATCTTGCATTAACAGATTTTTGTAACTACTTTTCCATCTTTCAGCCAGTTACACTATATCGAAAACAGTGTTAAAAATGTGCTGGATGACTCAGACAACCAGGACTTTTGCTATGTTTCAAACACGGACATTCAGAATTGTTTTAAAGATGACCAACTGCTTGTTTTGGAGGCACCTTTAGGTGCTAATTTATCTGTTGGCACTGGAGCGAATATGGTAAGAGAAAAAATTACATGACACAATTAACCTTCCAGGAGTCGCACCCTTGCGCAGAACATAAGTAGTCGCGCGCGGTCTGTGATTCCGCAATATTACGTGTCTGGTTACACAAGACGAATAAATATTTAACTACATTGTATTTCTCATAATCAAAATACTTAAGTCTTTTTTCTGTATTAACTCATAATAAAAAAAAAACACATTTTTCTTTAGTAATTTTGTATTTGTACTCAATATTGAAACTCTCTTTAAAAACTCAAATTTTTGCACATAAGACACAAAACAACGCTATGATCAACATAATTAGAAAATTAAATGAAATCTTATTTTATAATTTTAATCACTATTATACTAAGAATTATTATTATTATTATTATATACTAAGAATGGTGGAACAATACACGAAGAATATAGACTCAACTTCTACCAGGTCACTAATAGAAACTCTCAACTCCGACAAAAGTATACCCCAAAAATATGACAAGTTAGAAGCGACCCTGTCTCAATTGAAAAACACTAAAGTAGTAAAGCATGCAAACAAACTCAGTGAAAAAAGTATAAAACTCCTGGAAGAAAGAAAGACACTAATAGCAAAAAACAATTACAGTCAGGAAATTAGGAACCAAATTTCAAGCCTCAGCAAACAACTAAGAGAAAGCATGAGGAAGGACCGTAAAGCCAATAGAATAAAGGTACTAGAAGAAGAAATTGAAAGGTCAGGGGGAACTAAGAAAGCTCTCAAGATACTTCAGGAGCACGGGAAGCAATGGATCCACAACCTGAAAAACAGTACATCCAACAAAGTAACAAAACGTACTGAAGTCCAGAAACTCGCCACAGAATACTATAGAACTCTCTACTCCAGTAACGAAACCGATCCAGCAATTATTGCCAACAGGCCACAAACAAATGACTGCGGAACTCCAACTATACTCACACAGGAAATAGAAAATGCCATCACTACGCAAAAACTTGAAAGAGCTCCGGGACCTGACAATATACCAAATGAACTAATGAGAGGTACAATACAAGAACTAAGCCCAATTCTAGCCATGATATTCAACGACATACTTAAGACAGGTACTATACCAAAACAATGGAGAGAATCACACATAATACTTTTACACAAAAAAGGAGCCCTAGATGACATTGGCAACTATAGACCCATAAGTCTCATATCAAATGTGTATAAAGTATTTGCAAAAGTAATACTACAAAGAATAACGAGAACACTAGACGAAAATCAACCCATCGAACAAGCAGGATTCAGAAAAAACTACAGCACAATAGATCATATCCATTCCATCAAGCAAGTCTTAGAAAAATACAACGAATATCAGAAACCCCTGTACATAACTTTTATAGACTATAGTAAGGCCTTCGATAGTCTGAATCACAAATCCATCTGGCCAACATTGAGACAACAAGGGGTAGACACTGTCTATATCCAAGCTATCCAAAATATATATAGGGAAAGTACGAGCCGCATAAAGCTTGAAACCAAAGGAGAGTCATTCCCTATAAACAGAGGAGTCAGGCAGGGGGACCCATTATCTCCAAAACTCTTCAATGCCGTGCTTGAGAATGTTTTCAGGAAACTAGACTGGGACGAATTTGGGCTCAACATCAATGGCAGTAACCTAAACCACCTACGTTTTGCAGATGACATCATTTTGCTTGAGGAAGATCCAGTAAAACTACAGGCTATGATACAAGCACTAGATGAGAAAAGCAGGGAGGTTGGACTCAAAATGAACACTAGCAAAACTAAAATGATGACCAACTCTGTAGAGGTAGATATAGTCCTGGAAGGAAACAAGCTGGAATATGTTAGCGAATATGTATATTTAGGACAGATCATCTCCCCCAGTGATTCTATGACAAAAGAAGTCAACAAAAGAATAGCAAGCGGATGGAAAAAATATTGGTCACTAAAAGAAATCATGAAAAGCAAAGAACTTGGCATACATATTAAAAAGAAGACCTTCAATACCTGCATCCTCCCATGCCTAACTTACGGATGTGAGACTTGGTCACTTACAGCAAACCATAGAGACAAGCTAGCAAAATGCCAAAGGGCAATGGAGAGAAGCATGCTGGGTATAAAACTGAAGAACAAAATCAGAAACGAAGACATAAGAGCAAAAACCAAAGTCACTGATATACTTACTCGTATAGACCGTCAGAAATGGGGCTGGACTGGACACATGCTACGCAACAAAGCAAACAAGTGGAGCAAGCAAATCACAACATGGTATCCAAGAGACGGCAACAGAAGCCAGGGGCGTCCTAAGACAAGATGGGAAGATGACATTAGGCTTACCCTTGGGCCATATTGGACAAGAGTTGCAGAGGACAGGCCTCAATGGAGGCAGTTGGAGGAGGCCTATGCCGAAAGGCACACCAAACTGAGAGACATTTTGTAGAAATAACACGTAAATGGCAACAGAAACAAGTCAAAGAGCATTTGTATAGTAGTAAATTAAATTTAAGAATCTTTCAATTAATGTCACACAGTTTTGGAAATAAAAGGCTATATTATTATTATTATTATTATTATTATACTAAGAATAATTATCATCGAGATCAATCAACATTATCATCAATGGCACTATGTTATAGGAACTCAAAAAGCACATATATAATTTATATCTTTTTATCACAACTGTCAACATAATTACCTCAATACTTATAAAATAAACGGAAAACAAAATAAAAACACTTCTAACGCTTGTCAGGACTACTTCGATAGTCAGTTCATCATCAGTGTCCATGTTATCTGCTGGAGATGCAGATTCTCAGCAGGTAACAGCCACATGTTCTAGACACATGTACTTTCCACAGTTGCAACAACAGTATTTTGTCTTGTGGTTCTTTTTCCTATCACAATAGTTACAGCGACCTGTTACACGTTGGATTCGGGTTGAAGACGATGCATCTTGATCATTTTCAGATTTTTTTTCTGCTTCCTCCAGCATGCGAGATACTTGCCGATCGAAGTCTTCGTAACTCATCCTCTAAAAATAGTGTAATGTGTAAACATATAATATTTGTAAGATATTTGATGTAAAATAAAATAGTTTTCTAAATAATACAACAAAAACAACATAAAAAACTTACCCAAGTATTTATTTCATTCCAGAGAAATTTCTAGTGCACAACGAGTCGCGCGCGGAATCTCAGACCGCAAACATATATAATGTAGGATGTGCGCTTGCGACGGATGTCGCAGGGGTACTCAGAGGCGGTACCTCACCCCCCCGAGGATATCATAAAAGCACAAACTTCTATTGCTTATAGTTTCCGTAAAATTACAAAAATAAGTTCGTTGCGGACTCAAAGACCGCGCGCGACCACTGGAAGGCTTAACCTTCCTTCCTAGAACTTTAAGAAAAATAAAAACTATAATAAAAATAAAAACTATAAGAATTTGTTTTGTTTTAGGATAACGAAATGAATTTTTTCCTGCATTTAAAAGCAGATGAATCAATGGGAGTGATACATTTGAATGAAATATCAAAGGTAAAAAATTAAATGGTATATACTTTGTGTGACATACATGAACTATCCCTTGGCAGTATTTTTATTCCTTTTATTATTTGTGGTTGTATGTTTGGGCCAAATAAATGAATTTTCATTCTTCTTTCTTCTTCTTCAGTATGCTATTATCGGACAGAAAAGGGGTCACATGTTGAAGCATTCCGTCCACATTTGTGTTCTGTGTGTTTTAAGCAATATGTGACAGCTTTCTGTCTGATAGGAGTAGAACCCTTATGTATACCTTTAATTTTAATTTTCCAGAAGTTGGAGGAGACTGATGATGATGACTCCATGGACAGTGAAGTGGAAGGATTTAATACAAATTGTACCCTTAGTGCAAAACGTAAGTGGAGTAAATCTATGGAAATAATTCATGAATAAATAATAAGTCTTAAGACATATTATTTGTTCGTAGAATTATTTTTATAAAAAAGTTTGTGACTACCAAACTGAAAAATTTAAAATGAATTCCATAGTTCTTTATTATTTATAGAATGATTTGGTATTAAATGATTGGTTTATCAGTCAGTATTGTATTCATTGAGGACCGATGTGGCGCAGCGGGCGAAGGTCCTCCTGCGACGAAGGTTGTGCGGGTTTGATTCCCGCCTAAGGCTAATGTTCGTACGATCTGCAAAGGTTTGTTCCGGGTATTTTCTATGTACAATAAAAATATCTTTCTGTGATGTATTCTATTAGGTATATCTGTCATCTAGTACCCCATAACGACGACCTCTGTGGCGCAGCGGGCGAAGGTCTGCCTGCGACGCAGGAGGTTGCGGGTTCGATTCCCGCCTCGGGACAAATGTTTGTACGACCTACAGACATTTGTCCAGGGCATTCTGGATGTTTTCTATGTATAATAAAAAATATCTATCTATGTAGTTTATTGTAATAGGTATATCAGTTATCTAGTACCCATAACACAAGCTCTGCTTACTTTGGGGCTAGATAATGCTGTGTGTGAATTGTCTAGCATTATTTATTTACTAAGTATTGATTTTTTTTCCAGTTCTTGGCTAATCAAAGCTTTTTTGTTTCAGATTGTGTCCCAAGATTAAGTCCGCCGATAAGAAAATGTGACTTCGCATTCTCATTGCATGGGTCAGAAGGCTTGTGTGATCTGTTTGATATTCCTTGCTAGCAGTTTGCTTTTGCTGTCAAAAAAAGCTACTATGTAGATTTAACAAAAATCATGTCCTATCTTAAGAGGCAGAAGCTCAGTGTCAATGATTTAAAATCACACTCATTGTATTATTTTATTTACAACTTTTATATTCCTTTTAGTTTTTGTAAGATTTTAATTAAACCTATTTTTTTGACCATTTTAAAATGTAAATATTGTTCCTGTTATCAAAGGAAATAAAATAATTTTAAGAATTAAGAAAGATGTTTATTTTATTTTTTAGATACAAAACGATCTAGGACACCAAATGACTGCTTGGGAGCTTTCTTCTGCACTGGTAGATCCAAAAGTTTCTGTGCTTCTTTGGACTGTTGAACAAATTCCTGATGGAAAGATAAAAAATTATCAACATCATAGAAGTAGTAACATTAAACTAAACTAAATTGAACAAAATTAATAGGATAGGAAGTATGGGTAAACCACCATATAAAAGAAGAGCAATGAGAAATTTATCTAGCTGTCAGGGTAGTTGGCAACAGCAGCACAAGATGCTATTTTTAAAATACTAAAAAGTTGAGGTTCTATGCTCTTAGGCTGTATGTATTTTTTGGTCGCCGATGTCTGTAAATTTGGACCGATTATAATTAATGATTATTTTGCTATTGTATCGATAGAGAATGATCTTGAGGTTTTAGTATTTTTCCCCTCAAAACTTAAAAAAAAAACAGTGTAAGTAAATATAAGAAAATTGAGATCGGTTTTCTTTTTTTATAGGACTGTTTAGGTTATTACCTGGCGACCAACTTCCTTTATTATCTTCTTTCTGGCTGCTACAGTCTTTCCTTTGTTTTTGCGCCTGGGGGTAGTATCCACTCTCCTGGGCTTGAGATACTGTAACAAAGACGAGTTTTAAATATGTTGAAGTAGGTAGCATGTCTTTTAGTTTTCCAGCAGGGCAAAGTCCTTTGACGGGTCCCTCCACACATCTCGTTCCTTAATATACTTTTTATTTTAATCATATAACTTTGAAGTACCTAGGTAGGTACCTACTTAGTTTGCTTTTGACTAAGTTTGTCCGATTCCCTTATTTTCCAATAGTAAATAAATAAATAATGCTGGACAATCACCACACAATATTATTTATCTAAGCTATAAGCAATGTTTGTGTTGTGGCCTAGATAACTGATATACTTAAAAAAAGCAAATAATAGCCCAATATATATATTTATTTGATATGTAGGTATATGTACTTACCAAAAGGTTCTTCTTGGCTTCCATTTGCTCTTGCATAGAAGGAACATCAACCTCTGTGACTTCAAACGGATTGAGAGTAATAAGTTCCGCGGGAATCTTGTCGAGAAGCGCCTTGACCTCAGCTTCTTTTCTTTGCGTCTTGTTCTGAAAGGGATTGTTCTCCAATGCGTCGAAATTCGGTTCGCCGGAGCCTGAAAGATTTGGATTATTCTTACTAGTTTTCCTTTTACAAAATAATTATTCTGGACAGCATCATCTAGCCGCAAACTAAGCAGAGCTTCTACACATTGTCACAGCTATTTTAGAGGATTGAGCGAGACTTTGTGCCACCGATAAAATTATATGTTTTATAAAAATGCAAAAGAACTTCATGACTTGATTTTGCACTTTTAGCAGTAGTTTCAGAGAAAACGTGGAGAAAATACAAAATTATGATTATTTTACACTGGGCCATCTAGCCAGACTAAGCTAAGTTAGAGCTTAGCTGAAGAAAATAGAGAAAGCTAAAAATAAGTTTACCTGGAATAATAATGCTAGTAAAACCGTTACTCGTTCCAATACCCAATACGTCTTCAAACGGACAGAATTTGAAGTTGCTGATCGATTTCGCCATTCTGTGCCTCATATACGGTCTTCCCGCAGTTTGAGCGCAGCAGTCACTGAAAAAATAAGACGCTTTTATAAAAGCATATAGTGCCTATCTTAAACCTGCCCATTTCTTATTTTACTTTGTAAGTCCTTGTAATAAATTAAATTGAATAATTTAGCAGAGTTAGTGTTAATTCTAGTTTAAAGCAATGCTTAGATTTATGTTACTAGTCCAGGAATATTTTGTTTCTTTATTCACTGTGACCGAACCGCGCACTCCGTAGCAACGACTACCACTACAGGTTAAGATCACCCACACACAAACTTTGTAAGTCGGAGAGATCCGTGTACCTACATAATGGGCCCCACGGTCTACAACAGATTACCCGACAAAATAAGAGATGCCGCTTCCTCCAACATATTCAAGCACCGAATAAAAACATGGCTGCTGGAGAGAGTGTTCTACAGCTTCGGGGAGTTCCTAGAGTTACCGGAACTGTAGAGCACAACCCCCGTGCCTAATGCATATAAAATAGGAAGAATTAAAGCACGAAGATATAAATGTACCTTAGTCGATAGTGGATAAGATTAATTAATTAGTCAAATAAGTAAAATCAGTGAAATATTATAATCCGAAAATAAATAAATATCTATGTAAATGTAACGAAGACTATGTAATATAATTTAATTTGACGTGTAAATTTATATTTTGTCAATAAAATCTTGTATCTTGTGCTGTTCATCGCCAATGCGCCTTAGAGGGATCTAAGGCGCATTGGCGATGAACAGCACAGTTCTCCAGAATTGTACTCCCGCACACATTAGACACATTATAGGGTTGCGGGTTTAAGTCCCCTCGAAGTCGAAAATTTTTAAATGAATTTATTTGATTTCTTACTTATTAGACATTTTGAAGTGCGTTTTAGAAACGATTTGGTCCAATACATACAAATGCATCGGGCTTTATGTGTACTTCTGGATGTGTAGGTACGGACGGATACATCCAGACTGGCGCTTGAATACGAAGCGCGCGTTTGGATGTGCACGGGTTTATTTCTTAACGCCTTATGAAAGAGTAAGAGCGAGTACTCTTAAACTTCAGTTGAATGAAAGTGGTTTGTCTTACTTGAAAACTTCTACAACATCGCCCAAGCCGACCGCCAGCATATCTTTCTGTGAGAACTCGAGATTGACGGCGGCAGTCCTCAGCCGGTACACTTGCAATGGCCCATCCAGGTTTCTGATATCCCATATCTTCAGACTTCTGTCAACGCCACCTGTCGCCATGTATCTGGAAGTAGCCGTGTTTAGTTTCAATGGCGGGCAAAAGGTTCCCGATATTTCTGGGGTTCTTTGGGCGGACTTTATGTAAAGCGAGATGAATTGAATTGCGCACTTGAACGCCACAATCACCTACTAAAAAAATTTTTACATGACCAGCACTTGCGGGTCCTCGGCGCATTGTATTTTTGTTGAGTTTGTGCCGTTTAGGACACGGGAATGCGTTTGTGGCGTGGCGCTCAGAACGTTAAAAACGCTTTTCAGAAATAGCCCAGCCACACGCTCCGCTCCGTCTTACATTCGAGCATGCCTGCACAAATCAGTTTGCGTAGGTAAGAAGGTAGGTATAGACGGCGGAAGCGCGGCTTGTGCAATCGTTGACATACTGAAGATAGGAATGCACAGTACCTATGCACACGCAACCGAAGTAACATTATCTAATCTGTGACGCAACGCACAGTTGGACTGCGCGTTTGGACTGCACATGCAAGACGCGTGTGGCGTGGCCGGCCTACCTATAGGAAGCCTTTCGGAGCTTTTTCTATGTAAAATTAGTGTATAAGTTGCGCCACGTTTCGTGAGGTCTTTATTTATTTTCTCTTGAGAGGAGAGCCTGTCCCTATTAGGTAGGTACGATTAAATGATAAGGGAATGGTTGCTTTCATTCAGAGTCTATGTTAGTTGTATCTCGCCATGTCGACTTTTATTTCGACGAGCGTTCTTCAACGGGGATCGGCAACAGCACCGTGTTAGGTAGGTACCAATACGACTTCTCAAGAATTGAAGCAAGGTCTGCATGAGGAGCGTTTAAAATTTCGGCAATTCAAATAAAAAACTCTTTATTTCCATAAATGCAATAAATGGACACTTAGAAAAGGTCAAATTATAAAACTGAACACTGACACGGAAATAAAGTGATCGACGAGGCGGGAATCGACTAACACAGACTCGGAATGACGGGAACCATTCTGATTTAGATAAATGTCTACTTACTGTCCTCTGCTGTCTACAGCAATACTAGTCAACGGCGCCTTATGGCACAGTATTTTAGCCAGCGGCTGTTTCACGGTAGGCGCCCAAACCGACACTACGCCCTGCGAGTTTCCTAAGCATAGTGTCGCATTGTATGGATTCTGCGTCATAACCGACGAACGGCCCATTCCATTCTTGTAATGGCCTACAATCTCACCTACGGAGATATCCAGCCAAGACATGAAGCCATATTCATTCTGAAATGATATGAAAATATTTCAAGTTAAACATTTACTATTTCCGTCTGATGGTGGGCCTGCTTATTTTCTCTCCATCAAGAACAAAATGTACAAACAAATGTATTGGGAATTTTAATACTAAGGGTAGGATTACTCACAACAACACCCAACAGAAAATGATAAGGCAGAAACTCCATTCTCAATATCTTGTCAATTTTCTTCACGCAATGTAATTCTGTGCCTTGGTTGTCATAAATGTATAGCCATTCTTTTTGTGCGACTGCCATCATTGTTTCTACATGTAACCAGCTGAAAAAATATTAATGATGTTAAAGATGACAAAGATGATAAAGAAGGAATCAGGAATCAAAAACATTTGTTTCTTTTGGCTTACAGAAAAAGCTCTAGAATAGAAAGCACAATAATTTGACTTACGAAGGAGTTTATTTTGTGATTACCATTTAAGTAAAAATTTATAAAGACTCAACAAATACTTGCCTAATATCATGTATAGATTCCATAACATTGGTCTCATAATGTAGCTTCTTTGTAACCCAGTCAAAAGCAGCAAGATGTCCCTTTTTACTGCCAAGTAGCAAGTGCCTGCCATTCCTGGAGTACTTCGCTCTGTATGGACCAAACTCCAGCTCCAATTCAAATATTTTTGAAGCTGCAGCAATATCAACATTTTGTGCAATGACTCTCTGATGAATGGCTGTAGTTTTGGTATCATCACTAACTTCTAAGCCTCTGAAAATGCAGATAAAAAGGTTTAGGTGGCTGATAGTCTAAAAAGAGGGAAAAATTGCTCTACCATGACTATAAAAGTATTTAACAAAATTCCTAGAGACATAAGAGAACTTCCTACTAGCACAGATATTAGAATACTATACCTACTAGTAAATTGAAGACTCCATAGGTGGCTCTTAGATAAATGTTTTTATGAAATTAAAGAATTTTATAATCAATAAATTACCCAGTTATATAAGTTAAGTATTGTACGTCCATAATTAATGGATTAACTGTTGTTCCACCTAGCTATAAAGATCTTTTTTGTACATAGTTTCTGCAATAAATTTCAATTCATAAAATATTAATCTTAATTCTAACGTTTTGAGCAGATTCATGCAAAGTAAAATTTACCCTTGATTCTCAGTAAGCAATATTTCAGCTCGAGCTGCTTGTTCTTGGGCATAGTTGAGTTTCTTTTCTTTCTTCTTTAGTTTCTCTGCATACAAGGGATGTCTGACTCCACGACCAATTCCTTCACCTCTTGAATGATTTTCTAATTTCTTAGGGTCAACAGGAGCTTTGCCAGGAAACTTCTTATTTTTTTTATCTCTAATTGGCTTTTGGGGTTTATTAGCAATCTGTAAGTAAGTTCAGTTTATTATGAGAGCATAGAGGAACCACACATCATAGGATCTGAAATCTGAGTTAAATAAGAATTCCTAAAGAAAACACTGATAGTATACGAACATACCTTGGTCATGTGTCTTTTTACCATACGTGGAGTGAGTTTTACATTGAAAACTTCTACATCGTTGCTAGATTTACTACTACGGTTCTGTGCTTCTGCTGCCTGAAGGTTTTTATTCCTTCCATTCTTGTGATTTTTGTTTACCCCTCCACGCACTGTGCCAGGCGGCTTAGATTCCTCATTTGAGTCAAAATAACGTTTCTGAAAATGTTTGTTCTGGTTAGAAACTTAATTAAATAAAAGTTTGCCACGAGAAGACTTTTTATAATTCGTTAGTATTGGATTTTCTTATGATGTTGGGAATTTCATGATAATTGGAACATTTACCTTTCTTTCCACTTTCATTTTATAAACTTAGTTTACTTGCTAGGGCGCTTATATGTAGCAAATTCATAAATTATTTAGGAATATTTTGGTAGACGTGCATTGCATTTTATTACCTACCACCATGTCAACAAAAACATGTGGTATTGACATTGACAGCATAATCGTTCCAACACTGACAGTGACATGGACGACTCATTTCGCCATTGACACTTTTTCACACATCAAAAAAGCTTACCCTGGTTTGATCTTCGAACTTCCGTATCCGTCTCAGATTAAATATAGGTAGATCTTCAGCGAGCATGCCACAGAGCAAGACAAAGTATACAAGGTCAAGGTAATATTATCCTATAAGTAATCCGACTTCATACAAACGGGCGAAACGCGAGCTATACCTACGCGCCTCGATCTCGGCATGCGCTCAGCATGCAGACAGTCGCGGCTGTGCCGCAGCGACGAACGGATGGTGTGATGTTTTTTTAACAATAACCGCACGATTTTTTCTCTAAAAATAAGTTCAGGTTTATATTTAATAAAGTAGCTGCAGGTATCTATAACCAAGTAAAAGATATTCCTTTTTCTCCAAAAAAATCTCCTAAAATTTAATCATAAAGCATTTTGTAGGTACGTCTCAGTCGAGGCGCAAATATTTTTCGGTCGCAAATTTATAAGACCGATTTGTTATTCAAACATAAACAGGTTTTTTAATTAAATCTGCCAATCAAAAAACAACACGCATTTTTATTGAACACTTCCCATTCAATTCACAAAGTATTTTATTTGTTTATATAAAAAAAGTACCTTCCTATATTTACAATCACAAAACTAAATGGAAACACAAAGTAGGCAAATGTAGTTAAAATGGTGGAGGCGGGCAGCCCTATCGCATGTTTACCTACCGCGCGGCTGTAGGCATTTATTTCAAAGATACGGCCGAGTCCAAATACTGTTGGATAATATTACCGTGACGAGGTGGTGGGGGAAAAGTGTTGCCATGCAATTTTCTTACCCCGATTTTAGGTTCCTTATTTTATGTCTTAGTTGGTAGATCGGATTTGCGATTTTCCAGTTAATAAATTTAAAAAATTAAATTATCTGAGCGTCTGGTCGAGAGCTGGTGAGTATCAGGCACAGCGCATCAGCATTGCCATACAGCGTGGCAATGCAGCCAGCGTCTTGGGGACGCTTCCGACTGGTATTGATATTGATCAGTTGAGCTACCTGCAATAGTCTGAAGATAGCTCAATTGTTTCAATTGTAAATACTAGTATAATTTTCTATTTTGTGAATAAAGGCTAGGTCATTATAATTATACAAGTAAGTATCACAATGTGAACCCTGTTTGGCGTTACAAGTGGAAGGCAGACCGAGGTTGTTTTTGGTAGGTAAATATAATTATGAAGGTATTAAGGTGAGTAGTACAAATAGAGAAACAAGTGTTTTTGTTTTAAAATAATCAATATTTATTACAATAATTAACGTTTATAAATTTTACAGTTTAAATCAGTCTTCAACATTTCGTTTTATTACTACTTAATCATAAAATCACAGTTTAATTATAAATGTCTTAGTTATATTACCTATACAATAAAATTTACATAAATTAATAACGCTTTCAAAAAAAATGGTTACTTACGAACGTAACATCGTATATTTGCTAAAAAATAGTAATGTTGCTATCTAAAAAGTACCTAACTTTCATTGTACTTGCGTATAGGTACTTATACCTAGTTAGTCACAGCATTTTTTTTTATTAAAAAATACACACGCATTTACACAGAAGCATTTAAAATATCGCAGAATCATTATAAAAATCACAGAATCATTTTAAAATTAGCATTCCAATTTCTACAAGAACCTACTTAAGATATTTTTTTTCTTATTTATATGGGACAGTTAGATTAGATTTGGACAGTTGAATTAGATTAAGTACAAAAATAACAGAATCATTTAAAATATCACAGAATCATTACAAAAATTTTTATTACGAAGATTTTTTAGGTTCCCAATCTTTGCAACCCGTTGTTTTGATCCAATGCAAACGTAATTCTTTATCTTCGGGAAATCTGTAACAAATAAAAACACTAATATTATAAATGCGAAAGTGTGGATGAATGGATGGATTTTTGTTATAGTTGTTCTATCTCACGAAGTCCGATGGGCTATGTGTGTCATAGCAACAACTTACATATTACCTCTTCACGCCAAAACTACTGAACGGATCGGGATGAAATTTTGTATACAGGTAAGTAATTCTAATCCTGGAATCTAACATCTATGTTAGATTCCAGGATTTATATAAAAAGACTATAGGCTTTTTATCCCACAAATCAGTTGCTATGGGATAGAAATGGCCTTTAAACGTTTCCATAGAAACAATGCGTGCGAAGCCGCGGGCATAAACTATTTTGCTATGCATAGCGAGCTACATTATCTATAAAATAGCTATGTAGGTACCTATTAAAAAATATTTCAATGCGCCATTCGGGGAATTTTATCATCGGGTGCAGGCAACCCTAAATTTTCACAATTACAAGTTAGATGAACTAAAAATAGCATAAAACGTAATGTTTGAGCCTTGTGTGTATGTAAATCTATGAAACTGTAAATATTGAACCTTTTTGTAGTCAAAAGAACTTGTACTTACGAGTGGAATGATATATTCGGCACTTTTTCTTCACTATCACTTCTACATGCAAAAACGCTGCACCGCACCATATTTGTCTCTCTTTTTTATTGTTTTTAGCTGCGGGAATGTCCACATAAACACATTGATCACATTCAAACATAAAACACAAAAGTTTAGAACTTTTAAAACTTTTTTCACCAGTCTCGTGTCGAGCTCCGTCGATGACAAAGGAAATTTGTTTAGCACATGGAGGTGCTAAACAATGCAAAAACCGGCACGCTGGATGAGATAGGGAGCTAATCGTCCTATTTCATTTCTTCTTAGGCTTTAGGCATAAGTCGTTCTCTCTTTAGTGTGAATGCGATGGCAATTGCGCGAGTTCTATAGGTTTCTCTTTCTACGGTATCCGTAGTCTTTTTTTGCGCACATGGCATCGATCAAAAATTTCCGGCCGGCCCCCCTTAGATGCACAATGCGCGCCCTGAAAACGTCAGTATCAAAAGGTATCCCATTTGGCATTTTGGGATACCTTTTCAACTAGGTAGTGTCATTTTAGCTCTCGGTCGGACCGAAAGCATGGTCAAGTGCTCGTTTATAAAATGCAATAATCGACCGACCAAGCAACAGAAAAAAGATGGAATTTCTTATTTTCAGTAAGTTTAAATGCAATTTTTACCTGTGTATTGTGATATGAGCCAATTGAGCCTTATATACTTGAGAAATCAGCATTAAATATTGTTCTTGGGTTTGCCTACGTAAAAATATTTATTTTGTTCTTAGTTGATGAATGGAGCGGCTATTGTTTCTAATATTTTTTATTTAATTAGTACCTACCTAGGTATTAAACATTTGGAAACGTCATATTTTCAGAACTTAGGAATTACTGTAGGTAGTAGGTACTAGTAATATAAAACGGGTATTTATTGCGTTTATTTACCTATTGTTTTCGACGTTCAAAATTAAATAGTAGGTAATAATAAATAATGTGTTCATATGGCGTAAGTTTAAAAGTATTTTATAAGATCCTAGTTGACTTGAAATAACGTTTTTTTTTGGCCCATAGAAAAACTCTTACGAAGCCGCAGGCAGACACTAGTTCTTTTAAATTTAAAGTACCTGCCTGAAATTGTATTTTAGGTTTATTTCACTAGCTTTTGTTAACTTATTTATATTATTGTATGTCCGAAATGACCCTTTTGTTTGTTGACTGTTGCGTCGCTAATTTATAGTTGTATCAATAAATTATTCGATAACTTTACCTGAATTCTGTTGATTTTATAATCCTTATAAAAATAAACAGTGCATAAATTATTTTTAGGTACCTTCCTACCTCCTTACAAAATAAAATAAATTCGACTCCACTAATCTCTTGTTCCGCATGCCAAAAACTTGACAGGCTCTGCGCAAACTGTCTGCGTCAAAACAAAACGTGGACACTTTTGAGTGTCATTCTTGTAAGGTTCTAGGTATCTACGGGGGAGGCCGCATACTTGATCGATGGCACATGGTAAAATAATACATTTATTGTATTATTTATTATACCATGGTTGCGCAGACAAAGGCACAAAAAAAATTATAGGTATGTAGGTATATTTTCTTTGATCATGGCACAAAGTACTTTGTTGAACAAACAAAAACGCGGTATTTCGTGGAAAATTATTGAGTTTAGTTTTCTAGATTATCGATTGTACCTAAGTAGTTTCAGTTTTTAATGTTACGTACGTATGTCGTCATGAAGTAGGTGTTAAAGTTAGGTACCTCTATAACTTTGGAACTAGGTAGTCTTAAGTTCTAAAGGCAGTAGCTACCTACATTATATTACTTCATTGGATGTAGTAATAATCCATTCTCTCACCGATGTACCTACCTTTGCGTGTTAGACATGAATTATCTAAGATTATAACGATTTTTGATCGATATTAAGAATTTTACCTAGGGGGGGGGGGGGGGGGGGTCGTGACGAAATGCAAAATACTCCAAAAATTAAAAAAAAATTCGCGGCCAGCTCTGCTCGCCGACTGATGATAACATTCTACTGTTTCATAAATCTTCGTCTTCCTCTAGTCCAGGACTCAACCTCCGTTTCAGGTGAGTTTGCAACTGCAATAAATCTAATGCTAAAAAATTTACACGCACAGCCATATTATCATAAAAAAATTCAAGGCTCGCTTCGCTCGCCGTTGATTCTATAGGTTGTTGCCCTCGTAGGTACTTTGTTAATATTCGACAAACGCATAAATTGTTCATGAAGGATGTAAGCGAACTGCGAACCATATTTGTGTTAGAAGAACACCAACGTTTCACCGAATTCAGTACGTCTCTCGTTACCCTTAACGATAGTTTTCCCTTAACGTCAAACTACGATAGTTTTTATTTTAAATTGTTTTTAGCTCATTATTTAGCTTCTTTGTCTTGCTACGCATGCGTCACCAATTTCAAAAAAGGCTGCGGCTCATTCTATTTGCTGATATAAATTTTCTAAGTTCCAAAATTTTCTGGGCTTGCTGTTATTTATTTCCTCATACTCTTCTCAGTTTGTGTCTACCCGAAAAAGTAACAAAATTTCAGCGGCTCGCTCCGCTAGCCGTTGCATATTTTTGTATTCCTGGTTATTTGAGTTTCGCTCGTTTCGCTCGTCCTATGTCTACCACCAGAAAGTCTTTAAAGCTTTCGGGGGTCGCTTGACTACCTATATTTTTTTTTTGTAATAGGTAGTTTCTTTCTTCTTTAATAGGTAGAAAAAATCTCTAAAGTTTCGAGCTTCGCTCTTGTTAGGAAGGTCGGGGTGTTGTGTTTGCGGTCAATATGCAAAACACTGCAAAAGATGGTTCCGCTCGCCGATAGTATTTTTACTGCTTCGGTATTTGGTCCAGTGCTCGACACCCCTTTAACACCTTCACCGACGACGTAGACGTGCCTCTTGCTCACCGTTTCGGGATGGCGGCGCGCCCCTTCGGGTCACACTGCCAAGGCTGGAGGCAGTGGATACGTTAAGATGAGTTTGGCCACCACCGCGAAAAATTTACAAAAACCCAATTTTACGCATGTCGCTCTGCTCGTTTCGTGGTTTTCTGTAGGGGTCTGCGGACCCCCCCCGCCTGTTTACCTAAGTAGGTATTCAACAACAGTGATGCTCAAGCCTTCCTACCGTAGGGAGCTTTGGTCACTTTTGATATGTTTCAGTACCTAATCCTTTTGTAACGTGGGGAGTGATTATAATTTTTTAAAAATTCTATAATTATAGCCAAATGTACCTACCTATCATCATCATCAGCCAATATTAGTCCACAGCTGGACATAGGCCTCCCATAATGAGCGCCATAGCGCTCTGCTTTTCTAGGTAACAATGATTTGATTACAAAAAAAAATGAAAACTTTTTTTAAGAGACCGAGTGAAAAAGTGCCCAATAATCCCGCACCGGATATAAAAAGAGGTACGTACCTACTACCTCTTTTGTTAGTAGTGGATATCCGAAACAAATTCGATTGTGTGAATTCTTTCAATAGGTAAGTAAACATTTTCTCTACGTGACATAGGTTATGTTTTGTCGGGTACCGAGTGGACGAAGCTGCGAGCAGAATCTACTTGCACATAACTATGATTATTAAATGACGACCGATGTGGCGCGGTGGCGGGCGAAGGTCCGCCTGCGGCGCAGGAGGTTGCGGGTTCGATTCCCGCCTGGGGACAAATGTTTGTACGATCTACAAATATTTGCTCCGGGTGTTCTGGTCGTTTCAAAAAATATTTATCTATGTATTACATTATGTATATCAGTCATCTAGTACCCATAACACAAGCTCTGCTTAGCTTGGGGCTAGATGATGCTGTGTGAATTGTCCAGCATTATTTATTTTATACCTATTTATTTATTTATATTATCACCCACTGGTACCTAACTGCTAAGTAGGACCTACTATTCACACACTTAGTGATTTTATTGTTTGAATCACACCCGTAGGGGTGACTTTGGAACTATAGATGGATGATTTCAGGAACAAATTTCCCAAATTAATGAAACCGAATAAAAATGGATTTAATCTTGTATTTATTTTATTCTCTTTAACAACACATACTCATATTTTACAGAAACATATAATGACAATCAGAGTAGTAACATATTTTATTATTAAATGCGAATACCGTTACAATCCTTTGTATCAAATGTAATAAAAAAATACTTAACTGAACGCCTTGCGGTTGATCCAAAATCTTTAATTGCACATTGTTTATGTATAGGTACCATCAAGCGCGTAGAACAAAAACTAGCAAATTAACAATTAATTCGAGATAATTAATCTATCACATTCCGTAAGTAACAATAAATAACATGTAACATAATCACAGCAAGTGAACATTGGCTAACAAAGAAAGTACGAATTATTTTATTCCTAAAATTGATTATCAATTAATGACTGAATTATGTTTAATTGATCTAGTGAGATCGCATTATTTCCTAGTACGAATAGTTAAAAACGTCATTAAGACGCGACAACTATCATTATTCACAATGTATTTACAAAAACTGACTAGAATGTCCTCTAAGGAATCATTTTGTTACATCGTCGTGTCTATCTCATATTTTAGTCTTAAACGTCAGCATTGGGAGCTGCATTGAATCAGAAGCTTTTGGCACATTCCCAGTATGAAATTTTAAGACAGAATAATAGTTTTACTTAATCACTATTTGACTATACCAGTTTGGTAAAACCTGAGACTTCTGAATATTTGCTATAGACAATACAGTGGCTTCTTCAGAAACCAGACAAATCAGAGATATCTTATCATTAAAACAGACATTAGGTACAATATTTACATAAATTTTCAGTGTGGGTACCTGTTGGCTAAAATCCCTTATCAATACAATAGTAGGTATAAATTCACCTAACATTAACTTTAAGCATACGAGTAACAGTATTTAAAATTTAATTTAGGTCTACAAGTTCAGCCTAGTGATTAAAAGTCGAATGAATCGAGTGTTATGTGATGTTAATGAAGTCACACATCGTATACAACGGTTTACAAAACAGACATCTTTACCCTAAAATAGAACACAAATCCGCGTCTTCCCGACACTTCCAATTCCAAGTTCTGGAATATTCGTCCTTAACTCTTTGGTGTTGAGCTGAGTGTTCGTACACGACACATTTTCACTAGTTCACGAATAAGCTCCGCCGATGCCTAGGCTTTCACTGACGGTCCGAATCGGCGGCGCTGGGCGTGCCTTATATGGGGGTAGGGAGCACTGTAAAGTCCTGTAGCGCGTTTTTGACGGTTTCGTAGATAGGTCTGTTTTCGTCGGGGCAGTAGCCGTCTGGAGAGCAGAGGTTCTGTAACTTTGTCAGATAGGAGTCAAAGTTATCGTGAGCTGGCTTCTCGCCCGCGACTAAGACTGGCGGCCCGCCAGGCGTGGCTGACGCTGAGGGGGGCACCGTCCCTCCGCCAGGGATCTTCGCTTGCTCAAGGAGAGTCATAACGTTGTTGCGCAAATTTTCGTAATACTCGTTCAGATTGTTGTTGTGCTGCAATCTCATCTGGTTTTCCTGAAACATAAGAGTGGAATTTATTAGGGTGCGTCCATGTCAAATAGCAGGTACTTATTTTCTAGTGAATCTGGCACATGGCTGCCGGTGAATACCCCACGGGTACGGTGACATGAATCAATGAAAATTAGTTTGTACTCACAAGTGCATGTAGTGTGACACTCAAAGTTTGAAGTTTGTAGCCAAGACTGAACCATCTAAGTTGTCAGAAAAAAATACTGGATTACAATTTCGTGGAAAAAAACTTAAGACTAAACAAAAAAAGCAGGCATAACAGAACTTTCAACAGTTTGAACTTATTGCAAGTGTTTTTGAAAGGCGAGCCATGTTTCAGTTCCACTAGCGATATTAGGAATGTAGACTTACCCTCTCTCCGTGCGTAAGATGAGTTTCCATCGCGTTGATGTCAGACTTGAGACGCAGCATTTGGGACTCTACACGGGCGTTCTCTCGCTGCAACTCCGTAATTTCCTGCTCAAGAGTCATGAGGTCTTCGCCGTTTCCCGTTTGCATATTCATCTCCATTCCTGGTAAAAAAGCACCGAGATTAAAACTAGCTCTATTTATTGGAATGCAAGAAACATTGAGGTTTAAAGCTAGCTATTTTTAGGAATGCAAAAAACACCGAGATTAAAACTAGCTCTATTTTTTGAATGCAAAAAAGACTGAGATTAAAACTAGCTCTATTTTTGAACTGTCACGAAGAACTTCGTGGAATAACTGGAATTTCCAGTTATTCCAGCATGTTCTACCAGTCTGGAAAAACGTGCTGGAATAGCTGGAGAGCTAGCTGGAAGAACATGCTTCTGTATTGCAGTGTATGACATAGGTACCTGGATATGGTTTAGGATAAAGCGGCGTGATATCATCAGGGTATTTGGGTTTCTTCGACTGAGGAGTGGGAGTGACCGCCCCTGCTACCGGACAGCCCGATAAGGACCGATGCGTTAGAAAGGACCCGTTTATATGCCCAGAGCCATCACAACCAGGGGTGGGGCAGTTCACGCCATCGAACTTTATAGCTGATGCCGCCGCAGCTACGGCAGCTTTATGCTGCTCCACAGTTCCTCCACTCTCCAGAACTCGCATTTTGTTGCGGTTCGCAATCGGACAGCCTGATGCGCTGTGGGAAAACCAGATCAGTAAAAAGCCCAAATTACAATACTTTTAAGGTATAACATTGCAGCACAAACTCACAATCTACAATCCAAACATCAACTGTCATAATCTTACCTCCGATGCGATAAGAATTTCCCTGTAGCGTGTCCAGATCCATCACAGCCCGGTATAGGGCATCTAAGCAGCGTGAAAATTACCAAATCTTATTGTAAAGGTAAACAAAAGATAATAAAGTGGCTAGCTAGTGAATGAGACATCTGTTTTACGTCATTTGACCTAGAGGTATTGTTTAACGCGTGTTGTGACTCGACTTAACAAAGTGACTGAAAAACGCGGAGGAAAAGAGAATAGAAATGGGGCATCAAATCTCTTTGGTGTTACTCACCTTAAGGGTTCAGAGTCCTGTCCATCCCTAGGCTTGCTCTTGGGCTTGTTGGCTCTAGGGCAGCCGGAGAGGGACCGGTGTGACGAGTAGTTCCCGGTGACGTGGCCGGAGCCGTCGCAGCCTGGCGTGGGGCACTTCAGCTCTTGGGAGTGCGGCTGGAGCTGCGAGCGGTCCGCGCGCGGGCAACCGGATAGGCTGCACATATACAGACTGCTTACAATGCCGTGCAGGGGCAAAATGTTGTAGCTTTTAGAAGCCAAACGGTTAGATTCGATAATTTTTGTGTGAAGTCTAAAGTATAGTGAAGGATGGGTGGCTGTTTTTGCCGCAAATCGGTTCGATAAGTGTGAGCCTCTATAATTTATTTCCCGGGTAAGGCAGGGACTTACGAGGATAGACGATCGGTTACCTATCTAGTTCAGAGTTAGCTTAGTAGATCATTTCTTTTGAAGTAGGTACTAGCGAGCTCATACGGAAAGATTGTAGACAGTTTGTTTTAAAGATGACCTCTGATAAAAAAGAAAGTTACTGAAACTCCTCCCAGCCGTGATGGTGATTGTTAACCGAACACTGAATAATAACGATAGTAATGAAATGCACTTCATTTTGCACCTGCCTAGTAAGGTCACAAACAAAACTCTACCTACCTAATATTCGGAACATATTTTTCTCATGACTCAGTTTTGTTAACTCAAATCGATCTAAAAGACAGTGCACAAAAACGTATCATTTCACCAAAAAAAAAGGAAAAAACAAGCAAATGCAAAACGACATAAAACCAACTCTAAAATAAGAGCCACAAAGTTAAAGCCGAATATGGATGTAATATCAATCGGGATAGCAAAAGCGGAACAACAAGGCATGCTGTTAGTTTTGCATCATAATCTCGTGGGAGTAAGCCAATTGGCACGGAAATACTCCAATTGCTGCTCAGGGGCGCAATTGTCGTCGGCAAATGCAAAATATGAATAATGTTCTATACACATTCAACTTTCCAAACTTCTTTGCTATAAAATGGAAAGTAAGTTATATAAAAATTATTTACAAATATTTTATGATACAAATTTGCGCATTTGTTAAATTTACCAGTATTGACGAGTGGTTTAAATGTGTGCAGCCGTGAACTCTTTGCACTGTGTCTGGCCTGGATGCACTTGAAATTTATCTGTGTCATACAGTTTCAAATGTTGCAATTCGAATTCAAAATAATTGTCTATTCACAAAGAAAATTATTATTATTCTGTTTAATTGTCTTGAAAACTAAACTTCGCATGTGCCTTCTTTATGTACTTTTTTGGATTTGTAAGCTGTTTTAGACTTTTACTTGGCAGTACATATATTTTAGAGTGGCATAAACTGATTTATTTTGTATGAGTATACTTACTGATTGATTTTTAAACGCCTACCTAACATACTGTGCACGCAAGGTTTTTTCAAATGAAACAATTAGTACCTAACATGTTAATTAAATTACGATTCAATAATCGTGCTTCACGGGATTAGTCAGTAAGTTAGTTCAAAGAAATCGCACGAATTCCTCCGCTTGCCTGCGGTGCGTGGCGTAGTTGCCAGAAATATGGCCAGTCCCGTCGCAGCACTCCACGGGACATTGGATCAACTCCCTGGAGTCCCGAAACCGGTACAACAGTCTCCCGCAATATTCATCGCGGTAGCTATATGCGATAAATATATATAATTTGAGCCTGTTTCAGCGAAGGGGAAAGCAAGAGCAATAAAAGAGAAAGGATGCATTGATTTTGTGATAATTATAGTTGATATTACCATGATGGTACCTACCTATAAATTATACTAGAAGATTAATAACTGGATACCTATATGGGCATACACAAGTAAAAGAATGGCTGACTCTATACCTAACTCATAATAAGTATGACATTGTATTTTAAAGAAGTAGGTACCTAATAATGACCGAACATAACAAATATTTAAACAAAAATGTAAAGGAAAATAATAAGTTAGTTAAACTAGCGGAAACTTATTAGTGTTTCAATGATAAACAAAATGTATGTCATGAACTGCTTACGACCGAGACCAAATAATATGAGTGAACAGAATGATCGCCTCAAAATAGCGTTATCTACGCAAAGTAAACACGTAAAATAGTTTGAAAAGTTTTTAACTATTTTTAACTTCCTTTTATTTTCGTCGCGTAAAAGTTTCCAAACTATTTAGAAAAGTTTTTTCTTACCTGTTCCGACGCATATTGATGTCCTTGTCTTTGTGTATGTAGAAATATTCATATGAATGTATCTTATCGTATAAGTGTTGGTTATCTGACATGATCGTGCGCCGTGTCGCGAACGCGCCTGCGCGCACTCACGGTATATTTAGAATGATCTGCCAAGTGTGCATATTGTTGTTTGGATACGCTGTGCTGGGTTTTATAACCTCTAAAATAGTTTTGAGCGCGTAGTAGTTTGATTACTGTGTTTGTGTTTAAAAGTAAACAGGTTTTATGAAAATAAAATAATTATTACGTACGAAAAAGTTTGTTTATTCTGTTTGGCAGCATTGGTAGCCTATTCATATTTTGTTTATTAATCTACATTAAGTTGAAAATAGTATTGCTCACATCAATTTAGTAGCATGTATCCGAATATGTTTTTTTGGCGGGACAGCGTCAAACCGTCTCGAGATCTTTTTCATGAGTTTCATTCATTCTCGTGTGTTCATCAACAATAGAACTATTTTTTTGCTGCTTTGCGGAACAGCTGTGTTTAAAGCGTTTTATACCAGGTACCTTAGTTTTGAACTATTTTGTTGGGTGTTTTTCTGTTAAAACACAATAGGTAGGTATGATAATAACTATAATAACATATAGGTAAGTAGAAGAGAATTGATGCTCCATTTTAAATTAAAATGATTGTTAGGTAAATCTATTGCAACGGTAACTGGACCGAAACAAGAATATCTAGAGTCACTTGTTTCGTTTTTGTGGAGCTTTAAAAAGCGGGGAGAATCGTCGATTCATTCAATCGTTCCTACCTACTGCTCTACCTTGATGATCATTCACTCAAGTTTTCCATTTTAGACGGTAAATATAACATTTTTTAAAATCCTTATGATATTGAGTGGTTTGATCCAATCCATCTATCCTCGAAGGTCCTGGTAGACACGTCCTGTCACCAAATAAATCCTCCTTATTCTTATCATGTTGAAGGCGACCAATAGGTAGAGCACCTTAACTCTTCTGAACCTATTTATGTACAGACCTACATAGCAAGGTCGGCCGACCTTATAGCTTTATGATTCTCCAACTGAAAAGTCACAAGTTATCTAGAATATTCACCTGCTATCTTTAGGCTTGTCGTGCGGCGCGTGCGGCGGCGGCATATAGCAGGGCGGGGAGTAGGGCGCTGCATGCGGGGGGTAACTGGGCGGCGGGGGGTAGGCCCCGCATTGGTACTGGTAGCCACCGTAGCCGGCTGCGGCAGCTGCTGCGGCGTAGTCCGGCTGCGCCAGACCGTAGCCTGCGACTGGGTGTGGACTGACTCCGCCGTAACCTGTACAACAAACAATAAATAAATAATGCTGGACAATTCACACAGCATTATCTAGCCCCAAGGTAAGCAGAGCTTGTGTTATGGGTACTAGATAACTGATATACATAATAATATACGAGTACACAGATATATATTTTTTATTATACATAGAAAACGACCAGAACACCCTGAACAAATATCTGCAGATCGTACAAATATTTGTCCCGAGGCGGGAATCGAACCCGCAACCTCCTGTGTCGCAGGCGGACCTTCGCCCGCTGCGCCACAGAGGTCGTCCTAAGTTAAATGTCTATCAAGAAAGGCTTTGACAGCAATAAACCTATTGGTCTGTACATATATCTGCAAAACTACGTTACGGCATTTCTTACCTAGCTTCGCGCGCCGTACCGTTGCCCTATCTACAAGCTCCTCAAGTTCATTCATTCATTTCGTCATGGGCACTCAAAGCTTTAATCAGTGCTGATAATCAGCTGATAATTTTGACAAGCAGGGTTATGTGGCACTTATGGTGCCTGTCTTTGACCCTTTTCCCCTTCGAATAATTTCACGTTAATGAACTAGTTTAGACTATATCTTTATTCGTTGAACTCACATTGAAATTAAATATGTAATAATTGTAAAGTTTGCCGAGCATGCTTTCAACAGCCAAAACGAAGCACTGAAATCATAGAGCTCTTTTGTTGCGAGCTGAAAGCTTCAAAAACACACACTAAAGGCACCATATCTCCGTGGGAGCGTAAAACGGAGCGTGAGAGTTGGCGCGTTCATGAATGTTAATTAGAGAGTTTAGTTTATTCACAAAAAGCGTACGATACCCGTGTATCCGAGTGTATGAAACCACAAGGTGCCGCAAGGTTTGGCACAGTGGAGTGGGATTAGCTACGTTCTGCTCGCGGCGTGTTGCGGTACGGAACCCTGCCGGAGTGATTATCGCGGTCGCGTTTTAATTTGTACGACGTGTTTTGTGTAAGGGGTAACCCCCCCCTGTGGGGGCGAGCAGCCGGTACATCTACTAGATTACAAAATTTTAAGCGAGATTAATCAATTTCGTGTATGTTCTTCGTACGCCTAATGTTTATAAATTTTATCTCCATTAGAAAATTACATTTAATACGAGATAATGAACGTAGAGCGGAGGCTCTTTTGCAGTATCAATTTCAAGAAAGGCTTAACTTCGTTTGAATTTCGATGAGGTAAAGTGAAGGTAAAGTGTATGAGACTTACCAGCGGTGTCTCGATGATAAGCTTCTAAATATGGATGGCTACCGCCACTATCTGGCGTTGATTCTCGACTGTACGATACACCTCCAGGAAAGCTGCGACTGTGAACAAGAGACCCAAACATAAGCATTCACATTGAGAGATAATTGATGCACAGTTAGAGTAAGGAATGCCTCACCTATGTGGTAAACGGACACTAAGGTCTAGGGTCTGGCCCTGCGGACTGGGCACCTGGGGGCTGGCGGTGAGCTGCGGCGAGGCTCCCGGCTGTGGGCTGCCTCGGGCTCCGCCCCCGCCGCCGCCGCCGGCGCTCGTATACACCGGCGATGCGTATGGACCCTGTTGTGAAAAGTACTTTTACAAATCGTAATACTTTCGGCTCGATAAAAAAGAGCAACCAAAAATGAATAGCAATTAGCAAAACTAAGATCCTGCTACTAAATATTGGGATCGCTAACGTAATTCTGAATGGTCCTTCGATTAATTTTGTATGTTTTTATTATGTTGAATGTATAGTATCAGCAAGCGCTCGGTCTCACCTGTGGACTGCCGCTAGAGGTGGACAGATCTATCGCCGGGCGGGGGTCGCGCGGGTCGCGGGGCGTGGGGCTCCGGGGCCGCTGCGCTTGCGCCGCCGCGATCTTCACCGACAGGTTGATGGCTGAGAAGCCGGGAGGCACGCCGGGACCCATCGCGCCCACAGTGCCCACACCGGCTACTCCGGTACCCGTTTCGTAGTGGTACATTGGTCTGGACGAAAGAGTGTTCCGTGAATACCGCGATATATCTCGATTTGAGTTGGTTAATTTTGAAAGCCGTTCTGACCGTTATTTGACCGCGGAAGAGTGTCTCGTTTACCACATAATTGAAACATAGAGAGCAACGCAAGCAGGCACGTACCTAGGGTAAATTGGTCCGGTTGGGGTTTCCTCTGACTGGTCTGTCTTCATCGGTGTGGGCAGGTGCGGATCGTGGTACCTTTCCTCCTCCCAGCCGTAGGGCCGTTGCGGGCACTGCGCGGGGTCGTACCGCTCGAACGCCGGCGCGCCTTCGTAGCACCGGGCCTCATAGCCGTACCGGTTTTCGTTCATTTGACTAACGGAGAAATACGGAATCTTTGAGTGTTGAATCGAAGTAACGTTTTTTTTGAGATTAGAAAGCTGATTGTGTTTAATAACAACATTTTGATGAATGTATCTGGTTAATTAAGACATATCACTTCTACATTCAACACAAGATTTTATTTGGAAGTCGAAAGTGAATTAATAAAAGAACAAAACTGGATTACTTGAAGAACAGAACTGGATTACTAGAAGAACAAAGCCTGGTTATAAGATGAACGAATCTCAAAAGCACAAAAACTGACCTGTACGACCTGACATGGTCATCGGAGGGCCGTTCATACGGCGACCTCTGGTCGGGCGGCGCGCCGTAAGCGGCGTGGCGTGTCTCCATCCCGGCAAGTCCGGGAGAGTCGCGCTCCGCCTCGGCCGCCTCGCGCTTCGGGACCAGCAGCTCGGGGGCTTCGCACTTCACGGCGGGGGGCGAAGGTAAAGCCTCTCGTTCTCGCTCTCGTTCTCGCTCGCGCTGGCGCACGCTAGCGCTCTCGCTTGATATCGAGATTGGGACCGAAGGCGGCACTGGTAGAGATCATACTAATATTATTTTCATTTTTACTGCTGGGAACACAAGCATCGGTTTGGAAAATGTAGGAGGTAGGAAGAACCTAATTCGGAAATTTGTGATTCACGGCGGGGGGCGATGGTTTCTCGCTCTCGCACGCGCTTGGACACGGTAGCGCTCCTGCTCGAAATAGAGATCGGCACTGACGGCGGACCCGTGCCGCCGTCGGTGCCGAGCATACGAATATTATTTTCATTTTTACTGCTGGAAACACAAGCATCGGTTTGGAAAATGCAGGAAGAAATTAGCTCTGTGCACGGAACGGGCGAAGGCGCGGCCTCTCGCTCAAAATAAAGATCGTCACCGACCACAGCATGGCACTGCTAGAGGTCATATATAATTTTCATATTTACATTTTTACTATCGTTTCTAAGGTTTGAGATAGGAAAAAAACGTGCGAGTCAACTCGCAAAAGAAACAAAACAGATTTTTTTTGATGGATCGAAAAAAAGCAAAAATCCAACAAGGCGCGGTCAACTATTGAGGTTCTGACCACGCACGTTGCTTAACTACGGTGATCGCTACTCAAAGTGGACGTTGGACCCATTTAATTATAACATTTATTTTATTCTATGCGGCAATAGAAGTAAGTAAACAAACTGTGAACATTTCTACTGTCTATCTTTTATGGTTCAAGAGATACAGCGATTGTTCCTTTACAATGGCGAGCACGAAACGCCGGAAAAAACAATAAAGACGCCCCTTAACTTTACATAAAAAATTTATTAAGTGTTATTATAGCGGCAAAAGAAATGAATGAAAAAAGATTGAGAAATATTTATTTAAGTACATATAAAGAACCCAGGTTACAATTTACCATCAAATACATAGGTGCTCTGTGAAACTGTCTACCTTTAACAATCTATGTCATGAGATAGGTACATAGAAACTTACATAGAGGTCGGATCCTTTGAGATCTGGCAGCTGCTTTTCTAGCAGCAGCAGCGGGGCATCCGGAGAGGGAGCGGTGGGTGCTTCGGTTGGAGCTCACGTGACCGCGGCCGTTGCAACCTGGCGTCGGGCACTTTAGAATTGTCTCGTGCAACGCCAAGACTGTTAAAACATCTTAAGTTAGGGAACTGTTTTGAAGAGAGTAGAAGTGGAGTTGTTTTAAGACCACAATCAGACCTCCCTTTCAAGAGCAGTTTTTATTCATTACCTAATTATTAAGGACGAGTTATTCGAATAGTTAATTTTTTTTAATTATCAAACAATGTAACAACGGTTGATATCAAGTTTTAGAATCATAGTATTGATTTTAATCAGAAGATAACTGTATCTTTATTTTCAGTTCATATCTAGAATATTGAATGTAAAATTTTGACTACCATAGTCGCTTAAAATTTGTCTTAATTCTCTGCCATGCGTTTTGAGTGTCAAGTGCTTTGGTAAATTGGGATATGGCGAAATCGATTGGTGTTACATGTGAGTATTAACACTTGTGGCACACTCATGGTCCAAGACGTCATGGCACATATCCAACTGTGTTAGTAAATTGCATTCACTGAGATTGGGCAGTGAATGCGTTAACGTTGGTACCATGGATGTCAGGTGTTTGTTAAACTCCTATGATTTAACTTAAACATTTAAGAATATCTTTGCATCTAATTATGTTATCAGTCCTTAAAAACCCTTCTAAGCCCAGTCAATGATTTAACAACTCTACTATATCTAATCTATACAGGTAAATAGCTATAGTGGGCAGTCACATTTATCTTAAACATCTAAAAATGGTTACGAACAAAAATCTCAAAGCTATAGGTAGGTATAACCAAAAGAAATAAATCTACTTACGTACTTTTAATAACGCAACTATTATTTTTTCAACCAAATAATAATAAACAAAAAAATTAAATTAAAACTGTACTGTTAGTACCAACATATACTTTTCGATTCAGAACACTAATATAGGTACTTAAAAGAACTCTTAGCTGTGACCAAATAAAAAAAATAACTGAAAAACAAAACATAATTGCAACTCAAGTTCAAAATACTTGTAAATCAAGCACTGTGTAGGTACTCACTTTCTGGTGTAACTTTATCCTTTCTTGGACATCCTGACAGACTGAGAAAAGGAATTCAATTTCAGTAATTAAATCTTGCTACTTATAAAGTTACAAAAGTTTTCAGATACCCTCAAGAGCTCAAGACAAAGAGCACTTAGCTTCACGAGCAATAAAGTTGAAGTTCAATTGTAAAGCAGTGATTAAATTCTGCGCTGATGCAATATCACAGCAAGCATGTATTGCAACTACGGGAAAGTTCGTCCTGAACCAGTAACAAACTTCTGAAAATCGATACTCGACGACCCGAGACGTTAATAAGGTTGTTTCTCTAGAGAATATTCCTCGGTGGTTAGGCTTGTTTGTGGGAACGTAGAGGTGTTATGCGTAGCGCGTTGACGAATCATCATGATGACTCACCTTCTATGGTGCGTGTAGAGTCCGGTGACGTGGCCCTGCCCATTGCAGCCGGGCGTAGGACACTTGTTGCCTTCTGCGAACAAATCGACCGGTGCACAAATTAGTGTTTTCCTAATCATCGGGAGGGGGGCGTGCGCGATCGATACGGCCGGGCGTGCCGCCGGCGGGGCGTACCTGCGCGGCGCCGCCCCACGCAACTCCAAAGAAAAAATAAAGAACGTAAAGCGGCTGCGCGCGGACTAACAATTTTTCTTTCAGGAAAAAGGGGGGCGGCGCAACGCCCCGCCCACGCCCGTCCTGACCCGTTTTTATTGCCTGACGTAAAACCGGCTATCATCCAGCAATACGAGGAAAACGTTTAGGTACTGCGATATACTACGTCTGCGTAGGTGGAGTCTAACCTTATTTTGACCGTCGCCAACTGAATTATCGAGACGTCTTACAAATAAGGCATGATTTGTTTTCAGGCTTCCATTATCCCTAGCAAACGAGCAGCGTTTTGAATAAAAACATCGGTAAATGAGACTAGATTTAAAAGCGGGGATAGTATTTTTCATTTATTGTTTCTCTTTATGGCGTAAATGCAAGCATCGATAGTAAAGTTCGGCTGTCAGCTGTTCAGTTCGGAAGCGGCGAAACTGTTACGTTATGAGATATCGCGAGGCGACCTTGAAACAAACTTTGACTTAGTTCATAGCGGAGTTCTACGTTACGGCCAGGTCGTTAAGAAAGTTTGGTGATCGTTGTTTGAGGTGAACGTGGCCGGTACCTCTGGAGTTTGTCGGGGAGAAGGTAGCTGGCGGGCGGGTGTCTCTGGTCGGTTGTACGGTGGGCACCGTGCGCGCCTCTTGTAGGGCCGTGGCGGCGCGGGAGCCCACCCCTGCAGGCTGCAGCACCGTGTAGTGCTTCGAACCCTTGTTCCCTGCACCCTTCTCATGATCGTTCGAATATCCACCGAACGGTTCGCTTGGCAGCGATGGATTGTGCAGTCTGTGCTTCACCTCCGCTGGAGGCTTGAACGCTGACTGCGTAGAGTACGGCAGCGCGGCCGTCGCAGCCTTATAAGCGTTGAAAAGGGATTGTTTGTTCACACTAACTATTTCAGGTGTATATTTTTCTTTGTAGTCGCTTTCGTCGTCATCGCAGTCAATTTCTAGCTCATTTGAAGAGTCGCCTAGATCGTCGAAGTTTGCTCCATTGTAATGATCGTATTTGCTGTGTCTGTCGTACTCGCTTTTTTCTTCGTCGGATCTGTTACACTTTTCTTCATTTTCATTGGTACCGTTTGTGTGAGGATTTTCAGTTCTGTTGTCATCGTTATACGTGAAACTTCTCTGGGAAGTGCTCTCCGAAGACTGTGAAGGGGAAGAAGGAAGCATTTTAACTGAGCGTTTGTCATCGAAAATGTTATCAAAGCCGTTTCCGTCGTCGTTGTCTTCACTGCTGACTGGCGGGGACTGGTGCCGGACCCAGTTGCCTGAAAGAGACTTCAGCGCGACTTGGGTTTCTCGTATAAGGTTATCGTTTTCGTTATCAATTTGTCGCATCACTTGCGGCCTATGTATGGGAAAGGGACGGCGTCGCTCTATGTCATGTCTCTCATCGTCGAGCAGTCTTCTCCGCCGCTTTGCAAATACGTCTTCCTCATCCATTGAGGCGTCGTTGGTTCCCAGTCGTCTGTCGTTGAGCCTAGACGTCTCAACATCCACGCCGAACTCCAACCGTCTTTTCGTAATTTGGGAGAGCCCCGATTGTGCACTCAACGGCGTTGTCCTGCAACAAACATCAGTGTCAGGTCCTACGATCTAGCTACACACAAAACAACACAGTATTCATAAAATATAGTAAAACATTGTACTTGCGATTCGATTTTCCATCCACAACCATAATATTTTTACGCGGAAATGATTCTCGGCGTTTTGTTTCGACGTCAACACTTTTGAAGCACTTGAAAGTTTGAATAATTGCACAAAAATCGTTCCCACGTAAAAACCATTTCACTCAAGAGCTTTCAGACCAGGTTATAGTTTTAAAGATAAGGGTATAAAAGCATTATGAGGCAATTAAAGATCACCAGGATAAATCTAACTAAATGCCTAATACGAACGAGGTACAAAAGTATGACGTAAACAATGACGTGCGAGTCTTATTCTATTTTACCCGGGGTCGCGAGTTAGTTGTGTTTTTGGGAATAAATCATGAAAAATCTAGGTACCATTCATTGTTGCCTGAGCCCGGATTTGTTTTAGTCAATTTCTAAAAAACTTGGTAAATAAAACTTTGTGAACTTCCGACAAAACTTCCACGAAACTTTTTTTGATGTTTCTGTAACTTATGTCAAAGTTTTTCAAAACTTTTTTAAACTTTCAGAATTATTGTGAAAACAGTAAACGAAAAGGTTGGTTTGTTTTGTTTCTGGTGAAAGGCGTTACCAAAAACTTAATACTGGCAACAAAAGAGGTTGTAAATGGTTTGTTTATTTGATGGGGGATCTCTAGAGCAGTTGTAGTGGTAGCTAAGCTATAATTATTTTGTAACTTGTTTGGAGCTCGTAATTTCAAATAGACAAGTAATTGGACCTAATCAAATCACACTATTCTACAAACACACGCACACAAAAATCGCACACACACGCATTCAAATACACGTATATCCCAGAGAATCAAATTAAAAACTCATAGCAAGGGTTGATATGTTTTTGATTAATATACGCTTTATCTATATAACTTGTATGCTTATACTTCAATGGAGGCTTTTTATGATGCACAGGTTTTTTATATTTTGACTGACTAGGTACTTCCTTTCTAGCATGATATATAAATATCCTGACGGGTTATAAACCATCTAGATTTGACGCGTAAGGCTATTTGAATAAACGAGGCAATGAAACAGTTTTCATACGAGGTATTTTTTTAAAGAAATTGTGTATTTATATAACGGGGCATATTTCCTAAAAGCTTTACGGCAAAATCGTAGGCAAAGCGGTATCAAGGTTTTAATTTATCCCTTCGAACTACCGCTATCAAACAGCATAATCTTCCTCCCTACTAATAACAAAGTCATAACTTCGCGGGTTGTGATTTATCGATCGGCAATCTTCGGCTGTTCTCGAAAGTTGTGCAATATGCGAGTGGAGATAGCAATCGATGGTCCTTGAAGGCCCCACCGGAAGGCCAAGACTGCGGAGACTGAGGTAGGTACTGCGGCGCCGGGCAAACATAACCTACGTGACTGGCCTCCCCCTCGCGGAAACTGGGGTTTTGAAGAATTGTTTGAGGGAGAGGTGACTTTTATTTAAAGTTCGATTAGTTTAGGAGAATTTTTGACGAGTTGGAGTGTTTATTTTATTTTAATGTATAAGGACAGACATAAATAACAAAGATAGGAGACAAAATACTAAAGTCATTACTATGGATATTTACCATGACTTACTCGCAGTGACTTCAGTGATTCTGTGATCATGGCCCATGCGACAGTGCCAAAATATAGGAAAACTCAAAATAGACTTGTATTATTGCTAAATATTATTACTGACTTTATTGTTAATTACCATGATAGTTTCAAAAGTTTAAGGAGATATTTTTTAACCCAAAACGGCTGGACCAATTTCGCTTATTCTTTTTTATTGTGTTTGTTACAGTCAGGCGAGTTCAAGAAAGAAAAATTAAAAAGATAGGAAATATAAATTTCCATGCGGGCAAAGCCGTGGGGCGCAGCTTGTTCAAAAGAAATTTCTATTGTATTACCCATTTAAGTATAGTGTGCTGTTTGATTCCCTAAAAGAAGAAATAAATAAATATGTAAGTAACATGTCTGTTGTATATGAGAAATAAAAATCTTTGAACTGAAATACGTGGTAGGTTTTCTTATCGTCGATTTTATCAACAAAAACCCTAGCCTATAAACCCACAAAATGGTTAATAATAAAAATGAATGAATTATAAAATCATCAGCCAGCGCAACGATCAGAAAACATCTGAACCTTTATTTCCCTTTATCTCGATACACTCTCAAAAATTCATTTTCGAAAGACAGTTCATCAGACTAAATTATACACTAGGCCATTCAAAATGAAACTCAATTGCACCAGCACAAAACCGACAATGCATGTTCATTTCTCGCTCAATTCAATAAACCACTCGCTCTCCTGACGCAGCAAGAACCTCGCCACAACCTCAAGCCATATTACGTATACAATGGCGTTTTAGCCACATTTGGTATGTACCCATAAGCCACAATGTACAGTCGACCTAAGGCAGGTATTAAATTACGCATAGGTGTAATACAAGGTATTAGAAGCTTCTTACACTGAATAAAATTTGTCAAAACGTAAAGATATAAATATGTAGGATTAGGCCGCTTTCAAAACAACTAGATAGAGTCATTATGAAATCATGTAAATAGAGAAATGAGTAATCATTATCGGCATTGTCTCAGATGCAACACTGACGCACCTTGAGTTGTAGTCCTATAAATATAAAGGTCTTAAGTAGGTAGAGTCTTAGAGGCTATAATTATAAAAGACTAGCTTCTGGCCGCGGCGTCGCACGCGTATTTTCGGTATAATAAGTATTATTATCTATGTTAGGCTTTGCTCTAAACTTACGCCAAATTTCATCTTGATCTGTTCAGAAGTTTTGGAGATCCTAGGTATCAAAATATCATATTACTCAAATTTTGGCTTTATAATAATAGTAGGATATACACCGACGATATCTGACACGTTTTCTTTTTTTGTATAGATTAATGTCGCCAATCGTCAGGAAATTTGTTTCTTCGATCATTGTATCAGATTATATACCTACACGTTTTTCAATGACGAACGTGACGATTCCATGAATAGTTTAAAGTCTCCATAGCCGACAGTACACACATGAGCGCTTTGGCCACAGCTCACGTCTGTGTGCATCGTAATTAGATAAACCCTAAGGGTGGATGCTTAACCAGTTTAAGGCAGACCTTTATCAGCGGGTGGCGAGTCGGGTTATCTCGGGCCGCGTTAATTGTAATGCGGAGATTAGGTCGCGATATAAGACGGGGCGCGGAAAACGTGACTAGGATCGCTTGCGCCGAGTGTCCCCAGATTTTGGAAACTCGAGGTTCGAAGCGGTTAATTTTGTTGCGATTCGGATGATAGCAAGTTTTGATTGGATTTTGATTTTGGCTGTATCAATGTTGGAGGTAAAAGATATTGATAAAATGTGGTTCAAGTTCTTAGACAAAGAGAAGACGTAAACTTTGTAATGCTTATAGTGAATTTAGAATTTCGTAATCTTACAAGAGCTTGTGGTTCGGTAAAATGAAGGGGGTAAAGTCTTCGTTACAATGAAAACACGCACGTTTTCATAATTTCCCATAATTCCTTGAAACTCCATTATAATTCCTTAGAAAATGAAAGGTAAGTCGAGAGACCCTTTCCCGCCCTTGGGCAATAACAAACACGCGTCGGTCTCCCGCGGCCCCTCAGAAATCGCGGCTTCCAAATTCAAATTGCACCTTAGAATTCTTAATTATTGAAATCATAAATCAAAACGTGCCGTCTGCGCGGGCGACCATAAAATTGGGAGGCGGGGTGAATACGAGCAAACTCGAGTGTGGTAGGATTAAGACATTATCACTTTTCTTTCAAGCAGCGCCCTCCTTGGCTTCTCTCGACTGTAAATCAGCGGGTAAATCCTCTGGATTAGATTCATAGAGTTGGCGCGGCCTGCGAATCCCACCCGAGAGATAATGGCATCGTGTGCTCGCGTGATTTTGCTTTTAAATCGACTACCCCGAAGATAAATACTCTGCCAATTTGGCCTGGAATTGAGTTTCGTGTTTAAATGGCTTAAAACGAAGCCCGGATGAAGTTTATAGCGAATAACAACTGAGACTGCCTGATAAGTGGACAGGCTTTAGCGCAGCGCCGCGCCGTCAAAGTTTACGAAGCGGTATCTATCTATACTACGAGTATACCTAGGTAGGTAGACACTTTGAATTTCCAAACCAGCAGCGGCATTATTAACATAATTTAGTAACATGAATATCTATTACATGTGTTGGAAGTTTAGTTACAGGTACATCATACAGAAGAGTTCAACGCGCTTGAGGCCATTGTAAGAATTATATTGGAAAAAAATATTTAAGAGCTGGGGTGTTTACGCTTAATTCGACCTTCTGTTTTCGTGAAGCAGCTAAGAGAATTTAATAATGATGTCGATTCTGTTGTTTTAGGATTCCTTACTAAAATTTTACGATTTCTAAATTTTCTAAGTTAGGTTAACTTAAAATTATGGTATTCTCTGCACAAATCCTAAATTTTAATCACGACCTAATTACTCGTAGATGCCAGCTAAAAATAGGTACTTAGACGTTTCTAATCATAGCTAAAATGCAATGCAAAGGATAGGATTTAACTAAGTTGAGTTGTTTTAGATCTGTCAACCTAATTTTAAACCCGACAGTCTAATTTTTGAAACATAGATATTATTTAATTTAAACAAAAAGTTAGATATTATTAACGATTACTTTGAGGATAGATATTATTAACGATTATTTTATCACTTGCTCTAGGTTAATTGGCATTATATTTAATGTCCGATTACGAGTATCACGCTCTAATTAAGAAATAATCTTATATGGAGAGATGGTAAGTTCCTTGCATTACCTATGCATCGGTGCGTATAAATCAAATCGTGCAAGCAAAATTTAAACAACAAGCATGCATTCAGTCGTAAGTTGAAGGGCAGTGCTTTCAACTTACGACTGAATGCATGCTTGTTCAGTTTAAAGATAATCTGGTGGTCCAGGACTGTCCCCTCAACTGGCTCGTACAGACACGATCAGCTACATGCATAGGTACGATTACTTTTATTGCTAAAAAACTTGAATTAAAAAAACCATTAATCTACCTGAGGCTCAGCTTAATTGACTGGGGCACTCCTTTCACATGGGTAAGAACTGGGCCTTAACCTTAAATGACACGCACTGCTCTATACGGAATCGATCCATGAACTGTGTTATTCGATTGGGCTACTGATTCATAAGCTACAAACAAATAGGTAAGCTAAGGATGCTATAAGTACATAATATAACCTGGAGTTCACACCGACACTCAGACCAGGGTCCGTTACATTTGGTTATAAACGTATAAAACACTAGACCATCGCCTCGCGGTTTTACCCGCGTAGTTCCCGTTCCCTTGGGAATTTTGGGATAAAATATAGCCTATGTCACTCCCTGAAAAGTTAGCTTCCTAACGGTGAAAGAATTTTTCAATTCGGTCCAGTAGTTTCGGAGCCTATTTAATACAAACAAACAAACAATCAAATCTTTCCTCTTTATAATATTGGTATAGATAATTTGGCTAGTTTAAAAAAATTCAAACTCTGCTAGTGGCAACATCTAGTTAAAATTCAAGTTTAATTTAGTTTGTTGACACATCAAGGTATACCCCTATCCAATAAAAAAAGAATTATCGAAATCGGACAACTCTATAAAAAGTTATGCGTGGTCAAACATTACAATCAGTGAGTGAACAATCAATCATCCCCTGTTTACCTACCCTTAGGGTTGCATTTTTTTTTCAAATTCTATGGGTTAATACCACCTTCGGGGTTATAGTCTTTCCAATAAAAATAAGAATAATCAAAATCGAACTACTGTGTAGAAAGTTATGCGTGGTTTACATAATAAAAAATATAAATACGCGTCGACTTGATTGACCTCCTCCGTTTTTCGTCGGTTGATAAAATGAAAATATTTTGCCCCATTACCTTTATTTTATTTTTTGAATTCGGCGAGAAAATTCGTTTACGAACAAACTGGTCTGGCGAGGACCAGAATTATGTGGGACTCGACGTCCTGAGAAGAACGTAATACCCACTAAAAGCCTCTCCGGTGTCCCTAGCTATAACAATTTACGCAGTTCTCTAAAACAATAGGCTACTTTTTTAGGGCTTCGCCCCCGATTGGAAGAAATAATTAGTATTTAATATTCTTATAAAATATAACACCATAACAATTTGGGGCACTCCTTTCACAAGGGTAAGAACTGGGCCTTATAATCCTCAACAAAACAAATTTCAAAAGTTCAAGCCATGACCCCATATCGATTAGCTCGTAGCCCAGTACAAAGAAACATATGAGTGTAGAAATCAATATTACAATAGTTAAACTGAGTTAAAATAAGTAGGGTAATGGTACTTCGTGCATTGCATTCTGAATGCCGTGCGCCCTAACCCTCGCGAATTCGCAAGATATGGTTGCCACGTAGAATATCCTTCAAATCCATATTTTAACAAAATACAAAAATAAATTAAACATTTTGTAATTTGTTATCAAAATTATTTTGGCCCGCGAGGCGTGGCTCATGTTTTTCGGGAGTATCTATGTGGTTGGCTGACACTCTTTATTACATCCAAGCATCCAAACGGCTAATGCGATTTTGATAAATGAGATCAAAATACTCGTCTGGTCTGGTTTTTTTACAGTTTTAAATTTTATATTATTATTAAACACATTTATTCACATTTATTATATTGTTATTGTTTAACCTTAAGGTCTTTCTAAGAATTTTTCTGTTTTAAGGATCACTGTCGCGATGGAATCACTGTCATGGAATCACTGTCACGATCATGTATAGTTCAAATATCTAATTTTACCTTTATTTATAAAAAATACTGTAAAACACAGTTATAATGGTATAATATAATTTTATCGAACGACGTCGATATCGACGAATTCAAGCTGATTTTATATTAGATATGTACGCAGCAGTAAACTGATTTGACATTGAACTCAAGTAAATCTTATGATCGTGTAGAACTCTTAATTTTTTATATCCAGAAGACCGTTGGGCGTGACGACAGGTATCTCGAAAAAAAAACAATCGCGGATATTTCAAATGAAAATGTTATTACAAAGAAATAAAGTCACATTGATTTCATAAAAGGAGAATTCAAATAAAGTAATATATTAGGTTGAAAATAAAAAAGCCACCACTCGACGTATTGTGGGATAGTAGAGCAATTGATGCCATGTAGTGCTGGTTTTTAAAGGAGGCATTATGTACCATTCTAAGTCCTTACTAACATTATAAATTCGAAAGTATTGCAGACAGCATTACTTTCAAATTTAATTCATTCTTTTTCTGTAAACTTTTAACTTCGAAACGGCTAAACAAATCGCTAAAAAAAATTATCGGAAGATAGATAATATCCTGGAGCCACATAGGCTACTTTTGATCCCGGTTTTTTTATAATAATTCACAACTACTTCAAGTAGTCAAAAAAGACACCTAGTGACAGCCCTAAGTCAAGGGTTCGTACAATGCGAGGGTTATCGCCGCGAGGATCGGACCCCTCACACGGGCCCACACTACACTCCCGTGTTTAGCTTGCTACTATTATCCGTTAAACACGTTTCTTTCATAAAGCCTTTATGAAGCTTTTCCTTATTGTGACCTTGAAGATTTTGAAGGTTAAATTTGTAGGTTATAAAAAACGATCACAGTAAAAAACTAAGTAAAATGTAACTTATTCTTTATTTTAAATCCTCACCATCACACGTAAGTCTACAGCGAAACAAAAACAAGCCTTCCCAAAACAAGGAGTTTTTTTCCACTATCAATCACCACGCTTGGCGGGGGATTGGTAAACGCATTGAAGGTGTTAAAAATACACAGAAGGTGCTACTGCCGTTCCTCTGATAGGTTTTGCTTTTGCTGTTAAACAACATTCACGGAGGGGTCGGTTCTAATGCTGCGACCGCCACAGTTAATATAAATACTTAAATACGTAATATATAAATTACATGAAATGATAATGAAGATATTCTCCACTGTAACATCCAATCTTGACATCGTTGCTCTTCAGCCACATCTCTCCCGTCTTTGAAGACTATTGCCTATTAAATAAGCTTGAACTAAATCCAAGTAAATGTTTTGCTACTACTTTTACTCGTAAGCCTCGGGCTATTCCAACGTGCTATGCACTGGCAGGACAGCTACTTACTAGAGTTCCTGGTATGCGTGATCTCGGAGTCTACCACCAAATAACGCTAGTTATTCTCTATGATGTATGCGTGATCTCGGAGTCTACCACCAAATAACGCTAGTTATTCTCTATGATGTATGCGTGATCTCGGAGTCTACCACCAAATAACGCTAGTTATTCTCTATGATGTATGCGTGATCTCGGAGTCTACCACCAAATAACGCTAGTTATTCTCTATGATGTATGCGTGATCTCGGAGTCTACCACCAAATAACGCTAGTTATTCTCTATGATGTATGCGTGATCTCGGAGTCTACCACCAAATAACGCTAGTTATTCTCTATGATGTATGCGTGATCTCGGAGTCTACCACCAAATCACGCTAGTTTTTCTCTATGATGTATGCGTGATCTCGGAGTCTACCACCAAATAACGCTAGTTATTCTCTATGATGTATGCGTGATCTCGGAGTCTACCACCAAATAACGCTAGTTATTCTCTATGATGTATGCGTGATCTCGGAGTCTACCACCAAATAACGCTAGTTTTTCTCTATGATGTATGCGTGATCTCGGAGTCTACCACCAAATAACGCTAGTTATTCTCTATGATGTATGCGTGATCTCGGAGTCTACCACCAAATAACGCTAGTTTTTCTCTATGATGTATGCGTGATCTCGGAGTCTACCACCAAATAACGCTAGTTATTCTCTATGATGTATGCGTGATCTCGGAGTCTACCACCAAATAACGCTAGTTTTTCTCTATGATGTATGCGTGATCTCGGAGTCTACCACCTAATAACGCTAGTTATTCTCTATGATGTATGCGTGATCTCGGAGTCTACCACCAAATAACGCTAGTTTTTCTCTATGATGTATGCGTGATCTCGGAGTCTACCACCAAATAACGCTAGTTTTTCTCTATGATGTTTGGATTATACCTAGTTATTGTAATACTCGTATGGAGTCGGTATACCTTGTCGTTTTACAATAACGATCAATACAAACGAATTGTTTTGATAAAGGATGTTTCTTTCACATTTTGTTTGACAAAACAGAACGATGAGAATGATTTCTAAACCTCTGACAAAAAGAGGTGTTATAATTTAGACATGTGTATCTGTACGATTCAGATTCATTTATATGATATGTAAATACAAATATGTAAATAGATAGGCAGCTTATATTCTAGTTATAGCTGAAGTTAGTACATGCACCCTGTTGTGTTTGTCTGTAGCGTCGAAGCTCCTAAATGAATGATCCAATTTTGATTTACTTTTATTGTTTCAAGGTGTCATGGGTTTTATTGTTTATGTCATGTTTAATGAAAATCTGTCCAACCGCTGAACCATACGCCATAACATTTTATGTAGCTATGAAAAGTTTCGAAAGTTGATATTTCCATGTTATGAAACTCGGCTGCGAAAGTGGATAAAATATTATTAATGAATAACCAGTTATGAACTGAGATAAAAAAAAACACTTTCGTAAACCGGCAAGTACATTCCGTTCTCGTAACTGGTTATCAAGCAAGAAAAATATTCCATGTTTGTATCTGGTTATCAAAGATCAGTTACGAACGTAGTCCACGCAAAGGAATTTTTATGAAGGTTCAAAGGGTTTTAAAACTGTTGTGTAATCAATGGCGGAAACTGGCCGATTCCCGATAGGTCCAATCCAAAGCTCTCTATTAAAAATCCCTTAAGTAACGTTCACGAACTGTAATAAAAAAAAACTTTGGAAAAACCCGACAAATTTCTCGCTTTTTCACTTCTTTTCGCCAAGACCTGCAGCTAAGAAACATAAAGATGACCAGACGAGTATTTTGATACCTCAATTTTTATAATCCCTTCGGCCATTCTAATTCTTGGAGGTAATAAAGAGTCCGCCAACTACATAGAAACAACTGAACAACACACCCATTCCTCGCGGCGAAAAAGAATTCACGAATTTACTTTACCATCCAAAATAAAATCACAGCCAGTTTTCCACAGC